>OX465582.1:53403819-54757222 GCA_950022655.1 Alentia gelatinosa | reverse complement strand
TGGTGGATTTATTAACAGATATGAAACATAGATATCTCTTTAATACAACGTATGGGACCATCCTATACGTACTTACGCAGTGACGGGGGTGGAGGTAAAATATTTTATATATTTCGCGTGGTTTCCTTAACTGATTTATTTGTACATGATGGAGAGGGGGGTTGGTATAAACCTTTCTTGTTTTGTCTAGACTCCGTTTCGTTGGCTTCAAGAGGGCGTAGAACTAAATCATTGCTACCTCAGGCTAAGTCTTCAACCACGTCATGTTTTTTTTCTCTCAAAAAAGCCACCTCAACAACAACCCTCATCCCTTCCTTTTAAAATCGATTTTCCCGCAACACACACCTCATACTAATTCTAATCACCCCCACATCTTTCTTTGACTCATATCTTTTTCTACCATTACCGTTCATTCATATTCTACATAAGCATTTGTCATCATCACTCTTATCACCCATCAAAAATTAATTCGATAGAATAAAATTGTACTTGCCTAGCCAGTCGTCCATCTGTTATTGCTTCTGTCAGGTGCAGCATCAGTGTGAGGCCCAATTTCCACATTGAGATTCTTGCCCCAGTGAGAGGTGCCCGGGATAGTCCCCAGGAAACACAAGTTGCAGAGCTGGGAGCTGTTTCAAACGTGGTTTAAGTCTATGGTTTTGAAACAGCTCCCAGGTGGGACGGTATAGTCGCCAACTAGTGCCTTGAAAATTCCAAGCATGTTTGAAAGTGAATCGCAGAAGGCCAGTGCCTGTTTCAGACGAATTCGTGTCGGTGACTCATGGACGCACCACCGGGGGGCCTGACAACAGTCATTTTGCATATTTGCATTCCCCTGTTGTCGACATGGCCGATTCCTAGAAATTTGTGCTTCGAGTTGCCGACTGAAGCATTGCACATACCCCGAAATCACTTGGTGGGGATAGAACCTTTTTGAACAGCGACAATGAAGTTATATGGGTAATATTCACATTGGTCGAGGGCCATACTCAGTGATGCCAAAGAAGGGGGGGGGGGGGGATCTGGCGAAGATTGAACTAAAGTTAGGATTTCTGAAATCCAATACAAAGAATATCTAGAAACAAGTGGAATGTTCATCAGTAATGAGCATGGAAACATAGATGAATAACAATTTAAAGGTTTGGCTATGTTCTGTCTATGGGTCATTTTCTGTAACCCACTTGTTCCCGTCGAGTCAACTTGCCATTTCTGCAACTGCCTGTCTAGGATATAAATATATCAAGCACCAGTGAGTCAATAAGGTATTTCGGTCTCTAGCAATTGGTCATGGTCAGTTGGGCATGCCTCTAAGACACTGAGACACTCGCCTTCTGCTACTTTCTTAATGTCACAGTGTTAGCAAGTTGATGGTGAAAGGTTACCTTTTTTGCAGCAAACTCAAACTCTATGTGGTCATTCTAACCTTTAGGCATAGAGGACCTGTCGCCCACGCCTCCTTCACCCTTGGTTGTGTGACTCCATTGTGTTCGGATGGATTCGTGCGAAACACAGCACAATGTCTGATCTTTGTACAATCAAACAAAGATGGGCCCTGTTCAGTGTTACACACGTTATGGAGGAAATCGAAACCTTTATCTTTATTGTATATTGAATGCCACAAGGATGACCCGTGATCATATAGATCAGGCTCGAGTTTGAAAGATTCGAAAATTTATCGGGTGAACAATTAGGAATATTGTTGCCCATGAAAGTCTGATTCCTCATGGGATGAAATTTTTAGGCGAACCCGGGGTATATGTGGTTTTCGACGAGGCTTATCTGATTCCGCTACCTTCTTCCACCGCTTGCGACCACGTAAAAAGAATTTTTTGAACCTCGGAGCCTGAAACTCCAGCGGAACGGGAAGAAATACACGAACCCGGGGTATATTTTGGAGGGCATATGTATGCAAATGATATGGGTGGGTATATATGTTACTATAACTACAAGCGATTACATTTAAGGCTTATGCTGCTGTCACTAACCCATGAAACACGGTTCACGCTATATAAAAGGAGGTAGATAAATACAATCTGGACTATTCTGTATGAACCTCGACTCCATCGCCCGATTATTCAGCACCGATCTGCAGTCTGGCACCAGCGATAGATTTTTTGCGCATACCGACGCCAGATCGGTGAATAAAGAGAGACTTGTAGAGAAATACTCACCAATTAATTTGGCATAGACTATGCAAAAAGGCCAACGCCGACGAATTTTCAAAAGGGTTTACTATCGTCGCTAGACGGGCTGCAGTCTCTGCATCCTATGGCTACCCTCCTCGTTGGAATACAGGAACTGGTACAATGGGTAATGGTGTTGGATTTCTGGCGCTGTTTGGCACCAGCATTCCCGACACTCTCCATACAGATATCCTGACTACTGGTCAGGATATCTGCTGGGAGATTGGTCCCCCTCTCACTTTGATCTCAATCGAGACAGAGTCAGGAGCAGGCGAATTTTTTGCCATGACAACACAGGCGGCCAGGAAACTGAAGGAGGGGAGGGGGAGGGGTAGGAGGAGGTATAGGGTAGCAGGGAGTGGGCTTCATAATCAAAGATTTGCGCAAGTCTATATCGTCGCATGCCAGTGGTATGTCCATGTGAATACGAATGAGACATGCGACTCCCAAGTGGCCACCATGTCATCGCCTTGATCCACTGAAGTTTGTTTTGCTGCGACTTTCATACGACCGGGCGAATGTGTGCGACCGCTAATTCGCAAGATATTCGTCCCAATGGACCTAGATACTTAATGTGGATTAGTCAGGCTTTACCTCTTGTCATTGCCATGTAACTAAGGAATGAACAATGTTCCTTTCTGGCAAGTCTGCCGCGATTGTCTCCGATGGGAACTGATGGTTTAAGTAAAGCATCCTTTCATATTTACATTTCATTGGAATTACCTTTCTGATTTCTGTCATCCGTACTTCATTTAAGGTTATTAAACCTTTGTTAAAGATGAAAGAAGCCTTTTCCAAACAAAATCACCTCGCAAAATGTGGGTAGCAATGCAAATATTTATGAAGGGGTAAATATTTACGAAGTGGTGCTTGCAGAATCCTGATGCGAAAGTACTGTAGATTGCCTCAAAAGCGAATACGATGTTAAAGGTAAAACCATTCCGTTAAGGGTATTGTAAAATAACTCACAAAATGGCACCTGCTTTTAAGGTTTTATTGATTACTTCAGGTGGACAAATTCCATCTTGATGAGCAGACTAAACTTGACGTAAAAATACTATTTGTGTTCGTGCCACCTAAGATCTCTCAGAAATCATTACACCAAGACGTCCACATGCATGCAATAGTCTTCAAAGGGGTTTCCTACCCGATCTCAATAGTTCGCACATAAACCAGAATGGTCATAGATGGACGGCGTATAAAACCCCTTTCCCATTAGCCGCTTTTTGAACAACGATCTGTAGTCGGGAAACACTGATCGATTCTTTTCGCACACTGACGACGGATCGGTTAATAGAAACAACACATTCAGAGAAATGCTCACCGATTAATTGTGCATTAATTATGCAATAAGGCCACCATCGACCGACTTGGTCGATGACTGACAGAATTAAGGCACTTTGATTTTAACCGGAAAAAGAGGAGATAGCGTATGATATGGTCGCTGCCACCCAAGCTCAACCCTCTAGTACAAATAAAAACCTTAAAAAAGGTGGATGATGTATACAATAGAGACAGGTGTCAGATAAAAGCAGCCATATGCTTCTCAGACTAGATTCTACGCAATATCCTCGCACACACCCGTATTTTGCCACGGGTCAACTTCTTCGGCGCATACTACCGCTTGTATCTGAAACCAGTTAATGTTGGGTTCCATGATGTGACAGGATACCAGACAAGTGTCTTTACAATATATCACAATGTTTGTGTATGAAATCAATCATAAGCCGCCATTCCCATGAGCTCATTTATAAATCTGCTAATATTTATTTCTTCAATGAGCCAATCAGTACTGTGGAAGATAGGACAATATTTCTCCTTACAGTAAGTAACCCCAGCTTAAAAAACTAACAAATTCTAAAACAAAAGAAAATTGAAATTAATTTTAGCACATCATCAAATGGACTACCAATCTGATCAGGAAAGACTAAAACTACCAATCTGATCGCGAAAGATTATCCATTTCCCCCCTTCTGATTTATACACACGTCTGCACGTCTGGAACTTTACTTCGGCTTTTCTGCATCCATAACACGCATAACTATCAAAACTTAATATTAGCCTCAATAAGAAAAAAAACTCGGAAAGGCACTGGCTGTAGCTTTTCGTCTTTGAGTGACGTAAGCATACGGAAGAAAAGGTATGATTTACAATAGTAGTACATGATCCGAACAATACAAGGTTAAAACCAAGCTAAGAAACAGTTGGCTTACCTGTAAGTCTGACCAGAAACAAGGCAATGAGGCTGAATTGGGGAGACGTCTGTAGAATGTCACCATACCCCATGAGCACTTTTCTACTCTGTACCTAGGGAAGAAAAAAGACATCTTCTTATATATCAAGATGAATAATCCATAGTACAAGTTATACACAGTAGCTTCCAGTTAATCAGACTAATAGTGTGATAATGAAACCTTGTCTAACTGTATACGAGGACTCTAATGCATAGCAGCTCCACAGCCTAAATGCTCCAATTATGATAACGTACAATGATGGGGTATCCTCATGTCTATATGGTGACCTTCCATATAGGACCAATGATTAACTCATTTACCATTAGGCATCACCCCTTGGACATCCCCTTAATCCGAAACCCGATCCCTGTGCTATCCCTATCCCTAACTGGAGCGCTAATTGGTGAGGACTTTCGTGGAAGATATCCCCCGGGGAGAAGTCTAGGTGCGATGCCAAGCTGTGGGGCTGTGTCTGGAGAGTTTCATAGGGAAAGCTGATCTAAGAAGGTTAGCAACTCACAGAAGCAGATACAGAACAGTGTATGGCAACTCTACATCGTATGGTGCATTATTACATACCTGTGGCTGAACGTCTATGCAATACTACCCATTGCTAAAGGTCCAGTATTAATAATGTTCTGGCTCTCACGGAGACGTAGTGAATGAGGCCTAACATTCTTTGAATATAGTACATCGTATTACATAAATAACGTAGGTATATACAAATAAGAAAATATAGTGACTGAACCCGATGGGATGTTGCTCCTTGTCCCGTAAATACCTCCCTCTGTTTCAGTTGTCGGGTTACACTTTTGATGTTTGAAAGAGAGTTTATTTGTATTGTAGAATGAGTAAATACCGAGGTAATTATAGGAGGTAAATAGGAGTGTGTCATTAAGATGAAAAGAGACCTAGAAGGGTGAGTGAAATTTGACTCATATTGTTCTTGTAAGATCGGGGGGTGGTAATCTTTTCCAGTGGTGGTGCAGACGAGGGAGAGGCCGATGGATGCGGGTCATGTGGGCTGGAGGCGCCCAACATGACTAGGGGGAGGGTGGCGTTATGGTTCCTCTCTACCACTCACGCAATAACTCCAAACATGTTAGCCATAATGACCAACACGGAAGAGAGTGTAATATAGAAAGAGGTTTACTGTCGATCGAGTTATGACCAAGGTAGTTAGAGGAAATAATAAGAAGTCAGTCACGAAGATGAAAAATTCGAAAAAAACCGACGTGAGGGCGGGAGCAACTGACTTTGACAGGTCGGTCAGAACGCAGGCCCTGAGTGACGTTACAAAGGCCCATGTATGTGCCTAGCTGTTGAAGCATGGCGTTAGCGGCTCCGTAGAGAGCTACTTGTCGAAAGATTTAGATTAAGGACATAGACTTCACCCATGAATTATCTTATCAATATTTTGTGTATGTTTCTTTTTGGAATATTCCGAGAATTCAAGACCATGAACCAACGAAGTTAAGCCACGATTTAAAATGCTGTTACCGAACAATTATTTTGCTTGGAATAAGTGAGGCGACATGTTAAACCTATGCCATATTGACTACCACCAATCAAGAAACTACTTCTAACATTTAATCACTTCTCATTAGGTCTCTGCTGATTTCTCTCCTATGTTGGCAAAATAGTCATTTGTCACATGGGACACATTCTCATCAACTATAGGTACATTCCTAGACATGTGGAAGGCTTTGAACCTCTGAATCATACAATACTTTTGAATAAGCTCAGCATGATAATTATTTCCGATAACTTGGTAAACTGGGCAAAAGGTTATTTGACAAACTGACAACGATGCACCCTGGTAAACAACACCAAATCAAACCTAAAACATATCAATAACGGGTTGCTGCAGGGGTCAATCGTAGGGTCCCTTTTCTAGACATTTTCTAGGTACATTTTCCGATATGTCTCTAATTTTATTGTATAAAAATTAAACACAATAAAATAGCCCGTCAGAGCTGATTCAGCTGAAGCTGCTCTCTATAGATTAGCACTTTTGAGAGATACCTGTACATGGGGTATGACTACGGTGTCTAATCGGGTATGAATTGGTCTTATTGAATCTGAACCATAAAAAGATAAACGATGAATGTTAGTTGTAGATACAGAGTAACTTTAAGTGACTGAATTCTCTGGAGAATATAGTCCTTTCTATCGGCAATCGAGCTAACCACCTTGGGGCCATCCAGTGCCTAAGGAAGCGAAGCTAGAAGCGTAGGCCAATACTGTAGTAGAGGTTTGAGTAAAACGCTTTAAAGCTTCGTTCCATTGGCTGATTATTCGCCACCGATCTGCTGTCGGGAATCACCGATCGTGTTTTAGAACACAGACGCAAGATCGAATGGAAACAACCTGGCATTCTGAATGGTCACCGATTAATTTGGAGAGAATTACACATTAAGACCTGGTCAACGACGATAAGATTGAAAACACCTGGAGTTAAGCATTGAAGCTCAGGCTTAGAGTATGACAATTAAATCGGTATAAACCAGTAAAATACAAGAGAAACAAGGCATATACAGTAGAACCCCGCTTAACGGGCACATCACGTTATCCTTCAGCTCGAGTAACCGGACACTTCAGCCCTGAATGGAGTATGTCTGGCTATGCGGGGTTCTACTGTATATTTACTGCACCCTCATTGACCATTTGATACCGATCGCGACATAAAGTCTTCATCACCACTGACAGACTTTTCGGAAAACTCAAATAATTGGTGCCATTCTTGTCGTCCAATGGAATTTGTGGCCTATAATCTCTTACACCATAGGACACAATTGTCCTCGCGCGAACATTCTTCATGATATATCCCCATGCTGGTGCCGTTCTTTGTCTTTATAACTGTGTCATTAAGATATACATCCAATGGGGCTTTTATACGTATTATCATTTGAATTTGATGAGGAAGAAAACTAATACATTGACATTGTCACGCTGAAGAAAAAATTTGATTATGCAAATAGCGAATTCATGTCCTCTTCAAGAAAACTGATCGATTTGTGTTGGGTTATTGGATTCCTCAACTTTCCATAAACTATTTTATAGATGTCATCGAGTATTAAAACTGCCCTGGTTTGTTGTTAAAATCCATTTATTCCTGTAGAAAAATGTCCAATAAATTCTTTATTTTTTTGGACAGTAGAATGACTTCAATCGAATTCACATTTCATCGCTCTCTTATTAGGCCTTTTCAGATTGGTTCCTGAGAGTGAGAGTCCACAATCGACTTCCTAATTCATCCTATGCCCGATCTCTAACTGTGCTCGTAATGGGAAACAGTAAACTACTTATCTGGAATACAAGTCATTCGGCTCTCCCGGCTAATAGCCTAATTAGAAGCAAGTAAAGACATTTTCCAGATAATGAACTGGAGTTGTATAGCTCAACCCTTGTTCTCTTGAATGAAGAATGTCTTTGGATATTGTTTTAGCTGTGATTCAGCTTTCTCTTTAGGCGTCCTCTTGAGTCAAAATAGATAGCAGAGGTTATAAGTAGAATGGTCCCGAGGTTTGAAGGAGAAACTACTTTCATTTCAAAATAGAAATTAGCAATTTTTTATATCAATAATCACAACATGTGAGCTAGAATTTCTCTTTCAAAGTGAATATTGGTAGAAATATGGATCACACTGAGACTGCAAGTGTAAGAAAAGTGTTTACCTTGCCTGGAAACCTTCTGCCCCAACTTGGCATTGCATTTGACATCTTATGTCTTTTTTCACATCATGCGGATCTTCAAACGTTTGATATTAGGTTGCTCCACATACATAACATTGATGTATACAATGTTTATCTAGAAACATAATTTAATGATATAATGATACTTAGCAGAAATATGTTATTATATTAGTTATGAAATGGATGAGAGATGATTCAGTTTCAATCATATACCCAGCAAAATGGTTTAATTTGTCGTTTCTCTGTATTAACGATGTACTCCTCCATAAGGCACACCGAAATACCCTGAAAATGGAAAACAGCTCTAACAACATCGATCCCCAAAAAGGAAAATACACAGCTAGCAAATAACTAAAATCCAATAAGTCATCTTCCCTGGCAAACTTTTCGAGAACATTATCAATAAAGGACTGAGAAAGTACCTAGCGTTAAACACCTTACACACTGACGTCCAACATAGATTTAGAGCAAACAAATTAACAAATACTGCAATTAATGTCAACTTAACTTATTACTACAATGGTGTAAACGATAACTACCCCCAAGCCACTGTCTTCTTAGATTTTATAAAAGCTTTTGATACAGTCTCTCATAATATTCCTCTAGATATTATCTATATTTTCAAAGCTAGGTTTAGAAAGCAGCACCTGCTCTTGGTTCAAGGAATACCTCTGACAGAAGACAGGACACTACTGCTAATAACCTAATATCAAACAATGAAATCATAACTTACGGGGGGCTAAAAGGATCGGTCCTGGGGCCAACCTTATTTTTGATCTACGTAAATGATCAGGAGTCTAAAATTGCCTTATCTAGACTACTGTGACTTCATCCATGAACCAACAACTTAATGTACTGAAAATAAATTACAATACTACAAAACCAAGTGCTACAAATCATTTACGAGGTAAGGCTTTTTCCACACCCCTGTTTACTGCAGACGAACTCGATAAAAGAGCAGGAGTTGAAAAGCTAACAGATTAAAGAGTAGTCCACTTTACACATTGTTCTCTCAAAGCAGCCAGAACTGATAAACAATAAAGATCCTCCCACTAGAAGAAACATAGGTATGCACCTCATTACCCTCAAGTAAAAAGAGGTGTTCCTCAACTTTAGAGGACTTAAAATTTGGAACGATCTTAAACCTGACTACACCCAAAAAGCTGTATCCAAGAGTTTTAAACTTAGAAAATTACCCTCATTGCCAATGTAATAGGCCCATCACATTGTGGCTGCAATGGATGGTTCAAACAAGGTACTATTTCATTACTGTGACACCCCACCCTTGAGCTGTCAGCTTCTGACTGCCACTGATACCTGCTCTGGCATACACAATTCTGTACTTCCCAGCCCATCTCACCCATTAACTCATCACACCAACTTACAACTGATTATATGCTGATATTGCTATGCGACACCTGAACCAATGTACTACACTCTGTTGCCTTATGTCGCTTAAGAGGGCCAAAGCAGTAGCTTGGTGAAAATGTATGTAAAACCCAAACATTGCCCTTAATAATATTTCCTTTAATAAAAAAAAGACGTTCATCAGCTATTAAGGGAGTGTTCCACTGGACCGACGGTAGCCGATTCCGTAGCCAGACAATCGCCGATTATTATCGGATGCCCTAGAATTTCTCAAATCTTTGAAAATGGTCATTTATTAAACTAATATTATCAGAATTAAATAAATTACAATACATGAGCTTCCTCTTAAGGGCCCATGAACAATTGATCGGCTGAGAAATCGGCTTGCTGGATTGTGCGGAAGCATGTCTGAGAACGACTATCTTCCATTTACCTAACTCACTTCCCCACACCCTATTCCAATCGTGTTATTCATTCACCTCATATGTAGGTTATAATCGTGTGAATATAGCAGGAACAGGCAATATCGCTCATAAAGTTCAGAAAATGGCATACTTTTGTTAGACCGGGCACCCACCAACGCCGACGCGAGCCAATACAAAGTGACCACATCGTAGTGCGTCGGGAGGCATATCGTAGCGTATCGGTTTGCGTCGGCTTGCATCGGTGCACGTCGTAACGTGTTGGGAGGGTGCCATGGTCCCGATACACACCGATATAGCTCACGATGCAACCAGTGTAATCAAGTATAAAATGATCGATTTGGGACCCTTATCTACTATCAAATTTCACCATTTTTGCAGAACCGCATGACCATTATATATCCTAAGTATTCCGAAAATTTCATAATTTTCCATCAATTATTTCATATGATTTCCCGTTTAAAGTGTCATCTATACACACCGACGCGCACCGACGCGCTACGACAATCGATACATGATCGATTGTCATAGAACCTCTACGATACGGTTTTTTTATCGGTTCCCGTCGGTGCGCGTCGGGCCGCGTCGGGCCGCGTCGGTAGCGTTACCGTAGAAACCTGACCAACTGCCCCGAGAAGCTCTACGATTTTGCTACGATATGGATTTTGTATTGGGAGGGCAGTATCGGGGCGCGTCATTTCGCGTCGGGAGCCCGTTGGACACCCCCCCTTACTATGTATTATTTTATGAGCTTCTGATGAACGATAAGGACTCATCATTTATACTACTTATTATCATTTTACCAACAGGCGATGTTTTATTGTCGGAAACGCTTTAGTCTTTTGAATATAACATTTTGTTTTAGTACACTAATGTGCCTGTTTTAATTACGGTCTATCAAAGAGATATTTTCCGAATTGGCAATATACTATACTATATTACCCTATTATTGCTCCGAGATTTTAAATGCATGTTTCTATACAGCGAACCCCAATAGAGAAATTGGACCTTGCCTGCAACACAATACATACATGGCTATCCTACAAAGATGTTTCCTGGGGCCTGATGAATCATTTTGGCTCATACATGAAAACCCTTTTTTGTACACTAATTAGACTCAGGGAAGATGTGGGTCAATTTCATTCAACACTTTTGGACTACGTTCCATCAGCTAGGACAGTCCTAGCGAACAAGCTTGAATATCGATAACTAATGAACGAAATCTCCTTGCAGCTTGTGCTTTCATAGATTTAAGCTATGGGGCTGTCCACCTGTGACGTCATGCAGCCAGGGTGGGGCTGGGTCCAGTCTCCATGATCAAGAATGGTAAGGGTTCTATGTAAAAGCATGACAACGGGGGGGGGGGGGGGGGGGGTAAAAAATGGTCAAAAATAGCATGACGTCATGGACAACCCCTATTGAGCGGACACCTGAATAAGTGTCAAGACGAGAGTGTCTCTCCTGAGGCCTCCCAAACACGCCTTCAATGAGAGATATTTTTAACTGTGTTTGATGTACAACAGCTTCATAATTAATGTGTGAATGTTGTTCATGAATTGAATTACATACAGTCAACCACCTCGACATCAAGGTGCTCCGTAAAATCTAATTTGCTAGCGATATCACACAAATAAAAGTAAGAGACTCCGGGAAGAGCAGGACTGAGGTGAACATCGATATCTCTCTCAGGGGTTGGCACAGAACAAATCAATTCATGTCCTACGGGCGTTTCGTGCAAGTAGTTTGAATGACTCTGAAGCTGGTGGCTGGCCTCCGTCTGTAGGGGGTGTTTTTATCAAATCTAAGCGGCCCCATAGACGCGGCGTCCCGTCTCTCACACGTCAGCCCGTCACGCGGGGAGCTCTCTTTGATCTGTCCCACACAAGGTTATGACCTCTAGGGGTTAAGCAGCGGGTCCGCGCGGAAGCAATTCAGTAATACCCGGGCTTATATGAGGATGCTGTGGCTGAGGGGGGCGCTCACTCAAAGAAACTCATCCATTTGGGCGACGATGTGGACCGTCACGGCTCGCCTTCACACGTGTGGTGCTGGGCCTCAAAGAGAGACACCCCACCACCTTAGGTCACCGTTAAGGCGAGAGCCAATCTGTGCGGGGTCCTAATATCACCGCCCCACTTTATTTTTGCTCCCTAGTCCTCCTTTTTCTGCCAACAACACTTGCTTTTTTGCGGTCTGAAATAAAGATGACTCAATGGATAATCGTGTCAGATGCACCAAGTACCTATTGCAAATAATTGTACCTTGGAGGGTTTCTCTCTCTCTTAGAATGGCAGTCCAAAGTAGTGGGCTTGCAGACAGAGATGATAAAAAAACCCATAGGATGTTGGTGCAGGCTTCAGAAGCACATGGGTGACTCGCACAGCCTTTCGATAACATATTTGACAATGAAGAAAAAGAGTAAGGATACGTTAAGTACAATTAAAGATAATCCAATTTAACATTGCTTGAGGATCGGAATTATGCGGCAAGAAAATAAACTAAATCCTGTTAGAGAACGAAACAACCCGAGGACAATCCCCAGGAGCAACACCTGATGGGATAGAATGGTTATTTTCCCAGGCGCTTTGTTCAAAGACTGAGTCTGTTATCAGGCAACAAAAAGATCGAACATGGAGATCACTCGGAAGTTTACTATTGGTGAAAATCCTCATTCTCAAAGATATCGATATCAAATGGAATCTTTATTTCACTGAATCGTTGATTAGACCGCACCGGTATGTATCTTTGACGTCGCCAACCGACCGAGGTGCTATTCCTGATACAATAATTACAATATAAGTTGTAACCTTCACTCCTTTCTGACAACAGGAGGTAAATAAAAAGTACACTACATTGAAACCAAATGTAAAAATGTGAAGAGTGATGTTTTTTTGGTTAAAGAGGGATTGTTTGGGTCAGTAGCTCAACTTCATACAATTATTAGTAAATACCCATTACTAACAAACACCAGAGGCAGATTTGAGATGAATAATTTATCAATATTTGGAATTAACATGTTAAGATACGTTGGTTAAGATGTAGTATAAGATGGTATGTTCATCATTGATAAATGAGTGTGCAATTATAAAGAAATAACATTTGGGTTACATTCAGTCTATGGATCGTGTTCTGTAACCCACTTACACCCAGTCAACTTGCCATTTCTGCAATACATTAAAACAGAAATTGTCAAGATCTACATGATCCATGACAATGCTGAATGTAGGATTGTGTAACTGTGTTAGGAGTGAGTGTCTTTACATGCCAGGGCCTGATGGGCTGCGCGAAAAGATGTCTGCTGCAGATGTCTGCTGCAGAGAGGTGCGAATGTAGGAGGAGACGACATTCGATGTCCATGTACCATGGGTTTTGATGTCCTGAATGTTTTTCCTCCCCTCATGGTAGGCAGTAGTGTCCCACTCCTGCGAAGGCTATGCAAGGAGGGTAAGTTCCTGAGGTCTTGTGGAGGGACACTCACTGTGCGGCCAGGTACGAGCTGTGGCCATGGGGTCCCCGTCCTAGCATTGGATGAGGGGCTGATCCCAGGCATATGAGGGAGGGGCGCAATTAGGGCGTGCCAAGCAGTGACTGGGCAGATGAGACAGTCTGGCACTGACTGATTACGCACTGTATTGTAGAGCCGGTGTCCTTGGGGGTGACAAATTACTATCTGCTGTCAGGCAGTTTATAGCCTCCAGGTGATTCATGTTGGAACCTTTCTTGATGTTTACCGGAAATTTGTACATGTATGACATTTCTTTTAATATGAAAGGTCCAAGTGGTAGATTTATGTCAATCAGAGTAGATTTTGAACCCAAGATTTCTCTACTTTGGCGCGACACATGTAATTCAACGGGACAGGCCTACCATCCTACAATCATACATGCTCTTATTGTGTGTCATATCTGAGTTAGATTCCTCTGTGTAACTCAGCTTAAGAGAGAAACATTTTGTGCACGCATCTTCCTCAGGGGATATATTACTCAATTGTATGTTTAATAGTCGGCCTCATAAAGATCCAATCTTAAGTTGGTTCCTCTTCGTCTTCCACAATCCTGTGCCCTAGGTTCGCAATCTCATCGGGCCTCAATTCCCAAGATTAAACTATTCCAGTGAGCAGCTCGGTGAAATGAGGAGCAACCCACACATATCTTGGCATGGCTTGTATTTACCCTGGGTATACCAATCTACCGTTATTCTTCTTCGTCCACTTGCCCTATGTTTTCCCTGATCCTTATTGGTGTCCACCTCGAGGATTCTATCCCGAGTGTTCATCTTTGGCACCCATATTTCAGCCAGTCCTACTCCCTCATAACACGCTGGAGCTGCAGACGGTGGTGGTTTTGGCGCTACTCGCTGGCGTGCGGCTTCCCGCCATTTACAGTCTCGCTGGCTACCGGCGTGCTCCTATTTGAATGACTTCCGGCTAAAAACAGGACACGGAGGCCCCGCGACAAGCAGACCATATCGTTAACTCGGGCAATTTGCCGGCGTGAACGTCTGTCACTGTCGGAGTCTTTATCCGTACACCGGCCCTGGTGTGGGCGGCCACTCGCCGAGGCCACCGGCACACCGGTCCACCGGGAGGAAGCCTCTCAAGGGAGAGTATAACTAGACGGAAGCCACAAGAGTGTCCCCCGATGAGCCTGGGCAGGCCGCCGGAAGTGGGCTTACTCATGCGCAAAGGTCAGCCCGGGTGAGATAGGTTCTCATGTACATAGGTGTAATCAGAATCAGGGAGGCCCGGAAATTTAGATAGAACAGTACATCTGATGATGTGTGTGGTATTGAAGTGTTCCTTACCAACCTTTTCTTGATCTCCAACTTTCCTTGCTCATACCACGAACTACCCTGAACAATGGGAAATACTGAAGTCAATCAGATGATCTGCAAATCACTATGGTAGCTTCTACTCATAGTAGAGCCAACATAACTGACGATCAACAACCTGACCAATACAACCAGGCTTTCATTCACCATCAAGACAATGGTTCTAACGATTCTCTGAAAGCCATTTTCCATTGGCTGATTATATGGCACCAGCTTACAGTCGGTAACCACAATCGATTTTTTGGTATACCGACACCAGATCAATTAATGGGAACAACCTGATATTGGAATACTCACTGATTAATTTGGTGAGGACTACCCAATAAGGGCACCAACGACCGACTTAAAAAAAAACATGTTCGTACGGAGCCCGACGTAGGGTGACGCTAGCAAGGAAATCTTACAAACCAAACGACCGACCATGACAGACAAAATCAAAATTCCTTGATTTCAGATTTTATTATTGGTATTGAGGAGAAACAAGGTACACACTGCACCCTCACTGACTATTTAATATCATACCCACCTCATGAATACTAACGATCCACATGACGATGAATATTGATCTTGTAAATCACGACATATAAATATATGAAATATCCCACTCTAACCAGGAGAATAGCAACATCAGTTTCTACCAGAATGAACAATTGCACGGATACAGTAACTGGCCGTACACCCACTGCCAGAATCATATTCTGTCATAATACACTTTATATAATTTGGCATGATTTGATTCTGCTTGGGACGATCGTTTTTTCTGCAAAGGTTTACCTAACTTAAAGAGTGTTGTTTCTAATATCTTTGTTCACTCGCCCCCTCCCCCACTTGAATTTGTTGTTTCAAAAAGTGACGTTTGAGACTCATCATGGTCTCCATTTTAAGTAGATGATTGATATGAATTATGCTGATACAGAACGGGACAATGGCAGGGCAGTAATTTGAGCAGTCCTAACGGCAAGATTAACGTTTTCGCTGTTTTCCAGGCCTAGCAATGAGGTGTAGTATCAACATGTTGCCATGGTGATTAATTACATTAGGCGATATTAAATCATTTACAATCCCCTAGATCCCTACTGAATAGAACAACATTTCATTAAATTTCTCATTACATTTCCTATTCTAAGTCTCACGAAAACGTGAATATTCACCATCGAAATATTCTCATATTACCACTATTAAGTGTTATCAATAACAGCATTTCCTCATGATGTGTTGACATTACCGCCACGTTTCACTAGATCTGCAGATTTGGCGATGGGAATGCGAATTATGAACGCACCACTGACAGCACAGTTTAGCCTCCCGGGATTGAGGCGGTACACATTGGATTGCTCCTGGAGTTCAGATGAGGGAATCCTCTCGGGCGCGTACCACGATATGATTTATGAATGGTTCTCCGGCCAGCGCCAGTGTCCCTCCATTCACGTGGCTAACATCAGAGATTGTGGCAATTAAACGGCCTATTGCTGTGGCCAAGACCCAGATATGGTCTCTGTGATACCTCCCCAAGGTTCCATTGTCCTTGCAATTGTGCTGCGCCCATCCGCATATTACATTGGACCGACCCAGATAGATAACAAATATGACGACTCAAGCAATGTTTAATGGTTGCTAGAGGGATGAGACTGTCCCGATAAGGTTACCGCTACCAAAGTGAAAGAAGATTTTGGTACTAAAGGAGCATCGTGATGCGAGGCACAGATAGGTTCGCGTTTGAATCAGATATGTATCATTACCCCTATCCCTGAACACAAAGAAGGAGTCGATAGTTGGGAATAATAAAATTTATTTTAATTTTATATACCTATACCGACATGAATATTAATATGTAAATATGAATATGACATAAGGTAGATAAAGTAATTGACAGAGGTATAAAGAGGTCAATTACGTATAATATACATAGTTGTAATTGACATGTATAATGGTATGTCAATTATGTATATGGTTGTATAACAGATAGTATGGTTATACAATATGAGGTATAATGGTTATACAATATGATGTATAAAAAACGCCCTACGGAGTAGGAGATAAGAAAGAGGTGAGGGTGGGTGGGAAAAGAAAATACGTGTGAACGCAGTGGAGTACAGGAGCAGAATGAGGCGGAGGTCAGAGACGCGGTGGGCCACGTGACCGCGGGGGTTCACGTGACCGACACCAGGGGGGAGCGCGCAGGGTGCGCGAGGGGGCGTGTCAGGGGGAGCAATGACCACCCCTGACCAACGGCCATGGGTTACCCATTACCCCTATCCCTGAACACAAAGAAGGAGTCGATAGTTGGGAATAATAAAATTTATTTTAATTTTATATACCTATACCGACATGAATATTAATATGTAAATATGAATATGACATAAGGTAGATAAAGTAATTGACAGAGGTATAAAGAGGTCAATTACGTATAATATACATAGTTGTAATTGACATGTATAATGGTATGTCAATTATGTATATGGTTGTATAACAGATAGTATGGTTATACAATATGAGGTATAATGGTTATACAATATGATGTATAAAAAACGCCAAGACCATAAAAAATGAGGCGAGGTGGGAGGGAGAAAAGTTTGTGAGGGATGAGAGTCACTGGTTGAGGGACTGTATGAGGGACGCATTCACCTCTTGTGAGTTGGAGTCCCTAATGTATCCCCTGTGTGCATTAGAACGCCACCCCCCGTATCGTTGAATGGAGAGTTCAGCGACCCCGGCCTGGAAGGCCTGAGTGGCGGCGGCCTTTCTCAGGCTGTGTAGAGTGTAGGTCTTAGGGGGGTGGCCTGCTGTGGTGTTGAGCCGCTCCCACTCCTTTGACAGCGACCGCGTCGTTATTAGCGACCTGTCAGCGTTGAGCAGGAACGGATCCGTTGGTGTCAGCGTGGGGACCGCGGCGATCATATTCCTCACGGCCGTCACCGGGCACGACCTCGGGTCCGGGGAGGATTGGAGCCGCACGTGTTTCTCCTCCCCCACGCACTGGAGGTTCTTGGCGGCCTTGATGCGTACCTCCACGTGATTTGCCGTGAGGACCACGTCCCCACGTGAGAGGTGTCGCACCGGGTCGAATGCCCTGGCCGTAGGGGGGGCGACCTCGCTCTGCCGCAGTGCGGCGTAGTACAGGAGGAGGAACGCGGCCCGTAGGGTCAGGTCGAGGGGCGTGTCCGACAGTAGCTCGAGGATCCCCTGGATGGCGGCCATGGGGATCGGAGGCTTGACGTTTGGTGTGTATGCCTTGTTCCTCCTCATGGCGTCGAGGGCCCTCCTGACCCTCACGTCCTCTGTGGCCGTTACGTCTCCGCCCGAGAGCCGTAGGTGTGTCCTCACGTGCGAGAGCTGGTTGGCCACGGTCGCCGGCGAGGGGGCGTGGTCCGCGAGGTACTCGAGGAAGGCCGTGATGAAACTCACGGACGGTGCCTGCGGGTCGGTCCTCGTCCGTCGGCAGAAGGCGAGGTAGGTGGACACGGCGCTCTTCTGGTTCGCGACCGTGCCTGGGGCACGTGCCTCGGCCTGCCGCGCAGATGCCTTCCGTTGGAGAGAGCGTAGCGCCGGATCTGCAGGACAGGCGAAGCACAGGCACGAATGAAGCATGAGTACAAGGCACCACCGACCACAGATCATGATATGTCATCAGGCATGCAGAATTGTTAAAATCCCTCGAGGACAGGTGGGCCCTACTGAGTGCGTCGGCGACCGTGTTGAGGACCCCGGGGACGTGTGTGTAGACCAGGTCGACTTGCAGCTTGGCCTGGACCATCCAGGCCTGTCGGGCACACTCGGCGAGGACGCGGTTGCGTGCCCGCCCCGACGTGAGTGCCTGGACGGTCCCCATGTTGTCACAGAAGACTTCGATCCTGGTCCCACGATCACGGTCCCCGAGGAACGTGTGGAGAGCATATATTGTGTTCAGGGCCTCGAGCTCAGAAATGCAGTCCACGGGGTCATTGATGGGACAAACCTGGCACGCGTAGGCCGCACGGCCGTCTGTGCCCCCCACGCCCGAGAGGCAGGCGTCGACCGTGATGCACTTTGTCGCCGGCCCTCGAGGGATGAGGGCGTGCCCATTCCACCCGACGGCAAACCGTAGGAACCACTGGAGGTCCTGCCGCATGTCCGAGCTCACGTTGATGTAGAACCCGTCCATCGACCGTAGGGCCTCCAGTAGTTTGCTGACGAACGGCCTCGCCGGGCGGATGCATTTCGCGACGTGCAGGATTTTGCCGAGGACGGATTGAAGCTGTCGCTTGGTCAGCGACCGCTTCCTGGCGACCGCCCCAACGTGCTCCCGCACGTCCTCCAACTTGTCCCGGGGGATGGTGAGGGACATCTCGGCGGCATTGATGTCGATGCCCAGCCAGCGCACGGTCTGACTAGGGGCCTGCGCCTTATCCCGGGCCTCGGGGAGGCCGAGCTCAGCGAATAGGTCTCGGGCTATGGCAAAGTCCGAGGCAGCTTTCTCCCGTGAGGGCGACAGTATGATGAGGTCGTCCAGATACATGGCGGCCTCGACACCCTTACCGGCGAGTATCCCCACGATGGCCTCGGCCACACACTGCATGTGATACGAGGACGCGCGGGCGCCGAACGGCATGGCCGTATCACAATAATACCCGCCGTCCCACATGAAGCACAGCAGAGGCCAGTCGAGGGGGTCGCACCTAAAGTTCTTATAGGCGCGCGAGATGTCGATGGTCGCCATGTAGCTCCCGGGCCCCGAGGCCACCAGGCGGGTGACGAAACCGTCGACCGTAGGGAGGCTGTGCTCACGCTCTTCTCCGTAGACCGCGTTCTTCATTACGTACGCGTTGACACTACGGTCCCGGGGGAAGGTCATATCCGTTATGACGCGGCGGGCCTCGGACCCGCGCTTCTCCCGGGACATCAACGGCGAAACGTGGCACCACGGCTCGAAGGGAGCCTCCGTGAACGGCCCCATCAGGTTTGAGAATCCACTCTCCTTTCTGATAAAATCACCGACTTGCTTCGGGAATCCGGTGGCGCTTGGATGGTTGGGGACGTCCCGAGTGTCGCTGGCCGGCCCGAGGTAGCCGAGGGGGAAGCCGTATCTTATGAAGCCGAGGAGTTCCCCCTTGCCCTCCATTCCCGTCAGGTACTGCTCCCACGCCCGTAGTTTGAGGTCCGTCGGCAGTGTGATCTTTGTGCACAGGGCGTTGGGCAGGCTGGTGAGGGTCCCGGTCGTCATCGCGAGTCGGACTCGCTCCTCCTGGATCCTCGAATAGTCGCACCACGAGAGCCTCCCGGCCTCGATCTGGTCGAACACGTGGTTAGACCATCTCCTGACTCCGGCCCACGGCCGGCTCTGGGCGTCGATTGACACTTGGTGTAAGTGCCGGAACATGGCCTCACGGTCCACGGGGTCGACCGCACGGTCGTCTCCGAGCAAGCCAATAAAGGCACTCAGATACTCGAGGGGGCCCAGGCTTCCCCTCAATTCCAGCTTCTGGGACAACGTGTAAACACCCTCCCTATCCACAAACATGTACGGTTTACTTATTAAACGGGTAACATGAATATCTGACTGCAGCTTACCAGCCGTCTTGTCGTGGCGGATGGCCTCACGGTCGAGCTCACGTTGTATATACGGGTCCCCTGCGTAGCGGTCTCGTAGCTGGCGGGGTGGAGGCATGGCGCGGCCGGCTTGATCCTCGGCCCAGTCCCGAGTCCTTACTTCGGCGACTGAGCGAACCGTAGGTGGCGATGCTTGTCCCGTCGACCGTTGGGTCTGCAGCTGGATTAGAGCGTCGAGTTTCCTACTCATGTCCGAGAGTCCGGTCTCTACGGCCACGAGGCGGGCCGACCGGAGGCTTCCGGCCTGAGACGCGGAGTCCACGTGGTCGCTCTCCCTCACGGTTGACTCCGAGGCCTGGTCCGTGGTCGTGGAGGCGCTCGCTTGAGCGCGTGTCGTTGGTGGTGCCATCCTAGCTTCCCTGTAATTCACGTGAACTTTACCCGTATTCAGACACTGTCTCTGCACGGTCAGATACTCGGGGAGTATCGAAGACGGCGTGGAGAGTAGGCCAAAAGTGAGGGAAAAGAAAATACGTGTGAACGCAGTGGAGTACAGGAGCAGAATGAGGCGGAGGTCAGAGACGCGGTGGGCCACGTGACCGCGGGGGTTCACGTGACCGACACCAGGGGGGAGTGCGCAGGGTGCGCGAGGGGGCGTGTCAGGGGGAGCAATGACCACCCCTGACCAACGGCCATGGGTTACCAATGAATATCCATTGCCATGGTTGGCTGGAAGATATATATACATATACACACACACACACACACACACACATATATATATATATATATATATATATATATATATATATATATATATGTGTGTGTGTGTGTGAAGAGAGAGAGAGAGAGAGAGAGAGAGAGAGCGAGAGAGAGAGAGAGAGAGAGAGAGAGAGAGAGACAGAGAGAGAGAGACAGAGAGAGAGAGAGAGAGAGAGAGAGAGAGTGAGAGAGAAGTATTAATATGCATGATGTCACGTGTAGCTTGTCTAAATTATTACAAATGATTGAAATACACGTAGCCAATGATAAGGTGAAACGTAATGCAGCACCAAAAACAACGCAGTATTAATACAAATGTGGTGGACAGCATTTTGCTGATTTTTGTTACTATCTGGAGACTCACAGAGGTTAGTGAGACTTTTGTGCGATTTCTTACGTGTTATGCTCAGTATCATGGTACTAATTATGTTATGGAGAACATCAGTTCCCATGACGATATTGCAGGGTGAAGAACATCATATCGACATGCCCTTTGAAATAGATTGCTTTCTCCTATTTGAGAATGGGAGATGTGTACCTTTTCCTGTGATAACTAATTAGACCTGGCTATGTACATATCACCCACTGCATATGATGTATGTATCATATTACGGTGCGATATCTAGCTCGTATTAACATATACTTTTCCATAAACATACGTAAAAATGATTTTTTTGTTGTTCATTTTCCCTGCGAAATACAGTTGCTGATGAAGTAACTATTTTATTGTAACTCGTCGGTTCTAGGCGGATTGCAACCTGATAGTTGCATTTCATAATTCAGTGAAATCTGAGCAGTGTACGTGGTTTTACCAATGGCTGCTTGAGCTATAAAAGGAGGGTCATTCCCAGAGCAACCTATCCTGAACAACTACATTTATTTCTTTTGGCAACCACAGCTTTTTGTTGGCAGACACCTTAAGGGCTTCTGTGCAGACAACTGCCACGCCTTTTTAGTGCTTCTAAAATAATCTGGGATGAAGAGTTTGCTTTTATTGTTCTTTAAGTAACATGGGATTCAGGATGGATGGATTTGCACCTGTATTGGTCTGCCAGATCTGGGGAGGTGCCAGTACGGAAGATAAACACCAAAGGTGAGACCATCCAATTGGGCTGCGTGTCACTGGGCAACTGGGCAAACAGGAATCGGCAATGGCTGGATCAATGCATAAAACCAGCGATTTGCATTTACCCATGTCCCCCATGGCCCTGTCCTGTATTATCACCTCCCCTCATCTGTTTGTGATTCCCTTTGCATATTGGCTTTAAGGGACTATGATTAAAACTAACCCTACCTCGTAATCCCAGGGGGATCAAAGGCACTAAAACAATCACACCAATCGTGAAAGAAATCACCTCAGTCAGGAAAAAATGAAAGTCAGGAATTCCCCGGACATTTTTCAGTGTTAGTTTCAATAGTAGTTGATAATGAACTGGACAGCTAGGGGATAATAGTTGAACGAGTTCTCTGACAGAGCTGCCCCTAACCATCACTCCCTAGTGATTTATAGTTCAGTAGCATGTTAGAGAGACATAATGTACAAATAAGTAAGATTTCAATTTTTATCATATAATATATGGCATTTTAAGACAGCACTTGGGTAATAGTGTCAGCAGGATTTCGTAAGCTTGATAAACGTTGACCAACATTGTCCCTGAGTCTTCTTGGCATACAGAAAAGGGTCTTCATGTACCGGCCTAAATTACTCCACATGCCCCAAGTTCTTAATAAAATTGATACTTACATCTATGTTTGAAAGATATTTTAGACGAATTATTTTCTCAACAGTTAAGCGACATCTATTTTCTGGACGTGTGTGTAAATTCATGTTTACTTTAGGGTCCTCGTTTTGGATTATACCAAGCCATGATCATTAACAAAAGAACCGAAGTTCTCTTAAAAGGGATCAAAATGTTAATAGGAGGTTGGGATGGATCCTTTATATCGGAAGGTACGGAAAGATTCACCACAGCAACGGCTTTCTTTCTTTAATGCCAAAAATGGAATATATTGACTGTCATGTTTACGTACCAAGCCTCTGAAGCAATGTACCTCAGAACACTGAGCTAATAGAAATAGTAAAAATCATTGATTTCCATTTGCATCAAATTGTGAGCAACGCAGAAAATTGTCCTTAACTAATGCCGTTCCACTTCATTGCTGTTGCCTTGAAAAACAAGCACAACGAATGCAGCTCATTAAAGAACCCATTTTAACTGACTATAATAAAAACGGGAAAGACTGCAATTGAAGATCTCTCCGTTTTTGATGATCTTCCAATCGTCCTAATTGTGTCGCTCAAAGGTATTTACATTGTCACTGCAACGAACCAATCCATGAATTTTCGAAAACTCATATTATATCCTTTTCCTATTCACCTCTTAGTCATTCGTAGATTGCTATGTGCGGCACAACCATCTAATGCATGGTACGCACAAATCTATAAAGAAAACTATCAAAATAGGATCAGCAACAATAAAGCCAGAATAAGGTATGGACGACAGTGTCATTCTGTGACATAAGACAGTGCGCAGAAAACCAAGGAGCCAGGGACCCGTTTAATAATCTAGGGTCGTACATGGAGACCCTTTTCTGTACCTCGTACAAGGGTTATTGTTTAATAGTATGAGAAAACGTAGTCACTGAGCCCGTACGGGTGGCCGTTCGAGGTCATTTGATGAAAAAATACGGCCCGACGCCGTAGGCGTGAGGGCCGTATTTTTTCATCAAATGGCCGAGAACGGCACCCGTACGGGTTCAGTCACTATGTTTTCTTATTACTATACACCTCCTACTTGTTTAAAACAGCGTTCTATTAACTTTCCTGGTCCCGGATTAAACCCCCCCCCCCCGTTTCTGCACAATATCACTGCCGTTCACTACGGCCCGCTAGCGGAAAACCCCGGCAACGATCGATACAGTGCGATCTATGAAATATGTAGCAACAGATGACGCTCTAACTTCACTTCCCCTAGGAATTAAGCAATGAAATTTTAACATGAGTACGGTATATACATAACCTATAATCGCCCCAAATATGAAGAAGATTTGCTGCTTCAATCCGAGGATATCGGCGTTTGAATTTCGTTATAACAAACGCCTGCTCTGGTGGCCAGTGTAACCCTACCGCTAGCGGGAAAACGCGGCAACGGTCGACGTGGTGCCGACTATGAAATGTATGACACAGGACGACCTGGAACTCTGGTAGCCAACGTAATTATGACGTTGACAACGCAGAGCAGCATAACGGGAGGCGATCGGACTTGTCAATCAATCTCACATATTTTAGCTATTTAAACGGTTTGATGTGAACGAATTTGTTACAGGTAAGGCTAAGAATGTCTCTCAAGTTATGAATGGGAGAGAACGGCCATTTTTTTTTTTTTTTTTTGACACGGACACTGCTCTCGCGCTATCGCGATATTTTATGTTAGTACGACGTAGTGTTTGTAGCAGCGGGACGTATATTTTTACATGCTTAAGCCTATGGGAATCACTACGTCCTACTACACGGCGGGCCCGAACGTTATTTATACGACACCCGTTGCAGCGGGTAGTATATCATAGACGTTCGCCCATAGGTGTATAGTAATATCTAAGTCTGTTAGCTAAGATAGTATCAGCCGTCCATAAGGTCGTCCATAAGTGTTGAATAAAGTTGACCCACATTGTCCCTGGGTCCCTACGACATACAGAAAAGGGTCCACATATGTACGATCCTAGATTATTAAACGGGCCCCTGATTGTTGTTTTTTTCTATCGTCGTAGGGGACGAGAGTCGCGGCGAACGAGACAACCTGGGACGACATTTTCGCGAAAGTTCGCTAATCCCATTTAATTCGCCCTGTCGCCCAAACGGAGAGAGATCCTCATCAAAGGTCTCATTCCAGTGACCCCGATCAGTTGTGAGGATTTTTTTTTTTTTTTTGAAAATAGTTTATTGACATTAGGTTCACATATTACAGGATATATTATTTTCAACCATAACGTCCAGATGACATCTGACAAAATAACACGTAAACAGGTAGGGTGGCAATTTTGCCTATAGAGTCCGGCATAGTTGAGAAAATAATCCAGTCATTTGGGCCATTATGGGAATGGGATAAAACAGGCCTCAGAGACAGACTGGGAACACTAATCACTGCAGGTGGTGTCATAAAGTGGTATTATTGATGATCTCAGTATTTGTGATCATAACTAAATCTAACTAAATATTTCAGATATTCTCCCCTGAATACCGTTAGTTTCTATTCGGGTCCATGATAAACATATCTCCGCTGGTTTGAATTGATAACTAATGCGGTTCTTGTTATCTTGATTCACCTATGAGACCCCTGGGGGTGTCGCCTTAGCTAGGTGAACAAGACTGGGCGATATAGGCCCGATAAATTATCAAAGGAAATGGACGAGACCTCTTCTTTCCTCGGCTACACCTTTCCTTTCAAACGATAAATCAAAATATCAAACGAGAACTCTCGTAGGACATGTCCCAAGACCTGACCTCTGATTGGCGTAACAAATGAAACAGGCCCCAGTATAAGGCACATAGCTACTGTGTTGTTGTGGTGGTCATTTTGCCCCCGACGCCAAAGAAAACACCAAGTGGTGGTTTCAGTTATCAATGGATTTTATATCTAAAATGTATTTGGCTTGCCTTAGAGTAGTTTTAAGCTCATCTCACGATTACCTATAGATAGGAACAACAAATAATAGTGTTTGTCTCCCGACTACAGTGGCGCTATCTTACAATTTCCTTGAGGATGACGGCGGAACTAGCAATCACTCTGTGTCCTATAGTGCGTCACTCAGGTTTTAGGACCCTATTTTCAGCCGTGGAAGAGGAAGTGAGCTTCCCAGTGGAGATGGCCCGGTGGACATTATTAAGCCGAATCCAGTTACTCGATGCAATCTGGACAATTTGAATACCTTAACTCTAACTGTACTCTCAGACTCCCTCAGATGAAAGAGATGGAACTAATTCGAAATGTGACTGGTTGCAGGGCTAATGTAGGGCTGTCAGAGGTGGACACGAAATTACCTCCCTTTTCTAGGATTAATTCCCCTTGTTATATGAAATGGCCTCCTTCCTTTCCTGTTGCGATTACAGACCGTTTGGATGCTTGAAACTTTGAATGCACATAACAGTAACAGTTGCGAGGTGGCGTAGCCGTTCTCCTTTGTCTAATTACAGTCGACTTTCCAATTCACCACAATGCATTATTTCCTACTGTGAAATATCAATCATTATACACTTATGACCGAACGTCTATGAAATACTCCCTGCTAGGGGTGTAGTATTAATAATATTCGGGCTCACTGAGACGTAGTGAATGAGCATTCATGAATTGATGTCTTAGGGATCGAATAGAATAGTTTTTGTGTGTTCTTTTAGGTATATATGATAATGAGAGAACGTGGTGAGTGAACCCGTAGCGATTGCGTTCGTGGTATTTTGTCCTATACACTACGGCCCGACGTCAAAGGCGGAGCGCAATAGTTTATATAGGACAAACGTCGGAGAACGGGATTGCTACGTGTTCATTCTACGTTTTCTCTTACTATTTTCCTTATGCTTTGAATTCTGTTAGAATCGAATAACGAGGCAGAATGTTTTTAACGGTGTCGATAAGGTAGCACACAGATAGAATTTGCGAGGCTTCAAGAAATTACAAGAGGTTATGCTCTAATCCATCACAGATACGATAAAATCAGTACGTGGAGTGGTTTTCAGCCGACATTTCCAGCGATAAAATGTCAGAGATAAATGGCGCTAAAAGGAATGGTAAAACAAGGCAGACGACATTTCAAAGATTGCAAACCTCTGAAGGCACTTTGCTGCAGGTGTGTAAGCAGGACGTAGCCGGCGTATAATGCCTGATTCGCCACTCAGGACCTGTCAGACATGTCGAAACAATGAGAGTGAGAAGGGGCTTTTATCATGTGACAGGCGGCATTGCCGTCTCTGGTGTGTCAATGCAGTTATAACAATGGCCACTTCAGAAAAAAGAGAATCATCGAGATTTTCTGCCTTCTTCTAGTATTGATGTCCCCCCAGTAATGGATCTCCTAAAGAGACGAACCCCGGCCACATAAATTGTATATGCATGGCGATCACTAGATACGAATCTTGTTTATTTTGACGCACCTATCGATCACTAGCCCATTGCGGTGGTATCTCTTTCAATATATTTTCTAATCCATTTACTTTACATCAGCTGTAACTATGTGAGGAATACATTTGGAGGTCTACAAAGGTTGTTGACACAACTCATTGAGCTTTACAAATGCATAATCTTCGCGTAGATAAGGCACAACTGGCGTCGATTCAACCTTTCCGACCCCTGCACAAAGGGGCTATCACTGTTCTCTTTTTCACATTTGCCATTGTTCCTCCAAGTGGTATATGGGAAATCCAATCTTTTACAACCACTGCTAGCCATACAGTATAAATGATATACTGGTCCGCTGTCAATACTGTTTATCTCACTAACGAAAAATCTCAGCAGTATCGCCAGGGCCGTGTTGACGTGTTTATGTAGCAAAAGAGAAAATGGCAGAGGCCGCTAGTCGATTCAATGTTCAGATGATGAAATAGGCACAACCGGAACTTGGAACCTATCGGAAATGACTTGAAAACCGAGAAATAAATGTACAGCAATTGCAATACATATGCAATGAAGACGATTTTACCAATGTTCAAATCAGAGTGGCAATGAGCGTATTAAGTGAAGACGTCACATAGTCGGCATTACTCTCCAAGCGTTTGTATACTCAATTCCACGATGTAGCATATTTGTAAATCAAACATCTGTTGCAAGAGTGTGTATAAGAAAGGTAGGCTATGAATGGCTGGAAGTTTGACCTGTGAGCTGCTACCGGAACGAGAATGCGTGAATGAGAGGCTAGAGCGGGCCATTTTCCATGATAGTAGCGACAGGCCTTGCAACCTAAGTCACGTTCACGCAGTGCAACTGTGCGAACACATGTATACGAAATTATCAAAAGGTCTTAATATTATTGAGTGCCGGTCGCATGGTCATTGCATATTTGCATGAGACACATTGTTACATGGTTTCACGAGAATTCTATGCAGATTCAGTCATCCTTAGTGGATTTGGCGCTTTAGAGTGTTCTAGCTGCAGGAGATCATGTGTGTATAGGGGACTGTGGGTAAACCTTTTTATTCATTATCTATTATATTGTGGTATATCTACGCCGGTGTGGACATCACATTGTTCGGCCGTCTACGTTAGACGCCCAATAATATCATTGCACTCTGAGTACTAGAATCCCTGGAAGGCCCACTCGCCGTGCAGCGCTGTTAACTAGTCGCGCGTATGCGCCGGTTCCTACAGGGAAGCAAAATATCCGGTTCACGCTTCTAACATGTCCGACTAGATCTGTTAATGATGTACCCTGGTACCCGGGGTATCCGCTAGGGGTCAGACGGAGATATACTACCGCCGCTGTTTACATGTGTCGAATGGGTAAGCGGAGGTCCACCTCTCCTGTATCTTGAAAATGAGTTTGTCTCATAGGCACAACGTTGAACGGCCGTGAGTGGGCTTTCCAGGGATTCTAGTTCTCTGCACTCAAGTATACGTCAAACATGTCGCCTACACACGGCTGAAGATATATGAAAATATCAGTAGATGCCTATTTAACGCCGTTGTGTTAAAGTTGATAAACCCACATCGTCATCCAATTTTTTTTTCTTAAATGGGTGGCCTTACAGACCTGCGGCCGTTACTTGAGATAACTAAATAAATTACTTTTTTTCATATATCATTTTAAACTTTAGACAATGTATTTGCAAGCACGCTCTAATAAAAACTACTGAGTAATCAGCATCCCCTCCTTGATGAGGCTGGAAACAGCCACACCCCCTCCTCTGTGACAAGGCAGGACTGTCGGTTTACTATATTCATTAACCCTTTAACAGCAAGAAGAGGCCTCCAGGCATTCCCCTGGCTATGGCAGGAAGATGCCTCAAGGCATCCTAGAGGAATCATTGATACTTATATGCAAAATTCAATAGATAAAAAGATAATTGTTTGATTTAAAAGAAATTTTGACAATGTATTAAAGCCATATTGACCTTTGATTTGGTATGATAAAATATGATCTGTCACCAAGGGAAATTACTTGAATCACACGACACTTCACATGACATTGCTATTTCCCAAAAAAGGTGCCTGCCATAGCAGGGTCATTTGGGGAGGCAATGCCTGCTGTGTAATGCTGAGCAGGGGAACTGGGTGCTGCAGGGAAAGGGTTAACAGAGATATATTATTATATACCTGGGGTAGTATAACTTACACATATGGCCCGCTCCTACCCATGTCGTATTTATATTCGTACTACGCCTAGGTGTCGTACGGGGTATGTGATCACGTGACATAAACCTGGGCCAAGCTCAGGCGAGTCGCTGCTGACCGATCTCCATGCGTATTGATGGTTTTGGACCTCCAGATTAACCCTTTATCCTACCCCTAATAAAAAATGGCCATAGACTTAACATAGGGAAATTTTATGTGGCAGGCCGTGACATAAAGTGTTTTTTATGCCACTAGAGTAATAACAATATTGACCGATCAGAGAGCAGTATGTCAGCTACTATGAAAAAGGTTCTGTTGGTCGTTGACTCAATATTTATCATTTTAACAGTAATAGAAGCATAGACGGGGTAGGATAAATACGAAACCGAACTCGATTTAGACTTGTCAATGTCTATGCCACGACGGGAAGGTCTGCTCCTCACTACACTCGGCTACGCCTCGTGTAGTAATACACGACCTTCCCGTCGTGGTATAGACATTGACAAGTCTTACTTTCTTTTGGTTTCTACTAAGTCTCACTGCGGGCGTTTAGAGTCGTTTTATAAAATTTTGCAGAGCGACGCAGTGTATCGCCACTGATGACACTGGAACCTTGGTATCCAACGTAATATCCCGTTGACAACGCGGAGCGGCGCAGTGAACTGTCAGTCAGCGTAACGGAATGAACAGCATATTTAAGCTATTCAAACTGTATTACGTGCATGCCCCACGTTAGATTCATCTTGGTCAGTACGCATTCTAACTCTTTACGGGGGTTTATAAAGCGGTTCAATAGCGTGCGAATAACAGAAGATACGCTTGGAGAGTGGCCGGCAGCTCACAAGCCTTTGCCATTGGATAACGATAAGATCTGTACTCACCGGGCAAGGCGGCAGAGCCCGCCTCGAGGGTAAAACACGACGATGCTCAATGGCCAATTCAAGGTATATAATAATACGAAAACAGGCTGACTGTGTCCGTACTTCATAAATACTTGGTAAAATTGACGATCAGATGAACCTCTGCCTTCGGCATCGGTTCATCTGATCGTCAATCTTTTGCATATTTATGAAGTACGGCCACAGTAACCCTGTTTCCGTATAGTACTAATCATAGGACCGGCCCCTGACATATGCACACACACCTCGGGTGCTTATACAGTATAAGAAGGCTGGTTGAGACCCGTCTCCAGAAATCACACCATCTGGTAGCGCAGACTATTCCCATGTACACACATAATACTGGAACTGGAACGTATAGCACTAGGACAGATCACTTGCTCAGGAGTCACTGTAGCCAAACCACGTGCCATTATACAATATACTAATATAACTTGTTTGTGTAAATGTAGAGTAGAGTTGGCAGCCATTTCTCTTATTAAGAGCTTGCTTTCCCCATAGACCTCTGTCATTTGGTCTCTCACGTGACTCCCATTCACAGTCCTAGTTCAACTTTACTTGCGGATGGCTGGTGAAGTGGTTGGATAAATGTGATTACCATGAGCAGAATCATTGTGGGCAGAGAAGGGAGTAATCCGATTCTCACATAACTAGAGAGTTTAACCCTTTCTCTGCAGCGCCCAAGGCACATGACTTGAGTACTTTACTATGGTAGCTGATGGTATTTTGTTATACTAAATCGACTTAATGCAATATACCACTAATAATATGTAAACAAATTTTACAATTCAAACAAATGATTCTCTATCTATCAGTTTTTGTGTATTTACGTTTGAAAGATGCCTCTATATGATACCTTGAGGCATCATGCCGCGGTATATATAACATGATGATTGATATGAAAGAAAATGACATGTGCTCTATTAGATAAGAAGCAACTAATCAAATCTTTTATTTATTCCATTATAAGTTTATCTTAATCAAAAGATTCCTAAATCAGAAAACTATAATGGCAACCCCCCATTTCTTGAATGAGCAATGTGTCCTACAGCACTTGGATATCATATTCAATTTACAGAAGATTTACATGGGTTTTAATTTTCAAGGTGAATTGTCCTATATTCCTTGAAAGGGTTAACTCACCCCCCAGATTTGCTTAAACTATTAATGTACCACCCTTGCCTTCTATACTCCAGGCACTCATTCTGTCGTTATCTCCTTCATCTCTGAAGACAGATTATAACTTATATGTGGTTAATGGGAACTAATGCCAGTCTTCCATCTTGTTCCTAAAGTTCCATCGTTTACGCGCTTTATCTGGCGGATTCTCAGTGGTTTTCGTATCCTCGTCAAACATCTTGTTGAGCAATAAACCCTAGAACTAATTAGCCCCTCTGCTTTAGCTGGTTTTACATTATTCTTCTTTAGCCTCATCTCAGCCCTGGTATTTTCCCCCATAGACCTAAAGCCTATAAGACAGCGACACACTGATCCCGATCATACCATAGCCCGACGGATCCGTCGGGTCGGTCAGAATCGTGTACTCAATGGCATATATGTACATCTTAAGTCCCGGACTCCTTCTGAAAACCCATATGGCTCTAGCATGGATCATTTTGTGATAATGAACGTCTGTGTTTAAAAAGAATTGAAGTGCCTATGAACACAGTATCTGCAGATACGATCTTCCTTATTACACATCCTTAAAACTATACAAATCAATAAGATACATGAGACATGGAGTTAGACATAGACATAGAGAAGACAAACTCTTTCAAGCACCCCAACACGCCCCTCTAAACATCAGACAAGAATGGGATAGTGGTACGGTGTTTATTTAACGAATTTATTTGATACTAAGAGCAATATTAGAAGTTAGTGAATATGAGTGAAATTAACAATTTCTTATAGGGTTTTGTTATAGGAGCATGATGAAATTAAGATTGTAGATGGAGGCTGGATTGTGATGTGAATGTGTTAGGGCTCTTGGAATTAAAGTGGTGTGAAGGGTAAAGGGTGTTGATTAGTATTGATGTGTGGATAATTGATGGCGTTGTGGCCCTTTCTTTCATACCGGGCAACATATTGCTGGAATACTTTGATGTGCCCGCATAAAGCACAATATCGATACAGTTGTACATATGAGTAGTGATCCATTGTGAACGTTAGACGTAATAGAAGGTAGATTTTCCCTTTGGCTTATGCCCCCTGTCCTGTCAACCTTGTTGTATAGCGCTCTGTCATGTATTGGATGTACCATTGTTTACACTTTACATCCAGTTAAGCTTGGGTAAATTTCACAATAGATAGTCTAAGCCCAGCTATCGTTCGCTTGTGACTGAGAGTTAGTAAGTTTTATACGAGTCATTCTCTACGTATGATCCTGTCCAGGTATCAGTAGAGATTGAGTTTGATTAATTCATGTTATTGTGGTCAACTATGACACATGCTTATGGTTAGGTATTGTAGATATATTATAGCAGGTATGAATATGCAGGGCATTGCATTATTGACGCCTCATATCCTAACAGTTACTATCGTTAATGACCATGGATTGGTATACAAGCATCTGGCCTGCCATCAACACTAGAACTTCAATCCTCACACACTGTATGAGTAACTGAAGGGAGCGCAAATGCGAGAAGAGATTTGCTAGCTGTCCAAGTATCGGACATTGCTTTATTTTCATGGATGATTAGAAATCTGGAGCATATCTAAATTAATATCAGGCAGTTTTCCTGGTAGGTTGCGAGTGTCTCACTGGGGAATTAATCGTTCAATGCGGAATAAACCACGACGGTGAGACGTTGATGGTTTGATAAAATCTGGGGTCAGTAGTTGTAATATCAGGAAACGTCCTTACTGTGGACGAAACGGCTCCTGTTCGAGGTCAGCCGAGAACAAGAGCCATTTCGTCTACAGTAAGGATGTTTGCTTATTATTATATACCTTTAATGGGTGAAAAAACACCATTTTAATGATATGCAAAGTCGCAGTCACACCGGGCACTATCACTTATTACTGCGAACATTACTGAGTACAATAACGGCGGGCTAGAAAGTGTATCCATGTAAATATAACAAGCAAAGGATTCTTGGGGTTATCGGAAGGGAATTGTGACAGAATTGTTTCCATGAACACAGATATGGGTGTATCAATATAGTATTGTTTGGACGAATGGATGTGCTCTGGCCTGCCCGGCTTACTTACTCCGACCCCCATCAAGAGCAGGATGAGGTCCGCCTCGTGGTTATACCCTCAGGGCGGCTAAAGTGATATCTAACGTTTTATTATCCATCTAATACGAAGTCTCCCTACTAAACCTATTGGGAGTGTGTAATTCAGTCGGAGAAGATTACGTGAGCCTCCAGCCTATACAGAGCGGAAATAACGGGGAAAAGTACATGGTGGACGAAATAGTATGTGAGAACATCGGTCGTCATTTTGTCTTGAATTGTCGTAATGCTGAATAATAGATATAATAATGGTTTCAGATAAAAGTGGTCGTACTCTCCTCGGCCTAGACTCTATGTAATATCCTCGCATTTGCTCGGATATTACTACGCGTCTAGTCCTCGGATATAACGGCCGCTTATATATCTAAAACCAGTTGATAGTGTGTATGTATACCTTGGGGAAATAACTGTGCAAACCGTGTACATACACTGATATGTATAAGGTTTATAATGAGTATGATATTATTGACAACAATTTCACCTCAGTACTTTGAAGTCATAGAAAGCCACAGCATTTTAATTATAGTTTGCATTTTACAAATAGATTAGATGTATAATTGCAACCAAAGATGAGTTCTCTATTGGATAAAAAATCTAACCCAAAAAAACATACAATATATTCACTCATCTATCACCTTATTCATATTACTCCACATCAAACTCATAGAAAATGTCGACTTTGACCAAATCTTGTTGGTTTCTCTTTGATATTCTCCTTGTTCTTTTCCAGTTAATTGATTAACCTAATTTCTTTATTCAGTGCTCATGTCTAGGGCCATACTTAATTCGTAATGTTTCTTAAATACTAATGGAAGTTAGAAACCCAGTCTTTATATATTCCATAGAAGACAGGAACTAAGAAAGTGGGAATAAAAAGAACACTTATTGAGTACATTCAATATATGCATACATTGTCGGGCTGTAATATCAATTTAATTTGTTCAGGAAATAGTGGGTATAAAACCTCTATGGTCCATCATCAATCCACCATCAAACCTTCATACACACTACAATAAGCTTAGTTTTGAGGAATCTCTACTTGATAAATCTAGGCTTTTGTTTAATGGTTCTATAATTATTTAATAGCTACAGCATAATTAGAAGGTACTCCAGTATGACTAGAGAGGACTAGATGGAAAACCAAAAAAGTAGTAATTCACTTCTCCGCAGGCGGTTCAGCAAAAAACTTTATCTTGTTATCCATATAAAGTTAGTATCTGTATGCGTCCTAGGACTGTATATCCTACTGGGAATGGAGTGACTGGGTCCAGAGATGTATACACTAACTCACCGTTGGACCTTCATAACTAGATTCCGATTGGAGCGGCAGCTGGCATGAAGAATCATTGTGACCTGCTTACTGTTGAGAGTGGCTCGGTGTATTCATTGAATGGGGAGGCATCATATATCAATGATACGCTATTCAGTGAATGATTTATGTTAGGTGATTTATCTACCCTATATGCTGGGCTGGGCTTTCGGTCTTCTATCTCGCCATTTGGACTAGATCACAATTATCAAACATTAGCCAATTCTGTTGGGTACAGTGGTTTCAACTACAAATAATTCGTGCAGTGTAAAATAGACAACATCCGATGGGTTTTGTGAGCAGGCGGCCGTAAACTATGTGATGTTAAAGCGTAGTAATACATTAGCGTTAGCTTTGAAGCCGTAAACAATGGGTCTGAATCAGTATTAAATTGTTGCGGTCTCCGACAATTATTAAGCAATGGATAGTGGTTTACATTTTCAATCGGGACTTTATATACGATGGATAATAAATCAGGTATTTGACAATCTGAAAGTCGGGTTTGCCTTTATTTAGAATTATAATTGTAACATCCCACCGGATAATTGTAGCATTCCATCAAAGTTTAAACAATAATATATCGAAATTGGCGGAATAAGAAACAACAATTACATTTTAAGAGCAATCATCTTATTTCCGAATGTCTAATACAGCTCGGGAGAAGGAAATTGAATATTAAAGTAATTGCATGATTAAGCCTAAGGAAGTAAATGTAATAGTTCCCTTTGGGATTGATCTAATGCTTTTCCATCATATTTTTCATAAATATTGAAGGGTTCTCATGACAACATCTCTCAAAAATATCTTTGATGTTCTTATTGAATTACTTTTATAAGGCAATAGTTTTATCCACAGATTAATGAAGAGCCGGAGAAGCATGAAATTGCGGAGATCACTAATGTCTGTTTCTGATAGTCTTTAATGGATGTTCATCCTGTATCTGTTTACATCTTCAAATGATAGGTCCACTCACTGGGCGCGGCCAGAATCAATGTCTGAGCTAAATAACACTCCCTCCTCTTCATAATAAAACAAAACATGCCCTCGGTGGGCAATAAATTTTGGATCGTTGTTAGGATAATAAGACCTCTGAAATGCAAAAAAACATACCATAGATCTTGATATTCGACGGACATAAATGGATGATTCCTTATGGAGATATTTTTCATGTAGAGCTTCTTTTAGAATGTATGTCTATTAGGGCGCTTTGAGTCTTTTGTGCCCTGGTCTATACATCTACCATAAGCGTCCTTCACATGGTTCCAGGCGATGCAACGCACTGCACTTTTCTGTAAGAGAGTCGGCTCTGATCACAAACAGCGACAAAGAATAGACACAAGCGAGGGATGATCTCGCGCCTCTTCAGAAATTCTTCACTTTTTTTGTCCCGTAGACATCTATACAAAGCGCCATTTTGCACCGGGAACGGTCGATGTGTGGCAGTTCCATGCCTGAGGACGGGAAACTAAAAGCTGAACCACGCATGGGAGACGAATTTTTAACCGTTTCAATATTTTACTGGTCGCCAAGGGGAACCTAAGCGCCATACAGGCTGAGTTCTTTGTACTCTATCGAAACAATAAAACAACGCCACGTCAGTCCTGCCGATGAGTGTCAGATGAAGTAAAGCGCGTAGTCTGGGAGAGGTTTTATCACCAAAAAGGGTGGCGTGTGACAGTGGCCATTGATCAATACAATTGTCAAATCTTTTGATGGTGTGTCGTGTCTTCCTAGTTCCCACAAGTAAGCGCTGGGTAGCGGTGCCTCTGACTGGACTCCCTTTTTAGAGGGGGTGGTGTCTGACATCGATAGCCACCTCCAGCTTGTCGAGTGACGCCAGCGAGCTGCTCGTGAAGTAAAGTCAGGCGCTCAAAGTACGACAATCTAAGTGCAGAAGAATGCACTGTCTTCTGAGGGAACCAAGTTGAACCTGTAATTCACACTACGTGCCTTTTTTTATCGTCTCGTGTCCACTGTCAACTTTACGCTTGAGTATAATCCGTCTGAGAGCATTGTCCGTGAAGTGGACAATTGGTTTCGTCTGTGGATGCACATATATAGTCCCAGTACAAAGACAGACGCCTGCAGAATAAGACATTCAAATTAACTATACGTTATGAGAAGTGCAGACAGATAGTTAATGAAGTGACAAAAACATGACTGAACTGGTAATGGTACAGACAATTATATTCAGACGATACCGTCATGCTATGGTATTATTATTTCCGACTACAATTAAGAAAAAAATAATTTTAAGGAGCGGTTCTTTTCAAGAAGAACAGAACGAACTTGTAGGATGGATATTCGATGAAGTAACTTGTAATTGTTCAATGTGGCTAATTCAAATACAGCTTTGTTAAAGCCATTTTCCATTGGCCGACGATACAAGCACCGACTATTCGAGTTCCATTAAAAGTCTGTCGGTGGTGCCATCGACTGCATGTCAGTATCAAATAGTCGGTGAGGGTGCATCGTATGCACTGTTTCTATTGGCGGACGAAAGCAGCATCCATTCTTTAAGTTACGCTTAAAGTCTGTCAGTGGTGCCAACAACTGTATACATGTCGTGGTTTTTTTTGTGGTTTTTTTTTAATGTGTTTATTTGGTCATCGTTAATACAAATAACCTCCAGACTCGGCTAGGCCGATCTTCCGTCTGGGCCCCAGTGGAGAAGCAGATTACATAAGTAATAGTTGACATTATACATGGTTGCCCGGCAGTCAGAGGGATCCATCACCAACCAACCAAGTAGATAACATTAATGATAAGGGTTATACATGTGGTGCACCAAAATAATGTGATGAGGGTGAACTATTATCAGAACTGAAATAGGTTGGATAAGTATTTCTTTTCCGTCACAGTAAATTCCCACATCGGTATCAATTTATCGGTAAGGGTGTATCGTATGCACTGTTTCTATTGGATTTTCCGGGTACACACAAATTTTAATAGGCATTGTTGCATAATCTATGCAAAATTAATCAGTGAGCATTCTCTGCAGGTCTCGTCTCCCTTAACCGTTCAGACGTCGGTATACCAAATAAATCTATCGGTGGTTCCTGACTGCAGATCGGTGCCAAATAGTCGGCCAATGGAAACGGGCCTTATGTCTAGTTTCTCCGGCATTTTTCCTGCAACATTAGAGACTTCATCCTTTGAGGCTCTTGGGAAATATGTAAATTTCATTTACTGATACTCGAATTCTGCTCGTGCTAAGGATCTTCTTACTGTACAATAATATGTAGAAGAATATTGTTAATGCATCTCTTTGACTATTCGTCGTTCGTGCATGATTGCGCTAATTCCCCCATGGCTCACGCAAAGCAGGAACCTGCGTACCGCCTAAACGAGCCTGCCGTGGTGCAATTTTGCTACACTCTTATTCTTTCGGCAGGAGATAAAGCGCAGGGATAAAGTGCTACTTTCTGTCATGCGTATACGGTAATCACTGTAGTAAGCCGGGTGGGAATAGAGCAAATTTTATGCAATAACAGTGGCGCTGGCAGGTAAGGACGTGAAAGGGAGGAGAAAATATCTAAGAGGTGTCCTTCATGTAACGAGGTATAGAACCTCGCTCCACACCACTTCATCGTTGTGCCGAGGTCCTTTTTCTCTAAAGCGGGATTCACACACGTAGGAACGAATAAACCTGAGACGGGTGTACTTCAAACCTTTCTCCAGTCTCAGACCATTCTCGAGTGGTACAGAAATCTCAGCGCAATGTACCTTTTTTTGCTTTCCATAGTCTCAAGGAAAAATGGTGAATTTAATTCACCTGGAAGGTTACACCTGCCACATAGACTCAGAAATAGTTCGAGTAAACACTTACCATGGAAACCAAGTACCCTTGAGGTGAGCAGTGTGAAAAAACATGTGATCCAATTTTCTAGCTTCCTATTGGCCAAGTTGGGTACAGCAGTAGGACCGTTTATCTCACTAAAATTCCCAATTTGATGGTGTTTTAAATGAAAAGAAAATCTTTTGAGATTATGTACCTATAGTAAGTGTTAATCGTCGCCAACAATTGCAGGTGAAAAACTTGTCTCAGGGAAATGGAACACCATCATTCGGGCGAGAAGATTGCGCTCCAGTAGAGAATCTCAGGAAGATTTGTCTCAAATGCCCGTTGAGGTACATGAATCCCCCGTGTGAATTCCATTTTTAGTGAGTTTAAAAAAAGAATTACTTTTTAGATATTCATTTAAAAATGTTCGGTTGGCAGCATTGTTTCGATATTAGATAGTAATAAAATCTAGATGCATGTTCACCTAGAATTTGTAAATACTTAAAATCCTATTAAATCGTCATGTACATAGTAAACAAACTCGGACTATTCGGCGCAAGGTATGGTTCAAAATGGCAACTCAAGTAGAATGTGTGGTTAGGTCGCGCATGAATTCAATAACCTAACTGTGGGAAATGCCGACGCCCGGGGATCGTCGCAAGAAGTCGGCCGGCGCTGCCCCATTTACATTAATTTATACATATCCAGAACAACTTGTTATCCAACTTGTTATCCAACCTGTTATCCATAACACTTTGTTATGATTGATCGCAAAACCTAGAGCCCGTAATATTTTCAAAGCGTATCTAAAGCTGCCTGGCACTGTGTGAACTCCTTCATCTCGCCTCTGACTAGAAGTCGGCAATATACACACGGATGTCCTCTTACCTTAATCTCTTCATAATTTGTTCAATTCAATGGGTAACTCTATTGAATATAGACGGACGAGCGTTGATGGACACATGATTGTATAGCAGAACCAAATGCACAGTTTGAATGTAGCATTGTTCCGGTAATGATTTGTCAAATTGGGTCTGAATTAGGAATGACACTGAAGGTGATCTCTGGGTCACCCTCCTCCTGTGTGACCCTGTCTGACCTATAAAGTCAAGGGTCTGTTGGTTCAACACAGGGGTATTATTGGACCTGTACCGGAACTTGCCTAAGCCCATACCACTGTGGTGTCTGGTCTTGGCTTCCCGCCACATACACACAATATGCCACACCCCGCGAACCCAGACACAGAAGGCCACTGCACATTACCCCTTACCCGCAACACAAAAGTAGGAGACAGATATGGGCGAATAAAATTTATTTGAATGTTATGAAGTCCATAAGAGAGAAGATATTAAATATGATATAATATCTTATTGATAATAATATACATATGTAGATATGTTATATTACATGATAACATATTGGTAAATATGATATGAAGTACATATTTGTTAATATGGTATAAGGTATACATAAGGCAGATGTGATGCCGGATAAGGTAATACATGGTGATATGTAAACGAATACATATTGAGAATATATATGAGTATTATGGAATACGTATATATGATTATACAATGGGCCGCGAAGAACATTAGCAGGCATGCGGCTCTCGTCGACTGGTCGAGGGGCATGGCCGTTAGGATCTGCAGGAGAGCCGGAGGATGGGGACAAATGAGGCATGATTACATGGCACAACAGATTTGAGGTCATGTGAGAACATGTAATAAGCAGCTCTGTTATAGTCACTGGAGGTGAGGTGCGGCTGAGGGCGTCGGCGACCGAGTTGAGTACCCCCGGAATGTGAGTGTACAGGAGCTCGACCTGGAGCTTGGCCTGTACCATCTAAGCCTGACGGGCGCACTCCGCCAGGACTTTGTTTTGTGCTCGCCCCGACGTCAGTGCCTGGACCGTGCCCATGTTATCGCAGAAGACCTCAACCCTCGTGCCCCGGTCCCGGTCCGTGAGGAACGTGTTGAGGGCGTATATTGTGTTGAGGGCTTCCAGCTCCAAGATGCAATTCACCGGGTCAGCAACCGGGCACACCTGACCGGAGTATGCCAGGCGGCCGTCGGTGCCTCCGACCCCGGTGAGGCAGGCGTCAACTGTAATGCACTTCGTCGGGGGGCCCCCTTGGAATCAAGGCACGTCCATTCCACCCCTCCGCAAATCTGGAGAACCAGTCAAGGTCCTGCCACATGTCCGACGAGATGTTGACATAGAAACCGGACATCCCGCGCAGTGCCTCGAGCAGTTTGCTCACAAAGGGCCTTGCCGGGCGGATGCACTTCGCCACGTGTAGAATTTTCCCCAAAACGGACTGCAGTTGCCGCTTCGCAAGAGACCGCTTCCGCGCGACGGCCGTGACGTGTTGCCTGATGTCTTGCAGTTTATCATCCGGGATGGAGAGCGTCATGTTCGCCGCATCGATGTCTATACCGAGCCACTGGACCATCTGGACCATCTGCAACTGCCCTTGTCGCGTGCCTCGGGGAGACCCAGCTCGCAGAAGAGCTCCCGGGCGGTCGCGCAGTATGCTGCCGCTTTTTCCTTCATCGGCGATATCAGGATCAGGTCATGGAGGTACATGGCCGCCTCCACCCCCTTGCCGGCGAGAATCTTGACGATGGTATCGGCCACACACTGCATGTGGTACGACGCTGCGCGGGCACCAAACGGCATCGCCTCATCGCAGTAGTACCCGTCGTCCCACATGAAGCACAGGAGGGGCCAGTCGAGGGGGGTCGCACCGGAAGTTCTTATAGGCCCTCGCGATGTCGATGGAGGCCATGTAGCTCGAGGGACCCGATCTCAGGAGACGGGAGACAAACCCGTCGATGGTAGCGAGACTGTGCTACCTCTCCTCCCCGTACACAGAGTTTTTCATCACAAAGGCATTGACACTGTGCTGGCGGGGGAAAGTCATATCGGTTATAACCCTCCTTGCGTCCGATCCCCGCTTCTCCCACGACATCAGGGGGGAGACGAGGCACCATGGTGGCAACGGTGCCTCCGTGAACGGGCCGGAGAGATTAGAGAAGGAGAGTTCCTTTTTCAACGAAGTTGCCTACCTCCATGGGGAAAGCCGTGGCGCTGGGGTGATTTGGTACCCCCTGGGTATCTGTTGTGGGACCAAGGTATCCCAAAGGGAATCCATATCGTATGAATCCCAATAGTTCCTCCTTCCCCCGCATGCCCGTGAGGTAGTGCTCCCACGCCCGTAGCTGTAAGTCCGTTGGTAGAGTGATCTTGCTGCACAATGCGTTGGGGAGTCCGGTGGCCCGCACGGCCCGGTATATGTGACCGTGGGCCATTCTGGCAGGCCATTCTGAGCGGCAGTGTATAATGAATGCCTCCGGGTCCGTACGAGTCCCAGCAGTCACGATCCCCATGCGGCAAACCTCCTCGAGTGCGCGGAAGTCCGGGGTGCTGCGGTCTGCCGGGCCGCTGGGGCCGGCAATTCCGTCAGTGGGAGATCCCGGGAGGGCGACGCCCACCGGCACGGCCACGTGCCCCGGGAGGTTGTTATTGGGTGCCGCCCCCCTGTCACGTGGTGGGGCGGCTGCGGTCGCAATGACGTCACGTGCCCCCCCTCCCCCGACTGGCCTACATGCAGCGGGTGCACGAGTGGGGGCTGTAACTGGGCAGGGGCGACTGACCACCTGGGCCCACGTGGCCGCAGGCGGTTTCCTGTCCGTTGTTGGTACACGTGGTGGTGGTTGTGTGATCTCACATGTGCCGCATCTTGTAGCCACGGGGGCTCGGGCCGGGGGCACACGTGAACATCCTGTTGTGGGGTGCGCTCCGATCACACGCTAGGCGCACCGTTGGACGTTTTTTGCCGCCGGCTGAGAGCCGTGTTGGTACAGCGCATCCGGTCCAGGGTCGGCCGCCCTCAACATATATCCGGCCTGCGGGATGTACGCCACCTGGGCCGCCCGCCGGGTCGCTGGGGCAGCGGGTGCCTGCTGACTCTCGTAGCCCATGGTGAATCCTAGTTTGTGATTACAGGCATGGAGCGAATGCCCGCACTGCTTTCCCACAGAATCACAGTATGAGCAAATATGAACCCATTTGAAAGGCCCGTCTTCGTGCCCAGTCCTATGGCGGCATCACTTATTCAAATTGAATTGCTGGCAAGGCAATTCCCTCGAGCGGCTTTTACCCCCGTTGTCCGGTCCGCTGGTCTGGGTCGCGGTCGTCATCGCGAGCCGGACCCGCTCCTCCTGTATCAGGGCATAGTCCGACCAACCAAGCCTCCCGGTCTCGACCTGGTCGAAGATGAATTGGCTCCACCTCCGTACGCCGGCCCACGGCCGGGACTGCGCGTCGATTGACACCTGATGAAGGTGCTTAAACATATGATCCCGGTCCGCGGGCTCTACGGCTCGGTCATCTGCTAATAGTCCAAGGAAAGCACTCACGTACTCCATCGGCCCTAGGGAGCTCCTCACCTCCAGTTTCTGTGTGTAGACCCCCTCTCAGTCGATAAACATGTAAGGTCTGCTGGTAAGCCTAGCGATATTTAGATCAGAATGGAGCTTACCGGCCGTCCTATCGTGCTTTCTCCTAACGGTCGAGTTCTTTCTGGATGTAAGAATCCGCAGCGTATCTCTCCCGCAGCTGGCTAGGTGGCGGCAGCACACGTGAGGCCTGATCCTCGGCCCAGTCATGAGTTCGCCTCTCAGCGGCAGATTGTGCAGTCGGGGACCGCAACGCTACCTCAGGGGTCCTCTGCTCGGCTAGGCGGTTGATGGCGGCCAGGACTCCGCTGATTTGCGTCTTCATGTCTGCTTTCATCTCGGCGAGGCCTGTCTCAACGGCCACGAGGCGGGGGGTTTTCACGCTCCCGACCTCGGAGACTGACTCCACGTGCTCGCCGGCGGGCGTCACGGTAGACTCCGACGATACCTCCGCATCCTGAGCCTGCGAGGTGCTCGGTCCCGCACGTGTTTTCGGCATCCTCACGTGTACCTGTCTTTTCACTTTACCCGTACTCAAACCCTTAACCTAACGTCCTCGGTCCGATACCCGTGGAGTATGCGGTGCCGCGAGCAGCGTTGGGCCAAAAATAGGGAGAAGAATTAGAGTGCGTGTCAGCGTAGTGAAGCGCAGGAACAGAATGAGAGAGAGTATCGGTGCGTGCCGCGCCACGTGATCTAATGGTTCACATGACTCGCATGAGGGGGCGCGCAGGGAGCGCTAGTAGGGAGGAAGTGCGCTAGGTGGAGCAATGACCGCTCCTGACCCTAAGGGCCATGAGCTACCAATTACGAATAAATCATTTAATGGAAAATGACACAGAAAACCGGGTTTTACACGCAGGCCAACTTTCAGATTATTTTAATTTTTCCTCATTCTACCCTCAGGGAAATTTGGAATTAATCTAGTTTGGTACAAATGATTTATTTAAAGTTTTGTTCAACTATATGCAATACTAAATTAGTCTCTGAACGATTCTATTGCAGGACGCCAAGAGACTAGCTACCTGCCTACCCATCTACCTGCCTACCCATCAACCTGCCTACCCATCAATCTGCCTACCCATCAACTTGCCCATCCATTAACCTGCTTACCCATCAACCTGCCTACCCATCAACCTGCCTACCCATTAACTTGCCCACCCATCAACCTGCCTACTCATTACCCTGCCTACATCAACCTGCCTACCATCGACTTGCTGAATACTGGAGAACTGGACCTGCAACGAACTCGACCCTTAAACAACTCGATATATAATGAACTTTTCCCATTTTAAGAACTGGACCTGTAACAAACTCGACCGGTTTTAAGACTCAAGTAACTCATTATAATTGTGGATAAATAAGTACATATTATGTTGTCTTCAAATCGGTCCTCTCTGGGGAATAAAACAAACAGAACACACTTCCCCTAACCCTAACCCTAGCCCTAGCCCTAACCTTAACCCTACACCTAAACATAACTGGACTTCTCTTCTATACCCGCTGGTTAATTTGTATAAAAGCTAACTAGTCTGACCTTTACTTCTATATGAAAACTTTCTCCAAGACGGGTCTAGTTCTCCTGACAACTACGGGTCGAGTTTATTTTGGCCCCAGTTCTACAGTAGCCCATCTGCCTACCCATCTACATGCATACCCATCTATCTGCCCATCTCTGCACCTACTTAACCATCTACCTGCCTACCCATTTACCTGCCTACCTATCATCCTCCCTACCCATCAACCTACCTGGTCATCAACCAACCTACCCGTCTATCTATCAACCTACTGACCCATCGAGCTGCCTACCCACCCACCTACGTACTCATCAACTTGCCTACCCATCGATCTGCCTTCTCATCAACCTGCCTACATCAACCTAACCTACCCACACATTGACCTAACCTGTCCAACCATCCACCTAACTGCCCACCCATGATCCTAACCTGCTCACCCATCAACCTTACCTGCCCAACCCATCAACGTAAAGTGCCAGCCATCAATCTCACCTGCCCACCCATCAACCGAATCTACCCTCTATCCATCTAACCAGCCCATCCATCAATCTAACCTGCTTATCTACCTGCCTGTGCATCAACCTGCCTGCCCATCTAACCGTCTCTTGAACTACTCATTGATCAGTCTCTTTCTCTAACATCTCAACTACTCATTAAACTGTCTCATCAAAGCTACAACGATTGCAAAATCGTGGGCTACGCATAAGCCTATCTGATATTGGCCCTGTGCGCAACGTTGAAGAATAGCATCAACTCACAGGCATTCTGTTGAGACATGAAGAACGGAATCTCCTATATGAGAAAACAGGCTATAAAAGAGAATTTGTTATAAAAACCAAAAGAAAAACATGAAAGATCATGCAGAATATATTGTCTAACAATTACGATCTAAAAGCAACTCAGATTTCAAACTACCTAAACCATAAACAGTTTAGTTTTATTAAGATAGAAAAAAATATCCATTATATCATAACACACACTCTACCACTACGAAAGATCTGCAGCTTACCTGCAGCTTATAAAGTAATATCATATTATATATAATGAAGAATTCTGCCAAAATTATCCAAAGTAACCACATTCCAGGGTGTTTATAAGAGTTTGCCACGAAACTGAATTTTTGGCTTGCCATATTCCGGACTATGTATAAGTTTAACCCAACCAGAGCTAACGTAGTTTAGCTCTTGGTGCCAGTGTAATGTTAACTACGTTTCTGAGGTAGTGTCGAAACGACGAGGTTGTAATTCTTACGTAAACGCTATCACTAAGGAGATGGGTAATTCCCCAAAGAAAGGGAGGCATCATATCAAAGGTACTTCTTTTGAATTTGTGTTTCAGAGGTAGAATACAATGCATTTTGACATAGACCATAAATGTATGGGTCTCTCAACTGTACTCGATCTTGCATGTGACATTTAGTAGTACCTGAGTATTGCACCTTGTGTTGTTCACCTTTAATTGAAAACATCCTGAAGCGTTGAATGATATTGGTTTGAAACAAAAGCCTTTCTCTTGTTGAAAAACAATTATTAGTTTACATTTACGCATCATTAGACGTGACGTTCTTTTCGCTGGACTTATTAACAAAGCAAAGGAATATTTCATATTTGACCGTTGTTATTGGCTCGGTGGCTTAGAGAAAAATCGCAACATATCCGCTTTGACTATTAACCCAAGCAGGCGTTTGGTTCTCTTGCCCCAGTCACACTGGCGTAAAAACCGCGTTTTCCCGTGTACGCACGTCTACGTTCTTTTACGTTCTTTTACGCATATTTACGTGGTCTCCACCGATTCAAATACGTAGAAGAAACGCCAAATTTTACCAAGTATTAGCTACAGATTTGGAACGTATCTGTTTGCTTTGCATTAATGTTTTAGGACGCTTCTCAACGTTCATCAACGCTTTTTTACGCTTCTGTACGTATTGTGGCGTTTTTCGGCGGATTCCGACTTTCCTTTACGTATCTCCGCGTTTTACAGCGTTTTATGCCCCAGTCACACTGGCGTAAAATTCGGCGTTTCTTCTACGTATTTGAATTGTTGGAGACCACGTATTAGCTACGGATTATTTTAAGATTCCAAAATGCATAGAAGAACGTAGACGTGCGTACACGGGAAAACGCCGATTTTTACGCCAGTGTGACTGGGGCACTAGAAGGAAACTCATGAGATGAAAATAACAAGTTTGACCGCAACGTAATTCACAAAGCGAAATGGAAGTTATTTTCATCTAGTGAGTTTCCTATCTCCGTATCCATGATCAAAAACATTATTAATCAATAAAATGACTCACCCAATTAGCCATTTAGTGTTGGGTGCAATGCATTCACAGCTGTGTAGGATGAGTTTCTAACGTAAGTCTTTTGAGGAAAAGCATCCGGGTGAGATCATCCTCACTACTCGCTTGATACCAAATTGGCAAGTTGGAGACACTGTCAGCTCAGACCGGAGTGTTGGACAGGTGGCCCGCTGTATCAAGCTCAAGATCGCCTTTCACGGGTAGAACGTGAGACATCAAACAGAGCAGAAATCGGATCCTTGGACATTGTTAGAGGGGACACCTGAACCCGCTCCTAAAATCTGCCTCGAGGAATTCGAACAACTCATACTTGTTATATCTAAGGAAATCAACAAATTGTCGGCTATCCATTTGTTTCATAGTTCATCACGAATTATTGGTAACCCATGGCCGTTGGTCAGGGGTGGTCATTGCTCCCCCTGACACGCCCCCTCGCGCACCCTGCGCACTCCCCCCTGGTGTCGGTCACGTGAACCCCGCGGTCACGTGGCCCACCGCGTCTCTGACCTCCGCCTCATTCTGCTCCTGTACTCCACTACGTTCACACGTATTTTCTTTTCCCTCAATTTTTGGCCTACTCTCCACGCCGTCTTCGATACTCCCCGAGTATCTGACCGTGCAGAGACAGTGTCTGAATACGGGTAAAGTTCACGTGAATTACAGGAAAGCTAGGATGGCACCACCAACGACACGCGCTCAAGCGAGCGCCTCCACGACCACGGACCAGGCCTCGGAGTCAACCGTGAGGGAGAGCGACCACGTGGACTCCGCGTCTCAGGCCGGAAGCCTCCGGTCGGCCCGCCTCGTGGCCGTAGAGACCGGACTCTCGGACATGAGTAGGAAACTCGACGCCCTAATACAGCTGCAGACCCAACGGTCGACGGGCCAAGCATCGCCGCCTACGGTTCGCTCAGTCGCCGAAGTAAGGACTCGGGACTGGGCCGAGGATCAAGCCGGCCGCGCCATGCCTCCACCCCGCCAGCTACGAGACCGCTACGCAGGGGACCCGTATATACAACGTGAGCTCGACCGTGAGGCCATCCGCCACGACAAGACGGCTGGTAAGCTGCAGTCAGATATTCATGTTACCCGTTTAATAAGTAAACCGTACATGTTTGTGGATAGGGAGGGGGTTTACACGTTGTCCCAGAAGCTGGAACTGAGGGGAACCCTGGGCCCCCTCGAGTACCTGAGTGCTTTTATTGGCTTGCTCGGGGACGACCGTGCGGTCGACCCCGTGGACCGTGAGGCCATGTTCCGGCACTTACACCAAGTGTCAATCGACGCCCAGAGCCGCCCGTGGGCCGGAGTCAGGAGATGGTCTAACCACGTGTTCGACCAGATCTAGGCCGGGAGGCTGTCGTGGTGCGACTATTCGAGGATCCAGGAGGAGCGAGTCCGACTCGCGATGACGACCGGGACCCTCACCAGCGGCGCCGACACCGGGAAAGCCCGAGGACGGGAGTTGCCATGCCGGCAATATAATTCGGAGAGGGGGTGCCGCCATAGGAGCGGTCACGATGACGGGCCCGTGAGATGGCTGCACGTGTGCTCGTATTGCGACTCCGTGGGGAGACAATGCGGGCACTCGTTACACGCGTGCAACCGGAAACTCGGTTACACAATGGGCTATGAGAACGGCCAGGCTGCACCCACACCGGCTCCCCGGCGAGCACCCCAGGCCGGACACGCACCCCAGGCCGGACACACGCCCCGGGCGGTCGACCCCAGAGCGGATGTGCTCCCCCAACACGGACACGGGGCAAAAAACGGCTACGGTGCGCCCCGCGAGTGAGCGGAGCGCACCCCCACACAGTCACAACACGTGCCTCCGCCCCCGGGCCCGGGGTCGTGGGGTGCAATCCACGTGATGTAACACCAGCGGGCCCTGTGATCTCCCCCACCCCCAACAGGATTTCCGGTGACCGGACGTGGGCGGGGGTCGTAAAAGGAAGCGGCCCGGTGACCACTGCGGGCCCCCACCCCCTCACGTGGAGGGGGGACCACACGGGGGGTCCACGTGACCACAACACGAAGGCCGCCGGCCCACGTGGCCGGGCCCCGAACATAAACAACAACAACGAAGGGGGCGGGACCCGCCACGTAGAGGACAGGTTCACCGCGCGGCCACCGCCAACCCACAGCGGTAGCAGGAGTGTTAGTGTTACCGCGCCGACTGAGGATCCAACTAACACTCCGGATTTCGGCGGACTAAAGGAAGTCTGCCGGACCGGAATTCCGTCGCCCGGACTCCGGACGGACCCGGAGGCCTTCATGGAGCACAGGCGGGCCGAGTGGCCCCGCTTCACCGAGGCCGGCCCCCCGGCGCACGGTCACATCTACGAGGCGGTCCGGGCCTCGGGCCTGCCCAACGCCCTGTGCACAAAGATCACACTGCCGACGGACCTCAAACTACGGGCGTGGGAGCAGTACCTGACGGGAATGGAGGGCAAGGGGGAACTCCTCGGTTTCATAAGATACGGGTTCCCCCTCGGCTACCTCGGGCCGGCCAGCGACACTCGGGATGTCCCCAACCATCCGAGCGCCACCGGATTCCCGAAGCAAGTCGGGGATTTTATCAGAAAGGAGAGTGGATTCTCAAACCTGATGGGGCCGTTCACGGAGGCTCCCTTCGAGCCGTGGTGCCACGTTTCGCCGTTGATGTCCCGGGAGAAGCGCGGGTCCGAGGCCCGCCGCGTCATAACGGATATGACCTTCCCCCGGGACCGTAGCGTCAACGCGTACGTGATGAAGAACGCGGTTTACGGAGAAGAGCGTGAGCACAGCCTCCCTACGGTCGACGGTTTCGTCACCCGCCTGGTGGCCTCGGGGCCAGGGAGCTACATGGCGACCATCGACATCTCGCGCGCCTATAAGAACTTTAGGTGCGACCCCCTTGACTGGCCTCTGCTGTGTTTCCTGTGGGACGGCGGGTATTATTGTGATACGGCCATGCCGTTCGGCGCCCGCGCGTCCTCGTATCACATGCAGTGTGTGGCCGAGGCCATCGTGGGGATACTCGCCGGTAAGGGTGTCGAGGCCGCCATGTATCTGGACGACCTCATCATACTGTCGCCCTCACGGGAGAAAGCTGCCTCGGACTTTGCCATAGCCCGAGACCTATTCGCCGAGCTCGGCCTCCCCGAGGCCCGGGAAAAGGCGCAGGCCCCTAGTCAGACCGTGCGCTGGCTGGGCATCGACATCAATGCCGCCGAGATGTCCCTCACCATCCCCCGGGACAAGTTGGAGGACGTGCGGGAGCACGTTGGGGCGGTCGCCAGGAAGCGGTCGCTGACCAAGCGACAGCTTCAATCCGTCCTCGGCAAAATCCTGCACGTCGCGAAATGCATCCGCCCGGCGAGGCCGTTCGTCAGCAAACTACTGGAGGCCCTACGGTCGATGGACGGGTTCTACATCAACGTAAGCTCGGACATGCGGCAGGACCTCCAGTGGTTCCTACGGTTTGCCGTCGGGTGGAATGGGCACGCCCTCATCCCTCGAGGGCCGGCGACAAAGTGCATCACGGTCGACGCCTGCCTCTCGGGCGTGGGGGGCACTGACGGCCGTGCGGCCTACGCGTGCCAGGTATGTCCCATCAATGACCCCGTGGACTGCATTTCTGAGCTCGAGGCCCTGAACACAATATATGCTCTCCACACGTTCCTCGGGGACCGTGATCGTGGGACCAGGATCGAAGTCTTCTGTGACAACATGGGGACCGTCCAGGCACTCACGTCGGGGCGGGCACGCAACCGCGTCCTCGCCGAGTGTGCCCGACAGGCCTGGATGGTCCAGGCCAAGCTGCAAGTCGACCTGGTCTACACACACGTCCCCGGGGTCCTCAACACGGTCGCCGACGCACTCAGTAGGGCCCACCTGTCCTCGAGGGATTTTAACAATGCTGCATGCCTGATGACATATCATGATCTGTGGTCCGTGGTGCCTTGTACTCATGCTTCATTCGTGCCTGTGCTTCGCCTGTCCTGCAGATCCGGCGCTACGCTCTCTCCAACGGAAGGCATCTGCGCGGCAGGCCGAGGCACGTGCCCCAGGCACGGTCGCGAACCAGAAGAGCGCCGTGTCCACCTACCTCGCCTTCTGCCGACGGACGAGGACCGACCCGCAGGCACCGTCCGTGAGTTTCATCACGGCCTTCCTCGAGTACCTCGCGGACCACGCCCCCTCGCCGGCGACTGTGGCCAACCAGCTCTCGCACGTGAGGACACACCTACGGCTCTCGGGCGGAGACGTTACGGCCACAGAGGACGTGAGGGTCAGGAGGGCCCTCGACGCCATGAGGAGGAACAAGGCCTACACACCAAACGTCAAGCCTCCGATCCCCATGGCCGCCCTCCAGGGGATCCTCGAGCTACTGTCATGGAGCACAGGCGGGCCGAGTGGCCCCGCTTCACCGAGGCCGGCCCCCCGGCGCACGGTCACATCTACGAGGCGGTCCGGGCCTCGGGCCTGCCCAACGCCCTGTGCACAAAGATCACACTGCCGACGGACCTCAAACTACGGGCGTGGGAGCAGTACCTGACGGGAATGGAGGGCAAGGGGGAACTCCTCGGTTTCATAAGATACGGGTTCCCCCTCGGCTACCTCGGGCCGGCCAGCGACACTCGGGATGTCCCCAACCATCCGAGCGCCACCGGATTCCCGAAGCAAGTCGGGGATTTTATCAGAAAGGAGAGTGGATTCTCAAACCTGATGGGGCCGTTCACGGAGGCTCCCTTCGAGCCGTGGTGCCACGTTTCGCCGTTGATGTCCCGGGAGAAGCGCGGGTCCGAGGCCCGCCGCGTCATAACGGATATGACCTTCCCCCGGGACCGTAGCGTCAACGCGTACGTGATGAAGAACGCGGTTTACGGAGAAGAGCGTGAGCACAGCCTCCCTACGGTCGACGGTTTCGTCACCCGCCTGGTGGCCTCGGGGCCAGGGAGCTACATGGCGACCATCGACATCTCGCGCGCCTATAAGAACTTTAGGTGCGACCCCCTTGACTGGCCTCTGCTGTGTTTCCTGTGGGACGGCGGGTATTATTGTGATACGGCCATGCCGTTCGGCGCCCGCGCGTCCTCGTATCACATGCAGTGTGTGGCCGAGGCCATCGTGGGGATACTCGCCGGTAAGGGTGTCGAGGCCGCCATGTATCTGGACGACCTCATCATACTGTCGCCCTCACGGGAGAAAGCTGCCTCGGACTTTGCCATAGCCCGAGACCTATTCGCCGAGCTCGGCCTCCCCGAGGCCCGGGAAAAGGCGCAGGCCCCTAGTCAGACCGTGCGCTGGCTGGGCATCGACATCAATGCCGCCGAGATGTCCCTCACCATCCCCCGGGACAAGTTGGAGGACGTGCGGGAGCACGTTGGGGCGGTCGCCAGGAAGCGGTCGCTGACCAAGCGACAGCTTCAATCCGTCCTCGGCAAAATCCTGCACGTCGCGAAATGCATCCGCCCGGCGAGGCCGTTCGTCAGCAAACTACTGGAGGCCCTACGGTCGATGGACGGGTTCTACATCAACGTAAGCTCGGACATGCGGCAGGACCTCCAGTGGTTCCTACGGTTTGCCGTCGGGTGGAATGGGCACGCCCTCATCCCTCGAGGGCCGGCGACAAAGTGCATCACGGTCGACGCCTGCCTCTCGGGCGTGGGGGGCACTGACGGCCGTGCGGCCTACGCGTGCCAGGTATGTCCCATCAATGACCCCGTGGACTGCATTTCTGAGCTCGAGGCCCTGAACACAATATATGCTCTCCACACGTTCCTCGGGGACCGTGATCGTGGGACCAGGATCGAAGTCTTCTGTGACAACATGGGGACCGTCCAGGCACTCACGTCGGGGCGGGCACGCAACCGCGTCCTCGCCGAGTGTGCCCGACAGGCCTGGATGGTCCAGGCCAAGCTGCAAGTCGACCTGGTCTACACACACGTCCCCGGGGTCCTCAACACGGTCGCCGACGCACTCAGTAGGGCCCACCTGTCCTCGAGGGATTTTAACAATGCTGCATGCCTGATGACATATCATGATCTGTGGTCCGTGGTGCCTTGTACTCATGCTTCATTCGTGCCTGTGCTTCGCCTGTCCTGCAGATCCGGCGCTACGCTCTCTCCAACGGAAGGCATCTGCGCGGCAGGCCGAGGCACGTGCCCCAGGCACGGTCGCGAACCAGAAGAGCGCCGTGTCCACCTACCTCGCCTTCTGCCGACGGACGAGGACCGACCCGCAGGCACCGTCCGTGAGTTTCATCACGGCCTTCCTCGAGTACCTCGCGGACCACGCCCCCTCGCCGGCGACTGTGGCCAACCAGCTCTCGCACGTGAGGACACACCTACGGCTCTCGGGCGGAGACGTTACGGCCACAGAGGACGTGAGGGTCAGGAGGGCCCTCGACGCCATGAGGAGGAACAAGGCCTACACACCAAACGTCAAGCCTCCGATCCCCATGGCCGCCCTCCAGGGGATCCTCGAGCTACTGTCGGACACGCCCCTCGACCTGACCCTACGGGCCGCGTTCCTCCTCCTGTACTACGCCGCACTGCGGCAGAGCGAGGTCGCCCCCCCTACGGCCAGGGCATTCGATCCGGTGCGACACCTCTCACGTGGGGACGTGGTCCTCACGGCAAATCAAGTGGAGGTACGGATCAAGGCCGCCAAGAACCTCCAGTGCGTGGGGGAGGAAAAACACGTGAGGCTCCAATCCTCCCCGGACCCGAGGTCGTGCCCGGTGACGGCCGTGAGGAATATGATCGCCGCGGTCCCCACGCTGATACCAACGGATCCGTTCCTGCTCAACGCTGACAGGTCGCTAATAACGACGCGGTCGCTGTCAAAGGAGTGGGAGCGGCTCAACACCACAGCAGGCCACCCCCCTAAGACCTACACTCTACACAGCCTGAGAAAGGCCGCCGCCACTCAGGCCTTCCAGGCCGGGGTCGCTGAACTCTCCATTCAACGATACGGGGGGTGGCGTTCTAATGCACACAGGGGATACATTAGGGACTCCAACTCACAAGAGGTGAATGCGTCCCTCATACAGTCCCTCAACCAGTGACTCTCATCCCTCACAAACTTTTCTCCCCCCCACCTCGCCTCATTTTTATGGTCTTGGCGTTTTTTATACATCATATTGTATAACCATTATACCTCATATTGTATAACCATACTATCTGTTATACAACCATATACATAATTGACATACCATTATACATGTCAATTACAAATATGTATATTATACGTAATTGACCTCTTTATACCTCTGTCAATTACTTTATCTACCTTATGTCATATTCATATTTACATATTAATATTCATGTCGGTATAGGTATATAAAATTAAAATAAATTTTATTATTCCCAACTATCGACTCCTTCTTTGTGTTCAGGGATAGGGGTAATGGGTAACCCATGGCCGTTGGTCAGGGGTGGTCATTGCTCCCCCTGACACGCCCCCTCGCGCACCCTGCGCACTCCCCCCTGGTGTCGGTCACGTGAACCCCGCGGTCACGTGGCCCACCGCGTCTCTGACCTCCGCCTCATTCTGCTCCTGTACTCCACTACGTTCACACGTATTTTCTTTTCCCACCCACCCTCACCTCTTTCTTATCTCCTACTCCGTAGGGCGTTTTTTATACATCATATTGTATAACCATTATACCTCATATTGTATAACCATACTATCTGTTATACAACCATATACATAATTGACATACCATTATACATGTCAATTACAAATATGTATATTATACGTAATTGACCTCTTTATACCTCTGTCAATTACTTTATCTACCTTATGTCATATTCATATTTACATATTAATATTCATGTCGGTATAGGTATATAAAATTAAAATAAATTTTATTATTCCCAACTATCGACTCCTTCTTTGTGTTCAGGGATAGGGGTAATGAACCTGGCATTTGACAATCAGTCAGAGCAGGTTTCTCACTCAGCATATTCAATACTCAACTAAATTTTGAATATTTCCACGACTGTATTTTATTGAGACATGATTAGTGTACCTGAATGGAATTTACTAATTTATTCTACTAAGATCCACGAATCAGACAATCAGCTCTGTTGTTAAGTATGAAACACCTCGTACAACATAGTGCATAACCTTATTGGGATAATACTTGGTAAAACGTCTACCGTCGAATACAATATGTCCTTAAATCATGGTGAATGATTAAACAACAACTGAAAACACTTTGGGTATGATCATATAAAGATACGCACACATATACCACAAACATAAGATATATGATAAATGTTACATACGATAAATGATGATTTTAGTGAAGTAGCAACTTTTAATTGTTGAACACACGTCAGTTATGGATGCACTTACCACCATCCACATAACGACTCCTATTCTGATGCATAACACATTATTAATACATATCACCCTTTTGGCCTATAAGAGGCTGTCAGCCAGCCACTTTGCAGCCACCAAAAAATTATCCGGTGGCGACGGACCTCGCCGAGGACCCACGGGTAACTAACGACACAGATACATATTTGCCTTTGGCTTTTAGCGCTAAGTGGCAGTTCCCGTGCTTGAAAGCTCGGAATGAGAGTGACAGACGGGTAGGGGTATCCCAGTTACATACACCGAGCAAACGTGACAAGCATTTGACAGCTCCAGTCTACTGAGACATATTCTAGATAGTCACTAAATGGCCTCAGTTTTTCGCTACCATACCCATTACTTTATTGTCATTTACGCATTTGTACTGTTTCACCTTGCACTATTGCGCTTCGGTTATTGGCCACCCTGAAGTATAGTTTATGAGGACAGTGCGGGAAAGCAAATAGATAAGGTAAATACAGATATATATGATATCGGCATTATTAGCTTCTGTGTGCCTCTCTTTGTCAACTGCCAATAATAGACGTGCTTTATGAAATGACAGGCTCCATCTGGTGCTTTGGTTACGAAGTAACTTATAACTGAGAACTTGCATTGTTCAATAAACATATTCCACCGTATTTATGTATTTGACCATAAAAGCTCCAAATGTCCAAACAGATAATAGCCCGGCCATCTCAACACTTTATTGTATAGTACTTTGAAAGCCGTACATTATTCATATTTGAAATGCAGGTAAGGGTACATTCAATGTGATAGAAATGTTATTTTGTTCATTGTTAGCTGGACTACATAACCTTTTTTTCTTATGTCCATGATGTTACCATAAGTATCTACCACCTCAATTTTTGAATAGCTACGAATCTCCTACATCACTAGTATGTCAACATAATATTTGCCTACAATAATGAACTATGAAAAAAAATCGTATCTGATTCGTTGGACCGGGCAATAGAAAGACTAGATGTATAGCATATACTGTAATTATCGATAAACCGAATTCAGCATCGATCTAGTAAAGGGAGTCCCCAATATCTAAGTCTGTGAAAATAAAACGACAAAGGGGCAGTGTCCCATCTGCTTTCGAAACATCAGAGTACCCCAGAGTACCGGAGCGATAGTTTCAAATTTGCGTTTCAATTCGTAGAAGTGCCAAGTCATGTCTGCACCAACACCGGAGACTTATTTCCAATATCGGGATAGACACCCGTGTGTATCAGACGTTATATGTAAGTGGACAGTACTTTGGGGATGGCTTGGAGATTCTAGGATGTTAGGCAGAAGACGGCATGGGGTTGCACAAGCAGAAAAGATGTCCCAGAACTACTTAATAAATGATTTATTTATACATATATTTACTGGTACAAAGACATCACAAAACCACACATTTGCACACCATTTTTCCTTATTTTCGATATAGGTCTTGACCTTTGATATACTTATCTACGGGTTTTAACACATCTCCTTACACATTACTGTAGTGTACTTCTTTTTCAAACTTCATTCAATACCGCCACATACTTCTTTCTAACTGTTATGTTTTCTAAAACCCGTCTCAGAACATTGTTGCGAGATAAATCGGCGAATGACTATATTTCTCCACTTTGGGTATTTGTAACTTAAATCAGATTTTTCTTACCACTTTTAGTTCGATTCATATCATGTTCCAAATATGTCTTGCGTCTATTGTTCACCAATTTAGTAGTGTCAATACATGACTAGCCCTTCTGATGTCTAAGGTTCTAACCTTACACCCTTCATGAAGATCTTGATCCTAATATCCCTAATTTTTGCTATCCCTAGTGTTATCAAGGTTTGGCGTGTAATGGCGGTGCTCAAGGATCTGGATAGTGTTCTGTCACTCACACACTATGAACACTAATTGTATTAATCACCCCAGAGCCTGGTACACTTCCACTAACCCTTTCAGTATCCTCCCAATGGACCGCCTTCTTTAAAGATGCACCGTGATGGTCGAGCCTGGGACCGCATGGATACCGTCCCGTAACGCCCAGATCACATTACATAAAGATATTGGTAGCTAACGCTGTATGACTCTTAGAATAATACGGCGACATTACCAGCCGCCAAGCCGCCTCCCAGATCGCCTTAATCGCCGACCAATTTGCCTGATCCAATTGGTGGCGGCGACGGCCGTGATGAAAAGCGATGATTGGAGCAGTACTGCGAGTCGTGCATGGATCTGCTCGGCGGGAGCGAGCAATGCATATTATCCCTAGGTCTTCGGCAGAATCAGCGCACAGACTGACGCCTATAAAGACGGGCTCCCACTGCCTCTGACACACTCCCACATGCCTACGACAAGGCTACTATGTGCATTTTCAAATCGTAGCTCTGTCGGAAGGACTCTGTAGCTGCTCAGTGTTCTGCAGTGTGTCGGAACGGGTTTTGCTGAAAGGAGGTGACACGCTACCGACACACATCACAATAGAAAAGGTTCATCACCGCAAATGATATGAAGGTGGATGTGTGTCGGGGGCGTGATGGTGGATAGCCAAGCTCCCACTGCTGCCGACACACTCCAACATGGCTACGATAAGGCTACAACGTACCTTTTCAAATTGTAGCCCTCTCGGAAGGGCTCTGTCGCATTGTATTGGAAAGGGTTTTGTGGAACTAAAAAGGTGACCACCCCACCGACCCAAACCACGACATAAGAGGTGCGCAAACGCATATCTTAGGGAAACAACTAAAATATCTCTTGAGAATTCTTACTTTAAGAAAGATCTTTCACTCAGATCTAAAAATGAAATATATAATTTCGATGTGTAGGACATTTCTTGTAGATGTGCTCCTGAATATGTACATAAGACCCTTGGTAATATCAGGAATAAACGAGATAAATGAATGGCCATATACGTATAGCCATATCAATATATGAGGGTTTAAGACAGTGACATTATGGTTCCCAATTATTATCGTAGATTGGAAAGGTGGGAATGGTGGTAGATGTCGCTGTCTGATGGGCTTAAGACATCGACATGCCGATTCTTCATAATCACACCTCCTCCTTTATAACATTGTACATCGAACCGAGATCAAACGGTACCACTGGGACCTGGCTAGCTTGATTATGAGCTTGGAAGTAGGCCTTTTACAAAAACTTTAATAAATTTTGATCATGATAAGATATAATCGCCTTGGCTTCCCCTTCCAATCGATATCTAATACTTGTATATGACAAGAGAATACAAGCACTGCTGGCTCCTACCGCCCACTCAGAATCGGTAAGAGTCGATGAAGGTTCGTACAGAAACAGTCCTAAGGTCGGGGAGGGTCGGTCATTATTCCCATCCTAGTATTGCCCGATTCCTGCCGGGAAAAGGTATGATTGGGTCAGTGAAGTGCGTACTGTGACATACAAGTTCACTGATTCTGACCGACCCTACGGATCCGTCGGGCAAAGTTATTTATCCTACCCCTGATATAAAATCCCATAGGCTTAACATTGGGTTTCCGTATGGCATACGGAGTTTTATATGCCACTAGTAGCATACAACATTGTTATCACGTAATATTCCAAAATCGAGGAGATAGGGTAAGATAAAATCAAAACCTTATTCGTTTTAATCTTGGCCACCGCATTCCACTCCTGAAGTTTTGGCTCCGGACTTCACTCGGCTTTGCCTCATGAAGTCACTTTTCCAAACTCCAGTCGTGGAATACGGTGGACAGGATTAAACCTCATCCAGTTTTACGATATGATCGGGAAAAGTCAACGTGTCGCTGTCTTAGAGGCTTGAGTCCTAGGCGTTTTCTCACTACGCATTCTCTTGCTCCCGGGAATCTTTTGTGAGGAGGAGAGAAGCCCTGAAAGACAAGGACCATCAGCAGCTTCTTAAAAAGATGTTATGGTCTTTATGAGGTGCTCCTTGTGTGTATCTGAGCGACTGGTACTGATAATGACCTCCAATCAGAGTGAATTGATCTATATGCGTGATGCTGTCTTCTTAGTAGTTTCACCCTGAATGGAGATTCCTCTGGGCAATGGGCCGGGCGTGTGGATGGTACTGCTAGAAGATTACTCTGCGAGCCCATTTGTGTTGTTTTATTCTTCTTATTTTTCCTTTTTCTTTATATTGAGTATTGAGCCTTGCTGTCCTTTTCTTTTTATATCTTGTTTCCGTGATAAGTTTTAGAACCAGTGTGCGTAGTTTTAAAAAGGGTCACACATTTGTTGGTAAATTCAAAGTGTTTCCTGTAGTATCTAATACTAAAAAACTGCACGAAAACATTGGTGAACTACCATATTCTCACGTTAGATATAATATGTGAATGTATTTTCCCTATAAAATCAATAGTTCTCTAGCGGACGTTGATTCTATTCAGGAGCAAGTGCTATACTTCGACACTGCAACGTGAGAATTTATGTTCCATATTCGGAACTAGTCTCAGATCTTTATTGCATTAAATATTCCGAGTCCTTTGAAGTTTCTTATGTGTCCATTAATTATGGCACTGACCTTTCAGTAATGCAGATTGTAAAATTAAAATGAGATTTATATTACGATGTTTTGTCTTCTACAATAGAATGGACGAATAGGACATCATAACTCGTGCACGTTCCATTCAATCTCTACATATGTTTGCAATTTTCATATTGAATGATGATTAATTATAATGTTTAGTATCGAGCCAGAACTGTTACGGTTGAGCATTGAACTTTATCCTGACATTGTCTGTCAGTAAACCGATTTAAAACAATCTTCTTTCAAAGTTTTGTCATGCCATTACACCGGGGACTCCCTGGCAGTACGTCTACCATCAGACTGAAAAGAATAAATGTCTTGTAGTCCGCCATAGCAATTTATCCAAAATGACTGACAGTGTGCTTTTTGGGTGTATATAGGGTACCTCTGTGAGTTTCTACCCAAGCACCTGCCTTCATTCTGTAGAGCCTAGGGTAGTTCTTAGTGGGGTTTGCAGCCACACCAGCTTGTGATAGAAGAAGCGGAGACTTTGGTGGAGTCCTTTTTGACAGCTGCACATTGGTTGCTTTTGCGTCCACTTTCAGCACAGCTGCCGGAAGGAGGACGGGGCGTGCGCAGAGGGCCGATGTATCCGCTATATCCAATATAGTAGGGGTATATTGTCCTTGTCCTTGGAAGGCAGGGAATAGCCAACCAGGGGTCTGTTTAATATCAAACGAACAATAATAAGAATGTTCTTACTATTGTCATTGGGCAGGTCTCGATTAATAAGGGCCGATATATTTCACTCAAGACTCAAGGCTCTAAGCTCGTACACGAAGACCCTTTCCTGTACCTCGTTCGAGGGTTATCGTTTGATATTGGTATTTGATTTCATTCGCTAAGACAGTCATAGTCGTCCATGAAGTCGTCCATACGTGTTGAATAAAGTTCACCCACATCGCCCCTGGGTATCCTTAGCACACAGAAAAGAGTCTAGTACGAGTCTAGATTATTCAAGGGGCCTCTGGACAATAGGCCTTTATTTTATCCAGGATGGATTCCTTGGGAGAGTGTGATATGGGGTTCATTTAATAACGAAGGAACGATAATTATTTTGTTGCGCCACCTGTGGTATTTCTTAATATTATTGTTTTCATTTCATCTTAAGATTCCCAAACACAGGAAAATTATCTTTGGAAATATCTCAGTGAGAGGATTTCCGAATATAGCTTTGATCAGGATTGGTTCATTATCAATAACTTAGAAATCTACTGATCTTTATATTGCGTATTTAGATTCTTTATCATTTGATAAATGCTACTAAATCTCAAATCACTTTCTCTCAGTACAGGAGATGCTAATCAAAACAAATACATTGATCGCAGAACATTAGTGGAATAAGTTAAACTGATTCCTTCACGCATCTTGTTTGGAAAACTCCTGCACACTCATTCGTGATCATGCATTCCTAGTGTGAGTCGGCTGCTTTCCGCAGTTTCCGGCAGTGTCTGGATAAAACCACTGCTCCTGACTGTTCACTTAATCTGTAATGGGGTTTGCCAAGGTTTGCTCTTTCCCTTAGTGAATTCTTTAGTCGTGGGAGCACGCTCAGTATTGTTTGTCTTTTTACGTTGTTTTCCATGGAGGCATTCCTTGCAGTGTGACACCAAGAAGGTCGTGACAGGGACTGGTTCCTGACGGAATTCGCTTTATAAAGGTCACATTGTGAAGGTTAACATCTGTGACTATTAGAATCTTTATATCTGTATAATTTATAAATGAGAAAGTGATAATATGGTATAACAGACGAGTGATTATGTTGGGCGAGAATATACATAGCCATGCCCTTGGGCTTTAATCAGTAATACAGCATGAGGAACCTCAGTTATACAATGATACAAAACTGAGTAACTTAAAAATTATCAAAATTTAAAATTTTGCCACAAGTGTATCAATCGGCAAACCAGAGCAGACTGGCGATCCTCTGATAACCGTCAAGGAACGATTATGTCACCACCATGGTAACAACAAACAGTGACAACGTGGTGACTCCATGGTGAAGCGCCTGGAAACTAACCTCATCAACAAATAAGCTAGATGTGGTATAATTCTATATATGTATAAATATTGGGTTATACTTGATAATTCTATATTGGACTCACGGGTTATGTCAATCAGTCTGCATGTTTCAAAGAGTAAACAGTTTTGGCGATGATATGTGGTTCCATAAAACTTAACCCTTTACAGGAGGGGGTCTATGGCAGAGACCTGTGCGTCTGGTCGGGTACTAGGGACGTGTATAATGCTAGAGGATCGGCTGATTTTCGTCCGAAGCATATTCGATTGTTTGATAACGTGATATGACACGCCATCCATACTTTTTTTATAAGGTTGCGCCTAATAATGTTTGATATTATGTTATAAAGTTTACTCACTGTAAGTTGTATGTTTGATGATCCATTATTTCTGCATAAAGCCAATATTTCGTATATATTATGAATATCATAAATATTATGAATAATGATTAAAGGCATATATCTGGTCTATGCTGTGCAATGCCTAAAGGCCTTATAAACCCTGAAAGTTTTGATAGACACATGGCAATCCTTACCATTAGTAGGAAGGCCCAGGTGATAGCCATCTTTCACGTGCTCCTAGTGACCTTTCCAGTACAGTTTAAACATAATCCACATATTCGAATATTTTCTTACGTCATACAGATCGCTAGCAAAAAGAACCCTTTTTGTTTTGCTTTCACCTAGTCACTACATAGAGGTTTATAGCTGTTGAGTTGTTTTTGTTTGTTTTTGGTTTGATCTAACATCCATTTTACCCTTGCAGGTCCTTTATCAAGGTTCTTTTACACCTCAGGCGGCAGTGAGCAAATCTACATGCAATGAATTTATGTAGAAATCAGACCTCTAACACAGTTACCGAGGTGAGAGTTCTCTTACTTCTCACCTTACATATACATTGAATGAGGATGTTTGGCCTTTGATATAGCAGTTAATCAAGGTTCAAATTCTGAGGATGGAGAGAAAAGTGGCTGCAGAGGGACTCGAACCTAGAAAGTCATGCAACTTTGGGATTACAAGTCATTGCTTTTAACCACAGAGCTAAGCTCAGCACCCCCTCAGGTATAGAGTATATGCATCTACATAGCAGATATACATGTATACAGAAATAAGAAACATGATGTTGATACATGTATATCCTACCAATCAAATTCTATAATTTACGGACGTCAGTTATTGCCTGTTGGTTTTTATTATCACGTAAATCATTCTAGTTCTAGGGGAGGTCCCGTGGCCCCCACTGTGTTTCAATAGGATGGGCGCGGTAACACACAGCAATCAGAGAACTATAGATCTTGTTGATTTATGTTCTGAAAGTACATATTTGTATGGGTTTTTTTGTCAATGGGATCAGAATTATCTGCAATAACTCTTTTTGCATGGCTGATTAATGACAACTGAAGAACACAATATTCTTCAAAGCTTTAAGTGATACAAAAACATGGACGTATTTCATACAAATACTACATCATTCACTACATCATTTATCGGGAATGGTCCGAACGCAAATATTATTTACGGGAGGCTCCACATCGTATGAGCAAAATGAGCAACTACCCTCTGCTGTAGTCTAGCATGGGAGAAGTGCCATCTGAGATTGAGCAGGGGGCGATACACGTCACTATGACAAGGATTAGGAGCTGGCTGTTGTAGGGATAGGCTCCGATACTCTGTATTTGATAGATGAAGAAATGCCAAGTACGACAGGCTGAAACACTCCTCCCCGAAACTCTCCAGTGCCTCCTAGCAACGTCAAGTGTTTGGCCAGTTGCTGGTGGTGGTGCAGAACTGGGAGTAGCTCAACGTAAATGTCCATACGTCCCGAGTGTTCTACACGTGTTTGGTCAAAGTGAAAACGTTTACTTTCGAAGCTAATCTGTTTATTTTGAGATGGAAAAAAAGTTTGAATGTTGATTTTATTTGTTTATGTAAAGCACCATAGATTCGTTTCAAGAGATTGTACATTCTTGTTTCTCAAGAGCATTGATGTAAAAAATCCAAACATTCATTGACAGATGAAAGGTTTAATGTTCTGTGTATATTTTTCTCTAAACGAATTCATATCAGCGGTCGATTCGTTGAATTCCAAAGTGAGAAAGATCTGACCAATAGACAAATAATCCTGCAGTAACTGTATACAATGCTGCAAAAAGGGTGACGTTTCCACAACATGATTTTGAAACAAATCAAAATGTTTGATCGCCAATATTAAAAAAGACAAAGCCATTTTCCATTGGGCAATTATATGGCACCGATCCACTGTCCGGAAACACCGACCGATCGATCGACGCCAGATCAGTGAATGAAAAAAGCCTCATATTTGAATACTCAATGATTGATTTGGTGTGGATTACGTAAAAAGGCCACTAACCTTTGACTTAGTCACTGACCGACAGCATCAAAATTCCTTAACTTCATCGGTGATTCTCAAGATTTTATCAGGACAGTACAGTCGATATAACCTGGGCCGACAAAAACGCCGGAGATTTTTCTAGTTACCCTATGAGTTTGTCGGTGGTACCACCGCCTGTATGTTGGTATCAATTTATCTGTGAGGGTGCATTGTATGCACTGTTTCTACTATATGTTCCAGGAACTCGATTTCATTGTGGTAGCGTTACCGTGAGGTAAGCAGGCCCCGTCGAACCACATATGTTCCAGGTACACACATATTTGTTTTGTGAGAATGTCTGTCAGTGGTGGCCTTGTTACATAAGTAAATCAAATTTAATCTTTGAGCCTTCCCTGCAGGTCTCGTTTCCATTTACCGATCTGACGTCAGTATACCCAAAAGATCTATCGGTGGGACCCGACTGCAGGTCGGTGTCAAATAATCGGCCCATGGAAACGGGCTTTAGATATTTGCAAAATGCAGCGGAAACAAGGCATACACCCTCACCGATTATTTGATACCGATGCGCAGTCGGTAGCACCCGACAGACGCATTGGGGAACTCAAATCATCGGTGCCGTTTTCGTTGGCCAATGGAAAATGGCATTTTGTCGACTCATAGCTACTGCCTGTGTGGCCACCCTTTTTTCAGTTCACATTGCCTATTATAGTGAGTGGGTGGAGAGTGGGCATGGCGTTTACTCTACGGGCTGAGATAAAGCTGCCAACAGGGCAGCGGAAATGGAAGATACGACAGACAGTTCCCTCCGTCCAGAGTCAAGGTAAAAGCAAGCCAGGCCAACATGAAGCTACATTGGCGTTGCCACGAATGGTGCGGTGAGAATTCCGTGCTGTATTGTTTTCTCAATGTAGACGGCATGTTTTCATATCGTTCCTCTTACTATAATGTGAGGACCAAAATTACTGCCATTCTAGTCTGAATAGTGGCTTGTATTGGAAACATGCGTACTGCAAGTAGTGGCCTTTCAAACAGAACCTATAGATACACGCTTGTGTTACACCCTTTTTAACATCGGTGTGGATTGACAGTGTTGAGACCGAAGGTATTGTTATTCGCATTTTTTTCATCCTCTGGAGTGGAATGATACTCCCTATGCCTGCAATAGCAGTACGCGTTTTATCATTCTTAACTGGCAGTATATTGAAGAGTTTAGATATGTTAGTTGCTGGTGTTCAGCACTGGGGTTTCTGTCTATTCAATATATATATATATATATAATGGGGATAGTACATTAGCTCCACGTATATATTGACACTCTTTCCCATACAGCATCAGAAAACCTACACAGAAAAGACGAATGCGACAATTATGATAAGTCAATAGATTTATATGACTGTACATAGTATTGGTAGGTCATCCCTTTAGTTCTTGTGCTTTCTGATGTTAATGTTTCCAGTTGATAGTTCTCCAAATTAGTTATTTGGTTTGTACGACTGATCATGATATACCTATAGGCAATAATCACTCTTGTAAAGAATTCATCTTATCATCTTGATTAATCAGTAATCAAACAATGTCTTATTCCGAAATAGAACTCCAACGGAACGAAAAAATACAACACATTATTCCGAAATAGAATACATAGAAATGAATACCGCATCCGCCTGCAAGTCCACAATGCGTTTAATTCCCGCATCATACACTTTCTCCTTCATTATTAAGTTACCTTTGACGACACATCCCATCTGCGCTATACGCCAGAAGGCGAAATTTTTATATGACACTGATGATAATTTCCTTGCACAGGATCATAATAACAGGTCTATTTGGATATCTCAACGATAATTAGCCATGTAGACCTAGGTACTATCGATGGACCATCCTTCGACTCTCGGGATCAATTTAGAGGTCATCTCACTGCCCTTTGTTCCCTCGGGATGCTATGACAATCCCCAACCAAGGCCATTCTCCTTCCTCAATTACTGATTGGGTTCTTAGGCCATGCCGCCTGATCCCTCTGAGTACAATCTCCCTGATTACAGTCTCGAAGAATATCCTTCCAGATGAATTCCATTACCCTACCAGGTTTGTCTCAGGAAACGTCTTTTTTGATGTTGCACTCGTCTACTCTTGCTTGTAGATACATAGAAATCCCGCTATGGTTTGGTAGTGGCGAATACTTTGCATCTCATCGATACCCCTACCAGTAGAATGACAGTGTATATAGTACTGGAGAGGAACAAGTAGTTATTTAGGAAAGGTACACATTGAATCCTCATGTTAGGGTTTCCCTATTTGCAGATGAAAGTAACAGTTTATATTCACTGGCAGCGCAACTTTTCATACTGATGTCAGTGGCAAAGCTCTGGTGTCCACTTGTAAAGGGGTTTCTGCTGGTCCTCAAGGTTAGAACTTCAGTGGTTGCGGACGGTATGGTATCGGCACAGAAAGCAGCCAGTGGGTCTCTCAAATGTAGCCTTTATATGAGCAGCCCTCTTAAGTTGTTGCTAAATTGAACCGACTCACAGCTCAACAATCCAGTCAGTGGTGTTTTGTGTGTACTCTTGGTACTAATTCCGGCCTGCGTCCAGGTGGATGCGCACGCAGCTGATGGTTTCCCCATCAGGAGCAGCCTCTTCTTCCGTAAGTGCACAAAGACATGGGTGCGCTCCATTTTGTCCTTTCTACTCGGTTCACAACGCCTGGACGAAAGACGCAGATCGAAATTCCCATGAAGAGTGACCCATTGCTAAAGGTGTTGTGCTGTTTGAATGGCAGAAAAGGCCAACAAGAGACGATTGCTGCTTTATACATAAAGAGATTATTGGCAGAAACTCCCAGACTTATTCAAACCCGTATACTGACAGCATGTAGCGCTAGCTGCTCAGTGTTAAATGGTTGTTTTGGGTACCTTGGAATGTTCAACACTTCACATAGAAATATCAAGTTCGAATGAGTAGTATACATTCGCAATTGGATTATATGGAACTATATGGATTGAACCATCCTGAGCCTACCATGAAACAGGATTTTAGAGCGGTTTCATTCTAGACGGATTGGTAAGATTAATGTTTTAAGTCAGAGACATAGGAGAATACATAGAACCTCATTGACACCAATAAACAGTGGTTCAAACCTCCTCACACACCCTGGCCCATTGCTTGGCAGATAACCATGTGTTTTCCATGTTTTCGCAGTGACAGTAAATTACACATGACAAATATTTCCTCCTTTTTTCACAACCTCAACTGACATCCCTCTTTAAGTAAATCCAGTGAGGAAATCGGTAGCCTATTCAAAGCAGACAAGTTATAATAAAGTAACCATGTCAAGTTAGGAGGGAAGCTGCTGTGTAAAAATAAAATTTCTGATTAGTTGCTTGGTCATGAGAATAGAAATTTTGATTGATATCCGTTAGTCCGGATTTCCCCGGTATTTCGCCTTAGAGGATATCCTTGTTAATGGTATTTAGTTTATGAATAGGTTGGTCTCATACAGTGCATACCCTATGTGGTCCTCAACGTCTTCGAGTAGATAGGACATGCGTAATTACGTGTATCGTTCCTGTTAAATAGGAGCAATAACTGAGCTGGGAATTATAACTACATCATGATAAAAAGGTTTGGGTTTAATATGTTTAGTCTATGGGTCATTTTCTGTTACACACTTGTACCTAGTCAACTTGCCACTTCTGAAACTGCCCGAGACTCTAGGATCCCAATATACCTAGCACCTGTAGGTCCATGAGGTATTTTGGTATCGAGTGTTCATGTTGGTCATGTTCTGTTGGGCACTCCGCGAAGCTACTTAGATACTGGCCGTTTGCTCCTTTCCCCATAATACAGTGTAAGCGTGCCAATGGTGAGGGGTTATTATTTTAGCAGCAAGCTGAAAGTCTATGTAACCGTTAGACTGAGTATATGAAGGTGTGGCCCAATTGCACCTTGTTTCGATCCAGTATAAATGATGGTCTGCACTACGGAACACTAGTTATGTTTTTATTGTGAACGGAATAGTTTTGAGAGAGGACAATTTGGATTCTATATTATGTTTGGATTCTCCATTATGATTCTCAGGGTTTCTTTGGCGATTGATCTTAAGACAGTCTTAAGCACTAAAGAATATCACGGGTCTTATTTCTGTTGTCATTGTATTCTTTCGTCCCAGTAACTCGATTTCTGCTTTGCTTTGTCTATGCACTGACGTAGCAGTATGGAAGTCGTAGTACCGACCATGAAGCCTTAAGCATTTTTCTCTCTTGTATCTTTCTTAAAGGGACCACAGCATATCATGACCAATTTAACTAGATATATGGATAGGTCTTCAACAAGCTAGGTTGAGTCTCAATAGTTTCTCAAAATAAACTTTCTGCATAAACTGAGCCTGTCTACAAACACATGGCTTTGGTAGAATAGGATGGCAAACCGGCTACAGATAGAGTGAAGGCCCAATGCATTTATAGTAAACATCTTTGGTGACAGCTAATGACGATACATCGGACGAATGGGCCAGATAGACGTACACTGTAGTAAGAATATGAAACATATCTATTGTTTTGAGTTATTACCTTTATCGCTTTTATTTTAAAGTACATACGCTAATATTGCATCGTGTATGCTCAATAGCATTTTAGAACAACAGCTCCTCATATTGGAGAAGAAATCGCAATCAAACTTGGTAATTAATATAAAAATAAGTGGATCACATGATCAGCGTGGGCGCCTCTGAGTTGACAATAACAGTTATAATTGGTCATCAGCCATCGATTGGCATTCTCTATTGCCTCTCTCATCAAAACACGCCATACTTGACTTGGGAAGGCGTGGCCAAACTGATCACATTTCCCTTGGTGTTGATCTTCCAGGAGATGTGTGCTTATCATCCACAAGGCTAGTGCCACTTTGTGTTTTGGCAGCATAGATGTTATTACTGCTGATCGACATACAACTACTCTCGTCTATTACTAGATTGGCCGCTTTCTTAATACCAAATTACACATGTCATCTTCTTCAGCATGTGTTTTCTCCCATCAGATCGATGAACTGTACACAGATAACGTGAACAATAATTCAGTGGACGTAATCAGCTGTAGTACGAACTAATGTCTAAATTATGTTGACTTATCATTTGATGCGAGTGCCATCCTTTTTTATAATGATCAAGTAGATATAGAAACCAAGAAAAACAAAGAAAAAACAGAATGGAATACTCTAGAAGTATATTGATGGAATGGCTCTGCAAATGATTTGATTATAGAATACTTCATACTTGGATACAAATTTGGAATGATTTAAAATGACTACTCGATGTAATCATGTTTAAGCTCTTTAAATTTGGATGTAGACTATATTATCAGTAAAAGGTCAGTATAAGTCAAGAAGTAATTCGCTAAACTAACAGAAGATATGTTGGATGGGTGTTATACAGGTTATGAGATGCCATCTTTTGGGTTAATGTATGCCCCTTATCCGAAATAGAGTGGCGTCTGTAGTTACGAGTATACAATGGAAGATCTATGCAGATATGCGCCTTGGCTTCATTAATTTGCATCTCTTTTCTCCGTGTGATATGCTCAATGCTGGCTACTACTCGGGATACATAATGTTCGCCCTTGCCAGTCATTGAGTGATAAATGATACACACACACCTGCACCTGCACACACAGACACACATACCAACATACACAGACACACAGAGACATATGTATATGATATTGTATTATCTAATTAGCAATAATTATGAATAATGCTAAAATGAATAACTCAGAGACTAGAAGCGTGTCTTGTTCAGCTAAGGAGCAGTAGAAGAATAACTGTTAACGCGCTTGGTAACCAGGTAACCGGAATGTGAGCGACTGATAACCATGTAACTTAAGGGAAAACAAGTGACTTTGATAAACAAGAACAGCCACGGGGTCAATAAATCAGTGAATACAATTGGATATTAATCTATATACATGCATGTATAACTACGTTGATATCTTGATGAATATATTTGCCATACTAAGGCAACAGGATTGAATTGCAACTCTCAGGCGCTAACCTGATGTTGTCCCTAAAACCTCGTTCCATTTGTCATCCTTTTCATGTATCATTACAATGGCGATTTGACTAACGCGGGCATAGATTGCAATGGAGATATCCTTTAGTTAGAATATGCAGAGAGAATATAACATGAGTAATTAGACAAGATCGGAGTTCATAATGCTGTGTCCTGGAGAAGAGTGTCTTTTTTATAGTCGTAAAGGGAGAAAATTTGAACAGCCCAGAGTCGCAGGCTGAAGTGATGTACCCGGATAAGGTCGGCCAGATGTCATCTTGGCATCTGCTTGGCGAACCACACCGCCCTTGGCTCATATGAAGACTAACCAAGTAGTTTTAATTATAATTCAGGGATGCTGGGCTATCGCGTTATGATACAGTTTTTCCATCTGCATCGCTTCTTTCAATTTGGATATTGGTAATCTGATCAAAGTGTTCCAGGAGGGTCTTCAATTCTTACCGTAGTAGGTTTCATGGAGCTGAGCCATGCTTTCAGAAGACAGTGATATATCAGTACCAGGGTAATTAAACATGTTTCATCTATTCAGTATGTGTCTTACTTGCAACTGGAAGCAAAGGGCATACAGATACAGAATCCAGCCCTCTCCTGCGCGGGACCTTTGAGAGGTATTCTCTAGAAGGTCTGACTGCTGAATAAGTGCCCTGCATAGGCCAATGATACGCGTATACATAGATACACCATCACCATGCATCCTCGTTGCTGTTACCCTCAGCCCACTACGATGCCTATAGTGATGTCCTACGAAGACTGATGGCATTGCAAATCTATGCAGAATCTGAATACATTGCCGTCGATATGTTGGTCTGTTTTTTCTACCTCGGTTGATACAAGCAACGATTGTCGCTGTATAACCTCTTTGCCCTTCCTAAATTTATTTTGCTTCAAGCAGGACACATTTCTTCCCCATCTTTGACAATAAAGTCTTAGATAGTGGGCATTTCAAATTAGATCAATGTAAAGAAAAAGGAGAACGGGTCAGGCCTTTAGGCTTGCCCTTTGCGTTTAGATATTCTTTTATAGGCATTTGCCTATTGGATATGAAATCAGATCCTATTAAAATTCAACGTTCATATGACAGATTATATCCTAGGATATGTAGAATGTTTGTTTTCTGCTTATAAAGGACTACGTAATTAAAGAGGGAGAATCAAGTTCGGTCTTGTAAATATCTATACTAGATAAATGCACGCTGCACCGTATGCATAATTGATTTGTTTCATAACAATCAGTCTATTCTAGCCAAGGAATTGTAGAATTAGTTGGCCTAGAAATCCGTCTATAGAACAACCATTAATTACACTAATTCATTTTTTACTTATGATAAGACATACATTCACCTTATAGTAAACATCTTTGGTGACAGCTAATGACGATACATCGGACGAATGGGCCAGATAGACGTACACTGTAGTAAGAATATGAAACATATCTATTGTTTTGAGTTATTATCTTTATCGCTTTTATTTTAAAGTACATACGCTAATATTGCATCGTGTATGCTCAATAGCATTTTAGAACAACAGCTCCTCATATTGGAGAAGAAATCGCAATCAAACTTGGTAATTAATATAAAAATAAGTGGATCACATGATCAGCGTGGGCGCCTCTGAGTTGACAATAACAGTTATAATTGGTCATCAGCCATCGATTGGCATTCTCTATTCGTTCATATGACAGATTATATCCTAGGATATGTAGAATGTTTGTTTTCTGCTTATAAAGGACTACGTAATTAAAGAGGGAGAATCAAGTTCGGTCTTGTAAATATCTATACTAGATAAATGCACGCTGCACTGTATGCATAATTGATTTGTTTCCTAACAATCAGTCTATTCTAGCCAAGGAATTGTAGAATCAGTTGGCCTAGAAATCCGTCTATAGAACAACCATTAATTACACTAATTCATTTTTTACTTATGATAAGACATACATTCACCCTATAAGGTATTTTACATGAAGTCGTCAACACAAACAATTTATTGGTTAGCAAATTGAGTTGACAGTTTTGCTGATAACACTTTGTTGATACCGGTTTGAAATGAATGGAGACTGGGCACCGACAATTATCGGAGCAGAAATACAATTAAATAAAGTTGGGAGATGGAGCACCACACAAAACGAGCCCCGCTCCAATTTCAATTAAAAAGTTTATTGATGATAGATGGATGAGCTACAAGCAATTAATGTGATGCATGATAAGTATGCCGTGTAATATTTAATATTCAAACAAGTCTATGTAGAACGCGACGGCTGAACGCTGATATATCGTGTACCTTTCCACATGTTTACCATGATCCAAACATACTGACCTCCACCCAAAGTAATGGTTCTGCGGTTTAGTCTGATACCACTGTCTCGGGCATTTATTATCCATGGTACACAAAATACCCATTGAGAATGTAGGGGGACTCAATAAACCACTTACCATTCTTTAAAAACTGTCAGATACCATGACTATGGAATACAGATTCAAATCCGTGATATACGGCCTCAAAGCCATTGTATACATACGGAAAAAAAGGTCCCTTTGTACTATAGACCAAATGAATAGCCTCTATTGATATACCGTTTGATATAACTTTAATTCATTGGAGAAGATGAATAATAGATACAACAAATGATAGTCTTGTAGACAGGCGGCTTCGTAAACCACTCGAGGTTGACGTTGTGTATTACAATGTGCCAACCTCTCTTGGTTTACGACCGCCTGTCTACAAAACCATCGATTATTGTCTTTGTCTTCTAAAAGAGAGTGGAGGGCCTGAAGTGACTGGTTTGAGGCAGGAGCTTGAGTAGGGGTCACCCAATTTGAGCCCTTTACGCATGCGCAGCCACCAAAATGCAGGACATCTGGTCCGGCCCGCGGCTGAATGTAGCTGAGAGCCAATCAGGAGTGACGTTTCAATTCGTGCTGGTTTGTGGGCGGCGCCGTCTACAATTTTGTCCTGAGGCCGGTGATTGGTCAGAAGCCATCGGAAGAGACGCTGCCAGCTGGAAGCAGGGCGTGGTGAGACAGGCGGTCTACTTTTATCATGTCCGTCATATTGGTGCCAGAGGCTGCCATTATATATCATGTGAGCTGACCCTGACACTCACACAACACTATGCTTCTAACTCACTTAGTGAAACGACAGATGTCGCGCGATATAGTTTAATATCAAATTGTACAAAGGCCATGTTATGTATAATCTATTTAAGGTACTATTATATATCTACCTAAAGCGTTAAAAATAGGGTTTAGAATATAGTAGCGATTGAACTACATCAAAGGACAAAATAAGCAGATACATTGTGTCGCGATAATCCTTGTTTGCCAGAGCAACAACGCAAATGTATGAACCCCCAAATGAAAAAACGACAGCACTTCATCCGGGAGTATCACAGACGGGACTTAACTCACACGTTTTGTAAGAGAGTAACAAAATAGCTAATTATGCATTCCTAACAGAATATCGATGGGTGTTTATATATTTTCTAATATTCTAAAATCGTAAAGGCGGGGTAAGATGAATATTACTTAACCAAACTGGACCACTAGGGCCAGGTCAGCTTTCGCCTCGCGTAGTAATACACGACCTGACCATCATGGCATAAAAACTAGGACTGCTAACTCTCGTTCGGTTTCTACTTGTTAGGTCTCGTCCTGACATGACCCATGTAGGATACGAGACAAACACATTGCTGGGTCTCGTTTTATGAAGAGCTCAACTAGCTAAGACATCTTGTCGGTTAAAAAACTATGAAATTGTCTGACAAAAGAAGACTTTCCAAGTCCGACACGATCTGACTATCACCATACGACCGGCTTTATTATACGACCAATGGCAAGGATCGTCCCACAGCTTGGCCCTTATGGATAGACCTTATCCTACAGCCTTGTTATCGTTCGTTCGTTATTTAACAGACCACAGATGCGTGCTCTTTGTTTTACATCCACTCTTTGTTTTCCCTCACAGTCAGCCGGTCTCTCTGAACATTGACCAAAGTGCATGACTCTGACCTGCACTACAATAGTTCAATACGGTTACTCGGGTTCATACAAAGAAATAATAGCCGGTTCAGGTGGCTGGGCTGCAGAGCAATATATCTTTGGTAATAGTCCGTCATATGCTACATCTTTTGTCCCAGCTGTCTGTCTTTATAGATTAGATTCTCTTTGTTGAATAACATGTAATTACCGAGCCAAGGTCATTTATTTACCTAGTGTTAGCTACCTGTATTTATATTCTCCTTCACCCTTACTTCATCCCTTATATACCTGATTAATACATGGTAGGCTGGACAATAGACTCTCAGTACTGCTACACTACAACGGATCACTCTGTACACCTTTCCTTTACAAATCAAGGCTTTTGTGTCCACGTTTCATTTTATCCAGGAAGGACACATACATTATTTAATCCCATTTACTGCAGAGTTTTGTGTCAACGAATCAAATTACAAGCAAAGAGTGAGCGATTGCCTCTCTTCAATAGCAAATTGAAGCACAGATTTTTACTTTGCGTGAATTATATCATATTCACGATGATATGAGAGGGATGGTTAACGCGAAAATAGAATCTTCCTACTGCGATCATCAGCCATTAATGGACACCTCTATACAGCCAATTCACGTATTGGAAACAATGACCGTCCATTATATGCGAGATGATCATATGCGTAAATGAGACGCAGTAAAATCGATCTACATTTTGTCACAACGGACATTGCAGTGTGAAGTAAATGCAGTTTCCTACTTCTCCGAGAGATTATCTAGTTCGGAATCCATAGCCATCGTGTATGTATGTGTATATATATATATATATATATATGTGTGTGTGTGTGTGTGTGTGTGTGTGTGTGTGTGTGTGTGTGTGTGTGTGTGTGTGTGTGTGTGTGTGTGTGTGTGTGTGTGTGTGTTATAATCAATGGCTTTGTGGACAGGCGACCGTAAACCACCAGGTTTTGACACGTAGTAATACACGAGCGTTGGCGGGTGGATTACGCTGTCAACCATCGTTTGTTGTTTTCATTATCCGTATCCTTAAATATGCGAAACACCGATCGATATTGCCATGTTGAAGTTTCAATAGGGACTATAATTTTTCTCAATAGCATAAAGGGACTATTTTCCAGTATACCATAGATTCTCGGCCATATGCAATGTATTTGAATCCGTATACAATAGCATTAGCAGTTGACAGTTTCTTAAGTACACATACCAGCAGTTGCTTGAGCTGTTAACACGTCCACACAGTTTCTTAAGTACACATTGGAGTGTCCCAAATGCTTACCAATATTTGTGATCGCCTTCGGAAATTCCCTGTGTTGATAGGGTCCATCCTTTTTAACGTCGCACATATAGATACTATTATACATAGAGTTTGACTATTATGTCAAGGCCTCTGTAAATTGGAAAAATAAAGCAGGTTCCGGAGGAATTCTTCAGATAGTTTTGTATTATGTCTGCTGCAGGAGCGAAATGAATCTGAGAATGTTTCCGTTAGTATTCAGTAACATAAGTCTCAATACCATACTATGGAAATGTAAATGTCGCTGTGGCTGATAGTTGTATTAGATATGTCTCTAAAACTGATTTTGTATGTGAACCAAGTGCCCATGTTCTGAAGTATCTTTTGCATCCGATGAAATCGTAGTAATGGATCAGGTTTTCCTAGTGCAGTCTTCAATGTACGAGGATTTGACAAGGCTGATGGCTTACCCCTACCGCTTACACGACCACATTGAAAAGAGTATACGGGTTTAGTCTTCAATGTACACCAATGGACTTCGATGACCTCCTGATAGAGAAAAAGCATCGTAGGCTGCATTACGATATGGGTTATTTGTATTGTAGTTCATTGGGAGGTCTTCAATTTCTATATTGGTAGGTTGACACCCCCTTAACACGACTAAAGTGTTTTAAGCTTATGTTTTCAGATCTAGTTTATCTAATGTAGTTTTCCATCCAATGGCGCCGATGCAATTATGTCAGAACTCCAGATGGAAACTTTTATTTAAATCGGGAATTCAACCGTAAGGTCAATCGTGATGTTTCGGGGGCTTGGTGTCTAACCCCTCTAAGTTGTTTGCAACTTGCAAACACTTCAAGCTGAATCCTAAACTTAGAAAACCTCGGAACTGGAGCTATCAAAATCAAAATTGACTATGTTGGTGTTTTATGACCAGCAGGTTTACGAAAAGCTACTTTGACAACACCCGGGCTTGAGGCGGATCTGAGATAGGGATTTCATTGGATCCATAGTGTTGCCTGTTAGAAAGCGATAATAGGATCACAGTCTAGATCAGTGTTGGGATCCCCCTTTCAATCTCCTAAGGTAATCAGTAGTCCCATGTGGTTGGGAAAGTACCTGTGTTCGCTTTAATGGTCTATTTAGTCTAGATTTTCTGAGCTACTCATCATTTGATACGGTACTATATATTTGTATTGGGAAGATAATCGACTGCTTGCAATACTGGTCTACGATAAAAGACAGAAAGGCAAGTATGCTTAACCATGTCTCAAATTGTAGCGACATGGTATTTGAGGTACACACAAGTAGTAACTATTATAGGTTATTGACCGTAATGATTATCTAGCATCTACATTACATCACAACACAATATTGAGTTTGTGCAGCAATATGATCAGACATAATGAAATACACACAGTTAGGATTGGGAAGAAGGTGCCATTATACACGACCACGTTAACTTAATCAGACCTATTAGGAATACTTACATGACCTTACTTAGATCGGTGCAAGAAGCTCCCACCCCTTCCTTATCCGCGTGTGTCGACGTAAACAGGTTAACGCCTCTATTTACCGTCATAGATATACGCTAACCCCATACGCTGGTTCCCAACTCCTGAGTGGTGTTTGATAATCCGGGATATGTCGTAGAAATTGTTCTCCGAAGTAGTTGTATAGAATCTTTTGTTCTGTAGCTAGGACAGTTCAATGATACTATCTTATATAGGCTTCGTAATGTCGTTGTATGAATTTATCGAACAACTCTTCTTTGTCCTCTAAGTTGTTCAAAGTCACCTGATACTCTCGTAAGTCATAGACATCTACAGGGATGTCCTAGATGTAGTTTATTCCATATATATATATAGTAGGATACTGTATCAATATATAGTAATCAGAAATTTCTGACATAATCGATGGTTTGGATGTACCAGAAAGGGCTGAGCATCACTTTCGTGACAGAAGAAATGACCTAGATTTATAATCGTCTACCAGCATCAGAACCCATCCTGACTCCACAGTCTCCAAGTAATGTCCTAGGACATGTCTTAATGTATAATCTGTGTCAATTCTACTCTATATCTCACCAAGGACCAAACGCCACCCAGGACAAAATTTATGAAACAAATTCTATGATCGTACACATTCTCTTTTTATCCTTATCGTATGGACAGGATATGTCCTACAACATCAAACTGCACCAAACAGCACCCTGTTTCCCGGTCAGAGTAGAAGGCCAGTGCCGCGCACGCCTACGCCTGGGTATAAGGCATTGGCTGAACAGAAGGTGCTGCGTGATAGATCCTGCCTGCTAATCCCACAGCCACCCCTGGGTGTCCTCACTCGGGGCAGATCCAGTCCCCGACAATTATATTTCACAGGCTGGCCTTTCTCTGTGCGTGTGTGCCGAATAACGCTAGACTGATTAGATTGAGAGGAAATATTAGCCGTTGTTTGCACTCGTCTGGCCGCCAGGGAGGTTGGCATTCAGGTTGATGCGCGTGAGCGCGCGTGAGATGCACGCATTCTGACGCCACTGGTAGACAGGCGGGATAGGGTGTTCAACAAGGGTGGCCCTGGCAATACTAATGACCCCTTCTGCCAGGACCCCTATATAGGATATATTAACGTTACCCTTGGCGCAATCCAGCAAACTTATCAATCTCTATTGTGGCCCGGGGACCAGGGCTCTCCTGAACGCGCATATAAATAAGGGTTGAACTGCCTTGGGTCATCTATTTAACGTACAAGGTGTATTTAAGTTTCTGTCCAATTTAAGGCCGCTTAGAGCATAGTGGTATCACATAAATGAGGGATGATAAAATTACTGCAGATAAGAGCCTTAATACTAGGTGGCGGCGTCAATAGTTTGACCTTAAAGTGATATATAGACGGCCGATGACTCAGGCAGGTTCATGCTACGAAGACACCAGTATTTGTGGTCAGTTGCTGTCTGCATATCCCACGCTGCTCCCAGTCTATAATTGGACCTGCTAGCTCCGCTATGCGCACGCTCAAGGGCGTCGTGGGAGAAGCTTACTCTTTCTGATTCATTAACTGAGCTTAGTTGGTGTATTTCCTCTTTAACACAAGACAACCTTTTACAGAAATGTTTCTCAGCGATTAGTCGCCACATGTCTAGATGACTAATCTAAGCTCGATTGAAATATTCGCCGATAATCTTTCACTTACCTGCTGGTCTACAATAGTTGTAGGCTCATTTGATGGGAACTTGTTGAGCTCTTCCTCATTTTCATTACTCTTTAAAAATTCCTTCTATTTAGGAGGTATCCTAGTGTTTCTTTTTTCCCCAGCTTCTTAAGCTTTTCCATCTTTCCTGTACAACATATGCTGTAAGGCTGTCTGATTTGAACTTGTTCCAGATAATGTCTACTCTTGGTGCTCTGATGTAAGACGGGAATACTGTTTCAGTATATTCAGCCAATATCTTGGTATCACTAGACTTTAACATATGGCCCACAGCAGCACCTACAAATATAATACATTAACCTCTGGAAGATCACCCTTGGGTTGTTGTCCTATTTTGTCTAGATATAGAACAACATCTGGTTTAGTTTATGCAAAGGTCTCCAGGTTTGGAGAGTGATGGTGGATAGCTCTCATTTTCATGATGATTGAATTCACCTCCATCACAAACTTGGCAAGCAATATAAAGCCCTAGAGATAAAAAAGAGTCTTACTTCTAGTGGCATATAAAACTCCGTATGCCAGTCAGCGTGGCATACGGAAACTCAATATTAAGCCTATGGGGTTTTATATTCGGGGTAGGATAAAGACTCGAAATGGTAAAAGTTATAGGCGTGATAGAAAACAAATGACTTTCACACCATAAACAGTCGAAATTGAAATAAATGAAACTGAGTGCTTGAACACATTTATAAATTAGATTGAGCGAGAAAATTGGTGGCCTTTTGTTTCTCTTTTTGATCAAACAGGTTTGGCAGTTGGCTATTCATCTCCAAGGTTGAATCTTTTTAGAGAGTTAAGAGATGGTCGGGCCCTCTGCTATTATCCCTGCGGGTACCTGCGCCCTTCAACCGTCTCATCACAAGATGGTCGTCGTGTTCACCTTGGCCGCGCACTTCCACCAGATAGGTTGTAACATGGTCCTATGGACTGCCACGCAGGGCATTTATTGCTAAGGCAACCTAGTAGCGAGAAAAAAGAGACGTACCAAGAAAAGGACATTTTTACTTGGCTTCTCTTGACTACTTGGCGGAACCAGCTGATAAAGTGTCTTCCATCTCAGACAGCCTTGGGGGCCAGATGGGCCTCATACGCCTTTTAGCCAGGGATCTAGTGGTTTTTATGGCCTCACACTGGATATGACTTCTCAAAGAGGGCTGTCCCATACAGCGCACGGACCGTCACACTTACTCCTGTGAACGTCTGACGGTTGATAGCAATGTTTCCATATAGTCTTGATTCTTTGGAGATAGATGTTTATACATAGCGCTTCCCTATGACTAGAAGAAGTAGGCCATGTTCCAATTAGTTCCCAAATCATAAACTAGTATCAAAGGTAGGTGGACGTGGCGTCGGTAGCGACTACTGAGTGAGTGAAAAAATTCTGGTTCAAACCGCTTGTGAGGCGAAAACTAAAAGCCGAACCCCCGGAGCACCGGGAGAAAATTTGATCAACTATAAACTAGTATCAAGCCTGTCTCTGGCAAAAATGTAGTTCATGCCGACCATCACAGCCGGTTATCTGGGAGGGGGCCGTTATCGGTACGCACCACAGGGGGTGTTTTCAATGTTCCCTTGTTGCAGGCAAAATCTATCAACATGGTGATAAATTGCGAAAGAGGGGTACCACACTGACCGACACCAGCCGACACCATTGCGATGCCTCACCTGAGACAAAACACTGGTCCGTGGTCGCTGATAAAGGAACATCCAGTGGGAAAAGACCTTTCTTAACTGCAATTGTATATGCATGTATAGTCAGAAGCACACATCTGACTGTCAAGGCTGTCGCCCAAATCTTAAGACTCCTGGCTCGGTTTTTATCATCCAGGTCCAGGTATAAGATAGAGCATCAGATATTGTTACCCACTGCGTCCAGAGAAACTATCTCATTTTGCCACTGCCACCAGGGGTCGTAGGCATCAAAGGTGCCCTCGTAGAGGTCGCCTAGACCGATGGGGCCTCTCCCTTATCAGGCTCGATGCATATAAAGGGACATGTGGATCATGGGAACTGCAACTCGCTCACACCCATCCAGTGCTCCGTGGCACGTGGAGTATATGTCCTTCATCAGGAAAGAGGATTATCTTTATATTAAAAAAGATAAAGGAACAAACAATGCTACCTCAATAATAGGATTAAAGTAGCACGTACTCTATAAGACAGGAAACGCTTGGGGCAAAGTGTGATCATTGCCATGGAAATCTGAGTTTTCTAATGTATGAGTGGAGCTCCCTTTCTCCTGCTGGCCAGAAGGACGGTCTGAGATGGACCGCGTATTAATGTCCACTCGTGAAATTTCTTACACATGGGTTGCGAAGTCCCCACTGTATGGGACCACAGTAAACCATGTTTATTAGTGGCCGTAAACCACAGTGTATACTAGTGGCCGTAAACCACACCCATGGCTTACGGAAAATACTCTCGTTTAACATGTCCTTGGATGTTTTGCTGCACATGGGTTGCGAAGTCCCCATTGTATGGGACCACAGTAAACCATGTTTATTAGTGGCCGTAAACCACAGTGTATACTAGTGGCCGTAAACCACACCCATGGCTTACAGAAAATACTCTCGTTTAACATGTCCTTGGATGTTTTATTGAAGTTAATAAATACTGCATGGAGTGAAAAGAAAAGGTCCCTGCTAGACCCCTTTGACTGAATACCGATGAAATGAAATTATGGTCTTGCATATATCAAATTTCTAGGAATAGAAATTATCATTAATGACCATGGGATGGCTTGTTGACGGTTGGCTCTGCAAACCACTTGAGGTTGACGACGTAATACACTCGCTAACTCTCGTTCATTACTACGGGTCAATCTGTCGTGATTTACGACCGCTTATCAAAAAACTATATATTACACTATAACTCTTGTCATTCGGTTTTAAAAGTAATGATTTGTCTTCGCTATTTGCTCAATTTGGATCTCTCCCCAGTCACGTAGCGGCCATTCAGCGTGAGACGTAGGCAAATATTGGAGCTCGCATTCAATGCAGGGACTGGGTTCGTGACTGCCACAGGCCCACTGTATAACCCTCTCTAGTGACAAGCGTGTGTTGTGTTCGTGAAACGTAGCCTGGAGATGGGTTCGCGATGGGTTTTTTGGGGGAGACCACAGCAGCAACCAGGAATCCACTGATGGGAAAACCTGACATGTTCAAAAGCACGCGTACCGCTAGCCTCTGGGTTAGGTTTCACGAATGACACTATGGTCCGTGGAGCCAGCGGTGATTCAAATTTCTGGAGGGCGGTGGGGGAAGGGGGTGCATTGAATCGAATGTGAGTGGGCCTCTTTTGTGATACTTCATCGATGGTGAGTGTTGTTTGCCTTGGGGAAACATATTTCCACATGTATGAAAGCAATAAGGTACTCTCTGGCAGCACCTCCGGGTTTAAATGTGTATCTACAATGGAAGATGTCATGAGTGTTTTTTTTAAATTTCTTTAAGGGCTTCGGCGGTCAGCCGGTATGGGCTGCCCTTACAGTATTATCGGAGCAACACATCGCCTTCGACCATAGTCACTGGTAATAACTGTAGATCAAAAAAAGAGAAATTCCAGTGTGATAACATAAATATAAAAATGATGACATAGTTTTATCTAATTTAACGTTTCTTTTCCGATTGCAGGGCTATAACTATCCTTGTCGTTGCAAAGCCCCTTTTCAATGAGAGATGCAAATGATTGAATTCTCTTTGATAATTCTTCCGTAAACTGTTGACGGTAGGGCCATGGTGGTATTAGTAGACATGACAGTTTTTCACCTTTCCATAGAAATTCTAGTTTTCATTTTTAGTTTATTCATTGATTTTTTCCTTGTGTACGTGAAAGCTAATACTAAATGAGATTTTTTCACACTTATGAACCAGTTCAAATCCTCCTTACATTCCCTCGGTCCCATACTGAGGCTGACTTTGCCGTTTATTTCCCAAGAAATTCCACATATGAAATCATATCAGAAATATCTAAGTAGGTTGAATGGTTTAACAACATTGTTTCTGAATTTACGTGTCGAAAGCCTAAATTAGGGATATCACTTCTAGGGGATTAAAAACTGAGATGAGACCAGAGGTTCATCCACCTTTAAGGAACATCGGAATGTAGCAACAGCTGGGCTGTTTCATATCCAAAATTGCATTGGAGTAAGAATACCAAAGCAGGTCGAACGTCGGCATCCCAGAGTCAAAAAAGTGTTCAACCTTGAATGTATTCTCAGAGGTAATTCTAGAATGTCGGCTTTCTAATTTTGAACTCCCTTAGCATGGACAACCGAGACACAAAATGTCCAAGATAATAAGGTGAGAACCCACATTTCACATCACTGGAAGCCAATTCCGTGGTAGACATCCCAAATGGGTCAGCAGACTTCCCGCCATCATCCTTTCACTTATTTGTGTGGTGTGAGAGTGGAAGCATTTTCAGCATGGGAGGGCAGGATCATGGGGGTGCCCTGTTCAACCAGATTATCGAGGGAGAGAGGGTCCACAGGGTAGAGGCTTTCTGTTAGCGACGTTATGAAGGTTTCATCAAAAATCCATTTTCCTTGACAATAGACGGTGAGCTGCTCAGGCCGTCCTCCAAGGAGGGCCTCCTTTTTGCCCAGTCTCGGCTTCAGTGACGGCCCGCCCAGAGTGTTACAATGCATGTGTGAGAGGCAGCGTAGCAGGTCAGTGACCACCACATATCGATCGAGCAAAATATGAAGGGTACCTCATGTTAATTTCATTTAGATACACTTAAATTCAGGGCACCTTGAGGTTTGGCTGATAATCTGAAAATTCCATGTTCAGGTTTTATACCAAGAAGTATCAGACTTCGGTTCTAGTGATATTTATCAAATTGGGAGGAATTATTTGGTCCCGGGAATCTCAAGGAATACCAGTTACCAAAAAGTTGAAATGAAATATAAAAATGGGTTAAGAGTTGAGAGGTGCAGAACATACCTGAAATCGAGGCTTTGATGTTGGTTTCGAATGTTTGATGTGGGATGAGGAGCGGGGGGATGTATGTATGAGAAATGTGTGTATTCATATAATCTCAGATTTGTCTGTCAGAGTATAGGATACATGGAAAATTATTACTTTCCAGAGATCTTTGCTGCCCCTGTAAATGCCTCCTCACATGCCCCTGTTCTAAATCAAAGGCGTCAATCGATTCTTCTGTCATTCATATTCGTGATTTTTGGACAGGGTACAAGTGGTACCTGATGTTCTTTAGGTTTAGGCTCTTGCATACTTAGGAATGTTGTTTTTTAAACAGACGAGTCTCAGTAGTTTCCAGAGAACACTGTTATATTGTTACGTTGTACTCATTTGAACGTAGACTGAATGTTGGCTTTTATAACCAGCTTCTGGTCATCAAAAAACCGTCAAACCAAAATAAACTCCACACGTTTAGAGTTGAGGTTCCTTATCAAAAAGCCACCGTCCTCTATCACGCACTACCACCGAATATACAAAGACCTACTCTCTTCCCAATTTACTGCTCTGTATACCGTCATGATGAGACAACAAAAGTCTTCATACCAGGCAGAGTACCCAAGAGCGAAGAGGCATCAAGTCACTTTATGCGCCAGGCAGGAATTGCTAGCGTGGGCTAAGGGGTTGGCTGGAGGCCTAAGAGCAGTGGGAGCCCAGGCAGCTGTTCGTCAGGGGATACTTTGAGAAGGCGCCAGGGCTTTCTGTAGCCTTCGCGCCAACCACTTGGTACACTTTCCGGAGGGGAGTTATAGACCTGAGGTGGAGTAATATCCCGGTGTGGTAGTCTCTAATTACTGTGTTAGCGATAGACAATACCGAATATTCTAAAGAAAAAAGAGGAAATACACGTTCGAGATTGTCACAACGGAAGTGCGAGTCCTTGTCATGGTGTTGGTATGGAAAGATCCACAGAGTAATAAAGTAGGGGAATGGTGTATCTTTCACTTTCACTTTCATTTTCACTTTGGTTTTCAATGTCTCTACAGCGAATGTTTGTTGTAGAGTTGTGCCTCGAAGAGAAAACAAGACCATCGATTGCTCTATGTCAGGATGTTACATATCATATATAGGCAATTTTCTGGAAATAAGCTGCCATGCCAAGGCACGAACAGATTAATTGCTGTCAACAGCAGCTGATGGCCTACAAATACAGAGACCTGCCCGAGATGTTATGGCGGTAATAGACAGAGTCTCAGGTTCATGGTGTACCTGTATGGTGTACCTGCTTTCAAATAGGAGGAGGACACTTTTCTCGGTATTTTCTGTTTGGATTGGACGGTTGGACATTGGGTTCTGATGACTTTCATCGTGATTTCATCATGGGAAACGTGTATATTTCATATACTCTTCATTTTCCCGCTTATTGCGCATAGCTAGACAGAATGTATGTATATATCACCACAATAGGACACGTCTTGAAATACTTTCTATACAACGGATACAATTTAGTCCACCTTTATTAATTGCAGAGGCAACAGGATAAACCAATGCGTATCATAAAGCGAAGTGATATACGTGAGCTTGGCACTGATCGTCTGCATACTTTATACAAAGTAGAGAAACTAGAATCAAGAAGAAAGTGGCAAGTATTATAATCGTCCCTAATACTCCGCATTCTTTCCACCAGTACAAAGGCGATGAAGGAAAACTTTTTGTACGCAATCTGTATTAAAAGTTGTCCAAAAAGGCGCATTAAATAGTTAAGCAGAACTGTCTTTAGAAACGTATTTTGAACCACTACGCCACGAGTTTGGATGCGTAGTAATCGTCACGAGGCGTAGCCGAGTGATGATACTGAGCATCAAAACGAGTGAGCATAGTGGTTCAAAATACGTTTCGAAAGCGGTTCTGTTTTTATCTCACCCCCAACACGGACCTTACAGTCGATTTTAAGCAATAGTATAATCATGTATTGAATTGTTCAAACAATGGTGCCGGAACTTTTTTTTTTAACGCGGCGTTCATTTGTTGCTACGTTCTCTGCCACCACCATGGCGTAGTACTGTAACTTTACGTAGGTGAGCGTTGCATATTTTATTTCAACGTTAACTCAATGGCAAAACCTGAACCAGGGGTGGGATAAATGATGGTAAGACTTGATGCATGAAATATTGAGAGTAGTCTGAAGAGTGTATTTCATGATGGCCGATTACATAAAATACGACACTCCCCCAACATCACTTTAAAGACATAAAAGGAGTCATAACATTATCAATATTTAGAATGATAATGAGGCGAAGTTCTTTATAGGAACCTTAAGTGTTAAAACGTGTAGTGTGATTATGTTACTAACAAGAATGTGCTTTAATTACCCCAGATGCAACTACGCCAACGTTCAAGTTGGACATGAATTTGACAGCAACCCTCTCTTGAAGTAGTGGAATTACTGCACTTCACAAATTTGCTGTAAATGCTTTTCCCTTTTTATCTTAGGGTATCATTCTAATTGCCAATGACTGCCTTTACCTTGAAGCGCCTCTTCACCCACATTTCCCGCTCGGGGAGTTGTCAATTAATCAGGGTAATAGCACATTCTTGAGGGTCGTGAGCTTTTTGTCGGGCTAAAATGATTACAGTCTTGAGAATAATGGATGGATATTTGCGGAATAACTAACTGAAAGGGCACCCAAATATTGCAAAAGAAGACCTTTTACTCTAATACACAAAAGCTACTGACGCTGGCACAAAACGGCTCTTTGGTATGAAACAAATGAATTTGGTAAGAGATTTTGATTTTTCCTACTCTGATATTTATATCCGTCTCGACAATATTGGCCTGTTTAAATATCCCTTCCCATACAGTCCCTGTTAGTTATTTGGTACTACTCTTTTATTCAAATATATTGTTCTTAAAAATATATCAGAAGTAATTTCCAATTTTGTATGTAACCTATATACTGTATTGTAATGTCTCTTGTCTATTGTATGTAATAGGTAATCTGTATTGTACTGTTCCTGTTTCCCAACCTGTACATAACCTATCCTCTCAACATCATATTAAATACAATAAAACCTCGCTGAAGGAGGCACTGAAGGAGGCCGTTTCCTGATGTCTGATTGTCTAGTCACCAGCCTACCCGACTCACATACACACCATAAACAAGCAATCAAGATAATCCAGAGTGCTGTACTCACACTGTCCCGTCAGATTTGATAAGGTGTCCCTCCAAAGTGCCCCCTTAACCAGGGTTAAGAGGCATTACGTACCGAAATAACTGTCCCTTTACTCATGGTGTCCCTTTAAGTGGGGTGTCTCCTAATACGGGTTAATATCAACTCTATATAGGGACACATTTCCGTTCCAAACAAGTTGTCTCTTTACGTGGGGTGACTTCTTAAGCGGCGTGTCCCGGAAGCAGGGCTTAACTGTATATGTGAACGTGATGTACTTATCAAACTCCAAAATAACAGTCAAGAGCAAGCTCATACACTAGGAGTAAGGTGATCAGGTAATCCAAATTTAATGCCAGTTGAAGGATTATTACAATATAATGATAATATATACTATCTTAGGTTATCATCATATTGAAAACTCTGCTAGATTGTTTATTTGAACTGAAATATTGAGCCAAATAGAAATCTTTAATTGATTATATCAATATCATACATGAACTATGTGGAATTGACACATGTTAACTACAAAGGATAGTCCATGTAAACTACGCGGAAAAATCTCACGTATTACATAATCTCCGGAAAAATACTGAAAATAAAGAGAGCTTTATAGAATAAAAACAAAGAACTCAGAAGTTGTACAACTTTGGAGTTGCTCTACGTTATAAGAATGTTCAAGTCACGGCCGAGAGAGCGGCGCCTATCTTCCGTTCGCTTCGGCCGCCAAATCTTTCTTACGGCACCCGTAATCCCTTTGGATCTGTGCTGTATAATGTAGCTTTCATCTTTCGACACTATCCATGGCATAGCATTTATTACAAGATGAACCATATTTTGCATTCTGGGAAGATAGGTTGGAGGCCTATCCTTTTTGGCATACAAGTGGCAGAAGTGAAAAGAAGGATTCAAGGCTTGAAGGCACAGATATACAAAATACGAACATTCGCCTTTGTGTTGTGGACTTAAGCTATGAGATTCACTACCTCCTGATGTTCAAACAGTAGCTGGTTTTAAGTGAGCTATAGGGAATATATATGAAGTATTCCTTAAGTAGTATATGTGATCTTCATATTGTATTGATGTGATTCTGCTGATGGAGTATCGTAATGAAACTCAATAATGTTGCTATTGTTGTTGTTTGTTGTCTGTTTGTTTTGTTTTTTTGGGTCCCTCTTCCCCGTCATATTTTTGGTTCTAACTATATGGACCTGACCTGGGTATTCACTTATACAGTGACCATTACCCTACCCCTCGATTAAATGATAGAAGCAGTAGCTGGGAGAATAAAATTTTATTGAATTTTATGTAGTAAATGAAGTAAAATATTTATGTCGACCTTACTGGACGGCATATTAATATGTAATGTGACAATGCATCAACTCAATGCCTCGGCAAACTGTATATTTCACTTTTTAGATAAAATCACTGATTCATGCTCAAGCGGTAGTTAGACATCGGCACACCGTCATTATCGAGTACTTAGTATATCACTACTGACAGAGAGGCATTTTGTGTGGCAGGTTTCGTCTGGTAATACATCCCGAGGATATCAGGATTGGAGGCAGGATTAATTCGTTTTATCGGTCTATTCCTATCCACAAAGACCCTCCTTGATGATACACCTACCAAGACATGTATCACTAACATTCTGGTCCATTTCCGGCAAGCCCGGAGACCCGTGCATAAAACATGGATCGTTGGCACATAATCGTCCTCTCATACCGAAGATGAAACTGAATGGCGCTCACAGGCATCCTATGATTCTAGGTTACACACCACGCTTATGCCTCGAATGCATGAAGTATTTATTGAATTTTAGATAGGAAAAGTGCCTCAAGTCATGGGCAAGTTCTTATTTTATTTCCATAAAGTTAAAAGGAAACCACAGGAACCGGATATGTTGTCAATTACATTGGGAACTGACGAGGACCCCGGCTAATATTTGAATCTGTGTTAAAAGGGGGACAGTTCACAGGGGTCGGACGTAGAAACCGTTCAAGATACCACCATAAAAAGAGAGGAATGGAAGAGTTAAAACATAGATCCAGAGATACTCGGAAGTCTCGCTAAGTGGTTGCAGCACCCAGCGCCATTCGGAGATGGCCCATGGTGACAACGGCTGAATGGGTTGCAACGTCGTCGACGCATTAGGTGTCAGAGTCAGGTTAAAGCTGAACTGTTTCATAAATACCATGACATTGTGTGAAGAGCTCTACGGCCTGTGGTATCAGATATGCCAGGTAGAATGCATTGATACTCCAACGGGCCGTTGCTCCACGGTTACGAGAAGCTTGCGGATCGTACAATAACGACCCGAGGGCCTTAACGTAACTCCATAGATTTATCGGATGACGTCATAATCGCGTAAAATGCGGCGTCAAATGAGTCTTTTCACGCGGCCTTCACAGCACGGTTGATCGTCCGTGGACCGTATCGCTGTAGATTTTATTGTTAAAAAATGTCTGATCTTCTATTACAAGGGGCCATTTTGTATTACGGCATTATCCTCCATTCAGAAGTTAAAGTATCTGTTACTTTGATTGAGCAAAATAGTGTGATTTTGAGGTTATTTCATATTTAAGATTATACATTTGCAGTAGAGACATTGATAGATTAAATTTACAATTGATACAGCATAACATAACACATATTTCTTTTAAACAAATTTATTCTTTTTCTGTAATTGTTAGTAATAAATAGCCCCTAAAAATTGAATTATAAACAAAGGATTACTTTCAAATTTCAAAGAGCTATTATGCAATAATATAAGCCTATTCTTTTATCTATGACACTCATCTATTCATTCCCCTTTTAATTGGTATTATTTGAACTAGAGTCTGCCTTAGAGCTGTTCATCTCTTTTATCTTCCACAGATAGTCCCAACCTTTCTCAGTAAATTACCCTTGTCCATAAAATAATCATATATGCGTAATTTGTATTTGACTGTAGTCTGTGTGGCAACCTCCATTTGTTTCTCCTAGCTTCAGCCTAGATGGATAATTCATTTTGCACAACTGCCCATACCAATCTGTATCTAATCACTGAACTAATGAATCTTCATCCGTCTCATCCAATGTGTGCCACTGAAGGTGCTGTATCACTATCGCATCGTCAAAACTAGCGATATCGCGTGAAAATAGCAATATGATCCGAAAAGAATGGAGCAACGTTTTCCCAGTCAGATCGCTAAAATAGTCGTTAAAATAAATTTGCGATCCGATAATAGTGAATGGTACCACAAATTCAGGAGCAGCGACCTAAAGAAGGGAATGTGTATTAGAAGGGGGTAGGGGCGTTGCTTCACATTTAGGAAGCTTGCAGATCCTACAATAACGACCTGTTGCCTAAATGTTGCTTACAATCCATATTGCGATCAGTATTCCAATGCTTTCAACAATTATTATATCTGGTGTTTCTTAAAATTCAGCTGTGTTTATAAAGTAATGTATATATTTAGCAAATACGCGCAAGTCTTGTTGTTATATCATGCTATAATGAGTTGAACATATAATCAATTGTGAAATGTATCTTTCATCTTGATTTTCCAAGCCAAAAGGCAATCAAAGCACTTAAAGGTTTATTCTTATCACTTGGCTAAACGAGGAATATAACACATGTATGTTGTCCAAGGAAGGGGCGAGTGATCCTGGACAAAAAAACAATGAGCAATTAAAGATGTCGAAGTCCTTTGAAATTAAACGCGGTCCCAAGCATTTGTAGCTCGTTCCATCGCTAGACGTGAGCCAATTTATAATAATGGTGAACTTATGTCTTAGCCTGAAGCCTCGTTCTCACTGTGCGACTGAAGAGCCTGCGACTGGGTACGTTTAGTCGCCGACTAGTGATTCCTAGCTTGAGAATGGACCCTCCAAATTGCTTCCGATTGGACGTTCCCTTGGAATGCCCAATCGCAAGGTGCAGTAAAACCCCGCTTAAGGGGGCACCCTTCGTTCCGAGCAAAGTATCCCTTTAAGCGAGGTGTCCCCTTAGGCGGGGTTAAAATAAACTAAATAAAGATTTCTGTTCTCTAAAGCGGGGTCTCCTCTTAAGCAAGGTGTCCCAGAGGCGGGGTTTTACTGTACGTGCTAATATGTGTGTGAACCACTGACCCTGCCACTAGAAACATTGTGAATGGCGTACAACAGTACACCTGGTCGGCGACTAGCAGTGCCAAATATAAAAAAAAATTGTTATCGAAAATACTTGCGACTACAAGGGCGTACCTCAGGTACCTGCAGTCACCGTGTGAGCTGCGCGCTGTGCGGTGCTAGTAATTAGCAGGTACCTCCAGTCGGCGACTGGGCGAATGGGCGTACTGCAGGTACCTCCAGTCACACAGTCGGAACAAGGCATGAATTATTCAGAAGGCCCGGGGATCAATTTGAGAGGCGATGATTTAATCCCTTTTGTAATAACCCCCATCCCATTGACGGGCCTGAAGAAGGCCACCAGGCTCTTTGGATGGTTTATAGATGAGGCTTTTACCAAAATAAAGTCAAATGGGAGACCATATGATACTCCGGCGTGACCTGAAGGGTACACTAGTAGAGCCATCTCCACCTCAATTATTCCGCACCGAAATGGGGGTTTCGCCGTCTACTACTGGATGGCTCCTTATTCTGGATGCTGACGGCGTAAAAAGGACCCACAGGAGAGATCTATACGCATAAAGGCCACGTGCAGATCCAACGGAAATCAATAAGTAAGTCTCCATGGGATGTGTGCGACCGGCGTCATTGGTAGTCATTAGCGAGGAAAGTTATGATGCTGTTTTGAGAAGCGTTACCAGCAATAGGAACAGTCTATTTGGTGTGACATAAACCCAGAAACGTTTATAGATCTTTGTGAATGCCTTCCTGTAGGAAAATTTCTCTTTTCCTTGGATGAAGACAGTCTCACAATACCAATTGCGTTGTAGTAGTTTTCAATTAGAGGGAAACAAACCAAACTTGGCATAGAATGTCAAACCCTGTGTCACCTTCCCAATCATATTGCGATGCTGACACATGTTTGAAATAGTCTCTGATCAAATCCTTCTTTTGATTAGACCATGTTATCCTGGGCCCTGTTTTTCAGTCACGATATCCTCTTTGTAAGATATCTTACAGCTGTCAGTGTACTATAGATAAGACATCTTTGGGGATCGGCCAACGATTGTCCGTCAAGAGCACTTAGGCTGCAGTCAGGTGTACTATAGATAAGACATCTTTGGGGTCACGTGGTTCCAAATGTCTTCCAAAGTGTCTTAGACCTAAGACATCTATGGACATGTCGTACAGAATGCGCAACTTCACTTCCTGTGGGAATTAAGCAATGAAATTTTAACACGAGTAAGGTATACATATAACCTATAATCGTACCAAATATGAAGAAAATCGGCCGCACCGTTCCGAAGATATCGGCGTTTGAAGTTCATCATAGCAATCTCTGCTCTGGTGGCCAGTGTACCCCTACGCTCACGTGACTCTCATTACCCTATCCCGGATGAAAGTAGAGAAGCAGTAGCTGGGAGTATAAAATTTTATTTAATTTTATGTAGTAAAATGCAGTAAAATATTTATGGCGACCTTACTGGACGACATATTAAAATGTAATGTGAATATGAAGGTAAGTAAAAGTAGATAAATGATAATTGACGGTAGAATGGATGTCAATTATTAAAATATTAAAATAAGATATACAATAGAGTTGTATAGACAATACATACGTAATTGTATAATATAATGAAAATGCCAAGAAGGCCAGTAAAAGGTGAGGGGGGGTGGGAGAAAATTATGAATGTTTGTTTGGGGACCGGATTAGAGCAAGGTTAACGGCCTTGGCATCAGTGTCCTTGATGTAATGTCGGTGGGAATTAGCCCTCCAGCCGCCATAGCGCTGGATGGATAGCTCAGGCATACCCGCCTGGTATGCCTGAGTGGCGGCAGCCTTCCGGAGGCTGTGGAGGGTGTAGTCGGCAGGCTGATTAGCGGTGACTAGCAGCGCTTTCCACTCCTTGCTCAGAGTTCTGGTCGTTATCACTTGGCCGTCTGCCAGGAGTAAGAACGGGTCCTAGGGGCTGGCCGTGGGGGCTGCCGCGATCATCTGCCTGACCGCCCGCACCGGACACGAGGACGGTTCGGGGGACGCCTGCAGGGTAACTGTCTTTTCCTCCCCCACCATCTGCATGTTCTTTGCCGCCTTGACGCGTATCGATACCTGTCTGGGCGTGACCACGACGTCTCGGCGTGACAGGTGTCGCGTCGGGTCGAACTTCGTCGCAGATGGTGGGGCGGCCTCGCTCTGTCGCAGCGCCGCAGCGCCGCATAGAATATTACCAGGATAGTGGCCCGCAGAGCGATGTGTAGGGGTAATTCGTCGAGGGCCCCGAGGGCAGCCTTGAGGACGTCCATCGGAACCGCCGGCTTGACGTTCGGTTGGTAGGTTTTGTTGTGTCTCATAGCCTCGAGTGCACGTCTCACCCTGAAATCCTCCATCGGCGTGACGTCGCCCCCCGTCAGCCGCAGGTGCGACCGCACGTGTGATAGCTGGTTCGCGCCCGTCGCCAGCGAGGGGGCGTGGTCCGCGACGTATTCGAGGTACGCCGTGGTAAAGCTGACGGTAGGTTTCTGGGGGTCGGCGCCCATATCTTAGGTAGGTCGCGACGGTTCGCGACTGTTCCGGGGGCACGCGCCTCGCATTGCCAAGCAGATGCCCTCGTCTGGAGCGATCGTAGCGCCGGATCTGCAGGTGAGACGTAACACAGGGTTGAACGATACATGGGTACATGGCATGACCTCGACGAGGGAATGGAATTTCCGGTACCTCGAGGCCGTGTCAAAGTCTCTCGAGGTTAGGTGAGCCCGGCTGAGCGCGTCGGCGACGGTATTGAGGGCACCCGGGACATGTGTGTACACGAAGTCTACCTGTAGTCTGGTAGCATGTAGTCTGGCCTGCACCATCCAGGCTTGACGGGCACACTCGGCCAGGACGGGGTTCCGGGCGCGTCCCGACCGGAGTGCCTGGACGGTGCCCATATTATCACAGTAGACTTCCACCCGGGTGCCGCGGTCACGGTCGGTTAAGAACGTGCACATCGCGTATACCGTGTTGAGGGCCTCGAGCTCCGCGATGCAGGTAACAGGGTCGTTCACAGGACAGACCCGGCCGGAGTACGAGTACATCCCGTCTGTGCCCCCGATGCCGGACAAGCACACGTCCACGATCAGGCACTTGGTTGGGGGGCCTCGCGGGATGAGGGCGTGGCCGTTCCAACCCTCGGCAAAGCGCAGGAACCACTCGAGGTCCCACCGCATCTCGGCGTTGATATTGATGTAGTATCCGCCCATCCCCCGGAGGGCCTCGAGCAGTTTACTCACAAAGGGGCGTGCCGGCCGGATACACTTAGCTACATGTAACACGCGCCCGAGTATGGATTGCAGCTGGCGTTTGGTCAGCGACCGTTTCTGGGCGACCGCTCTGACGTGCTCCCGGACCTCGTGTAGCTTGTCCTCGGGGACGGAGAGCGACATGTCTATTGAATTGATCACGATACCGACCCACGTGACGACTTGGCTGGGGGGCTGTGCTTTCTCTCGGGCCTCGGGGAGGCCCAATTCCTCAAAGATCCCCCGGGCTATGGCGAAGTCCGATGCCGCCTTTTCCCGTCAGGGGAGAGGATGATGAGGTCGTCCAGGTACATGGCGGCCTCGACCCCCTTCTGGCTGAGGATCTTCACTATTGCATCTGCTACACACTGCATGTGGTAGGAGGAGGCACGGGCACCAAAGGGCATTGCCGTATCACAGTAGTAGGCCTCCTCCCACGCGAAACAGAGCAATGGCCAGTCGAGGGGGTCGCACCGGAAGTTCTTGTACGCCCGGGAGATATCGATGGTTGACATAAAACTCCCGGGCCCTAGGCCACCAGGCGGCCGACGAACCCATCCACGGTCGGGAGGCCATGCTCCCGTTCTTGACGATATAACCGTTCACACTGTCCTCCTTGGGGTACGTCATATCTGTTATCACTCGCCGATCGCTGGTCCCTCTCTTCTCACGTGTCATTAGAGGCGACACGTGACACCAGGGTAGGAAAGGGGGGGCCTCTAACGGCCCCATGAGGTTGCTGTACCCCTTCTCCTTCCTGATGAATTTATCCACCTGCTCCGGGTACCCTGTCGCACTGGGGTGGTTGGGTACCCCGCAGGTATCGCTGACCGGGCCGGCGTAACCCAGTGGAAAGCCGAACCTGATGAAATCGGTCAATTCCTCCTTGCCGGGGATCCCGGAGAGGTATCGGACCCAGACCGGGATGTTGAGGTCCGTGGGGATCTCGATACGGGCCCCGAGGGCGTTGGGCAGGCCCGTGCGCCTCACAACATCATAGATGTGGGCGTGGCCAGTTGTCCCTCCTATGTCCGGCGAACGCCTCGGGGTCGGTCCGGACTCCGGCGACGGGGATGCCGGTCTCGCAGAATTTTCTCACGGCAGCGAAGTCGATGGGAGTGGGTTCGTGCCCGTCCTCCCGGGGCAATTGCCGAGCCAATTGCTCCGTCTCGCCGCTAACACTACCACAGGCGGGAGTGTATTCCTCGGTGGGCGGGGCTGCACGCTCCGTGCTTCCCCCCACGTGCGCGGCACGCGGTGTTGTTGTCACGTGGGGGGTGACGTCATCAGTCCTGCACTCCTTGACCGGGTACCCCTCGCCGAGTGCACTCGTACCGAGGCCGAGGGGTGCGTCTCGCGCCACGCTCACTCGCGGGGCGCATCCGGCCCGTTTTTTTAAGCCGTTGCGTGTTGTTTCTGCACTCCTAGATCGGTGGGGCGGACCGTGTGTACGGCGTGCGGCGTCCTCCGTGGGGCGGGTGCGGATGTTGGTGCAGCGTTGTCATAACCCGCACCGTACACGAGTTTCCTGTTGCACGCGTGTATAGAGTGCGTGCACATCCGCCCCACCGAATCACAGAACGAACAAACATGGACCCATTTGATCTGCCCGTCCTGATGTCCGTTCCGAAGGCGGCAACCTCGCTCCGAGTTGTACGCCCGGCAGGGGAGCTCTCGGGCCCCGTCCCTTCCTCCGTTTTGACTGTTAGGGGCGCTGGTGGCGGCCGTCATGGCTATGCGTACGCGCTTGTCCTGAATGCGCACGTGGTCCGACCAGTACACCCGGCCGGCCTCAACCTGATCGAAGATGTAGTTAGACCACCTCCTAACGGCGGGCCACGGCCGTGTCTGGGCATCCACTGATACCTGAGAGAGGTGCCTGTACATATCCCTGCGGTCGCCCTCGGGTATCGCCCGCTCGTCCTCCATCATAAGTAAGAACGCGCTCACGTACTCCATGGGTCCCAGGCTTCCCCTAACCTCGAGTTTCTGAGACATGGTATACAGGCCCTCACGTTCGACATACATGTACGGCTTAGAGATCAACTTGTGTACGGTCAAATCAGATGAAAACCTACCAGCCGTGCGGTCATGACGAATTCCCTCGCGGTCCATCTCCCGCTGGAGCAGATCGTCGCTCATGTAGCGTTCCCTGAGGTGTCTGGGTGCGGGTAGTCTCGAGGCCTGGTCCTGGGCCCAGTCTCTTGTCCTGTCCTCGGCCGTGGAGCGTGCCTCTCGTACCGTCGGTTGTGTAGCCCTGGTCGGCGACCGTTGCCGTGCCATGGCCTGCATCGTCTCGAACATACTTTCCATGGTCCTACCCATCTTCTCCATGTTAGACTCAAGTTTGGAGATCCTAGCCGTCTTTACCGTTCGCCCGCTGTCCGAGACCGACTCGATGTTCTCGTTGGAGGACTCGGCCGTTTCCTGGAGAGTGGCCTCCGACTCAGCCGTGGATTCCGTCAGCTTCGATGTGCTAGGCATCGGGGTATTCCGAGTAGTTGGACCCATTTCTCCTTTCACTGTACCGTATCGCGTGTATGGGGGTGCTAGCCTGTACTCGGGGAGTATGAGGCCAAGCAAGTGGCCAAGAGACAAAAAATGGTACTGTAGTACGTGCGTACTGCAGGGCGGGTGAAGGAGAAGTGAGGCCGGGGTCTGGACCGGGCTGTACCACGTGACTGCGTAGTAAGTGTGAAAGCCGCGAGGGGGCAGGAGGGGCGCCCGTGAGGCGCGGTAGAGGGGGACACCGGGGGGAGCAATGACTACCCCTGAGCAAAGCCCATGAGTAACCAATTGATGCAGTGACCTCGAGTTCACTGGAGATGGGAGGGTGCAATGGCCAGAGCAGACGTTTGCTATGATGAAGTTCAAACGCCGATATCTTCGAAACGGTGTGGCCCATCTTCTTCATATTTGGTACGATTATAAGTTATAGGTCTCCCTTACTCGTGTTAAAATTTCATTCCTAGATTCGTATGGGAAGCACGGGAAATCCTCTATATACACACAGTGAGCTTTGATAGAGCCTGAGACAGTTCTAGACTTGAGACACTTTTAGCGGCGATCGAGTGCGCCGCACTGAGACCGTGTCTATAGCACACCCGCCATTTTGTGTCTTGCAAATTGTCTTCCAATCGTGGAGACATCTTAGGGTATCGTTGGGCGATTATGTCTTGACTGAAAAACAGGGCCCTGGAGTATAGAAGACCGTATTTTAGACATCAATACCTGATAAATGCGTAGCTTCTACTCGATAAACAGCCATCACTTCTATCATCTATGACTGGGTAGAAATAGATTGAACTTTACTAGTACTCATCCGATCAGTTCAACTTCGTTTTATTGAGGTCTCGGAGTTTAAACCATTTACTATATACCCATGCCGTATATACTGTATATACGCACCGTTTCAGCATATGACGTAAAAATACTAATTTTAAATTTCGGGTATATAGTACATATATAACGTCCAACCATGCTTGTACAAGTCACAGAACTCGATGCTAATTTACGGTTTGTACGGAACTCCGCGTAAACGCCTCGGTCCGTACAAACCATAAATTAGCATCTCGTTCGGTAACTTGTACAGCATGGTCAGGACGTTCTATTTAATTACCATCAGATTCCAGGAATGTCCCTAGACAAACTGTCCTTTTCGCGCTTCTTCTTGTAGTAGGTAAAGTATATGCTTTGGCCTTTCCGTTCTGGGGCGTTTCACTGCTGGGCTGACGGCCGCCGACTTGATAGCAAGCGACTCGCCCATCCTTATCGGACGCCCTAAAGTTTTTCAAGTCCTTGTTAATGAATATTTATCAAACAACTATTATCAGAATTAAAGACATCATGATATGTGACCTTCCTCTTAAAAGTCCAGGAATAAAAATATCCCAACGGAGGTAGAGGTGCAATGTGGAGCGGGAGGGGTAAAAGAGGTGAAGGGATCGGCCAGTCAACATACGCCCTGCACACGATCAGGTATGATCTTTTGGATGAGAATTCGGCCTAGTGGATCACGCCCTTTATTAATCTATTACCTCATGCTCTGAGAACCTAAACGGATCACCTGAAGAAGGCTGGAGTAAGCCCTATAAAAATATAGTCGGTGTCTGTTACAATAACAGCACAAAGAAAATAGCAGCGTAGACCCTGCTGTGTTTGGGTCGGCCACTCGTGGCGTGAGCTGATGCCCAGATTGCTGTTTACCCTGTCGCTCACTTGTCAAGATGAGATAACTCATTGATATATCGTCTTTGAGCAGTCTGTGACGTTCTTCATATATTCTGAAGGAGCTGCCCGGAGTTACTTTGCTCACTGAAGGTCATACACAGAAAAGGTAGTGGTAGTGAGTGGCCACGTGAACAACGTGTTTATTCGTGAGGGTTTGCATAGAGATGTGTTACTTACCCTTTCGTAGGGAGAAACACGGACATCGTTAACCGTAGGCTCTGGAAGATCCTCATGAATATTGAGTCCTAGGGAGAGAAAGGTAGATATTGGATTAATTCATGGTTACGAGATTCAAAAATTAAGAAACCATTCGGTAATTTTTTTTCATTTACATTTAGGTCACAACATGGTATTCCAAATAATCGTTTCATAGACTCTGATAGGCATTCTTTTCACATACTAGAATGAAGACTTTGAGAGTGAACTTGTCTTTAACAAGTATCCTCCTGCCCTTTGTATAATCATTACTTCACAGGTGATCATTTAGAAAAGCATAATCGGTCTGTGGAACAGTCCGAATTCAGGCTTCGTCTAGCATGGGAAAATGTTTTCCCTAGAGAGATATAGAAAGTATTAAAAGTCCTGACGGGGTAAATAGAATGCGGCTGATTATAGTCAATGAAATACTATCTGATTTAATCATGTCTATCAATATATACCTATGGCCAAACTTCTATGAAATGATGTGTGAACAGTGCTACTTTGTCGAGCCCGCAAAAAGTGTTTTTCCCCAAGAAATGTCAATTTATATTTCCGTTTCAACGAGAAAAGATTTTACCTAACCAAACTTCTATGAAATACGAGCAGCTGTGGATCTGTAATATGATAAGTGAAAAAAAATTTGTTTCGTGTTTAGGTATATTTTAATAAATAACGTAGTGACCAGGCCGTAGGGTAGCCATTCTATACATTTTGTAACAAAAATATATATCCCTCTGTCTCTTGAGTGGGGACATATTTTATGTAACACAAAAGACCTCGAATAGTCCTCCCTAAGGGCGTAGTAATCACGTTTTCTCTAATCATATACACGATGTTTTATCTTTTATAGTCATGTCTATGTTACTTTGACTTAACTTCCTTTACACACTTACTTTACTTCCGCAATACATCGGCTATGTCAGAAAAACTTCATCGACGGTATACACATAAAATGCAATACATGTCACGAGGGGCATTGACTTGACTAGAATGAAATTCGACTTAGAAGCCATCAGTAGTCTCGGGCCTTTGGGTTCGAAAATCCAAATACGATGATTTACTTTACCATAAACACCTGTCTGAAATTCATGAATCTATACACGGGGGCGAGATTATGACTACGCCTGAACGGATTAGAACCCCTCATTTCGCTAGTTTAATCCCCTCCTGACATGTGCGCAGCGACTCCTTCTCAAGACAAGGTTATCAAACACCACTTGTTGCTGTCTTGAGCGATAATAAAGGTGCGAGATGATGAGAGCAGCACAGCCCCGAGCGATAAGTCAAGGAGCTGCCGGGACGGGCCGGTAGCCTTATGCAGTCTGAGGTGGTTACTGACTGCGTCATTCCACCGTCGGCTTTGACAGCAAAGTGGATGTAAACTGATTAGCTGCCACCCTGTTTTCTATCTGCCCTGTCCAGAAAATCGTTGTGGCAACTGCAGGAAGTGGTTGGGTATGGGGGATGGGGCGATAGGGGGCTAGACTGAGAGGAATATAGGGAGAGACAGACAGGCAAATGGATAGGGACAGAGGGGGAGGACGATATGGCAATCGATGGGTGCAAGGTAATGGACGAATCAGTGGTAGAGATTGGGATATTAGGATCATGCAGAACGAGCTGGGAATCAACATGCAATACGCTGCTTTCTGATGTGAAATGGTCATGTGGTTAGCTGGTTCAAGCCGTTGTTGAGAAAAAGTAATGACACCACTGTAGGGCAGGAATTGTATCGTTAATATTTTTATAAATATGTTCTAGTAAATATATTCAACCTCGTCGTTAATTGTATGATAATATATTCTCGTTATCTATTAAATGCTAATGTTACCCTTCTGTATAACTCATGTTATCCTAGTTCAGGGGAAATGCATATCTCAGGGAAATGGAACCTAACAATTTCTAAAGACGAAGATACTGTGTTCGAGTACAGCATCCTAGCAGGATTTGTCTCGGACAAACACCCTGTGAGGTACTTGAATCCGATCGTGTGAATCCAACTTTGAGGCTGGTAAAATCACTTTGTGATTGGAATTTTGTACCAAAGGAAAATTGTCTGAGACTAGGCGAAAGGTGGAAAGTACACAAGTCTCAGGTACATTAGTCTTTGTTTGAATCCCGCTTTTTAAAAAAACACGTTTGAAATTTACTAATGGACCCACTTAACATTAACATAGGTGATCGAGTTCTTTTACTTCCCACACCACATAGACACCGTCTGGTAGGCTGCAGGTTTACTCAAACTGGATGGCAAAACTGATTATTGACGCCACTATTAATCCGTAAAGGTTCTGAGAGGCTTTGTGTTCGGTTGGCAGCGGAATCTTATAGACACCTTCGAGGAGTTCCACAAATCGTTGAACCTCAGTGACGGTGACTGTTATCCTCAATATCTTAACTATTATCTATTTCCTTAAAGGGCGCGGCAGGTTTCAGGAATGTCTACCATGTCTGGTAAACCATTTATCAATCTGGCAGGATTGACTTCGCAAACCTTTCATCCCATCTTGGATGCCACGAGTCCATACCCGAGTTCATTAGGTGTTTTAACAGGTAGAACTCATCAAAGGTGAAGTCACATTTCCCTGCCAACGGCAATCAAGAAACGGATCTCAGGCTCAACAATTTCTGATAATTATTCTGTGATTACTTGGACCCATTTGTTTTACTTTTATGATATTTCCGCAAGAATTTCCAGAATTTTATTGGGCGCATTTATAACATTTTTGTGTAAACATGGTGAATAGCCATCAAATCATAATGAGACCACGAGTAACACTCATAAACCTCTGGCTGCCTGCAGACATAGTTACTTTGTCTGTAATGCGGATGTGAATGCCATGGGGGTCCCTTTCTGAACTAAAGATCTGTAAATCATGAAGAAAACGATGGCATTTGGATTTTGTAATATCCGTAATGCTTATAGAATTCATTAGGATATCAATCGATATTTCAAGTTGAAAGGGATGCCATATCTATAGAGACATGGTTTGTGTACCTGAGTAGCATCTATTCAGAGATATTTCCAATCAAAATACCGAGAAACAGATAGAATTAACGTATACTCACTATGTCCCCTTATTATACACCTGGAAACCATTAAACACGCCATTTCAAAACAAATCACGTTGTTCGAAGGAAAATACAAACAGGATCCATACCTGAACAATACCTCATGGATCGTCGTTTACAACTGTCTTTTCCCACGATACATTGAATTTATCAAACGTGAACCCTCATGGGTCGGATTTTCAAAACCTGCTAAATTGCGCTCTCAGCCTGGGATCAGACACCCAAAAATTAATTTTAGAATAATACTGCTTTTTATATCCTATATCAGTAACCGACCAAGTACCTACCAGAAAAACTTTATTCCAACAAAATCAGACAAATGGTTTAGATTTGAGAGCCTTTTTTGAAATTGTGTATAATACTGCATGTTCTACACCCCCTAAAATATTTGAAATTTCAAGAAACGTTTTAAGAGCTTAAAAATTTAGAAAAACTATTGGTTGCCCATGGCCTATGGTCAGGGGTGGTCATTGCCCCCCCTGGTGGAACCTCTCTGCACTCGCGCACCCCTGCGCCACCTCTCCACACTCGGCCGCACTAGACATCAAAGTGCGCGAGTAAGACACTGTCCTCTGTCTCATTCGCTTCACTGGTCTCCTACGCTCAACACCTATTTTTTCTACGCTCCTTGGCTCATCGCCCTCCGTGCCTCCGGTCTCCGTATTCCCCTGAATATCGGCAGACGAGGACAGCGATACCAAGCGATTCAGTGTTTAAGGAATTATAGTATAGTTATGTTGACCAGAAGCGCTGTGGCGGCATCCGCACCCGCGGAGGCCGAGACGGACTCGGAAATAACGATACGCCAGCCGGCGGCCGAGAGCGACCACGTGGACTCGGTGTCTCAACAAGGGACGAGTGCAAGCCCACGGACCCGGGCATCGCGTATCACAGCCCTGGAGGCCAACCTCGGAGGGGTCAGGACGGATGTGAACGAGGTGAAGACGGATGTCGGGGAAGTAAGGACGGATATGACGAAGATATCGCGCCAGATGGACGGCATGATGGACGCCATCATGCAAATCTCCAGGCCGGCCTCGCGCCGGGCCGGCTCACGGGCTTCCTCAGCGGCCGAACGGACAAGAGACTGGGCCCAGGATCAAAACGAACGCCTACTCCCCGCACCCAGGGCTCTCCGAGAGGCATACACAAGCGAGGAACACCTCCAGCGCGAATTCGGCCGTGAGGCCATGCGACACGACCGCACAACGGGTAAGAGCCTACTTTCTGATATTAATGCCCGGAGGCCGACGGCGAAGCCGTACATGTTCATGGACAGGGACGGGGTGTACACGCTGCACCAGAAACTGGACCTACGGGCGAGCCTCGGGCCTCTGGAGTATATTTCATGTTTTGTGGCCTTATTAAATGATGAACGCGCATTGCACCCCGAGGACAAGGACCATATGTTCAAACACTTGTACCAGGTGACGGTTGATGCGCAGGCACGGCCGTGGGCCGGCGTCAGACGCTGGTCAAACTACGTTTTCGACCAGGTCGAGTCCGGCAGGATGCGGTGGTCGGATCACGGCCGGATACAGGAAGAACGTGTCCGGCTCGCGATGACCACTGTCCACACGCCTAACAACAGTCAAAACACGGAGACCGGACGTGCCCGGGGGAGCGAGGCCCCGTGCCGGGACTTCAATGGAGAGAGGGGGTGCCGCCACCGCAGCGACCACACAGAGGGGGGCATCCGGTGGATGCACGTGTGCACGTTTTGCGACTCAGTCGGCAGGAAGTGCGGTCACTCGGTGCACGCCTGCAACCGAAAGCTCACCTACGGCCACGGTTATGAAAACACGGCGGCTCCCCCTGTACCCACACCACGGCGGGTACCACAGGCCGGATACCAACTCCAGCCAACTACGCGGCCGGCGGCAGCCCAGAGCGTGGTACACCAACCTCAGGTGACTTCAAAAAACGGGCAGGCCGCGCCCCGCCAGTAGACGAGGCGCGAAGGAAAGATGAAAGGGGGGCCGGCGGCACGGAGTGTTATGTAACGAAGCCGGCTCCCCCACGTGACGTCAACCATCACGTGACCCTCTCGGCACGTGGCCGAGGGGTAGTGATAAACAACAACAAGGACGGGGGGAATACACTCCCGGAGGAGGTACCCCCCTTTCTCCCGGCGGCGCTCGCCCCCGGCCCGGTGAAGGACGATGGCCTCAGTCGCTTGCCGGGTGTTAGTGTTAGTGCGCCGGAATCTAACACTCCCGACTTCGAGGCCCTTAGGGACGTCTGCGAAACAGGTGTCCACCGGGAGGGAGTGAGGACAGACCCGTTAGCATTCAAGGAACATCGCCGGGAGACATGGCCGGACTTCACGGCCGTGGGGCCCGCCAGGCACGCGGAGATATACCGAGCCGTGCGCGACACGGGAATCCCCAACGCACTCGGCGCTAGGGTCGAGGTGCCTTCCGACCTTAACTTACCTGCGTGGGAGCATTACCTGGGGAAAGTGGAGGAGGCGCAGGAGCTCCTAGGCTTCCTGCGATACGGATTCCCCCTGGGATACCTGGGACCGGAGAGTGATACCAGGGGGGTGGCCAACCACCCCAGCGCAACCTCTCATCCCGTGCAGGTAGAGAAGTTTCTCACAAAGGAGGCAGGCTTCACCAATATGATGGGCCCGTTCGCCGAACCGCCTTTTAGCCCGTGGTGTCACGTGTCGCCGCTCATGACACGGGAAAAGCGTGGGACGGACGACCGGCGCATCATTACAGATATGACTTTCCCGCGGGAGTGCAGCGTGAACTCGTTCATCATTAAGAACTCGGTCTACGGACTGGAGCGAGAACACGGCCTCCCAACGGTGGACGAGTTTGTGGCCAAACTCGTCAGGGCAGGCACGTCGGCCTACATGTCGTCCATCGACGTGTCGCGTGCCTACAAGAACTTTAGGTGCGATCCCCTCGATTGGCCTCTGTTATGTTTCACGTGGGAGGGCGGGCACTACTGCGACACTGCAATGCCTTTCGGTGCCCGCGCCTCCTCCTACCACATGCAGTGTGTGGCGGAGGCAATCGTGGGGATACTGTCATCGAAGGGAGTCACGGCCGCGATGTACCTCGACGACCTCATCATCCTCTCCGAGGACCGAGGTAAGGCGGCCAAGGACTTCAGGATCGCGCGAGAGCTGTTTTCGGAGCTGGGCCTCCCCGAGGCACGTGATAAAGCTCAGGAGCCAAGCCAGTGCGTCACGTGGTTGGGGATCGAGATAGACGCCCGTACCATGACTCTATCGATCCCCACGGCCAAGCTCGAGGACATCCGTGGTCACGTGTCGGCCGTAGCGAGGCGCCGGACGTTGACGAAACGACAGCTCCAGTCGGTGCTCGGGAGGATATTGCACGTCGCGCGGTGTGTACGCCCGGCCCGGGCATTCGTCTCGAAGTTGCTCGAGGCCCTTAGGGAGATGAGAGGATTCTACATGAACATCAATTCTGAGATGCGTCAGGATCTGGACTGGTTCGTGCAGTTTGCTCAGGGCTGGAACGGCCGCGCTCTCATCCCTCGAGGTCCCCCGACGCGGAGGATCACAGTGGATGCCTGCCTGTCGGGCGTAGGAGGCACAGACGGCCGTTTCTCGTACTCCGGCCAGGTCTGCCCCGTCCTCGATCCCGTGGAGTGCATCTCGGAGCTCGAGGCTCTGAATACCATATACGCACTCCACACATTCATCACCGACAGGGATCGGGGATCACGGATTGAGGTGTTCTGTGATAACCTCGGCACAGTACAGACCCTCAATAGTGGGCGTGCACGTAACCCAGTCCTGGCGGAGTGTGCCCGCCAGGCATGGATGGTGCAGGCACGCCTGCAGGTGGAACTGGTCTTCAGCCATATCCCCGGGGTGCAAAACGTCATCGCAGATGCCCTGAGCAGAGCCCATCTGTCGAGGACGGAATACGATAAGGCCACTTCCCTCATTCACCTTCATGAGTTGTACCCTATCGTACCATGTACCCATGCCTCATTTGTACCCGTCCTCCGTCTCTTCTGCAGATCGGGCGCTTCTCTTACTCCAGGCGAAGGCATCTGCGAGGCAGTCAGAGGCGCGTGCCCCAGGTACGCTCGCCAACCAGCGATCCGCAGTCACCACCTACCTGGCGTTCTGCAATCGGATGGGAACGGACCCCCGGGCACCGACCGTGAGCCTGATCACGTCCTACCTGGAATACGTGGCCGACCACGCCCCCTCGCCGGCCACGGTCGCCAACCAGTTATCGCACGTCCGGGCACACCTCCGACTGACGGGGGGGGACGTGCGGCCAACAGAGGATCACCGGGTGAAGCGTGCCCTCGAGGGCATGAGGAGAAACAAGCTTTACGTCCCAAACGTGAAGGCACCTATACCAATGGATGTGTTCCGGGCGGTTCTCGATGCCTTAACGGGATCGCCCCTCCATACGGCGATGAGAGCGGGCATGCTGCTCATCTTCTACGCGGCCCTACGGCAGGGGGAGGTGGCGCCGCAGTCGGCTCGGGCATTCGACCCGGCTCGGAATCTCACTCGGGGGGACGTGGTCCTCGGCCGCCGGCACGTGACTATCACCATCAAGGCGGCCAAAAATCTACAATACGTGGGGCAACAGAAAGTGATGCGCCTCGAGGCCGCGGACGATATCCGGGTGTGCCCGGTCGACGCGGTCCGAGGCCTACTACGGGCGGCCCCTACGGCTTCACTGCGGGACCCTTTTTTGACTCTGCCCGACGGGACGACCATCACATCACGGGTCATGACAAACGAATGGGACCGCCTCCTACAGGCCACAGGCCAAACTGTGAAGAAGTACACCCTCCACAGCCTCAGGAAGGCCGCCGCTACTCAGGCCTTTGAGGCCGGGATACCTGAACTTAACATCCAAAGGTATGGAGGGTGGAGGTCCCAGGCTCACAGGGACTACATCAAAGTCTCAGACCAAGAGACTGTCAACAAGTCTCTCATTGAGTCTCTCTCCCTCAAAAAGTGACTATAACAAACTTTCCCACCCTCCTCTTCCCTTAACTATTGGCTTCTTGGCTATTTCTATTATTTTATTATTACATGTTATGTTTAACTATGTAATATCACATAATCTCCATTTATCTTATCTCAAATATTATCATAATTGACAAACACATATCTATGTCAATGTCAATATTTGTCATGTTATCACAAATCTTATCACAATTGACAAACACATATCTATGTCAATTTCTATATTTGTCTTATTATTGATACTCATGTATTCCTCTTATTCATATCAATAAGACTCATAAAATTCAATAAAATTTTATAAGCCCACTACGGCCTCCCTTTCTGTTTCATTGGGGATCAGGGGTAATGGGTTGCCCATGGCCTATGGTCAGGGGTGGTCATTGCCCCCCCTGGTGGAACCTCTCTGCACTCGCGCACCCCTGCGCCACCTCTCCACACTCGGCCGCACTAGACATCAAAGTGCGCGAGTAAGACACTGTCCTCTGTCTCATTCGCTTCACTGGTCTCCTACGCTCAACACCTATTTTTTCTACCCACCCACCCACTCCTTTTTTCTCTCCTACTCCTTACACTCGTAGGGCTATTTCTATTATTTTATTATTACATGTTATGTTTAACTATGTAATATCACATAATCTCCATTTATCTTATCTCAAATATTATCATAATTGACAAACACATATCTATGTCAATGTCAATATTTGTCATGTTATCACAAATCTTATCACAATTGACAAACACATATCTATGTCAATTTCTATATTTGTCTTATTATTGATACTCATGTATTCCTCTTATTCATATCAATAAGACTCATAAAATTCAATAAAATTTTATAAGCCCACTACGGCCTCCCTTTCTGTTTCATTGGGGATCAGGGGTAATGATCATATGATGACATATGTTACATTTGACCATAAACACCTTTATCAAATATCAGATTTTAAACAAAAGCTCTGAGCCACATTTGGGTTTGGGCCAGGCAGGGGTGTCGGACAACACGCGGGGTGTCGGACAACACGTTTTTAAAACTACTCAGAACAATGAATAAAATGATATCAGTAGTCTGTCAGGAATTCAGAGGGTTCAGGCCTTTACTAATGCCCCAGTCACACGACTTTCTTTTACGTATCTCCGCGTTTTGCGGCGTTTTACAACGCATTTGTAGATTTCAAAATGCGTAGAAGAACGTAGACGTGCGTACACGGAAAAACGCCATTTTTTACGCCAGTGTGACTGGGGCATAAGCGGAGTATCGATTCTCTCCACTTTCTGCAAGACCTCATTGGTATCCCTGAAACACTTTGTGTACAACGACGCCCACACCACAGCGAAGAAGTGAGTCAAACATCTACTCTAGGGGGATTATCTCTAGATACAACAAGCTTGTTAACCACTGGCTCTTAAAATATATGGAAGGATCTTCGGATGCTGAGCCTCCGTATCCCCCAGCCAAGTGACGACATACCATCATCCATCTTGAGTTTTCAGAAATCCTATTTTAAGATAGAACTGTGAATCTGGGTGCTGGTAGTCTGCTTGAGTGGTTTCGATGCCATCTGGAATAAAACCTCCTAAGAACCCCAGGTCTAACTAGCTCAGGAGAATAGAATACTTTTAGAGAAATAATGCACTGTGTAAAATGCGCCCCACATCCTTGCGTTTCCCAGATGGCTTACTTCTCTCATATCTTAAACGAGATGGTCAATGATGTACGTACATTGAACATTTCAAAAGGTATCTAGAACATCTGATATCGTGATATGGACATTTGCCACAGGTTACTGTCTGAGACTTCTCTTTACAATTGTTCTCATTTTAACCAATACTGTAATATACTGCAACGATTATTTGACTACGAAATACTTATAAAAGAATGGTTGTAGGAGAGCAGTACAACCATAAGGCAGCCAAGTAGATTTTTCTGGGCCTGCATTTTTATTTGAACCAACATTTCGAGCGTTACAACACACTCCGACACAGAATTCCTCTGTCGCAGCCCAGTCGCAGCACTCTTGTCGTGACGTTTTTTTGCGAAAAAAAGGAGACCATAGGACCGACACAGTCTACGACAAGGGCTACGACAGAATACAGTTTCCTACAATTCTTTCAAAGACAAGGACAGTAACCTACTATTTAAAATAAACTTAATAAGTGGTATTATACATATACTTCTGTGAAAGTTTGAAGAAAGTGCCATGGCTTTAACAATGTGAAATCAACCCTTTTACTGCTTTTTACGTATTCTATATATTTCTATATATTCTTCCCTTGTCGGAAGCCCTCCTCCACTAGTGCAGCACGCTACGATAGCCTTCCAACACACACCCCTCTCATAAGATCTCACACTCTCTAAGTCGTATTCTGTACTCTCACTACGCTCTATGAAGAAGAATTCTTAACGAAATAGGCTTAAAGCCTTGAGAATCCGCTCAAATGATGCCAAAATCTCAATGATGCCACCTAGCGGGAATACTGTGTGCCAGTGGATTCTCAAGGCTCTAAGCCTAGTTTGTTAAGAATTCTTTTCCCATAGAGCGCAGTGAGATCCTTGTCCAGAATACGACTTAGAGAGCGCGAGATCTTATGAGAGGGGTGCCAACACGCTCCGATACACTCCAACACGCCCTGACATGTCGGAAGCCTTCCGACACCCTCTGACAATTCCAACATATTGGAATTGTCGTAAGCGTGTCGGGAGGCCTGCGACACGGAGCGTGTTACAGGCTATGTCGGGGCCTGTTGCAGTCCTTGTCGAAAGCTGAGGTTCACTACTGAGATAAATCCCACACAACGTACGATTCAGTATCGGAAGGCCCATTGGAGCGTGTCGGAGGCGAAATCGCAACAAGTGGGTGCGGGGCCTAATGTGGGATTCCCACGATGGGACAAATGTACCTGAGACTGGCGCACTTCACACCTTTTCACCAGTCGCCGACTATTTCCTGCTGGGTACAAATTGGAATATTCTACAGTCTCAGGTAAACATGTCGGATTCAATTCACATGGGAAGACTTACCAGGTACATTGTCTCACACCTACATCCAGGGTACCCATTCGCCAACTCAGGGCACTTCCCAATGTGAGTAGGTGTCTGTGACTCACAGATTGGGGGAGAAAGTGTGAAAGACGTTTCTCTCACCAAAATGCCCCTCTAGATTTTAAACCTGTTTAAAGTCAAAATCTCATGAGATTCTCTTCCTTGTTAGGGGTGATTGTTGCCGACAATTGCAAGGGAAACAAGTTGTCTCAGCAAAATGGAACCGTGTCATTCACACGAGGAGATTGTGTACCAGTACCGAATCTCGACAAACGGCCTGTGAGGTACGTGAATCCCACCGTGTGAATCCCACTTAGGCATCTTCACAACGCACCCAATAACATACAACTTAATAAAATTGCCATCAGCATATATGATAGATTTGATAGTTATATGCTAAAAATTGCAGTGATTATAGCCTCGGTTGTCATAATCATTCTTACACTGATACAGGAAAGCTCTAAATGTAATGCACACACTGGACAGTGGACTCGATTATAGTCAGGATCCCTGGGCCTCCCACCTGACCTACCTGCGGGAGGTAGCCCTCTGCGTACCATCTCTGTATGCACTGCTGCCACACCACGCGACACCCAGGCGCCCTCTGCCGAGCTCTGAGCACATCACGGTACCAGCTGAGGCTGGATTGAGCAGCTCTATGAGCAGCTCTAGGGTGGGTGCAAATACCCAATGACTGATCTTTGAAAGCGAGTATTTTACCTCGCCTCTGGGAGACTAAAGCTTTGTTCTTATGTTGTTCCTCGCGCTTGGTTTTCCCCTTTCAAATAAGCCATGATACATCCATCGCAGCTAATGCATCTAATGTGAAAAAAAGTAGGAAGTAATGCTCAGTATACAGCCATTGCCTATTTCCAGATTTACTGCTAAAGAGTGGAGAACTAGGCTTCAACCTACTAATCATATTATAGGAAGTATTAAGCTGTAATCTTTCGCCGTCGCCGTTTAGTCGGGCCAAATAACGTGACGCTTTCTCCTGAGGCGCCTGATCCACTATGGGGAATTTAGCGGCCGCATACGTTCGCCTAGAATTCGCATCAAATTTACATAGATGATTACATCTTACACAGTGCCACAAGCCTGGCGACACTGGGGGAACTAGGTCTATATATGTATGTGATGTGTTGACGACTTTATTGCAAGTCACAGACCGTTTCTCAACTCTGTTCAATACAAGGCAGCTCACATGATGGAGATTACTGGAGATCAGGTGCATCACTTTCCTTCCTCTTGTCAAAAGAGACATATATATGTCTGCATCCCGATAGAATCTTATTTCACCAGACTAAGGCTTTTCAAAAAGTTTCTGGTCTTCACGAAATATATCGAATACTATCATATAATATCTTTCCATGGTGAATGTACATGCGTGCTAAATGATAGAGTGCCCGAAATTATCAGAAAGAAAATTGGATTTGCTTATTCGATTTTTTCCCGATCCCCCCGATCTCCAAATCAGAACACTATTGTGGTTTGAGTGATTTCATAATTTTCAAGTAGAATATAGTGTTAAATTACGATACCGTTTATTAATGACCCATCCAACTAAAATGATTTAAAAAAAATATAATCCAATATGCAACCCTTATGAATATTGATAAGTGAGCAGTGACCATACGGGAAATCATCAGTATGGACTTTTGTAGCGTACAGAAACGTGGTAGCCTATGTCGTATTCTTCAGATGTGGCCTCGTAGTGCAAGTTTAACCACAATTCCATAGGCCTACAAACATGGCACCGATTATGTGAGTTTCTCTATAGGTCTGTAGTTGGTGCCACGGACTATACAGCGTTATCAAATAATCAGTGAGGATGCATATTATGCACTGCTTCCACTGTATTTTCCCGGTACATATCGATTTATTCTTCAAAATAAAACCTAGTGTTGGCCTTGTTACGTATTGTCTGCCAAATTAATCGCTGAACATTCTCTTCAATCCCTGTTCCCATTCACCGATCTGGCGTCAGTATACCAAAAGATTTTACCGGTGGTGCCCGACTTCAGATCGGAAGACCATCTAAAGAATGACGCTCTGGTTTCAAACTATATACAAAGGCATAAACGGATTGCCAGGAAGAATCATGTCACCGAAGCCACTGCTAGTTTGACAAAGCTTACTTCTGCTGTCCCCGTAAATGAAACACCATCCACAAACCAGTTCTGCTGGAGCTAGCCTAGATCTGATTAGTTACTTCGCTATGGTAGACAGTAGAACGGAACCATTGTCTTGCCACACCTTTATAGGTGACACCGTTATCCTCATTATGGATGGGTCAGAGGCGGGCAGACTTCCTCATCCACGTGTTGTAATTGCCACATTAATGGGGTCCAAGGATGGCTTCTTGGTCATATCTTGTCACTCCAAGCGAAGGAATATTAGGAATATGGTTGCCTATTGATAGAATGGTGATTCACAGCCAGGTGTTTTTTAACAGTGCTCCTAGTATAAGGCCGGTAGCTAGTACTAATAACTACAATTGTAGTTCTCAAATTGATCTTTAACCCTATCTATACCGTAGATCGCTGCCTGATAGCTGCCATAAGGCCATTTTCCATTGGCCGATTATACGGCACCGATCTACTGGCAGGAACGACCGATCGATTTTCTTTGGTATTTGAAATGCTTACTGATTAATTTGGTGAGGATTATGTAACATGGCCACCATCGACCGAAAGGATCATAGCGCTTTGATTTTGCAAACATAAAATGGTATATAGCCGTATAGGAAAGAACAGACCACTGCCAGAATTTCTTACACTGAGTGTAGATATCTAGCCCACTCAAATTGGTATGAGTTTTAAGTAGGGGGATACAAGCAACTTTACATATATAGCGTACATGAATATATGGAAAAATCGGCAAAATGCAAGACTATTAAGAACCATTATCACGAGAAATCCCGATCTCCATGATGCATTACAGAATACCAGCAAAAGGACTCACATTTTAGACATGGGACATTGATGCGTTTCGAGCTAATAGAGTCGCGAACTAATGAAGCTTAAATCGATGTCAGCTTTGTCGTCCCGGTTCTGCCGTTGTAATGGAGGTGAGACAAAGCATTGCTTGGTTAGGGCCACCGTTCGATCCGCTGTATCGTCTCTGTGTACACATACCGAGATGTATGTGCTTGGTACCAGCAAAGTGTCCCATGGCACAGGGTCGTAAATGCTGTATTCATGAAAACATCTCATATGACCCACATAAGGTCATTTTTCATTGACCAATGAAAATCGCACCGATTAATTGAGTATTTCCTAAAAGCCTGTCGAGGGTGCCACCGACTGTACTTCTATATCAAATGATTGGCGAGGGTGCATTTTATGCACTGTTTCTACTGTAATATCCGGATCCATTTTATCTAGAAGTTGCTTTATGCCTATTTTGACACAACTGTGGGTATTTCAGTTGTTTATTTGGATTTATTTCCCCAAGTAATACTTTGGTGGATTTTAGTATGATGTTCTGCAGACCTCTCTGTGATTATGAAGAAAAAGGTTATATAGCAATTTGTTGTGAGTCCATTCCTAAATTGACCACATTCCGAAATTGAGCAGGTTATCTCTTAAAAGCTGTAAGTAGTCTGAAGTCTGCCTGTATTAAGGTTTAATCCCATCCCATTGAAATGTGAGGAACACTTTATCATTCAGGAATTGCAATAAGTAGTATCGTTTTCTTGATTAAAAATGTGACATGAATACATATGAGGGACTCTGTAGGAATGTATATGAGAAGATAGCCTAGAAAGAGATATATGGCAGGAAGCGAAGATACATAATTAAAATATTGCATGACGATGCAGTTCCATATCGATATTGCCTTCTATTTGTGAGCAGGGCGTGTGACTGTTCACGAGTTTGTACCGTGAGAAGACCGCTTACCCGTACGCCCTGCATAATCAATGATTCTATTTGAAAGTCTGAACAGATGGCAGCCATATGAAAAGTACTGCTCTGCAAAGTCTTCCAGGGGTCCTCTCTCTGTTGACAGTTGAGAGGAATATAGATGACATGTCAGAATCAGGAGGGCGCGCAGAGCAAATGTTCTGCTTAAGTGACGGGAATATTCCGGTTGGAGACTGATGTGTGAATAAATTGGTTACAGTTATAGGTAGGTGGGGATTCGTAGATGACAGCGTTCGGCCGGAGCAGCACGGTGGATCCGGAAGCCGAAGACGGGGCGAGCCCAGTCTGAAGATGGCCGCAGCTTTGCAGACGAAAAGAAGAATAAAAGAAACCGGCTGGGGATATCGGTTTGGGATTGATGGATGCCGCAATCACTGATCCCGTGAATCCTACATAGCAGCATGGCTTGTCGCCGTTAGAGTGTTCGGTATACACTAGTGCCAACGGTAAAAATCCACCATATGGAGAAGCCATATGGGAAGCCTAAGCAAAGAAAATCTACCTGGAATTTGTACGAGATAACCGATGCTGTGGTCCCTTTTTATAGACTCCACCTCGTGTTCGATTTGACTGATCAATAAGTATGATAAATATACCATTGCTTTCCCGTTACTTTCGCCTATCTAATAAGTGCCTGTAAATATACGTGGACAAAGCCCTAAGGGAACTCTAATGTTCTTGGTAGATTGTGTAGGCCAAGAACAAAGGTAAAACGGCTCGGCCAGATCTTTTCTTGTTCTACTTTTATTGGAGACATTCATTTTATTTTCATAGACATACGGTACATAGATTTCAAATTAGTCTTCCGATTGTTAATGGATTCACAGTATGTTGTGTAATGGTGAAGAATCAATTGGTGATAATTTCGGGCTTGGCCAGATTACCTAAGGAATTAATATGCGGAGCAATACACTTATGATTTTGGTTTTTTTATCAGTTGAATTTTCATTCGACGATGCCGTCATTATTCCATGGATTTTTTAAAACAAATTGACCTTTTCGAACGATAGTTACAATAAACTCTGCTGTGGTATACAACTATGATCATGATTTACACTCTTCACAGTAACTATAGATTGTATATATATTTTTTTCTGTATACATGTCTTTCACATAAGTACAAATATCAAACCGGATTGCTTTCTACAGCACGTTTACACAGATTGATGATATATTAGTTATTTATATACTTGGGGATATTCACCAGTGATGTTTTTCAGAATATGCTTGGTGAATCAGGTATTTCTGCGGCAATTGTAAGTGTATTCCATTACGTTGTTCCTGCGTATTAGGGCGACTTGTGAAATATTTCTTTGAAAGCTCTGGGGAGATATATGTTGCTTTTTTGTTGCTTTTTCGAGTTTCTATATTTCCAGTGTATTTCCAGGGGGTCATTATATCAATTGAATACATGCCTTCTCTCTATAAGTACCACGGTAGAGCATCTCGACAAGTCAGCATTACTCATATATCGTTTTCGATAAAATACCTTTCCAATTGCCACTCTTAAGATTCTGAATATAAACAAATCCACATTTCTCTGGATTTTGTGGGTCGCCCCTTCCAAGACAAATCGTACTACCGACCCTGCAGTTTGTTCATTCATGCCTCGGTTAGTCAGCTGAAACTGTTCTAGGGTCCGACAGTAGCTAGGGCCATATTATCATGAGATCATATCTGTGAGATGCAATTGAGACTAATTTTGAAATCCGGTACATGTCGGGGTGGTAATATGAGCACCCCCCTCTATCGGACATTGTAGAAACGACACCACGCCATCTAAGAGATTCAACGGCATTATTACAATGCACCACAACTTCCCTTTCAATCCAAACAGCTGCACGGGATAAGAACCTTCCGCCCACCCTGAAATCATAGTGTGATTTAAGCTCGTAATGACTTCTTAAGATTACCTCATACTCACCTATGTAACCATTTCTACTTACTGTCATAGTATTATTTAGTTATTCCATGATACTGCCCTATTTACCTGCCAGAAAATAGAATTATCAAGGTATATAAAACTACATGTTGCTTCCAATCGATAGAAATTGCAAAGGCCTTGGGACTCAAACCCTGATCTTCTAGATCCACCATATCCCGGCATTTACACTAGACGACTAAAACGTGAAGACTGTAGATCATCTAGCCTGCAGCCGTCAGGTGGTGCTCGATTGCATAATATCGGCCGAAAAAGTAATCTGAAACCCAAGAATTTTCTCAAGCGTTTGCACCTTTATATGTACCAATTTCTAGCAATTGACAGCTGAATCACGAATCGCCGCCTATACTCGTCTAGTGTAAACGCCGGGTAAATTGCCTTATTGAGCCCACTACTTTACCAAATGTGAACTAAACCTTCATAAACACAGTTAAAATATGGAGGTCAGAAAAACCTTGAAAATTGTTTTCAACAGATACAGGAAGTGACGTCAGCAATAGGAGAATTGGTGGTAAATATGGAAACTTAATTTCAACTTTGTGAAAGTTGTCAGAGATCAAAGAGGAACACTTTGACAGTGAATTTTATTATAATATCCACATTAATTATGGAAGTGTTGTTATTGATTTTATTATGAAAGTAATGAGGATGAATCAAAGCAAAGATATAGAGGTCAGCAAAACCTTGAAAATAAAATCTAAACTTAATTCCAACTTTGTGATAGTTGTCAGAGATCAAAGAGGAACACTTTGTCAGTGAATTTGATTATAATATCCACATTAATTATGAAAGTATTGTTATTGATTTTATTATGAAAGTAATGAGGATGCATCAAAGCCATTAACCCTCGTAAAATGTAAATGCAGTAAATGTCATGCAGAGGTAAATTTATTAAAACCGATTTTTCCAGCAAACTCAGTTTAACCAGGAATGCTCCTATTTCGACATCCAGTTAGACAAGTGTGTAACGGGCTAGTTTCATGTGTCCTAAGTCCATTTAAGATATTTTTTAGAGAAGCTTAAGAAATCTTTGAGAAATTATAGTGTGTCGATTCGTTTGATAACTTTTTTCATGAATCTTTTGAATAATTAATCGCCAGGATATCAAATTGCTGAAATTATAATATAGGCTTATCTAAGTTTGTTGATTCTAAGTACCCCGCAATGTTACCATACTGCTTATATTCTTATTCAAACTGCCCTCCATATTATCTTCACATCCATCTCACTATTCAAACGTCCCGACAGCTATCAGGTGAAAATTTGCGGCAATAATAACAGGCAATCTGGTGTAGAAAAACCTTAAAATCAACCATAGACCAAACATACTGAAAGTAAAAGTAGGAACACTACAGCTGATATCGCATTTAGATATTCTCTCTGTATTCTGTCTGTATTCTGCCCTCATGGTGTATCACTGTATCCAAGTGATATCATTTAGTGGGACGGCGGTCATATTACAAGGAAACTAGGATGCACTGGCCTGCAATAGCAATCTTATTTCCTTTATGTGGTGTTGAACAATGACGAATGTTCTTCCTTTATGCGCGTAGATGAGATTTTTTTATCATCAGATAATCTGAGACTTGAAAAAGCATTCAGACGTGATGATTTACACTTGGCCTATCAGATTTCTAATAGGATTTTCCTCACTTTATGAAAGAGATTGACATCAATTTCACGACACTTAATACATGATCTGTTTTCCTGGATATAACATGCATATATAAGCAGTAAAGCAGTTCTAACGTTGGCAATCTATGCTATTAATCCGTATGAACTATCAAATATCGACTGGTGTGCGGTCCATAACTATCAAAAATGTCCATATCTATCAGAAATGACTTGGTCTGAGACTTATTGACATTAGTTATGTCCATAACTATCAAAATATCCATAAGTTTAAAAACATGTCCATAACTATCAAAACATGCTTAGACAAACGCGTTACCCATTCGCGTTAGATTGCGCCAACGCCGATACACACCGATACAAAATGACCAAATCGAAGCCTATCGGGAGGCATATCGTAGTGTATCGGTGTCCGTCGTAACATGTTCGGAGGGTGCATGAAAAAGATAGGTACCATGGTCCCGATAACCCCGATATAGCTCACGGTGCAACAAGCGTAATCAACCATATTTCCTTTATATTTCTAGAAATAATGCATATTTATGATTAATATTTTACCTGTAGATACAAACCAATATTATATGATATTTCATAATGATATCTAATGAAAAATCAGTTCCAAATTAAAGTATGAAATGATGGCCAAGAACGAGATCACGACGGGCAGTATTGAAATTCACAGACAAGTATATGATAATAGTAGACAACTTTGATGATTAATCTCTCCACATAGAAACCAATATAATCGGTCACGATAGGAAGTATAGACCAGCTGATGCGCACCCGCAAAATAAAAAGTGTAGTGGCTGCGGCAACGATGAATGAAATATGAGTAATAAGAGGTTGATAGGTTTTATGATATTAAGATAATACCCCTAATAATAATATAAACTATTGAAATTTAAGAATTGAGAAGAAAGGGTGATGGTGGGTGGGAAAATAAAGACTGGGTTTGGTTGAACTGGTTAATTGACTGAGGAAGACAGTGTGGTCACCTGGTCAAGGCCTGTGACGTGGGTAGTGAGATACTAAGTGTGAATGGAATCCGCAAAGAGGCAGCAGTAAGCTAGGGTAAGACCACAAGAGCCTAATGCTAAACTAACTTTACCGATAGTTAAAGAAGCATTACAACAGGGCTAACTTCCCATATCCGAGCAAGATAGTGTGTATTGGTTTGGATCTGCGGCAGAAGCGCCGACTACGTTAAATACCGTTCTAACCAGGAGACCGTTAAAGAGTTGGGGACAAGGAAGAGGCTTAAGTCCATGCATAGTTGGATGACCTACCAAGATTCAAACTTCCCCAGGGCCACTACTCTCACGTCGAATATAATGTTGGCTGCAAGAGAGGTCTTTCAATGTCTACATTGCTTGATTAACAGCTTTAGGGAAATGTGACCGTGAATATATAGTGTGATAGACCCCGGGATGCTAGAGGTTTAAAATCCAGTAGAGATCTGACTGGCCATAAGCGCTTGAGCTTCCACAAGCATTAGAGACTGAGAAAAGAAAAGAAAACCGTTAATCACATAAAGGTATTCTTCAAAGAGCTAGCTTCATAGAACTATGCCTGATCCAAACAGAAAGACCGGTTTGCGTATGCCCTTAGTCTGAAGGACAATGCCAATTCCTTGTAGCTCGCCGTGCCAGATATTCCGGAAATTCCATCAATTCCACCCAAAGCACGCTACCTTAAATGTAAGTGGCCAGAAACGAAGTGAAGGTATTCCGAGACAGGGACTGTGACAAAAGGAACATGACAGGCAATACGCCACCGTAACTTCATCCGTATCTACACCGTGTTGTCCACGCAGGACATTTTACTTAACTGACACAATTATAAAATCTTCACATGCATCTGCCCACGCGCCCCACGCTTTACGCCGAGTCGTGTGATCTGGACAGTTTGTCAGATGTACAGACATAGTAAAAACGATAGCTCAATTACACACTTCGTCGTTGTATGGCTTTGCGGATTTCCCATGTGTATGCATGCGTGATTTAAATACACAATATTAACTGGTTTCAGATACAAGCGGCCGTGATCTCCGAGGACAATATACGTGTAGTAATACCAGAGCCAATGAGAGGATATTAGAATCTAGTCTGGGGAGATTACAACCGCTTCTATCTGAGACCGGTTTATTTTTTATTATTCAGCATTGCAAATTCAAATATCAAAGAAAAGAGAAGAAAAAAAAACGTCGGTCTTCCCATGTACTACTTTGTACACAAGGACTTTTTTCCATAATCTTCGCTCTGTGTATGGCGGAGATTACGAATACCCGAAATCTCCGCCCAGCGTCTCTCTTAACTGCAGCTCACGGTATGGATGAGCAGCTCAGCTAACTGCGTGTAAACGATAGGTGGTCATATCAGCAAACCTGTTGACCATGCCTTCAACGCCATAATAAAGGGCAGCAGTTAGATTATCGCTTATTATCCATCGGATACAAAGTCCCCATTAAAAATGTAAGGGGACTCAGTAGACCACGACCTATTACATAAAACCTGTTAAATAACCTAACTGTGGTATACAAATTCAAATCCATGTTATATGGCCTTTAACCCCATGGTATACGGGAAGATAATCCCTTTATGCTATAGAGCAAAAATGGTAGTCATTGTCATACCCTTTAATATGGCAATTACTGGGTTTAATTCATTTGGAAAGATGGATAATAAATGCAACAAATGATGAGTTTGTGGACAGGCGGCTGTGTAAACCACGCCTATCCACAAACCCTCGATTATTGACTATTTATCACCCAATGAGCAAAGAACCTGCTTTATATCGCCTACGAAAGTCCAAGTGGTACTTGGAAGTGAACGTTTGAACCTATTTCAGTGCATCACATTAGCACATTTACATCTTATTGTGAAAACTTTCATAGACTGTATGGATGGTTGTAAATATATACACAATATTACCACGATTTCGATCTGAGTGGCCGTATTCTCCGCGTAGTTGACGCGAAGTAAAACTCCGAGCGATAGGGAGGAGTATTACGTAGTGTCAACTACAAGGAGAATACGGCCACACAGATCGAAATCATGGTAATGTTGTATTTATTACTCACCTTTCGAGTAAGTATCAGGAAAAGAATCTAGTATATTATTAGAAATTTGACGCTAGCGCCGTCCTTTGTTTATATGAATTAGTTCCTATAACACCCGTCAGGTGGCCGAAAAATCCGTATCCTCCTAGGAGATTCCGCAGGTCCGTATCCTACTCAGTAGCGATCTGTAATCTCCATAGGCTTAGTATGGACACTCCGTATTCGGTGGGTAATAAACAGTAAAACCAGCTATAATACAGTCCTGCTGATGTATACACACTTTTTGTTACAGTTGGTCGACAGCATAAAACTTGCCAATGGAAAAAGTAAGATACTCAAGTATTGAGAACGTATATAAAGTGATGTCTTCAGACACCATTCAACTGATGTTATCGTGATGCACTCTATCCGTTGTTTGTACAATAGATTTATAAAATAAGAATGGTGTCCAATGACATCGTGTCAGCAGACAATAGAACCCTATGCCTGATTTATGAGCACGTGTCATGGACTCGGGTTTTACACAAGAGTTGTGCGCCATTTCTTCACGCTGTGTCGTCCTCAAGTGAGAGCTAAAGAGCCAAGCAAACGAGAAACTGTTGAATTGTTTATAGCTATAGTCGCCTTCCTCCTGAAACTGGCTATGAAATTCCTCCTAGAGCACAATCACATGTAAGAAATGGATTAGCCTGTTGAGGAGCTATGGTCCAAATCCGTTACCTTTCAGCAACCGTGTCTTCTAATGAACCACCATGGAGCCTTTTAGAAGGGCAATAATTCCTGAAAAGAGGACTAGGTGGGCAGGCATGCATTTCAGATCTCGACCTGGGAGATATATTCTTCATCACCTTCAGTCTTCTTGGGGACCTAGTTCTAATTATCTACTTAGTTTGGGCGTTGTCTACAACATTCATCCAAATAGAAGGGCATTGCTTAACACCAGCCCTAACCTGGTAATATGTTACAGGCGGGTTTTCCAATTAGTTCTGGTGGAAAGGCCCAACGTATAGAGACGCAGGTGCGTTCACACTGACGAGCAGGACCAATATAGACTTCCCCTGGCAATTTATGAATGGATTTTCAGACTGGATCTAGAGCCCGGCCACATACATCTCCTCTGTCCCTCTCAGCCACACAGTGTGGCCCTTTGTCTGGTGAAATGGATACGTATTACCGCCGGTTTCGGATTAGCTGTCAACAGGGATATACTGAAGTGGCTTTTATAGCATTGTGTTACGCAAGTGACGGGTGTTTTCAATCCATGCCTATGCCTCGTGCCTTCCACAACTAATTGCGATGCGTTCATTTCATTCAGCTTCGACCATGCCCGCCATGCCGGAGATGGCATCACTGTCCCCTGGCTCTAGAAGCCAGGGTGGATAATAGCTGGATCGTATTGTGTCCTAGTTGCACAGCTTAGCTTCAGAGCTAAGTATATACAATAGGAAGATTATTGTCTCCGTTCCCAGACGCTGCTTTCCGTTAAGTTGGATATGATAATCCTATTTATTATCCAGGTTCCTCCTAGAGCACAATCACATGTAAAAGAAAATGGATAAGCCTGTTGAGGTATAGTCCGAATCCGTTACCTTTCAGCAATCGTATCTGCCAATGAAACACCGGTAAGCATTTTAGAAAGGCAATAAATCCTGGAAAGAGGACTAAGGGTTCATGTATCTGTTGCTCAGAAAAGGACTATCATTCAGAACAAATAAGCAATCTTCTATCCATAGATGATATTGACCTAGCAGTGAAGTCTTAACTTTATGATAAGTGAATCTCTTAGAATTTTACATTAGGCCCTTTCACCTTTTCCAAATACTATATTCTTGCATAGAATTACAATATTGCGACTATTTATTTCATACCCGAACGATTGTAGGCCTTTCCTGGAACTACCACTCCTTACATATTTTCTATTCCTATCATGTGACATCTACATGCCTCTATGGTGAGTCACCACGTCAAAGCCTTCCTCTGTGGAATCATCTTTATTATCCAGACAGCAACCTTAGAGTCTCTTGTCTGTTGTCACTGTCACTTGTCTATTTCTTCGGACGTGGGGCGCATTTGGTGGTACTAATACCATCAGCCACTTTGTCAGATTCTCTTCTCCTATAGAGCTGGTCTTATCGCGGTAAAGACTGAGGCAAGAGGTAGTCACACAGAACAAGCCTGAAGCCAATAGTCTGTCTCCTACTAATATACAGACAGTGAGGGTGTGTTTGCTGTACTTATTTACAACATCGATTTCTGGTGGAGATTCTCACTGCAATCTGCCAGCTTTACCCCCAACGGGCTCGGTGTTGGAGACTGATGACGACTGGGGTATTGTATCCATTGTCTACTTTAGAGATATTCTGACTTCGCCTAACTCTAGATAGCATGGATATCGATGTGGAAAAGAAACGAACCAAAACGGCTTGCTTAGTTTCTAGAAATGTAGATATGCCCCTAGCCTCCTTAACTAGTGGTACATTTCTAGATATGAACACCATAGTATAACTGCATGTTTGATTCTATATACTGGGTTCTAGCTAGAGAATAAATTCACCTGCTTTACTCCCTTGGGTTTTTTAAGATGAGGTGTACCCTTCCATAGATTTAGCAGGAGGGATGTGGTCCAAATCCGTTACCATTGTTTATCCCAGCCCTAATATAAAATCCCATAGGCTTAACATTGCGTTTCCGTATGCCACGCTGACTGGCATACAAAGTTTTATATGCCACTAATGGCATACAGAATTATTATCACATAATATTCCAAAATCGAGGAGACAGGGTAGGATAAAATCAAAACCTGATTCGTTTTAATCTTGGCCATCACATGCCACTCCTGGAGGTTTGTTTCCGGCCTTCACTCGGCTTCGCCTCATGAAGTCACTTTGCCAAACTCCAGTCATGGCTTACAGTGGCTAAGATTAAAACTCATCCAGTTTTACGATAATCCTCCTGCTGTTTGATATCAGAAGCCCTCTGGCTTCCTGTATCCCCGAATAGACCACTCTCTTTATTATCCACATGTTACGAAGTCTCAGTACTAAACCTATAGGGACTGTGTAATCACGGGTACTCGTAATGACCGCCCTAAACAGAGCGGACATTACCCCAAAAAAGTCCCTTGTGTGCAAAATAGTGATGAGAAGATCGTCTTTTTGTGTTTTCTATGATAATCTAAATTTACAATGCTGAATGATAAATACAATATATACTGGTTTCACTTAAAAGCGGTCGTGATCGTCACAGCAGTGGAGCCGCGGCTTTAAAAAGCCAAATCACATCGGCTTAAGGCCAGGAACCGACTGAGCTCCCAACACACTACAACAAACATCTCCAAACATTGCGATTCAGGATTCATCAACTTTCTGAAACAGTGACGATTAAGTAAACTAGTTTCTCAAACTGAATTTTCTACATTCTGACAAGGCTAAGATGCGGAATTTTAATTTATAGCCATGTCAAAGCAATTTTGGAGCCATGTCACAAGCAGTGGGTGCATACTATGAACTGTTATAAGAATTGACCTCGATGTCTCTACCAAAGCACCCCTTTCGTAACTTCTCACACACTATATGTCGTAATCTGTAAAGAGTGGTGACCAAACGACCCTACCGTTTCGACTGGATATTGTTCAGGTAGAGTCCAGAACACAGTCTAGGGATTGAGGTTTTGTACCTGCTGGGCAGTATAGATTTCCCACTGGTACTATTGGCATTCCATGAGTAGGTGGCGTGCAATGTCATCACGCCTTGTGCCATGGCGCACCGATGCACCCCCGATATACTTGCGGGAAACGCCAGTTGGTCGGGAGGGCATGGTCTGCGACTTAGGGCACAAAATTTCGAACATGTTTGAAACTAAATCAGAAAAGAGGGTGCTTTTTGGGGATGGATATGAGTTGGCAACTCATGCCTACATATTGGTTGAGGACAGGGCAATAGTCGCCGACGATTTTACATTTTAACGCTCTCACCTGGGGACATGGCAGGTTCCTTGAAATATGTCATTATAGTTGCCGACTGAAGCCTCGCACATGCCCCAAAATCCTCTAGTGGGAACTGTGCCTGAGGAGACGCCCACAACCTCCAAATGATCATGGCGAATCTCCTGCGCGCGATGTTCCTGGGATATCCGCCGCTCGTTACCGCCCGCTGTGGCAGTTGTATATCTCACCCGAGGGCAGAATAACGGGCGCAGGATTTCTCATTGATAGGATTAAGGTTGTGACCCGAGGAAACAGCTACAGCCACTACTCTACTCACCAATCAGTCCAGACCTACACCTGCTGTTTATATCTCAGAGCCTAGACTAGCCGTCAGACCACTACCGAAACAAAGTCGTCTAAAAGCTAATAGAACGTTTCACAGGCAATTCCACCTCCTACACTGTGGTCGTACCGTATACTTTTTGAATTAGAGTAGGAGAAATCACGGTTTCCACAAAATACAAATAGGTCACTATTCTGAAGGATAATTTGTATTATAGGGACAGTCTTTTTTAACTTTTATATTAGCTGGGAACGTACTCAGTCAGAGACTGGGGCCTGTTTTTTTTTGCCCGAGGAGACTTGAAATACCCAAGGAGACCTCGTCCCTTCAGCTCTCTTGGCAGGCGACACCTCTAGGAGTATCGTTGGTGATTCAAAATAACAAATAAAAGCAATTTAATTCATTTGAACTATCGGAAATATATCTATTATGATTTTAATAAAAACTGGAGGTCTCAGATGGATCATTACTGTGTTATTTAGTTAGATTCATATACATTCATAAATAATGAAATAAGTTCCCAAAAATTCCACTATGTGTCACCACAGGGCTCACTAAAGCAAAGAGTCATTAGCAACCAATAGGGGACCAGAAAACACGTGAATCTGGCCAATAGGAAGAGAGTGATTACAGGCCTATTTTGTCCTGGAATTCTCTCCGATGGCGAGGATTTCTCTCCCTACGGAGGACAGGGTAAATCGAACGAGATTGAGGACCTCTCGTCCAATATCTCCTCCATGGAGCTCTCCATCGTGGGGTCTATCCTTGGCAAGGAGCTTTGAAAATGAAACAGGGCCCTGGTTTCCATGTACGCCCAGACATAACATTTACAGATTTCCTTGTCCTTGAGGGTACGACATGTTAACAACTTATGTACAACAAATTATAAACAAATCATAACAAATAGAGAGATATGGTGACATCCGTAAAGAATGTATTAGTCCCCAACAGTTCGAGTCTTCTCAAAGAGGAACAGGGTTTCACCTTTCAATATCAATTCCTGCGGTTGGCTCTTGTTTATACAATTGTACTGAAGGGGATTCCTCCATTTTATCCTTTTTGTCTTTTTTGTATTGCACATGAAAAGAATGAAGGTGTACATTCATGATCTCTGCATGGCAGGTTTTATGGTCAATCCGGCGAACAATCGCAGATAATGACTTTGATCATGAACTAGGCACATTCCAAAGGAATTTAAAACATATTCAGGGATAACGGTTTGATGAGGATGACATTCAGGTCTAATATTCGAAATCATCTAAACATGTTGATAATAGAACTTCATGTTCAGGTATTTCTTGTACGAGTATACATCGAACCGGTGTGTACATTAGTTTGTACATTTTGCTTGTACACTTTGCGGTTCTCAATTATTTATAACAGCCTTGTCAGTAAGATGCCAAGTAGAATTCAGGGCGAAATTGTCAGCTGTGAATAAAATGATCAGCAGATCGTTCGAAAACACTCTGTTCAACTGAACACACATAGAGATATGGTGACATCCATAAATAATGTACTAGTCCCGACCAGTTCGATTTTACACGCTGAACCACCGTGCCTATACCTAAGATGAAAATTAAATATTCGATCCAGTACATGCATGGTCAACTCGAGGGTAACACAATCGGAAACTTTGTTTAGCCCCTGACCTCATATTAACTTTGACCTTTCACTAATTCCCTCTACTGTGGCAGTCGGGGATGAATTGCCCACGACAGAACCGTTTGGATGGACGCCACACCAAACCCGCAGTGTGCAGCGTCCACGGAAATTGAATGGTCAGGAAATTAACGCCGTTCTCGAGGACAAGCCAACCCTGCCCCCCTCCCGTGTCCTCTCACTTTTACTGGGTTCGTGCCAGGGAGCCTTGTCATAGTCCACTCTACAGAGTGCATGGCTATACACAATATTTACTGGTTCTGGGGTTACCCAGGGGGGTCGGGGAGTGGCACAGGGAACACTTGCCTTCCATCCAGAATTTTCCCAAGGATGATCTATTGAGACACTCTTTAAAAAATTGTATTTCTATCTTTTGTAGTTAAAAAGTAATATACAAGAATGGGTTATTAAGATATGCAAAACATATTGAAACCTATATCGGTGAGGGGGGGCGATGGAGGTTAGGGAGAACATACTTGAGGGATACATTTAAGGTAGACCCAGAGTATCCCCACTCTAAAAAGACAGATACATTAGAACCCCGCCTTTATTTTAACCCCGTGTAAGCGAACACCCCGCATAAGCGGCCTCTTTGGCCCGGAACGGAGGTTGTCCGCTTACGCGGGGTTCTACTGTACCTCGATATGCCCTTGTTACCATGTCATTCATTAAAACAGCTATGTTTAAAAGAAATAGAGCTCTTCAGGTGGCACTTTTTCCCTGGACCCTAGCAATATTTATAAATAGTCTCCGATTGGTAACCAGAGGCGTAGGGGTGTATTTATAGTACACAATGCCGAGAAATGCATCCCTATGGATTCAGTCAAGTGCGTTTTATGATTATCCCACACCTAGAATAGTTGAAAACATATCATTTTATTCACTTACTGAGTCATTGATGGACTTAACGTCACAGCAACGAGTGTCTATACTGGTTGATCACAGCGAGTTCGAACTTTATCTATAGTGCACCCTATACAGGCGGGAAGTATTTCATGGGCGGTCGGTCGCATAGGTATATAACTAGGAGCAAAAAGTAAGTTCATCATAGATGAATGAGCGTGCAATTATAAACGTATAATAAATAAAAGGTCTGAGTTAGATTTAGCCTATGGATAGTTTTCTACAACCCACTTGCACCCAGTCAACTTGCCATTTCTCTAACTGCCTGAGCCTAGGATCAAAACATATCAAAAACAGTGGGTCAATGAGGTATTTCGGTCTTGAGTGATTGGTCATGGTCAACTGGGCACACTTCTAAGACCCTGAGACACTGGCTCCCTGTTGTGTTCTCACTATCACAGGAAACAGCATGCAGATAGTAAAGGGATAGTTTTCTGGAAGCACACTGAAAGTTCAATGTGACCACTCTAACCCTGACTCTAAGCTTTAGATGATGTATATAGGCGTGCAAGCACGCTCTAATAATATGACATTTGGTATTAGACTTTCACGGACTATAAAGCGCGTCCTCCCCATTCAATTACATAGCCACCGAACCTGGTACCTTGTGTTACTGATGATATCACCCTTTATTGTACGCTAAGGATGGATCATTTTGCCCTAAACTACGGTATATGTGTCCCTTGTGGTTCGCTTTCTACCACAGGAGAACCGTTCCGGGCTTACGCGGGATATCCGCTTACACGGGATTTTCAAGTTTCCTGCATTACATGTGTAGATCGATATGTAGGGAAGAAACAGGCAGTGATAGATCTAAAAAAAATATTTCCCGATTTCGGTTTCTAGGAAAAGTAGCCATTAACGCTGGGTGCCGGCCTTTACGTGGGGTGACCGTTAAGCGGGGTTTTATATAATGACAAGCACACGTTTAAACATATTTATTGCTACCTTTCAAAATGTTCATGGCCCTGCCCAGGTGGGCCATTTCCTTTATCAGACCAACATTTTATAGTCTGAAAACCCGTCCATCACCATGGAAAATCGGTTTGTAGCGGTACAGTGTCTGTGCATATATTGTCAGATTCTATTCCTTTTTGCTTTCAGGGCATGCAGCACCAGCGCTAGCGAAGAAGTGAATTATTTACACTGCCCTAAGTTACACTGAGGGCCCTGCAATACATTAAGCCATCTATTATGTTTTTATCAAATTCGAACTTTATCCGCATTCTGGGCTCTCTACTGCAATATCCACCTGATCAATGCAGTGCAATATAGCGACATAGGACGGACACTAAGTAGGACGTTGGGTACTGGGGCCTGCGGTGCAAACAGTCAGTGAAAACATCACAGTAGACACATGTGCTCTTGACTTCATAATTTGCTCCTCCGTCAGTACGAGTAATGGTCGCCCATATGCCCCCGGTGCTAACTCACAACTAGGTATCCGCTAGAACACGCCAACAAATGAAATTAACGGTAACCTACTCCAGATCTATTCGGTAGATCATTTCCTTGGGTGTGGGATTTACCGTGTAACTTTGCTTACTGTAGGCGAGGTCGAATGTGTTCATTAATGTCTGATAGGATTAAGATAAATGGACGTTACTGTTACCTTGAGGCTTGCTTCAGCTCCGTCTCCCACATCAAACAGTCTGTCTGCACTTATAGACAATATCACCATGATTCTGATCTGCATGGTCGTATTCTCTTGTTATAGTTGACGGGTGTAGTAATAGCCTAGTGAATGCGAGGATGTTGCGTAGTGTCAACTACAAGGAGAATATGACCATGCAGATCGAAATCATGTGTAATGTTGTATTTATTATTCAGCATTCCAAAAGAGGTTATCAAAGGAAACATAACATTGCCGCCGGTATCCTCACGCATCACCATGCACTTTTTTCCATATCCTACTGAGTAGAATAAAGCTTTCCGTATCCTACTCATTAGCGACCTGTAGGCTCCATATATTTAGTAAAGAGACAACGTATTAGATGAAAATTTATAAAGGCGGTTCTGTCTCATTGTCCCTGTGACTTAATGTCTAATCAGAAAATAGGATTGTACGTGGGGACTGGATATATGGTAAAGCAATAGATACAAAATAACTAAAGTTTTTTTTCTGAACAGACGTCCCTCATCGGCGAAAAGTTGATCCGAAGTGAAACACAAGCATAGCGAATTGTTTACGTCTTTAACAACGAGATTTTTAATGGCCGTCCGAATCCATTGTTTATTGTATTTATTAATCGTCTTATATATGACTGCATTTGTACAATAATTCGGATACAAAATCTTGTCCGACACCAATGTTGCTCTACTGAATGCCAAGCTTTCAGTCTCCTCCATCAATTCAGTGTTATACACTAAAGAATCAAAGGGTCAAGAGATCTGTTCGGGGAGAGTGCATCTAATTGTAATAGATGCGGTTAAAATCCATCAATGTGTTTGAAATCTGCAATAAATGGGTGTAATTTCTGATAACTAAGAACTATGTTGTGGCTTACTGTGGTCCCACACGTTTCTAATTGGCACTTTGTAATAGGTGAGTAATAAGTAGTAGTCGTAGAATTACTCATATCGTTAATCGCGCACAGCCTTTATATTAGCTGGAGCTTCAGACATACACTAGAATATTCCGAATTGGAGCCCTGTTGGGGGAGGGGGAAGGCTGTGTTACAATGTTTCAGAGTACGTCAGAATGGGTTCTGCGGAAATGAAAGGGTGACCACGGTACAGACACATGCCAAAACGAAACCAGAGAACACGCCTCAAAAATGTTTGGCATCTACAATAAATCGTTCTTGGTCGACTTTGTTGGTCGGCCTGTGACACGGTATTTGTATTGGAAACATGTCTGAGTGTGTGGGAAGCTGTGTCGGAACGCCAGGTCTACTACTGCGATAAACCCGTCCCTTCCGACAAAAAACGCGATTCTTTGTCGGAAAAATGGTGATACACTTGTCGATATCTGTCGTATGTTCGGTGGGTTCAGGTCTATAGCATAAGCAAAATCATAGCCTCTGAGATCTACGACATGTTCTGCCAGACCCCACCTATAAACCAATTCTACCTCTGTGGTTACCTCGTTGAGCAGCCCGGTAATTTCAGTTATTACCTATCAAGTACCTCACTCCCGGTATTCTATCTACTTCCAGCCCTTGCTAAGGTAAACAGCAACGTCAGCCAAGTAGCGATAGCTGTATATCATGAGAATCGTGTTGCTATTATCTGTAGGATATGGTGTATCGGTGATGTTAGAAGTCCACTATACATGGCTAAGTACTAGTTAAGGATATTGTCATATATCTTACAAATAATAATGTTCAAATAATATCATAGTCACATATATTATATTTACCACAACCTTTTTCTCTGCCTCTGTCTCTGTCTGTCTCTCTGTCTCTCTGTCTCTCTGTCTCTCTCTATTCCAGGAGACACTATTGGTTTGGCACCAACGTGACTTACCCATTACAGCAAGTGCTGTCCTACGAGAGATTGAATCCTGAAATGCTTTCCCAACCTTCACTGTGAGAGGATAAAAAGGAAAGCATATATATGTTAGGGTCAGGGTAGTCGAGCAGTGGTTTGTTTGCTTTATGCCAGGTGACGTGAGTGTCGACACTAGAACTGGCGGACCACTACATATATATAGATACAGTTTATCTGTAGAGAAGTCTTTGAAAGCTTAACATGGTTGTATCTCACCTTAGGCATTTAAGGAAATCAACTGGCAATTAAGCCTAATTTCATGAGCAAGGGACAAAGACCATCTACAACATTACAGCAGTAGTCAGGAACCCATAACCCATCTAGGAGCTCTCTTTCCTCGGGCCATAAATAATAAAATTAGTTCCCAAAAATTCCACTATGTGTCACCAAAGGGCTTACTAAAGAAAAGAGTAATTAGCAACCAATAGGAGACCAGTAAACACGTGAATCTGGCCAATAGGAAGAGAGTGATTACAGGCCTATTTTGTCCTGGAATTCTCTCCGATGACGAGGATTTCTCTCCCTACAGAGGACAGGATAAATCGAACGAGATTGAGGACCTCTCGTCCAATATCTCCTCCATGGAGCTCTCCATCGTGGGGTCTCTCCTTGGCAAGGAGGTTTGAAAATGAAACAGGGCCCTGGTTTCCATGTACGCCCAGACATAACATTTACAGATTTCCTTGTCCTTGGGTGATACGACATGTTATATGTGATATATGGTGACATTCGTAAAGAATGTACTAGTCCCCAACAGTTCGAGTCTTCTCAAGGAGGAACAGGGTTTCAATCTTTAAATATCAATTCCTGCGGTAGGGACAAGGGACAAAGACCATCTACAACATTACAGCAGTAGTCAGGAACCCATAACGACTCAGACCAAAAGGAATGGAAATTTAACGTATAAAGAACGTCCACTATCATTAGCCTCTTAAAGAAATTCCACTAGAGAAAGCTAAAAGGTGTTAGAGCCTGATGTGTTTCGTACAAGGAACATTTGTAAACCTATTTAAAACGTCACAGTAGCTTCACTCTGAGGGGTATTTCCCTGAGGTCCTAATGAGATCAGTGTGAGTAACCTCCTGTAAATCTAATCCTTGGTGATATCCCTTCGGTTTTTAAACCGGCTACATGTATTCATGCCCAGGTTCGCGTATCAAAGCCTGGTCTATAGCTTCTATAGGAGATAATCCCCTCGGGTTCATCATGAAGCTCTGGAAGCATCTAAACTACTCGGAGCATATCGCCTTATGGATGGCCCCAGGGAGGAGACTTCTCCGCCAGCCAGTAGCGTCAGGTTCCCTAATCCTGTTCCGATCAATCTCCTCTCCAGTGGGGGAGAGAAAGCAAAACGACGAGCCTCAATACGATACAACTCTCTGCACCGTAAAATACAGCGGTTTATTGAGTATTGGTCACACGCTCATATGTGCTGCCTTAAGGTTAGAGTGGTCAAATAGATTTTGAGCTTGCTGCAAAAAAGCATCCCTTCACCATCTGCATGCTAAAACTATGAATTTCCGGAAAGGAGCAGAGGGTCATTGTCTAGGAATTGTGCCCCACTGACCATGACTAGTTATTAGAGACCGAAAAACTCATTAACGCAACTGTGCCAGTGATTTCGTCTAAAACAGTGACACTGACATCATAAACCGTTGGAAAGGTGAACACTGGTTTACCTCATGGAAGCACACTTTGACACCGTATATATAAGGCTTGGAGGCACGCTCTGAAAAAAGATTGATTTGATTCATTTCATAGTACATAATTGACTTCAATTGGCTTCAAATCATGTTTGACATCAATCACATCTCATGCAGAATATGAGAAATAAAGAAAATCAAATTACAATAAATAAATTCAATAGCGAGGAATCTTATGAAATATATCAGAGCAAACAAATATCATTAGGACTACAGAAATCCACTTCACCTACTACCTCTCCCATGGGTTGGTCAAAGGGAGGTACAAATACTGCATTTGATTTATGAGATTCATCATACAAGGAAGTTGATCCATAGTGGGCAGCATGGGCATGGTCGGATTACAGGGATCGTGCCCCCGTGATCGGGTGACGAGTACGTGGTTGTTATCACCGGCCTGAGGGTGGCCTGATCCCCAGCGATACCCGCCTTTTCCTCTTCGCTCCGGGCACCGTCTAACCCTTTGGGCTTGTCGCTGGTTGTCGCCGATGGCAATGCCGTCGATGCACAAGGCCATCAATATCTGGCGCCCACGTGCAAGCAGGCATAACGGGCGCCGTGCAGATCATGCGGTTGGCTCCCAAATCTCCTTCCGCCGGTTAGACCAACGGCTTGCCCCGGGGTCGTTTGCCGACAACCGGAGGCTTCAGCAAACTCCCTGTGGCCGGCTTCCTGCTCTGCTGGTGTACTATTCATTACTCTTTTCTGGCTATGGTTTGTTAACTCCGACACTGCGTGGTTTCAATGCCGTCCACTTCTCAATTAGGACGTCTTTCGCTTTGAAATTTGGTTTGTGGTATAATCTTAAGTGGCTTTTTATCAACACAGCTTATCACAATAAGTACCAACCTGAATTTGATGATTACACTTTATCACCCATGATATGCATGTAATGAAAGGCAAAACAATATCAGAGCATTTAAGATTTTGCAGAATATTTGGTCAATGCTTTACCATGGTCATCTGACTATGATAGCTGGAAATGTAATCAGCGTCCTTGCTCAACCGGTCCCCATGGTGCCCTAATCATCCTCAGTAAATCCTAGCTGTATGACCATCCATGCTGCATTTAGAATAGCCCAACTGTATAAACAGTGGCAGATAGGTCCAGACCTATGACTGTCCCTAGCTGCTCATACCAAGTATTGGACCCTGCTACCACCAAGGGAGATGTAAATCAATTCATGGACAGCAGTGTAAAGAACTATAGGTTTTAACTACCGTGGAGGTGTTCCCACTTAACAAATGTACCACTTCCAGTAAGTGATGTCAATGGTCATGAAAACATCGCCAATCTAACTAGTGCATAGTACATGTCACGCTGGAAATGTGAAAAGTGCAACAAATGGTGATAAAATACCCTGTACACTTCACATCCAATATTTCGAAGTGACTGTGGCACGATCTGAACATCACTTATTAGAAACAGTTGAAATAGCTTAGTTTGGCATAGTAGAAGCTGAGCTACAGGCAATTCATATGCACTGAGGAGGGTAACTATCATCTCTGCATTCATTCATACTCCGCTGGAGCGGATAGAAGATAGGACGATGTTTTAGTCCTAAACCAAACTCCAGAGTAAATAAAAACCCTTAAAAATACCTTGATCGGCATTGAAGGTCAAGGGGTCATGTTGAAACATAACGTGTTTCATTCAGTGGATGTAATGCCATCCATGGCCCCTATTCAAGGTCCTTAACTGACATTCTCTGTAGTGTGTTTTGCCTACAAAACCAGAAAAAAACAACGTGCTAGCACCACAACTTTGATCACAGTTGGCTGATGTAAAAGTATTCAACCTTGTTGGCTACTTTGAGTTATGCTTCTTGGTGTATCACAAGAGGAGATTTAGAGCGAGGTCTAAGGGTCTTGGTAATCCAGACACGACCTTCATTCTCCCTTTATTTTACGAACGTTTTGCCCGGCAGTGGCGCGCATACATATCAAGCGGTGTTATCGCAGAGGTCGTTCAGAGAGCGCCGAAGTCGTTCCCGCCTGTACTGTTTTATTTTTGTTTATGTTTGTTGTGGTTTTTCTTGCGGGGTAGTGGGAGGGAATGAATGAGACAGTAAGCCTGACTCCATATATATAGGTACGTCTTTTTACTCCCAGTCTACTGGATAGATGTGCCGGCCATAGCGAACTCCTGGCATGCATGGCGGTGCGTATAATGGTCCTCCGGGCTATAGAATCACTGCCACACACCACAGTCAGCTACCTCTGTCCGGGCGACCTCCCTGAACACGATATAGCGCCAGCTGTAAACGTCCTTCCTGTAATGTGAATCACAGAGGCTCCGGTTCTCTCTAACACCCAGCTGCAAGCTGCTGCTCATTCGATGCTCGACGCCCGGCTAGCATTAGCAGCCATTTGACGAATTCCTACAACTATTAGCAGCTATATAGTTTCCGTTTGCATGTAGAAATAATAGAAATAGAGCCTCATAAACAGAAAACGGTCATAATGTACTATAAACCATTCTAATATTATAAACATAATAGATACTATCTGTATAAAGAGAGAACAGTAATGAATTAGCATAAACTATTCTGGCGTATATATTCTCTTCTACTTGGAATGATATATGGTGGATAAGTGAAAGGAGACCACGGGTAGATGAATCAATTATACAATTGTTCTAGAGAGGAGCCAACCGACCTCTAGAAAACAATGGAGGCTGTAACCGTACAAGTCGGCATGGCTAATCCTGAGAGATGGGTGGAGGAGCGGTGGGCGGTTTCGGACCAAACGATCACATATCGATACTCTTGTCTTTGTTCTCTACACTGTACATAAGCGAATGCTTTCAATAAATTACCATGATTGATCTCCGCACCTTGCTGGTATATAACTACCCTTTGTCACGAATTGAACTGTCTTATACAAGGAAAGATTCTTCTGGGGCAGAAGGAAGAGGTTGAATATGGGCTATGAGTATTGCAACTGGAAGCGAATCGTCCTGTGGTTATTTGTTCTCGTACGACGCTCCTGCACAATGCTTTTAGTTTTTATAATATGACTCAGGTGTTAAAATGCACTAGTTAGGCACATCAGGCTAGATGGTCAAATGTTCTTAGTCGATGCTCTGAAGGGTGAACGGAGGAATTACAAAAGGTTTACATAAGCAGACTGGGTAGAAATTTTGCGCTGAACATGCTCGTCCTTCTGTTAAGTATAATGGTCCTCAAGCATGCAGGGCCCGGGGAAATTGCTATAGAGTGACACCGATTTATCAGACCGACTAGAAGTTTCAGCTTTGTGAATATCACTGTAAAAGGGGAAACATACTGTACGATTTCGTTCCCACTGATTAACTCCCTCAATCGGAAGGGCATTTTAACTTGTCTCAGGCGAATTTGCGCTTGGCATCGACCATCACAGCAGGATTTATAGGTAGGGGTGGAGGTCATTAGTGGGAATTTATCTTAAGCAAATTCTGTTCACACTGGACGACTGACTTCCGATTTTCTCGGAGATTCGAGGCCACCGATAAAGGAAAAAGTCATAAATCTCAGTATAAGGGAGTTAAATCGGTGAGCTGGCCTCAGTCTGTGTGTGGCATGGGCATTTCTGCTCACCCAGCGACTAATTATGGGCCAAAGTTGGTAAGAACCACGGGGGGGTATTTCTTAAACTCCGTTGTCGGCGACAACGGGAAGGAACACGTTCCTTAATTTATCGCTCCCGATTTCGGAACATTGGACTGCAGTTTGTCGGCGACAAAGGTACATCGCCACGGGTGGGATTTTCAAATCTTAGGCAAATTACTGTAGGGGGGTGCCACACTGGCCGACAAATTTTCTAGGCCTCGCCTGAGCTTACGATTGTTCTTTTGTCGCCGAGAAAGGAACATTCATGTTCCGAAATCGTACAGTGTGTATGGGCTTTAACTCTTTACTGACAAAAAATACCAATTGGTGCCCAATTGATAATTCCTCAAACCTGGCTATGCTGTTCAGTAACGCTCTCAAAGCATAGGGCCTAACATGCCCAGTTGCAACAGTAAGAAAAAATATATGGGTCCATCCATAAAGTACGCATCTAATGAGGAGGGGTGGGGCGTAACAAATTTCGGCCACCGTTAAGCAATCGTATGCTCATTCTTTGTTCAATTGCGTTCAATTCTGCGTGCATATTCTTTAAGGATGGCCCCTAGTTGAAATCAGTGAGGAATGGTTGCATAGGTTCTACAATCAGGCCCATGGTTAAAGACAAATGCGGGTAGGTATTGCAGTGCCCCCTATTTCTAATCAATTAACACTGGTGCAGCCATCTGGTTTAATGAAAATGTAGCAGTTCCCCATAGACACCAATAGATAAGCACTCACCTTCTTCAGATGGCCTTCCCATAGAAATTAGCATGGTGACATAGATTTTTTTTAGCTTTTCTCATTTGTACATGTTCCCAACTATCACAATCCAGAATTATTTGAAGATAGCAATAGAACATCAGTGTCATTTAGCAACAAAGTCAAAATTTCCCATAGACACCAATAGTTAATCACTTACATTTCGAGATGGCCTTTCCATAAGAGGTTAGCATGGTGACTTGCCATTTTTTTTTTGCATTTTCTATTTGCTGATATATGGAACTTATGTTATCCTGAGTTATTTGCAAAACTCAATAGAATTTAGAAATCACCCAGCTACCAGAATTTGTCTTTAAATGTTCGGTATTTTGGCTGGGCAGTTTATGTGGGGGTTGAGTGTGGGGCACCTACTGGGAGGGAACATAGTGACCGACCATTGGAGTCACGTGATTGGCCGCTGCTGATTCCCGTTCTGCGTGACGTATCAGCCATCACCGCCAGCCGGATCGTCGCACCAATTCGATCAGACTTGTTTGAGTTATGTATTGGAGATGATGCTATCTACCCGTACCTACCCCTTTCTACATTCTGACGTTCGCCTTCCGATCCACCGACGCCTTCGTGTCCTAGCAAGGATAAGATACCTAACCTATATTCTATTGCCGAGAGTGGATTCACCCTATGCGTGAAATAGGCAGCATAGACAACACTCCAAGATTCTCCCACTTTCAGGAGTGGTCAGTGGAGAAGCGTTCGTCTAGACGACAATAGGCCGGAGGGTCGGGAAAGCATGAATATCCCAGCAACACCTTATTCTGTTCTCTCCTAGAGTTACAGCTCCTTCCTCCCCAACTTGGTGAATGTTTTAGGAAGGCACCTTCTACTGAAAGTCCTCGAAATGTCCTGAGGCATAAATTATCATTTTCTAGGCTCCTGTTGCCTGAGGCAACGGGCTGTCTAGTGTTGTGCCAAGAGAACAGATAATTCTGATAATGTGTGTGAATAGGAAAAACAACAGTACGCCTTAGAAATGATTGTTAATTTGTTGAAGTCCGATCGCATACTCTTAAAGGAACACCCGAGTTAGCTTAGATATTGTAATAGACTCTAGGCATGCAATCATGACCTTTATTGAACGTGGGCTACGCGGACATATACTCTAGCTCAAGGTTAGAGTGGTCACATAGACCTTGAACTTGCTGCAAAAATACTAACCCCTCACCATCTGCGTGCTAACACTGTGACTTTTGGCAAAGTAGCAGAGGGCCGGTGTCTCAGTATCCTAGAGACGTACCCAGCTGATGAGTCATATATTAATAAGAGGCCATATGAATCCTGGCTTATCTATCAAGCCCGTGACTACAGTGGCGAGCGCTTTCTTTGACTGACCGTTAACGAATATTAAGAAACAAGAACTTTCTGCCCTGTCATTCAGGCAATACTCACATAAAATGCACACACACACACCTACACACACACACAAACATATATATATATATATATATATATATATATATATATATATATATATATATATATATATATATATATATATATATATATATATTTGATTGAGAAGGCTTGAGCGACGAGTCTAAACAAATAATCGATGCTTTGGAAAACAGCTGAATAAGCTTTTGTTTTGCTATTCTACGATCCAAGGGCTTGTTGAAGAATTTGCTAGAATGAGACTTTATGGTGGTAGGATTTGTCTTGATATTTAAATGTTCTTGGGTTGACACACATGGTATATATTCTAATTGGCGTTAGGAAAAGGTATCTTAGAATATTTAGTAAGATTCTTTATCATTCTGTATGATGAAACCAATTATCCCCAGATTGATAAGGAATAAAACAGGTATATTTCATTTGTTTTTGTAGCACCAGTTTCACTGACATTCATTATTGCTATGAGAAAGCATACCTAACTAATGCTGTTATATATATATAATTTGCCCGTAGAATTTAGATACCTTGACTCTTTCAGAATGAATAGACATTACAGATAGTAGTTATTCAATAAGCTAGGAACTTCGTTTATGACCTTAGTCTCGAGAACAAGTGCGACCTCACGTAAGTAATGATCCCAAGGTCAGTGGCTCAAAAACCTGAAATAGATGTGCCTTCTTATCCAAATCATCCCGAAGAACCAATCCTTTGAAGATTGCTTGAAGGTGGTCAATAGAGCTTGTAGTCCAACCGCAACTAGACCAGCCCTATATGGTGCCGATTCTGACAATTGTGTGACCTTAGTCTGACTCGTATGGAGGACAGAAAATCCTATATCAATGGAAGACCTGAGGATATATTCATGCCGATTATTCTTTGTTTCCTTAAAAGATATTGACAAATCTAATTCTTATCGACCATTTTTCTTCATGTAATTACAAATACGGGCCATAGGGAGATAAGAGGAAATCTCCCACTTAAAATCTCGGTGTCCTTTATGGCCCCACAAATATCAATCGATTTTCGTCGAGGTATTTCACAAAACGATTTTCCCATTTGGCTGCCGTATGCTGTACTTCCTGATGTTCTTTGCTAGGAAGAGGAGATTGGACTCGTAATAGCTGTCAGCAATGGATTGATCAGGGGCCATTCTGACGTTACCCGGTGATGCAGTGGGAATTGTGTATCACTTTGGTCAACATTAAAAAAATATATCCTGGACGAGTCCGTTACTGCTCCGGAACTTCGGTAATGGGCAAAACTGGTCTTATTCCCACTGCGTACAGGCAGGGAATTGGGTTCACTAACAAGGCCATCATTTTTTCTAATTCCAGTCGCTTCGCCAGCAACTGGATTCGCTTGTTCTTTGTGGCAGTTGAATACCAGATGTGATTACGTATCTGCTACAAGATTATCGCCGTTTGGTCAGATTTCACCCAAAGAACAGAGGGTATTGCTAGTAGACTAGCCTTCAGAAATGTTCTCCATGGGGACCTAGCGTTGGCAGAGACTCTTATTGAAGGTGTCTCAGTCCCATCCTGAGTCTAATATCCCATTTCATTCCAATCACATCCCTCAAATTCGATATATGAACCCTTCCAAATCTCTCACTTGAGTTTTATATTCTGTCATTCCTTTCCCCCCCCCCCCATACAAAAAACACCAGTTTATTCTCTCCATGCACGAATGGACTGATGAGTTCCTTTAAAAGGAGAGTTACTTCATCAACGCGTACAGTGTCTGAGAGGGCCGAGTCGGAGCGCCTCGATTAGATGTGCTTCAGGAAGGATTTGCCGACCAAGAGGGGGAACTTAGAGTTACTGGTAATTATTTTAGGGCGGCAATAAGGCCCGGAATCCACCAACGCTGACGCAGAAATTCAGACTTCCCGATGCACTCCGACGCCCATTGAATTCAATGTAAATTCTTTGTGTATATGTATGTTGACACCTGTATGTCATAATGCACCAATGTTTTGTAATAATTTGTTGGATCGGTCTAAAGAAGAACGCCTTAAAAAGTGATTGTATCAAATCCTCTGTATCTGAATAGAAAAAAAGAAATGCAAGTGTGTGCTGTTTAGCACGTCATAAGGCAAACTGGTGTGTATCGGAAGTCAGGTGGGATCTGCCTTTAAGGCCCAGCGTCCACTGACCTCCAGATACTCTACGATAGACCATGCATCAGGATGTATCCTAAGATGTATCGGCTAAGGATTAAAGCTGACCCTCCAACGCGATATCGATCTAGTGCCTGGAGAAGCATTATAAGGCCTCTCGTTGTGCATCGGGAGTTCAGTAGACGCCTGACCTAATACCATGCATCCACTGTGCTCCAGATACTCGCCAATAGGCCATACAAATGACTTCTAAATTCAAATTTAAAAAAATTGATTCATTGGCCATAGTGTTAGGTATTTTATTGGGGCAGATATAGGACATGATTTTGCATTTATTGAAACGAGCATGAGTTTTGGTACATGATTAGGGGAGCCCATTAGGAAAAAAATGAAATGCATGGGAATTCATGCTTGTTTCATAAAATGCAAAAAACTGCTGTAATTCTAGCCATATTTGGTCAACTATTTAATAATCTTAGTGTATCAAGAAGTCTATAGTGGTTGAACTGGTTGCAGGGGTGCACTGTTTAACTAACCCCACAGCACATACCAATATCAGACCATTGACAGAAACTCATAGACTAGAAGCAAATGGTATGTTCACCCGCACAGTGTCTTGGACAAGTGCCTGTTTAATAACCTCTGGACGATAATAAAAATGATTTTATAAGATTGTCTTACGCCAGGTACCGTTTCATACCGGTTATGGTACAGAGCCACGAGTACTGGACGATGAGATGAAAGGTACGGCCTTTTAATGAATAGTGACATATGGGCATCAAAAGTGGCACCTTATGTGGGATCTGATGGTTTCTCCCGACTATCCTTATGTAAGTTTGACAACCTCTCATTATCAAACGATTTATGTCAAATGTCAAATAAGCCTGTCATCCTACAATGACGCTTACCAAACGATATTTACTGCAGATCGTCCCCGATGACCTCAATCGCTTCATAGATCATATATTCAGCTTAGTTATCGTTCTTAGGCTATTAAACAGGCCCCGTGCTCGATAACTATAAGTAGACTGTGTCAAACGATCGTCGATAAGTGAAGTACCAGAACTTATCTCACCGCGGTATTTTTCTCCATAGGCTTAACGTTAGGAACTCGTACTCCACGGCCGTGAGCTTCGTGTACCCAATACTCAATGGCTAATTTGGTGATTCATATGGGGTGAGATAAAATCAGAAACCCACTCGATAAAAATAACTTGGTCTTCACTCCACCTAGTTTGACCACAGAGTAATTCACTCAGCTTCGCTTCGTGAATTACTTTGTAGTCAAACTCGGTGGAGTATGGACCAAGCTATTTCTATCTCGTGGGTTTCCTTCTAAATCCTTCACTATTTTCCAAACGAGCATTTGAGTTGTATTGTATGCCAATATGGGATCCCCTTCCCCACCATCGTCTCCACTCCACCTGGCGGATAACTTGTCTTAACTGTCTTAACTACAATTGAGAATCCTTTGAATATGTTCTTGGAATATCTCTCTTTTGATTGCTGTCAGCAGTCAGATAGCATTAGGAACCATATTAGTTGCTGAAAAAGATTGGTATTGGTTAATGATTCGCCTGGGGTATTGGGTACGTTTTGCTTACTGCTAATAGCCTGCCAGCTAATCAGGATGTCACTTACTCAACAGTCGCATCGGTGGTTTGGTGCCAATCATTAGTCACCTAAAGATATATCAAGACAGCGTCCCTTAATTAACTGAAAATAGGTTCTTGCGAAATCGCCTGGCAGATGGCAGGCAATTCCTTGAAGCAGGTATTAAGTGTTAGGATATTGCTCTACACACCAGATTTATTTGAGACATCTGATACTTCTTGTCAGCACCTATTTGACAACAGAGTGAATCATACATCCAAGTATTGGATAAGAAGAAAAGCAAACGTTTTACTTGTTTTATCACACATTGATAATTATTAATGAAGAGTATCAGAGGTATCATATTATCCAAAAGGTTAATTGGTGACAAGCGGTGAAAGCAGAGTAATCAATCATCTATTAAATGAGTAAGGAAACACCAGTGATTAAATGCTCGGTGTATGTACTGCTAGCGATCATGGCAAATCTAATTTTCTCTCAAAATCTGTGAACAATAATCTTTAAAGTGATATTGATTAAAAAAGACAGAAATTGCCATATGGTCAATATTGACGGCCGATTGACCTATGAATTCTAATGCTGCAATTGTTTCCTCGTGGGACGTAGCAATGACAACTCCTCATATTTAGCCTTGCCCCTTTTGGTTGTTATCATTATCATTATTAAATCATTATAAGTATGATCACAATTATGATTGTAACTATTGTTATCATCGTTATTATCATTATTATTATTGTTATTATGATCATTATTATTATTAGTATCATTGTTGAAGGTACATAATTTGTCAACAGAGGACAGCTGAACATTAAGTGACATGGTTTCTAGATTTCCCGTTTACAGTCTTCATTGATTTCACAAGTTGTCAACCAAATTCAACGCTGAGTGCAGCCTCTAGATACCAAACGATAGTCATAACTTAAATTATAATCTCAAAATGCAGAATCTTAGAACCATATACATTGCCTGACGTTAACATACATTCAGAGAATGAGTTCTGACAATTATAACATAGTGGCACGATGAAATAATTCACTGTGCATCCATCATGATTTCTGGTGTTCCTCTTTAAATTCTACCTAGCTTACCTATTCAATATGTCAACATCTCATTCCCATCAATATAAAATGGCTACTCAAATAATGATATCACACCACCGTTTTATCTATATCTATATCACATTGGCTGACGGATAGAAAACTGGTTTATTGGGTCAGACTGCAACTAAAACGTCCCAGCGCGCTAAAGAGTAATCCTTGAAGTGGAATGCCATAGAAACCTTTTGGATTGACGTTTGACGGAATGCTTAATTAAAAGACATCTTAAAATGCCAACTACAGGTGTGCGAGTTACGTGTGACTACTGGAATCATCTCACATATGTGAATAAAGGTTGCCGACTTCCGCTGACGGATTTAATTGCCTTTGATTTCGGTCTCCACTTAGCCAAGCGTTCGCCTTTCAGACCAAATTGATTGGGCAGCAAAGGGAGGCAAAGGAAGGGAAAACGCATCACAAGTCTTAGAAAGGATTTTCATTTATCGTTTGGGCCATTTGGAAAGCTGCGATACGGTCCACATGGTCTAAGCCTATATTAGCGCCAGCGCAGAAATAAACAAGATTTGTTTGAAAGCAATCTAGGACGAATGCAGGGAACAGCTATTGAAGAAAGTGGGCTGTAAGCTATCAGAGGCCCCCTACCTCTGGGACCTCTCCCATGGATGGCTTGGCTAAGGTTCTTCAACGTCTCGCTGTTTAAATTCAAATTGAATGTAGAAGTAGCCCCCAATCCCATAAACCTTTCTCTGATCTCGTCGGCATTAAGGGATCAAGATTTCCATTGCGTAGGATTCTAGAAACAGACTGGCTAATGTTGGAAACGTTGATGGGGATAAAAAGCCATTGCTGTACTGTTTTGTGAATGTGCTATGTACAACGGACAAGTTGCAGCTGTAGTGATCGTAGTGCCAACTGTTAGCTGTATATCCGGATAAAAGACGCGACTTATCAGGGAGTATAAAATGACAAAGGTACAAATTTCCATTCACCGTTACAGAAATGTACTGATTGTGCATTTTTATATATTTTTATATGTGTGAATGTACATTGCCATCCATCAGTTATTTTCTTTAAATATGTCACTCGTACTCTGGAGATGCCTGTCCATATACTGCAATAAAGTTTGATTTAAGAGAACATAATTGTGTTAATGTTGAACTACACCTTTTCTTTTTGACTTTATTTTTCAAGGATTTCGAAGAATTGTTTATTGACGAGGAAAAGATTCGCATATTAGATACATCATTTTCAACTAATCCGGTCAAGGGGCAAACTGGACGAAAGGACACAAGACATCGACATTTCAATCATAGAACATCACGTACACATAACTCGTCTCAGGTTAGGTACATTAAGATCAGAATAAAAAGATAGATATGATGTGAAATAGATTCCGAGGAAGTTATAGTTCAGGACATATCTAGGTAACCACATGCCGCTGTGTAATCCCTTGTTTAGAGGGTGCGTCCACCAACCCAACAAGGCTGCGACAACGGCTTTCCGACAAGGTCCACGACAGCTCTACGATAGGAAGCCTTGTCGTAGCCTTGTCGTGGTTGGTGGACCACAGTTCCCGACAAGAGGCTACGACAAGGCCACGACAGGCTGCGACATGAACCTTGTTGGGGGCCTGTCGGGGGCCTTCCGACAAGGTTACGACAAAATCGAACATGTTCGATTTTGGAGCCGTGTCGTGGCGTGTCGTGGCATGTCGCAGTGGTCTACGATAGAATATTTAGGTGGAGCGTGCACTTCCCGACAGGCTGCGACAAGGGCTCACGACAGCTCCCTTCCTCACGACAAGGCTGCGACAAGGAGCCGATAAGAACTTTCTTGTCGGCGCATGTCGCAGCCTTGTCGTGGTTGGTGGACGCACCCTCTAAAACAGCAACATGTGGTTAGCTAAATATGTCCCAAACCTTCTATCTGTATGTTAGCTTGTGGACAGGACCTGCAAAGGAAATTTAAAAAGTATAAATTTTTCAGATGATTTGAAAAAGATTTCGAAAGATATTGTTTCCCTCACGTATTCAAAGTTTAGACAATCCTTGTGTTCGTGTTATGAGCACTGTGGCAAGAGGCACTTCACTTTCTCGTTTCCGGGTGCAGTCATGTCCACAAATGTAGCAGAACAATTTGATGCGTAAAATATCTAACATTTTGTTATCAATTAAGGACTAGTAATGAAATAGGATGATTGTGTGCCAACCGATAAACGAACCCCACCTATAATTTTCACGCTGCACAAAAGTCGATAGGTGGTTTTCCTTTCCAAAGGTTGGTGGTACATAATCGGTGACCTACACTGCAAAAATACGATGGACGCTGACCGAATTTGGGAAGTAAAATGCAGACCGCCCACCATTGAATCAATTTGCTTTGATTTTGTAAGTGGTTGAGGGGTTGGTCGGTGGTGCCAAATTGCATGAGGTTGAAAAGGAAAATCATAGACCATTTCAGTTTCTACCTAACTATTATTGCACTAACGTGTCACATTATCGGTCGGCCTTATGAAATGCCATGATCGGGGCTGTTACTGGAAGAGCGATTTATTGTATGAATCGAAGTAATAAAGCTTATTTAAAAAAAAAAAAAATCTGGAGGTGGAAACACCGCATTCAAATCAATTATGAGGAAGCTGCCAAACTTAAAGTAAATAGCACAGCGGATGGAGAAATGACTAATACCTTATTATAAAATCCCTCTATAAGAGCATGTGTAGTACATTCCGTCGGGTCTAGTTTCTAGTTCTTGTCAAGACATCAAAACTAATTTTGAAACACGAGTGGCCCTGAAACTCATAGTATCACAACCTGATTTGTTCAGGCTTATTTTCTTGGTCTTTAGCTGTCCCCTAGCCGAAGTTTATCTCATTCGTTTTGTGAACATTTGCTGGTAGAATTCTTCCCGCAAATTATTCTTATACCAGATAGCAGCTACCATAGGTAAGGGAGTCTCCGGTCCATTGCTACATTTATTGAGTCTCCCTTGCCAATGAGATGTTAACCCTGCCGTTAATAATACAAGACTTCCAATAGTGTGATTGGGGATGCCGCCTGAAAGCATTGCGTATGAAAGGGAGGACTTTTTCTATGAGGGCACTTCCTTCCCATTTCCATTTGGTGTCTCGCTTTAGTCACGGTCATGTTGCTTCTCGATGCCTTCATCCCGCTATTCATGCCCTCTCCGGAAATGGGTGCTAAATCCAGAGGTATGCGCCTCCGACGTACCATTGACATTTGACTCAATCTACAGGGGGTACAAGGATGGCCGGTATTTTTGCCAGATCTTTGTCCTTGATATGTGACTAAAGGGAGTGCCTCATGTACTACTAACTCCAAAATACCATCATCCCTGTCGCACTATGTATGCGTTGATGGTAGCTTCAGTCGCAGCATTGCAAATAGCAAGTTCCATCGTTAAGAAAGCATGTTTCTGAAGCAATCTGTTCAGGCAATGAATCTCACTAATACCGCGGAATTAGCCCGAGAAGCAAAAGCTGGTAGAGAAACACGCCATCTATGACGCCCTCCATCTTGTTAGGCATATCCTAGAAATGGGTTTGCTGTGTACAGAATTAGGTTTGATCTTCGTGTTCGTTAACTGCGGCAACCGACACCTACAGCTTAAAAGTCTCATTTTCGTTCCCCGAACTTCAATTTCTACATCGAGTATCGACTTTTATCAAAGAAGTATCTAATGAAATAATTGTAAATTGTTGGTGTCTACATCTCCATTATGACTGGTCTCGATTCGAAGGTATCAAACATATATACTGCCCGTATTTGTTAGTATTGTAATCACTGCATTTAGACAGTCACCATTTTGTAGCAGCTCCTTGCTGCCCTGATGTTTACCATACGATAGCCATGTAGTGAATGGCATGTATATCCTCATTGTCACTTGATCTAGCTCCCTGTCTGCCCACATGACACCTTGAGTTGTTGGTGACATGAGCAGCCCTCCTGGCTATCATGTGCTATATAGAACAGGAGGAAACGCGTCTTCCCTCAGTGGTTGTTGGTTCAACAGTCAATCACAGCAGATAGCTTGCAAGCCAAAAGTCTACGACAATGGCATTCCGACAAGGTCCACGACAGCTCTACGATTGGAAGCCTTGTCGTAGCCTTGTCGTGGTTGGTGGACCCCAGTTCCCGACAAGAGGCTACGACAAGGCCACGACAGGCTGCAACATGAAGCTTGTTGGGGGCCTGTCTGGGGCCTTCCGACAAGGCTACGACAATATTGAACATGTTCGATTTTTGCTACGACTGGACCTTTGTCGTGGAGTGTTGTGGTTTCCTCGACATCACTGTCGTAGTGTGTCGGAACCATGGGCGCCTTTTTTACGGCAACCAGCAACGTCTACGACACGCCCCGACACCGCTGTCCCGACACTGCTCTTCTCACGACAAGGCTGCGACAAGGCACCGATAGGAACTTTCATGTCGGCACTTGTCGTAGCCTTGTCATGGTTGGTGGACGCCCCCCTTTAACCTGCAGCGAGATGCCACCTGTTGTCTGCATATAAGTCGACCCGTCTGTCATTAAAGTCAGTTAAGTTTCTTGACTCATAGTAGCAATGGACCTCTGTGGTTGTGTTCTTAGCCCCGGCGTCACTGAGCTAAACAGCGTCTACGATGGGCCTTATGATGAACCTTCCATAAAAGAAATCAAAGTCGCATTGGAAAGTGAGATAATATAGGCGCAGTTGATCACGTGACAGTAGTCTTGCCTAAGAATTCTCTACGATTCACGCCACCTGTCTATGATTTGTTCCCGATGAAAACACTGTATCGTAAGATAACTACATTTAGTCTTGATAGTCGGTGGCTAATCGTGAGCATCGTCGAGTATTCTGCCGGGAAAGCTCACGTTTGAAATACTCAAAGTTCAGAAGATTATGAACTTTTGGAATTAGATAACAGATATGACGGCCCTGATCCATAATAGATATGTTGATTTTCGATTAGGTCTAAGTGTCTCAAATGAATACTTTCTTTGTTTGACATTGAAACAAATCTTTAGTGTCAAAAAGTGAGGTACATCGGGACCATGATCGCTTTTTTTAACCTAAAAACCACCGCCGATGTGCGCAGTCTAGAACGATTTTGACCTTCTACGATATTGACATTCTACATCTTAGTGCAACGGAATGGGTTCAATTCTGATCATAGTAGATTGACACCGGGCCTTACTCCTAAATTATCAAGGTTAACTTTTTGTGTAAGGCAGGCTCTAGACTTTGCAGAATGATGCTATACATGTGTCCTTATGGCTTTATCATCACCAACTGAACCGTGCCCTAGTTCTGATTGAAAATAAGTGGAATTTACAGTACTTCGATTAGTTCCGGTCGGTTGTGAGTGATTTCTGTATACATGTACTGCAGTCCCCCGACACTGCAACTCCTTCTTTTGCTGTGGATATAATATAGGTCTAGTCCTAGCGCCTGTGGTACGAACAGTGGCTGTTGGTTTGTGTGTATTTTATTTCCCAAACCTATGGAGTCGTTGGTCTTACTATTGCCACCTTATACTCTTCAGAGCACTTCAGCGGGTTCCAGAGGAGGCTGAAGCGATCCACTGTCGACGACTAATAGCTTCCCGGGCGCCGATCCGAGCACCTCGGTTGAGATTAGTTTCAGTCTAGCCAGGAAAGCAACAGGGGACGGGAAAAAAAGAGAAAGGCTGTATATAGAAAAGCAGAAATCCAATGTGAAGAAACCATCGGGGAATGTGCTTATATTAGGTGGTTCCATACCCGTTGTACCTCCACCCTATAACAATAAGTATCAACAAAAGAACCATATGATATATATATATATATATATATATATATATATATATATATATATATATATATATATATATATATATATATATATATATATATATATATTTGGTTCAGTTTTCCCAGGAGCCTTCCTCCGATAATTGATAATCTAGAAGTTATTGTAAGTGGTAAGTGAGGAGGACAACCACCAAGCAAATCTATTCCATTATGCGTGATACGTCCCAGCCTCATCTCGGTACCGAAATAGATAGGTAACGGTTCAATTTTCTGGAAAATGTTGGAATATGTAACGCAAAATTATTGACAGATAACAGTCTATTAGCAGATTATAAACGCGGAAAGAAGAAAATTGCCTTTATAAGCTTTAGTAAGTCACGATTTACTTGGGTAATCATTTATTGGCCTATCGAATTTTTCTTATCATCCATGGCATACAAAGTCCAATTGAAAATGTGTAGGGATTCAGTAAACCACTATATAAAACTGATCTGAGTTTTATCACCCCGAAGCCTTTCCGACGCACAGCGATGCACACCAACACCGAAGTTGCTTTTCTTCCAGCGGGGTCTACGACGCAGAAAATCGGCATCGTAGAACGCGTTCAGGTGCATCGAGTGGTCTGAATTTTGTGTCGGGGTTCGGTGGTTGCCCTGTCTTAGACCACAGCGGCTGGTCCTGGGCTAGTTCCTGATAGTAATTTAAAGACTCAACTGGAGAACGATGCCACTGAGGGAATGTATCAGTGATTGACAGAGCGCCCGCCGACAGGAGAAGGCTTACTCCTTATTCTTCAGATCAAATCTTAGCTCACATCACACTATGGCTTAGTTCTATTGAAGCAGAATCGGATATCATTCCCTATCTGCTTATTCACTACAATTTAGCACAATAGAAAGCATCAATTCGATAATGGATCACATAAATCGGCAGGCTTAAATTACCTTTAACCAGCGATAACGTGTTGAATGTTATTCTTTAACAAGGTACCCATCTGTTCAGCTTGTTAGCCAACAGGCTATTATGTACTTTGAGCGTATGAAACTAAAATACATGCATGGCATATAATATTTTCATGAATTGACCATAAATAAAGTAAAAAACCAGTAAACTTTTTTTTATGTGTTTGATTAGGGAAAGACATTCTAATGTTAATATCCTAAATGTTTGTTTAAAGCAGTACCAAATAATGAGGGCTGGAGAGTTAGCTCAGTGGTTAGAGCACCGGACTTGTAACCCCAAGGTTGTAAGACATCGTTGGTTCGAGTCCCACCCTCAGCAGTGGTAGATTTACTGCTATATCAAAGGCCATCCTTCTCATACCATGTCTTTGTGGTGTGGGAAGTAAAAGAACTTCCACTTCGGTAAATGTGTAGGGGTGAGATTTCTACCTAAATTCATTACATAGATTCGATCACCACCCTCGTGGTGTAAAAGAACCTTGAGAAAGTCTGGTAAGAACCTGCAATGGTTAACTGGACCTTAAACCAAACAAACAAGAAACAAAAACAAATTATGAGTTCAACCTGTGGCCCGAGGAGTGCTCCGGATGTTGTTTCCTTACTGAGAGAGAGATATAGGGCAGTCAAAGTCGGGTGAAATATTACTCTAGATCTAGCCACAAAGCACCACAAATTCCCCAATGCACTAATTATTGAAAAAAATTGATTGAATTTGGTCATGTATAATGTAATTTCACTGATATCTGTGTAATGTTGTTATCTCTACATGATAACACCATTTTGTTTTTACTACCTTAGGACGAAATCTATAGGGACACTAATATCTGATAGAGTACAGAGATAGTGATGAAAGGTTGATGAAAATACTGGGTTCTGTTCTGAGGTTCAGTGCATGTAGTATTTCGATTTGATAAAATTGTCGAGACATAATTTTACCGTTCAGAAATTGATATATGTACACAATAATGACTGGTCTTGTGTATGTGTTTGTTTGTTTGGGTAGTTTAACGTCCAATTAGACTTATTGTGTATGTGTGACCGTAACCTCCGAATAGTTCACACGGAGTAATACCCGAGCTTATGTGAGGATATTACGTCGTCAACTACGAGGGGCCATATAGCGTCTCTTACACAAAAACCAGTCGTTACTCTATTTATCATCCACCTACACGAATTATTAGAAAGTATATTGCAATAAAACATCTAATGCAACATACAAAATGATCTATGACTGTGATTTATGATGATAAGTAAATTACTATAACCGACTATGAATAATCTGTATGTAATGAATATTCTACACAGTTCATTTTGCTTTTAAAAAGTAAAGTAAACTATGAGCTACAGAGCAAATATAGAATGACTTTGAAGTACGGACACACATTACGTATGGTATATTCCAGCTAAACATCGTTTGATGCTTTACATTGAATATGTAATTCCAGAACTATATATGGCATTATATATTGACGTCCTAAACCTAAAGGAATTAAGCATAAATGAAATACATGTCGTAAAATGTCTTATGAATATAAGCAAATATGTTACAATTGCGAAAAAAACCGGTAACATATCATTGAATCCTGTCGTAAAGAGGGACTTAATGGACCATTATGAAACTCATAGATTTATCCGGACCCTCTAGAGCGCTCAAATATGAAAATTGGATGATAATATGAAGATGAAAACCACGACGTGCATGTTTTGTGCATTATGAAGTACGCCTGAGACAATCCTAGTTTTCATACAAGGTGATTGCGCTCAGGTCTTGTCTTAATTGGATCATCGTATAAAATGAGGTGTAGAGACGTGTGTACCAGCTGCCTCACATAACTTTGAACCTTGGGAGGCGCAGACAACGTTAATTACGCATGGCGCGTTTAGAGAGAGGGAGGTGGCGGCGCGTGGGAGACCAGTGATGAATTGTGTAACATCTCGGAGTCTGCACCAGCTGTTAATGACAAGGACAAATATTGTGGTCCAAGGGCGGCCAGGGTTCGAGGGGTGTGTTAACGGGGGAAGGGTAGAGTAGAATGTGTCATATTTACCCACCGAACCAGCACTATAAGTCTCCTAGAGCAAGCACCTTTAACGACTCATCATCAGCATTCATCTTATGATGCGAAATGTATTCACAGTGCCAGTAGATGTTATATGCACAATTATAGGCATTATACATATATATACACACAATTATAGAAAATATATACACAATAATGCGAAAGCTTCCCACAGGATCTAGGCACCTGGGAACGTATTTTCGTAAGAAATGGAACCCCAACATATTCTGTTTCCGAATGATCATATGCCCAGAGGATATAATTGTTTGCAAATGACCTTCCCAGACAAGGACATTGAGCTGAGTAGAAGGTGACCCGATGCGTATGGAACGGTACTTATATCGTGAGTATAATACATTTGATTGTGGTGTAGGAGGTTTAAAGAGGATACTATATAGTTTTATCATCAACATTTTCTTAAAGAAATATGATTTAAACAAAGGCAGAGCCATAAGAAATTACCATATGCGACCATATATATACTTTTTAAGAATCGGAATAACTATTCTAATGACTAGTTTCCTTTCGATATGTACAGCTAACATCCCCCTTAATTCTCTAAAATACCGTCTGTCTTGCAGCTCCACGCCCACCGCCAAATCCCTTGTGGCATAATATTTTTCTCTATTAAAGGGAACAATTTGTATTTATCGCTAGACAGCCTGTTAGTTGCAGATAACATAATGAGAAAGGACCAATTACATTATATTGATCATATACTGGATAAAAACCCATCCCTCGAAGTTAATTGCAAGTCGTGGATGAAATGCATAATAATGTTGTTTTTTCCCATAGCCCCCCCCCCCCCCCCAAATCGCACTCATTCCATTGCTGCTCTGATCAACAACCTTTAATCCCTCCATCCTGAGCAGCTCACAGTTGATCACATACAGTAGCACATGTTATATGTCCTCATTCAGTGCAACACACACTTTTCTCCTGTCACAGATACCATTCAAGAGTGGATAGGTGGCCAGCTGCAAATTTATACAAGCCCCAGCTGTGCCTACATCTCCCCGCTGTCAGGTCCCATCTGGCAAAACTGTGTAGAGGCTTGATGAATACCATTAACTGTATTTGCTGTGATGTTGCTTGGGGGAAATGACATTTCCTTTCTGGGACACCAAGTCTGCCGCCCTGCCGCTAGGACCTGTGGAGCGCCAGATCTTTGCTTGCCAAGGAGGCGAGGTGTATAGTTATAACACGTCAATACGCCTCGGCGAGCTGCTCAGCTCCACAGGCAAGTGACTCAGGCTTTGTATGCCAGTCGCTACCCCGTGTTGATGTCTGGTTGCAGTTTGTGGTGGTAGTTTGTGTTTCTCTCGCTTTAGTCACCTGTCTGTGTGCGGGCGTAATTAGATTCCCATCCACCAGGCTTCACGCCCCTGCAGATTAGTTAGGAGGTGTCGCGGTATGACAACTGTGGAATGGAATTGCCCCATCGGCAGCATTACCCTCGTCTCTGTAAGGTGGCACTGGCAACAGTGAAGTGAGCAAAGAGAGGCAGGAAAGGAAGCATAAATGGGCTCCTCCATGGAGTAGCCAAGACGGGGACACGCAGAGGGGTTCGACGCGGGAGGGTAATGGAACCTGGCGGTAATGCAGTAGACAATGGCGGTGTGAGGGGTGGTGGCTGGGACTACTTACAGAGCGTTGTTGTGTTCAGGTCTCTACGCACAGAAGATGGTCGAAATGAAGATTGGAGGAGGCCTTACTAGAAGACACAGTGTTATTGCAGCTGCCTTTATATAAAGGTGCTTCCATTATATTTCTAATGCACGTAAACTGGATAGTGTGTAATACAACTCCAGAGATGTAAGTAGGTAATTATGAACTGTTAATTGAACTGTTTTTAAAATGAAGACTGAACTGGTGAAATACAACAGAAGCCCCATTTTCTGATATATCATCCGGCCGCAAGCACCACTACCAATAGCGGAGACGAGCGTGGTCGAGGGATGAACAATATTAGTTGGGCAGTCATTATGTTGCCCGCAAACAGTCCGCCTGTAAATAGGGATACTTTTCATACTAGAACTAGGAGATGACAATTACCCCGCTATGATTGCCATTCGGGCAATAATAGCATTGGGTCTATAACCTAGTGGAGGCAGCCTATCCAGATGGCAATCTTAGATAAATTATTATTGCCTCAGCATGAATTATTTGAAACGTTCAGTATATATTGTTTAATATTTCATATTTTCCCTATTCGACTGAGTATTCTATATAAATATGTTGATGCTGTCCTTAGTAATACTGAACACATTTCTATTTCCGTTCACAACCCAAAACTTAGATACTTCCAGAATATGATCCTTACGGAATTCGATCAATAATCTGTGACATTGTATTCCCATATATAGCATATGTTCAGGGGTCTCTTTACCCCCTTTCCCCATTGGGTACCAGTCACCCCTTCACCGTACAATCGCTCACAGTACAACTCACACACGCATATCCCCATAGTCATCCACCCTCCTTCACGACATTCACCTTTACACATTTTACCGATCCATCAAACACCAACATTTTCGTCTTCTGTCCTCATCTATATCTGCGCTGCTTCAGTTTTAAATGAATTGGTTTCAATGATTCCAAGTTCTCATAGACAAAGGTCTACATTCATCGCAATTCAGTTGCCAATGTGGAATACTGCAAAAATAAAATGCTGTACGAATAAGTATATTGTACTTGGATACATATGGAATGTTCCGTTTCAAATCATGCAATTAACTTAACATTCAGTAAAATCATCGGATTGTGCGATTCTATACAACCCAAATGATGTCTGTATACCTATAGTTGTTGTGGTGGAGTGGTGAAAAGTGATCTAAACCTCAGCTAAGATCTAGAGTGAGAAAGTTAGTTGGAAACCTCAACCAGAATGAGATGTATCCCGGGGAATGTAAAAAGGACCCTCAAGGAGAGGCTTGTCTCCCAGGAAGGCTGCGGGTTTAACACCAAACAAATGACGCTTTAGTTGGGCAGTCGGGCGGCGACACTGAGCAGCTCATTGATCTGTTTGGAGCCGGCTCCAAGAAGAAAGGAGCAGCTCAGATGGAGCAGATGGTCCTGTGACGGAGCAGCTCGCCGCGGGAGGCTGGTGAGGCCCACCTGCGAACAAGCACGTGGAAGGAGAGGCGGTATATGGCTGTGAAACACAACAACGGAAATGGTTCTCGCAGGGAAATCTGTGAAACTGGTTAAATACGATATCATCCAATCCAATGAAGATATATGCGTCAATATAATTCATCAATATAGTAAGAATCAATCTAAAGGAAAACGGGGATGGCAGAAATATCCATAACCACAGGGTTTATTCAATAGAACATTGGGACTCATGGTGATTCCCTTTAGGGTTAAACGGGTCTTCCTCCTATCGAGCTTGACGCTTTCGTGTGAAAACATTATTGTAGTGTTTTGGTTTGGACTATCAACGCCTCGTTGAACATAATAGATCATTGGGACTTGTCCCAGCCTACCCATCAAGATGTACAATTAAACTGAAGTTGAATTTTGCATAGAATTAAAATAAGTGAATTGGACAACAATCAGAAGCTGAATGACCGTTAAATACAGTTGTGTATCACCAAATAACCGCATTAGTTACAGGGACAAATAAATTGTAGATAAGTGACGTAGTAGATAAATAGATGAATCCAGCAGCAAAGAAAGCGACTTTATGATTGGATAGTAATTCATATTTGCAGAAACGGTGTTATGTGGTATATAATTTTATATATATATTATATATATATATATATATATATATATATATATATACATATAAACATATATATTTTGAATGTGGATAAGGTAAATGACTACCTAGGCCTCAGAGTAGTTATATGTTATCTACAGTCTACGGAAGGTCCAGGTCTATTGATTCATTATTTCCGATGGTATTACATTAAAACAACATTTTCGTAAATCACGGGGTGCTTCAAGGCATGACCCGGTCGTCCCGAGTTGAAGCCTCGAGGGGTCGTCCGGCGCGAAGTGGTTAATGTTCATTTTTATAATAAAACCTGCTTCCATATCTTCCTTGTTATATAATGCTCTTCTATTTCTATAAGCCGCATACGATCGGGACTTGTATAAATATATTTCTTCGGGATTGGGACTGGTATAAATACATTTCTTTTTACCCCTAGTTCAGTAGTCAAATAATAGGCCACTGAAAGCTTTCAGAAATCCATACAATTTGAATTTACATTGATATGTAGTCCACCAGACCAAGCGTACACGAACCATTTTTCTGGCCAAAGTGATAGGGTCAATATAGCATCGAGCTACTCAATAGTATTGTTTTATCTGTTTTGGCTTCTGCTCTGCTGATGGTACGGTATATTCAGGTATTATTTGTTTTCCATCTGACAGGGGGGAAAACGACCCAGTGGTTCGGGAACCTAGCTCAACTACCTAGCTAGGACTGTTTTTTGTTTGCATTGAGTCTGGGAGAGCGACTGCACATAGAAAACAGCTGTAGAAAGCATGCTGGTCGTTGGTTCTGGACCAATAACGGAATTCCTCACGCGTGCCGTGCTTTGGGGTAGGATTAGGCGTGTATCAGGTCACTCATTCAGGCCTGAAACATTTTTATCTCACCCTTGGTATTTATTCCCATAGGCTTAACATTGTGAGCTCGTTCTTTATGGCTCTTCGAGTATGAGTACTTAAAATCAATGGGCGATGAAAACACATACGCGGTGACCATTTAGTTCATTTAGTGTATACAGGGGTGATATAAATACAGAAAGCAACTTGTTTTGGTCACAGTCGTCGACACTATGGAGAATTACGACTGTGACCAAAATTTGGTGGTCTCTTCTTTAATCTAATACTATCATCTCCGCCATGATCTTTACATTTGGAACTCCTACTCGACACCCATGACGTATTGTAAAGAAACACTCAATGGAGGATGACCTTACAAACATTACCCCTACCCTGGATGAAAGGAGAGAAGCAGGGGCTTGGGAACATAAAATTTTATTGAATTTTATATGGTAAGATATGGTAAAATTGTATGCCGACCTTATTGGACGACATATGAATATGATATTAATATGAGGATAAGTAATAAGGTATAGGTAATTGACATGTAGAGTATCGGTCAATTATGATAAGAAAATATGATATACAATATAAATGTTAATTGTACGTGATACAATACATGGTAAATTGTATATGGTAAATAAAAATGCTCTACGTGAGTAGGAAAAGAGAAGTGAGGTTGAGGGTGGGTGGGACGAGAAAATGCTGGAGTACGTGTGTACTGCAGTAGGGCTGGAGAAGAAGTGAGACCAGGACCGGTGCCGTGGGCGCGCTCGTGACTGCGCAGTACGTGTGAAAGCCGCTAGGGGGCAGGAGGGGCGCTCGTATCGCGCGTGAGGGGGGAACACCAGGGGGAGCAATGACCACCCCTGACCAACGGCCATGAGTAACCCATTACCCCTACCCTGGATGAAAGGAGAGAAGCAGGGGCTTGGGAACATACAATTTTATTGAATTTTATATGGTAAGATATGGTAAAATTTTATGCCGACCTTATTGGATGACATATGAATATGATATTAATATGAGGATAAGTAATAAGGTATAGGTAATTGACATGTAGAGTATCGGTCAATTATGATAAGAAAATATGATATACAATATAAATGTTAATTGTACGTGATACAATACATGGTAAATTGTATATGGTAAATAAAAATGCCAAGGAGCCATTAATAAACGGAGAGGGTGGGAGGGAGTAATTAAGAGTTTTTGTTGAGTAGAGATTGGACCAATGCACGGTTGACTGTGTCGGCGTCATTGTTCTTTATGTAGGTCCTATGAGCGTTAGATTTCCAGCCACCATACCTCTGGATGGAGAGTTCTGGCATACCGGCCTGGTATGCCTGCGTTGCTGCGGCCTTGCGAAGGCCATGCAGCGTAAAGGTAGGCAGCTGGTCAACGGCTCGTAGGATGGCCTTCCACTCTTTAGTCAGGATTCTGGTCATAACGGTCGCTCCGTGTACGTGCTGGAGGAACGGGTCCTCGGGGTTGGCCGTAGGGGACGCCAACAACATCTGACGTATCGCACGTACTGGGCAGAACCGCGGATCGGGGGACTCCTGCAACGTAACCGTTTTCTCCTCCCCTACGTGCTGCATGTTTTTGGCGGCTTTGACACGGACGGTCACGCGTCGACAGCCGACCACCACATCCCGGCGCGATAGGTGTCATGCCGCGTCGTACTTCGAGGCCGTTGGGGGCGCCACTTCACTTTGCCTCAGTGCCGCGTAGTAAATGATCAGAATGGCGGCCCGTAGAGCGAGGTGAGTTGGAGAATCCGTAAGGGCTGCGAGGACGGCTCGGATCACGGCCAACGGCACCGGTGGTTTCACATTGGGCTGATACGTTTTGTTTCGCCGCATCGCCTCGAGGGCCCACCTGATCTGAAAGTGCTCCGTAGGTGCGACATCCCCTCCCGTCAGTCGCAGGTGCGACCGCACGTGTGAGAGGTGGCTCGCGACAATCGCTGGTGAGGGGGCGTGGTCCGCGACGTATTCGAGGTACGCCGTGGTAAAGTTGACAGTGGGTCGTTGCGGGTCGGCCCCCATCCTCCGGCAGAACACGAGGTAGGTCGCGACGGCGCTCCGCTGGTTCGCGACCGTTCCGGGGGCACGTGCCTCTGATTGTCGAGCAGATGCCCTCATCTGGAGACAGCGTAGCGCCGGATCTGCATGTGAGATGTAGAACAGGAATAAATGCCGCGTGAGTACATGGCATAATTTCAATGAGGGAATGGAATTTGATGAAGATAGCCGCTTTGTCAAATTCCCTCGAGGTCAGGTGGGCACGGCTGAGGGCATCCATGACGGTGTTGAGTGCCTGCACCATCCAATGCCTGCACCATCCAGGCTTGCCGGGCACACTCCGCAAGGACTGAGTTCCTCGCCCGGCCAGATGTGAGTGCCTGGACGTAGCCCAGGTTATCGCAGAAGACTTCTACGCGCGTGCCTCGATCCCGGTCAGTGAGGAACGTGTCCATCGCGAATATCGTGTTCAGTGCCTCGAGCTCGGCGATACAGTCAACGGGGTCGTTGACAGGGCACACCTGCCCGGAGTACCAGTACTTCCCGTCTGTACCCCCGATGCCCGAGAGGCACGCGTCGACGATGAGACACTTGGTAGGTGGGCCGCGAGGGATGAGGGCGTGGCCGTTCCAGCCCTCAGCAAAGCGGAGGAACCATTGTAGGTCTTGCCGCATCTCAGCATTGATGTTAACGTAGAATCTGGACATCCTCCGGAGGGCCTCGAGCAACTTACTCACGAACGGCCGGGCCGGCCGTATGCACTTCGATATGTGGAGTATCTTGCCGAGAACCGACTGGAGTTGCCGTTTCGTGAGTGACTGTTTAGCTGCTACCGCCCTCACGTGTGCCCGGACGTCCAGCAGCTTGTCCTCGGGGATGGTGATAGACATCTCCGGGGCATTGAAGACAATGCCCAGCCAGGTAACGACCGGCGCTGGGGTCTGTGCCTTGTCTCTTGCTTCCGGGAGCCCGAGATCGTTGAAGAGCTCACGGGCGATGTTAAAGTCGACGGCGGCCTTGGCCTGGCTCGGGGACAAGATGATCAGGTCGTCTAGGTACATACATGCCTCGACCCCCTTCTGGCCGAGGATTCCCATGATGCAGTCTGCCATGCACTGCATGTGGTACGAGGAGGCCCGGGCACCAAACGGCATGGCCGTATCACAGAAGTACCCGTCCTCCCACGCAAAGCATAACAACGGCCAGTCGAGGGGGTCGCACCTGAAATTCTTATATGCCCTCGCGATGTCGATGGTGGACATATAGCTATCGGGTCCGGAGGCCACCAGGCAGCCGACGAAGCTGTCGACAGTCAGGAGGCAGTGGTCACGCTCCTGCCCGTAGACCGAGTTCTTGATAATGTAGCCGTTGACACTTTGCTCCTTTGGATATGTCATGTCTGTAATGACACACCGGTCGTTGGAGGCTCGCTTTTCGCGTGTCATTAGTGGCGACACGTGGCACCAAGGTGAGAACAGGGGGTCCTGGAACGGTCCCAGGAGATTACTGTGTCCTCGCTCCTTTCGAACGACGCGCCTCGCTCACTCGCGGGGCGCGTCCGGTCCGTTTTTTTAACTCTGTTGTGGTAGCGCTTTGATGTCGGCGGTGCGAACCGAGTGTCCAGCCTGTGGTGTCCAGCGTGGTGCGGGTGTCTGTGTAGGCAGAGTACTGTCGTACTCTACCCCGTATGACAGCTTGCGGTTACACGCGTGGATGGAGTGCGTGCATATCCTGCCCACCGAATCGCAGAATGAACACACGTGCAACCATTTGATTCCCCGCTCCTGGTGGCCGTTGCGCTGGCGGCACCCCCTCTCCGAGTTGTAAGCCTGGCATGGCAGCTCGTGCCTGCCGGACTTGTCTCCTTCCTGACCGAGACCGTTCCCACCCGTAGGGGTCATGGCCAGACGAACCTGTTCGTCCTGGATTCTCACATGATCCGACCAATAGATGCGTCCTGCCTCCACCTGGTCAAAAATGAAGTTAGACCAACGGCGGACGCCGGCCCACGGCCATGACTGCGCGTCCACCGAGACCTGGTGGAGGTGCCGATACATATCCTTACGGTCGCCCTAGTGGGTAGCACGGTCGTCCTCCATAAGGGCCAGAAAGGAACTGATGTACTCGAGGGGGCCCAGTGTCCCTCTGACCTCGAGCTTCTGACTGAGGGTATATATGCCCTCACGGTCCACAAACATATACGGCTTTGAAATCAAACGTGAAGTGGTCAAATCTGATGCCAACTTACCAGCCGTTCTATCATGTCGCAGGGCCTCACGGTCGAGCTCCCTTTGTAGAAAGTCCTCTGGCACGAATCGCTCCCGCAGCTGTCTGGGTGGGGGTAGCCGTGCGGTCTGCTCGTTCGCCCATTCTCTGGTCCGGGCCTCCACGGCGGTTGGTTCCGTCGGCGGCGTCGACCTCGACACCCGGGATGACGACCGTTGTCGGGACATCCTGTTGATAGCCTCTAGCATGGTATCCACCTTCGTTTCTAGTGTGGTCATCCTCGAGGACTTAACGGTCGAGCCATTGTCGGAGACCGACGCCACATGCTCCGTGCTCGTTTGTCTCGAGTCCGTGATCGTACCTTCTGAGCTTCCCCCTGCGTCTGGTCCTTGTGACGGCCCAGCGACAGGATTACTACGGGTATTTGGTGGGCCCATGTTGTTCTCTCCTCCTCACTCGTGATGCATATTCCTCTAGTAGAATGGACGTGCCGGCCTTTACTCGTGGAGTAGAAAGCAGCGAGCACGTGGACAAGAAGACGAGTACGTGTGTACTGCAGTAGGGCTGGAGAAGAAGTGAGACCGGGACTGGTGCCGTGGGCGCGTTCGTGACTGCGCAGTACGTGTGAAAGCCTCTAGGGGGCAGGAGGGGCGCTCGTGTCGCGCTTGTGGGGGGAACACCAGGGGGAGCAATGACCACCCCTGACCAACGGCCATGAGTAACCCATTAGGCCATTAATCAATGATAGGGGTGAGATCAAATCTGAACCCCACTCGATCCATAGCCACTGAAAATATACCTTTCCTTTGGTTTGATGCGTAATCTTACACAGCTTTGCCTCTTGAGATTAATGCGCAACCAAAACTCATGGCATATATCTTCAGTGCTTATGGATCTTGATCCAGTTCTTTCTTATAATCCCCTGCCGCAATTCTGGGCTGCGCATTTTTGTTTGCCATTACACATATACATGTAATTATAAATATGCCTTTTTGATCAGGTACACAAAAATTCAGATCTTATGACAGATTATCGATGATGTGTGATAGTAATCTATTGTTCATTCACGTTTCTCGCTATCCACTCCAGAACCATCCGCATGTTGGAGATGCTTCAAGTGGACTTTCAGTCGCAGTCGTGCGTTGGCATTCTTTGGGAGTCATTGAGCAGGGCTGCTGTAGAACTTCACTCTGAAACGGATCCATCTCACGTTACGACTACACTCTGAAAAGTACTAGTCAAGAGAGTCCATTGGTATGGCCCCGACAATTCAGTGTTTGTTCGCCTTTGTGTGCCCAGGGTCGGGTGAAGCAGGTACCAACTGCTCAAGACAATCAAATCAGGAATGAGGCGTCATCATATTTCTTTGGCCACAGCCTGAAGTGAGGGTGTAGCCGAATTAAGAGCCGTTTATGGCAGGAGACGATACCCCTGTGCCTTTTCTTTGGGTGCACGGCGCCCGTGCCGTTTTACAAAACTATAGGGTACAGAGACATTGTTAGTTCATGAAGCAATCACCAGGTGGCAACTGGTGGACAGTTCCTCTACTACTGTGGCTCTTTGTTCTAATGAATCTCTACTGAATTTCAATGTCTTACAGTGCCTCATTTTTCTCCTCACACCCATCCCAGTCGGTTCAAGATGACTCTAAAATGAAACCCAGGACATGGTTTTCTCACACAAGAGGCTCTTTGTACACATTTGGGAAAGGTTAGAATTCTGACAGTGGTCTATTATCATTCACTTACTTTTGCACCTCTGGTTGCGAAGAACAACTACAATTTTTACTTCCCCAAAATGGAGAACACCAACATATGGCAAAATGGCGCCGCCCAGGAAACATAACTTATCTCCCCATAGGATTGAGGCACTCGCCTATGAGCACACAGTTTGTCGTAATATTACGTTTGTGTAGGTTCTGATATTGCATTTGACAGAGTCAATACGCTTATAGAGATTTAATGGTTTGTATTGCGTCCAGCATTACCCCATATGAATATGAAATGAGAAGGGAATGACACCTTGGGAGAAAATGCCTTTACTAATAGATTTGTCGATGAAATTTTATACAGTTAGTTCAATTGATGAATATTTATCATAATGGTGGATTTTTGGACAGTCTGCTCTATAAATCATTCGAGGTTGGTTGTGTAATACTCTCGTTATGGCTTGTGTGTGCGTGAACCCCTCTTTGTCTAAGTGTCTCTAAACAAATATGTTCGATCATTTTCTATATAATCGATGGTTTTGTGGACAGGTGGCCGTAAACCACAACTTCTTGATGCATAGAAGTACACAAGCGTTAGCGAGTGTATTAAATGGTCAAACATGGTCAAAGGTTACGGTCAGAGCTCGTATCCCATATAGTTTGCATAATGTAGTAATTCATAAGGCGGAGCCGCATGAATTCTGTAGCTATTCAAACGTGATGGAATTGAACTTATCTGAATTTATCTTACCCCTTCACATTGACCAATTTGTTTATTTTTGTAACATAATTCCCTATTGAGTTGTTTTTTTAATAAATACTCCATTTGCATTAAATACAACTTCCCGATGGTAAGTCTGTGGTAAAAAATACCAGGGGTGAGATTATTTCCTTTATTATCCTTCGTATACAAAGACCCCATTAACATGTATGGGGACTCATTAAACCAGGACCCATTGCATAAAACCTGTCAGATACCATAACTGTGGTATACGGATTCAAATCTGTGGTATACGGCCTAAAAACCACGGTATACAGAAGAAATAGTCCCTTTGTGCTATAGGGCAAAGAAATAGTTCCTATTGTTATACCCTCTTAAGTAGCAACTACTGTGTTTAATTTATTCGAAAAGATGTATAATAAAGGTAACAAACGATGGTTATGTGGACAGGCAGCTCTGTAAACCACTCGAGGTTGACGTCGTAATACACTCGCTAGCGCTCGAGTATTACTACGCGTGGTTTACGGCGGCCTGTCCACAAAACCATCGATTATTTTCTATGTATACAATGGCTTTGAGGCTATGTTCAATGGATTTCAATCCATATATAATGTGTATGGTATCTGACAATTTAAAAAAAATCTGTAGTGGTTTACTGAGTCCCCAGTACATATTAAATGGGGACTTGCTATAAGATGGATCATAGAATGTTACATATACTTAATCGTGTCACAATTCGTCATCTTGAGATGCCAACATGTTTACCATAGGGCAGTTGGGATACATCAGAACCCCGCAACCTTGTGTCAAAGGGGGGTGCTTTTCTCCGAAGCAGCTAGATTTGCTGATCAAATCCCCAGAGAATACAGATCTACCGATGGCGCACACCCAAAGAATACAATGAATTGTAGGATACTTTCATCCTTATTTTAGCAAGCACCGTTTTATATATTAGTCTATGTCGCAGCATTTGCCTTTGTGAATTCGATGTACCTTCATAGTTGCCATGACAATGACAGGACGCATAGTTGGGACTTTTCATATGGAGCAGGTGATTTTGCCAAGTACGGCACTCGCATCCTTCATATATAGTATACAAAATGTTGTGTAAAACTACCCATCGGTAGATATTGCAATATGGATTGATAGTTATCTAGCTGGGCTCAATTATTTTCCTGTTATGCTTCTCTTGTGGATCTATAATCACACCCGTCATATCACTTTTATAGCTTTCCCATCAACTTAGAAATAAATTTCACCTAGACAAAGTTCACATCAACTTGCAAACAAATAATGAAGGATTAAAAGTGGGGAAGCCTTTTTTCAGCTTGCTGTTATATGACATAGATATACCTGTGGTTTGAAATGGGGCCCACATGAGTTACATACCCAGGGACGTGTATGAATAACGTCCCGATCTTTTTTATCATTACATTAGGCGCTGCCTAATGAGTCAATGATTGAGGCTCGCGGGGGCCAGCCTGCGGAGAGAAGCGCATAGACATCTACATAATGACGCCAATTGCGAACAGGGGATGCTGCCGTAATGAATGACTCTGTGGTCGGAGTGGCCATGGCGGACCTTTTCCGTCGACGCTACGAGAGAGCGCCACTGTCGCACCGGACGTACGCCGGAGAACGCAGCCGGAAGCCTGTCACCGGAAGCCCGGTGCGGAAAGGCAGGAGAGGTTGCCCGGTCCAAATTAAGACGGGGAGACGGCCATGGCACTGCAGAGGGGATACAAAGCTCGCAACATGCTCCGGGATCTGCTTTTGCTCCTTCTTTCCGCGTGATGTGTTTTCAGGAGGGCACTGCCTGGCCGGAGAGTGACGTACGGCACCCATGCATGGCACTTTTAGCACATGATGGTAGGGATTGAGTGTGGGATGTAGGGTGAGCTATCGCAAGACTGACTTGACCAAAACATGATAGATGAAATACAATTTCATACCCAATTATACTTGCATTGTACTGCAAATCATTATCATCAAGAAAAAACTTATTGTGAAATGAGTATTCAGGTTGAAGACCTTTCACCATTGTCTGTTTAGCCTTTTGAAGGCAATAAATCTGTTACACCTGGCCCGTGAGCCTATTGAAAATATGATGGCTTATAATTCTAGTAGATACCTCCAGTCTAAATTTTAAAAAAAGAAAAAGAGGTATCGGTTTGCATCATGAGGACTGTGTAAAGGGCAGCCCATACCGGTTGAAGCCCTTGTAATGTAAATAAACAAGTTTTTAAAACATTACAGTCTCGTTGAGGGTGTAAGAAGCACGATATCTACGAAAAGGCAGACGAGCATGGAACGTGTTGTATACAATCCATTCACTGCCACCTGCCAGAGTCATAGTGAATCTTTAACCATTCTCACCCCCACATCTGATACCCATACCGGGCAAATCATACCCTGGTCACCTGATCAGTCCCCAGAAGTTCTTTCAGAAATTGATGATCTTACCGATTACTGCCTTCCAAGGACAACGAGATGCAATGATCCATATATGATATCACATATAACCACATTGAAGAAATATACGAAAGGCATGGCATGTAGGATAGATATAAAATGCACTGATTAGAATCCCTCAAACCTGCCGTATCGAAATCCTGCTTAATTAAAAGCTTAAAGCCAATACCCACTGAACGATTTCGTTTCCACCGATTAACTCCCTGAATCGGCAGGGTTATTTAACTTGTCTCAGGCAAATATGTACATCGCGTCGACTATTCCCACAACGTTTATGGCAGCCATTAGCATGAGTTAATCGTAAGCAAATTCTGTCCACACTGGACGACGGACTGCGTAAATCGTGAGCGATTTAGGACCACCGATAAAGGAACAAGTAATAAATCTCAGTATATGGGAGTTAAATCGGTGAGCTGGCCTCAGTCTGTGTGTGACATGGGCATTTCTGCTCACCCAGCGACTAATTAAGGGCCATAATTGGTAGGAACCACGGGGGGTATTTCTTAAACTCCGTTGTCAGCGACAACGGGAAGGAACACGTTCCTTAATTTATCGGTCCCGATTTCGGAACATTGGACTGCAATTTGTCGGCGACAAAGGTACATCGCCATGGGGGGGATTTCCAAATCTTAGGCAAATTACTGTAGGGGGGTGTCACATTGGCCGACACATTTTCTAGGCCTCGCCTGAGCTTACGATTGTTCTTTTGTCGCCGAGAAAGGAACATTCATGTTCCGAAATCGTACAGTGTGTATTGGCTTTAAGACTTAAATTTTTTTTGTGTTTTTTTTGTTCCGACAAATTTGCATAGATCTGTCCGTTGGAATTTTTTTTGTTCGTGGTCGCACAGTGGATTGGTATAGTATTACTGCCGCGTCTGACATAGTAAGACTTAATAGTTGACCGTTTTTTATAGGAGACTCGGAAATGATCTCATAATTATAAATATTACATAACCATATTTGCCTCAGAGCTGCCTGCAGTTCTGGGAAACATCAGAAAGTTCTGGTAATAGTTCACCAATTACTGGTAGATTTAAATTTGTACATTTTCAACAACATAGACCACAGAGGCCTGCCATACAAATTTCATAATTTGTGACATTGCATTTATATATATGCACAGTGAATGAGGTGTGGCTGTTGAAGGGTTAATGTGTCTCGGTCATACATCTGGGCCTAAGCCTGATATGGCTATTGCCAGTTTCCCACCCAATATCAAACTAAGCGACCAAGTGATTTACCTATAACCTAAATGCCCATTACCTTTAAGCTTCCCGTTTTCACCTGGACCAACTGCGTTTGCCTACAACACATCGCTTGATAGTCTTTACATAAAATCCAGTCCCATACTTCCCAGCACCATGCAACCATGCACCTGCCTGAAGTCCACTGCCCTGCCACCCGACACATAGAACCCGCTTATATATATATAACATTCATCCAAGTTGGCTAGGGTGTGTCCCATAAATCACTAATTGTCTGAATGGGTGGAGGCTTCTGTTCATAATTTTCCCAGATAACATACTTCTGCTGCCTAAGGGAAAATTGAACAACATTCCATCATTTCATTCTGGACTCGAATGTATTTGGCTGAATGCATAATATGGTACTTTAAATAGCAGTAAATATCACTGAGGTGGAATGGTGTTGTTTTCGAGGGAATGTGCGAGGAACGGAGTGCTTCCTTCTTGCTTAAAACGATTGGATTTATTCGTGTTTCATCAGGCTTCATTTCTGTCGGCTAGAGAAACTATACTGATAAAATGTTCATGAGACTGATAGCATTTCTCAGTCGTATATTATTCCTTCGAATGGCCATACTACTCACCCCAACTAACCTCTTCAAAACCCCGAGAGAGAGAAAACTGACGCTCACCATTCTCCCTCATGAGATAAATTTGTATCGAAACCCTTACCATCAGTCCCCAATAAATCCAACAAAGGCGACGTTAGAGAGTATCATTAAACCAGAAGCCAGAGGCGATGATGCAGATCCCAATGAACTCAGACTTTAGTAGAGGTTTACACACAACTGATACCGACCAAATCACTTAGTTATGGTTCCCCCGACTCTAAAAAGGGATCAGGGTAATCTAGACTAGTATAAATAATACCTTCATGTCATTGAATAGTGCCTGGTACGCCCACCTCCCTAAGGGTTGTTAACCCTTTATATAAAAAAAGAATCAGATTCCTTGAGGGATACATATTGAAAGGCATAGCCTATTCAGGTTTAGTTTTTCTTTCCTCATCCTTTCGGTATATAGTGAGAAGAGATATAGTACAGATATGATATGAATAAAAAGTTGATATCCCATGGCTTTATAATATAATTATTGGAAATAGTATATGTAATGGAATACATGTATATCACTACTAATCAGTGCTAAAATATACATATGTATATTCTATACAGTGTGATAATATGTTATTGCTGCAGGCATAGATACTGCTCATCAGGCCAAACAGATCATTATGGATTCAGGGCACATGCCAGTAGCGTCGTCATCAAAGGGTTAATGTCATGGGAAATGCTTTATAACCATGGTGATCAGGTGTTAGTGGCTATCTCCTGGTCGCCGTGTGAACGGGCCACGTTACATGGACCATGAAACTACACTAAAGGATGGCAACAAGAGCACAGCCATTCACCGTCTGATGGCCCCGGCTCGGGACAGAGAATTAGGTCCCAGTATTAATCCTCCTACAACTACCCGAATGTGACATAACACCAGCTTATACTGAATAGAGGCCGCTATCCAATCTCACACACAGATACTGTCGTAATTCCAGTCCGGGCCTCGTTTTATTATATATGCCAACGAGAGTATTTGGTCCAACGAGAGCCCGTACGAGGATTCTTGGGCCCGTTGAATAATCTAGGATCCTACATGTAGACCCTTTTCTGTATGCCACGGACGATGTGGGTCAACTTTATTCAACGCCTATGGACGACCTTATTGACGGCTAATACTGTTTTAGCAAACAGACTTAAATACCATTAAATGATAACCCTTGATTGAGGTACAGGAAAGGGTCTTCATGTATGAGCCTAGATTATTAAACAGGCCCCAGATTTGATAATTCAATGCATCGTGGGGAAGGACAGTTGTAGTCGACGATATATAAGGTATCATACATTTGGGTTTTATAATTCATATTGTGGTTGACCTACATCGTCCATAGTCTCGTTCAGCTCTCCGGGCGGGCGACAACCCTAAGGGTATCTTGGTTGATTCATGATAACAAATGAAAGGTTCTTTGCCAATTTCAACAAGCGAAAATATATCTATTATGACTCAACTACATAAATTAGTCATTAAAAACACCACTATAGGGTGCCATTTGCAGTGTATACAAACCCTCGTTCAAGTGTCCCCTAAACTGTATTACGGGTGGATTTTGTCCTGACAAACAATTTCGGTCACTCAAACCAGAAAATATATGAACAAGGATTTCTCTCTCTATGGATGACAGGCATGATAAATGCAATTGACGAGCCTTCGCCGAAAACGTAATCCATTGAGGTCTCCCTCATTGTGACTGTTAACCCCTACAAGAGAACGAGAGAACGAGAGACAAGGTATCTGGTACGGTATAAGCCCCTTTCTTTTGGCCGACAAAAACGGTGGAGATGTAGTGACTTCCCCTTCTAAGAGTCTGTTTCCAATGACTGATTTTGCGTCGGCAGTACGAAAGGTACGTCGGTGGTTCCTGGCTGTACATCGATGCTGGTCAATGGAAACGGGCTGTTAGGTGAACTAAACAAATCTCCACTGTTTTCATCGGCCTCTGGAAAGGTGGTCTCTAAAACCTATACATTATGTAAAAGGTTTCTGGCATTCCTGGGTTCCCAAAATCTTGGGAAACCAGGGTATCAAGTTGCTATGTTTCATATTAATTCACTTGAACATTATCTTCAGATACAAGGTGCTTCATAAATGTACGTACACAGGAAAAAGACTTTGAGTTTCCGTATGTCTAATTTCCGCGTAGATACGTCACATCGGGCATAAATCCTAAATATCTACGCTCATCCATGCCCATCTACGCTATTGTCCGAGTACTACCATCACTGCACATAGGAGACACCCTTGTTATTGTTTGTCCTCATGTGCCATTGGTCATACAAATCCACGGTATATGGAAAATCCAGTTTTATATCACAAATTTTGATTATAAATCATTCCTAAAACCTAATTTGGTATTATTTGATTAATAAGAAATAATAAAATGTAAGTATTTCTCTTTTCGTTTGCGTTTTTGAATAATTTTCATTTTCAAAACACCATTGTTATATGTTGTTCAGCCTGACCTTGTTAATGCAATGCTGTCGTTGGATTCTATATGGAGATAGCAGGGAGTTGGTGTGTTGAGATGTACCCTATATACGCTGTTTACGCTGGCGCCAAATATTGACGTATGTATATGAAAACATTAGTAGACACGCGAGGGTCTACGCGATGGTGTAATATTGATAAACCCAAATCTTCGTCCTTTGATACTACCAATGTTATCTACTGTTATTCACAGATAATCCAGTTACTCGTTTACAGCATAGTCCAATATGGACGTATGTATATGAAAACATTAGTAGACACGCGAGGGTCTACGCGATGGTGTAATATTGATAAACCCAAATCTTCGTCCTGTGATATTACCAGTGTTCTCTACTGTTATTCACAGATAATCCAGTTACTCGTTTACAGCATAGTCTCAGACATGATAAAGCCAGAACTTCTTATACTGCAACAGACGAATTTCTTCTTGTTCCATTTCCATGGTCCTCCCATCCAGGACTGCTGACAGAGCCTTTGTTCTTTCTTACGTTCGCTCTTCTGAAAAACCTTTTCCGGTCATTTACAACTCCATTTTTTTATCGCATAGTAATTTCTCCTCACGCGATCACCTTTTAAAACGAATCTGAGTTCTAAGGTTATCGTGTAACTTTTATAATTCTGTTGAGAAGTTTAACAGGGGGTCCCAGAAGATCTTTCAAAAACGTTTCGCCCCTCACAGGCAAATCCTCCAGAATCAGGTTCATTATCGGGTAAATTCATTATAGATCGGTTAAATGTATAGAGAATTGTGAAGTTAATGTATACATACATGGAACTTGTTGCAAGAATAACATGTTGTGACTTTGGCGGTTATTACTCCTCCTTCATTATACAGCACAATTTTCTTGTCTTCTGGAATGAGGCAGGTGAGTTATACGCGGGACCTGGTTCCGCTTAATAATCCAGGATCGGACATTTGATTACTATATACCCATGCCGTATATACTGTAAATACGCACCGTTTTGGCATATGACGTAAAAATACTGTACGGACCACTGGTCTGTACACTAAAATACGGACCACCTAGCCATACACATTTATTAAAATTTTGGTTATTAAGATAAATGATTTTTTTTTTCTAATTTCGGATATCTAGTAAAAGTTGTTAACGTCCAACCATGCTTGTACAAGTAACAGAACTCGATGCTAATTTACCGTATAAACGGTAAATTAGCATCTCGTTCTGTGACTTGTACAGCATGGTCAGGACGTTCTATATAATTACTGGAGAACTCGACCCATAATGACCTCGACCCGTTTTAAGAACTGAACCCGTAGCGAACTCGACCCGTTTTAAATCTGACCAACTGAAGTATACTCATTATTCTATTTAATAGTAAGTATGTTATCTTGGTTTCAAATCTTGTCTTATCTGGGGAAGATAACAAACAGAAACCCCTTCCCTATTAAAGCCTATCTCTAACCCTGACCCCGTCCCGTACCCTCACCCTATCTCTAACCCTAACCCTATCGCTACCCTATCCCTATCCTTAACCGTACAACTAAACATAACTGGTGTTATTTTCTATATCCGCTCGTTTATCTGAATAAAAGCTAACTAGTCAAAACTTTTCTTCTGTATGAAAACATCTTATTCATGAATATCTGAAATGGGTTGATTTCTCCAATCTTTTCTTCAGAATGGGGCAGGTTCTCCTTAGAAGTACGGGTTGAGTTCGTTTCGGATCGAGTTCTTCAGTAACCTGGCATGTAGGCCATTTTCTGTTTCCCATAGAGACCCAAAGACAATGTGGGTCAACTTTATTCTACACATATGGACGACCTTATGGACGGCTGATATTGTCACATCCAACAGACCTAAACAGTATTGAATGATAACCCTTGTAGAAGTTACAAAAAAGGTCTCCATGAATGTACGATCCTAGCCCCGGACTCCCGTGTCGGTTCCCAAGTCTGTCACATGTCAATATTGCCTCGTCTTGTTTTGTATTGTCCTGTTCGTCATTGTATTCGTGATATTTATGGTTTACCAAGAGTAAATTACTGTATATACTGTTGTGCAATAGGCCTTTTTCCACTGGCCGGTGCCACACCTTATCTGCTTAGTTACGCTAAGGCTGAAGCCAAACATTCACCTGGCAACGTATTCTTTAGCATTGATTCACTGAGTGTATGAGCATAATACGTTCATAATACCCGTGTACATTATTTACAGAGAAATAGAAATAATTACACCGTATCCTATGGTATTCCAGCTTCAATTTGGTATGTCATACATGCATATCACCTCCATGATACCATAGATATACCTTAGATAACACAGGGACACCTAAAATGCATACACACTAATACATTGGCATGCCTAGCTATAATATGCTTATCTTTTTCCAAGTTAAAACCAAGATAATTATCAACTATAAAGTTTAGACAGCTCAGACTCGTTGATACAATACCCTAGTTTGCTTTAAAAATTCAGTCTGTCAAAAAACAACACTCATGTAATCACACCCACCGTTCACACTTTAGGTGTGATTACTGTGTGGCTCTATGGGCATGTGGCCGGACTCGGCCGTGTTTGTCCGAGCGGCCGCGTTACTATACAGTGGACCGTTAAGCGGCTCTGAACGGCAACACCTGTATTGAATGTAAGAACGCCCTCACGGGTGAATGTAATATGCTTTCATGAATAAAAAAAAAAGAACGCCTGCAGACCTTACATATTCATTCAAATGGGTCATTCAATAACCGCTTATCACAAAATGGGTAAGATATCCCTTAATGAATAACAATGCGAGATTAATACCATATTGCTAACTCTCTGTCAATCATGGTATGTTTCGACTACAATGATGAGTCGGGAAACCAAGATAAGATTAACTAAAATACAATTCACAGGCCATCTAACAATAAAGGGAATGAGAAAACACGTGCATTGAAACTGCAGGAGTGGCAAAAATTTCAAAAAAGAATATTCTAAAAAGCAAAGGAGAGGGCCTTCAAAAATGGAAACCTGAAAGAATTTTATTTCGAAAGGTTTTATATACGAAAAAGAGATTTTAGTGAAGGAAATCAGTGATTGACTCCGACAAAACGGAACAATGATAGATTGGGCAAATACTGGGGAAGGTCAGGCATCAGGAAGAGAATTTTTCATACTAAAAGCGTCAGTTGAAAGGGAAAAAATAATGGGTTCCATCATTTATTTTTGGCATCCCGTCGAGTTTTTAAAACCCGTTTTGAATGAAGCTTTGTTCAAGATATATCATAACGCATGCCTGAATTTTGATACAAGGGAGATTCGTCTCATATACAGAACTCAGGGGCCTTTCCCTGGATGTTTTCTATAGAACTATATGCCTTTGGCGGAAAATACTGTAGATACCTACCTCTGCTGTGGTTTTGGCATTTATGAATCCGAGCATAGTCTGCTGGTATGGAAAAATACCACCATACTTTGAATTTTGTTTCATAGCCATGTCGTAGCCATGTCAGGGATACTTAGAATCAAAGATGAAGTTAATCCCTTTACTTTTGAAAGTGCAAATCGTGAAGGGAATTTGACTAAGGCTGACCAGTTTAATCTATTTCCTCAGCTCATGTGTTACACAGACCAATATTATTTACTTCACATAGATGTTGGAACTTCTTTTAATAGATAGTTTATGCGTTGTTGTGTTTTTCTTTTTCGGGATTCTAAAAGCGAGACGTCTGACTCATATTCCTTTGATCTTGTGGATATTGCTGTTTTTATACTTTGCCACAATCGAACGACTTTTAGTGGCGCCTATTGCTTTTCCTTTGTCCTTTGGTTTTGTATGGTAATTAATAATCAGTGATAGAAGAAAGGTCAAGAAAAAACTAATCAGTTCTCTTTGTAAGTGTTTTATTGATAGGGATGACACATCTTAGGATGTTTAAGGTTTACAGGGGTGAATAACAGCTCTAGACGCATGGACATATTTTTGGAATGACCTGGCATTTAGTCTTCTTTATTTACTAGTTTAGATGTAAGAAATCGAATGTTTCTGAGGCCAGCCCTGGCCCTCCAGCCCTACCGACTCACAGGCCCCCTCTAGACCTGCTAATGTGTTTGCAGCCACAGGCACCACACGCGGGCAGTTGGCCCTAGTGAGCCATATCCTATATCAAATCTGTTGAGGGTTCCATAACGGCCTCAACCGACCGGAATTTATCTCACCATTGGTAATTTCTACCGGAGGAAACTCACGAGATGAAAATAATTTGGTCCATGCTCCACTGAGTTTGACCGCAAAGTAATTTACGAAGCAAATCTTCGTGAATTACTCTGCGGTCAACCTCAGTGGAGCACGGACCAAGTTATTTTTATTGATTGTTTTCTTAAATATTATTAGTTGATGAAATAAATCACCCAATTTGCCATTGAGTATTGGATACACTACCTTTATAGCCGTGGAGTATGAGTTCATCAGATCATGCCTATGGGGAAAAATACTGGGGTGAGATAATTCCACAGACTAAACATACTCAACGCCCATGGAATTTGAAAAAGAAATACTCAATGGCTGATGATGTCACAAACGTAAGCCAATTAGTCAGTGATAAGGATGAGATGAAACGAAAGTTTAATAAAATGTGTGTCGGCTTACGCGGGGTGACCGTTAGGCGGGATTCTACTGCGTGTTGTTAATGAGAAAAGGGTACATTATCCTCTCACGCCCGTGCCTCCCTTTGTAAAATAACCAACGTTATCCTCTTGATAGTATGCTCATGTAAACTTTCCATATGTATTAAACAGCTAGATCTTCTTACCACAGATTTCATAGTTCGGGTCATCACTATAGATCTATACTGACAGTTGCGGACTTTTGTTTAATACAGTTACACAGAGAATCACGCCGTATATATATGATAATTGACCTGTTGCTTTGTTATATGGATCCCTGAGTTAAAATTTTCATCAGTCTCTGATGGCAAGCAGAGGATTAGTGATTTCCCGATGAAGCATATGATAATGGTTCCCCTCCTTCATCATCGGTAATTATGAGGGGTGCTATACCTTCATAAATAGGCCAATTTCCATGCCGCAATGTATACCTGGTGCTGTGTAATGAGCCTTTATAGGACAAGGTAATTAGGTCAGTATGTGGTCTGTGTGCCATAATACCGTCGCCTAATCAATTTATAAGATGCAGCTAGATTGAACGAAGACCACATGCGATTTTATTACCGAATGTACTGGTTGCACCCTCCCACCAGCGAGGTATAAAAAAGATAGCTCATGCCTTGATACGAGTAGTGACACTAGAGAAGATTTATATGTGACACGGCAAGGTTGATAACCAAGATACCGAGACATTCTTATATCGGTCTGCATTAAAGATCTATGGATATTGTGAAACTGCTGAGGAGTTTTCATTTGAACAGAAAAAAACTTATATATTGGAGAAAGTGGGGCTATAAAAAAACGCAGTGATTTCTATTAAAAAGCCAGAAAGAAAGGCTAAGTGGTGATATTTGTATAAGGTTCGCATTATGTTATTCCTTATTCCCATTGAATTTGAACTCGGGAAAAGAAGTCATTTTGGAGGATTTAGTAGCAGAGCGTCCATAATACCCCCGATAATTTAAGAAATCAACCTAGTATCTGCTGGTAACCTGTGATCCCATTGAATCCGATAGAAAAGGATTCATGCAAAACTATCAATCATACAAAAATGTGATTAACAATTTCTATTGTATGATGGAAAGCCTTAGAAGAACATGTGGATATATAACGAAAAGATGTTAGTTGCCAAGCCATCCATCATTTAGCCTTTTTATATTTTTGTTAAGGTCATCAAACCTTGTTGCCGTGTGATAACAGGATCCTACCACAGAAAAGACTTAAATCACAAATCAATACAAAAGCAAATCTAAATGTCTGTGAGAGTGATCTTCTGAAAACAATACTAATAAAGAACAGCATGACCAGGTTTGCCTCACCATAATACCCTTGTAAATGTTAAACATGTTTAAAGTCCAAATATTTTGAGATTCTGTACTTCATTAGGGGTAATTGTCGCCGCCAATTGCAGGGGAAAATGTTTGGCTCTGGAAAATGGAACCCTAACATTCAGACAAGAAATCCATTAAAGAATTAAGGGTGTATGAATGAACAGGAACTGATCGTTTGAAATTAAATACATGTATGATGGTTTTCTTGGAACTTTATATCACACTCTATTATCAACCACGCGACATATATATATATTCCTATATCACATTTGCATCACAGTGACATCATTTTACCGTCCTCTTATTGGCAACCTGTACATCGTTGTGACCCGCATACCATCGAGAAACAGAATATATTCGTATCACATATCCCAAGTGTGGATCTATATCGGTGAGAAATGCACACCTCCTGTTAAACATGAGCCTCCCCACTGTGGATAAAGATTCACTTCCTTAGTCTGGATGGGAATCACATGGGAAATCTGCAGCCACCACCATTCACCGGATGTTTTTTAAGCCCAATACTAGCCAATCCTAGGAGTTTTCCCCCAATTTGTCATAGAAGCTTTTACGAATGCCTACATCAATGGGGATATCCCCCTGCTGAGCTTAATGGTATAGGTTGGGTTTTTTCCTAGACAAGACGAATTGGCAAGCCACTTTTAAACTTAGACCTCAGTTGTACTGGATGGCTTCAGATCTGGTCCCCTATTTCTGATAATCCGAAAAGCTTCCAAATTCTTAAAGAGAGAAACAGTCATATGGAATCCTCTAATCTTCTTCGGACTAAGTTTTAAACCTATTTGTGTGTTGGGTTTTTTGTTTTCATTTTAAATCACTGGTAATGAGATAGAATGCACTTTAGGATAGTGTCCCACCATGTAGAAGTTTGTGACCGGTTGCAGGCGTATAATTTGAAATTTAGTCTCTTCAATAAACGGTAAATATACTTTACATCCAAGGTATATTTGAAGTAGAATTGATACCTGTCATAGGTACTAATCGATATGGTATTTATCCCTTCCCATTGATACGCCGATACCTGTTTTTTTCGTCCGAGATGGATAATAACAGGTGGAAATGATTGAAACTCCGGGTTATGGGTCGATGGAACCGTCTGGTACCGATATGCTTGGGGGGTGATGTGTCTTTGCTGATTTTATATCGTCCCAGCAGTTGCTGCCAGTCCCTTCTCAGTCCTGTGGAAACAGGGGCCGGTATTCATGCAGACAATAACCAATGATCTTTTAGAAGGGCGGTCGTAAACCACGAGAGGTTGACGTGTAGAAACACGCGAGCGATAGCGAGTATATTACGTCGTCAACTTCGAGTGGTTTATCGAGCCGACCATTCCAAAACCATCAATTATAGCCCCTAAAACAAAGGATAGTGGTTAACTGTGGCCCCACATTTTTAATGGGGACTTCGTGAAAGAAAACTGCCTGATAACCCCAAAAACCTTGGCCTTGGCCAAAACACCATTGTTACGTTAAGGGACTGTTCCTTCTGACAGAATCCTCAGCCTCACGATGCCTCACAATCCTATTTTAGTTGTCTGCTCTGATTCTGACAGTGTCTGATATGCTATTCGCGTACCATCGGTGTAATTGAACACATTAACCTGCCTGGATCAGTGCCGCCAGCCGCCAGCTCCCATTATGTTTGGTTGTCCGAAAGGTGCCGCGCCTGGTACACCCATTTCCGCTAGGTGTCTTAACTGGTGGGGACATTTGGTGTCTGATTCCAAAACTCAAGAGACATGACCTTGACCCTTGGAATGTTTGTTCAATAGTAGAGGTCCCCAAATCTGTAGTTCTACCATGGGCGGCCGTCCTTAAAGGGTTAAGACCTTCGCGCGCTGGTATATAGCCTATCCAACAAAGTACAATTCCTATGCTAATTAACAATCCCCATTAGCACTATATCCCCCTGAGTCCATGGTAATCGATAGGCACGTATGCTACGCTACTAGATTACGTTTTCTGATTGACACCGTTCATATAGAGGAAACCAATGAAAGTTTAGGGTCACCGTTTGTATCCCATCGAGTTAGAATCACGTAGTAATTCACTAGGCGAAGCCACGTGAATTACGTAGCGATTCAAACGAGATGGGTCCGAGCTCTAGTCCTAATCTCCAATGGGTTTCTTAATCTATCTCACCCTTCATATTGACTAAAAGCCAATACCCACTGAACGATTTCGTTTCCACCGAATCGTCAGGGCTATTTAACTTGTCTCAGGCGAATATGTGCATAGCGTTGACTATCCCCACAACGTTTATGGCAGCCATTAGCATGAGTTAATCGTAAGCAAATTCTGTCCACACTGGACGATTGACTGCGTAAATCGTGAGCGATTTAGGGCCACCGATTAAGGAACAAGTAATAAATCTCAGTATATGGGAGTTAAATCGGTGAGCTGGCCTCAGTCTGTGTGTGGCATGGGCATTTCTGCTCACCCAGCGACTAATTAAGGGCCATAATTGGTAGGAACCACGGGGGGTATTTCTTAAACTCCGTTGTCGCCGACAACGGAAAGGAACACGTTCCTTAATTTATCGGTCCCGATTTCGGAACATTGGACTGCAATTTGTCGGCGACAAAGGTACATCGCCATGGGGGGGATTTCCAAATCTTAGGCAAATTACTGTAGGGGGGTGTCACATTGGCCGACACATTTTCTAGGCCTCGCCTGAGCTTACGATTGTTCTTTTGTCGCCGAGAAAGGAACATTCATGTTCCGAAATCGTACAGTGTGTATTGGCTTTAACTGGGGAACAATTGTGACCTAATCCTCCATTGGATATTTTTCCTAAATATCTCATGGGCGTTGGATACGAGTTCATAATGTTATGTTTATGGAGAAAAAAATACCAAGGGTGAGATAAACCTGTGTATGCATAGCTTCAGGTTGAAACCTTCATCTCTTCGCATTCACCATCCCAGGTGTTCACCATAGACTGTGAATAGTTTCTGGATGGGAGGGGTATAGAGGTGTGGGATGAACCCGTGCTGCATCATCTCACACCTACATCTGTTTGTCAAAAGGCGGGGGGAGGGGGCTCTCCTCTGATTTCTCCTGGGACGTTCCCATTAGATCTATGTCTTCAAGCTCCGTGACAGACATTGCATCCAGGTCAAATACAATCACGTCTCCGTAGGATATTGCTTTCTGTTCAAACCGATCGTCAGCCAGATGTCAAATGAAGATGCTTCATCAAATACTCAGTCTAGGATTGGAGATTTGGCACTGCTGACCATTTGGCACCTTTCATACCACATGCCACTTCATATGAGTAGTTTATAAGTCGTAGTAATTCCTGCCCTTATGCATATCTTTTCTAAGTTACTCGGACAGTCTCAGCTGCGCTACCGTGGAGTGAGGAGCTAATCGGAGTATTTATCTGTTCGCAGATTAAAAGCTTTCCAGAAAAAATGACTATAATTTCTCGATTTCAAACTCTTTTTATTTCTCTAAGATTTCCCTGGTGTGGAGGGTGAATGAGTGTAACACTGCCAAGAAAACACCGCTTCTTTCTAGCCTAGACTCCATTATGATTCTGTGGGTGAGCGAATGTCATGAAGGAATTAGAGGGCGTTTGAAAGAAGACTATAAATATTTTACGCTGAACAATGAGCTCATTTTCTATACGAACAGATGGATCCTCGCTTTTACGGCGGTTATATTTCTAGGGGAATATATATAAACGTCTAAACTGGCAGACGGAATATTCCCGATGAACAAAGGTCTCCTTTACTACCATATGATAGTATTCATGCACAAGCATCTGCCAAGAGGAACTTATTTTCTGAGATGACGCGTGTTCCATAAGAGCGTGTTCCATGTTCTTCACTGTCGGCTTGGTCCTGGAGGCATCGGCAAATATTTTGTTACTGATTATTGCCTAAAATCATCACCCTGGCAATATCTGGTGTCATCTGTACCGTTTCTGACACCAGCCGATAGTGTCCAAACAGTTCGAATTTTCTAACTTCACCCAATCGCAATCCAGACCCAGTTTGACAGTTCTAACTGTAATATGGCATGATTACAGTTGGAATTTCGTCTCTTTTCAATATAATCATGATACACAAAGTTATCACCCCTATTTTGGCTCCAGACTTTACTCGGCTTCGCCTCATGAAGTCACTATGCCAAACTCCAGTCATGGCATACAGTGGCCAGGATCAAAACTCATCCAGTTTTACGATAATACCATATACCCTGGGCAAATGCCTCACTTATACTGACGAGGAGTACAGATTCCGTTATATTCATAGGTCCCTCCATACCTCGTGACCATTTCCATTCTCGAAAGAGTAAGATATAAAATTGTAATTGCGTTTTTATGATTTCTAGGTATAAAATAATAAGGCGACATAGTGAGTTTACTGGAATTCCATCTGTTCCTCGAATTGCGATCGGATATAATCACATCGTTCTTCTAAATCGGTCAATATTTCCGACCAAAATATCTCTGGATAGATGCCAATCAGGTATACGAACCATGTCTCCATATAGTACTACCCTACACACCACGTGACCTGCTGAGGGGCAGTAGTTGACATTTGTGGAATGATGTGTTGATGAAATCGTAAGTACCAAAATTTACGTGTTAATCAAATCGCGGCATATATTAATAAGGAGGCATGGGGAGTGTATCTTAATTCCATTTGTTCCTCGATATTTCTGACCAAAATATTTTTCCATGCAGGTACATTAACCATGTCTTCTAACATTATCATTAAACCCATGGCCGAAAGTGTATAGAATACTTCCCGCTGCTAGGGGTGCAGTATGACCAGTCAGTAGCATGATTTTTGAAAGGGAATTATGATTATTTTAATATTGATGAAAAGGAACTATATTCCAGGTAGTCACACCATCTTTAACTTAAATCCTTTAAACGAAACAAAGCCATCGATGCCCCATCCGCCTATGTGAAACTGAATTGAGAAACTGAAGATAAATAGAAATAAAAGAATAAGAAGCCGAAACAAATAGGAATTTTATTGAGATGTCTGAATGATTTGGACATCTTTCAGCAAGGACCAATTACTCTGTTGGTAATAGTGAGAAAGTCTTGTTATTCGTTTATTTTGACGGGATTATTAGGATATGTGGTTCCTTCATTCTGTAGCTACCATCAAATGTGAAATGCGCATATTTTGAATAATCATGACCCATATTTATTCATTCCATTTTTATGAGATGCATTGAAATAGAAATAGAAACTCACTTAATTACAAACCAGTTTTACAGGACTGGGATATTCCTTTATCGTATATACAAAGCATTACGGCTAAAGATTAATCCATGAAGGCTAAGTCCTGAAGAGAAGTAGGGAGTTTGGAAACAATGGCATGAAAAAGGCATCTTAGGGAACGTAACTCAGCTAGACTTGCTTTGAGAATCCATTACCAGTGTTGTAAGAGCAATGAAATGCTTAGAGAGAACTTCAGGGAGCAGCGCTATGGGAAAATCTGTATAAATGTAAGCCTTTTTCCATTGGCCGATTATTCAGCACCAATTTACAGACGGGAACCACCGATCGATTTTTAGCCAACCCGACCCCAGATAGGTGAATGGAAACAATATATGAAGAAATGCTCACCGATAAATTGTGCATAGATTATGCAATAAATCTAGCACTGACCGACCTGGTCAATGACCGACAGATTCAGAATGCTTTGATTTCGTCGGTGATCCTCAGGGTTTTATCAGGACAAGACAAGCATGGCTTTAAGCCCGGTTCAATTGGCCGATTAAACGGGACCGATCTGCAGTCAGAATCAACTGATAAATTGTTTGGGTACACCAACGTAAAATCGGCGAATGGAAACGAGACCTACAGAGAATGCTCACAGATTAATATGACATAGATTATGTAACAAAGCCACTATCGACGGATCTTCTTACAGAAAATCTGTGTGTTCCTGGAAAATTAGGTAGAAACGGTGCATACTATGCATCTTAACCGATGAACTGGTACCGACATACAGTCGGTGGCATCACAAAGAGACTTTTAGGGTAACTAAAATAAACGGTGCCACTTTCGTCGGCCAATTGAAACTAGATTATACACTGCAACCTCAGTGATTATTTGATACCGACGTGCAGTCGGTAGCACCACTGCCAGACCTATAGGAGAACTCGATTAATCGGTGCCGATTCCGTCGGCTAGTGGAAAATGGATTTATGATTTATGAATTATATGAGCTTTAGAAAGGAAGCAACATGCACATTAAAATTTTACCTTACATATTAGTGAGTGAAGCTAAGTATAAAATAACACAGGAGGAAATACATCAATTCTATAAAGTTGTGTTGAACTGTTATTTTCCCTTTAAGACATGTATGTCCCTCCTTGCCACGAAACAACTCAAATTGAAAAAAGGTCTAGATGACTGACAGGTAGTGTGGAATAAAAAATATCCAATGATAAAAAACAGCAGGTGTAACGTTCATAATAGTTGTGGCTTTAAATATTCCAAAACACATTTCACACAAAGGACAAAATGTCTGGATTACTTGGAGGAACTTTTACGCATTTATGTGATGTTAATGGTTTAGATGAGGCACCTTCTTACAAAACATAATAGTATCCCTTTTCTAGGGGAACGCAGCTTCAAGAGTTTTTGTATTTTGATGTCAGGATCGGAGTTTGGAGTTTTATTACTAGCTATCTTTGCCAACTCTACAATCCGCCTTACAGTTTTGTCTGGTCTTAAAGGATGGATCTCGCTGAGAAACATTTAAATCGAAATTGGACTGGGAAGACGTCTCTACACTTTATTGATTGGCTGAGCGGCTTCCATCTGCCGTATGCCTCTTTTGCAATGAGTCACATGGTTCGATCGCTGGTTTAAAGCCAATTTACATTGGACGATTATTCGGCACCGTTCTTGTACACTGATATAAGATCGATGAATAGAAATAAAGTATACGCGTATCTATAAATACTCATCGACCAATTGTGCATAAATTATGTAATAAGGCTTCCACCTACCAACTTGGTCAATGACCTGCAAAAGAAAAATGCTTTTAACGTTGAAGCTCAAGGTTTAAGAGGGAAATCTGAATAGATGCAGTAAAAAAGGCACATACTGCACCCCCGCCGATTATTTGATGTCGACTTGCAGTCGTTGGCAGCACCGACAGACTTTTAGGGGAACTCGATTAATCGGTGCCGTTTTCATCGGCTAGTGGATGGCTTTTACCCTGGCTCTCAAGCTGTATTTGACCAATGATGAATTCAAAGATATCGATTTTTAAGAGTAATGTTAGATACTTCTCTCTGTGTAATGTCATTTATCTGTATTATCTGTGCTGTTAACCACAAATTGATTTTATCAAATAAGGTACTGAACTGCATTCATTGCCAGTAGCTAATTAAGTGATTTAAGTGACTCTATCTTGATTAATACACTCTGGGTGTGGCGCCTATTCACTATGTGAAATATTATACGAACTTGACGGGTTGATTAAATAAGAAACATAGATGTCAGAAATGACAATGCTTATCTAGAGATTCTTATCTAATAGGACAGGGCTAGGTCTTTACCTTTGACAGGCGCCATTAAGAGATAATACTCTCACATAAAAACGTAGTGGTATCTTAGACATGCTACGATGTTATCACCACTCTTAACATATAGCTTAGACACCCCCGTGTAAGTCCATTTCCTTGGATAGGCACCGTCTATGGAATGACAGATAAAATTGCTAATGGTCTGCCTCTTACTCAATGATACTGTCAGAGATTGAAAGAGATTGGATACAGTTGGATGGCAGGTTAATATAGCTGAATGGCATGGTCGATCTTGGCCGGCGGCTAGAAGGGCATCCCGAGCAGTGTCCTGTGTTATCCATCCAAGACACCTATCAAGATGCTTTCCCAGACGGGCCCAGCCATCCTGGAGTCATCCCAAACCTTAGGATATGCTTCCAGGGATTCCTGAGCTACATCGGAGTCAGCTCGTCAGTCTTACAGGAAAGAATTTAATGGTATGCTAATGTTTCCTCATTTTAATGTACCAGCCCCCTCCAGGTGTTTACGATAGTTCTGTTTATTTGTAAGATATTATCTTGTATGAAATGTAGTAAAACCTCATTCCCTTTCTAAACAATACAATAATGAAAACAAATGGTCTTATGGCTGGGTTTCAGACGGTAGTATTGTCATATATATATATATATATATATATATATATATATATATATATATATATATATATATATATATATAGATTAGGTCATATGCTATGCCATTGTTGTACAAAGGATATGTCTGCTATTGCTAGGGTTAACAAATTAGTGCCGGGCGGGATCTTAACTTTAGTGTAGGTCTGAATATCTGGACTGAGGATGAACACAGACAAGCTGAGAAACGTAGATTAACGTAGATCATCTAGTTAATAGTCGTCTGGTGGTGCTCCATTACGCAATATCGGCCGCATTAGTCGTTGACCTGAGAATTTCCTTAAGTGTTTACACGAGACGACTCTTTTTTTTATAGAAATTAACTATGACTGATTTTTACAGAATTGTCAGGTATCTATATGATTAATTCAAGCCACCTTGAAATAGTAATCGGCGTCGAATCGTCGGCATATTCGCTAGGTGGTGCCAAACTACGTAATCTGACGTAATCAGACGATTTGTGGTTGTCACTGATTTGACGATTTCTAGCCATTCATAACTGAAAGTCGTCAGGTGGTGATAAATATAGGAACCGTCGCCTATAATCGTCTAGTGTAAGCTCTTCGTATGGTCAAACGTCGAACCCCGAACCTAACAATCTGCAGTGGAACGTGGTACTTCGCCTTCCAGAACACCAACATAAGAGTACGGGGCCTACTGCAGTACACGAGGGTTTTTGTTATGACATGGTCATTGCCTTTACGAAATGATGAGCCTTGGGACTTCCGAGTAAAAAATGGCTGTTACCGAGGTCTCAGAAATGAGGTATCTGTAGTGTTGGTTGGTTCCTTTGAGAGTTGCTCGGGTAACCCCAGCCCGTCAGTGAAGAATACGCAAATTGTATCAAATTCCTTCGACTCGAACAGGTCATGTGAATACTCTTTCAGTTTACTTATCAAATGATAATTAAAACGGGTGGATTTAAGTGATATGAGATGGGTTAAAGGTAGTCAAGGTTGAGGGTATCTACGGAATGATTAATCCCGCTAGTATTCTCTCACGATGGGAGTACAATAACGTTTTACAAGGACTAAGAATCTTATTATACTTGAATGGTTTGTAAATGGTCACTGAGACAGGCTTTTAATATGGTTTACAGAATAAAAGTGATAAATATTTCCGGTAACGCCGAATACTTTTTTATAGACCCACATATATATACTAAACTGTTGACTCTGGAATTTTGATTCCAAAATCAGGAATTATAGAACCCTACATCATTTAAGTGTACATTGTCATATTGAGCCTTGGCATTGGTTGTTCGAAGTGTCACTGGCTTCATGGATCCCCGGCATTCCATGACCCTGCCAAACATCCGTCTCCAGGGATGTGGACTTGATGCGATGTTAAACTAAAGGAGATGGAACAAAGCGGCTCTTTAAAGTTCTGGTTCTCGGACTGGTATCACGATCTTGACCTTCAACCAATCTCCCCCAAACCTCCACGTATCAACTTTGTTTAACGGTGCGAGAAATAACCCTGTCTGAAGGATCCTAGAAGTATCCAAAGTTTGCTGTTGGTAAACTATATCCTTATCATACAATAATTTCTTCTTATTTTTAAAGGATTGTTTTTCTCTGTACAGCCACAGGGGTCTTCTTGATTTCAACGAACGCTTACGATGATTACCCATATTTTCTTATTAGCTGAAATCGTTTATTCAGAATTTATACCGCGTAATGACATATTTCCTTTTGAACTTGACTTGATTTGTTTGCCGCCTAATTCACCTCTTGCACATAAATGTGGCCCTGCGATCGCCGTGATAACGTGTATCACTGACTCTATGTACATCAGCTTAGTCGGATCTCTTCAGAGCGAGGCGCGTGATCCGGAAGTGAAGGCCGTATCACGGCGTGGTCGTTAGAACCATGAACTCCTTTGTCTAATACTGGACAGTAAACTGCGGAGATAATCATGATATAAATGTTTTGTTTGGATTTAGGTATAAAATATATGTTGAATTCTCCATTCCCGGAATCTAATCGAAAACAGATCTGGGTCCCCGTGTGCAATAATAGGTGCCACACCCACTTGTTCTATTACAAGTTACAGTAATACCCTGTACTACCATAAGAGGTATTTCCCTATTTTTCTGACCCCAACTGACATGCTGTATACTTTCGATTAAAGTTGCTTGTCCAGCTCCAGGTGACTAGCTGTATATCTATCGTCCCGCAGCCTTGATCACGGTCGCTCTAACGTCTATGTTTTATTCATATAATGTCGTTATTGAACACTTGAATGCCCTCCTTCCACAAAGACAATATATGTTACAATCCTTGTTTTTGTATGACCGTGGGTCATCTCCCACCAGCTCTGTATCAAACATTAATTTCCCAGTAGCAGATGGGACCCCATTTCCAGTTCTCTTCACAGGCAATTGGTGAGGCTACGACCGCTAGAGGTCTTGAGACCCGTCCCAATGGGACATCGGTCATCTATTGCCCACGTCTCTAAGGGGAGCAGGCATTGGTCTCATGCCAGGGTCAGCAGTGTAAATTCAGCGACTAATCTAAACTGGCAGATATACCTGGTAAAAACGAGAATTTTATGTTTGCTTTATAAGACCTGGGCGGTAAATCAATTACTGACCAGTCAGTGGTCACAATACACACCCACACATCCTGACCCTTGTACCACCAGATGGCATCGTTAATCTCATTCACTACCCCTCTCGGATGCATTGGTTCGTGTGGCAATCACCGAAGGAGGCCCTTTATGGGAAGTCCTCTGGATATTGCCTCAATAAGCCCGTCCATTGCCTTCATTCACTAAAAGGATGATCGCACGAACGGCTATACTCATTGTTATGCCCACTGTGCGTGGTCATTTCAGGTGGCCTTCACAATTGGCGTTCATCTTCAAGGTCCTTTCAGGCACCCTGTAGATCCCTGAAGTAAGGACATCGTCAGGTACGCCTGAGTCCCTTTATCAAATATGCAGTGTGATATCAAGACCCTACTACGTACCCGATGCAATAACTACCGTGTAATTAGAACCTCGATGAAGCCTTCTCCCAACAGAATCTATTCTTTCATATGCAGATGATATTGTGTTAATGGTAGAAAGATATCCAACCAGGTACACCATGGAGAATGGAGATTACATCACTATAATTATAATATGGATAACTAGAAATCAAATTTGGATAAACTTTGATCAAACTAAATTAATATTGGATGGGAATAGAAAGGAATTAATTATTTATAGAAACCTAGTGGTGGAAAATGAAAAAAAGAGATTGAGGCGGTATTAATGTCCTGTTATGGTCTTGTATAGTTGCTGGCCAGAAGCGTCAGGTGGAAATGCCACATTAGGCGACACATATGGTATGAAAGCTATTTACGCACGGCCCCGCGATACAACCCAATTAAAGCAGCAAGACTCTCCGTTAGTTGCCTCAGGTCTCCACAGCTTTCCATGAAAGTAGTAACACCTCGAGACAGATGAAGTCTGGTCGAGGTCCAAGTATCAGGCAAAAGGGGACGGCCCGTTTCCATTAGCCGAAGAAAGCAGCGGAAATTTTTTACCCAGAAAGTCGACTGTGTTTCAGTCACTCATTGAACAAGCTTTCATACAGTGGCCTTCTAATATGAATAACTGAAATACATCTGAATGTGCCTCTCCTGCTGCCATTTGCGGACACTATTACAATTACTATTCCCGTTTGAAGCTATCGTATATGTATTATATATTGGCACTTGACCAATCATTTAGCAGTTGTACCAGTGAGGCAGCCAGTCCCATATTGAAACTGTCCCATTGATAGCGAGATTTGCCTTGGGGCTCTGAATCAGAGCCCCAAGGCGAATCAGAGTCTGGTCTGATTAACTAGTTTTACTTCATCATACTGGATCATATAATGGTACAATATTGATGTAGAAGTCACTTGGGACCTATGAGAAGAGAAACCACACTGCACCGCTCCAGCTATTTGTCGGCAAAACCTGTCTCTGCAATGTTGGACTCTTTACAATCTTAGGATTTTAAGATGTTCCCTCGGCGCCTTTTTACAGGCGATATATTGCTACCAAAGGGGAAATAATTGCTAGATGTGTAGTGTGTCTAGCAGTTTTCCCAGTAAGATTTGTAAATGACATTGATAGATTTTTTTAATTACATTAGTGGCAACCTCTCGATCACTTTGGGAATGATATTATTAGATCATAATAGTTTTAGGTTTTAAAGTAAACATTCAACTGTCATAGCATCTCTAACCCCTTGATTCTACTGAATATAAAACTAACGTATGCTACTCAGAAATAAAATACCATGAAATCTTGCTTATAAATGATAGTTCTCGTATTGTCACTCTTTTAGATTTGTCAAACCAGTTTGAGTTTGAATTGACATCAAATCTCCGCTAATAAAATAGTTCCTTCCTAGAAGCCTCTCATAGCAGCGACGAGTTTGCCGTAGTTTGCTCGAGCGATGCAGTGTGAAGAGAAACCAGTGTAGATAAAGAGAATAGGCATCGAGCCCCGCGTATGATGCGGATCTGATACCTGACTGAAAAGTTGTAGAAAGCCAATAGAAGATCTCTCTATGCTATCCTCCTCTATCCCCAAAGGGGAAAATAGGGATAGCTGGTCCGTCCACCCCTCCCTTGCATTTCCAGTTGATAGGCATCAACATTAGCACAGGTTTCACTGGGGGGGGGGGGGGGTGAATGGCAGGACAGAAAGGTTTACATTATGTACAATCCCGGAATAAGTATTTCGAGCACTTGCACCGAGCCAGACATGATGTGACATTCCAAGGGTAAGTGATGGCACTATAAAACTGGTAACAATTAGACTTCCAACCGTGCTCTAAGAGATCTGGCCGTGGTAGGCGCACGTGTGGGGGCGATTCACGTAGATGGAATAGCGTCGCGACACCGTCTGTGTCCCATGTCTATAAACCTTTTTCCACAGGCTAGTTTCACACGTTATTTACTTGGTTACGCAATGCCTGCAGCGAAACAGACACCTGGTAATGTATTATTTAACATCGGATGACTGAGTGTACATGAGCGTTATATTTTTTATAATGCCTGTTTCTATTATCTCCAGAGAGAATACAGTGATTGCCGCGTATTATATGGTATTCCCGCTTCAATCTGATGTGTTATGTATACATGCATATCGCCTCATTAATACTTCAGATATGGCTTATAACGTACACAGGATCGCCACACATGGCTCTGCAATAACACAGTGGTAGGCCTGGTAATAGCGTACCTATCTTTATCTATGTGACAATTATCAACGATCAGGTTTAAACCTGCTAAAACAGATTCGTTGTTATATACCATACCTTGCCCAACAGACCTATCTTGTGGAAAATAACAGCCTTGCGCTCACACCCACCGTTCACACTCTATAAGAAATACATGCATAGAGCTTAAATAGGAGTGAGTTGATCGGACAATGCCGTTGCAGTACTAAGTCGCGCTTAATGGAAAAACAACAATTGAGGCAAATGAAGTGTAGAGTTCCATTAACAGAAGCCACTGACCTCTCCTATCACTAAACATTATCATTTCTATTGCACTGAATCGAGATGAATGATATCCTCAAAAAGAAACCAAGTTTTGGTTGAAGTCATATCGCATAGTATTCGAATGAGTTGGATGACGACAATTTTGACCAAAACGAGTTGCTTTCTGTATTCATCTCACCCCTGTACACACTAAAAGAACAGGTGCCACATTGGATATTTTATCATATACCAGTGTCAGTATACCCTTCACATGCTGCCCATTCATACTGATGTCGTTTTTATATCCGCACAGCACCTAGGTTGTTTACAGGGTATGTGAGCGTGTGACATTAATGTCAGCCAGAGGTGCCACTCACTAATCCTACCTTTTGTTAACTGCACACTTAGGCCAAAAAAATAAATGTTGTGTTTCTGGTTACCTGACCAAAAAACCTAGGTTGGGAGGGGGGGACATTTCTTTATGAACAAATGAGACATTACAAAATTGCTAATTTAAGGTATATAATAATAAGAAGACAGACATACCGTGCTGTCAGCCAACGTAACTAGACACAATCAGACTGGTTGATATAAAATCATTTCGCATATTTAAGCTATTTAAATTTATCTTATGTGAACGCCCCATGCTAGATATCTCGATATTTGATCATAATAAACTTCTAGGCCTTACTGGTTGTTTTTTGGGGGTTTTTTTGGCAATTTTTAAGGGAATTTTGTGTTACACAATCACCGAATTCGGCTATATAGCCGTTCTTCCACTCGGGCCCTAGACCCCTACTCCCCATTCTAATGGCGGGTATTAAGCCGAATGGGCAGTGGGTACCATTTTTGTGTAAGTCTTTGGTATGACCCGACCGAGGTTTGAACCCACGACCTCCCATGCTCGAGGCGAACATCCTGACCACTTGGCCACCGAGCTGGTAGTCTGTAACATGTCTCTGAATACTCGAATCGAAAACCGGTAGTCCAACGCACCCCATGTGTTACTAGGCATGCACAAAATTAGTTAATGACCTCTCCACTCACCTAGCAGATGTTTGGTTGCTATTCGGTAGGCGTGTGTATAACAGAGGATACGATTCGACAGTGGCCGAGAGCTCACAGGCCTTTGACACTGGAAAACAGCAAGATCCGTACATTCCGGGCAATGAGGTGAACCCGACTCAGATGAACAAATGAGACATTACAAAATGGCTACTTTAAGGTATATGATAATAAGAAGACAGGCATATTGTGTCTGTATGTGATGAATACTTGGTAAAATTGGTGATGATACGAACCTCTGCCTTCAGCGTTGGTTCGTTTTATCGTCGATTTTACCACCTATTTATCACATACAGCCACTGTAAACCTGTTTCCGCATATGATGTCATAGGCCCCAGACAACAGACTGCAATACTTGTAAGGGCATGGAGAACAAATTACCAATATTTAGCCATTATTTTAGTTCATAAATCTTTACATCATTGCGTTGAGGCTCGTATAGCCTACTAATCAAACAATATAATGATATAATAATAATATAATGATATAATAATACATACAGCCATATTGGGCACCTGCGTAGAAACATAGAAGACGTATTCGACTTGTGTCTATGCTGTCAGGCGTAATGGCTCTATTGGGCGTCCGGCATAGATATAAATCTTCATATAGCTATCAAAACATGTGTAGCCACACATAGACATATAGATAACAAAGGAGGTTCTGCCATGGTCCCCTGTATAGACATTATCGGCTGCAGCTAACAGACTCCTCTTCCGCGAAAATAGAGCCATAGGTTCATCCTGTGCATGGACACATTAGCTTTACACTGGCGCTGCTATCCAATGATCTGATTATATGGGGCGCTGTCAATACGCCATACATCAAATTTGGGAGGAACTGACATATGGAGATTGCATATGGTATCCACACATTCACATTTAAAGTTTGTGAATGAAGGCCCATGAATATTATATTCTACTAATCCATTTGTGCATCACACCGGATCGGATTATAATCCATACACAATTGGTACCTTTCTCCCCAGACCTCTGGCAACTCAGATATATATTCAGCCAGTGCAAGTGTCTGTTTAACGAAAAAGACTTAAATTCCATTTTAACATAATATAATAGAATAAATATAGACGTGAAGAGAAACATTTCCAATGTTTTCCTGCTTTTAGTATCAGTGTGACTAAACTATACTGGTCTGCCTTATCAAAAGCAAGCTTTTACGAATGGTCCAGAATGAAAAAAACCCACCTAGCCCAGGAGATGCAAGCCTTAATTGAACAGATGATTGAGAGCACGTAGAAGGCATTGCTAGTATTGGCCTTGGATGATTGCTACTGTGTGCTTGGTGTACTGGGGAAAAGACGTGGTCGGTAGGTGGTCGCTCGTGTGGACAAAGGGCAGTCAGCTAGTTATCAGCTATCAAAATCACGACGCAAATCAAGTTATACAAGTTTTTGATCTAGAGTTCTTGGCTTCTTCTTTTTGTAAAGGTAAGCCAATGCTGATGAGATGACTATGTAGATCTGGTATCTCCGTATCCATCATGGCTTTTCTATACAATTACGGTCCTGTTAGCAGGGGGTTACATAGGGCTAGGGTGGTGCCATTTTCCACTGACAAAGGGCGCTTCTGGGACTTCGGCAGCACTGAGGTGATTATTTCTGTCAGCTACAGAAAACCACTGTTGGCTAGTCATTATTACATATGGAATGAGGTGTGATGTATATACTGTCCCCATCATTATCCACGATAACAATACCTACGCTGAAAGTCATACATGTATTATACTGTGCTCAACAGACCTAAGCTCAATAATTTGGGTAAGATGGGGTCGGATTTAGTCTATAGACTACACAATACCTGCACAAATTTGGTTTGCATCTAGATATTATGATGATTAATGAATACTGCAATATGTGAGGGGATGGTCCCGAACGGGGCTAATGATGGCAAGAAAGTTTTTACCACTATTTTACCTTATTTCGGTCATATCTAGTTATTTCCTACGAAAAGTTTTCTTTGAGGCCCAGAACAAAATTAAGGCTGGCAGAAATATTATATACCTAATAACAGTTTTCAGCCCTATGATGGGAATCTATATAGAATAGGTGACAGATATTATTTGATATTCAGAAATATGAGCTACCTGCGAATAGGTTAGGAACTCTTTAGATAACGTGACTAGAAAGAATGATTATTTATCTCTATCATACACGTACCTAGACGAAAGTATATACCTTTTTTGAGAAGTATGTTTTTAAAGTTGATTTCTCTAAAAGCCAACAGCTGAGTGGAAATAGCAATTCTCCTCCGATTAGGATAGTAAATAGGGGAATTCGAGCTACTGTCACCTAGATTTGTAATGACTGGAAGAATCAGGGGGAATTAAAATAATATTCCAGAGAAATTGTCTCTGAAATTGTAGGAAATGTTGAGAGACAATTTCTGTAGCAATCATTATCAAGATCAATGGAACAGATATCATTGATGGATATACATTTCATAAAGCTGCTTGACCCCATATAATGCGATGTGAAGTATGAAAATGCCATTCATAACATGATCTCCCTCTTCTCTATGATATGTGGAAGATCAAAGTATTTCTCCCCTCATGGCTTAATCTCCAAACAACAAGTCGATAAAACAGCGCTGCAGCCGAAGTGGGATCCGTTGCTGAAGGACGGCTAAATGAGTCTGCTAATCACAAACCCCGCTGTTACCAGTCGCTGCTACACGGAAATAAGCTCCTCTCACGTCTGGTCAGAATATTAAACACTAAGCTAGATCTATTGAATAAACCCACCGGTCGACACTGATGGTGATAGCCTAGACAATGGACCTTGCACTGTATAGCCGGGCTAGCGAGTCATTACCGATACTTTATTGACCTGTCTGAGGTTACAGGTAGCGCCACCCTTGGGGGAATGGCTAACTATACAAGTACATAGAAGAATGAAACCCATCGCGCCCGATCCAAGCTGATAGGCCTTACGATTGGCATCCCGATTCAAATAAATTTGATTCATTCGCCATAGTGTTAGGTATTTCTAATCGTAGTGTATTTGGAGGTTTATTGTGCCGAGCTGGCGGCAGTGGGTGCACGCTCTAAAATATATCAATTTAGGAATGCATCAGCTCTAGTCCCCCTTCCCCCAAGAAGAGGGAGTGCAGGCCTGAAAGAGTATTTTATCAACTAAAAAAGTAGGATGTTAAGATGATTCACCTTTAGCAAGCGTGGCGCGGCAGTCGCCGTGATAACGGGTTGCGCCGGTTCTGTTGAGCAATATGCATATAATCACGTATATAAGATATATCCTAGAATGGTCCTAGAGTGTGGAATAGGTCTATTGTCGGTATTTATTTTCTAAGAAGTTGATCATATCAGAAAAACTAGATGAGGTAGAGAGACATTCTCACATATAGACCTGTATAGGTGTATTTTTCATTCTGGACCATTCGTAAAAGCTTGCTTTTGATAAGGCAGGCATAGTTTAGTCACACTGATACTAAAAGCATGATCAGATCGTAAATGTTATTCTTCATGTCTATAATTATTCTACAATCTATCAAAATTGAATTCAACTGTGTTTTTGCACTTGCACATGTATATAAATCTGGGTTGCCACAGATCCAGGGAGAAACATGTGACCGACTCGACATCCATTGTAAGCTGGCGCGAGTGTGAAATAGGTCTATTGCCAGCATTTATTTTTTAAGTTGATCATATTCGATAAATCATATGAGGTAGTGAGACATTTGTGAGGTATATGATTATATAATGCTTACTAACTGATCAGCGACGGAAGAAGGCGTTATAGTCTAGTACATGGCTCTGTATGTACAATAAAAAAATGAATGATAAAAAAAGTATCTTACAAGTCTCGTCGGTGGCAAACTGTAGTATAAAAAACAATCATGGAGGTGGACGAGCATTGGACGAGAGGATAAAATGAGCGATTGTGAGTGGTGTTGAATAAAAATTCGTTCATTTTGAAAATATCATTTATTTATCGTTCAAGTCTCCTGGCAGACGACCACGTTTTCGGCGTCGTAGCCGATGTCAAACTCGTTTTTCATGCACAAAATCCATTCCAAATTAAAAGATATTTTCAGCAGAGATTTCTATTCATATTTGATACATGTATACCAAATTTCAACATTTATTAACGATTGAATCATTTTTGTGTTAAATGTTTGAAAATCACTGGGAAAAAAGTTTGCCATGGATGGGGTTAGAACTCCCAACCTTCAGGTTGAGAGACCAACGTCTAACCTCTTTGCCCACAGAATTATACATGTTAAAGGGAACCCGTGGATATAGGTCAATTATACAATCATTCTGCGATAATTGAACGATATTATCACGGACGACAGTGCTCACATGGACGAGCAGTTTTATGCTACACTGAAAATAAATTATCGTTTATTTCTCGTCCATCCTTCACTATATCTTATCGTCCAGCCTCACGGACAACAATTTTTTATTCAACAGGGCCCTGGTCTTTTCGAAATGACACTTTGTCTCCCCGGTCGCTCTAGTGCAAAGAATTATCTTTCTGTCACTTCAACCGCTAAACTCGATTGCACCCTGATATGACCATTGGTCTGGTGCACCACTAGAAGGCAGCCATCTGTGTCGGATTTCTGTCTGATGGTAGGGGTACTTCCAGAGCTATCTGACACCCACCTGACACCGGGTCAAGCCGTAGATCAGCGACCTTTGCCGAAGGCTTTTAGGAAGGCATCTACGAGTAGACAGCGGGTCCAAGTAGATCATGTAAGACTAGAGAGTAACAGGCTGGTGATTTTAATGTGAACGGTTGCAATGCCAGTCTGGGTGACCTTTACATTCTTGTGTCTATCTGCTTTACGTGGCGACTTCTGGGTGAACCAGACGGCCACTGAAGGACCTATGCTTGAGCAATACATGATGACCTCAATGTTGGCAATATGTACACAATGTTAACATGATTTTGATCTACATTGTCGTATTTTCCACTTAGTTGATGCGTAGTAATATCCGATATATTGAGTAGTGTTGATAGATTTTCTAATAATATATTTTATTATATACCTGTGCCAGTATGTTACACAAATACCAACCTCTGCTAGGGTATTGGTATTAAATATATACCGGCACAGTATGGTGGTATAAAATGATGTACCACCCTACTTTGAATAAAAATTCTGATTGGCTGAAAAAAATTGCACTGACCTACTTAGGAAGTGCTGGCAGTGACTTGCACAAGGATCAGAGGAGTTGAAGGGAAAAAAGAGAGTAAAAAATGGGCTTGGAGCATATTCTGTGCTTGACTTTCACTAAGATGTCAAGAGATATACCAGCACACTTTGAATCCAGCTCGCAGGGATGCCAGTTTGTAGGATTTTGCCCACATGTAGGATTTTCATTTTAGTCTCAAAGTGATGAAAATTTCAAGAAATTGTATGTTTTGAGAACAAAATAGACTCCAGGTTCCCTGAAATCTAAATCTTAGATAAACTTGTTCTGTAATCTTTCAAAATTCTGAATTTAGCTACCCGAGTACACTCAGTTAGAGGCCCTATGGATCCCAGTGCTCCAACCTAGAACTGTAGGATGGTAGGATTCCTGTAGGAAATGCTCCTATACGGATAAGGGCAAACTTGAATACTGACTTCTGATTGGCTTAAAATATATGCCCAAGAATCTGCTAGGAGAGTGATGGGGATTCCCCATACACCATGTGCGTTTTAGGTGATACATAGACTGGCCTCAGTCCCCATGTAGGAATTTTTTCTGACCCCAACTAGCATCCCTGAGCCCGGACATTGTCATATTTCCTTATGTTATTCATCAAATACTTATATTTGAAGGTATTTAATAAAATAAAAATGTATCATCTTACTGCAGCTCGTGGAATATTTGAGTAAGAATCAGTTCACAGATTAAACGCCTGTACTTTGAAATATCTTGAATCCATAAGAATGTACCTTTAATTGCCATTCAAAGTATAATTTCGGCATGCAGAGCTGGTCTGTCGAGCGTACAGCACAGAAGGCCATACACGATCTTTATGATACATAAGGAGTATATATGTCAGTAAGTACTAGAACAATGCACATAGGTGTATAATACATGGAGACATATGTAATGTGACTGAATGGAACTTTTTCCAGGTTATCGCGCCGGGTACCCGCGGCAGGAGTACAGTCATGGAGCCGGGTACTAGTGCCATTGACTACCGCTAGAGGCCGGGCATATAGGCCTATTATGAACATTCTGATCTATGTATCACGTGACATGACACGTGATATTTAATACTATTTTCTATTTCGCCCGGAATATCAAATATGATGTTATATCTACATTCTCTGAAAGTTTCAAGTTTATTGAACCATTATTTCCAATATTATCTTAAAAAACGAATATTTTGTAAATGATGCCTCAAGGCATCACCCGGCCAGCCACGGTTGATGCCTTGAGGCATCACCCGGCCAGCCACGGTTGATGCCTGAAGGCATCAGCCGGCGTGAATGGGTTAAGTCTGATATATTCACAGAGATCGAAGGGCGAAGTGAATCTGTTCTGACCAAAACATCAAGGAACAGACCAAATGTATTTTAGTAAACTCATTATGTCCCCTTATTATTATATAGTTGGGTATCATTAAAAACGCAATTTTACAACTCACGAAATAGCAGAATAGCAGTGGTCACGTGATACGGAGGGTCTTTAATATTTTTTATTATCTAAAGTGAGACATTCGCCCACAGGTATATGATAATAAACAATAATATTTACCTAGCAACTAGTTACCAACTCTGGCATGTATCACTGAATGCAAACCATTTTGTCTGAAAATAATTAATATCATATTGCATACAATCTCAGTAGAAAAAAATATATCCAAACAGGTTCAGAATGTTTATTTTTTCTCCGAATTTCATCAGCACAGGAAAGTGTGTTGTAAACCTAGTCTACAGATGATACGTATACACAATAATAAAACTGCCAGACGATTTTATGTATAAGCTTCTATGATGTATAATATCAATCAACTTGCTCAAAGAGCCCAGTAAATTACATCCTCGGGTGCATTAACGCTACTTTCCGTTTCCAGTCAATCTTTACTTTAGACAAAGCTCTATAAGGTAGGGTCGATGTCTGATGAGAACCACTGTATTTATGACGGTAGACTGGCAGATTGAGGTTTTGATTGTGGAGTGACAGTCTGTGCTCATGTACAGACGTCCATTACTATGGCAGACAGTTTGTGGCTCACTGATGACAGACCTCAGGTTCCTTACAAGAGTCAATTCTCATTGACCAATATACGGGTGCCATGAGTAATTCTGTGAAATATCAGATAAAAATTCATAAATTACTGGAAGTTTAAAGTTTGATATTTTTGTAACATCAAAGACCACAGAGGACAGCCATAGGAATATCAATATTGGTTATGCTAGTAATTGTGCACAGTGAATAATGTGCGGCCCGGAAAGGGTTAAGATAGAGAGCTGCTCAAAGCAGACTGGGAGCTGCTCAATGCCCGCTCCCCTACATCTCCCTTTGTTTGGAGCCTCCTCTATAAGGCGTGTTACCGCTAATAACGACCACGGACCGGCGACCGCCGTCATACCCCTAATACAATCGTGGTGAGAGCAGATGAGTGGCCATGGAAGAAGAGGAATCCCTAATTCCGCAATTAATCCAATCAGCACGTGCCGCACGGCCGCACCGCCAGGGCCGGCCGGAAGGTGCGGAGATGATGCGGTCCGTGTTGGCGCCGGTACTGAGGTAGGCTGGCAGATGGTGTCACCGACAGGGGCCTTAATAGGTTCGGTAGAGGACGAGACCTAGTGTGAGATCATATGTGAATGGAATAGGTGTGACAGGTGACACACGGCCTACCGCCGTGCATGATTGAATTACTGACATCCTGTCGACAATAGGAGGAATACAACTGAATGTACAAGTAAAGGTAACTGGTTGACATTGTATAGTCCTGTATCGCCAGCCTTCCTCTGCTTACATATCATCTGTATTGTTTTGTAAGATCATTAATGTTACAACATATTAGAAGCTGTTTTTGTTACTGCATTTATCTAAGAAGAAAGGATAAGCACTAGAAGCTCCCAGAAGGATGATATACCAAGTGAAAGTAAGTATGGTAGAGGTGCAGTATGGTGGAGGGGCAGTATTATAGAGGAGAAGGTATGTTGAGAGGCAGTATGGTGGAGGAGCAGTATGGTAAAGGGGCAGTATGGTGGAGGGACAGTATAGTAGAAGGGCAATATGGTAAAAGGGCAGTATGGTGGATGGGCAGTATGGTGGAGGGACAGTATAGAAGAAGGGCAGTATGGTGAAAGGGCAGTATGGTGGAGGGGCAGTATGGTAGAGGGGCAGTATGATGGAGGGGCAGTATAGTAGAGGGGAAGTTATGTTGAGGGGCAGTATGGTGGAGGAGCAGTATGGTGGAGGGGCAGCATTGGTGAGGGGCAGTATCATGGTGGAGGGGCAGTATGGTGGAGGAGGCAGTATAGTTAGGACCAGTATGGTTGAACGACAGTATGTTTGAGAGGTAGTATAGTTATGGGGCAGTATAGCTTCAGGACAGTATAGCTTCGGACAGTATGGTTTGATGCAATTTGATTTATGGGCAGTATTGTAGAGGCGCAGTAAGGCTGAGGGACAGATTCTTTGAGGGCCAGTAAGATAAGGGCCAATATGGTGAGGGGTAATATGATTCATTATCCTACCCCTAATAAAAACGGTCCATAGGCATAACATAGGCAAATTTTATGGGGCATGCCATGACATAAAGTGCGATTTCTACTAAATATGCCTATCCACGAACCTACTTAGCAGCCTGCCCCCTCCCCCACCCCTCAACTTACCAATCTTGCTGGCTGCCCACCCAACAATACTCCTGGTATATATCCTCACTGCCCTGAACCATACTGCCCACCCAACAATACTCCTGGTATATCCTCACTGCCCTGAACCATACTGGCACTAAACCATAATGACCCTCACGTTACTGACCCTCAACTATACTGACTCAACCCATACTGCCCCTCATAAGGACATTGTAGTAGAGAGGAAGTATGGTGGAGGGGCAGTATTTTAGAGGGACAGTATGGTGGAGGGACAGCATTGTAGAGGGGCAGCATGTTAAAGGGGCAGCATTGGTGAGGGGCAGTATCATGGTGGAGGGGCAGTATGGTGAAGGAGCAGTATGGTAAGGGCAGTATGGTGGAGGGACGGTATAGTAGAGGGGCAGTATGGTGAAAGGACAGTATGGTGGAGGGGCAGTATGGTAGAGGGGCAGTATGGTGGAGGGGCAGTATAGTAGAGGGGAAGTTATGTTGAGGGGCAGTATGGTGGAGGAGCAGTAGGGTAAAGGGGCAGTATGGTGGAGGGACGGTATAGTAGAGGGGCAGTATGGTGAAAGGGCAGTATGGTGGAGGGACGGTATAGTAGAGGAGCAGTATGGTGAAAGGGCAGTATGGTGGAGGGGCAGTATGGTGGAGGGACAGTATAGTAGAAGGGCAGTATGGTGAAAGGGCAGTATGGTGGAGGGGCAGTATGGTAGAGGGGCAGTATGATGGAGGGGCAGCATAGTAGAGGGGACGTTATGTTGAGGGGCAGTATGGTGGAGGAGCAGTATGGTGGAGGGGCAGCATTGGTGAGGGGCAGCATCATGATGGAGGAGCAGTATGGTGGAGGGGCAGTATGGTGGAGGGACAGTATAGTAGAGGGGCAGTATGGTGGAAGGGCAGTATGGTGGAGGGACAATGTAGTAGTTACTCCTACTGGTCGTATTGGTGGCCCAAACGGTCAATATTTTTCTATCACAACTAATAAAAACGTCGCTATCTGAAAAAACATTACTCAGTTGTCACTGCCCTGGACATTGACTCGCCCGGACATAAAGGTCATTCCCACCTGCTGTTCTGCAGTATGACCGAGAAGTAAATGAACTATATATTTGGCAGTTAGGTACATGTGGGGGGTGATGACCTAACACAGTTAGGATAGTTAAATACAACAATAGCAGACACAATGGGCATTAATCTGAATTGTGTGTTGGGACGAGAAATTTGGACATTTTTCATGGAAACCACTTATAAGACCCTCAGGAAAAAGATTGCCGAGGAATTCCTTTTTTTTGCTACACATTTACTACCACCTATTGTCTAATTTCTAATTGCAAATTTGAACCAAAACACATTATGGGTAATAAAGGGGAGGCTGATATTCTGCTGAATAATCGCCCGGACATACCCGTTTACAAAATTTGAATTTCCTCAAAAATGTAGAAAAACATTCCACTGATTTAATATTTGCTCCAAATTGACCGTGAGACATCACACTATAGGTAATAGTTCAGAAACCACATATATCCAGTGCCATTTCCCAAGAATTTGATTAATTATGTCACTTTTATTCAATTTTGGGTCATTTCCGGGGGATTTTTAGCCTATTTTAGGCCTCTGGAACCTTAAATATCGATATTCGATCATCAAAACCTATATGTAACATCAAGAACTCATCGACCCCTATGATTTAAGTAAAGAAAAATCATAATAAATTGGATATCCTAAGAATGGGAGCTGGCGGAAGTCTAAAAATGCCAAAAGCTCACTTTTTGTGATTTATGACCTTTTGATATAAGCAGGTCTATAATGCTGTATTAAATCTAGTAGGGCTGATATTGAATATATGCCATGTGGTGAGACGAAGGGCCTTATGCATGTCAAAATTGCAACGTTAATTGGAAACGATCATCGAATCATAGAATCTGTCATCAACCTTTGTATATTTTCGTTATTCTAGAATATTGTATTACCAAAATACTTTAAATGTCGTATATTTTTATAGCGGTATTGTTATTCTTACTCACCACTGTACTATTTCGTTTTGCAGGTGAGTAAATTGACGCCCCTCGTACTGCATGTGAACGTGAGCCTACCGACACTGTCAGGTATTGTCAGATAATGGTGGGGCTTTATCCCTCATCCATCGGGGAACATAACCAATACAGGTATAGGGATCTACAGGAAGTGTTTCCAATGCATCTACATTTCATTTGTATATTTATCATGATTATATAAACTGTTCTTCTATATTGACTTACATGGTAACAGAAAACAGTGTTTATCGGAATTGTAGTAACAATACAGCCATTTCCCCATCCTCAGTGAGCTTATGTTAAAAGAGTATATAAAGAAATTCTGTTAATAGAGTCTATAGAAAAATCGTATGTTTTTATAGTGCCAGGTGCGAAGCTATACATATATTGAGTGGCATTAAAGAACGAAAAAGGGGAATATTCGTTATTGAACAGAAATAGCATAGCCTGAAATTGTAGCTTATATAAGTGCTGTTCCACCGATCGACTGATCTATGCCAAAACCTATTGAAAAGGAGATCGGCCGGGATTAGAACAAAATCATATAAGCATAGCGGACAGTGAAAGCACCCAATTTCTTTCTGAAAATTTCAGGCTCTAATGCGATTTATTGAGCGAGTACATTCACCATGTGAAGATATTATGAGATATTCTTCGATGTATTCCGAGGAGACCAGAAACATTCCATTAAAACCTTAATCTGATGGAATCAGCGCTGCTTTTACGTATCAAGATAGTAGTAACATCATAGTGGGTATGGTGGGGTTGGCATCCATACGGAACCTATTTTGGTGTCTCCTGGGGGAATATTTTCAGGCCATTGAAGGAACGGTACATAACTCGATCTCATCCCATTAATTCCAGGCGGAGGAATTTAGCCTTTGGAAAGGGGAAGTTATTTTTAGGTACCTTGTCTGTGGACTCATCGCAATGCTACATAGGATTTCTACTTGATGGGGCCGCCTGTATGTCGTTAACACTGGCCCAGGTGCGTTCCCTATACTGCCAGGCTTTCTTTTCATCATATTTTCTATTTTTTTATCTTTCGAGCGTCTGCTCTTTTCTCCATCAAGGTCACCACACAGACATGGAAGCAAATGTCAAGGTCTCTTGTCAACGGCTCAGAAAGACAGACCCGTGAAGCCATAACGTTCGGCTACGGAATTTTCCAAAGCAAAATTTAAATCTGAATTATGTCGTAAATGAACTCCGAATGTCAATTCCTGACAAAACCTCAAGATTTCGGGCACACAGTACTGAGAAAATTCTTCTGGACATAGATATACATTGTAATGATTCAAAATAGCGTTGAAGGCTTCCACTTTTTTATTCAGGGATTGGTGACATTTCTAGAAAAAAGACGGTTGTTCACATTTCCCTTCATCAACTTTTAAAAAGAATTCATTATCGCTTCCCCTCAATATAGATCTTATTAGTAGCCCAATAGAGTAGCTAGGCTGGTGCCTTGTTCGCAGAGTTTATGTCACTTATTATTTGTATGATATATCTGCATGTGGATGAATATATATTATGAATATATACAACAGCAAAATCATGGCAGTATCGTTGTCGATAACGAGGATATCTTGAGTAGCGGAAAATCCTAAAGATATGTATATTCTTATGAATAGTATTCTACGGTACAATATAAACTTTAGACCTTATTTCTAACATATTTCTATATACTACAGACCTTTCCCTGGTCCCTTGGGCGTATTGCACCATTCAGAAAGCATATATCTGATTAGATGCTCAATGTAGAGATTCTATCTCAGTATGTATCACAAGGAATGCATTACTCTCGCAATATATATAGAGACATGGTTAGTGATTGGGAGATGTTTTGGTCGGAAATATTCTCAGAGGTTTTTGAATCACTTTTATTGTATCTCTCGTTACAACGAGTTCGACGAACGAGGTGAATATTTCAGGCCAAAACATCGAGACAAAACATCCGGCCAAAACATTGATAAAACACGAAAAATAAAGGAATATCATGTTACTCTACAAATATCGAGGTCATGGGAAAATAGCAGGCGTTGTTAATAAATCTGACAGGAGCAGGACAGCTTGAAGTTTTTCAGCGTACATTTATACTGTTGGTTTTGATGGGTGGAGTACCGTTAAGGAACAATGCCGCGTTTTACCATTCCATCTCTATAAATGCACTGATTATTAGCGATTTACAACTACCCACTTCTTTCCTAATGTTGCCAGTCTCATTATAAAGCTATGTTGCTGTACAGCATTTCTTACAATATGTAGGCCTATATATATGCTTGTCTGTCAACTTCCTTGTCCGAGTAAAATCTTTGAAGCAACAACTGAAAATGCTAAAAGAAAGATATTTAATCATTTGTACAGACAAAATTTATCTTTATTGTTCCAAGGAGACATACATGAGAATATACTACAGCTGTAGGTCAAAGACTACTCCAGCAAGAGTTCGTGTTTCCTTGTTATAAAAACAACATGATTTGGTCATATATGATTGCTATTTTGTTGCCTGCTTTCATCCTAGAGCAGTCGTGGTTCTGTTACCTATATAAAGGGGGCCAAAGCTACACTGCACATTGGCAAACCGTAGCATAGAGATTTCCTGCTATCCAAAGATCACAGACTCTACATAAGAGAATTGTGTAGGCACTGAGGAACGGAACCAAATCTGATGACAGGTCCCACAGGATTGCTTTAAATGTATAGTATATGTATGCAATTAGACATGTCTGATGTACTCCCAGGAGATCAACTGTAGTAGAAGTTCTGCATCTAATAAGAACTTTCAGTTATGACTCCCGAGTGCACATCGCCCACAGACCGTACTACTATATTTTTCAAAGAAATCCTCTCCGGTGACCCCTATTTACAAGGGATACTGCCTGGTATCGTAATGAATAGTTCATTGCACAGAGTGCAGGGTACAGAGAAGAAAGCTTATGTTTCTAAGGTGGCGAAGAAACTTTAGCTAACTGTTATGGAGAAAGCATGTTATATCCTGGCATTTATACGTAACATTATAATAACAGATGATTGAGAAGAGAATAGAGGGAAACTATGTTCCGGTGAAAGGAAGTCAAAGTTACGAGGTAAGGCTTGGAAAAATTACTGCCCAAGGCCCTGGCCGCGGGCAGTAATTTTTCCAAGCCTTACCGAGTAATTTTGACTTCCTTTCACTGGTACTTGGTTTCCCTATTCCTATATACCTTCAAATGTGGTTTAATAAGAGACAATCTGATTGGTCTAAATGTCAACCTTGGGTAGTATACGGCAACCTTGGGTAGTATACCAACCTTGGGTAGTATCAGATAGTTACTCCACCCCCCAGAGCGTGGTGTAAGCATAGAGTGTACAGCCATAGGTATATAGGAATAAACCTTAATAATCATGTGCAATACATATACAGATTGACTCTACATACGCAACATACATATTTAAAAAAGAAATATAAATGAGAGAATTGATTTCAAAGCCAGTAATGACCTTGCATTTCAAGAAATAATGATAATTGTTATGGAGATTGGGTTATAGTCTTCCCACTCAAAGTGGCTAAAACGAGTTATTAAGCAATCAGTCCTAGTGAAATCTGATAAGCCTTGCAGGCGGCTGGGTACGATTCCGACATTGTTACTCCTCTGGGACACGAGTCGACATCCTGTATTTCACCTCTGGTCTAATAGAACCGCCCTTGTTTGCAATCCCTAGTATTATTAGCGCTATCGCAGAATTTGATATTATTGATCCAATGAATTATCGACTGACAAGGCAAACACGTTACTATAATTGCAAACTAGCACTGATCTACTTCACAATTTAGCACTGAGTAGCTTTATGATGAAGTTCTGAAATAAACAGTTGATGAAAATTTGGTCTGTGTCCTCATTCGCCATCGAGTTTGGCGCGTGCAGGAATATGAATGAGGCGATAGCTGAATGAATATCCCAAAGCGTTCCAAATGAAATGGCGAATGAGGACTCGGACCAAACACGAATATGTTTCTGATTTTATCTTAGCCTTGAAATACTTATCTGTTTATCGCTTATCAAAGATCTGTCACCCTACATATAAACCTGTTGAGTACGAATTCCTTATGTCAAGCCCACCAGTTTATACCAGGCTGAGATAAAAGAAGCTGCTCAACAACCCTGATTGCCTTCACTGAGCAGCTCAATGTGAGGTGCTTATTGCTGAGACCACTACTCGTGAGCTGCTCACAGGGCGAGGCAAATGTTAACGAGTCACTCAGGGACAGTGATTATTACATCTCTCATGTTTCATGGTCCTCTTCCGACCGTCCCCATCTGCCACCACCCCCGCGATTAATAAACCCGCCTAAAAACAGTACCAATATCCCTGTGTTATTAAACAATTAAGCAGGCGCGGTTTTGCATTCGTTACCGATGACCGCATTAGTGCTAATCACTTCACCTGCTTTATGGACGATGTTCCATGTTTTTAAGCGATCAATCACTGATGGGTTCCGGTATGCAGCGTTATTCACCTCGTACGGGTGGCTTTTTTTGCGCCCGCCGAATACGTTATTCCCTCACGAACTGTTCAAAATAGAATCTCATAGTCTCGGGGAATTGACATCTTGAGGATTGCTCATCTTTTCCAGTGCCTTATAGCCACGTGAAAGCTGAAAGAAGAGCTATCAGGCAAAAAGGCCTTTAGAAACTCCATAAAGAATCTCCCCACTATTTAGACCTTATGCTATTATGCTTTTGATGAAACTTCACAAATAAATTATTGCATGTACAAAGACCACTAGACATAACTTGAGTGTTTACTATTCTATCTGACTATAGAACTGATACCTTTAAAATATTCGGTAGCAATTTTATCAATATCGATTGAATTGGATCATAAGTATCACCAATATGTATTACCTCATCACCTCTCATAATTGATTCAATTTCTACGTATATTATACACTTTTTATGATGTGTAAAAGCACAATCTAAAGCTTGTTATTCATCTTGAAAATAGCCAGATATGTAGGGCCACCATTGAAAACCAATAATCTTCTTGAATTTGGAACTAGATAGTTTGTTTTAGAAACACCCTGAGAAATCATATATTCAGAATAAGTACCTACGTATGACACAGGTAAACATTGCTGTAAATGTACGCTCTATATAAAAGCCCAGAGGACCTGCAGCTGTTTGGCCGAATTGTTCGGCCTCGCCTTTCAAAGGCAAACTAGCTGTGTGTTTGACTATCCCAAACGGCCGTCTCCTCTGAGATCTAGAAAGACCATCGTAGGTAAAGAATCGGTTTATTGAACGTGGGCCACGCCCTCATATATACTGTTCCGGCTAAAACGAGGTTATATAGACTTTCAACATGCTGCAAAAAACATCCCTTTACTATCTGCGTGCCAACTCATGACATTGGGAAAGGTGCAGAGACCCATGTCTCCGTGTTTTAGAGGCATCCCCACCTGACCATGACCAGTCACCACGGACCGAAATATCTCATTGACCCACTGTGGATTGATATATGTGGACCCAACATTGGTACTTGTCTAAGTAGCTGGGTTTTTTTTTGGTTTTTTTTTATTTAATGAAAATTTAACGACATACAAAGTTCAGCACCAGGGGTGATCTTCCACTTTGGAGTCACATAAAGTAAACAGCACAATTACACCACAGGACATTTACATGGACTATACATGATCATGTTTATACAATTACTATTGTTCTTATGAACCAGACTTCTAATTATGTTGTCTAATGACTGGATTTATGAATTGGTCTCAGCAGCGATGGACATCAGTATTTCTTTGACGTTTACCTTGAAGGTATCAGTGCGTTACAGAAATATAACCAAAAGCCTAAATAAAACCCAAATCGTTTTATTGTAATTCTATTGTATAGGTAGGTCCACGCTCATTCATCAAAATTCATATGAACATGCTGGGTGGATTGGCCGCTACCTCTGAGTCCACTTTGTTCCAACTAAGAGGTTGGTGTAGTTCAGGCCCTGTCCATATATTCTCACTCTCGGACCAAGCAGATTTGTTCTGTGTTGGTTCTGAGAGCTGGAATACATACTAAGAAATATTCATAGCTCATAAAATTGATGATTAAGTCTAGCTTTATGGCCATTTTATTCAAGATAAACACAAAATGGAATATGAACATGAGAAAATGGCTTCAAGAGTACGAACGAACACATTCTCCAACCACTACGAAATATCCGCAGGAAGAGTGACAGATACTCACAGCTGGTGGATCAAGGTGACCGCATATTTAGCCCCACCAAAGCTAACGTTCTGTAGCTCTGATGGCCAGTGTAGACACTGGGTGGAATGTAAGGTTCCGAGCGGCAGTGTCAAAGCAGGGCCGAGGGGAGTGAGGAGAACAGACGAAAGTGTTTAGCAGTGACACAAAACTCCATCGGCACTCCTCAATCGAATGGTTGCGTGTCCGCAGCCAATCATTCAGGGCCTGGGAACACGTTATGGTCGTTGGGGGCCGATGGCAGCGACCGCACCAATAAGTGCCCATATAAACCATCCGTCGCTTGCCGGTAACAGAAGCACTGCTGCGATCACCCAGTGAGACACACCAGACGCCTCCCCCTACCATCCACACGCCCACCCAGCCCTGGATGGTGTTTTTGAAGCTAATAATGATAAAAGAATTGATCATATCGTGCACTTTGTTGCATTCTTGTTACCTTAAAAAGTGATCCGTCTTTATGAATGACGGCCTTGCAAGACGATCAGGAAAATATCTGTTTTTTAGGTTATTCAAAAAAATTTACCTATTTCTTAGATCCGTTGCTGGATGGATCCGATCCTTCATAACGAAATATCTTCCACTAAGATGGGAAAAAGGTGAAAATTAAGAACTGCAAAAGATATCCCGGAAGACCACATTTACAAAACGGAATCGCATTCCGATGGTGGTCACCATCGTCTGTGGTTAGTCCTTATCGTAATCGTTCAGCCATTATCGTTCTTAGTTTTAGAAACGCGTGCACGCGTTTCAGCACCTCGCCTGCTATGTTCAGTTATCGGTCCTTATAGACATGCGACACTTCACAGAGCCTTCCGCATGATGCAGCGCCCACACCCACACCCACGCACGCATTTACACACACACCTCCCATGCAGCGCCACCACACGTCTGTCCTCTAACGGCCGGAAGTGAGGCCGTGCAAACTTCCGTTACCGTTAGCTTACATCCGGCGTCACTTACATCCGTCCCCTGGGAAGGGGGAGGGGGTGGTTGTGTCACGTGTGGCATATCAGCCTGGACTGGCCCTTTTGCACCTGAAGTCTTGCGCAGTCACTGCATGGGGTTGTCCCTATGCCTTCACTGCCATATTAGGAATACAGCCAATGACTGCATTCAGAGCAAACCATGACCTTCACCTCCTTACATGTGTTACCAGCGCCTTGGGACGGTTCTACTATTGACCGGAATTTCTTGGACCAAAACCGCCCTTGCTATCAGAGGTGGCGAGATATGTATAGAATAGATTGGCCACCTTCTCTGTCTCCAACTTAGAGGTTGGTCAGGTCTGATCGCTTTCTAGACCAAAGGGCCCGATAGAAATATCTTGAAGCAAAGTACACATTAGCCTGAAAGCCTGTCCTATGTACCCACATATATAGGATGGCTCCATAATAGGGTTGTAAATTTTTAATCAGGTTTACTTTCAATGTTTGTTTAAGCTCCTGTTTAGAGTGTCAAGCTACTTTGGACAATACCATATATGGCAAACCCTGTTTCCGTATATTAGGCCAGGTTGGTACTGCCATTCATCAGAGGCACTGTTGGATAGTGCTATATATACGTTCTATCATTCCAAACTTCAAAGGGGAAGACGACCCTTTCCCCTCGACCAATCCAATTGGTCTAGGTGTCAAACATAAGAGCAAATAGCATAATTTGTTATTCAATGGCATCAATTGTGTATGATGTTCAGAAAAATATAAATGGCTGTACTCAAATTTACTTTCATTGAAATTTGCACACAGAATACTTGTATGGCTCCTGGTGAACAATAGTTGTGTGTACTACTGTCTGAATCTGTCAGATCATAGGGAAACCTTATTAAAGGTTTACATTACTTTAAACAGAATTGTCGTTCATTTTAAACTAATATTAATGAGTTAATTGGGGTATTTCCTGAGAGGGGAGGCTTCATTTGTATAGTTCAAGATTGCTCGGAATATCCCTTTACCTGTCCTATTGTTTATATAGATAAGGAACCAGTCTAAGTACACATTTGGAACTCGCGTAATATAAACTATGGATGTTCACTACAATTAGTCTGCCTTTATGGTCTGCTTACTAAAAATGCAAAGAAGTGAATTAGAACATAAAAAGGGGCTTCGAAAGTTCTTTATACTTACAGCTCTATGCATTATCCAAGCATAACTGAAGATATGCTGGAGAAGGATCTATATAATTCACTCATCCAGCAGAGATTTTGATTATGATAGAAAGAACAACAGCAATAGTCCTGAGCGTTTAATATGGGCAAAATTACACCATCTAGTTCAATCAAATGCAACATTTGTAAAAGATAATATTTTCATAAACTAAGTAGATAGAAATCAAGAGAACTTCATAAAGAATACATAAGAGAACTCTTCAGGCCTAAGATTCCAAAATTGTGGTGCCACCTGTCATTTTATCAAAGAACTTTGGCCTGAGGTCATATTTTTGCTTGAATCACTAATATTATAAGTAAGCAAGTAATACTTGATTTTCCTTCAGTCCTATCTCAGTCAATAATCATCATAGATACTTCAAGTAAAGAGTGATTTGTAGATGAGCCCACACAGAATACAACTGGTTATCTTACTGATTAAATGTTATTTAGAGGTACTTATTGTCTGTTTCTCGCTATGCCATATGCCAATAATGCAATGATATCAGAAAATCACGTTTTAGGGCTCTTTTATACTTTTTGCCATCTGTCATAATGCACCTGTATCTCAGAAAATATCTATCACATCCTGGCAATAAAGGTATCGTTTTAATCGTCTTGAAATAGCTAAGATAATAGAGTGTTTATTTCTATAGGTCATTGCGATAGATTTTTCATTAAATCACTGTGAAGACAGGAAGGTAATATGTTTTAATGTTTTTTACCTAAGAAATACCGATGTTCAATCTACAACAGGAAATCTTAGCCATAGCAGTATATATCAGGTATATACCACAAGATAGGTCCAATTCTTAGCTTTTTAACAATATTTTGCTTATGAAAATCGCCTTATTATTCACGACACAACAGCGATTTGCCTTTTTCAAGTTAGAAAAAACTAGTTGTTTGTCCCATATTGAGCGCTCAGGACTATAGGAGAGTGGGTCAATGTGCCCCAGATCGGACTCCACCAGAGCCAACGTGTGTAGCAAGAGTTAGATTGGCCACCACCTCTGTCGTCGACTTGAAGTTTAACAGGTCCAATCGCTTTCTAGAGGAAAGAGCTCAATATAGATATTTCGAAGCAAGACCTGTATAGCTTTGAATATGTTGATTATAAGCTGTACATACTCACTACAAAACATTATTAGTTTGACCAATTGATGAAAAGGTCCATTTTAACATGAATATGGAGCTTCAAGAGTATTGCACTCTTCAAGAACGACTAAAGACATGCTGAAGAAATGATCCACTCATCCAGCAGAGATTTTGATTCTGGTTGTAAGAAGATCAGCTCGGAGAATGCCAGTCAAGGTGGCGCAGATCCGACTTCACCAGAGCTGACGTCAGTGTAATCTGGTGGCCAGCGTTAAGGCTCGTTTCCATTGGCCGACGAAAACGGAGTAGATTTTATGAGTTCTTCTTATTTAAGACAAATGCGTGTAGGTATCGCAATAACCTCTATATTTATACTCAGAACTGAATTTCAAACAGGTGCTGCCATCTGATATCATGAAAATATTGCAGTTTCCCTAGGACACCAATACTTAAGCACTTAGCTTCTGCAGATGGCCTTCCCATAGAAGTTAGCATGGTGACATAGTATTTCTTTAGCATTTCTCATTTGTATATGTTCCCAATCAGAATCCAGAATTATTTGAAGATAGCAATACAACATCAGTGTCATCTAGCCACTAAGTCCAAATATTGCAGTTTCCCATAGTTAAGCACTTATCATTTCAGATGGCCTTCCCGTAGAAGTTAGCATGGTGACATGCTTTTTTTTTTATTGCATTTTCTATTTGCTGATACAGGAAATTTATATTATCCAGAGTTATTTGCAAACATCAATAGAATTTAGAAATCACCAAAGTACCAGCATGTGTCTTTGATAGGCTATTTCCATTGTACATCAGCAGTGATAAAGATCCGTTTGTGATTCCCGACTGCAGATCGGTGACGGCCAATAGAAATGGGCCTTACGGAAGAGTCTGCTCTGGTTGCCAGTGTATGTACAGAACCATTGCTGGCTAATCAATCAGTCACCAGGTAGCGGACAAAATGGAAATTTCATTTGGGGGACGGTTCCTGGATAAAACTCAACTGTCTTTCAAAGTTGTACAGTGCCTCCATTGTCTCTCTATACCCATCCCAGTTTAAGATTACTTATAGATGAAACCCAAGGCATGTTTGTTTTCGCATGAGAGGTTCTATGTACATATGAAAAAGGGTAGAATTGTAACAGTGGGCTATTATCACTCACTTACTTTTGCATCTCTAGTAAGTGAAGAACACCTGCTTTTTTTAACTCCAGCACGGGAGGACACATGTATACTCGGTGGCAAAATGGCACCCCCAGGGAATATTACCTATCTGCCCTATTGGCAACACAGGACAATGTAGAATGCGTAAACAGCATCTAAAAGATTCCTGACGTCTGTATACCCGCACATAATGGTTGTGGCGAGGGGTGTTAAAACATTTTATAAACATAATTGCTAATTGTGAGTTACTATTGTGCATATATATAACTCGAAGTGGCCTAGCATGGAATTATTATCGTCGTTTACATCAAGCAGGTTTAAATATGACGTCAAATATAACGTCTTTATTTATGGGTACTTTTATGGGTACGACACAACATCCCCCTACCAGCTATAACACGTTTTTCAATGTGTTATCTTATAAGTTATCTTGGGAGGCTAGATGCTTTGTTTCATACAGGATATGTATCTACTTATTGATATGAATACGGACTTTGGCTACTTTGTTTGTTTGTTTGTTTGTTTTTTGGTTAGTTTAACGTCCAATTTGTTCAGTTAGACTTACTTTGGATTTGACCGAATCTATGAGATGAATGTAGGTAAAAACCCATCCCTACACATTTACCGAGGTGAGAGTTCCTTTACTTCCCACACCACATAGACATGGTATGAGAAGGATTGGCCTTTGATATAGCAGTAAATCTACCACTGCTGTGTGTGAAGAAGAAAAGTGGCTGCAGTGGTAGTCATGGCACAATTAGATTGTCAATTCGATAAACCCTATTTCAGGCTCGTTCAAGGGAATTCAATTGGACTGAGGTTAAAACATAAGTGTGGTTCTCTGGGGGTCGTTGCTCTCAATTACACTAAAATAAATCGGTTTATCTAATTCAATCTGCTTTACCGGGTTTGAGTTACGACGTGTTCCTCTTCGAATTAACCCAACTTTTCATCGTTGCTCTCTTGCTCAAGCACAATAAAAAAAGTACCATCCCGTTTTCAGCGTCCAATCCAGCGTAAGAAAAGAGCTGTCTGGGCATCAGAGGTCTCATGGTATTATTAGTGATGGATCATTAACGTGCCAAGAATGACGGATGAGGATGATATCTCTATAGATAGTCACCGACAGACCGCCTTTATAAACATTACAGGGACATCTGTTTTGTTTCACTGCGTCATGACTCGGGCCGGTCGTTCATTAATGTGGTAGGCAGCTCATCAAATTTGCACTGATCTTAGCAGACTATTCTTACGGCTGTCCAGGGATTACTGTATAACAATAATACCCCATTTTAGAGTTGATATTTGTCTTGTACAATCGTTTCCCTTTCTATCGTTACCAAAGTAATAAATGTCGATATTGATGATGGTATGCAATATTTCGGCCATGAATAAAAAGGGATGGAGCGGGGGATCCGTTAGGTCTAGACATTGACGCCGTTAGGAATGGATTGATAAAGCATAATCCCTTTTCATAAATCCTAAAAGAAGAGTGAAATAAAAAAATACATAATTGACTGATGATGACGCTTTTGAGAATAGGGTTATATAACAAAAACATATATGTATAGGCTGTTGTTTGAATTGAGGCTAATTCAAAATTGGCAAGTACAAATGGACTTAAGTCTATGGGACTATACAATCTGAACAACTATGAACAAACATAGAGCATATATATAAATGAACGGTCAAAGTAGTTTATATACACCTGTTTCTGTTTATCATAAAATTATTGTAATAGAGTATACTAAAATCTGGAAGAGCAGTCATACCGGGGTGTTGCCAACGCTTTCTTCAGCTTAATAAAGAAGTTAAAAGAATGGTAGGAGAACTGAAACCCCATATCTCGGAAGTGGGAGGCACCATTCCGGCCCCGAGCGGCGCCGTCTCTTGGGAACACCAGTTGTTTCAGACGCTCAGACCAGACTTGAAGCGCGCTTCACCAGCCATCCGAAATACCCCGAAAATCATGGGAATCTGCCGGATAGCCACACAGGCAACAGAGAAAACCAGAGGTCTGAGGCTCGAGATCCGCTGACAGGTGCGACGATTAGACGCAATGGAGTTCAGCGGGGCACAAATTCAAATCACGATGTCGGCACCCCTTCCCTCCAACTAAACTGGACCCTGCGACTCGGCACTGAGGTCTGTGTATGGCATCGCAATAGCAACAGTATCCAAAGGCGACGCATCACCAGCAGAATCGCCGATCCAGGAATACTGCAATACTTGTCCGGCCATCAGGCAAAGAAGAGGTCTCAAGCACTAGTCACTGCATCGGTCAACAGCTGCATCGTCGATATAGGTATACTACTCCTCTTTGCAAACAAAGTACAAAATGCCTCTTCCTCAGCCAAGTAACCCGAGCAGTGTTAAAGAAGAAACCAGCAAGTTTGGTCAAAGTCGTCGTTCTCCATGAGTTTGATGCGGGGTGATATGAACGAGGCGACAGTCGAGGAATTTCACATAGCATTCAAACGAGTTGGAGAATAACTTCTTTGGCCAAAACGAGTTGCTTTCTATATTTATCTCACCCTTGTACACACCTGAAGAATGGACGACACACATGATATAAACCATAGAGAACGGAGTGCAATACTTATACGGGCATGGAGAATGTTAAGCCTATATAGATGGACATTTATTCCAGGGGTGAGATAAATTATAGATCGGCCCCTGGACTGTCAGGAATCCCGTCCGCTCTCCTCCCTGAGTCTCTGGTGGATGACAACACCCGAGTTACAGGACTTGGTATCGTTAAGTCGCGCAACGTTTTCATCGTTCATGATGTTATAACGGTGTTCACAATTCACTGTATGTATATAATGTCAGACAATTACCTCCGATTGATTGATCCTAAGATGAAACGCAACGTGGCGCTTCGCCAGCTATGTTACCTCTCTCCCATCAAAGGGGGCGGCGGTTCCTCGGGTTGTGCCCCAATGCCACCACCCCCTTGAGGTGGATCATTTGTAATCGTGCCTCTATGAATGTGAAATAATTTCTGGTGTTCACCTCTCTCCAGAGCCATGCTCCGAATCTGAACTGGTGCCATGTTTTTCAACTCATCTCGGGCCCATAGAAGGGGGCGGCGGTTGCTTGGGTTGCACCCCAATGCCCCCCCCCCCCCCTCTCCCTGAAGTGGCTCATATCCTCTCTACACTTGTGAAAATCTCACCGTTGCTTGGTGTTTGGCCACTCAGAACCATGCGACAGTTGAGCCTCTCCAACTCAAGTGTGCCTATGGGTATTATCATGCCGGGAGCTCTCGAAACCGCCGGGCATTTCTTTCCCTCGGAGGCTCGATGTCCCTCATCCTCTTCCTCAAGGCAGGAGATCGCATGCCTTCCAACCACGATGAGACGTCCACGATGTCCCGTCTGCGATGCCGCTCTATGTGCTGAATCACCTCTCTGACGTAACCGCTGCTCACGTCCGGGTCCACCTCTTCACGACCTCTTCATTTCCTCCGCGCTTTCGAGACTTTTAACGTGGCGACCGCCTCTTGCTTTTGGTCCAAAAGTATCCCTCTGTCATCAGACAACCACTTCACCCTGGCATGATTCCGTATCACCCCTCGGGAGATACGTTTGGCATCTCCAGTTCGCCTCCAGGTATGATTAGGATTTTCCTGGGTTTCAAAAGGAAATTCCATTGCTCTAGGTGGCCACTACATTATGGTGATAGCTGCTATGATGACACGTCCCTGTCAAGTTAATTTATGACTATATATTCACGATGTATTTTATTGTATTTGTTGTCATTATCCAGCATTCAGCTTTCTGGTAGTAATTGCTACAATTTGGTGCACAGTTTAGGATAAGTGATTCTGCTTGCTATAAAAGACGTTAATTCAACAATGTCTAAGCAGTATTCCAGTGAAAAATATAGATGAAAAAATCATATGCACATGATTTCTGTTAGCCTTTTAATTAGATCCAGACCATTAACTCTCTGAAAGGCGGTATTAAATAGAAAGCCTACGGTTATTAGGTCCTAGCGGTGTGTTTTTAAAATGTATCATGTCTTATATAACCTATATGAAGCCTGTACTTGTAAAAGTCAGTCGTTGGTTCTGCTTCAGGGTATCATCGATGCGCATAATCGGTGGCGGTAAGGATAAACGCTGTTTCTCAATGAAAATTACGGTAGTCACCGACCAATTTCCGACACCCAAATTCATTCAGCCATCGATTAATTTAATCTGATGTGATTTTGTCGGTGGCCTCAAAAGTCAGTCGGTGGTGCCCTATTTCGTTATGTTTGGGGACAATCGTTGACCAATTATGTTTCCTTCTGATGATTGGTGTACAAAAAGTAGACCGCTTAGTGTTATACTTGACCCTAATAAAAAGAAAATATATAATTAGAAATACTTAAAATTATGGTCAATGAATCAATTTAAATCGGCAAGTCAATCATAAGTGCTATATCAGTTCGTTTTAGTTATGTGCTATGTTTCCGGATGCACTATTTTGTCCGTACATGCGCGGCCCAGAGCATACAATATATCCATATCCACCTAATAAAAAGTGTCCATAGAAAACACAAAGGGAGTGAGTATCACCATACCTGGAGCATATTGATTTACATTATATATATATATATATATATATATATATATATATATATATATATATATATATATATATATATATATTATATTTATATATATATACACGATTAAAAACGTCTGCTCAGGTGAGCAGAAACGAGCGGAATGTTATTTGAGAGTGAAAAACGTCACCAAGTCAACTCTGGTAACCGCATCAGGTTACCGGGTTACCTAGAAAAATATCTGTGACGCCAACAAACAAGTAGGTACCACAGTGAATAATACTGTAGCATATATTGGTTGATAATTTATATTTATATAAACGGAGTTATATAATAATATATATATATATATATATATATATATATATATATATATATATATATATATATATATATATATATATAAAATGCTTGCGCTAACGACAGAGTGAATGTTTTAGTAAACCTATTTGCCTTTGCAGGATAGACAGCCACAGGTAAGTCATAATGCAAGTTCAGAATAGCAGGCAGCAGGGAGGAAGCTGTTTTATGAGATGCTGCCTATACATACCCTCTGGGGCTGAACCTACACGCCCACAGGACCAGCGCATTCTCCTGAGCATTGCCCAGTCTTCACACCAGCCCTCGTTTATGTCCCAGGACGTGGGGTATTTAATTATTGAAACTGTTACTGGGCCCCGTGGCTCCTTCTAGTCGACGTTCAATTTACTTTAGGCAGAAACACTAGCCAAGGCGCACCTAATGTCATTGTGGGTCGCGCGGAGGAGGTGGGCCGGGGCCAGGAAGTAGGGCGCCCTGCCTGTTACCGCTCCCTTATTGAAGTTCTTGATGGGGCGGCGCCGGGGTTCGACTGAGAGCAAGAAGTTCCTCGGCGGGTAGGTAACCAAGGGTTTGAGCGGGTAATCACTGCTATCTCTGGATGATCATCTGCCCTATCAAGATAGATATCGCCCGAGCACCACTGCCACTGCGAAGTCCCTCTCGCATCCTAAGAATTCATGAAGGCGACTGGCGCCTATGACGCTTACAGGTGCGCGGTGTGAGTTAGTTAGGTACAATTCAAGACGCTAGGTGGCGCCTGTGAGCCTTTATATATGAATATACTTGGGTATATTCCTCATATTAATATATATATATATAGTCAGATTATCACATTAACAGCTTTAAATAAGGCTATCTATCTAGGGTATTACTCACACTAGCTCAACTATGTATCGTACATTTTTTGAGGTGATTGTCAAAAGACAAGGGTTGTTTAAGAATTGTTTATCAGGAGCTTTATTTCAGAAAACGATATTAATCCATCGAGTGTCTAGGTTTGGTTTCCAGTAATTGTACCTTAACAAATTTTCAATTCTTAGGTGTATCTGACACAGCGGCGTTATGACTCCCTTGTCTGTTTTTCCCTTCTAAGCGAAACTATATTAAGGGTACTTAGCTACATACTACAGACGGCAACAAAGGCATATGAACAAGGCTATACATCCAGATAATATTGGTAAATTGAATTTTATATATTACTCATATATACACTTCAATTCACTTTTATTTTCAAACGTTGAAAACCTCTATGAAAAAATAAGAGGCGATGATAACCCTGCATTTTTATAAACAGTTTTCATCTGGGTCTACTCCCGGCGTTACATAAAACGAGGGTTTAATGATTTAAGATAACCGTGCCTGTACTAATGTGGAAGACCCTGATTTCCACACGTTAGTATTAAGCTTATACAGTGGGTGGAATAAGAGAAAAGGTGGTTACTTAGCCGATGGAGATTGCTGTTCGAAGTTTTTTATGCAATGGATACGTCCTGAATCCGCAGGCGGAGACGTATTTATGGTATCAAATGGCCGAAAATGGCATCCCTGCATGCTCAGTCACTACGTTTTCTTGTCAACATATACATGTACCTAAATATCATTTTTTTAAACACGGCATTTTAAGTCGTTAATTCGCAGACTGTTGACCCGAGGCATTCATTACGGGCAAAGTGCGCCCAAACATGCATTACGGGCACAGTGCGCCCAAACATCATTAATACTACACCTCTAGCTCAGCGGGTAGTTCTTCATAAACATTCGTGCATTTATATATAATAATGATCTGGAAATACTCTGAACTCATATCATTGAAGTAATGTAGAGGGCATTTCAGTCCAAGGTCAAGTGTATCCCTACAATCAGAAATAACGAGGCACCCGCTCACGAATCCTCCCATAATTACGTCAATTTATATTTTTCAGACATGAGCTCATACAGAGTCTCCAGGTACATGTATATGTGCTCAGGTTCCGACAGGTTTTATTTAGTGACACTGCCTTCGAGACGTAGATGAGAGGCTTCATCCTCTCGTATAAATACCGGGCGGACCCTCACGGCGTGCAGGTCCGGAAGACAGGACCCCATAAACCGTGATAGGTCGTGCCAAAAAAGATACCTAGTGTGCTGAGAACGCCACGACACCATCTTGTCTTTCCTGTCGGGTCCAGGCATAAACGTAAAACGTACGTTAAAGCATGTTATAAACAAGCCAACCTTGCATCTATATACATGCATATATATTTTTCTTTTTTTATTCTAGTTTCTAAATCAAAATGAACAGATTGGGGCCCATACAATGTGTATGGTTAAAGTTTTACCCTAATGTATTATCCTAATATACTTCTAGGTTTGTTACTAATTGATACAGATAACTGTTAACTTTCAATAGAATAGTGTCCTACCAAAAGCAATAAGTGTGAAAAATGAAAGACTTCCCTTATCTATTACAACAGTTGTTTTTATGCTTCAAACACTAATGTATATAATTATTTTAATACATGGGTCATTGCGTAAAGGATAAAAGAGAATATGACATTTACTTAGTTGTAAACAAGTCGATTTTCTCGTCAAACAAACCTGGGGCTAGACGGCTGTTACTAGGTGAAGTTTTAGCAACAGCTAGTATAAACTTGCTAGTGAACCCATGCCACTCATTACTTCTATAACAAGTAAACCAGTGCTCTATAGTATTATTATATACCTGTGTGCGAATGTCTATGAAATAGTGCCCGCTGCTAGGGGTGCAGTAATAATAATGTTCGTGCCCGCTGTGAGTATGACTTAATAAGTCATTAAAATGGCGCTTTTTTCATAGATTTGAGGTATATAATAATAAGCAAATGTCCTGACTGTGAAAGAAACGCTTCTCTTTCTCGGCCAGTCGTCGAGTCTATACTGCCTTCCGCCTACGGCGTCAAGCAGTATGGAATTGTCGACCGACCTCGAACGGAAACCGTTTCGTCCACAGTAAGGATGTTTCCTGATATTATGGGACTATTTGCCCGTATACAATAGCTATGGGACCGTATACAGTGGATTCGAATCACATACATTTTCAATGAGGACTTCGTATACCGTGGATAACATAAAGAGATTAAGTATGTGCACTTAGAGAAAGGCAACATTTACATTCTACTTCACAAGGTCTGTCTACATCAAGGTTAACTAGACAATTACTCGCTTAACGGTTCACCTGACTCTCATTACCTTCATTATCTTCATACTTCTCATTCTCACCTTGTATATAGTCACTTAAGAATGTGTCGTTGTTTGTCTCAGAGTATCCTTATTGTTGTCAAAGGAAATTGAAAATCTGCTATGCAGACGTCAATTGTATGTACCTCTTAACAGTGCAAACAAAAAACACATCTAGGGTCGCGGAATGACGTTCTCAGCCTTAATGCCTTACCATAGTAGACCTTTGTAATTGAATTAGTTTCAAAACCTGCATATACGAAGCTGTGACTCATCTGTCAAGGTCGGCAGGATGAAGCCCAGGTGCAGGCCATAGACTAAACACAGATATGCTGTATGTTCACGCAGTGTTGCATCTGGCATATCAACCTTCATATCGAACCATAACGCTGGGCTGGCTTTGAATGAAGTATTTTCCTTCTGAAGGGAAGGGAATGTGTATGCTACGCGAAGGTATTAATGAATCCCTTGAACATATGGACGCCTGACCTTTATCTTAGCCTGGAGTAAACATCCATAGGCTTAGCATTACGAACTCGTTCTCAATAGGCTTGCGAGAACGGTCACTCGTTCTCAACGGGTGATAAAAAGATGAATATTTCCAGGCTAAGATAAAATCAGAAACATATTCGTGCTTGGCCTGAGTCCCTGTTCACCATCTCGTTTGGAGTACTTCAGAATATTCACTCGGCTATCGCCTCGTTCATATTACTGCGCACTCCAAACTCGATGGCGAACGAGGACACAGATCAAACACTCATCAGTTTCTTTCATAATACCTATTCATCACTTTGGAATCAGCCTCTCAGTATCCAGAACATACATTGTTTGTTGAATAAACGGATTACTACTCTTGGTAATAGGCTTTTAAGTAAGAAATAAATTCCAAATGATTTTCTAGTGGATCAATCATTCATCCGAACAGTGGCTAACTCTCAAACGATATCTCCTCCATTAAGCCGGTTTACGATGATTTGTGCTGGGCTGAAGGGGAACTTAGTTGGACATGGTGTCTGCTAGAATGAAGGATCATTTTTTATTATATTCTTAAATCACCGCTATCCGGTATTAAAGAGACCGGTATCAAGGTACAAATCACCAGTTTTCTGATGCTTCAAAGTAGAATCTTGCTACGTATCTCTCTTATTAGATCCATAAATCTGCTCTCTTAATCTTTATCGAGAACCTCCAGTGCAAATGCCTACCCTGTAATACATACCACGCTTATTCGCGAACTTCCAAGCATCTTGCTCTCAACCCAATTTATACATATCAGATCAGCCAGCAATAAATAACGTTTTGTGTACCATGAACCCTGATCGTTTGAATAATATGTGAAACCATAGTTATGGTGCCAATACAGGGTAGATTTATTAGTTGTTTCGGAGAAATTTGTTCTGAACAAGCCGGTACGGCGAGTTCCGAACGAATTTCTCAGAAACAACGAGTAAATCTAACTCATATTGGCACCATCACTATGATTTCCTATTATTAAGTACCTTAATTTGGTCTTGAATAGCTAAAACTGACCGTAATTCGACGTCAAAGGCACTTTTTACAACTCGCAGTAAATATATGTTAGCAGACATGCCGGAAGTTGACAACCGGAAGTGATCACCGCGCAGCCGCAAATACATTATACTGCCGCATAAATTAACGCACGGTCACCCTGCTACGCTCGATCGTCCCATCGGACAGCTGTACTTGAGCGGTGCAGTGTCTGACAGGGGTTTTGCATTTGTTGACATCGACGAGTCGCCCGCTCGCCCCGTGAACGTATCGAAATCGATATTTCTCGATATCTAAAGTGTATCACATGATTCCTACACATTTTCTACCTTGATGTTTGATATATTTTCACTCTAACTTGTTCCATGGTTTCTGTACGACGTCACAGAACTCGTGAAGTGAAGGGATCCACCATTTTTTAATCTTGCACCTAGAATTCTGTTGTCTGCCTCTCGTCCAATCAAAATGCGTTATTTCTTCAAAGCGTGAGTCTGTCAGCCAAAGCGTGCAGGTAAGGCTCAAAGGATGCAGTCTGTCAGTCAAAGCGTGCAATCTGTCAGTATCCAGAGGCACCACACGGCATACAGTGCATTCTGTGTACACTAACTGTACCCCTAGGAGCAGTATGTATTTACACTGAGTTAGTGCATAGGTATATAATAATAGCTGTTATGTGGAACTGTTTGGCATTTGGATGTGTGCATTGATGACAATGAGCTTCTATCCCTTTCCTACGCTATTCAAGGGTGTACAGCCCATGAGGATTGAATACAGATATAGAATAAGTGCACATAAAAGAATAGAAATACTCTCTTCCAGATAGCCTCTGTCAACTGCTTCCCTGCACTGTCACCTAATATAGAGATATCGCTTATCAGTCCCTGCTAACGCCTGTCGAAAGGGTATTAACTTCCCGTGGCTATAATAGGATGACATTCTCGCCCCGAAAATGGGACGCAACAACAATATTACTTTAGCACCTCCGGCAGTTTTGGAGCACATACGAGTCGATATATTTATTAATGCCCCATAGTTCCCCTGTCCTTGAATTACTTTAAGAAAACCGATATAAATATATACAGCATCAGTCTGGAGGTATACCATATCAATCTAGTACCGAATAAGAATAAAACTGTTTTAGTCTTCTTGTACATTCAGAAGATCATGATAAAATCGATTTATAAAAGACAGGTATATAGGTGATCAGATTATGCACTAGCTGTAATATCATTAAAGGACGTTAGACTATGTCCAGATGGGACAATTCGGCAGGATCGTGCAAATAAAATATTTATTCCAGTATAAATTGAATAGTTTTTGCTTGCATGTTGAATATATCTTTCCATGGGATAATACTTTGCAGTTTCCCTATCACAAATCAATATGCTAAGCTAAAGAAATATATCAATGGACAGAACTTTAACTTGAGAACGCCAGAAGAGTATCGTGTTACGAATAACAATATGCGAAAGGCATCAATCAAGGTTGACAATGGCAAATGCCTTTTTCCTGGACAGTTTGTCATGGGTTCTCAGTGGTACAATACACTTTTATATATAACATCTGGTACATAGGAGTGAGGTGGGTTGTACAGGTACAAGATAGAGCCATGGAGAGGTAGGAGAGGTAGGAGGTCTGTGAAAGGAAAGGAAGTATTTATGTGTAGTAGGTCTGTGCCTCACACCCCGGCTCGGAAGTGCGTGCGTTGTAGCCATGTGTAACCTAAAGGCTTGTTGTATAGGGTGAAGTGGAGAAGGCTAGTGCATTCAGCTTATTACTCAGAAAGCATTAGGAGAGAGTTATCCATATCATATATAGTTTGGGTATATATGATGCCCTGGTAAAGTTATAGTTCTGTATACTTATATGATAGTTTGGTCTTTAGGAGTTAAGGTATTTTTGCAAAATATATTTTATGGGTTTAGATGTAAAATATTCAACTGTCCCAGAGTGTAACTCGGGTTATCCATTTCATACCTTCTGCGCAATTAGTTTTTTTTTATAGATTTTGCCTTAAAATGGTCACACATACATCACCTATGCAAATTTGGTTTAACATCCTGTCCGATGTCACCTAACAAACAACCTCGCATGTTCTTATGAGAATACTTTCTAAACTGTGAATAATCAGATCCATTGTGCCAGGACCAACTGACGGTAGCCTCCCCCACATATCTCACATCAGCTTCACTTCCATAGTCCGTGGATGCGCAATTACTAACTCTTCGAGCTGAATCCTGGTGGTTTCTGCCTGGTCCCGGTCCCCTTTGAGGATCGAGATCTGCTTTTGGAGAGTGTGATAGCCCGCCGCCGCCTGGTGGGACGACTACATGCAATGAGCAGCTCGTGTTTACCTTGAGTGAGCCGTGAGGATCAAGAACAGACATTGGAAGCAGTGGGGGTTCCTAAGATGATTAGCTACGGGTCGACCTAACAGCGCCATTAGACGGGTGGGTACCCACCAGCCCACTAGGCATATTACCTGCATCAAGCCATCAACCAGCAGCCGCCGCTGGTGGGCCACACGAGTGGGTCTTGTACTCAAAGGCAATGAGACTGTTGTCAGCGGTAAGGAGGTTGAGGAAGTCGCACGGAACGTGGTTGTAAGATGTGTACGGTGTAGTTAATGAGGATACCTTTTTTGGAGCTGCCTAGGGGCCACACTTAAAGTATGTGGGCGGAATTTCCAAAATTTCTTAACCCCCCCTTACGATCTTGCACGGAAAATTTCCGAATATTGTGAGCCCCCAACCCCCCTCCGTGCGTACGTACTCAATGGATAGCCCCTTATTGGATCCTATCAGATATCTTTTGCATTTTCTATATATTGTAATACCCCAAGTAGAATGATTGTGGGTGAATGGATTATACGTTCGGCAGATATGAATGTTTTGGTGTAAAAGGTTTAACCTGTAGACAACATAATACTGGAGACAGACTTGAATGTGCCTTGAATATCTATAGATTCCTCCCGATACTCCTATATCCCACGTGCACCTCTGTGATATGGCCTGCTATGTTGGCTCACTGGAATGTAATTCCCTTACTTTAAGAGATGGCTAAAAACTCTTACCAATCCCAGCACTACCAGTCTTAGGCACGCTATTAGCTTGATGTGCTTAGGTGTGATGGATTCAATGCCTCAGGCGCTGCTCGTGTCCCTGCTGTGTGAAAAGACCCATCAGCTAATCGGGAAATCAACCAGGCATGAATGAACTTTTCGCCGGCTCAATAACCTAACTGATTAACCTATGTCTGTCTGTGGTTAACATTTCATCATTAATCACAGGACACAGTTATCGCAATAAGTAGGGTTTTAGAGCTGACAGACGATCTAGGTTAAATCGCCTGTCGCTACCTTCTGAAAACACGACCAACTACAATAACTAGGAACGAATCTTCATCATTGATGAAAGACCATGGAATTATAGATGAATAACAATGGGAAGATCTGGGTTATATTCAGACTATGAACCATTTATTGTATGCTCCCTACGTCCAGTCAACTTGCCATTTCTGCAACTACCAGTCTAGATTTAAAATATATCAAGCACCAGTGGGTCAATGAGGGGGTTCGGTCTCTAGTGATTGGTGATGGTCAGATTGTCATGCCTCGAGGACACTGAGACACTGGCACTTTGCTCCTTTCCCAATTTCGCAGTGTTAACCCGCAGATGGTTAAGGCTTTGTTTTTAAAGTAAACTCAAGGTCTATGTGACTACTCTGACCTTGAGGCAGAGTATATTAAAAGTGTTGCCTACGCTCAATAAAGAGGCATTGTAAATACACCGACGGCGACTAGACCTATAATGAGATGATTCCGACTGCTAGTCCTTAGGCAATTCGTACCTTCAACAATGTGAAGGAGAAAGCTATTTGTGATTTACTACAATATTATTCGTTTATATTCAGTGTCGTGACTCTTCATTGTAAAAAAAAACCCAACGTCGTTAGAGGTTGTGACATTGAAGGAGGGGATCTAATTAGAAATCGATGCCGATCGGTAATTAGGTCGACGCTTGTCATTGCCTGACACTTCAGGCCATAGTCATGGAGTAAAACACGTGGAGTATGCGCCTCGTGCAGTAGGGCGTGTAACAAAATGGCAAATCGCTCGTTGCGTTGTGAAGAGCAACTCTCCTTGTCCTGGGAGCTACTCAGCGAGTCTGCTGCTGCTGCTGTAGGCGACGGACATCTAATAGGCACTTGTAAAATGGAGTTGAAGGTTCGAGTCATTTTCAGGGAAAAGATTATACTGCGACTTCTCAGTAGACCGGTAGAACTCCGGATGAAATTCGCCATAGCAGATCCAGCGCTTTACTTTTCCTCCGTTGTACAGTGTAGTTTTTGATTGGTCTCTGCGCTCTTGAAACCTAAGTGTATGGCTACCCCCTAAAAGTATTTATCCCAGAACAGGTTCTTAGTTGGATGGCTATAGCCAAGTCATTTCCCAGATAATGTATTATTCAGAAGGCCAGCAGTTTGGATCCTCAGCAAACTATGCTCATTGATCATCATACCGCTCGTTTCTTTCGGGGGAATGAGGGCCTTTGACGTTTACAGGGCAGGCCGGAAACCTTTCTTTCTCGGACTCATTCACGATTGAGGTGAGGAAAAACTGAAAACGCCATTAACATTCACTGCAAGCGAATGTGCGGACGATATTCATGAAAGTTGTTTTTATAAGTGTGTAAGTAGGTTTATCGAGGGGATATCGGAAATAGGATACCGTAGTGTCTGCATGTGGTTTCCTGTTAATGGGTTTCATAGTAATGGGCATTCCTTTGCATAAATTGATGAAGCCTCGTGATGGTATCTATAGTGAGAGCTATTGTGAGTGATAAAAGTTGAGTGATACTTGAGATTTATCAATGGTGTCAGTGGAGGGAGCAGTTAATGATGTTAGTTGAAAGACCGGACAGTCGCAGTAGTGGATGGACTTAGAGGATCACAAAGGATGCGTGTTAATGATTTTAGAGATGACACCACTTGAACACATTATGCTTTCCCAGAGAGATCAATTTCGAAGAGTGCCTACATTGACCTCCGGCCTCGGTCATTGCGGAATAAGAAGCCTTAGTTTTCCAGCCAAAGAGAGTAAGGTTTTCAAGCAACTCGTCCGGTCCTAAGTGGAGGGCTAGACGAAGGCGAGTAGAAAATGTGACCCGGAGGGATCGACGTTCGAGGTGTTTTGTATTACATAAAATACGTCCCGATGCTGGGTGCCTCTTTATATTACAAAAGGCTGAGAAGGACATCCATACGTTTCAGTTACTACGTTTTATCATTATCATATACTAGAAAACATAGAGAAAATGCCATCTTTCTCACTCAAACTATCGATATATAGCTTATTTACTATACGTCTCAGTCAGCCCGAACATTATTGATACTGCACTCTAGCAGTGGGTATTATTTGACTGACGGTCGGCCATAGGTTTATAATAATATAGACAGACCTAGTTAGTTTGACTGAAAGGAATATTTTCAGAGATATTTTGGTCGAAAATACTCACCTCGCTTTACTAACTCGGTGAACAAAGTACATTCAGCCACATGAACTATGTCTCTTTATTACTAGTTACCTAAATTTTTGATTAAATCGCCATTTTCGTAACTTTGCTCCGACGACTCTTCACACTATGAACTAACCCCCATGTATACACAAGAACGTCAGCCTCTCTTGTTCGCCGCTAGGCCAAGTCGCTAAGCCAAGTCAGTTTGATATGTTACCGACCAATCATATCATTCCTTTCAAACAGTACCCTCTCCCAGCAAATTGTTTGTCGATTGCGCCCGCTGTTCCGCACGTCACAATATTCTGATGGAGATTGATAGTAGGGTTGGAGTAGAGATTAGTGAACGTAACCACCACAAAAGATCTGCTCGGAGAGGGAGCGGCAGTGATGACGTCACACTGTAACTTTCAGTCAGGCTATTGGACGTTGGGCGGGGCGTTGTTTCATATATTTTATTAGTGTTGTGATGTCTATATTGGGCATGTATTCTCTGATCCAGCCTGGAAGTAGGTGGCGCTAGTTTCACCGTCCGAGGCTTGGGGGCCGCCATTTTGTTGAAGCACCTTCGTAATGCTAAGCCTATGGACGGATTCGGACATTCTTTTCTGGCGTTATTCAACGTATGTATGTTTTGAGTGATTGCCAAGCCTCTCATCAGATTTTTCTAGAAATTTCAGATCAAATAATTATCTGGGACCTCAGTTTAGACCATAAACGTGATATCAACGAATCACCGAAACAACCGATGTCCTTCGAGTGGGAATGTTTGGATCATGTTTGGACAATGGAAATAGTCATGTTGAAATATGACATGTAGTGATTGCACATAAGGAAGTCAATTCTTTTTTTTCTCTCACGATTTTAGACTCTGACAGTGCTTTATATTCACCAGCAAGATGGCTGACCGTTGCTTAATGTGGAGGGTATTTTGAACAAGAAGTCATCAGCCAGATGAGCGAATCTACAAAGCTGAATGCTTGTTGGTATATTTTACATTCATTTCGGGTGCATGCATAGTGTTGAGCAATCTTATTGTATAAGTTTACATCTGGTGAACGTCCGCCATTTTGTTTGTTTATTTCTTGCTTCAAATGTCAACAAGCCTCGTGGTACGGAGGTATTATAACATAAACGTACGTATTACGCCACAGTGCAGCCGAACGGAATTTATACTGCTAATGTATATAAAAGAGACATTCGCGCATTGGTATATATATATATATAAAACCGTCACCGGTACAATGTTGATGTATAGGCCATGGCAAGAATCTTGGTTTTAGAGGGCAAATTGCCGTGGAATGAGTATGCTCACAAAGGACAAAGTACTTAAAAAAGAACAAGGAAGTGACATCTCTTTATCCTGCAAATGCATATCTTGTTCATTTGACTTGTATAGGCAACACAACACCAGTTTGGATGCACACTTTTCCTAATGGATTACTGTGAAACCCGCATAGAATGCAAACAAAGTTCGCATTGATCAAGTCGAACAGAAACTGCAGTGTAATTCCTACCCGGGGATAAATTATTGAGAGATTGTTCCTTTGTTGCGGTGTTCGGTCGCCACAGGGATGACAAGGGATATTATCTGAGCTTTCCTGGGTGTCCTTCCAAGTGATTATGCACTTTATCTAATGTTTCATATTATTCTGACATGCCTCCTCTCTTATTTAACGATTAGAAACGGAAGAATCACTGGAAGGCCCAAAGAGCCCATCGTCTGACGTCCATTGAAATATGTTGATGCATTTAGCTTTATTGTCCATCAGAATGTTTAGTTAGTATAAAAATAGCAATATGGCCAGTAATATAGGTACAGGTTACTTATGATACGCTCAAAATGTTGTTATTGTGTAGTTGTGTTACCATTATAAGATATCAATATGCTTAATACATTCCCCACAGCCTAGTTTATAGGTACACTTGTAGTTTCCCTGAGTATTCTTTCAATGGCATAATTAAACCCTAGAGTTTCAGAAAGCTGAAACCAGCCGTCTGTAATTGTGTTTATTATACACCTGAGCATGTCAGTCCTATGTTTACTGATCTATATTTAGTATATAGTAAAAATAATCAAATTTCACAGTGGTCAAAAGTATGACGTTCTTTCCATTATCTCACGCCGCTATTTTTCTCCATAGGCTTAACATAAGGAACTCGTACTCCACGGCCGTGAATTTCGTGTACTCAATACTCAATGGCTAATTTGGGTGATTCATTTTATCAATAAACAATGTTTTACGGGGTGAGATAAAATCAGAAATCCACTTGATCAAAATAACTTGGTCTGCACTCCATCTCGTTTGAACGCAGAGTAATTCTCATCTTGTGGGTTTCCTTCTAAGTCTGACATGCACGGCCTGTTTTACCAATAAAGGCTTCAGTCCGTGAAGGGGTATCTGGAGCAAAATAGCACAGAGTTTGGATAAATATCCCATAAACAAATATGCAGGTAATGACGCAATATTTTTCATAGATATATTTACTGAATCAAGATTTTAAAAACGGGGATAGTAAAAGTACCAAAATAAAGGGCTGGAAGGTAATTGATAATCCATTTAAAACATTTGAAGATGTGTTATATAAAAGGGAAACATACAAGGCGTGTATTCTGTGAATTATTACAAATGGAGTCGGGGCAAGTATTTTCCCGTCTGGGAGTTCGTAACAATTCACAGATTACAGCTGATTCCCTAATTATAGTACAGCCTCATCACCATATTAAACTCACACTGCAGCCGGAAAGCATGTGGAAGGACTTGATGTCGCTCTGTTGTTGAGTGTGTGCTTTACAATGTAAAAGTAGTAATCAGATACAATTAGGGGAGCATGGTTATTCTGAATAGTTTCTCACGTCATCATTTGGCTGCAAATACATCAATGCTGGTCTCCTCCCTCAATTTTCACGAGATAAGAGCTCTTCATAGCTAATAGCCATTATATGAATGCATCAACAGCGATAACCTTCACAATTCATGAATGGGTGATATCCGTTGGTACTGACTGTAAGAAAATGTATCTGACAGTTCACTTTCTGTATTTATATACACCTGTGCACATTTTGCTTCACCTCTGACCCCTGCTCCCTATAGCATAAAAATCATTTATGGCTTACTATGCCATACTCTGTAATACAGACCAGCTCTGCGTGCCTTAATCATACTTTGAGTGGCGATTAAAAAGGTGAATTCTTATAAACTTTGAATATACTAAAGTGTATAATCAAGGGAAAACAGCCCAGGCATTTTATCTGTGAAATTTTACTCACTCACGGACTCACAGATATGCCATCAGAACTCACCTAACAGTGTCTATATAGATGCACGTTACCTAAACAGCCATCACCTTTAGACAGTTTCAGGATTTTTAAGCTTCTAAATGAAAATAAAACCCTATTTACTGAAGGTTACCGCGATTTCACATTGTCCCATTTTTAAATTCAATAACTGCCAATGAAGTAGAAAAAAATATGTATGATGTTTAAACAATTTTCTTCAGCATGATGGATACACGTTGAGTCATGTCTTCTTAAAATCATGTGAAAGGAGGGGAGTCTTATTGTTTGTGTCTTCGAACACATCATGCTGACGATTAGCCTTTAAGCAGGGAATCTCGTGTTGCCCATTAAAACTTCATCTCGGCAGGGATGCTACCTGTACCGCTCTACCTTATCCTAACATCCTTAAAAGGGTCAGAATTATAGCAAAGATGGATGAGTCCTCCTCCTCTATCGATTTTGTAACTCTTGGTAAGCGTGGGCCACACGCTCGGATCATCTGCCTAAAGGTTACAGTGGTCACATAGACTTTGAGCTTGCTGCAAAAAACTAACCATTCACCATCTGGGAACCCAACGCTGTGACTTTGGGAAGGGAACAGGGGATCAGTGCCTTAGTGTCTTAGAAGCCTACGCGACTGACCCTGACCAATCACCAGTGGCCGAAATGCCTCATCGACCCAATGGTCCTTGATATATTTGATCCTAGACAGCCTGTAGTAGAAATGGCAAATTGACTGGGTGCAGGTGGATTACAAAAACTGACCCATAGGCCATACGATTGTTATTTATTCCTAATTCCATGCTCATTCATCAATGACGAACATTTGACTTGCCCCTAGTATGAGAGAGGTAGCAAACCTCTCATTTGGGATTAATCGACAGTTCTGGTCATATGGCTCCATACGTCATTTGTGCGAATTCGAGCTGGTAGATTTACTCGTATTACATTATGCAAGTGTGCGTATTGCGTTATTCATCGTTTTGTAGCGTAACCTTTAAAGATGAATAAAAGGTTACTTTATTTGTGCTAGGGCTGGATGTGACATTTACCGATATTCGACGTTTATTTGTTTGTTTTGTGGGTTTTTAGATTTCACAAAGGACGGTACATACAATCTGGTATTGCTGGTTTTCATTATCTTCGACAGCTTGAACAATATTCCTTGTCAGACTTAGGTGTTATACATTTACATTATGTGTGTATTTATTGACTGCAATTGTTGATCACATGTGATGCTACATGAGATGAGATTGATACTGTAAATAACTCTGACTAATGTGGCTTATGTGTCACTGCATATTATGCTTTTATACGAGCCGTATACCTTATCATATGCATTTATTAAGTGATTCTAAGCCCTCTGATTCTTTTGGAAGCCTGTTCCAATAGTCAAGATGTGGTGAAATTGCCACATTATTTTGTGATCAGTTACTGAAATCTGATGTAAAAGTTCAACCTCAAAGTGTAGGAAAATACATCTTTAATTTTGGTAGTTGTTCCTCTCTAAGGCCCACTTGAATCCCACAGCCTTTTATATATTCACTAACATTTAAATTACAATCTCAATTGAAGTTCACATTCTACTTGGAATACATCTAGTGCATCTTATGCATACTGTAGCAATTGTACATGTGAAATGTTATATATCATATCTTAAATACATGTACGCACAATCCTTTCCTCGAGCTTTGCATATTCTCAGCAGCTCAGGACAGATCTTCCCTCTCACGGGATTAAAGGCATATCTTACAATACACAGTGGCGCCATCCGTTGATTTCCAAATACTGACAATTATCAATTCAAACCAGTTCCCTCGACTTATTATAACACCAGATGATTGATGTAAAATATATTATCGAGTTATATTTATCCGAAAAGGTAAATTAGGCCAATTTGTATTTGACTAATTTATATGTACTGAAAAATATCTATAGTTTTCTTCAATTCTTTTAAAACAACAATGGCGACCTTTGCTTTTCAAAACCTAAATCTATATATCTTATTGTAATATTATCATAATATTGATCTCTAAATCAAAAACTAGGATGGTCACTCCCTGGTAATTAAATCAGATTTGTTTTCCAGAACACTTGGAAATCATCATATCCAATTTTCAGAAAATTGGCATGGATTTTTTACTTTTCAAAGTAAATTGTCCTATATGCCTTTAACTTTAAGTATCATGTACGAACAGGCCTCACTTCGCATACTTTCAGCTTTCTTTAAACAAGTGACTGATGACAAGAGTGTGACTTCTCCTTCCGGTTTTAATCCCATGGTGGAAAAAGCAGATGCTGGAACAGGTCCTCAGCAAAAGCAGAAAAAAGACCTGACGTCTAAATATCTATTCCCCACTGATATTTCATAACAAATTGTGCAGTACGCTTTCACAAAATCTCTGGAGGTGCACAAGTTTTAGTATACATGAGAGGCAATCCTTTCCCTGCTGATGGATATTTTACTCAAACATTGTTTATGAACTTAACACAGACATCATATTTCATTTGTTTCGTCCTGAAACATGACATACACTGTATATACTTCATTATTGTAATATTGTAGCAGTTTGGTGCACTGCAGCCATATACATTGATACCTAGTAACTTTATTAATGAGAAATGGCTGTATCGCAACAAATAACAGTGTATTGGGGGTTCATTTTATTATATCAGCCTACTTGCCACAACCACAACCTTGCCACACTACCACAACTTACATAGTAAAGGCACCTATAAAACCAATAGCAGTCAGAGATTGGGTAAAAAAAGGGAATATTTTCTCTCTTTATCTGTTATTTAATGATGTTGCGGCCTTTTGTTCATCGTACCAAAGGGACCGCATAGGGAGGAGAATCCTAAAGGCATGCTATCACATCATCTTAGTGTAACCAACAAAGAGATGCCGAACATATTCTGGCTGTGGGTACGAACTGCTTTGTTTGCGGTTGAATACAGTTGAGGGGAACATAATAAAGATATTAATTTCGTAAAGGTGAGTCAATAATCAGCTCCGACTTCACTGTCGACCACAAATGTGCACGATTGAATATCGTATTTCGACGTCAAGGATATAGCGTGGGTGGTCATTATAGAGACAAACATCTCGTTTTTTTGTATGAGGAGAAATATTCCCACGAAACGTCACGAAACTTATTGTCGCTCAATAATTTCAGAATTGAAGTGGACTGTCTCTGACAAGGTCCTCTAAAATACTGTGTGACAGCTATTCGAATGTGTACTTGGATATCTATCAAACGAACTTGACGACGAGACATATACGATGTACAAATAGAATGGTAGAAGGAGGAAGCAGTGGGAAACAGAGAAGTTGGTTTTGATTTCATTGTTAACTTGAGTAAATAACCCCGTATACATGCAGATGAGTTGGGCGCTTTAAAACATGCGCATTCCATTTAAGACCCTAGATCCACTAGGCGACTGTATTCGCATGAGAATTCTCAAGCGATGTGCGAACGTGAGAAACACATGCTACAATCTTAAACGGTTTAATAGTGTCGCATGCCAGTCTCATGTTCATGAGAATTTACATGAAACATGCGAATCCAAAGTGAATGCCATGCAAACACCAAGCGAACGCCTGATCCACTAAAGCGATTCTTTCATGAGACCGGGAGAACTCCGGGCCAACGTCTGTGAACGCAGATTCGCAAGAAATTCGCCTTATTGGATCTGACGCTTGAGAAAACACAGAGGTCCTCCCAACTTTATCTGAGCCCAGATCTGCTCACGCCCATTACTGAGCAGCTCAGCTTTCCGCAAATGGCTCAAGGTGAAGTTAAGTGAAGCCTACCTTGGCAGTAGGGGAGAGTGGCCTGAGGGTGATGGGTAAGGAGTAGTCAGTCGGCGCGGTTCTCACTCCTCCTGGGTCCTCCGGCGAGTAGCTCAGGACCCGCTCAGGTGTGTAGGTCAGGTAATTAGTCTGCCCATTGCTGTACCCCGCGGGGCAATGGCTGGTGTCCGTGAGGCATGAGTCACTCCCACCTGCTCAGGGAATCATTGACTTTTGGGCACTCAACCAAGCCGCGCCCTCACATCCTCACGCGCATTGCTTCACCATCCATTCCCCGTCACGTTATTGGAGATATCGACAGGTATAGGTGCTTTCTAAACAGGGTTAAAGTTCTTGGGTCATCACTGCTGAACCACACCAGATCGTACATATATACCAACACAAACTCCTACCAGATTCTTAGTGTGTCCTGTTCTCACCTGGGTAGGAGAGTGGCTATTGCTGGTTGCACTTAGGTGGATTTGCCTCACGGGCATTCACAGTGTCCAAACACGCGCAGGTGGCTAGAAGGTGCACGCAGGAGGGCCCTCAGGTGGTGCATCCGACTCGCAGAGCCCTAGCGTCGTTCCCGGCTGCAAGGCCTAGTACACCTACAGGTGGTGAATGAATAGATACATAAATAGCAGAATGCGTGTGTCTCCAGCCAAAATACAAATGCCCCCGCCCCCCGCCTAGGCGTGGCATTCCAGAAAGGGCAGAGCGCCTCGTCTTGCGCCTACCGATATGCGTCGGGTGAGGTGCTCTTTGTGCGGGTGGGTGCACGTGAGCTGCTCGGCTGTGCTGACTCCTGCACAGTCAACCCGCGCGGGGCGACGCCACTGCCCGCCCCTTCTATTGCAGCATCCGCCGCCGTCCACCTTAGCCAGGCGCCCGCCCCATGCGAGCTGCTCCCCCTCCAGCAGCTCTCCGAGTTGCTCGCGCCGACTCCTATAACACGGCGCCCTCAGTCCATGCCTGACACGGGTGTCACGTTGCCGTCCTCAAGACTGTTTAGTTGTCGCGAGGGCTACCTTGATAGCAACAGCAGAAACCAGTAAGGTGGGATACTCTCTTCCAGGCCCCCAGTTTCTCGTATGAGGTGTCTGAGCTTTGCTGACGTTGCTAGATTTACGAGATTGGTATCGGTCCCTAGCCACGGGCGCCAGGAGGGAGGTCAACTGGAGGCATTTGCTTTACTCTACATTTCAGTGGTTACCGTGATACTGCCTGAAAAATTTTGCTTTGTGCCCATGACCTTGTTAAGTGAGATGGAGTCTGCTATCTGTAAATGTAGATGGCTGTGTGTAGGTAGACATGGTGGCTGTGATACATATTGGCCGGCAACTGTGTATATCATAGCCCACAGTGATGCAGACCCCACACCCCAACATCCACAGTGCTATTGGCAAGTATTATATGAAGACATGGTTAGTGAGCCTTAATGTTCCGAGTTTTTGGGCACTCGGAAATATTCAGAGACTGACCAAGACAGATGTTATTCAGACAAATTCACGGTGTCTCCTTATTATCACTAAATACCTGGAAATCATTAAGAACGCCATTTTAAAACAGTTCACGTCGTACGTAGTGCAGAAAGTAGTAGTTCGTGCACAGTGTGCAGATTGAAATCCGTACAGCTGGCCAGTAAGTGTGAGATGTTCTTGCTCAAGTTTATACTAATATCTATTCATATTCAATCAAGTGCTTAACAACGCAGTTGTGTGTCACAACACGCATTCCTAAAGAGTAAAAGGAATATGCCTGCAATTCGCTTATATTTTTCAAATTAGTTAATGATCAAATTAAATCAAAACGATTATTCTTCTGTTGATTGCACTGTCATCAACTTATGTAGTGAGAAAAGATATACAACAAAGAACTGTAGGAGTTGGATGGGATAAGGAGAACTCGATGTTGATGGGAAGGAACGCCTCTTAATGGGGTGGGTTTCATCATTGTCATGATACTTCATCATCCTTTGGAATATGTAAATTAGAAGAACTCTACCGCTTTGTTTATTTCAAAACTAAGCTCCCCCTCAGGAGGTGATCCATTACAGAAACCACTTTTAAGGTGTATTGCATAAAGTTGATTTTTCCATCAATCCTCTTGTCCTTTTCAATGTCGTTAGGACTATTCGGGTCATTGTCCGTTAGAGCATGTCCATCACTAGCTGAGTGGACTATTGGTTGTGTTACTATTGGCTGTGTTACGGGAAATTGAATGTAGGCTACTGCTTCTTTCACTCCTGGTACAAATTTTGCCATTGGCATAACACTAAAAATCTATATGGAACGATCACCCACATTGGTAATGACAAAGTGTTGTGAGATGATGTCATAAAGGACTGGCAATCAGCGGCCAGGATTTAATAGGGATTCGAAAAAATAGGCAAGACATCAATATGAGGATTTATATTGGATTTGCTTAAGCAATTTGAATGATTCTGGTACTGCGATGCTATATTGTGTTGTTATTCTGAAATGATTATGATGAACTGTGTATATGTGTTAATTGTGTTTCCTGTTAACATGTAAGCCTCTCACCTACACCACTGTGTGGGCGTGCTGTTGCAGTAAATGTTTTATGTGTTGCTGCTGTAGTTGTTGGGGTTAAGCTAGCTCCAGTTTGCAGCTCCGGATTGTGGCAGATCACTTCATATAAGTGGTAGAGGAATCCTTGGATGTGTTAGCCATACAGGCGAAATCCATACAGAGGCACTATATGTATGTATATGCTTCCTATTTATCGTTACTTCTACAGACAATACACTTCTCACAAAAGTCATACCAAGAAGAACACATATCGCTGGGTCTAAGGAGCATAGATCTATGGCGATCCCTATTACGTATACATCTAGATGTCAAGGTTTGACACATCATCACATTAGATATGAGATTGGAGCCTAATAACAAGCTCGGTGGCCAAGTGGTAGGGGTGTTCGCCTCGAGCATGGGAGGTCGTGGGTTCAAACCCCGGCCGGGTCATACCAAAGACTTACACAAAAATGGTACCCACTGCCCATTCGGCTTAACACTCGCCATAAGCATGAGGAGTAGGGGTCTAGGGCCCGAGTGGAAGAACGGCCATATAGCCGAATTCGGTGATTGTCTGACACAATATTCCCTTAAAAATTGAGAAGAAAAAAAGAAAAAAGAATAGTTATTGGAATTGATATTGGTGTGTGACTCATCACACAGAGCAAGGTTGTGCTCCTATTTAGTTATATGTTTGTGCATGGCTAGGCTTCTGCGCGTTATACTGTACCATTACATTGTACGTTTATTAGGAGCAAATGGTATGTTCATGAATGGTCGTGCAATTATAAATGATAACAATCAAAAACGTTTGGATTATATTCAGTTCATGGATCGTTTCTGTAACCCACTGGTTTAGTCAACTTGCCATTTCTGCAGCTGCCTGAGTCGAGAATTCAAACGTATCTAGCACTAGTGAGTCTTGTATTATTTTGGTTTTGAATAATTGGTCTGAGCATGCCTTTAAGACCCTGGGACACCCTGCACCCTACTCCTTTTCCAATACCACAGTGAATAGCACGCATATAGTGAAGGGATAGATAATTTGCAGCACGCTGGAAGTCTCTATGTACCCACTCTATCCTTTAGGCAATGTATATATTGGCGTCCGAGCAGGCTCTAATAACAGAAGACCTTGTTGAGTACTACATAAAATCTACGCTCATTACACTTATTCTGAGATATGAGTTGATTCATCTCGATGTTATTAACGCGATGCTAAAAAGAAATATTAAATGATTGATAATTACGCAATTCCTTTTCTGATTTCCTCGTATCGCCTTTCATGAGTCATAGTAATGAAGTACAATTAAGGTTAGGTTCCGGACGCTTCTCGGCTGTTACTTTGGTATCGAATATAGGAATAAGTCTTCTCTTAATCAAAGTAATTATTCAAACCTTTCATTTAAGGATTATCTGATATTTCCCGTATATTCGAGATCTACTTGATGTCGTTGCAGTACACCATGCCAACATTTCATACCGTCCTTAACACCCGGTAGATAATCGCCTTTGATATGTATAAGGGCTGTATGAAGGTCCTATTCCCGCCTATCTGCAGCCTGCCATCATCCCACTGGGATGCTGGAGCCCCTGTCGCCATGATGCCCATACCAAAGTGCGGATAGATCACACAGGCCGTTTGACTATTTATAAAAATAAAGGGGCTAAAAGAAATCCGGTCCCGTCGGTATTCAGAAATGGCGGCAGAGGCTGGATGCTTCTGAGCGCCTCAGCTTCAGGACCCGAACAAAAGCCCGAGCTGCAACCAGCCACTAGAGAATACCAGCTCTCCTGCGACCGACGGCGACATCACGGCCATTATCTGCCTGTCCCTGGTAGGCAGGCCATTCTAGACGTGCTCACCCTTAAAGGGTCCGCTACTGACACCGCTAGCAGCATCTCCTGTTTCGCTCCATTGCCCTGCTTATCTTGTCTGATTTATGCCGCATAAGAAGGGCACAGCCATAGTCAAACCTTTCAGATTGTGAAAAAGATAATGTTTTTTTATCTGTCGCTCGTTATCTCAGCACGACAGTGTTTCCACTTGTCCACAAGTAGAATAATTTTTAAAGCAATGTTTCGTTTTTCCCGAAGCGCGGGATTACGTTTGTTTTCTTGTTGCTCTATGCGTGGCAGGTATTCCCGAGTCATATCTTAGTTGGCTTTCTTTGATGCATCACATGATCACCTAGATGTAGGTTAACGTTTCTTTAACGAATCAAATTAGCAGGTATACTTTGTGTATAGCGCTGCGGGCAAGGCACAACATATTGTATTCTAGAATCTTGATGACGAGAGATCAGTAGGAGCCTGCCATTTCATACAAACTACGTGTTGACTACTGTGGCATTTGGAGCAGCAGCATATGTTTAAAAATGTTAGATCGTTGATGCTTTTACACCGCATTGAATTACATGGTCTCAATTAAACTGAATTATTGACGTATTCTGTGCATTCTGTTACTGCGATAAAGATTGGATTATGGTTAAAGTAACACATAAAAGTTGTAGAGAGCCATATTAATGTCGCGAGAATGCAGATTTAGTGTAAAACTATTTGTTAGTACAATATCAGCGACGCATTTACAGCACCTATCAACTGTAAGATTAGCTGGATTTGATATTCCCCTAAGATTAAGCCGATAAAATATCACATCAAAGTCTTTATTACTTTTCTTGATGTAGTCAAGGCCCCTTTTGTAAAAACGTTATTCTCCCATTTCCCTTCTCCTTTCATCACGCGGTGACTTCGTCACAGCTTGGCACAGCCATGTTGGAATACTTATATATCATGGTTTAGCGGATTAATCTGCATACATTGGGAGGATTTATGTCATAAGACTTTATCAAAAGGTGCATTTTTACTTTCATAACTTTGATAAATCTCACTGAAAGTCACTTAGTTCTTGTCAAGGATAGCCTTATGATAAATTTCAGTAGATTGCCAGAACCAAGAACTGAATGGCAACCTCTCTAAACTAAGCTGAGTTAGGTAGGATTAATCTTTTAGTATATATCAACAAACATTTAAAAAGGGGAGATCAAACAAAAAGTCCACTCGATGAAGGTTAATATTAATGATGTATACATGTGTGATCAAGTGTTTTAGGGAAAGAATATTTCCACGAACAATGCACACTATTGACAATGAAACAAATTTTTGGCATTGAAACAATTTGTATACATACATCTGGGGCTTTTTCTAGTACCTTTCAGAGATTTCCCATAAGGAAAAGTACGTATTCAACATTGAATCGACTTTTAGGATCGACAGTATAATCCACTCACCTTTGAAAGACCATGCATTTCACAGCGCAAAACAGGAAGGACAAGTCGTATCAAGTCTAATTCCTTCATCAGTGACCTGGGCAACGTCGACACTCATGGGGTTTCACGCCGACACCTCGAGGTGCATAGGCAAATGTATGCCCCTGGTGACAGTACTATAATTTTACAATGGAGAGTTTGGAGGCATATCCTACAATCCACAGTTGCGCCTCCCTTTATTTATCTTACAATTTCATTAGAAGGGTGTCAGTGTTACAGCAAATCCAATAAAGAAATGGATCTATGTTCTATTTCTTGTAAATCTTTCAAACGGGTAACATGAAGATGATTGATTTGTGTGTCTGAAATCTAAGTGGTTTAATGAAATATCAATTTCCAGGTGCAACCAATTCTATCATAGGTTAATTTTAAAATGTAAATGCCTATTACAAATGACAGTTTCCTTGAACATTGCGGATCATCTTAAATCTGATAAAGAATAAAGATACAATCCAATTCAGTGATTCTATGCAGCTGATAGCAGATGCTGTATCCCTGTCTTCTCCACGGGATTTTTCCGAACTCTCAAATGGTATCCCACCTTCGCTGTTATTAGATATTCGGGGTCTAGCTTTTTGGGAGTTCCATGTTTTCTAACTTTGAAGTATCATATCTCATTTTCCACTTCATAATGGAAACAGGTATCCTGTATACCAAAAGGCATATTCATAAAGGGTTGTCTTGTTAAATAAAATACCTTGATACCTTACAAATTAAAGGTTTCTTGAACCAGTTCATTGTGAGGGGTTGGTGCTTGAGCCTTTTAAATACTGCATAAATGGGTTTCAATGCCTACAATAGCATGTTTGATACTTCCTTTAGCAGATTTATATGACGCACAATGATACACTACTAGATGTTGTTAACAGCTGAAAGATCGTATAAAGAAATCTCCTCGATGAACTCTTGTTATGGCGTGATAGAGAAGGATCCTACGTTTGTGCCTATTTCTGTTTAACCTTTTACACCGTCTTGCCAAGTTTGTATGTGACGGTTTAAGTGAATAGTGCACGCTAACGTACGATACATAGCTATAGATGATACAGCTACAGTACGTCATAAATTAAGAAAAAAACTGTGAATGTATCGTATTCCATCTATTCCAGTTGGCGTGTTAAACATGCATCTCGCACAAGTAATACTTCAGATATGTTTTAAATAATACAAGAACGCCATAGATGTCTCAATAATAATATATCTACGGTCCTAGCTATCGTATACTCATATTTTACTGAGGAAAAACCGAGACAATTATCAGTTATCAAGTCTAGACACACCAATCCCGTTATTACAACACCCTTGCACCCACAGTCACCGTTCACACTTTAGGTGAGGTAACGTTCTATCATGTGGGCCTGAAGCAAAACTGGGCCAGTGCCTGTCCGAGGGACGCCCTCATGCCAGGGACACACCAAGCGAGAAACACAGCAATTCCATATACACATGAATGACTTCTGACAAGAGCCTTGATTAAACAAAAAAAGAAAAGGCTAATAAACCGTCTTAAAAACTTTCCAGGAACCACAATTTGATCAAGGCTGAATTTAACGAATTTATACACGATTATTATATCGATGTTCCATTTTCACCAATTACAGTTGATAAACAAACCTTAGTGGAACTAATCCAAGACATCAGTTCCACCAAAACCTCCCGTCTAGATGACCTATGTACCTCTGTCCTTAAGGAGTTTATGCACAGCAACATTGAGCAATCCAAATATTTATATAACCAGAGTCTAAGTCCAGGATTTATCTGGATAAATGGAAATCAACTAACATTATATCATTCCCCAAAGCAGGCGACAAAACTGATCCGAGTAATTTGCAAACTTTAAAAGGCTACTTGCTGTGCCAGGAAAGTTTCTCGAAAAAAAGATGTGTATACACTTTCATCACAAAACATCTAGAAGACATTCTTATTTGGGATGCTGGGGGTACATGTGTGCCATATTCATTGATCTTAGAACAGCATTAGACAGTGTCCACCATGGAAGGTAATTGAAGAAATTAGCGGTGTTTGAGTTACCACCTGAATTGCTGAGTTGGCTTGCATCTTATCTAAAACATATGAAGCAAAAACAGTTATTTTAGTCGACACTCTGATTTGAGCGGTTTACATACGGAGTATGTGACATACGGAGTACCACAAGGTTCGGTACTTGCTCCTATATTGTTCAACTATTGCATTAACGATGTAATATATTGTCTGGAAAATGTGAAATATTCACTATATGCTGTTGATCTTGTTATTTACTCTTGGGGCAAGGAGCCTAAAATAATCGTGGGAAATTGTACAATCTTCGCTTGTTTTAAGTATGCAGACTGATGTAAGACAAATAAACTAACTTTGAACTCGAAATAGAGAATATGCTGCTTGTATGCGCCTAAATACAGATTTAACCGCATAATAGATTTAAATCTCTCTTTAGAACTAGACAAACTAGAGAGGGTCAATTCCTACCAATACGTAGGTTCACATCTGGATTATATTTCATCGTTCAAATACAGAGTAGACACATAATCAAAAAAGTGAATCGTAAACTATTTATATTTAGGCGTAAACGATACCTGATGTCGCGGAACGTTACACAAATCTTTTACAAGTAGGACATTTTACCTCTATTTGATAACGGTTACATACTAATAGATGGTGCTACCAATACCCATCAAGAAAAGATGCAAAGACTCCAATATAGAGCTCTCCGTATTTATTATGCTACTGTCCAATCCGTCAAACAGCTTCATGCTCAGACTGATGTCACAGTGTAAAACAGACGCAGACACAAGATTGCCTTATCATAACTCACAAAGGTCTATATGAACCTGCATGGAGAGATGATGTCTGATAACACAGGTGATTGCTCTACTCTTATAAATCAAAGTAGATTTGGAAATGGAATTGATGTTTAGAATTTTATGACAGAAGCAATGTAGCACACTATGATCATGGTAAATGAACAATTCCCAATGCCTGTCGTGTAATGCTAAGCAGGGGGACTGGGTGCTGCAGGGAAAGGGTTAATCAACCCTTTCCTTATTCAAAGGGTCAATTAAGTAATACCTTTTGTGCATGGCTTACAGCATTTAACTGGGAATACGCTGGGGGGTGATGATATTTTCATAGGGCAACGTTATGAAAAACATCAGGAGTGACACATGTATTTCAGGCCTCAGCCACTGACTAAAGAACGTATGAGAAGCTACCCTATATTAACTTTCTCCCTACTTGAAGACGTGGTCTGTGTCGTGCTTCTTTCATCAAGTCAGTGGCTGGAATCCTCTTTACGCAACGGCCTGGATTTTCCGCTGAATTAGGCCCCAATTAAATTGACCTTGAAATAAGACCACAAATATGCTCAGTAGTCAGGCAAAGTCTTTTGCCCAATCACTTAAGCAAGTCGTGGCCACGCTTGCTGGTTTGGTGAGCATTGAGAGGGCCATAGACGGGTGGGAGTTCTGATGCCTTACTGCAGAGAATGGTGTCTGTATCCAAAGCCCCAATCGCTGCCTTCAGAGATCCCAGGCTGTCTGACAGACCATTGTGATTTGAACCCCTTTGTCCGCTCTGGCCAGCGACCCTCTTGATGAGATCTTGTATCGTGCTTAGGTGTTATCAATGCCCCCATGAGCGTCCTTAGTCTAGTGCACTGGAGGCAGGGGTATGCCGCGCTTGCTGTTCCTTTATTATCCATCGCATACAAAGTCCCAATTGAAAATGCATGGGTGCTAAGTTAACTACTACCCATAAAAAAAGTTAGATACCATAACCATTGTATGTAGATTAAAATCCGTTGAATACGGCCTAAAATCCATTCCATACGGGAAAATATTCCCTTTGTGCTATAGAGCAAAAGGAAGAGTTCCGATTGATATACCCTTTGATATAGCAATGCTTTGGTTTCATTTATTCGACAAGATTTACTCGAGAAGATGATTCTATTGATGTTTTGGGGACTGGTGGCTCTGTAAACCGCTCGAGGTGCACATCGTAGTACACTCGCTGACGCTCGTATTATACTACGTGTCAACCTCTTGTGCCTTATGGCCGCCTGTCCACAAAATCATCGATTATCATCTATTCATGCTTCTGTAGATTCAGCTAGTCTGGACAGAATTGAGCAGCATGCATATGATAAATACATATTAAATGTGCACAGATGCCTTGACGAGAGACAAAGGTATTGCAGAACAATTTAGGAAAAGTGATTGATTGTTTGTTTGTTTGTTTGTTTGATTTAACGTCCAGTTAACCATCAGAGGTTCTCACCAGACTTACTCAAGGTTCTTTTACACCACAAGGGTGGTGATCGAATCTATGTGATGAATTCAGATAGAGATCCCACCCCTACACATTTACCGAGGTGAGAGTTCTTTTACTTCCAACACCACATAGACATGGTATGAGAAGGATGGCCTTTGTTTTAGCAGTAAATCTACCACTGCTGGGGGTGGGACTCGAACCCACAAAGGCTTACAACCTTGGGGTTACAAGTCCGGTGCTCTAACCATCTAGATTTTTCCTTTAGTTCAAACTTGTTAATATTTATTGGGAAGTTGCATCATACTCCTAATATCCACCTACTAAACCGGAATACAAACTATCTTGAAAAGCGTCTTATTTAAATCAGTTAGTATAATCTATGTTACCATGATTTGGTCTGAGTGGCCGTATTTTCTGCGTAGTTGATACATCGTAAACTCCGGGTAATAGCGAGGGGTACTTCATAGTGTAAATGATTAGAAACTCGGTATAAGCGCCGTGCATTGTTTATATAAAATAGACCCCGTGAGGTGGCAGAAAAAGCCGTATTCTATTGAGTAGAAAAACACCAAACTAAACACACCAAATTGAAAAGGAATAAATTTTTCTATAGTCACCCAATCCTCTCTCATTATAATGTACCTTGAAAACATTAAAACGCATTTTTATTACTTACAACTTTGACCTACAGTGAATTACGTGCTACAGAGGGACGAACTGTATTCATTCGTCACTGAGTGACGAATGAAATCCGTACAGCAGACCGGTAAATGTGTGATGTTCGTACACAGGTATATATTAATATCTACATCCCTCCACAAGAACCATGCTGAGGCCGGATGGAACAGGAAACTATAGGACGAAGTTCCTCGGGTTGATGCTTATAATGAAAGCTTTTGTAGATGTATTGTGTGCACCGGGAAACAGATATAGTCAGGTGATTGCCGTAAGCTCCACAGTGTTTCTGAGTATTAAAGCGGCCACGGAATAACAAATGACAGAGATACGGCAATATATCCCTTGTACAGGGGAATCATTTAGCCTCCATAGTTTCATTCGTCGTTTGATGAAACGCTGTTGAGGCTATATCATCTTGCTCTATTTATCTGCATGGGCCGCACACCCAGTCATTGTCTAAAGGTTAGAGTGGTCATATAGACAAAAAAATAAACCTTCACCATCTGTATGCTAACACGTGAAATATAGAAAGGGGCCGAGGGATAGTGTATCGGTGTTTTAGAGGCTTGCTGAGCCACCACAATACCCGATTGACCCATGTCATGAATATACCATTTGTTCCTAGTTATTGTGGGCTACCATGAATATTATTCAGGGACAAGATCTGACAGATCCGCTCTCCTCTTGACCATTAGGGAACTGGTTGATATGATGGATTTGTTTTACTAATTTTCCTGAAGCTAGAATGTGTTTCATATCTAGTACGACAGTTTCCTGTAATTGATTACCTTGTATTGGGGTACACAATATTGATTGGTTCCAGATCGCAGCGGCTGTGAACTGCGAGGAGTTGGAGCGTAGTGATATCCGAGAGTATGCGAGGATATTGCAAAGAGTCAACTCCGTGGAGCATACAACCGCCTTTATCTGAAACCAGTTTTCTCATAATACTTTCAGGGGTATGAACAATTCAGCACAACTGCTAGATCAATAATTCCATTATATATACATGTCTAAGCGGGATTTCTTATTGTAATATCGTTAATTTAGAAATATATATGTAAAGAAAATATACATAGTACAGGGCAAGTTATTCCCACAATGGGAATTAAATGGTTAGCACGGAACTTGGCGTGGAGGATCTCCAGAACACTGGTGGATGTGCTGTATTGTCGTTAAAGATTTTTGAATGAAAATGCCTCATTCCATACGGACCTTAATTCTAAACTTGTTTTGAAGCTTGTACAGCATGGTTAGGATGTTTATTATAAATACTAGAGTATTCCATGAGTGCATACATTGGGCGCCCCATAGGGTCTCCTGCTCCATAGCCAATATAACAGCCCTTGAAGCCCTGTGTGGTTCGAGCAGACTGGTTACGCACCAGTGATCAGATGGCCTGGAGCTGCTTCCTAAATCACCACCTCACATGGTTACATTCACGCAAGATCCAGTCAGGGATCTAGGCAGGAGCACGTGTATCGGAAGCCATGGTCTGATATAGGATAGACCACTATCTCACTCAGCCCTATCGTATTTGTCAGGAACCTCCACAATAGATCCCACATGCCGCAATAGGGGACATGATCTGACAGATCCTCTCTCCCCTACCACTGTCCAAGCAGATTTCTCTTATTTCGCGCTAAGCCGCTGTACAGTTCGAGAAGAGGTTCAAGAATGGTTTTAGGGTGAAATGACAGAGTGCGAAGGGGCAGGTTTCCATTTGCCGACTATTTGGCACTGATCTGCAGTTGGGAACCACTGATAGAATTCTTAGGTATAGAGACGCAAGACTGGTGAATATAAACTAGACTTGCAGAGAATGGTTACTCAGTAATTGTGCCTAGATTATGAAACAAGGCCACCACCAATAGATTTTCTCGCAGACTGACAGAATCAAAGCGCTTTGATTTCGTCCTCAGTGCTTCAATGAGATTTTCCGATACTGGCATACAGTGGGTGGCACCACCGACAGAAGGGGATGGTTTGAAGGGGTGTGAAAATGTTTAGTTATTCTATAAGACATCAGACTCCATATGAAAAAAAACCCTCTGAACTGGAGGAGTCCAATAACCTAATGTGAAGTTACTTTGAGTAAGTCGAGAGTTATTCACCTATTAAAGAATACAAACGCTATTTGTTATTTTAGACAATGCAATATGACCTACAGATGGGGACTCAAGAAAATTGTTGGATGCTTTTGATTTCTCTGGACAAGTTTTATCAATCAAATAGTAATTGAATCAGATAAAATGAGTCGATATGATCAGTTCAGATGTATAAGGATTTCACTGCATTTTAAACATGGTGAATATAGAGTCGTGTATTGACGAGGGAGACACATCGTGATGCATAGAAGTACATTCTGTTGTGTGGAGTTATATTGCACAGTCTGGTCCTGATGTATGGGTTAATATCACTGTACATGGGCTCTTAGCACGAATCCCTTATAGCCTCTATTATGCTGACCATGCAGTCTGGTGTGGCGCGCAAGGACCTTGTCATTCCCTACACTGCCCTCCAAAGACAGATGTGAAGCACTGTGTCATAAGACTTTCCTGATCATTTGGTACAAGGGATGGAGGTTAGGCTGATCCATTGCCTCCTGCCTTTAACCTTCGTTCATTGAGTGTTCGTTGTGCTGACTATACTAAACCAGTTTCCGAGTCCCCTGAAATGGACCAAAGGCTATTTCATTTTGTATTCGTAGTGTTTTATGGACAAAATTGAGGTATTGGTGTTGGATTTTCTGCATCAAACATGATAAGAACAGGAAGAGGATAACACTAGAATAAGAAACGAAAGAAAAGATAGTGGAAGTAAAGGAAGAACAAGAAGAAAAAAGGCATGTATGGTGTTTTCTACCATGTATTTGTTCAAAGTGAACAATACTTTCCCTCGAAAAACGCAAAGGAAATGATGTGTATTTAGATATGTGGATGATAACCTGCTCAAAATAAATTCCTAAAGTTGGCATTATGTGTGCTAGGTAAGGTCATATATGCATCCTTTTAGCCTGATACAAGGTTTCTTCAATTTCGTGCCAGCGCACGGATGCAAGTATGTTTGAAATATAAATTACTGCTAAATCTAAATAAATAGTAAACACTCTACGATCTTTAAACAGATTACTTCATGATTCGCATTAGATCCTTTATTTCCAAGAGCAGAACTGGGACGTCTTCCAACAGCATTGTACTAGATGGATCTCCCAAATGGCCAATTGATTTCTGTATGTTAAAATTGTAAAGGGTTTGGACCTCTGGGAGGAGTGGGCCGAGTGGGTTGGAAACCTCAATCTATCAGTTCCTTATTGGGGCGTGAGAATCCCGACGGATGGTGTAGGGAAGGCCCCCATCCATACCCAGGCCCATCGAGTACCCCGTACGCCTTCGCGCCCAACCCCACATACCCCAGGCCCCTACGCACTTCCAAGCCCAACACACCTCCGACCCCTATGAGCCATTTTCCACTGGCCGACTGTTCACCACCGATCTGCAGATCGGTGAATGGAATGCAGAGAAGTACTCACCGATTTATTGTGCATGGATTACGCAATAAGGTCATCACTGTGATAGTCATTGTGTTTTGAGGACAGTTCTGCCGGTATGGACCTGTTATATGCTGCAGAAACAAAGCATACATTACACCCTCACTGATCTTCATATTTCTACGTGCAGTCTTTGGCCACCACCAAACGACTTTTAGGAGAACTCAGGTAATCGGTAATCATAGCGATGGAATCATCAGGCAAAATCTTGAGCTTCATTAATGAAATCAAGGCGTTTTGATTTTGTCAATCATTGACCAAGTATTGCTGTGTTGGCTCTATTGCATAACCTTTAGCAAATTTATTGACGACCATTTGAAATGCCAATCTCTTTCCATTCACCGATGGCGTCTAGACGGTGTGTCCGGTTCCATAAGAACTAGACATTAGGATTTGTTTTGTCCGTTCTTGCTTGCACTGTTGGTGCCGATTTTCATGTCGGTCTAACACTTTTGTCACGAAACTAGTGAAACAGGTCAATGATGTGAAGATTTATCTAATTCTTATGTTTGAGGTCTCTCTTTTCCTAAGGGCAGCTACTTGTGTTGTCACGAAACTAGACAACCCAGTGTCTGTATGGTGTCACAGACATGTCACGAAACTAGTCCCTGTAGTCAGGTCCCTGTAGTCAGTTTACCAAAAAGTATCGATCGAAGTTTTTCTTATTAACAATCACAGCCGTACAAACAGTGTTCATCATAACTCGAGTCATTAACAATGATAATTATTATTCCTGGCTGCATATCGGTGCCGAATAGTCGGCCAATGTCAAATGGCTGTACCCTGCACCCAGTGGCTGCACAGAGCAGTCAATAGCATGCCACATGGACGACAAAGGACCACGCGGCTCGCTGGCCCGTTGAGGTCATCCCTCGCTCATGCCCTCATCCACGTGCTCACTGGTTCCGCACACGAAACTCAGCCCTGGGAAGCGGACCATAAAAGTAGATTTGGCGCACCCTCTAGTGGAGCGGGTCCGGGTTACAGTTAGCCGTCCTCACTGACCGATCGTACGGCATCGACCTGAACGGGAGGTGAATCGCCTGGGGACGGCGGGACAATATGGTACAGACCGGTGATCTGAAAGTACAGAGCACGACATGGGAAGATCACTCCATTGTGCCTGTAATGACTCCATTACAGCGCACCATAAAGTCTGATACTTTATACTTTAGTGCCCTAGCCTATGGATTATATGAGACCTAAACTGTGGGTATTCCGTCAACACAAATTTCTCGTCGTTCCCATACAACCCTGGTATCCGTCCTTGATATGATGTGGATAAACGTTTCAAACACATCTACTCCTACCAGTTTTTCCCACTAGGAATTTATTTTTAGAAGTCCCAGGAAGTACGAAGCGATATGATGAGTAAAGTAAACTGATGAAAAAGCTTTCTTCTTACACGGAATATCAATCATGTAGAATGACCTGACAATACTTTTTAAGACAAGAAATTATATGGGAATTTTGGTCCGTGCCGAACGAGACATTAACCGAGTTTCATGCAAACTATAAATCCCATAGAGTTTTGTAGCTTGTACAGCATGGTGAGGTCATTCTATATTCAATGTAGACCCAAAATGGATCATATCTTTACCGTTACTTGACCTAACAACTAATGATTTGGTCGACACCTAGGGATCAGCTTTCCCTATTTTGCCAGACGGGACCCTATTCTGTTGTTACAGCGTAAATACTTTATTTGGCGAAACAATGCATACAGTGGTGTATAATAAAGTATAGAGTGAGTTAACAGTGTCGTGAAACACAACAGGAGGTTTATGATCGCACCACATACGCCAATGCACCAACATAGTGCCTGTCAATGAAACTCATTTTATGGTTGAGCGGAAGGATGACCAGGGCAGTATAGAGTCATGATCCAACCACGTGTTTTACGTGAGGGATTGTCATCAGAAAGAGGCAGCGCAGGGCCCTGGGTAGGGGGTTACGCTTGATTCGCTCTGCAGAGATATACACAAAGGGAGTGCACGCACCGCACCAGAATGCGTTAAGCATGGCCGCTCCCGATCGACTATAGCCAAGTAGGAAAGTACGTACTTCCTACATAGTTCATGGTTGCGGATACCGGGTGATTTCGGGCGAAACATGGGATTTATGTCCGGAACTCCATGATAGAGTGCTTCTTGGCAAGAGGTTAGTCATACAAAGAGTGATAAACTCATGGAATTTTGCAAAAGTTCTTGAACAGCAACTAGCAACATACTCGGGAAATGGTGTAGATATTTCTGTACTTAGTTGGTGTATTTTTGTCTTTTTTTAGCGAAGTAAAATGCGCTCGTATAAGTTAACTTGTGGTTGGAATTGTCTCATATACACTTCCAGCTTGTTGCAGAAGATCTAACCCTTCACTATCTATGTGCGAACTATAAAGGCCTAGTAAAATGATCAGGAGTCCATTATCAAGCCTTACCATATCCCCTGCCGATCTACTGATTTGGTTCCTAAAAATAGAAATTTCTGTATATATAAGCTTTTGAATAACACTTAGTTTTGGATATTGTAATCTGCTACCAGAAAGGAGACCATCAGTTGATAATAATGATGAAATGTGGTATATGCATTTTCAAATCTGATGGGACAGACCTAACTGTACTGTATTTAGACCATTAAATCTGATGGGACAGACTTTGTATTCGAAACCACTTGGCCCATACCTGTCGAACTGGTTTTACTCCCATCCACTTATTCATAACATTCTGTGCCTGAAGCCAATCTACCTTACAGTCATACCATAATAGCCCCACCCACTCCCCTCCTACAACCACTCCAAATCTACCTCTATTGACCAGCTAGGCGCACTCAAGGGCCTGGTTTATTCAGGCTCACATCTCTGATACCACTGATAACTTTACAATGCATGTACTTATATAGAACGTCCTGACCATGCTGTACAATTCACAGAACGAGATGATAATTTACAGTTTTTACGGACCGAGGCATTTATGCCGAGTTCCGTACAAACTGTAAATTATCATCGAGTTCTGTGAATTGTACAAGCATGGTTGGACGTTATATATTTACTATATGCCCTAAATTTAAAAAAGAAATCAATTTAAAAAAAAACAATTTCAATTTTTTTAATAAATGTGTATGGCCAGGTGGTCCGTATTTTAGTGTACGGCCCGGCGGTCCGTACAGTATTTTTACGTCATATGCCGAAACGGTGTGTATTTACAGTATATACGGCATGGGTATATAGTAAATTTCAAACTGTCAGATCTGATGGTACAGACTCGACTGTGCAGTAGTGGAGCTTCCAAAGCTTTAGGCCTACAAGATCAAGTACAGCTCCGCTTTTCAAGACCGCCTCACCTCGATTAAATACCTATAAACGCTCTCTAATGTACTTTGGAGCCACAGCTTGGAACCGCTATTCACCGCAAATAAGAAACATACAGGACACGTCTATAGATAGTAGAACGCTGGCCTAAATGCCTCTGTCCCTACTTATATTTCTGTATTATCTGTATTGTTATATGTTAGCTGTACATATGTTGCTGACATGCCTGCATTAGAAAAAACTTGATTATCCAACGCTATAAACATTACCACTGGGGCTGCCTTGAAACCAGTCGTAAGATTGAGCACAACCCAGGATGAATAAATGTTTCCAAAAAAACAAAACAAAAAAAAAGCTGATGGGACAGACCATTATCTATGACTTTTAAAGTATCTAAAAAATCTCTATATAGCTTATTATGAAAATATGCAACCCTTTGTCTTAATATTTTCTTGTACTGGACGACTCGTAGCGCTCTGTTCTGGTCTTTTTGTCGATGAACAGCACTCAATACTGGCTCAGTAAATATACGTTTTCTCATAGTAGTATATGGAAACGAACCTATCTAACTGGTAGGCCTAATGTTATTTCCACGTAAAGCTATTTTCCATTGGCTTACTATTCGGCACCTTCTAAGGGTCTAAAATATAGCTGCTGCCTCTCTGCTAAGAATTGAAGTTATAATACAAGAATGGTGATCACAATTGAGGAAGAAACGTATGTACTAAGGCGATTTTTACAGATTATCTTTTAAACAAAAGGGTGAGCGAAGAAAGACTGACCACATTATACATATTGTAAGGCCTAGAGAAAAGCTGAAAACGATACACATAAGGATGTGTTGTACATGATCAAAAAATAAATATTCAAGCTCAATGAAAAAAAAAATAATGAAAAAAAGAGTAACATATTTTAAGATACATATCCATGTAATATTTCAAACAAAAAAATGCTATTCTTCAGTTCAGTATGACTTTACCTGATACATCTAATATCAACCTGAGCTATACTTTCCAGACAGTATACAAAGCACGTACGCATTACCTCCTCCTTCTAATGTGATACCATGATAGACAGCGATACCAGATTGCGATGAAAAAATAATCTGATACTGCTAGCGGTGTTTAGTCAAAGTCTCTTCGTATTAGGAGGACACTGTGTACGAGTACGGAATCACTTGCTAGCTTCGCCGTTCGAGGTCTGATCAATCAAACGTATCTGACACCTTCATTGTACCTAGCGCCCCATTCCATCAAAGCGTTGCTGCGTCGATGTAAATACAAAGCGGCAGTAATTTCGCATCTGTCGCTTGATGAACTAATATGTAAGACAGTCGCTGTCATCCATCTCTCTCATTTTGCCTCCGGCGTTGTGGCCCATGCCTTCTATATAATAGCGAGAATCGACAGATACTCCCTCAGTTAGACTTGCTTCCGAATGGGGCGTCGGCGAATAAGGATGGCGCGTTGTCCCAAGTGCAAGGGACACGTGCACTGCCATTGCTGGTAAGAAATCGGGTGAAGATGGAAATGTACTAAGAGAAAACATGGTTACCGAGCCTGTAGAGATGGGCGTTCGAAGTATTTTGTATTACATAAAATACATCCCGACGCTGGAGGCGGAGGTATGTATAATTTATGTTACATATTTCATGTTCCGAGAACGACATTCCTACACCTCAGTTTAAATGTTCTTTTTTAAATTATAATATTTCTATTAGGCCTCATATACTAAAAAAATCATATCAAACTAAAGTTAAACTATTTTTGTCCCCCAGCCACCCACTCACCACCCGTACCCTTTTGCCCACCTCACCTTGTATTTTGTTATCGCAGATGAATGTTGTTGTATCTAAATCTGTCACTCCCTGATTACATCATTATCTTTTGTGCCTTTTATACTTGTATCCATATTGCGATCACCAGCCATGGTTGTGAGTTTATCTATTCATGGAAGAAGCGTAATACTAGAGAATGAATTAAGTCTAATGATAATTTTTATTAAATTGAGAAAAATTGTGTAATTCCTTGGGACATTTTTTACGATGTCCATGAATATCTACAAAATGTTATTTTTCTCAAGAAGTATTGGATCACTAGACACGAAACTTGCAGAGAATAAGCTTTGAATATAATGTTTTACATATATAGGTAAACCAAATAATAAAGGTAAGGATGACGTGCCATGTCACGTGATTAAACAATCGAATATTGGTTCGGACTAAAACCGGTCCGTCCGCTAGCGTTATACCCGTCTCTAGAACCCGTCCGTCCCGACCAACGTCCCGACCAACAGTGAGCGCCCGTAGACCCCGACCTGTAAAGTTTTAATCTATAAACATACGCTAAACCTATGAAATGACATTTAAGAATTGGATGATAGAGTAGGATTTATATCTGATGTGTCTTTTTCGTTCAAACTAAGGCAAGCCCTTCGTGTATGTCTTACAGGGGCATTATAACGGTCCACAAATTGTTCAGGATTATCATTTTAATATAAGTGCTGCAACTGCACTTCAGTGTAGTGCAATCGCATAATATAGCCCCCGGGTTGATAAGTTGGCGAGTTTACATGCTTTACATATATGTACCTTATCTCTTGGGGAAAAGTAACTAAAAAAATAATTATATATGTGACTGTTGGACCCAAATATGAATGATTATCTAAGTATTCATGCATGTGTGAACCACGATCCCACTAAATCATCAATTTCTTACATTATGTTCATTTTATACCAATACCAATAAGGTGAATTCGGTTTAAACCTTTTTTAAATGATTTTTATTGGTATCAATATTGTGACATTGTTCTTCCAATATATATTCGGCAATGGTAATTGGCCCTCCTTATTGAGAATACTAGGAATGGTATGTTCACCTTTGATGAATGAGCGTGGAATTGTAAAAAGAGAAATATGAAAAATTAAAAGGTTTAGGTTCAGTCTGTTTTGTATAACCCACCTGTACCCATTCAACCTGCCATTTCTACAACTGTCTTACCAGGATCCAAATATATCAAGCACCGATGGGCAAATGAGATATTTCGGTCTCCGGTGATTGGTCATTGTCAACTGGTCACGCCTCTAAGACACTGTGACACTGGTTCTATGCACCTTTCCCATTGACAGAGAGTTGGCATTAAGATAGTGAACGGATAGTTTTTGCAGTTTGCTGAAAGTCTATATATAACCTATCCCTAACTTAGGCCACATATATGAGCGTGTGACCCACGTTAACAAAGTGTGTAGTATTTTTCTGGTGACATATTCTCAGTTATAGGACGGGTTATTGGTTCATGGCTTGGTAAAAATATCATTCTAGAATCGGTTGACTGAACTTCGATATCTCTTCGTCATGCATCATATTCATCCTGGTCGCAAAGTACCGCGACACGGGGCACTACTAACGACCCTATATCGTAGCGACCTGCAACGACCCCAAGCTTATATAAAGCGGAGACTATTCACTTGAAATGAGGACCGTCTGCCGGCTCTGTGTACTGACCGGCTGGGCTCGCCGCACTCAGTCACCGTCATGGTTCATTGCACTGACACAGCGTGTTCCATCTAGATGAACTCTCAGCCGAGAGATGGTTCCCAGTCGTATTTTAGGCATCTGCTTCGTCTAATTTACTACTCGGGTACCATCGGTGTGATTCAACCGAGAACGACATTTTGGAGGACAAATATGAATTCAAAATTTTTTCCCAGGGACACAATTATACAACCATGCTGTAGAGCATAAAGGCTAAAAGCCATGATAAAAGAATGTATGTCTATTGATATTGGTGGACGGGTTCAAAACCTACGAGGAGCATTCCGAGCAGCTGATGGCTCCCTCTGTGACGCGTCGTTTGAAGTGATTGATCTAGCGCCAGCATGTGATGCCAATGTCTGCCGTAAATCTTTGAAAATTTTTAATTATCTGCAATCTAACAGAGGTAGACATTTTTGAGTTATAATATTCATTCAAGATTAATTTCCCAGGGACATAATTATATACAAGTATGCCGTAAGGCACAAAGACTAAAATGCCAGGACAATTATGAGGTCACTAGGGCGGGTTTTTAATATGACCTTATGCCCTAGGTGTTTGAGAAATGTTCAGGCATGTTGGGAGCATGGTTGGATAAGTGGGAGGCACCGGAGGGGGATGGAATCCGCTAAGCCCCTGGGCGTGTTGGACATCGTTGAGCTCCGGTAAGGGGGAGAGTTGATGAAGGGATCTTGTGGAGTCGAATCTTGATATGTAGCCGAGATGAGGCAAGGTCCGGATGGAAAGATGTGATTGTCCTATCCGGAGAGAATGTGTGGAGCCTCCCCTTGCATGAGAGACGAGAGGAGAACACTCTGCAAGAGTTCCTTGGGGACCTTTGCCATTGAGGGCCAAGGTGCATGTAGAGCAGGCGTGGGGGATGGTGATGCATAGCAGACCACTGGCGTAGAGGTGTGAATCAGATGACAGGCACATTGCTAGTTATGTATTAGCAGAACCTGAGGAACCTTTGCAATGTCTACAGCTTGGTTAAAGCCCTGAGCGCTGGCCTGCGTATCAGGTGTAAGGAGAGTCACGTGTGAGGTGTCGAGATTTAATGTGACAGTTGAGAATATGCCATAACACGAAAAGCAGACCTATGGCTATTGAATCAGAGACGATGGGTTTGCGGCATAGGGGTAAAATTTCAGGAAGTGCTGCAAAGCCCACCAACGTGGCCAAAGCGCCACCTTGTGTTTACGCAAACCACGAAATTTTAGCAGTTGATGTCGGCGAAGACGTGATCCGTGAAGGAGAGAATGTCACCAATGAATGACATCAACATAAAGTGTAAAGGGGCTCATAATAGATGACATTATTAGCGGCATCTAGGATGGGGATCCCAACCATCCTAGATGTGTGAGCTTAGATAATAGAATATCTAACAACTGGAATCTTTGGCCATAGTCAGCTCTTGGTTGATTTGAGACATCCAGGGGAAGACATATGTATTTGTGGAGAAAAAAGGAAAGTTTGCCTATCTCCCCCAGGGTTAGGTGGCTCCGAGATGTTGCATGGGTGTCAGTGAGGCTCCCTGTTGAGGCGGTGGCCTCATGGTGTTAGGTGGGTTCATATACCACTCAGTAGACAAAGTATCAGGACTTCTGACATGATGCCTGTGAGGTTGCGTGGGAACAATGTTTAATCGACATCGCGGAGCCGGTCACCAGCCTAGCGGGAGCGGGATCCACAGCGAGCACCTCTAAGACTGATACACACATCCAGAACTTGTGTAGCGTCGCCGTAGAAGGATGGGGTTGGCTCCACACAAGTTTGCTTCTCATCTTTCGTCTCCATAAGGGCAGGTGCCACACCAGGGACTTGGGATCTGAGGTGCCTGGGAGATGAACCACGGGTGGGTAGGTTCAAGATCTGCGAGTAGCGTCCTCTCTGTGAGGCGTCATTCTGAAGTGATTTTTGTTTTGATTCTGTTTTCGGTGAGCAAACTTTTATTTCATTCACATTTCTCAAAGTCTACATTTTCAGTTTTACAACTTTCCCACATTGCTATAGTATACATCGATGTGTCGTTTCATTCACTAGCACATCATGATAAAAGCATTGTGGTCTATTCACATTGCTCCCTTTTTCAACTATTCTCCCCCAACTTACATGATTGTAACTAACAGAATTACAACCTGTCTGATTCTTTTTATTCTACTTTCCTGATTGCCACCCTACTGACTCCTTCATAATAATTGTTTTTAATTGGTGATAGATGAAGAAAACTGGCATTCAGTATTATCATCTGGAAGTCCTTTTGGCAGCTCCTTTCATATGGATTAGCATATTTTCGTTTCAGGTTTGTTATAAAAAGTTGTTGGCTGTGTCATTTCTGCCTTCTACTTCACTCAATGACCAGCGAAAACATTCCAACAGATTTTTCTTAGTTTAAAACACAACTGTTGGAACATGGTCACACATTTTGCCTCAGTGTGGTTATCAATGTATGCAGTATATTCAGTGACAGTAAACAGGTTAGCATTACATACATTACAACTCTGTAGACATATATCAAACATATACAGTTATCCACTACAGTGGCAGCATGATTTAGAACAACAGTTATGAAGCTCTCCACAGAACCTCCAGAAATTGAAATCTTTTCTTTCTATTTTCTACTGAGCAGACATGCTTTTCCACCTTCGCTTTTTGGTTAGGCTCCTCCAAGAATAGGAGCCAGTCATGGTCATTTATGATAAAAAAGAAAAGAAAAAGAGTCTTCTTCTATGAATGGTCCTGTAGACTAAAGATAATCTCCTGTAGTTGCAGGCGAAATACATGGTTATCTGTCAGATGTAAGAACCATTTACCCAATGCTAGCCAGAAGGCCTTAACGTCAGAGCATCCTTTGAAAAAATGGAAATTATCGTAAGTCTTGTTGCAATAGTTACATTCACTTGTATCTACCATTTTCATTGACCTTGGAGCCACCAGTTGGTGAAAATAGCCGCTGCAAATTATTGACAATTCTTAATTATCTGCAATTTAACACATCAACCTTGCTAGATTACCACCATCGGCTTCTGTCGGCTGCACACATTAACCTTTTGATATCGGATCGTTCTGGTTCTAATGCACTACTTTTCCGCGAGTCGTCTTAATTGGTGGTGACATCCGGTGTCCGATACCTACAACTTGAGAGCTGTGACCTTAACCCCTGGTATATCCACTCAGGAGTTCTCTCTCAAAGTAGGCGGTGATTTAATGGGAATAAACGTAGTGCATTATGATTATTTAAGAAAAAGGAATGGGATATCAAATGTAATCAAACCAATGCACAGACGGGAGTGCCCAGACTGTGGGACTTCTGATACGATTATCATCAGGTGAAGGTTTTCACCGGAATTTACCAGTATCAAAAGATTGTTGTTGATTCTGCTAGGGGCAGGCTGAGTATCATGAATTTGCTGTCACCTTGATGGAACCCAAGCGTTATACGGGCCTCCCAGTCAAACCTAAAAAAAACCTTTACTTCAACTCTGAGCCTTATATTTTTTAAGTAAACCTATATACCCTTTAAATGTAGTTCTTCACTGCAATACGGATTGATATACCCGAAATTTTAGAAGTGAATTTAACATAGATTAAATGCATTGATAGCACAGCTACTGTTACTGTTATAAACTATCGATGTACCCAAACTCACCCAAAACATATCTCATTGTACCTGCCCTTGTAAGGGATACTATAAGTTCACCAGCCATATTTTGTTACTAACAATTGTTACATTTATCGCCACGCCGCGCCTGGAAATAAACAATTTTACAATTGAATTACCTGGAATAAACGAGCTAAAAATAAAAGAAATAGAGGTAGATTGTCAAATGACAAAAAATCTACAATACCAGTGTATTTAATATATCTTAGTAGTGTTTTAGAATCAGTAGTTTGTGCTACTTCTTGTCAGTCTGGCTTGACAGTTGAAAACTCAGCACGCATATTTGCCTAGTTCGTCAGTTCACTATATTCTGACTCCATTATGCTGAATACATTAACCCTAGACACCTATAAAGCCCATGTTTTGGCCTTAAAAACACTATAAAAACCTATATATTCATTTTCAAATCCCATAAAAATATATATATAAAGGAAGAGGGGTACTTGAAGCCATGCTTATATCATCAAACAGGAGCAGTGCATAGTTACGCCTGACTGACGGATAAGAACACGCCTGTCATGTGTAGGCAGACGTAGAATAGACCTTCTTTAAAGAATCCCTCCGAAGTTAGGCCCGGAGAGGCGTGACTTTGAATTCAGAGCAAGACCAGGTTGGTGTAGACTCTACACAGTGTATCCATGGACCCTTTACCATGGCGGATAGGGGTTTTCTTATCGCTGTAGTCCATAGGTTTCTCGAGGGTGACGCTACTCGTAAGCTCTGAAGGGTCAATTGTATTTGCCTCAAAGCAGCCTATTAAGTAGGACAGTGTACCCGCCCCCAAGAGAGATTTTACCTAAAACTCAAAAGTCGATTCTGTTTACAGCTCACCTAAATCTGATAAGGGAATATCTCCTCGGGGAGCACTTCCCATTTGACCTGCATCTTAAAAGTTAATTGACTTTGTGACTTTAAATGTAGATCTTGTTTTCTTGCTTTGTCCAGGCTTTGATACGGCCTCTTCTGTTCGGATTATGCATTAGCGTACAAGGAATTAAACAAGGAGCACATTTCAATTGCCAAAGGCACATTTCAATTGGCAAAAACATATCACTCAGATGTGTACATCTGGTCAGTTATTAATTAGTTTCTGTTGCAATATCAGTTACGCCGGAATGGAAATAATAAAAAGAATTTGATGTGAAAATTGATTGATAAGGAGTCCATCCATTTAATATTCTATTTTTTTACACTGCATAACAGGTCTTTATACTTATGCTGTTTTTTTTCTAAAGACTTTGGACCGCACAGTACATTGTGTAATATTGAAAAACAACAGATGCACAAAATCAGAATTTTTGCCCTTTAAAATGGGTTGTTAAACATTGTCAGTATTTATCCCATGGATCTTACTATAATGTAGGCTATATCATTGAAGGATTTTTTGTATTGTTTATAAACAGTGGTCTTAACAGGTTTTACTTTCAAAACACCAGTATGTGAAATGTTTATTACTAAAATGATTCACATTTATAAAGATCAAAGATTTATTTTCACGTTAGCATGCTCTACTCCTAGGGGAGAGGGGGTGCATATATCTAGAATTCCCTTTACCACATCGTATCCTGAATACATGCCTAATACGGCAGTTGCAGTTACCTGGAAGTGAGTGGTATTTGGATAGGGAAAAGTCATACTCATTGATACAGATCGCTCATACTGTTGAAACAGACTCTTTTCTATGCAATTTTGGCAATGGCAACGGCAACACTGCACGGTACCCACTGCAGCATTAATCTTGGACAAAAAAACTTCTTTTGAAACTTCAACCAAGCAATTCATTAGTGTGTTACCATCGTTCAATGGTATTATCTTCTTTGCCTCTTCTCTGTAAGAGCTATAGGAACGATAGGTATTATCCGCTTCGATTGCGAATAATAATGAAAACATGGTTTCATTGAAATGGAGATGTCTAATTTACAAAATAAGCAATTTTGATACTTCAATCTGAAAGCGTTAGATTAAAGCCTTATGGAAGGATTAAAGTCCCATGGAAGGACTCTAATACATCTCCCTTTCATATTCACCGGGTTGGACAATAGTCTGGAGAGCGTCAGTTGTATTCATTCATTTCATTACTCAAATAAAACCTCTCTGTTACTGAGACGGCTTCATTTCCGCCCGGATACAGATCAATCTTCCGGGTGCACACAAGTGTCGCATAGAGCCAGGACTCACAGAGTCATTTCAACTGACAAACTGGGGACTTATCCTTTTGATAGGTAGTGCCGCAAGCGATGATCAACACAACGATGCCAAATGCAAAAGGTTCAATTGCAGAACCATCTTTTAGTTTTATTCAAGTCTTACATGTATACGTCCCTGTGTGTATAACCTTTCATTTTATGTATACGTCCTTGCGTATATATATATATATATATATATATATATATATATATATATATATATATATATATATATATATATATATATATATATATATATAACCTTCTAGTTATACATCCTTGCATTAATAACCTTTCATCTTGTATATACTTCCTTGCGTATATAACCGTCCAAGTATATAACCTATGATTTCTTTTTCAAAAAGAATTCAGCCATTACAATCGCGTTCTTCCTTGCGTGGTCCAAAACAACAATAAGTACAATTCACAAGACAATTACAGAGACGCAAGACAATACTCACAAAGGACATTAACAAACTCATAACAATACAACACCACAGGTTTTTTGCCAACGAGTATAGTGAGGTCCTTTCCTTTGTATCAACCTCTTCTGCTATCCCTAGTAATTTTCAATATTCAGATTATTAGTTTGTATAATTGCACACAGGTATAGGGTCCAGCCCCCATATAACGTATTACTAGCATCTAACTTTTTACTTGTGTTCAATCCCATTTTCGTTGTTTCTGTTATTCCATGCCAGTCCTGCTACGATATTCATTATAAAGTAATTCTGTAGTTCGATCGCTACAGACGTTTATTCACCTGTCAGCCATAAATTTAGGATGTACATGGCTTAGAATCGGGGGAGTCTCTATCTGAAAGGAGATTGTTTAATTTCGTGATGATCAATGAAGTGCTTGTATTGGCCCCCACAGATGTTAATGTTTTTCTTTCATCTCATTTCTTGATTATTTCCTGGTGCGTTCCACATGTTATCAGCATCACAATCACCCTATTCAATATTTGTTTTAAATGTCATTAATTTGGTATAGTGCACTATAAACTTGTTCTCCTTCAACTCCAAACGTATCAGAATTCTCTTCCCGATATTGGGCTGTAGGAAAGGTTGGATATTAATCTACAGACAGAAAGCGTCACCTTTCTTTAAGTTTAAATTTGGAAACCATACACTTGCCTATTATATGCACATTATATGCGTTTGCTGTTTAGCTTAGGTTAACAATATGAGACGTTCGTTAATTTTAGGCAATATCTGATACCTTTTAACTTCAAATGCACATGAGACATGAGATATTGATACAGTGGTAAAAATATCGTATTGGATAAGCATATCCATATTGGTAAATATGATATGATAAGAATATTCATATTAGTAAATATGATATGATAAGGTAGTACATATTGGTAAATATGATACAAGGATATACATATTGGTAAATATGATATATGATAAGAAGATAAAGAATACATATGGTAATTGACAGGTGTCAATTATGGTATAGGTATACGAGTATTATGAAGTAATACGTATATGTATTTGTATAATATGTATAAAATCACCCAAAAATACCATGAAATGGTGAGTGGTGGGTGGGAAATAAGTTCGTTAATCACTTGTTGATGGAGTTGATGAGTGATTTGTTCACTTCAGTGGCATTTGCGTCTAGGATGTAGCTCCTGTGAGCGTTTGAGCGCCACCCCCCGTAACGTTGGATCGACAGCTCAGGTACCCCGGCCTGGAAGGCCTGGGTAGCTGCGGCCTTTCTCAGGCTGTGTAGGGTATAGGGCTGGGGGGTGGCCGGCCTCTGTGAGGAGTCTACTCCAGTGTTTCGATAGCGACCGGGTCGTTATCGGTGACCTGTCTTCGTTCATGAGGAACGGGTCCCCCCTCTGAACGTGTGGGGACGGCTGCGGTCATTTCCCTCACGGCTGTGATCGGACACGTGCCCGGGTCTGGTGAAGCCTGGAGAGTCACTCGTTTCTCCTCTCCAACACACTGGAGGTTTTTGGCGGCTTTTATCTGTACGAGCATGTGACTTAACGTGACCGCCACGTCCCCACGTGAGAGCTGTCGGACCGGATCAAAACCCCTTTCCGTGTGTGGGGCGACCTCGCTTTGGCGGAGCGCGGTGTAATACAATATCAGGAATGCCGCCCTCAGTGTCCGGTCGAGGGGCATGGCCGTGAGGCCGGCTAGGATGTCCCTCAGTACCTCCATCGGAATCGGGGGCTTGATGTTCGGTTGATACGTCTTGTCTCTTTTCATGGGGTCGAGGGCCCTCTTCACCCGTACGTCCTCGGTTGCTGCCACATTCCCACCGGAGAGACGTAGGTGCGACCGTAGGTGAGACAGATGATTCGCTACGGTCGCCGGTAAGGGGGCGTGGTCCACGACGTATTCCAGGTAGGCCGTTACAAAACTCATGGACGGTGCCTGCGGATCCGTCCCCATCCTCCGGCAGAAGAAGAGGTAGGTGGATACGGCACTTTGCTGGTTTGCGACCGTGCCTGGGGCACGAGCCGCGGTCTGTTGATCAGATGCCCTCTGCTGGAGATAGCGTAGCGCCGGATCTGCAGGAAAGCCAGAGAATCGGGACGAATGAAGCGTGATTGCACGGTACTACAGAGACAAGATTATGGAATGACATGTAATATGCCGCATTTCGGTAGTCTTTTGAGGAGAGGTAGGACCGACTGAGCGCATCCGCGACCGAGTTTTGGACCCAGGGGACGTGAGTGTAAACCAGCTCGACCTGTAGTTTCACCTGCACCATCCAGGCCTGGCGGGCGCACTCGACGAGGACCTTGTTTCATGCCCGGCCCGACATCAGTGCCTGGACGGTGCCCATGTTGTCACAAAATACCTCGACCCATGTGCCTCGGTCCCGGTTGGTCAGGAAGGTATTTAAGGCATAAATGGTGTTCAATGCCTCCAGTTCTGATATGCAATCGGCAGGGTCGTTCAGAGGGCACACCTGCCCGAAGTATGCGTCGCCCGTCGGTGCCCCTGACCCTGGTCAGGCACACGTCCACCGTTATGCACTTGGTGGGCGGTCCTCGAGGTCCATCCTTTCCGCGAATTGTGAGAACCAGTCGAAGTCCTGGCGCATTTCGGATGAAACGTTTATATAGTATCCCTTCATCGCCCGTAGGGCCTCGAGCAGCTTACTCACAAAGGGCCTCGCGGGGCGGACGCATCGCGAGACGTGGAGGATCCTCCCTAGGATGGATTGGAGTTGTCTCTTTGTTAGTGACCGTTTGCGGGCCACGGCCGAGAAATGCTGCCGGACCTCCTCCAACTTGTCCTCGGGGATGGTGAGAGTCATCTCGGGGGCATCGATTTGGATCCCTAGCCAGCGCACTGTCTGTGATGGTTCCTGCGCCTTGTCTCGGGCCTCGGGCAGGCCCAGTTCCCGGAACAGGCTGCGAGCCGTAGCGAAGTCCGATGCAGCTTTTTCTTTTGAGGGGGAGAGAATGATGAGGTCATCGAGGTACATGGCAGCCTGGACCCCCTTGAGGGCAAGAATCTCCACTATGGTGTCTGCGACGCACTGCATATGGTATGACGACGCGCGTGCACCAAACGGCATCGCCGTATCGCAGTAGTACCCGCTGTCCCAGGAGAAGCACAGCAGCGGCCAATCGAGAGGGTCGCAGCAGAAATTCTTGTACGCCCTTGAGATGTCGATGGTCGCCATGTAGCTACCGGTCCCCGAGGTCACCAGGCAGGAGACGAAGCCGTGGGGAGGCTGTGCTCCCTCTCCTCGCCATACACCGCATTTTTCATTATGTAGGCGTTAACGCTCCTCTCCCGAGGAAAAGTCATGTCTGTGATAACCCTCCGGGCCTCGGAGCCACGCTTCTCCCGCGACATGAGAGGGGATACGTGGCACCACAGCCCAAACGGCGCCTCCGAGAACGGCCCGAGGAGGTTCGAGAATGTAGCTCCTTCTTCACGAAGTCGCTCAGCTCTACGGGGTAAGCTGTGGCGCTAGGGTGGTTCGGTATATCCCGAGTATCGGTGGTCAGCCCGAGGTAGCAGAGGGGAAAACCATACCTGACGAACCCGAGCAGTTCGCTCCTCCCTTCCATACCTGTGAGGTACACCTCCCATGCCCGTAGATTCAGGTCGGTGGGCAGCGTGATCTTAGCGCACATGGCGTTTGGAAGTCCGGATGCCCGAACGGCTCTGTAGATGTGTCCCTGCGCCGCGGGCGTGTCCTCATGGAGGGTCGGCCATTCCGTACGGCGGTGATGGATAAGCGCCTCCGGATCCATCCAGACTCCGGGGGGTACAACTTCCTTTAGTGTATCGAAGTCTGGAGTGCTACTTTGTAGGATGTCGGGGTGCGGCACGGTAACACTAACACCGTCGCTGGGCTGGAGGGCGACGCCCACCGGCATGGCCGTCCGTCCCGTGGTCGGCGTGTTGTTGTCATTGTTGTCTGCAGCCTCCCTGCGTCCACATGCGCTCCCCGCCACATGGGAGCTGACGTCACGTGCGCTGACCCCCCGCCCTGCATACCTGGGGGGTGCAGCCGTTGAGCCCGTAGCCGGTCCTCCCCCGCTCACCACCTGTGCCCACGTCCTGGGCCGCTGTTTATTGGGGGGTATTACGTGTGCATCCGGGGTCACGTCCTGTGTGATGTCACGTGCACTGCACGCGGTGACCCCGGGCCCGGGGGTGCGTGCACGTGAGCATCCTGTTACCGGGTGCGCTCCGATCACTCGCGGGGCGCACCGTAACCGTTTTTTGCAGCTGCTGGCGGTGCGTGTTTGTGTACCACTTCCTGCATCGGGTCTACCGCCCGCAGCGTATGTCCGGCCTGCGGGGTGTATCCGGCCGGTCCCGCCCGGCGGGGTGCCGCAGGGGGAGCCGGCTGTGAATCGTAGCCCATGGTGTATCCTAGCTTACGGTCACACGCGTGGAGCGAATGCCCGCACTGCTTCCCAACGGAATCGCAATACGAGCATATGTGAAGCCATTTCACCAGCCCGTCCTCGTGGCCGCTCCTTTGGCGGCACCTCTGGTCCGAGTTGAACTGCCGGCATGGCAGGTCCCTAGAGGCTCCTTTCCCCGCGTCCGGTCTGGTCTGGGCAGTCCCGGTCGTCATGGCCAGTCACACTCGCTCCTCTTGTATCAGGCTATAATCACTCCATGCTAGTCGGCCCGTCTCGATCTGGTCGAACACGTACTGTGACCACCTACGTACCCCGGCCCACGGGCGAGACTGTGCGTGGACCGAAACCTGGTGAAGATGTTTGAACATGTGGTCCCAGTCCCCCGGGTCCACGGCACGGTGATCACTTAAGAGTCCGATAAAGGCACTGACGTACTCCATCGGTCCCAAACTCCCTCTCACCTCCAATTTCTGAGAGAGAGTGTACACTCCCTCTCGGTCAACGAACATGTATGGCTTTGAAGTTAGACGAGGAATGTGTATGTCAGAATAAAGCTTACCGGCCGTACGGTCATGTTTTATCGTCTCCCGGTCGAGCTCCCGTTGAACGTAGGCGTCGGGTGCGTAGCGGTCCCTTAGCTGCCTCGGCGGTGGGAGTACGTGGGAGGCCTGGTCCTAGGCCCAGTCTCTGTTCTCCGTTCTGCCGCCGACCGTGCCGTGGGCGCCCTGGAAGCTTCACTAAGCCGCTAATCTCTGCTCTCATTTCCGCGAGACCGGTCTCTATGGCCACCAGCCTCGTCGATTTCACGCTTCCCACCTGGGATACGGACTCCACCTGGTCCTCGCTGGGTCTCACGGTCGAGTCTGCAGCCTGGTCCCCATCTTGTGCCTGCGAGGGCCCCGGGGTTGCCTGTGTCTTCGGCATATCTTCCACTCTGTTTCTTCGTTCAAATAACCCGTAGTTGTCCCAGCACGGCTCAGTCCGTTACTCGTGGAGTGTACGGGACGGCGAGCAATGTAGGCCAAAAAAAGAAATTTTAGAGTATGTGCGTACGTGGTGAAGAACAGCAGCAAAATGGGAAGAAGCGAGTGTAGTGGCCCGCCATGTGACCGCGTGGTTCACGTGGGTGACACGAGGGGGCGCGCAGGGAGCGCTAGTAGGAGGGGAGTGCGTCAGGTGGAGCAATGACCGCCCCTGACCCTACAGCCATGGGCTACCTATTATGAATACCCATTTGTCTACATAACATGCCTCATGGCACAGGCTGTTTCATTTATGCAGTAGAACCTGGCCTAATGGACACCCCGCGTCGGCGGCACCCCGTGTAAGCGGTCCCTCTGGCCCGGAACGGAGCGTGACCTCTTACACGGGTTTTACTGTATTTGAATACATAATTAAGGCTATGACATGTAACTGTCTGGAAGCAATGGCTTCAAATAATATCTTATAATGTCATAGAAATCAAATTACAAAGAACGCCGACTCTATTCCGTCTTCATAGTAGTCTGCCTCAAGCTGATATATACCCGAGATGTGCATTACTATTTCACAAATTCTTTGGAGTACGGATAGGAAAATATACTCAGATTTAAAAAAAAATTATCTGTCTGATTATCTTGCTTTTACTTATCTTGTGACAAAAGAAGTGGCAGCCATCTTTTTGGGGCAGGCATTATTTGCCAATGCTGAATGAAACAAGTCACGTTAGCTTTGAACAAGCTCTAAAACATATATGCTTCATATTTTATGTCGCACAAGTTGCCTATTGAAGTCTGTCATTGATGGCCCTTATTTGTGTTGCTTTTCCAGACTAAAGAGTTGTACTGGGGGAGGTATAAATCATGGACAATGTATGCACTGTCCATGGTATTACCATATTTTTGATCTGCATGGTCGTATTGTCCTCTTAGTTGATGCGTATTAATATTCGAGCGAATGCGAGGATATTGAGTAGTGTCAACTACGAAAATGAAACGACCTTGCAGATCAAAATCAGTATAACATTGTGTTCATTATTCAGCATTTCAAATATAAGTTATCTAAGAAAAGACAAAATAGCTGCCGATCTTCTCACGCACTATACTTTGCACGCTAGGGACTCTTTTTCTGTATTCTCTAATATTAGGAGAATATAGCTTTCCGTATTCTACTCGGTAGCGACCTGTAGGTTCTATATATAGGATTATTGTGGAAACTCCGTATTAGGTGGATAATCCCCTATAGGGATCGTATGTTATCTGATAAGGTTAGTGTCTTCTTAGACCACTAGTCGCTTGTCTCTGGTGTGAGGCTGAATTGCACATACGGGCGGCTCACAATACTAAGAAGGAAATTAATGAGTGTTTGGTCTGTGTCCTCGTTCGCCATCGAGTTTGGAGTGCTCGGTAATATGAACGAGGCGATAGCCGAGTGAATATTCTGAAGCGCAACAAACGAGATGGTGAACAGGGACTCAGACCAAGCACGAATATGTTTCTGATTTTATCTTAGCCTGGAAACATTCATGTCTTTATCACCCGTTGAGAACGAGTTACCGTTCTCGCAAGCCTGTTGAGAACGAGATCGTAATGCTAAGCCTATGGACGTTTATACCAGGCTAAGATAATAGTGCCTACCTATGAATTGTGGCTGTAACTGAAAACTCGTTAAATCTGATTGAATTGCAGAAATACAACGGGAATGGGATTTACGAAAAAGAGAGAAAAGACAAAGGCCTAGAGTTTATGATTACATTTGCCTCCAAAGTGTCGTTTTATATTGTATGAGTTTAAAGTGAGATCTGCTTCGATTAGAAAGCTCCACGATTTAACTGTGAAAAATCATTTATGTTGTATTTCTGCATTTCAATAAGATTTAATGAGTTTTCAGTCACAGCTATAACCCCTTGCCAACTGTAATGAAGCTAATAGGCTGAAGGGGAAATCAACCGAATCTAATATGGTGATGGGGGTTAGTTATTCTGTTAGGAATGTGGCTCCCGGCGAGATATATTCACCACGGGCAATCCGGGTAAAGCACTCCCAGCGTCGACATTTTCTCATGCCTTTCCCATCCTTGCGATGCGTGAGAACTCATATTGTCCCGAACATTCCCTCTATTCAGCTGATAGGTTGAAGCTCAACTGTCCTATACCGCCGGCTAGATGAAGCAATGTTTCTCGCACGCATGGATTATTTCATCCTTTCGAATCTCATTTACTTATCGACATTTCGTCATGCTCATATAATTGACTATGGGGATGGAATTGGATGATTAAGTGTTGACCTAAAAGTGTTTATAGTCTACATATAGTTTGATTGAACATAGACTGAAGTAATATTCTTATCTGGTAGATGTTTGGGCACATGTGACTGATATTACTACGTGTCAACTGTACGGAGAATACGACATGCAGCTCAATATCATGGTATTGTTGTATTTGTTGTTGAGCATTCAAAATGTAAGTATTGAAAGGAAACACAGAATAGCTGCCAATATTCTCACGGACTACTTTGCGCACTAGGGATCCCTTTTCCGTAAACTCCTGGGTAGGATACTGTTTTTCGTATCCTACTCAATAGCGATCTATAGGCTCCATATGTTAAGTATAGAGACTCCGTATTATGTGGATAATATAGCTAAAACAATATCCCACACACAGTGGATTCATAGACAATAATCGATGTATTTGTGGACGGGCGGTCGTTTACAACGAGTGGTTGACGTGTAGTAATACACGAGCGTTAGAGGTCAATCGCGAGTGGTATACAAAACCTTGGATAATAAATGCCTACACACAACGAATCCTGCTGTGTATAGATCGCGATTTGTAGAAAGGACAGCTTTTAGCTGATTCTTTCCAGCTTGTCTCTTTTTCTGATATCATAGAACAGCGCTCGTCTATCGGGCGCCATGAAAGTAGTCGGCTTTAAAAAAAAGTGTTGGTGTGGGAGGAAGCATAGGAAACGTGTTTACTTGACAGAGGGGAGTGCCAGTGGAATGACATATCAAATTATAAGTCCTGTTCACATCGCAATTCCTCTCTGAGTGACACGACTACCACTCGCCATCTTCACCCCTTTGCTGTGGTTGATCCTCTCGGACAGCGGCTTTTGATCCGCGCCTGAGCTCCCGTCCACACGTCACGGGGTTCACCACGTCCCCACCAGATGTCGCCACCTCGAGGCTCCACCTTCCGGCGTGAACGTAGATGGCTGTCTTGGCGTTTCCGGTGTGCGCGACCCGCGGGTCAGCCTGGCTCTGTGTGTCTGGACACCTCGTAGGCGTTTCCGTTTGTCTTTTCCTTTTGAGTAAGACCTATTTATATTCTCCAGGGAGGGATCTCATCAGACAGACTTTTATAGCGATATAATGCGGCGTTTCCCCTTGACGACCCTGGCCAGCGATTCTGGGGTCCGTTTAATAATCTAGGATCTTGTTAGCGTGCCCTGTGCGCCCAAGCGGTCGTGAAGGAGACTTTCGTACATGTAGATCTTTTTCTGTATGCCATAATGACCCAGGGAGGATGTGCGACAACTTTATGTATGACCTCATCGACGTCTAAGACTATCAGACGAACAGACTTAAATATTATTAAATGATAACCCTTGTGCGAGGTACTGAAAAGGGTTTCCATGTACGACCCTAGATTATCAAACGGCTCCTTGGCTTGTATCACCACCCGCCGTCTATTTGACACTTTTCATTCACATAATCGCCAGGTGGAAATGGGGATACAACTTTGAGGCTGATGACTATTTATTCCAAAGTTACGCAATCTAGCACTGCCCGATGACCATGTCCCTCGCAGATCACTTGTAAACAGGTACATATAATCAGTGGTAGGGTGATGATTCCTCCTCATTTTGACTGCAAAATAGGTTAGTTTCAGGACGGAAACGATTTTTACATTATTCCCCTTTGCACACCCTACTAGTGTATTTATCCTACCCCTAGTAAATAAACCCATAGGCTTAACATTGGGTCACCGTATTCGGTCTGGAGTTCAGAAAAATGTAAAATATCGTTCTAGTGGGATACACTTGACAAATGACGGCATCTGTTAATGTAGAAGTAATTTAGACGGGCGGGGTAGGATAAATTCTAAACCACCTCGAATTAGTCGTGTCATTGTTCATCGCACTCAAGATCGCATATTACTGCGCATGCCATCGTGCAATAAACAACAACACGACTAACTCTTGTTTGGTTTCTCCATAGTATTGAAAGTATTTACCTTACCCCTGGTATTTTGTCCCATAGGCTTAACATTGGTAACTCGTTCTCCATGCCCAAACAAGTATAATCATCCGTTCTCCATGGTCTTTGACGTCATAACCCAGTGTCATTTATTCGTGTGATGTACGGAAGATGTACGGAAGAACATGTCGGTAGACATGAGTACACATGCTCTATGGAATGTTTTATTCAATAAACACTTCTCGATAAAAAAAATTGTTCTTTTAGTGTGTACCGGGGTGAGGTAAATACAGAAAGCGACTCGTTCACATCGCTCAGCGTCAGACTCGTGGAGAACGACGACTTAGACCAAAACGTTTTCACCATGAGGGTAAATCATCGAGCTGTAGTTGAGGCTCTATTTCCGCCAGGTGTGCCGCATTAGAGTCGTTGGTGGATGTTTACACGCCACGTCATTGACTGGTTTAAGATACTAGCTGCCGTATGCTCCGAGGAGTTGACGTGTAGTAATATCTTAAAGCGTATGCACTATTTATTTAAATACGCACTATTTTGCCGTATGTGCCCCCAGAGCATACAACATATCCGTATGCACCGAGTATGTTGTGTGAAGAAACCTAACTGTTATAAACTTTATTTATAAGATTAATCAAAAGATTAAAAATATGGCATTGATAATTTGAAAATATGATGTACGTCTAGTAGTGATTCAGTGTAATAATTGATCATAAGATCAAATGTATCTATACAATTGGTATTAGATGGAAATTACTCTTCCTTTTTCTGTGTAGGTTGTATAGTAATAAAACGATGTTCCTGTAAACATTCATATCCTTACATTATTTAAGTTGTAAGAGCCATTTTAAATCCAATTTGGGCACAGAACGATCAATGTGAACCCTAGCTTTCGCTTCGATCGTGGAATGCGGATGTGACATTGTCGCATAGCAACACACATAGCAACCTGCATAGCAACACTTGTTGTCACTTGCAAACCAGCGGGGAACCAGCGGGAAAACGTCGGGAAGAAAACATAGCAGTTGTTCTCTCATTGCACTCCTGTTTTTAAGGTTTTTACCATGTTTATTCAGGTTTTTATTACTGTACTTCGAATTTTTCTGTAATTCATTCATGTATTATTGATTTCACAGTTTTTCAATAAGTCTTCTTTATGTACTCTAACGCTAACGTTACCGATGTCGAAGCGGAGACCACGTCGGCCATTTTTAAATATCGACCTCGTAATCATATCCGTTATGACCGTGAAATGAACCCTGATATACTGCACAGATGTGCAGTACATCATGGGGAGCAACGTTTAGTAATTACGTCACTTACGGCAGTAGGTATATAGTAAAGTCCTTTATCCTACCCCTAATATAAAATCCCATAGACTTAACAATGAGTTTCCGTAGGTCCCGCTGACAGCCATACGGAGTTTTTGTGTGGTCCTAGGAGCATACACAATTGTTATCACGTCACAAAAGAATTGAAAAATCATAGACCAGGAAATGAACATTTTCATATTAAGATTGAGTATACACTAAAGGAAATAAAGCTATAATTGTGTTATTTGCCATTTAGATATCTTGACGCTCGGTGTGAGACAAAACTTGCTCATAAATCAGGCATCGCGTAAGGCATCGCGTAAGGCATCGCGTAAGGCATCGCAGCATGATTATGATTTAAAACCAGTCTGAAAATAAAACCAGTTATAACCTTCAGCATGCTACAACGCCATTAGAATATAAGAAAATATGTGTAGCCTCACAGATGTCCAGATAAGATCATATTATTCGTCTATGTGTAGGCCGCCAAAGCTTCTATTACTATACACCTATGGGCGAATGTCTTACTTTTACTGACCAGGCGGACAAATTCCGTTAGTCACTGAGTGACGAAAGAATAATCATACGTCCCTCCGTACCACGTGACCACCCATTCTACTATTCATTGTGTTGTAGAATGGCATTTTAAATGATTTCTAGGTATATAATGATAAAGAGACTAAGTGAGTGTGACTGAATTTCATCTGTTTCTCGTTATTTTGGTCACACTAACTATGTCTCTATATATTATAGGCTTAGATCTAGATCTAGTTCGACAGGCTCCTGCTGCCGGGATGGCTTGCAGTTCAAATCTATTTGACATTGTCATCACAGCAGAATAAAATAAAATCCCTTCTAACCTTATGCATGTTAAACACCATTACATTATCAGAAAATATATGCAGATTCACCGAAATCTTGAACGGTCAGCGAAATAACATGATGACAGGCTGAGATCCTTCCGGTCTAGTTTGTAGTTCAAATCTATTTGACGTTGTGGTTGATATTAATATCAATCCGATTAGTCCACACAGACCAGTGTATCCGTCTCCTTATAGTCACATTAAGGTCATCAGATCAGTGTTGTAGTTTAATAATCCAGCGATGTCTGACGCAATAAACGTTTAGTTCGGTATTTTGCCATGGGGGCGCTGCGGTCGTGACACTTATTAAAGGCCGTTTAGCAACCAGGGTCGCGACGTTGTAACAGACGTTCGAGAGCGGAATTAGTGAGTATTTTTACCTCGTGTATGTTAATATTAAACTGATTCCTCTATTTGCACACTTTTAAATCTTAAGATTTGTGCGACTGCAGTGAAAACATTGCGAACTTTATCCTCCCCTAGAGCTAACCGAAGCACTGCCGTGTAGGCAAATAACAACGGCATGAAACTGCCACTCGCTCAGACAATAGCAAATAGCAAATAGATATCCGGCACACATTAAGGCCTGGCGTCCACCTACTACGATAGAAATTTAGACATACCGATATGGCACCGATACAAAAAGCAAATATTGGAGACATATGGGGAAGGTGTAAAATCGTAGACATGCCAATCCACCATGCATCGTAATGAGTTTTTTCGGTGTCTAATCGCAGAAACGTGGTCAACTGCCCCGATATTAGGTGATTTTATCCTACCCCTTCGCTACGATGTTTTATTATTGAAAATATGATTTGGAACCATCTTTATTCTTTCGTTCTGGTGAGTCTCTTTCGCCCCGTCACTGTCCTTAGCTCTATCGCACCCTTACTTGCATTCCGGCATACGCGAGTGACATACTACGGGAAATATTTGATTAATTAGGCTTTTCTATCTAATCGAGCTACACACATTCATTATAAAGTAATTATACTCAATGTTTAAACTTACCAGAATGACGTAATAATTCCAGAGATAGCCATTTGGATGGTTTGTTTATATCGTAGCATCCGATAGCACTTTTGAAATTCTCTACACAGTATATCATGACGTCACGAGTTGTGAATCGCCCTACTTACGCGCCATATATAGGTCGCGCTTTCTAACTTTAGATTTATTTTAACCGTTATATTTTTATATTTTACTGTCATAACCGTGTCTAGAATCATAAAATAGTAATCAAGACAATAGAATCAAGTCTTAAAATCTTTTATTTAAAAAAACAAATCTGAAAAAGTTCAGTTCTCCGACGTCAAAAATCAGATCGGGTTCAACTCCCGCACGAGCAACATGTGGCTTCACGACGTAAGACCTTCAGCGAAAGGTTGTGCATTTACATTTTACTCCATTAATGGCAACTTTGGTGAGACATTCACGGCACTACAAGAGTTCGACTGCGTAGAAACGTTATAGTTGATGTTTGCGGTCACATTTCCCGTAATTGACGTTGAAGAGAACATTCCAGTTACGGCTTTGGACATATCGGGGAAGCCAGCAGTTGTCGCTCTGTGAACATCGTCGACTGGAGTCGTCGCACTACAGACAGCTTTATGACTAGAAACATTGTCGCCATCTGGATTATAGCCAAGAGCAGCAGTGGATTTACGTTTCATTGAACCCACAGTAAGTAATCGACTCATATACTTTTGTTGATCTTTAGTCGCTACCGCGTATTTGTTCAAGGAGTCAACGCTCTTGTGGCCCGTCAGCTGACAGATAATGTTCGGGGGGACGTTGCGTGACTGCAAGGTTTGACATGCTGTTTTGCGTAGGCTGTGGTTTGTGTATTTCCCCACCAAGCCTATATCCTTGGCCATCGACGCAACAATCTTGCTCAAATAGTTCACTCCCATCACGCAATTTATAAAACATATGTCATCGTTCAGTGTGGTGTTTGCCTTTACTCCTAAAAAAAAACCAAACTCGGGCGAAAGGCTTTGCACTGGTCGTTTAGAAGAGTATAGCTCGTAGAGTGCCACAGGACATCGTTCCCCCCCCGTAGACCAGATTTTAGGTTTGAAAGAACGAGGGTCGCTTCCTCGTGATCCTTTCCGTGTTTTCGTTGATCTCTCGTTCCATTCTATGAACTTCGTACCGTCTTCTTCCGCTAAACAAATATCACCCCAACAACAGGCCTTGGCCTCATCGCAGCCACGCCATCCGAACGATTTCGTAAACATATATAATAAAGTATTTTGCAAAATACGGGGGGACGTCGCCCCCAACAGTCCTTGTGACCAAAATTTTTCCTCGTCCTCGTCAGTTATAGGCTGGGAGGCGTTGGGACGATTTCCCAGGCCGAGTTCTTTCAATTCCGTCCTTTTGGATCCCAGCACATCGCGACTTGTAGCGAAAGTTGTTGATTTTAGGATACTTTCGCCATATCCTCTATCTCGGAGATGCCTGAAAAAGTAATTATATAGTATAAGAAATAAAAATAGTCACTTTTTTTATTTTTAAAGCTAACTTTATAAATTTTCTAATACATTTATAATATTGATTTTATTTACCTATCGATACAGCCTTGATAGGACGTCAGTGTGTCTGGTTCGTACTGCGACCCGTCCTTCTTGCGTACGGAGAGAAGCTAATTAGCAATATAATTGTTTAATTTTACACTTTCTATCGTTTCTATCTGTCGTTCTTCCATGTACCTTTCGCTAATGAACGTCTGGAAGCGTTTGACCACCTGCAAGTAAATATAAACAAAGCAGTACAATGATTGTGCGACAGCTGTAGTTCGCTGACGATACGCAAGGTGGCGCCCCATGTATCGCAGTGGACGAGTTGCAATTTCACCGTTTTATATCGTCATTTCTGATATTTTTAGCTTACATTGATGATTCAAAATAAATGTATTTTAATTTATTTGTTATTATGTAATATGTGTCCTCACACTTTCATTAAAAATGAAGTATTTATTGTTTTATCGGTAAAAAACGGAGACGCTTGCTTCGTAATATTAGAATCGCCAGTTAATAGGTTTTGCCATAGGTGGCGTTATCGTAATAGTTCTTCGAAAACATGAACCTACCTCATTTCAACTGGGTTTAATATTGATTTCAGGCTGATTTTATAATTCGAATAACATATAATAATTTTAAAATGTTCTTTTTTAACTGGTACTCGTATTTTTAAACTTTAAATTCAATTTTAACCTAGTTATTTGTTCATTTCGTCTACAGTTTATTCCAATTGTATTATACAGGTTGTATTTTGTACAATAATTAAATAAATATTACCTGCTTTGTTTTCAACGTGGTATTTTTATTTCTTTTTCCAGCAACGAAGTCTAACAACTCCTGATCTGTTAAAATATCCCTCTCCAGCGACAGCTCGTTCCTATTATCGTCTGAAGTGATATCAGCAGTCATCTTCTCTGTCTCTGAGGCAGCAGCGGCCGCTTCAACTACAGCGATATCGTCTGTTCCAGGCTCCATAAATAAATCCCAGTCTTCTTCTACCAGCGAGAACGTCAACAAATCCATCTCTAACTCTTCCTGACATTCTGCGACCGCTTCTTGGGCGACTTCTGTAAGTATTTCGTTTAATATCTCCGATAGCGCTCCAGATACCAACACTAGGCCTTTAGGGGCGTCCATAGCTGTCGCCTCTGTGCCAATTCCAGCGATACACGGAACTATTTTCGAGCTACCGCGCTAGCTCGACGCTCATTGGCTAAAATGCTGATCACGTGTTACCACCTTCGTATGCCCCTAGTAGCATACAAACGTCCGTATGCCTGTCAGCGTGGCATACGGAATCACAATGTTGAGCCTATGGGATTTTATATTAGGGGTAGGATAAAGATCGCTACTGAGTAGAATACGGACCTCCGGAATCTCCTAGGAGAATGCGGCTTTTTCGGCCACCTGACGGGCATTATAGGAACTAATTAATATAAATAGCGCACGGCGCTTGCATCAAATTTACAATATTTTTTCCTAATAATTACTTGAAAGGTGAGTAATAAATACAACACTACCATGATTTCAATCTGTGTGGCCGTATTCTCCTTGTAGTTGACACTACGTAATACTCCTCGCTGTCGCTCGGAGTTTTACTTCGCGTCAACTACGCGGAGACTACGGCCACTCAGGGAATATTGTGTTTGTATGCACTCTTTCAGTAATGTGAAAGCGTAGAGAGGGGTAGGATGAAATCAAAACCGGATTCATTTTAATCTTAGGTCTCGTATGCGACTCAGGAAGTTTGGCGTAGTGATTTCACGCGGCGAAGCCTGTGGAGTTTGTCGTCATTTTGTTATTTGAATTTTTTTTAAAGTCTTTTCTATGGAGACTGGGCCTTCTGTATAAAGATCAGGCGGTTATTCGTTTCAGAAGGCATATTGACCCGGCAAAATACGATGCTCCGACAAGAAGTCACGTGACTACGGCACCCTCACAAAGGCGTTTGTCACCCAACCTGACCTAAGACCCCAGGCGTCATCTCATATGTCATGACAATCAGATTCCTGACTGACTGCTCGAAATTGTTCAAGTTTACATGGAATGACCAGACTTTGCGGTGAAAGTGGAGGTGAACGGTACTTGTAGTAGTGGGTGTAATCGCACCCCTCTCATAAGATCTCACACTCTCTAAGTGGTATTCTGTATTCCAGTCCAAATAAAGCCACTAGGGCACCAAGTATACAGTATTCCCACTAGGTGGCATCATTATAGGAATCTGGTGTACGTGTTTAGCACGGGAGGCAGGCCAGTTGATTCTTAAGGCTCTAAGCATAATTCGTCAAAAGTTCATCTCCCATAGAGCGTAGTGAGAACCTTGTTCAGAATACCACTTAAAGAGTGTGAGATCTTATGAGAGGGGTGCACCTCCTGCACTGCACTTCACTTATCATCTTCACATTATATGACCCCCACCCCCGGATTGTATGACATGTATAGTGATAGGTTGATACGAGGCGATTCGCTGTGTGACCAACAGGAATCTGAGACCATGCTTCGCCATCACCCCCCCCCCCCCCCCCTCACAGGTGCGCTTCTTTGAATTCTACTTTTGAAATCACGGGCCCAACACCTGAGATGGGGAATTACTTATTATTTAAAAGAATATTATATCTAACGAGTTTCTTAAATCAATAAGCCTCTCAAGAACATCAATTGATTTAATGCAGGACTCACTTGTCATTGCGCCACACAGTTCCTACAGTGTTATTGGTATACTTGGTATCGCGGATTTTTTTAAGTAATCTATTGTACTCCAGTTATCCCGCATCTAATATCTATTCGGATCAGACGTTTTACTGGTCATTTTAATTTAAAGTGTAAGACTCGACTTCATCTTTAGTTCTCTTAGGATATAACCTATACCTAGTCATTTCATTTAATGATATCCTCAGATGTACAGTCACTATGGCATTCTACAAGTTGATTAATGTCTGTAGGGTGATCAGTGATACTCACCCGTGAGTATGCGTCGCTGAAAGTCTTCTTTGATGTACACCTAATTAGTAACAGCTTGTAAAGTCCTGGGGCTATAATAGCCTAGGGCCTATTGAATGATTTAGGCTGGTAAACGAATGCCCTTTTCTATATGCCAATGAGACCCAGGCACGATGTTGATCAACTTTATTCAATACTCTTTAGTAGGGGAGAACTGTCTTTGGCGAACGAGCTTGAATACTATCAAACTATAACCCTCTTATAAGGTCTCCTTGTACACCTAATACTTTAGTCGACATTATTCAACAAATCCCTTGTTCAGAACTTAAATACATCAACCAGATCGTTTGAAGTAAATTATAAAGTCAAGAATAGATTCCTTTAATTACATATGTATCATCCACTTATACAGATAGGATGTGGTAGAAACTTTAAACCTGGCCCTACTGTGCAGTCATTTGCTCACTAACTGACAAATCAGAATACAGCACTGACTGACCAATGACTGCCTGTGACCACGTTCCAGTCCAGCGCCCCCAGCGAGCACCATGTCACCATGTAGGCGTATTTGGAAAGGGGATTCATGATACATGATATTTATCATATTAACCATATCATATTTAATATCTAGAAAATCTAAACATAAAATAGCAAGGACAATGTCGGTAGTTCGATTAAAAGGTTTTTTCACTCCGTTTCTTGCATGGCTTTCCCGTGTGTGGGTTTGCGTTGAAGCGAGAATCCTGCGTGTTGTGCAGTTTAGTGTGTAAAAAAAAATTTTCGGTAGTTCGTTTATGTTTTATTTGACACAATTCAACATACATCGTTGGTTTTCAATCGCGACCACCTCTATTTCAGAGTGGGTTTCTAAATCTTCCACGCTTTCTCAATCCTTAGATTGCAAACTATATACATTAGATAGATGAGATGAATATAACATATGATAAAAATGAATTTTACATATTGATAATAGTAACAACATTGAGAGTATGCTATGCCAAGTGTATAGCCTACTCTCAATGTTGTTATTTATTTACATAACAGGCTGTCGAAACACCGTAGACCTTCACTGATCTACGGTTAATCAGTGTGAACCACAGACATATCATTCTATAAAAGGATGCTGAGAAGATTGTGAGAGGATGGTGCTGATGGATATGAATTACTGATTGTAGCCCAATAGGCTTGAGGAAACTGAACGCCAAGACTGAAGAGAGCCGTCATGACAGGGTTGGTAATAAAGGCGTATCTGACAATGACCATTTGGTGGCCCAATAAGCACGATAATTAGTCTTCAATACCGGCCATATCAGAGCCAGGACATTCGGTATGGCACCATTCGATTGTTCCTAAGACTCTGGGAAACAAACAGTAACCATTATGTGAAGAGTACTTTTGGGTAAAAGAATCTTGAGTGGCCTCATGAATTGAAATCCCGAGTTCTTTACTACATGGTTTTTACTCTTTCAGTATTGTCTTTCCATATTTTCCCCTGGGTTTGTCGATGTTTTACTTTGACCCTTTAATGGATGAGGATCCTCTTCTAATGACAAAGTTCTCCCGCCGGGGAAGCCATTAAAATCAATGTACATAAAATATCAGGAATACAAACAAGTTTCAATTTTAAAGGAAGTTGGTATCATATCAACGCCAGTTGAACATGTACAACATCAGATTACAAAGTGAACTTTCCAATCTATTCGCCTGGATTCTCCTTTACATCCTAGATCAAATGTATTCTCAATTCATATGCAGAAACTCGAATCTTACTTTCTTTTAGAGAACTGGATCTGCATGGGGAGTAAATAATTCATGACCCTGATTCCAGGCAATGAATCTTTTCCGGATTATCACATTCGGTCAATAAATATACTGGAAACATGTCCAAGCAATGGTGTACGCCCACCAACATCTACAGACAAGTGCATCAAAGGTTTTAAAAAAAGTAAATTATTGTTCAGGCAAAGACATATACTATGTATCTATTGATTCAAACAGATTTAATTCCATGTGTTTTATAATGGGTTCCAAAAAGTAGCCCAAATGTGACAACTGGAAGTCGTCACATTCGGGCTACTTTAAAAAAAATTGATTGTCCCAATTCTGTCTACTGTTCTTCCATTTAGAATCTGCGGAGCGATTAAGCCCATAAGACAGCGACATTTTCCACAGATTCTCACCGATCCGATCACCGATTATAATCGGGAACAAGAATGTTGCTGTCTTATACCCTTTGCCGATCACACATCTCCACTTTATGACCTTGTACAGCGACCCGATTGAGATCAAAGAGAGCCGCCGGGAGCCGAGCCGGGGTGAGCCACGGGCCGCTGGTGTTGATTCATAGAAAATAATTCAAAGTTTGATCACTTTTGGTCTAATTAAGATATCCGGAAACAGTTTTCAGATTCATTATCACCTCTGTCTCCCCTACAAATCGGTATAAGGCACTTGTAAATCGGACTAGAGGATAGGTAGCATCAATGTTCAAATGGCATTTTCAGAATCGGGAAAAGTCAGTGAAGTGCGTACAGCGACAATCGTGTCGGGCAGAGTCGGTCATAACCCCCACGCTAGTAATGCCCGACCCGATTAAAATCGGGTCTGTGAAGTGCGTACAGCGACTCAATTCTGACCGACCCGACGGATTCGTCGGGCAAAGGTGTGATCGGGCACAATGGTCGGGTCGGTGTCTTATAGGCTTTAGAGTAACAGTATGAGAAGGTAGCCAAAACTCTCCTCGGCCATTGTGTTTTTGCCTTAAGCTGACGAGAGTGCCCCCAGTACATGTCGAATATGTTTACTACCCACCTATTACGGAGGAAATGCATAGAGCCCCCGTAATTCGCTCATGGAGAATCTGGCATGTCAGAATCTCTGGCTGGAGTATTCCGGAAAAACATGTCCCTATGCCACTCAAAGTTTGGAAGTAGGAGACCAGATCGTTGTCCACCTGAAGTCGTTTTGATATTCATCATTTGTAATAAAGAATGATTCGCTCGAATATTGATATAGATTCAAAAGAATGAACATTTTGTTTACATAGTGCTCAAATAGGGAAACTGGGAACTATATGAGGTGCGTAGGTTTACACCGAATTACGGCCATTTGTATAGAGCTACCACCGCACAGCATAATCTGAAAATATGTTTATTTTATAATAGTAGGCAACTTTGTATAATTCGTAGAAAAGTGCATTTATCGAGTAGGTGGATATCAAATACAATAACGACCGTAACAACGTAATATCCTCACTCATTGCTCGGATATTACAACGCATCAACTACTTGTAGATTACGGCCATTTGTAACAAAACCATTCATTATTCTGTATATTCTCGTTGTCCATGAGAAAAAGCAGAGTTTTGTATGATTATGATTACAGGTTGCATGTCTCACATAATCATGAAGTGAGTTTTTAACGGTGGCATAAAACACTGAATCAGACGACGCGGCGTCCTTTGCAACTGTAAAACAATCAAGGCTCTTGAAATGTCTGTTTCAAAATGGAAGCTCCAGAAAGGCACAGCATGAAGAAAATGGAAAATAATTCAAAGTGTTTGAAAGAGACTGGCTTTGACAAATTACCCGCAAGAAGGAAAACTGCCTTGTTGAAGCGGCACCAGGTCATGCAATGGTGGCTTAGTTAAAAATGAGTGCACATTTTCTCTTTTAATTGGTACAACAGATTTAAAGAGCGTGCTGATTTGATACACGATTGTATGAAAACAGCAATAATAGGGTAGCGACCTTACTTTACCAATCCTAAGAATTCATTATGCTGAACCATTTATTGTCTGACATTTCAGTCATATGGCGTAAGTCCCGCCACACCACATTGGAAATGCTTAAATAAAACACAGATTTTATCTATGTATTATTTGTTGAATGTACACCAAGAGGATAATGGCTATGAATCAATGATTTAGTAAGTGAATAAAAATAAAAGTTTTAAGTGTCATTTAGGTAACCAATAATGATAGGAAAACGTAGTGACTGAGTCCGTAGGGATGCTGTTCTCAGACTTTTTCGCCCTCCAACGTTGGGAAATACTTTATGAGAAAAATACCTCGAACGGCTAACCCTACGGGCTCAGGAACCACGTTTTTTCTTATGATGAATCACACGTACAGTACCAAGTACATAGAGGATAGTACTTATTATCAAGCATGAAATCAATGACAAGTTACAAAACTATTGAAACAAGTACGAATTGGTTCCGATCTATAAATACTAATTTCTATTGTAGACGTCAACCCCTATAAATTTGCTGGTGGTGAATTGAGTATTTGTGTTGACCATTCTGACTTAATTTTTTTAGAGTGATTACAAAATTCTGAGCAGATAAACTTGATCTCAAGAGTCAACTTTTGTGTTCCCAACTCCCGGAAGCATTCTCACTTTCCGATTTGTCACTGCCTGCACGTAAAGCATTCTCTTTGTTGAACGTGTCATCCCATGTCGGTGTCCGATTGATTTACCGTTCAGCTTTGACATAAGAGGTTAAAACTCTGAGCTCAAACTCTCCTTTAGACTCGTTAAACTTGTCAGCCTTGTCACTGATACTTGTTTTCATCATGAAAAGGCCACTGAGAACGAAACCCATGTATAGGTTACGGTTTGAACCAGTTTTTCTGAATTTTTAAGTGTTTCGCGATTGAGTGCCGATGGTGTTCGCTTCAATCCAGATGGAAAACCTTTCATATTGTGTTGTTTCAAAGGCATTTTCTACTCTTTTTTATCTCCATTTACTATTTAAATTTTACATATTTTGATTGAGTACTTTTTAAAGTAATCTCATGAAAGATATTCCATGGCACATCCTAAAAAACCTCTGTTGAAATATTCAAATTTTCCCGGACAAAATGTTAGACCAATTTTTATGTGCTCTTTCATTTATCCATTTTGTTAATAAAATGTTCAACAGAAAACATGGGAATCCGTGCTTTGTCCTGACGTCGACAACGACAAATGGGTGAAGCCCTCCTAAAAGCCCAGGACATGGGGCATGATGGCGGTTTTATTCAAAGAAAGGGGGGTGGCTTAATGTGCATTTCTATGGAGATAAAATTTCACACTGAAGCTTTAGATCATCTGACAGGGAAATGTCATTCTTGGCAAAAATATCTATTTCACAGATAACCTTGGCATGGTCGTAACTCTGGAAAAGGTATCATACAGGAACGTGGTAGGATTAAAGGGAGCTGCTTTAGCGGATAGAAACCAAAAAAAATGATGCATTAAAACTTTCCACTTTCCTCCTTGTGATGCGTCAGACTTCATTCAAGAGGTTCAGAGTGAGTATTGGGTCCCAAGGCCTGACGGGCTGGCAGCCTGTTGGCATACAACAAGCACGTACTCGGAGAGAGCAGGCAACGCGTTCTGCAGGCGGGGGCTGGGGGGGCTGGGGGTCGGGGTTGAGGTTAGATGTGCGTGTGAACGTTTACCTTGTCTGTCGGCCCACCTGTAGACGCTGTAAACACGTGACACGCGCACGAGCCTTACCCACCTGCCCGGTCATGCTCTGTCCACACTCACCAGAGGATCCTGTCTTGCTCAACCGGAACAAGCTAAATTGGAAGTTTAGACTGATGTTAGGAGCGTTTGTTCGAACAATTGTGGAGGAGTAGCAGGAACATATGGATCCTAACGATGACTATCCCATGGCTCGAACATTACTCACCGATATGACCATCATACTAGTGTAATTATACCTATTACTGGGAGCAGATGGTATGTTCATCGTTGATGAATAAGGGTGGAATTATAAATTGATAACAATCAAAAGGTTTGGGTTTATTCAGTCTATTGTTCATTTTTAACTCAATTGCACACAGTCAACTCGCTTCTACAAGAGCCTTGCTAGGTACCGACATATATCAAGCACCACAAGGTCAATGACGTATTTCGGTATGGCGTGATTGGTCATGATCAGCTGGGCACACCTCTACGACCCTGAGACCCTGTGGTCCGTTTAATGATTCAGGGCCTTACGACCTTCTGGACACCTAATATTGTCTTAACGAACAGACTTAGATATCATCAAATATATACATGTACAAGTAACAGAAAATTGTCTTCATATATGTGTTGTGTCTCAATATACGTGACGTATCGCGGCAAACTAAGCAAGACAGATCGTGGCGACCACAAGGGGCGGATGCTGAACCAGCTGTACCAAAAAGTGGGCCTGTTGAATGATTTATGCCTACGAAAGTACAGGGTACATGGATCCTTTGAACGAGAGTTATCGTTTCATAATATTCAACCTCGTTAGCTAATTCTGTCCTACCTCACCAAAAGTCGTTCATAAGTATAAAGTTAAAACAATAAAGTGAATAAAGTTTAGTCCCCATCGCACCTGGGTCTCGTTGGTGTATACAGAAAAGGGTCTTTAAGTACGACCCTAAATTATTCAACCTAGTCCTGTTCTAGGCAATCGTTCTGCTGAGAATACTGTTTGTTGAAAAATACACTTTATAGAGTCGAACATCTCCTTTGCCACTAGTCATGTGAAAGCACAAAAGTTGCATATAAACAATAAGTGCAATTTCGCCAAATGTCGTCTGCTAGATCGTCCAGGTCATAGGCAAAATGACACTGAGTGTACACATTGTGTCATCAATAAGGGCTCACTGGCGTAATTATTAAGTAGAGCACCAATTATGGTCTTGACCAAATGACTGTGCTAGTGTTTGGAATTCCTTCTTTTGTACAAATAATAGTGTGACCCGTTTGGACACAAGAAGTCAATCAGAATGAACTGAGGATGAAATGATGGCTTATTGATCGCATTGGTTGTACATCAAGTTCAGGGGATGATAGTTTCGGCCCGTAGGTTTAGATCTAATTCATGTGTCTTCATCGGGCAGTAAAATGGTAATACCGACGTGAGAAAAGACCCATATGATCCATATACTATGTTTCTGTATGCCATTTTATGGCAGAGGGTCGGCTAGGCCAGACACGCTTTTAGTATGACTGTCATCCTGGGAGAGGTGTCTAGGTTGCAATCAGAGCCGAGTCTGCGCCATACATATGGGGTGCCATGTGTCAACTGAATCAATACTTAAATGCGTCAGGGGGTCGTTGCTCCTATATGTGAGGAAAGCGTTGTTCCAGTGATATGGGATCGTGCCGTGTGGTACCGTTACTTTCATATTGTATTGCTATGTTTTACAATACCACATTTTTATTGAGACATATGTGAAAGGTACAGTAGTTTTTTAATTAAATGCCCAATGGTGCAATCCACAAAGAACCTGGTGCAACAGTTTCGTCCTTGGGTTGATATTCTGCGATCCGCAGATGTATCACAAACGTGAAGCAGCGCTCCCTTGAGGGCCAAGGCCCTTGTGAAAAGAGTCGGAGATAGATAGAAAGGTGTTGCATTGCTACGAGGAAATACTCCCTAGATACCCAAGCCTGTGCATTCTGCATGCTCAACCATGACTCTCCTGGTGTTGCATTTATCATGTTGGTAGGGGAATTTACCTAGTTTCGGAATATTCTGATGGATAACAGAATTCATGTCGGGACCAACCTACCCCTCCATGACAAGAATAGCTGTTCATATTTTGCACATTCCGATTAGATTTGAATGACTCTCCATTTATCTGGCTTGTCTATTTTCCACTATCTTTTTGAAGTTTGCCGGTCATCCATCTTACATAGCGCGAAAGTAGAAAGAATCACCCCTTTATCATTGATGTTAATAGAAATGCAGAAGGGGGCCTCATAAATGCAAATCAACATTTTCATATAAATGCAACTTAACTCCCGTATGGCTGAAATGTATAAACAGTCAATTGCCATATATCGTTTAAAAAGTTTTACACTACAACCAAAGTCTCCATGTGAAAATAGCCGACCTACGTAAGTGCATAATTGCATCACGATAATCGTGATTAATGGGACACAAAGTGGATTCTATATGAGCCATGATTGATCCCTGACATTCTGTTTCCATCAGTACAAAGTGTGAAGTATATAATTGACTGTATGGGAAACACACACACGCGTCCTTTCGTGGAAATCATACGCGCAATACAAATTGAACTCTTCATTTCCTAAGGGACAGCAATGTGAATGCATAACTGGCCTGTCGCGGCAAAATGGGTGTTTTGAATACAGTCCCTTGAGTCTTATAGCCTTTTTCCACTGGCCGATTATTCGCCAGCGATCTGCAGTCAGGAATCAACGATCGATTTTTATTGTACACCGAACAAAGATTGGAGAATGGAAACAGCCTTGCTTAGATTATGCAATAATTAGGCCACAACCGACACACTTGGTCAAAGGCAGAATTAAAATGCTTTGATTTCATCGGTGAGACTCAAGGTTTCACCATGAACATTTCATAGCAACTGTAAAATGCAGGAGAAACATGGTATACACTGTAGCCTCACCTACTATTTGATGTTGACATGCAGTCGGTGGCACCACCGACAGACTTTAAGGAATGACTATGGCGGCAAGCTAGGCGGACGTCTGCGGTACGGGGGAGAGGATTCGGCTAAATATATATTGGTTCCCGCTATATCTGGATCGTCAAAGATTGATCACAAAAAGGACTTAGGATATTGATAACGCTGGTACGTGTTTTATGTTCGGATGCCTGATAATTTGTTGTGATTTTTGAAGATTGTGACTGACCATTTGTGTATACACTGTATTATCGTTTGGGTAGACGTGGTTAGCATGTTGAATGCGAGCATTAGTGCTAGGAAACGTCATAGGTCACTATCAGTAAGTCCCAAATGTGTTGATACTAGTAAATTAGCGATACATAGGAGCAACTTGAAAAAGAAAACTAAAACAGAGTTATATTGTTATTTGGGTAATCTTTTTGACGAAGAGGTAGAACCAACTGGCCTAGGCGAGGATATGGCGGACGCGGCACCCATAGCGGTAGCCTCCACAGAACCTACACAACAGGCAATAACAGTGAAGGATAATGTGTCAGAAATATCCGGAATTAATTACGAAGAACTAAAACAACAGGTACTAGCTAATAATAATGGAATCCAACAAATTCTTGCGCATATCAATGACATTCCTAAAATGGCTGACATGAAGAAGCAAACAGATACCGTACAGGCGATAGCATTAGGCAAAATCTCAGAGGTAGATGGTAGGGTAAATATTGTGAATGCGAAAGTAACTCTCCTAGACAAAAAGGTACTGGGTATTGAGAACACTTTTGAAGGTAAAGTGGACGAAATTGACGCCAAATTAGAGTGCCTGCAGAAGGAAATAACAGGTCTAACCAGGCAGTTAGGGGCACTAGACTCAAAGATTGAGAACCCACTTGAGCGTAAACTATCAGTGAACGGGAATAGGGACGAGGTTAGTCATAACATTGTACAACAAACCCCAGATGACAGAACTAACTATTATGTCACAGATATGAGCAGAAATGTTGTAATCTTTGGATGGTATGAGGAAGATGATGAAAATGTTGATGAAATATTTAGTGACTTATGTAGCGCGCTAGAGTTGTTGGTGGAGCGAAGGGATGTTCTAAGAATAGAAAGATTAAAGACGAGGTTCAATGTAAATAGACCTCGACGACCCTCTCCAATAGTGGTAAGTCTCACTAGCGTGAGCGTCCGAAATCGATTACTAAATGCGGCCCCAAGATTGAGTCATACTGAATATTCAGACATAAGTATTGCCCCAGACGAAACGCTCGCTGATCGTAGAAAGCGGGGTATTCTGAAGATGGTATGTGGTTACCAAAGACGCGTTGGTAAGAACGCAGAGATCACTGGAGACACACTTTATGTGAATAATGTTAGTTTTAGTTTAGCTAGAGCTAATGAAATACCACTAGATCTGCTCCCCCCTGATTACAAAGCCCGACATGGTTTAAATGTACAAGTAGGACATAACAAAGACAGGTCAGACACAGAGGTGGAAATGGACGAGGGTCCGCCGCCCCTAGAGGAATTGCCTCAGACAGTGGGTTCTCAAATTAGATCTCAGAGCTCTGGATCAATTAGGGAATGTCCTTGTGGTATAGCCTTTTCAGGCCGCGGTGCTTACCTAAGCAATATGTACCCCTGTGAAATAACTAGCAGAGTATGTGAGGGCGTTGTTGATAGGGATTTCGTGTTTGCTTCCTCTGAGCATGGTTACCAGTTCACTAAAGCGATGTTCGCTAATGATCAGGAGATAGCTGGATTTATCTACGAAACACGGGATCCATTTGAAGCTAAAAGGTTGGGGTCACAAATAAAGGGCGATAGAGTCATAGCCTGGGAACAAGTTAAATCCGAAAAAATGATGATCATACTAAAGGATAAGTTTGATCAGCACCCGGATTTAGGTGAAAAGCTTCTGAATACTGCCCCACGTGACCTTATAGAGGCCACGCACAACATGTACTGGGGTGCCGGTACGTCACTAGACCGACTGAGTAAGGCCACAGAGTACCCGGGGTATAATACATTGGGAAAACTGTTGCAAGAGGTACGGAGTGCTCTCCAGTCTTAGAGTACCTGTCTACACTATAAGATGTCAACTATTATCATGGGAGATTCACGTATTAGTGGAATTGTGCACGACTTGAGAACCTATGACGATATAATTGATGTTGCAAGTATACCGGGCGCAACATATGCTGAGCTAGCCGACGCTGCAATTACCGCCGTGCCTGCGTGTGGACCAGGACTACGACTCGTAATACTTCTTGGGGGAATATGTGACACTACTACTAGAAACCACAAAACAGGGGAAATTACCCTGCGGTATCTCACGGCTATTGATTTCGTTCGTGTATTCGACACATCTCTTGATCGGATAGAAAACAGGATAAAAAAAGCATACAGCCACTTGCACGTGGTCTTTGGTACTTTCTACGGTATCAACCTAAGGGTGACTAACTCAGTATATTCAAGTGCTACCGAAGCTTTGTTAGATACTATGACCATGATCGCGAGTGAACGAATAATTGCAAGAAATCAAAAGAATTACTTAGCGACCCCACAGATAGCTGGTCTCATTTATATGAAGCATTGTAAAAAGGGGAAAGTGTCAACCTTGTATCACAAACTACATGACGGTTCGCATGTTAGTTTCGAGTATCGGCCCAAACTATTGCGCATTATTGTCAGATCAATGTATGATAGTATTATGAAATGGGGCCTATGAATATGAATATGTCAATTATCCTGTATGGAGGCCGTAAGGTTCCAGACTAAGATCGAACTAGATTAAGGTGTTCCTGTATCAATACTAGAGGCCGTAAGGTTCTAGATACTACTTTGTTCTTATATTGTATTTTGTTACTTGATAATTACCTATATAATGAATATCAATATTGCTATATATGAGGTTCAATGATATTGAACTTGTAGTGTTGGTACAACGGTCATTTTCTGAAAGTGTTATAAGACTACTTTCTTTATATAAAAATTGTTAGGCATCCGAACTGCGTTATGTTATATACGTCCGCATCATAGTACAAGGAATTCTCTATTTCTGGTGGCCGTAAGGTACCTGACGTATCATTTATCTTTCTGTTATTGTTAATTATGTTGTCGACTTTATTAATATTGCTATTTTCCACTCGTTTGTATCTCATGAGAACCTAAGCCTGTGGCCGTAAGGTACAGGTGCTACTACTGTTATCATAATACAGGTGGAATAATAACTCGTATACCTATTTAGTAATCTAGTACTCACTCACTCACTACTTTATTCTTTTCTCATTCTATTCTTGTTCTTTTTCCTATTTACAATTGCTTGGACTAGATAAACAAGTTTAATTAAATTAAAAAATTCTAAAAGGAGCTTGGTCCTCCCCCCCCAACGCCATAGTCATGCATCTCGATCATTTAAAATTAGCATATTTCTCTAACTAAATTTGAATTTCCCTGATTTAGGCTCTGATAGGACTAACCGATCCTATCAGAACTCACAGCCAGTTAGGAATTTTCCTACCTGACTGTTTCATATCATCCTTCTCATTTTCTGGAAATTTATTATGAGTAATCATGAATGTAATTTTAATAAGGGCCTAAAAATAATACAGTACAACATACGGAGTCTATATCCGAATATTGAAGAGTTTAAATTGTTATATGGCAACTATGATATAATTGGAGTCACAGAAACATGGTTAGATAGCAGATTTACAGATTCCATGGTTAACATTCACGGAAAAAAGATATTTAGGGAGGATCGAGAGTCTAGAGTGGGAGGGGGGGTCTGTTGTTATATAGATAATAAACTAGCGCCGTTTACTGAGAAGATCAAAAAATTTTCGGTAGTTGATGATAAATTAGAATATATGACACTAAAGATTTCAAAGCCACATAATAGATTCATGACAATTATTGTTATGTATAGACCCCCTGGAGAAACTATGGACTACATGATTGATATCTTGGATGACATACTCAAATCAGTTGAGGTTCGCAACAGTGAAATTTGGTTGGTAGGCGATCTCAATTGTGATACCCTATCGAGACAGAACCAGAGAGCCAATCGACTATTTGAATTAGTGCGCAGTCACGAAATGAAACAACTTATAACCGAAATAACTAGACCTAATAAAACAGGGGGATCTATTTTAGACTTAATTTTCACAAACTGTGAATTCGTTATCGACAGTGGTATTGCTAATGGATTAATAAGTGATCATCTGCCCACTTATGCTATTAGAAAAAAGAACAAATGCAAAGCCGACCGAGTTTCTTTTACTGGAAGATCTTATAAATTGTACGATAAAAATAACCTAGAGGACTTCGTTTCAAATTACAATTGGTCTAGTTTTTATGATTCCTCTGATCCAGAATTCTTGTGGGAGTGTATTTATAACCTACTCATTGATTACTTGGATGAAGAATGTCCTATAACTAAATTTAAAAATGTTAAACATAAAGACGATTGGGTCTCAGATGAAATTTATTCTTTAATAAATGAAAGGGCTGTAAAATTGAGGAGCTACAAGAGATCTCGTAAGGAATCAGACCTGAAGGAAGCAAAAAAGCTAAGTGTTAAAATTAAACATGGTCTCAGACAAGCGAAAATCGAATACTGTCGAGAACAAATAGAATTAACGAAGAAACACCCACAGGACTTTTGGCGATTTATAAATAACCTTACCTCAAAAGATATTGGTAATGCTGACTGCTCAATAGTAGATGAAAAGGGAGACCGAGTTCCCTCTGAAGAAATTCCGGATTACATGAATAATTATTTCTGCAATATAGGCTATAAGTTGTTTCAAGACAGAAACCTAGATAGTTATAATGAAAAAATGAGTAATTTTGATAAAACTGAACGTGATCCAATTGCGATAAATTTTGAATTAGAGGACGTGATAAAACTAGCTCGTGAAATTTGCACATCAAAAAGTTCTGGAATCGATAATATTTCTTCTCGTATAATTCGTGATTCTATATTAATCTTAACAAAGGAGTATTGTTATCTGTTTAATTGTTCCCTTGAAACAGGTATAGTTCCTGCTCCCTGGAAAAACGGGACAGTAGTTGCCATACCTAAGAGTGGAAACATGAGTAAAATAGAAAATTGGAGACCAATTTCATTGACCCCGATCCCGATTAAAATTTTGGAAAAACAAGTAGTACATGTATTAGACAATATTATTGAAGAAGAAATGTTACTAAGTGATCGGCAGTATGGTTTTCGTAAAGGAGTAGGTACATGCGATGCAATTTTTGATTTTTTACGGGAATTATATAATGCGAGAAATCAAGGTCTCAATATGGCGGCCATTTACGTGGACTTAAAAAAGGCCTTTGATTCCGTGCCACATGATCTCTTAATTGCTAAACTTAGGTCTCAACATTATATACCTATAAACATTGTAGTGTGGATAAAAAACTATTTACAGGATAGGACACAACGAGTAAAGATAAATAACCAGTTCTCAAGTACGCAGGGAGTTAATTTTGGGGTCCCACAGGGGTCTGTGTTAGGTCCCATTTTATTTAATCTGTTCGTGAATAGCATGTGTATTAATCCTTTAATATGTAGCCATATTCAATACGCCGATGATTTGGTTCTTTTTAGTGTAAATAAATCGCCCACTATTGTAAAAAATACTCTTCAGGACTCATTGAATGAAATTACTAAATGGTGCCACACAAATGGTATGACCATTAATTGTAATAAAACAAAAAGTATGTGGTTTGCATCTGAGAATCGTTTAAAATACCTGGGAAACCTAAACTTAAAATGTGATACTAAGATCTTAGAGACAGTTACCCATTATAAATACCTAGGGATAACCCTAGACTCGTGTTTACAGTTTAGAAAACATATAAACGAAATTAATAGGAATGCTAATAACCGACTATTTAGACTTGGCAAAATTAGGAAATATTTAGACATGTTCACTGCTAAGAAGATTTATGTATCAATAATACGGCCCACCCTGGAGTATTGCTCATTCATAATCGATGGGGCTAACAGGGATCTAATTAAGAAATTACAGGTAACACAAAATCGTGCATTAAGGATCATAAAGCGAAACTGGGGAAATTTTCAAAATATTGATAGGTTACATAATGATGTTGGAATCGATTTCCTAGATTGTAGGCGAAATACTCAATTATTAAGTATGATTTATAAGCAAGCACAAATTGAGGATAATTTATACCAGTCCACTCGTAATACCCGTAGTAGGAACAATGTATGCTTAAAAACTGATAGGATCTACAGTAGTTTCTATTACAGATCACCATATTATCGTGGCACAAAACTCTGGGCCGAATTAGGTTCGTCAGTGCAGAATATGAAAGTGTTTAAAGAGTTTAAAAAGGAAGTCAAGATAAAATATTCTTGTTATGACTGGCGCATATAGGCCTATTGACGTTGATCAAGCTTTCTTTTCTTCCTTCATCTCATCTCTCTTATCATCCTCTCTTGTTCTTTTATTATTATTATTTTATTATTATTATTATTATTATTATAATGGAATGTAATAATGAGTTCACATGTTTCCCATGATCCCATACGCAGTTGCGGTGGAAGATCTTACTTCTGTAAGAACCGTTTCTTCATGAATAAAAAAAAAAAAAAAAAAAAAAAAAAAGGAGATCTCAAATAATCGAAGCCATTTTCCTCGGCCTTCATACAGTCCTCAAGCCATTTTCCATTGGACAATTATATGACACCAATCTACAATTGGGAACCACCCATCGATTTGTTTTGGTATACCGACGCCAGATTGGTGAGTGGAAACAGCCTGGTATTTGTATGCTCACTGATTAATTTGGGGAGGATTACGAAATAAGGCCACCACCGACCAACTTAGTCAATACCAGACAGAATCTGACGCCTTGATTTCATAATCGGTGCTGTTTTTATTGTGGTCTGTCCTATGTCTTCGTACTATGATCTTTAATAGATTATAGTTGGAAGAAGTGCCAAATGAGACTGACATATAACGACAGAAGACAGAAATCGTATTGCATCCAAAAGGGCTAAAGAGGGAATATAGATCGTTCTCAATCTTCTTTCAACATACGCTGTTATTTATAAAAGATAAGCCACAATACATTGTATGCTATTTCTTTAATGCTAGCACAATCTTGCCTGTATCTTCCACGGATTCCTTTGATTAATAAAGGAGCCTTATCCACTATAATAAAAAGACAGGATAACACAAACGCGCTTGAAAGCAATTAAAGCAATTAAAGCAACTTACAAACTTACAATACTATGGACGTTCTTCCTTGCAAATAGGCAATAAACAACATGTAATTTGTGCTAAGACAAGACAGCTAGTGGTTTATACGTAATTTGCGACAACCCTTGGCTCCACTGGAACAACACAAGTATATTGCTCTTTTGTTAGTAACATCAGCGTTCCATAATCAGGAAATGTCATTTTGTGTAAGTTGGAGTAAGCGGAGCCTGGAGGTTTTACTGTTGCCTCACGTATTCAGTACACTCGGGTTCTACCTTCCAACCTTCAGAGAGGGTGTTAGAAAGGCTTGTGCTTTCGAATCTTACAGAATTCGCATCATGTGTCGTAGGGACTCCATGTTGGGATGTAACTGGTTTAGAATTGGAGTTCCTACTATGTTTACACGTTTTATGTGTGTTCTATGTACCCATGTGGTTACATTGAACTGCACACTCAGGATGTAATGGAGTAGGGCTAGTTAGGTACCATATTGGCAATAAATGTATGAAAAAAACCTTTTTACCCGCCCTCTGCTGTGAGAAGCTTGGTGAAATCTTTTTTTTTTTCAATATATCCAATACAGGTCCTGATGAAGCTCCGTAAGGACCGAAACGTTGACCCATAATAGAATAAAATTTTCTGTCACTGAAGTATATGGAGTAGTCTTCTTCATTGAGTTAACACGGAGTTAGTCGTTCTTCACCACATTGGATATCCAATACATGTATAATGAAAGATGGTACAATTACACAGATTAAGTGAGAAGTACAGAAGGACCCATTGCCGGCTAAAGTATGCCAAGAATTTTGATTTGGGAGTAACCTCATGAGGCAAATCTAGGTGAGATTATGTAGCAAACCAAAATTTTAAAAAAGAGATAGGTCACAATACATTGGATGCTATTTGTGTAATAATTTCATGTATTTTCCACGGTTTCCTATATTTTCGGTTTTTATCTTTTATTTCACCCCTATCACTTTCTAATCGCGCACAAATTCGCAATCATCAGTAAGCTGTCACAGCTAATCTGAAGGATACGTCCTCATTGGCACCCCATAAGCCGACCCCCACCCCCCGACCCCTATTGACCCTTTCCTGATTGAACTGTCTGTGGTGGGCATCAGACCTGGGCAGCACCCCGTATACCTGTTCCAAAGCCTGCAGTTAGCGGGCTGCTCACATTAACTAAACCGCTCAGTCTGGGCTTCGGCGGAAGCTGGCCTTGACCTCGCGTTTATATGTGCCAACCCTGGAATAGGAACAATCTAATTCATATTAAGACCTCCCGCAGTTATCTGATGCCATTGCTAAGCAATTCTGACCGCTAGGGATTGGTTGTAGTTTGAAGAAGTTCTTGCTCACTGTGGAATTCATCAACATAACGGATTAATGTGTTGATCTATGGGTGCAGCGTTTACATGTATTAATTAGACAGATATCTGCTCCGTTGTAGAGAATTGAGTCTATAGCGTTGTGTAACATGAACGTTTAGGGTTTCGTTAATATAATATCTCAAGTAAAATACTATGCTGTTTTGATCTATTATTCTTTCCGGCTCTAATATTTTCGCGACGCTGGTTTAAATATGGTAAATCAGGGGAATATTTCTTATCCTGTCTTTGTATTTTTTCATATTTATTTTGACAATTAAAGATATCAAGTTTGTAAGCATATCCTGCCAAATCTATGCTTGTGATACAAGTATCACTCATATAGTGATTCATGTGCAAACTTGTATTATGTATGAACGATTTACATTGATATTATTCGGATAATCAATCAACTAAAATCTATAATTGTCTTGTGAAGCCATGAAAATCAAAACCGCGCAGTCATTTGTTCTGAAGTCTCCAAAGAATATATAAATGGAATGGTTTTTTTTGTTTTTTGTTTTCTAAAGTTTTATAGACGGAAAGTTCATACATTCACTATACGGTTTCAGCTAAGCCATCCAGGAGAAAGGTAATACACATGTAGTATATAGGACTGGTTCATAGTACCTAATAGTTGTTCATCTTGCAGTATTCTGGGAACCAGAACAATCCAGGGCCCTGTTTTTCAGTCAAGACATAATCGCCCAACGAAACCCTAAGATGTCTCCACGATTGGAAGACAATTTGCAAGACACAAAATGGCGGGTGTGCTATAGACACGGTCTCAGTGCGGCGCGCTCGATCGCCGCTAAAAGTGTCTCAAGTCTAGAACTGTCTCAGGCTCTATCAAAGCTCACTGTGTGTATATAGAGGATTTCCCGTGCTTCCCATACGAATCTAGGAATAAAATTTTAACACGAGTAAGGGAGACATATAACTTATAATCGTACCAAATATGAAGAAGATGGGCCACACCGTTTCGAAGATATCGGCGTTTGAACTTTGTCATAGCAAACGTCTGCTCTGGCCATTGCACCCTCCCACCTCCAGTGACCTCGGGGTCACTGCATAAATTAGAGTCACGTGAGCGTAGGGGTACACTGGCCACCAGAGCAGAGATTGCTATGACGAACTTCAAACGCGGATATCTTCGGAACGGTGCGGCCGATTTTCTTCATATTTGGTACGATTATAGGTTTTATGTTTACCTTACTCGTGTTAAAATTTCATTGCTTAATTCCTACGGGAAGTGAAGTTGCGCATTCTGTACGACATGTCCATAGATGTCTTAGGTCTAAGACAATTTGGAAGACATTTGGAACCACGTGACCCTAAAGATGTCTTATCTATAGTACACCTGACTGCAGCCTAAGTGCTCTTGATGGACAATCGTTGGCCGATCCCCAAAGATGTCTTATCTATAGTACACTGACAGCTGTAAGATATCTTACAAAGAGGATATCGTGACTGAAAAACAGGGCCCAGTTTTCGTAGTTCTACGTGATTGTGACCTCTCAGATGGGTTCTTTCACTTAGCAATGGGTTTTACTAATAGGACAAACATAAAATAAAAATACAGAGTAGCTCATAAGGCTAGAAGTAAGGCAATTCCAGTAGATGATCATGTTAGGACTGCAGACTGTCTTGGCCCTTAATCAAGCTCACATCCACAAGCCCAGACTTACCTAACACCAAAGGACTTAAGTAAACACCTAGAAAAGCGTTGAGCAGATAACGAAACCGAACAATTTCGTACTGTTAATATGTTTCGTAGGCGAGCAAGGGTGTTACATAGGTAAGTATATTAGTGTGTGATACAGTTTATTAACTGGACAGAGAGAGGGAAAGGCAACGAGTACCCGGCCAACATCCGAAAGCATCCATACTACCCGTTTTCTATATGGAGAGGCCCATCTAGAGTTGGTTACCACAAACATTATCCAATTTCGGCTTTTTAACTTCATTCTTAAAAATCACTCTACTAGTTTTTCTCTTTATATAGAGTTGAGTCTCAAAGTTTGTGTTGACAACCTTCTCCCCGTTCGGGTAAAGCCGAGCGTTGCGGGAAATCATTTCTCTCAAAGTTTGGCCCCGTAGTACAGCAGATATTTTTCATAGTGGTCTGTCCTAGGCCTTCGTACTATAATTTATATCTTATTATGGCCTCTCGTTTGGGGGCCGGTATCTACTTCCCTATCTGCCACTAGTTTACCAGGGAGAGTACTTCATCAATGTAGGTGGGCTAACAAGTACTTTGCCTGGCGGTGACTCAGTGGCTCCAGATTTGCTCGTTTAAGGAGGGTGCTAATCTGAACGTGGTGGTTAAGATCTACCCCGAAGCAGGTTCTGAGGGCGTTGTTAACAAGTACAATCTAATTAGGATAGCTGAAATAAACCAAGGGACTGGGAGTGCCTTTATAAAATATAAGGTAGACCCTCATATCACGCATACATGTGGCGCTGAGTAAGAACTAAAGGGGGGCGTCTACCAACCACGACAAGGTTACAACAAGCCCCGACAAGAAAGTTCCCGTCGGCGCCTTGTCGTAGCCTTGTCGTGAGAAGGGAAGCTCTGCGACAGCGTTGTCGGGGTGTGTCGTAGGTTGCATGCTCCACCTAGATATTCTAGCGTAGACCTCTGTGACAACCTCCTGACATGCCATGACACGCCACGACACGCCACGTCAAGGCTCCAAAATCGAACATGTTCAATTTTGTCGTAACCTTGTCGGAAGGTGCCCGACAGGCCCCCGACAAGCTTCATGTCGCAGCCTGTTGTGGCATTGTCGTAGCTCCTTGTCGGGAACTAGGGTCCACCAACCACGACAAGGCTACGACAAGGTCTCCAATCGTAGGCCTGTCGTGGACCTTATCGGAAAGCCATTGTCTTTAATCAACGATTGTTTAAGCTCCGCAAACTTCGCTTTTTCATCGACAGTAAAACAGCTGTCGCCATTGTTAAAACTATGCTCATGACAAAGCTTGAGTATTGTAATTTTGTCTCAGTCTGTCTTACACAGCTGCAACGCTCTAAATTGCAAGTTTTGCTAAATAATGCTGTACAATTTTGTTTTGGAGTAAAACAGGCCGATAGGATTGAGGTCGCCGATTTGCTGCATAGAGCCAATATTGAAAGACTTAGTCTCCGTAGAGCTAGACACTTGTTGGCTCACATGCACTGGTGGGCTTCAGACCCTGATAATCTATTGGCACCATATAGTGACTTACAAGGACCCCAAACAAGAAGTACCAATAAGCTTAGGCTTCTAATACGTAGGCCAAAGACTGACCTGTTTAAAAGATCCCCCTTGTACTTGGGAACCAAGTTATGGGACTGCTTGAGTAGCGAGATACAGTATATCACAAGTAGACAAGCTTTTAAGGTAACACTAAAGGGACTTGATCTAGATATATTATGCGGTGACTTGATAAATTGACCTATGCAAATCTAGAGTGTATATTATATGCATGCCCCCTCTTGATTTGTCAACAAAAACATTGTAATCTATGAGGTCATTGATTATGTCTGAAGTTGTATTGATGTATATGTCTTTGTCTTTTTTGTACCATGTGTTGTTTCCTTTGTCTCAAATGCTAATATGTTACATAGAGTACCTATCTCTTTGGTTTGCGCTCCTGTATTGGTTCCCTATAACTCGAGGAATATTACATTTGAGGTTTTTTACCCAACTACGGACCTTAGACTCAAAGAAGTGCTACTTAGTGAAGAGTGCTGCCTGAACTTGGACTGGATTAAAATATCCTTCCCGCTTAGCAGGAGGTCTTGGACCCCAAAAAGCTTTGATATAGCCTCTATCCTAAGTACACAAGCACAAACCAAAACCATACTAGCGTGGGTACGAACTGCCCTATGCTCTACGCTGCATGTATCCTGTATTTATTTATTGTCTTCCTGACCGCAAGGTTGAAAATCTTGTATATGTATAGAAGAACCTTTTTTGTCAATAAACCACTTTAAAAAAAAAAAAAAAATTGTCGTAGCCTTGTCGTGGTTGGTGGACCCCCCCCTTTAAACGCCAGATACACTAAGGCGAATTTTGTGTGAATTTGAGTTCGTACATGTTCGGCCAGAGTTCTCCCGGACCTATGAGCAGTTCAGGCGTTTGTTTTGCGTTCGCTTGGGAGTCTCATGCAAATTCTCATGAAGATGCGACCGGAATGAGACAATATCAAAAGCTTTTGATATTTATTGCATGTCTTTGATGTCAGTATTCGCATCGTCGCATATAGTCTCATAGAATTGCACGAGAATTCATATGCGAATCAGTCACCTTAGTAGCTCTGGCACTTTAGAATGGTTCACAGAAAGGACTTTCTTCATAGTTCAGAACAACAATCAATAAAGAAGTCTGGTTATAATATACCTGGGGAATAGTAGATTTGTGCCGCTGTCTGGATGGTAATAATACAAGAGCACCATGTCCGCAGTGCTATTACCATCTCCATCTCACTGGCACTGAACATATGTAGCAGGAAGTCCCTTGTCACTCAAGCAACAACGATTTGCCAACTGGCTTCTGCTTCAAGGGGATTATACTTGTGCAATTGATATCAGATGCCTTTGCATGATGTTTGGATGACATCCCTCGTTAAGCAGTCGAATATTGACATTCACATTGTCATCAGCTGCTTAGGAATCCTAAGTTATAGAATGGAGTCAGCCTCCAGGGATATACGTGATATATATACAAGATTCTCTGTATTGTGATAACCTTTTTGAATGTTTAAATTTCTATTTTTATCATGAAGATCCGGCTTTGGAAAGCCTGTATTTTTGCACCAATTCAATGTATCATTACCTGCTCGCACCTGTGACTGACCCATCCAATCTTTAAAAATAGAATAGCTTAGAACTCCATGATTGTCATTATTGTGAATTGTGTCCGAAGCAATTAATTCACCATGTCAATGAACTTAATTGGTTCTTCATTATTACGTTTCTGGAAAAATAATATAAGAGACAGAGTATTTTTTATTATTATGGAAAGATGGGAATAAAGATGATAATCAATTCGCCTGTTTTCAATGATATATTACACGATAAAGCTACCACCGAACGACTTCTCCACTTTCTGACAGAATTGAAGGGGTTTAAAATTGTCGGTGATAGTCATTGTATTTGGAGGACAATTCCGTTGAAATAGACCTATCGACTGCGGCAGAAACAAGGTATACACAACACCCTGACCGACCCTTCGACACTGACAATCAGTCGCTGGCCACCACAGACTGACTTTTAGGGAACTCAATTAATTAGTCCTGTTTTCATCGACCGGTGGAAAATGGCTTTATCTTTAGGCTGCACACAGATCTCACGATATGGCGTTACGTTTCGTTAGTTTCGGTCGATATTATCATATGCCTATGCACGAATATTTCACTCTTGCTGGCTAGCTGTAGGGATTTCGTTCTGTATACTGTGCCCGAACTACGAGTTTTTAAACTTCGTACCACGTGATCTTTTGTAAAATGGCGTTTTTAACGAATTTGAGGTTATAATGATAAGGAGACATAGTGAGTATTTCTAAAATACACCTGTTCCTTGTTGTTTGGTGTCAGAAATATTCTCCGAGCTCGATGATACAGTTAGACATCTTCTACTGTTGTGATCTGCTGATTCATGAGGTGATCCATGTGCACAACAACAAGAATTCTACAGTGTGGATTCTAATGACTGCAGGGACGAGGTCATGGGGACCTCTGAGGCGATGTCTGAGGCTGGAAGCTCGTCCTACTGTATCTGATGGATGTGTGACATGGTATTTCACGGCAGGCCATGCTAATTAACACAGTACATAATAGCAGAGGGATAAGATGAAGCAACTCATAGAGAATGGCACACTCGTCCCTGAAGATATTCACGAAGGAGCTTTCGCAGAATGTACAAAAGGGAAATGTCGGATATAGCTTTGTGGGCGTTTTACATGACACACAGGGAATTAACCTTGGGTACAGGGGTTATGCACTAATATTAGAGAGAAGTTGTATGAGAATGGTATGAATATAAAATACTCTACGGGTTTGGAGGCACTGTTCTCGTCATCTAGGCGTAGCCGAGTAACGATTACGGCGTATCCAAACGAGTTGAGTATTTCATATTTGTACGATTCGAGTATGGTTCTGAATTTAACTCACCCCTTTCATGGACATTAAAATAGCATCGCAATATCAGAACAATTCAAATTACTTACTCAAATCCAGTTGTGCTCGTGTAAATCCCTATATCTACCTTTTCAAATCCTGACCACTGATTAACCAATCAAATTCGACGTCATCTACTATCACTACGCCACGATCATGGCATACTATTGCCAATTTACATGAATGATCGTTGCATATATAAGTTCTAATTGGTCTTTTTTCCTGTGGCTAAACTAATACCAGGGGTGAAAAAAAATGCACGGGTTTGTGGATGGGGGTACGCAGTGGCCTAGCACTGCGTATCCGATTCACAAACCCAAACTGGGTATGTTTTCCCTTCTGTATCAGATATACATCATGCTCATATATCATTGCTTTGAAACTCACTTCTCTATATGAATATCTCTCTCTTTGTTTTTTTTTCTTTGTATGTCTATTCATGTATGTGTGCATCTCTATGTATTTGTGATTATCCTAAATTAAAGAGGCAGGCACGAAGTATATCTTAATTCATTATTTTTGGAGCATATATAGTATGCTCATGCCTCTTCATTAGACATTGAGAGATAAATCATAGTGTTGTTGTCTTCTTTTAGAAATTCATTTATCTATCCTGGAATGCTCTAGGCCCTGGGCCTATCTTCCTCATACCCAGTACAATGTCGCACTTACAAAGTTTAACATGGTAGAGAACACAACATATTTGGTTTCCTGTAGAGCTATTAAGATGGCTTTGTATCTTGGGGGTTCGCAAGGCCTTAATCTGATCGGCTCACGCATATCACTTTTCTAAGGAACATTTGATTGGGTCCACCAGCCGGGAGCAGGGAAAAGTCATCATATCATTTATTCATGGTTTAAAATCATCCTTTACGAGACTCAGAACATTCCTCATCTAAATTTAAGAACAATACCTTCTGTGATACATCACGGTGACTGGTGCATGAATAAGCTGTGTTCACGTGGACCTCGCAACCAGTGAACAGATAGGGAATTGACAAGAGGCCCACATATCAAACATATGAATAAATGACATATATAACTTAGTTTTTGAAATTGGGGTTTTCCTTTTGAAAAAGTTTTTTTTTTCTTTTTTTTTAAGAGAGCTGAACTCCATAGACAACATTACTATTTATCATCCATGGTAAACAAAGTCCCCATACTGTGTCCCCAAGTGTGTCCCCAAACTACAACCAATCATTTTAAAACTGTCAGATACAATAACCATGGTATATCGATTAAAATCAATTGTATACGGCCTCAAAGCCATTGTATATGGGAAAGTAGTCTCTATGTGTTATAGAGCAAAAACTTGTCAGTCTTTGTTGAACTTGCACAGGGAGTGTAACATGGAAATGCTCTCTAAAAAACAGATACTCAATCGCTTTGCTTGATGTATAGAATATCTAGTGATGAGAATTGATGCATTAACGAGAGCAACACGATCCGACGATAAAGTACGTTTTACAGACCGCAGATTCAAACCACCCTTGTACAGGATAATTCGCATATGGAATGACGTACCAGCACAAATCCCGCGAGCTGATTGTAAAACGGATTTTAAGAACAAACTGAACCGATACTGGAAATCAAACAAAGGATTGGGTAAAGCTTGGTAGGGAGAACTGAACTGTATATACTGCGGACAGCCTAAAACCATATCTATGTCCAACTCAGCTCAGTTACTATCCGTAAATATTACCGACTATATCCTCGCATTTTATTATTTTCCATTGGTGAGTGCATAACATAGTTCAACCTTTATATCGTTTCGTGTCTCGATCGTTGTGCTCATTAGGCAGTTGCCAACCGGTTGTAAAGCTCTCAAAGGAGCGGGAATCGTCACTCAGACACCTATATCAGATTTTTATTTCTCTATCCTTTTTACACCAATGCCGTCAAATTTCTTTTGACATTTATGTGCTTTTGCCTCGCACTTTTGCATAAGAGGTAGAATGGGATGAATGGTTTAGATATTAGATAGACATCAAGTCCTCTCTAAACAGCTGTGATTGCCCGAGCTGCACCTAATGATATGTTTTATTATCCATCTATTAAAAGTCTCCATAGGCAATGTCTATAGGACCTTCAGTCAACTACCAGAAGATTCTGGCATGTTAGAATCTTCAGCAGGAGATACCGGCAAAATGTCCCATCCATAATGTGGTAAAATCATCATATGCATCAATATAATTTCCTTGATACTTATTCAATACTAATTACTTATCAGAACTCAGTCATAAAAGATTTTACATGCTAAAAACACAGAAAATAGTAATCTATATACTGGCATGGATCATGGAGCGCTTAGATGGAGACCCAATGAGAGTCCAGTGCATTGAGGTGTCCTGACTGACCACCTGACATGGTGAGGCATGATTGGTGGATGATGAAGAACAATGGGAGGGAATGAGAATAAAATGACTGGTCAGTGAGGCTTCAAGAGAGATCACGATCTAACACTGAGGATGTGCAGAGAGCTGACACGACCTGCAGTAATTTATTAGCAGGAACAGGACTGTGAAGGACTGCACTGTTAAAGCTGATGCAAACCAATTAATCTCTGTTATTAATTCTAAAGAGTAAGCCCCGCCCACACGGCCATCAGGCACGCGCAGAACAGGACTTACAGGTACATTTCTCAATATGGTGTGTCCTTCTGACCAGTTACTATCAGCTACACTGGTTCCCATTGAGGCAGTGGTCCCTAATGACAGCTCCACTTTCACTGTTTGTCATAGTAACATTTTCAGGGCATGCTGACATCCTGCTAGGGTGCCATTGGTATAATTAGACTTCTCCAATGCTATGGCTTAGTGACTGTCTGCAGAGCAATGTGAGTGGTGAGGCTGACATACAAAACAACATAATTTGGCATACATTTAGTGTAAGTACATCAACATTTATACAGGCTGATTTACTTTGTGTTACACGCTGTCTTATATGTATACAGACTGAGAGATAGATAGATAGAGATAGATAGAGATAGAGAGAGAGATACTCAGATAGAGGGGTGATCCATGACAGGTACATCCAAGGTTGTACTGGTGGTAGTGGTGGTGGTGGCTGGTTGTGGTGGTAGTGGGAGGGGGGGGCATGTGTATGGAACTCTGGGTATTATATGGATATATCTGCATGTGCGTGTGGGTTTTAGTGTATGTGTGCGTTAGTGTACATGTGTCTGTGTGTGTCTTTTTATCACTTTTGTTGTGTCCCAACACTCCTTACACTGTATAAAACAGCTAAGCCCACATGGCCCACCTCTGACTTGTTCCAATCCCTACCTAGAAGTGACCTGTATTTCCCCCTCCTGCCTGGCTTAGATACCCCCATGACTGGTTCTGCTGCCGACCTGACTAAACGTGACCCTGATCTACACACAGACTACCCTGTTTGGGACAGGGCTGGATTCTTCTGCCATAGAGCCTTTCACCAGGGTCGTCATACTGCGCACACTCTGAAATACATGACAAAATTGATTCGATAAATATATACCCATTTGTCTTTGCCAAATTTCAAAACAGCTGTCTCTTATGTTATAACTGTGTATTTAGAGGTAGTTTTCCAATAGAGCTTGGCTGGTTCTCAAGTCCAGCCATTTTTTTTCAGTCTTCCTCACTGGTTCCCTAACTTCAAAGTGCCTCGCCAATTGACATAGAACAGCTGTTCACCCCTTAATGGAGATCAGGGGTGAACACTTTACCCACACACAGACCCGTCCTCTCACTGTGTGAGGGGCGGGTCTGTATTTTTGATAAAATTATCTGTAGCTCATCTTTGATGCCACTTTTACAGTTGTTACAAACCATAGCTCTCTGTCTTCATGCAGTCTTCCCTCCTGTTGTTCTCGTAAGTCCCGACCTCATCCATGCCGAGTACCCACATGCAAATCATAGCCTCTTGCCGCATCATCAACAGATCAAGACTGATGTCTATGCATAGTAACTTACAGTAAACGATTGTCATGTCTTCTACATCTTATCCACCATCATCTTATTCTTACAGGTTGCATATATTTGTATATAACGAAGGAAATAGTTTATGTTCACGGAACTTATAAATGTATCTTGGTCCTAGGGGTGAACACTGTACCTACGTCAGCAGAGGTCACCTTGCTTCTTTGCACCAATAAAGAAAAAACTGCTTCCATTGGCCATCACCGATCTACGGTTAGGAACCATTGATCAACAGACCTTTAGCACTGCTGATGCAAATGAGTCAATGCAAACAGGCTTTTAGGAGAACTCAAAATGTCTCTGCCGTGGAAAAAGGCTTTATGAAACCCTAAACGTACTAAACCCCAACATGTCAATGGTGATGCATGTGTTCGAACATGGTTGAAAGATTTCGAGACGACATATATTGCTTGTGAAAGTCATTCTGAGAAAAGCAAGACTTGCTTCACTGTATCTATTGCGAGGAGCCAAGGTTTTCTACAGTTGTTAGATAGTAGGGATATCGCGCACACATGGTGTTCTCTTAAAAGAAGTTCCGATTGATCATTATACGTCGGTATCTGATTTTGAAAGACACAAATTCTTACAGTCTTTAGTCATCAGGGAAAATTAGAATTTCTTTGGATTTTGGTGGAGAGTGGATAATACTGCACAGAAGATCCCCCATTAGTAGTTCACAAAACCATTGTTTATGTACTTATGTCAAACTCAGAAGTGATGCTGTCTGAATTGTAAGTCTATGTCTCTTTTCACCAGAATTAACCAAGAGTAAGCAAAAGATTATTGCCAACAGTGCACGGAACAGCCTGACAGTCAAGAAAATGCTGTCAGAACACCCCCTTAACTCAATTAGATCTGCACCCTAGTATTTGCGTCATGTTAATTAGAATGATAATATCATTTCTTATATATCCTGAAAAATATCATGAAATTATTTCACTTAGAAATAAGCTCTTGAAAACGTTCCAGAATGCATGGACACCTCTGCAGGATCACTCCAGTCATTCTTTGGACTGAAACCTGTAAGGTAGAAACTATTCTTTCAACGTCATTTCATAGTAAGTAATCCCCGCGTGAAACAATGTAAGTACGTTCAAATAATGATAGCATTAGTAGCCACCTACCCCCTCTTAGTCACTGCTTTTTGCAGGTATGATGAAGCCTTTGAGTGAGCATAGCTTCCTGGGAAATAGGTTTGCGCTATGCGAAAGTCGTAAAAAGGCGTAACCCATGCGTTGTTACGATACTTGTCACGTGACAGGAAAGCCACAGGGCTTGCTGGGAGACATGAGCAGCAGTAACCGGATTTGCCAAGGTGAGATTTACAGTCACTGATCACAGCATAGGGCTGACATCTGAGTAGACATTAATATGCTCCATCAGGCGTTTGCGTTACACCGCCCTTCAGCAGGTTGTTACGAGATGCTATGCCAGTCCCTGCCGTGCATGCAGTACTGGTTCCGCGTGCATGCGGAGATTGGAACACGTTTTTGGTTCCTGGTAGCCTTTGTTGGCGAGTCATACAAGAAACCGTATACGTCCTCATTTGAGGCACGGACCTCCATACGGTCATCAAAGTCTGTGCTTCAGGCAATGGACAGGTGTTTAGAATTAGCGACTTTTGAAGGTTGATCGTGCATAAAAGGCCTTTTATATGGTTTGATATATATATATCAATATCCATTGAGCTCTCTGGCCAAAGTTGGGCCGCTTCTCTTCATTTTGATTTCACCTAATTTCCTGGCCGTCTTCCCATCACTTGTTTATGACGTTTATTTCGACTGGCTTATGCTCAACTATTAGACGGCTTGGATAGCTGTCGCTCCATCGAGAATAATCTGAAGGCTGTAGGAACATATATGCGTGGTGTGGCCAGTTTCACTTTCAGTTCACCAGTTGTACAATTTCCTCCTATCTTTCTTTACGTTTGTGGGTTTTTTTTAAACATTGAACAAAGTTCATTCAAAACTCCTTTACCACAGTCCTTTACTAAAAGTCTTTCCTTGAGGATACATTTAAATTCAGCAGAAGCTGGGATGTTAAGTACATTTTCTCACAGTCTGGCCTAGCCAATGGAAATTTCTTCTTCTTTTGTTGTGGAGGTCTGAATTTAGTTCGTCCCACAGCATGTGTGCGTAATAGCCCAGCGAACATTTATTCAGCGAGCAGTTTGATCGAGGTATTTTGAACAATGGACCTGCCTTTGATTGGTCTACACCAGAGACGCTATATAGGTTCATTCTTATGTCATTATCAAGGGTATTCACTGAGAACGATTAGCATAGTATAGTAATTCATAAGATTGCAAAATAGAAATTTGCCTAGATCGGTTACAGACGAGTTCTTACAAATCTTACCCGCCTTCTCCGTAACTACCCACATAATTATTTACAATTTTACAGTGGCAAATCCTGGCCAGACCACCTGCTGCGAATTCCAGGTGGTAATCCGCCAATACCTACTTGATATATCTGCATTTATCTAGTTTCCTTTCTGAATCACTATCCCCATGGCAGAATGAGGTAACTGTTAGGGTTCTCTACATTCAGCAGACCATGATACATTCAACTGAAGCTTCCGCAGCTCTCTTTTTATCTCAGAAGTTCATATTAGCAAGTCATTCGGGATATAAAGGCATACAGATTCTCTAGAGCTAGCACTAGCATCTAATCAAAACCATTTTTGGATTGAACATAGACTGCTCGAGACTATTAAAACTTTTTATTTTGATTTGGAGGCCTTGTTCGTAGAGGGTGAAATTTTCATTTTCCGAATTACATATTCTAGAAGAGCAATGTACACTGAAGTGTAACTTTGTAGTTGTAGATATATTTACTATATACCCATGCCGTATACTGTAAATACGCACCGTTTTTTATGATATAACGTAATATGACGTAAAAATACTGTACGGACCACTGGTCCGTACACTAAAATACCTTGCCATACACGTTTATTAAGATATTGGTTGTTAAGCTTAATGAAATAAATGATTTTAAAACAATTTCGGGTATATAGTAAATATATAACGTCGAACCATGCTGTACAATTCACAGAACTCGATTGTAATTTACAGTTTGTACGGAACTCGGTGTAAACGCCTCAGTCCATACAAACTGTAAATTACCATCTCATTCTGTGAATTGTACAGCATGGGCAGGACATTCTATATAAATCTAAATCTCACCATTACAACAAAGTTCAATAGTTACCTCGGAAGACAACGCCGACCCCCCAACACCTTGAAGAAAGCTAACTCGCGGCCGGTCTCACATGGGGACATTAGTTCCTAGACTGGCCTCAGTCCCTGTATCTTACCGCTATCGCGCCACCGCACCACCGCCGCCCCCACCACTACACCCCGCTTGATACAGGGACTGGTAGAATCCGTAAACGGCCGTGTAGGCTGGTGCGATGTAGCGCCACACTCCTCAAGCAGAGGTGTGGCTACTGGTCAGGATATCTGCTGGGAAATTGATACCCTCTCACTTTGATCTCAATCGAGACATAATCAGGAGTAGGCGAAATATATTGCTATGACAACACAGGCGGCCAGGGAACTGGAGGAGGGGTGGGGGGAGGGGTAGAGGGAGGTATAGGGTTACAGGGAGTGGCTTGGGGTCATAAACAGGAGATTCTGGTCAGAGTGGACAAGTCTTTGATTCATGGGCCAGTCAGAGAAGGGTACATAATTTAATGAACTTTAGTCTGATTGTGTTAAATCATTTAATAAATGTTCATAATCAAAGACCTGAGCAAGTCTAATTAGTTACCAGTGTAACGTATTAATACGAAGGACTTATTTACCTCCCGGGTCATTTGTCCGAGATAAATCCCACTGAGATTGTGTTCTGGAACCTAAGCTCCTCGTCTGAATGGTAGGGTTTCCATTTCCCTGAGACACGTCTTTTCCCAGCCATTGTCGGGGATGATGACCAAATTTTTGAACATGTTTAAAACATATATGGGCAATATGGTGAGATAAAAGTACCCACTGCTGAGTCGTCGACTAAGTACCCAACTTAGCCAGTAGAAAGCCAGCAAGTAGGATCACATGTTTTTCACACCCATCACCTCAACAATACTTTGAGTCTCAGGGTGAGTGTCCCACGCGACAATCTACCCTGCCCTAACGGACTCTATGAGAGACTATCAACCAGGTGTGTCATTCTACATGAATTCAATTGGCTATTTCTCATTGAGGCTTGGGAAAGCAAGCAATGTCACCTTACTAGGATATTTATGTGCCACAGGGGGATTGACTGAGACTGGTGAAAAAGCGTGGAGATCATCGGTCTCAGGTACATTAGTCCCTACGTGTGAATAATAGCTTGTCGCAGTTCACAATTCATTGATTCCATCTCCATGAATAAACATAATTGCAAGGACTCTTTCTTGCCTTGTACCTGCTGCAGAATGTATTATTCATCAGGTGAGGGCATCTCGTCCCAGATTTGGTCCCTGGAACAACATAAAGATTACAAGCCGCGCGACATTTTATGGGTTCTCATAAAACCACGATGTCAGATATCACGGATAAGAAGAAATTGGCAAAATCTGACTGGTGTCCATTAATCAATCCGGCGACATTTAGCCAACTGTTTTTACTTTTTTGAACCATTTCGCAAACGGAATGAAAGTAAGGCGTTATATAGAAGCAAATCGAAGCACAAAATATTGCAAAAGGAGGGCCAGCTGATGATTTGGATTTAGGTGGAAGATTCGTATAAAGCCTATGAGTAGGTGAAGACGTAAAAGTAAACGCATACTGGAAGCACGGTTACAGGGCAACATGAACGTTAGGACAATCCTTCTTTAAGATTCCTTAAAGACAAATGGGGGTAGGTATCGGAGCGCCCCCCTGTTTCTACTCAATCAACACTGGTGCTACCATCTGGTTTCATGAAAATGTAGCTGTTTCCCATAGACACCAATAGATAAGCACTTACCATCTCCAGATGGCCTTCCCATAGCACATAATTAGCATGGTGACATAGTATTTTTTAGCAATTCTCATTTGTACATGTTCCCAACTATTATAATCCAGAAATATTTGAAGATAGCAATAGAACATCATTATCATTTAGCAACAAAGTCGAAATATTGCATTTACCAATAGTTAAGCACTTACATTTTCAGATGGCCCTCCCATAGAAGTTAGCATGGTGATAAACCATTTTTTTGCATTTTCTATTTGCTGATATATGGAACTTATATTGTCCTGAGTTATTTGCAAAACTCGATAGAATTTAGAAATCACCCAACTACCAGCATAATTTGTCTTTAACACAACTATAGCTGTCAGAGCTCGTCCTCTAAACTTTCTCATGGAGTCAGTAGTGGAGGAGCTAGTAGATGCCTCACGCTGCCTTCCATTTCGCCATGTGTCATGTAAATCCTGAGGACCCTTATTGTGTGACACCTACCATGGGGGTGAAGCCCATCTCCGCTTCCATTACCACCTGGATTGACACGCCCACTCTAGTTCCCCGCCTTTCACGGCGCCCCGAATCCCAGCCTACTAGGTTCGTGCCAGACCTCCCATTGTTGCCATGAATCGAGTGCTCCTGGAGACGGCACCTGGTAATATTCCTTACACACCAGCCGGTTTATTAGACCACATTAGGGTGACGTAATTCTGTGTGCCCAGACAAGGCTTTCCCTACATTTAGGTGCCAAACATTGGGATATCCCTTCATGGGGCCGACAATCTGCGATTATAATCATCTCAAATTCTGTACTTCTGCAGAATATCAAACTTAAATTTGGCATTAAAAAAGATGTATCAGTAACTTCTTCCCAATTGAACCTTTCGGTCAGGCTGGACTTCAGGGTTGGCACCAAAGCTATGACACCAATATTTTTTTGTTTGAAAAGTCTTTTATTGGTCTGTTTCATACAATCAATCTTGCACAGTTTTGACAATATTTTCCTGATGTTCCTAACCAATAATAGACTGCAATGAGCGCCCTCTCAGCTACGGACAATTCCTATGCTGGTTTTCTTCAGGCGCTAAATATGGGTCTGGCTTTGGTCTTGCAAGCGATTGGATACCATTCTTGCACTCTCAGCTTAGTTCTAAAAACTTTTCCCTATAATTAAGTGTATTCCTAACCTTCTTTAGGTTTGCTGCTTTATTACAGGAAACATTCATTATGAGAAAGGGGCAAGTCGTTCTGCCATACCATGAATGCCGTGCTTTGTAGAATTTGGGATATTTGGCACCAAAATGTCACGTGACAGCTAGGAACTCCCTAAATTGATTCCCATAATTCCCAAATTCCGATTAGCGTCTGCTGCCTTGTTCAAATTTATTTCTGGCGTATGAAGGGCGCTGCAACCCGTAAGTCCTGACAAACGGTTAATTAGAAGTGCGCATGCTCTGTTTGGGTTCTGAGTGAAAGGCAACCAGTTTTCATTAAAAATGAAGATGGAGTTTAAGATGGATTTCCTGGCATCGTTGCCCACTGGTCAACAATCAAGGTAGGCCGATTAAGCGAAACTGGAGCAGTACTCCGTTTGTGCTAATTTTGACTGCTAGTCTCAGCACCTCCATATCTAGAGCTTACTTTGGGGCATGTTTGAAGAAATAAAATGAACACAGAACCCATGGAGTTATTGGACTGGGGGTCCTTTCTATCGGCTCTTTGAAGTGGATCCAGTGAAACCCACTGCCAGAATAGGGTTTCACATGCGCAGATACCAAGTTGTTAGGCACTGATAATATGCCATGAGGTTTTCCAATTCCAGTCACAAGTAGCAAGCAATCATCTTACATCAACATTAGAACCACTATGAATGGAAACGATGTTTTATGTATTTGATACAGACGAAGGACAACACGATCCAGTATGTATGGAAGCCGGCTTCCTTTATTGAAGGAGTGTGTGCATCATTGCTTATAACTACTTTGCTACACAATGTCGGAAAGTACCACGTTATCAGTTCCATATTAAAGTGGGAGTGGAAGCCAAATACTTCACAATGGGTCACATCAGACGTCATAAACCCCTGGTATTTTTCTCTATAGACCTAACTTTGAGAACTCGCACTTAATGCCCATGGAATATTGTGAAAATATACTCTATGGGAGATAATATCACAAATATTAGCCAATTAGTCAGTGATAGGGGTGAGATGCAATTTGAACCACACTCGATCTATAGCCAAAAAATATGCCATGCATTTTGGTTTGCTACGTAATCTCACTCGGCTTAACCTCGTAAAATTACTCCGTAACCTAAACGCATGGCATATTTCTAGTAACTATGGATGTCGATGCAATTCCCTCTTAATACGTCACTGACCAGTCTGTATCATGCCATCTATTGTATCCAACGTATTGTAGACTAGAAGTAGCAACTGAAATCAACTTTGTGCTCCGTAAACACGCACGTGAATTACAATCAACCTGAATTCCCCCTCTACATATGACCGGTCGCGTGAGTTCACAACACAGTCATACTCTGTTAGCTGGGTTTCTGTTTGATAGAGTCGGCCGTGCACGCGTACGCCTTCCTGCCAGACAAATAACGACGCCATTGTCTGAGGCCCACACCTTGCATCGCTCCAACCGCCTCCGGATCTGCTCGACAACTGAAGCAAATCAGCTTTTGTGAAATCCTATTCGACTGCCACATCGAGGACCCAGCAGATCACGCTCGACCCGGACGAAATATTGACCACGACTTCCATTCATTGTAGATTCAAAGCTACCCGCCTTCTTCTTAGGAGAAAAAAAGCAAACACTGTTCTTGAGAAGCTCACCCAATCCCATGGTATTGACTGTTCGGGATTTTGTTTGCCTGACCTCATGGCTACCCACCCAGCCCAGCATGGAATCTGTTTCCAAATGACCTTCCCAATCCTGACGTCCACCGGCAAATCATTATTCGAGGGTTAGGATTGGATGGCTTCTTCCTCCACATGTACATTCTTTCTTTGCCGGCATGGCGATCCATGATTAATACTTTTGGTGCCGATGAAGGAACTTCAAGAAGGCAAATGTTTCTCCTGAAACTGTAGTATCTTTATTCTTTACACGGAGGATATCTAACGCTCATCACTTTGAGTGATTAGAAGTTGCAAACTGAGGAAATCCTTTCCAGAAGGAAATGTTTTGAAGCCAGATCCATTGCATAGATGTACTGAATTGAAGCTAGACCATCGTCAACAATTTGTTTCGAATGCGGATGGGCTTATAGGATGGCTGAAATAATTACATCTCACTAGAGACCTTATTTGACTTAATCCTGGGTTTTCAAAGCGATATATCACAGTAATGGGCCACATGAACTATCATGGAATTGTAATTTTCTTTCCACTTCCATAATTATATTTCTGTACCTCAAATGACTAGAATATCGTCTGTTGTCTGATCCAAAATGTTATTTTTCTCTAGATACATGGCTCAGTCAGAGGTTGGTTTTGTCATTAAGGTGCTTTGAAATGGTTTTACCCCTTCGGGTACACGAGTCAAAATCCAGTACAATATGTGGATTACTCAAACGGACTGTACATTTGTCGGTACATGGTTAAGTGAACATAGTATCATTTATGATTCAAACATTTTCCCAGGTGTATACAGCCTGTAGTATGTACATTCTGGCCCAAAGAATGTTATGTCTTTTATGGATCGTTATATGTGTTGGAACACTTATAACGGTATATATAGACAATAATCTATGGTTTTGTGGACAGGTGGCCGCTGGATTGTCAGCGAGCGAGTGGTTTACAGAGTCGTGTTTTGTATTTATTATTCATCTAAGGGGTAGTTACTGTCCGAAGCACCTTGTTATGAGATTTCTGTTCTGAGACTCAACGAAAGGTGCGAAGTACAACCCTCTCAGGTACAGTAGTCCCTTTCTGTGAATCCTGCGTTAATGGACTATAGAACGGGTCGTTCATCAGTTGGTCGGTAGTTGAATACATGTGCTAGTTGCATAAAATACTGGTTGACAACATTACAGGGTCCCAAAAACTCACTCCTTCCCACGACTACAGCCTCCGCGCCCTTTATATTCCAATCTGCCATTGTATCATCCATGATGACATTTTAGTCCCACACTCAGTCGCTATTGTCAAAGGGTGGGTTTTGAATGGTGTTAAGGGGTTCTTCCCCGAAAGCCAAGTTCCCATTCGACCGTGCGACAACGTCGTCCGGTGACTACCCAGGGGCCTGTTGAATAAACTAGGGTCGTACATGTAGACCTTTTTCTGTACCTCGTACAAGAGTTATTGTTTGATAATATTTGGGTCTGTTCGCCAAGACAATAAGGTCGTCCATAAGCTTGTGTTGAATAAAACTGACCCACATCGTCCCTGGGTCTCTATGGCATACAGAAAAGGGTCTACATTTACGATCCTACGTTATTAAACGGGCCCCAGATCAGGTTGGGATTAGGTCTCGGCTGGCTGATTTCCAAACTGTCAATAATTGTTCAATTATGATAGTCTAGGCTTTGGGGTCTTTCTTTTATTTCTATTAGATATAAGGATGGATGTTTATTACAAATCTTTCTCAGTGTATCTCGGCGGTAATACTCATTACTGGTTACCTCTATATATAAGGGATCAAAACGTTTACTTGATAGCAGAAATATCATTCAACTTATCACATATCAAATCCGCCCGTCTACCATGAATGTTTCCTCATATAGTTACATGAGCTGGTTTAGCATGGGGTCCGTATGGTGGTCACACACCAATATCTAATAAAAACGCGAACCTCCCATGTTTTATCAACCCAAACACAGTTCTACAACCAGCTTCTGCCTTCACCAATTCCATTTCGCCATTACATTCACACGTGCATTCATACAATTTTACCTACCCACCCAATACCTTTGAAGATTCTTTTTGATGTTGTATAAATGTGTCAATTCAGAGGGGTATCAAATCTTGTATATATTATAAATATTTACCCCACTTCTTATGTATGTTGTTGATGTACATCGATGTACCACTCAGTCTAAATAAAGTTTTTTTTGTTTAAAGTAATACTAATCAACATACATTTATATGTATTCACACAAATCGTTTACTTAGTGTCAACATCTTTTAAGATAAAATGTCTATTCCATACCAATATCTTATCTATCCAGCCGGCCTCACTCACTTCATTTCACTGGGTGGATACAGTTGTGACTGCTGCCAGTTTATCCAGAGGGTGGACTTACACATTCTGTTTCTGGAGACCTTTGCATTTGACCTTAAAACACTGAATAACCTTTTGACCTTCGGTGACAAGTTCATGGCATGACCTTTTCTACCATGGGGAAGGTGACTTTTAGTGGACGTTTGTGGTGTTTATAGACACACCATGTCCATAGTTTATGGGTAGTTTACATCGTGTGTAATAACATGACGAAGTTATGATGGAGAGGTACGTTTTGCTATTTTCTCAATCTCCCTTACACTCTGGGAAATAGTATCATTCTTGCACAGAAGTATAATTCAAGGTATATGAAGGCGAAAGATGACAGCATACCAAGTCAGTATGTTACTCTTATGGTGTAATAAAGGGGACTTTTGATAATTTGCTGGAAGTCGTTTATGGAATAATACTGGAAGTCGCTCAATATATCTGCTTAAGTTATCATACGAATTTCGTATGATCTCAATAAATTCATGAAATGTTATGGTATTTTATAGCCAGTTTCCTCAATCGAAATCAATAAGATAGATTGATGCCTCTTGGACTTAGACTTACATAAAAGTAAAGGGTACAAAATAGAGATCCCATGTATTGATTCATCGCACCATGGTACGAATGGATTGCAGTATTCAACAGCGCTGATTAATTTCATTTAGTTTTGTCAATGGAAAGATTGTTGAAAGTAGCTTCCAGCTGAAGCTACTCTGTGTCCGACTGGTCCCTGGTTCCGTCCAGCTCAAGCCTGAGCTGTTTCTTTGTCCATACTCTCCTTGCAGGCAAGCCATGCTTTGAGCAGACAACAATTCTTCCCTCCCTTGTCATCCGCTCCGTTTCCCGCGTTTTCCAAGGAGGAATGACGCACAGACTGTTGGTCCAGCGGCAAAATGAACAATTGCCCTTTGAAGACGGGTAGAGCTCAGAGGAACGGTTTGGGAGTGTCTCACCGTTTTGATGGTCTTGCAATATTTTACTTCGAAAGAAATCTTCATTCAAATAACTGAAAGAGATTATCCGCTCTTGCCAAAGCAAGCTTGCTCAGAGGTATTTGCATATTCAAATGACTGTAATATCGTAATTGTTATTGCGTTCCTCCGTGCTTCCCGTGAGTTTCATTTGGTATTTTTCTCAAATGAAATCCTCGTGTTTTTTGTCATTTTAATCAGGCCGTTTCTTCCCTTAAGATTGCATGTATTTCGTGTTCCGGGTGTATTGAGTAGACAAAATTTTAGATTTTATTCGGTGAGAGGGGATATTAAAAAAAGCTTAACCATTTTCTTACATTGGTTTTTCGTTGCATATTATTTTGGGTTTTACTAACTTGACATAAATTAGAAGCTATAGACATGTTATACAGGTTTATTCTCTGCAGATAATGTATAAGCATTATGTCGTCTTCTATGCATTGATTCTGAACATTCTACCCGAATGACAGGAGGTCTGAATAGGACATTTGGTGGGTGTTAACAACTCAGAGTATAGGGACAGAGCTAATGTTAGGTGTCAAATAGCCACCAGGTTGCCGACTGGTATCGGTGTCCAGACAATCCGAGGACTCTGGAGCTCGTTGAATAATCCAAGCCCGTCATGAAGAGCCTTTTCTAGAAGCCAAGGAGACCCACAGACAATGTGGGGCAGCTTTGTTCAACACTTATGGACGACTTTATTGATGACAAAGACTGTCTTAGGGAACAAACTTAAATATTATCAACCTATTACAAGGTACGGAAAAGGGTCTTCATGTATGAGCCTAGATTCTTCAACGAATCCCACTCTTATTGCTTACGAAATTCAGTTGAATTTAGAACAATTCCCTTGACTACTTCATCTCTCAACACCCAGCCCAGTTTAGGATGACTAATATCTAAGATGATGCCCAAGATATGTTTGTCAAGACATGGAAGGCTCTATACACAATTGTGAGAAAGGCCAGAGTTACGGTAGTGACCTATTATCACTCGCTTATTGTTACACCTCTAGTAGAAGAATAAGTAGGAGATTAATGAGTATTTGATCTGTGTCCGTTCGTCATCGAGTTTGGAACGTGGGGTAAATAGAAACAAGGCGATGGCTGAGTAAATATTTCGAAACACTCCAAACGAGATTACAATTGGGGACCAAACATGAATATTTTCCTATTTTTAGCTTAGCCTACAAATAGCTTCCTGTTTATTGCCCATTGAGTATGGGCTACCGTACTCGCAAGCCTGTTGAGTACGAGTTCCTAATGATAAGCCTATGGACGTTTATACCAGTCTGAGATATTACCTACCTCTCCACCTCCAATGTAAAGAACACCTACTCGGGCCTCGGGAATATTAGCTATCTGACATATAGTAGTCATTCAAACCCGATCATGTTAGGTCAACGTTATACAAATAGGTAATAGACCGTCTGAATCATATTGAGTATTTAAATTCTGATAATGGAGGAGTGTCGTAATCTGTCAAGATGCACATAAGGAATTCTATTTTATTTTCATAAATCATCACTTTAAGATATTGTAGGACTTCACTCATAGTGTTTAAGATGGATACGTTATTCGAAAGATGATACATGTTTGTATTCTGCATGCAGGTGTCTCTTTATACGTCTTTAAGAACCTATAGATACAGGTATTATCTAGCGCTTTCACCGGGAAAATTTCGTCTGACAGTCCAATTATGAAGTTCCCGATGTACCACATGGATCCACTCTAGGTTATCGAAACAAATAAACTCCGGACGAAATCAATCATGGAGAAAGTTACTTGATCATCTGTCTCAGGCCCTTTTTCCGTTTACTGTCGCCTCTCAATGCTTCGGTCAAGAAAATTAATCAATCTCTTTTTCAGCTGTACTTAATTTGAGAGTTCGTTATCAATAACTGCGGGCTGAACTTTATCCGTGGAGACTGATGAGACAATTCAAGGCTCTGATGGGTCGACCCGGTATTAAAGAGACTGGATTGCTTCCCTAGCGTGTAAAGATAGAGAAGGACGACGCCCAGCTTACACCTATGCTAAAATCCTCTCCAAGTTTTTCTTAACACCCTCCCACCCCACGTGGTTTATAAATGAAAATGTACATTATTTTTCCACTACTTGACTGTTTTTTAAATATTATCTCATGTGTTTACTTATCTCATGTATATCTCAGTAAGGTGTAACAAAGGTGTACTCGTATTTTCATTATTACCAGAATGGTAATTTTAATACTTCGGTATTACAAACATTTTCATGTTCTAATTTTCATTTTCATATGTATAATACCACTTTCCAAGTTCTTTATGTGTAAACATTTAACAATTTGATTCTTGATGTATTGTATTTAGTTGATAAATACTCTCCAACTCACATGAACTCATCATTTGTCATTATGACTACCGATTCTAGAAGCTGGCACCACCGACCGACTAATACATGTCCCCGAAAAGATATCGGTAGGTTTAAACGAAAGATATACAGACTAGGTCAAGAATTTCTGAACTCCAAATTGACACCTCCGACTTGTGACTTTTCAAAGTGCTTTGAACTCGTCGGGAAATGACTCGCGGATTTTCCAAAATACTCAATCAGCAACCACCTCTAATTTGATCTCAGAATCTAGATATAAAACCTAGAGACCAAACTGAAAGAAATTCCCCTTAAACAAAAAAAGAAAAAGCACCTCTACATTTAAGTAAAGAACTGGGTGTGCACATCACTGACAGCGATTTTATTTATTCATGGAAGACCTGTGCCAGTTACAGATTGAATGAAATGCCTATATAAGCAGAAATTCTTGGGTTTTCTTGATTTCAAAAGTACCTTGGCCAATGGGTGAACTGCTACTAGGTGGCATGATCAGTAGATTGTCTGTATACAAGGTAGGACTGATTTATATCTTTTTCAAGGTTTGTAGTGTATTGGGGTGCATCGGTAGCGCATTCACCGGAAAATGTCTCTCACATGTGAAATACTCAAAAATGAATTACTACATAAGTGTCTCAAATGAATTAATTCATGTTTGACTAAGGAGCCGTCCCGCCAACTACGACAGACTACGATGTGCTACAATCAATTTCCCGATGTTGGTGACACACGCCCCCATTGTCGCCGACATCATAGCCCATCGAGAGGTTAATTGTAGCGTTTCGTAGCTCGCTGTAGTGTATTAGGAGGGTTGGGCTTTTTTAACCCACGGGCTTTGCGACAAAACAGAAGCAGGAAAACCCTTTCCACTATCTACTTAAGATAGCATATAACAAATTTGTTATAATTCCAGAAATAATGCACTGTTATAATAGATTTCTCAATAGTGTATACATAACAATACCATATATTCTTTTTTCAGATAAGAAAAACTCAGTTCCAAGCTAAACTATGAAATGATTGATTTGAGACACTTAGCCTTTATCAAATGACACCAGATTTCTAGTGCAGTTTCTTTATTATAAAACTCATCGGATCTGCACATTTCATGATTTTCGGTCAGTTATTGTTCATATATGAGATTTTCCTGGCTGGATTCATAACCGACGGGCTACGACGGGCTATGAAATACAAGCATGTTTGAATTTCTTCAGTTTGTCGCTGACATTGCTGAAGGGTTAATCGTAGCCCAGGTGAGGAAAGTGAGTGAATTGTCGGGAGCAGGCAAGGCCTTTATGTGCTGCTACTAGAGAAGAACCGGGCATCATGGCCTGACTTACAGGATGAACTGGAGTACAAATACTATCAGAAGCACATTATTTTCGTTTTTGAAGAATTTATAGTTAAAAGCAGGACTCCATCTGGACTGACTCCAGTCCCTACATCCTATGGCTACCCTACTCGCTGGGATACAATTTGATTCATTGGCCAGTCGGAAAAGGATACATATTATAATGAACTTTATTCTGATTGTGTTTAATCATTCAATGAATGTTCATAATCAAAGACTTCAGCAAGTCTAGACTCCATCCTCTATCACACAGTCCATTTGTGATAACAGGTGGGTTGTGTCGGCAGTGAAGATGATGTGGCTTTGTCGTATCAATGAACAGGAAAGAACTACCAACTAAACGGACAGTGACGTGTAAGCAATAGGGGAACATGTGCCGTCCCCAGTCCTATGCCATCATCTACAATGATCCCTCTAAAGGCCCGTTTCCATTGACCGATTTCCCGTCACCGATCTACAGTCACCATGGCTTATAACAGTTAAAGTATGTCACTAAACCGACGCAATACTGTATGTACTATATTGTCTGTCTCATGGAGTCAGGTACTTGGATATATAGATTGAATTCCAGTACCTCACCGGAGGAACTTTATCTGAAGGAAGTGAACAAAGGTTTTAAAAGGGAAGATATTAATTATACGAGAAAGGGTAAATACTCACCCAGTTTATATGTAAATATGACTTTTTCTGCACTAATATCAGGACACTGTATCTTAGGAGTAAACAGGATGACGCTCTATACCATTGTCACATGCTAGAGGCATTTACACCAACTTTCACATTTAATTTCCATCATATCATCAAGATTATTGAAGTAGGATTTGTCATGAAATTGAATGCCTGCTTCTTGCCAAGCAACTGCTAGTAATATAATTCAGGATTTCATTAACTCATGCTGCGTCTCTATAGCTTGGCCCCATGCCCAGACGTTATTTTTCAACTTTCAGCATTCCCAATTAGATTGGCTACCCGACTTATCGCAAAACCAATTATAACTGGGTAAAGAAGTTTTCGACGGGTTGGAACCTTTCTTTGTAAGACCAATATTGTAAAATAGCTCATGTTGCATATTCAGGTAGTGGACAACAGTTAACTCTAAAAGGTTTCATTCATTTATCCTACCCCTAATAAACAAGGAGCAGATGACAACTGACTTCACCAAACATGAATATCATTACAAGAATGGTGCAGAGCTTACCAACAGCCCTTTTGAGGTTAACACGTCTATTTACAGATCGCCAAATGAAAAGAATTGGTGTCTCTATGGAAACGGAAATTTGGTTGCTATGGCAAGGGGTTAGAAGTGCCTAGAAGAATCAAGCGCTTACCCAAGCATATTTGGTAAAAATGATAGCATAATCATATACATTTCCCATGTGCCCAGCTTGCCAATACTTGTTGTTGAAAGTGAGAGTGGAAGATGCCTGTGAATGCAGAAGTGCTCGCGCATAATTAGGTCAAGTATAGGATAGTATATATCCCCGAGTTTAGGCGTTAATGTATCTGAAAATAGCCATGGCAGATGTAGGTACTCACCTCGGTAAATGTGTAGGAGTGAGACTTCTACCCGAATTCATCACAAAGATTCGATCGTGGTGCCACCATTTTGGTGTAAAAGAACCTTGAGAAAGTCAGGAAATGACATATACTGGTTGATCGGACGTTAAATCAGGCCAACAAGCCATCAAACACTAATTGCATAGAGATAATCGATATTTTTTTATCCTGGCGACAGGTAATTAGCAAAATATCGTATCTGTATGCTGCGCCACATTAAGAATTCCTTTTTTTTCTTTTGAATGAGCGAACAATTCTATTTCCTTTCATCAATGTGCAAATTCCTTCTTAAGCTGTTGATATCAATCTTACCTTCTCTTACATTCCCACACTTATCATTTATAACCATAGTCATTCATATGTTCTTTTGGCTCCCTTTTTCCTTTTCATTTTATCATAATGTATGATATATATGCTACTACTAAGTAGCTACATCCTGACTACTCTGGTTATTGATAATATATTCAACTGCCACCCATACAGTTCTTTACATACAAGTTTGTTCATCAGTCTCTCTGCCTACAGTGTTTATATATCTGGATTTCGGGCTTTCAGGTCTCGGGTCTTCTTTTCCACTCCCTTTGCACATTTTGATCTTTCAAAATCTTATCCACATTATAGATGAAACGAATGTAAAAGGGATTATTCTTTACAAGTAAACAGAGACCTCCTACTATCATGACCAGTATCATATTACTTTCATTAAAAGGAATTTAGCCCCGAGGTATCCGAGACATAATTATTCCTATATTAGTTCCATAAACACCGATTTGAGATGGCTTGTTTGAAGCGTAAAGGGCCGCAAGTAGTATCCCATTCCTCTGCATAAAGCTGCTCTTAAGATGGATTTTCCAGAAAGGAGCTTATTAGGGATATATAGGTATAGTTCCTTACTTTCTGATTTCAAATATGTTTGATATATGATATGTAATCGGATCTATGTCACAGATGTTCCTGTTTACATAGAAATTAATTGAAAAAAAAAGAGTTCAGCCTCTAGGTTTATTGGAATTAGGAAATTGGCCCATCGTCTGATATTCCTTTCATGAAGGGATTTAGGTCTCATCAGTCATCTTACCTGGAAAATATACAGAGATAATGTTGTAGCGAGACACCTAAAGCGCCTTAGTGAAATGATGAACATACCGTATTTATATATCTCTGATTAGATTGACAATTTGATTGTCACCTACTATATTTCGTATATTTTGCGTCAGCAGTGCTAATGGTCCACTCCTCTGAGACTTGTATGAAGTATGTAGATCGGTGACGGCCAATAGCCAATTAGAGACCGAATTCACGATAAAGAAGAATCAGTACTTTTAATAATTACGCATACCATTATAACTGACGATTGCGTTAAGCTTCATCAATAAACTGTATGTAATATAGGTATCCTTTAATTGTCAATTGTGTTCTTTAATTGTCAATTAAATTACTTGTGGAAATCACAAAGTTTAAAGTGCTTTAATGTGAAAAAAATATGGTGTTTCAAGTTCAGACGGATTTGAAGTATATACCCGGCGTTTACACCAGACCATTACAGACGACCCCTCTTGGTTTTAACACCACCCGACGACTTTCACCGTCAATGGCTAGAAATAGTCTAGTGTAAACGGCAAATGAGTGACGACCACAGATCTGATGATTACATCAGAGGATGCCAGTTGACACTACCTGACGATTATGCAGACGATTTGATGATGACGACTATTTCTAAGCGGCATGAATCAGATAACCTAACCTGACAATTCAGTCATCAACTAACTTGCATTACATTTTGTGAAGAGCAACTGAAAGAATTGCCTTGTTATTTCATGATTGCTGAGGTACACATTTATAGAACTGTCAAGGTTAACACAATGCATCGCTAAGGGACATTTCTATAAGACGTCGTCTATACTGAAAACACTTGAGGAAATTCTTCTGTCGATGACTATTTCTAACAATATTGTTTAATCGAGAACCACCTGACCACTATTGGCTAGACGATCTACAGTCGTCACGTGTTAAGTCGTCTAGTGTAAACGCCGGGCGAGTCAGCATTGAACCTTCTAGACTGGCTTTAGTCCCTATGTCAGTATACCTACCCCTCCACCTTCCCTACCCCTGCCTGTCAGGATACAGGACTTGTTAGACGTTAGGGGAAGTCAACATGTTGCATGTCTTAGTCATGATCATAATCGAAGTCATGAATAAGCCTAAATGGACCCCCATCGTCGTTTTCATTCAGGGGATTGATTCATCTACTTTCTGTCTGAGTAGATCTACCAATGAGCTCCACATCCATTCACCTGCCCACCACTGGATTTAGCACTGATGGGAACGACCATTTATCACAACTGACACGTTAGGGCCGATTCCCACTTTGGGTCATGTGCGATGCTTCCCTGGACAATTATAAGCACACATTTCTAGAAATCTCTCAAGTCGCTAAGTTGGAAACACAAAAAAAAGCCTCGGCCCCCGTGGTGCGTGCATGAGTCGCTGACTCGAGTCCATCCCAAAAAGGCACTAGTCTTCCAATTTCATTTCAATCATGTTTGAAATCTTTTGGCTGCTTGTCACTGAATATGTCCTCCCACCCGCTGTGCAACTGGCGTTTCCCGGCAACTATGTCAGCCACCAGTCTCCGGGAAAAGAATATCCAAGATGGAAGCGGCCTTAGGCCCTGAGACAGACATTCATATTGATTTAAAGTAGCGAGGCACTATTCATATTTTTAACCTAACTGGTATTGCCCCAGTCACACTGGCGCAAAAAAAACCCGTCGTTTTCCCGTGTACGCACGTCTACGTTCATCTACGCATTTTGAAATATAAATGCGTGGCGATGCGTGGGAGGACGCGGAGATACTTAAATGTAAGTCGGAATGCGTAAACGAACTTAAACAAAACACGGAAAATACATAGCGTCAGAATCAGTTTTTAAAGTTTTTAATTTAGTAAAAACTTAGTAAAAAGGCCAGAATTTATGCCAGTGTGACTGGATTGCGTAGTAAAATATAAATGCGTTGGATTTGCGTATATATAGTAGCAAATACGCGGAATTCCCATATTTTCAAATACGTAGAAGAAACGCCGTTTTTACGCCAGTGGGACTGGGGCATATGCATGCCAGCAATATATATTAACTACACACCTTCGTTGAATTGAGAGAAATTGGTTATATTGACCTACAGAGCTACTCACAGTTTAAACGTGATATTGAAAATTGTGACATTTTAAGTATATGTGAAAGTTACTGAAACTAATGACTCCTATCTATTTGTGCAATTAGATAGTCAGAGAATAGGTTAAATTGGCGTTTGATGAATAGTTTAACTCCATCAGGGATCCCTATCGGGAATAAATCACATATATATGATCTGGTCTTTAGCCTCGAGAGTGCATATATATATCGTTGTTTTTTTCCTAAATATGAACAATGGAGATGTATGCCAGTCAACAGTCCAGCTGTGATTCCGTTTACATTGTGTGACAGAATTTATCATCCATCGTAGACAAAGCCGCATTGAATATGTATGGAGACTCAGCAACACTACCCATTCTTTAAAAACGGTCAGATACCACAACCATTGTATACGTACTCAAATCAATAGCATACGGTCTATAAAGGGCATTATATACGGGAAAATAGTCGCTTTATGCTATGGAGCAAATGAAAGACTCTATTGATACTATCTTTGATATGGCAATTCCTGAGTTTAATCTATTAGGGAATATGGATAACAAATACATGAAGCAATGGTTTTGTAGACAGGCGGCTCTGTAAACCACTCGACCATACCACTTGACGTCGTAACACACACGTTAACGCTCTTGTATTACGACGGATAAATCTTTCTTGGTTTCCAGCTGCCTGTCCACAAAAGCCATCGATTATTGTGTATACATGTAAACCCTGGAGGAGACTAGGCATCAGCTGCAGAAACTGATGGTCAGGGGTACGGGGGACATGAGCAAAGTGGATACCCTGAGTCTCCCCTTCCCCCCAGGGGGTTCATGTTACCTCGCTGTCCGCCGTGATCCTGATTAAGTGCGTGCACATGGTCCCCACCCGCAGTGCTGAGCCCTGGTGTGACGTGTTCTCCTGGGGCCTAGGCCGTGTGACCGGCGTGACTCGTTCACGCTCTCCTCCAGGTATGCGTGATTGGCTAAGGGACTATGGCACTCAGTGATAAAGAGTATTGAGTGCACGTCAGCACTTCATCCACCACTTACTTGGTGAAACCTACACAAGCTGTTCTGATTCCCTCGAGGATATGGCGGCTCTGGAAGGATGTTTGGAATGGTCATGTGTGTTTGCTCATCAGGTCAGGCTATCTTTCTTAATTTAGAGTTCCTCCCTCGTTAACCATTTCAATCGTGATATACTAACACATTTTTTTTTCATTTCTTGTAGTATTGTCCTACATATCATTCAGTTGTAACGGGTTTAGATAGACGCCACTTGTTAAAATTCCGTGCTACATATTTATGTAGTTATGCCAAGTATAAAGTAGACATGCTCACTGAATATGTGTGAAAATGTGTAGCCTGTACGCCACCTACATTGTGAACGGATATAAATACGGCCTGGGTATGATGGGGCGGTATGTGTAGGATATTACCACAGGTATATAATTTTATTCAAACTTGTTTGCTAAGTTAGTCCAAGCCAATAGAAGGTTGTCTAAAAGTGTTGAATAAAGTTGATCCAGGTCGTCCCTGGGTCTCGTTGGCATACAGATAAGGCTCTTAATGTATGACCCTAAATTATTCAACAGGCTCCTTATGCTACATTTAAACCAGTTTATTACCGGTGCCAGTGGTCCCAGTAGAGCATCACCAGATGTTATTGGGGTGAACACAGCGGAGCGTAGTTCACCGTGCTTGCGATATGTGAATGATCATTTCACCCCTGCTACCAGCTTACTGCCACCGAGAGGGCAACTGCATCAAAAGATCTGGCATGGTGGCCCTGGTACTAATGAGAATTGGCCTGGGCCATAGTGGAATGGAGATTCCATCACAGAGCAAGACAGACCGTTGTGGGTCTTAACTTACCAGGTGGATCAGATACCTCTCAATGCTGCCAGTAACTCAGACTCTGACATGGTCAAAAACCCAGTGCCTCAGGGCCTGCAAGGCCCCATCCCTGTAGTGGGCTCAGTCTGTGGCTCGGTGCCAGGGTATGTTACCGTTGTTGCGTTTGGTGAGTTACGCAAGCGGTCGGCAAGTCAGGGCAGGGTGTCATCCAGCTCACCTCCACAAAGCAATGGATTTGGAACTGCTTTCAGTTCCTGCTGGAGCATATCACCATGCTCTTGTGACATCAAGTCACTACATATGCCGCTAAATGCTCTACGGCTGCCAGTAGAACTGCCTCTTTGGGTGCAAGTCAACCATGGCCTCCTGCCTCCACACCGGTATCTGATGATGATCTACCAGCAACAGATGCAACATCATTTTAATCCTCTGGCATTCTGTCACGAATGCCATCCAATCTAATGGGTCTGCTGCAGACCTTCATGAAGGAGGTGAGCAAGCCACCACCTGGGCTTCCAGCTCCCACAGCTCTGGAGAGCTCTGCCTTTACCACTTATGTTGCTGGCATTCTGATCAGCTTACAAGTTCATCACTGTCGAAGGCTAAGTGACGTATAATGGCAGTGCTGCATGAGTGCCAGATGAACAGAAACCAAGGGTTGGTGGCAGCAGTGGTCATCCCAACAGGGGCAGCACCCATCCCATCTGAAAAATCAAAAGATTCCCTTTGACTGCAGCCTTGGTTTGGGGAATGGACATACCAGACTCCCCAATATAAGTGATAACAACCTCCATCTTAGTGGCCAGCACAAGTGAGATCCCAGTCTGACATCTGGCACTCCCAGGACAGGCGCTGGGTGAACATTGCCTGTCAACCATCACCTGTTCTGTTGTGTTGGTAAAATTGTAAAGTGAATTTCACTTTCATCATTCTCCTTTATAGACTATTCATAGAACGTACATGTATTATCTCACAAAATAACAAATTTAGTAAACCAGTCAAATACTTTGACTGATAGAAAACCTAACTAGATAATATCAATACCGAACTAACTGTAACTTCAAATTGGATGCTTTAATAGATAGAAAAAGAAACTAGATAATACCAATACTGAATTAACTGTAACTTCAGAAAGAATAGAAAACTGAGCAAAAGCCATTATCTATATTAACCCTTTCTGGCAGGACAATGCCATATGGCATTCCCCTGGCCATGGCAGGACAATGCCATATGGCATTCCCCTGGCCAGGGCCGGACAATGCCATATGGCATTCACATATGGAATTGATGAACCACTCTGTATTTGTTCCTTTGTAACTTTTTGAAAAATTATCGCAGAATCATAAAAATTATATGAGATATTATGCTAAATGTCGCCAGTATGTCATTGAAATATCGGAAAGTTCTAATAAAAAATACAGATTTACTGGAAATTTTAAATTTGTAATTTCTCTTAATAATATTGACTACAAAAGCCGGCCATACAAAGGCCACAATTGGGTCTGGTGCCTGCTGTAGTATGGGTACATGGTGAATTAAGTGTGGCTCTTGAAGGGTTAAGATTAATGGATGGGATTTTTAAAGCCTGCTAAATTGCCAAAATAAGCTTATTCAAGGTTCATGTTGTATAAACGTATCTCATCAATGTAAAAATGAAATTATTTGGTGTATCTTTTGATAATCTTTCTTTCCAACATAGGGTTTTGTAGAGCTCTGAGGAACATTTCCTTCCGAAAATCAACAAAAACAGTGATTTTCTAGTGATTTTCACTTTTTTCAAAGTCTGGGGGATACAATCTTGAGCCAATTATATTTATCAACATGTTTAAAGCATATGTCATGAGAAGTATAGACAATATAGTTTTGAAAATTGGTAAAAGGTTGAAAAAATATTAAAATTGTCAAAGCTTTCCAGGACCTTTAAATTTTCCAACAGAGAGACCTATAGAGCATGCTGTCTGACATACCAATTTTGAGAGCATAATACTAATGAAATATACAATGAGAAATTAATTTTCCTTTACTGTGAGATGTTGACCAAAATCCCTACTATGATACCTTAAAGTTTCAACACAATGGGATTGTCCATTCTGATATTAAAACATTCTGATTCCATGATGACATTTTTCCAAAAATCGGGGTGTTGGACTTCATGCCTGTTAAAAGATGTCTAGAAGAAATAATAATCATAATAGAATAACAAATATCCCTGGTTATGTTAAGTACCCCCACCGCTCATGAATACTCAGGTTGGTCTTTTTCTAAATAAAAAAAAATATACAAGCGGAATTTAGCAGGTTTCAAAAATCCGACCCTAATAGTTTATTGTAAAACTGATTAAACAGTGTATATACAAATATAACAAGAGTAAAAGTACCTTAAACCCAGAAAGGGGGATGCTAAAGAATCCCTTGTAGTTGTGATACAGTGAACCAGTGTATGGCGGTGTTATAATTGCTAAGTACTGTCAATTGCACCAACAGCATGTAGCACATTCCAGCACTCAAACTCTTTTGCATGGGCTCTCTCGTCATCAGGCGTCAGGCTTTATACATCTCCAGGACCATTCGTCTAATCTTTCTTTGCCGTCAAACTTCACACTGCCCCGTCAGACCTCCACTTCACCTACGGGACCATGTTACTGATTGTGGAATATTGACCAAGGTGTTGGCATCTTGTCTCAAACAACCATTTCCGAACTCAAAGACTGTGTCTCCCTCTCCAGCACCTCTGTTGACTGCTTTCAGCTTCCCGTGTCAAATACTGCAGCAGCCACCAGAGCTCCTGCACCGGCACCAGTAAGAAACTGGTGTAAATGTAACATTAGTCTTACTTTTCCCGCTAGGTTACTAAATGATTTGTAATACATATGTTCTTTAAAAGCAATTTATTAGCATGTATAGTCTACATAATAACGTCAGCATTTTCTATTTTGATCACCTATTTATTTATTCTGGTTTAAACCGTATTATTTGGTCATTCATCACATATATTGGAAGGTGAAGAAAAAAATCGCCGGTGAAGGACGGGCCGCCTGCATATATCCGCTTGACAGGATGTGAATCATATAAAAAGTCACCCATGTACCATGGTCTCCAGAAGTGGAATAATATTGCATTAGTAGTACAGAATTCAGAAATTAAAAGATCATTCAAGAAATCTGCAAAAGGCACTGGAGCATAATCATTTGAGATCTACATTCATATTTTGGTAATATTCAGTCTCTCAATCACCATATCTAGTCCAACGTATACCCTACGTATTATGCTACGTATTATAAACGTCTTAACCAATTGGAGTGCCTATAGGGTCCATATGGATAAATTCCTTCTGTAACAGATTGTGGAATAAACCATCATCAATAGGAGAAAAAGAAAAGATTACAGCGAATTACAGCTTTGTCAATATGCGTGAGGTAGTAAATCGCGTGTGGCAGTCAATCGGTAGCCATTATCACTAGTGATATAAACAGACTTTACCTTACACCCGGACACCTGCTTATACCCTGACTCACACCTGCTTGGATATTTCAATAATAACCCTTACAGCTCTGCTCCTGTTTCCTGAAAACTGTACCACCGACCCCACACGCTATGACATGTTAAGATCGAATGAATTTCCGGCATTGAACTGGAAAATTGTTCTGCGGTGGCCATGACGTATTCATCAGAAACAATAAATTTCAATCTCCAGAAAAAAAACTATATTGCTCCCCTATGCTCTCATTCGGGCACCGCTTTTCTCGGGACGGTTATGACTACGTTTTTCATCCCAGTCCACCCCTCTCCCCCCTTCGAAGAATGTAGTCAAAGTCGAACAGGCAGCTCCTTTCCGGCCAAGTCGACGTAGGGGCTGATTTGTGTCGTCATATGTCATTGTTATTGGGGATGTTTGGGCTTGGTGCTGGGAATTGGGGAAATGTGACCGGCGGGTGTGAGGGAGGCTGTGAACGGGTGCCTATCTGTCGGAGTTCGCCCCGTTATCACGGCATTCATCTTGGCTGGTGATTTGTCACCTCGCCCAGGGAGCTCCTGTATGTGGGAGAACATTGGGCGCAAACTCAAACTGACGATATAAAAAGACGGACCCAGTAGAAGGTCACCCATTGGCACTGTCACTGTGGTGTAGCGTTGGTTCAAAGTCTCATGGTTTTAGAAGCCATGGACACCGCCGACGTTCCACGGCCTGACATCAACTAGGAGCAGATGGTATGATCATCATTGATGAATTAGCGTGGAATTTTGAATAAATAACAGTTACACGTTTTACGTTATTTTCAGTGTATGGGTCATTTTATGAAACCCATTTGCACACAGTCAATTTGTCATTTCTGCAACTGCTTGTCTAGATCCATACGAATGTATCAAACACCAATGGGTCAATGAGATATTTCAGTCTCTAGTGATTTGTCATGGTCAGCATACGGAGTTACAGTCTTTAGCATTGGTCACAGTCAGTTGGGAACGCCACACTGAGACACTGGCCCTCTGCTCCTGTTCAATGTTAGTATGTAGATGATGAAGGGTTATTATTTGGCAGCAAGCTCAAAGTCTAAGTGACTACTCTAACCTTTGGGCAGAGTATATTTATAAACATGTGGCCCATACTCAATAGAAACAGTATACATCACTATGAAGAGTTTACCATTTTTCCTGCTGCCTTCGGAAAGATGCCTGTAACAGGAGCATTGTTACTTGTGTGTCTCCTTTTGAAAGCAAATGATTAAGTCGCAATTACTCCTTTTCTATAAAGGTATATCAGCTTGTGTAAAACAACAATTCAGGAATTTTAATGAGGATTAGTAGAGTTGCCCCTTGTGTCTCTTTGAATCGTTGCATCGTACAGTGGCCTAAAAAGACTTCAGTAGACCATCTAGGCTGTTGAGGCTTTTCTCATAAAACTATGTAGCTACAATCAAAGCCTTTACAAAATCAAGTATTCAGTTCATAGCATATACATACAAAGGTCATATATAGACTTTCATAAACCATAAATCGATTCTTTTGTATACTAACGCCAGATAGGTGAATGGAAATGAGACAGCAAAGAATGCTCACCAATTAATCCAGTATATAGTATGCAATAAGGCCATCGACATACCTTTAGGGGAACCCAATTAGTCGATGCTGTTTTCATCGGCCAATGGAAATGGCTTTTAGGGGAACTCAAATAATCGGTGCCATTTTCGTTGCCCAATTGAAAATGACTTGTATAAAACACATAGCCCTGGCTTCGCTGTACAGAAGCTAAACTAACTCTAGACTCAGCTCAACTCTATGTTTTATATACGCCTGGATAATGAAGGGAGGTGGTGCAGGTGGCGATCTGTCATAGTTGACACACTGCTCCGGGTTCTGCTCCAGGATGGGCACGTGGTTCCTTCCCAACTTACCAGACCTGGCCTTGTTTTCTGACATAGAACTTCCTCACACTAGATGAATGGACAAATAAGTACAGCAGGTACTTTCACCATGGCACCCACAGATTATTCACGAACTATAACTTTAAGGAATTCACCATCAGAATGCATTGGTATTTTGTTTGTAAAGTCAGCAAAGAAATAGGACCAAGTATGAGGTGAATGCATATTTGAACGAGCATCCAATATCCCAAATATGCTGATCAGTAGCGAGTAATTTCTATTTCAGTTGAATTTTCTATTTCTTTAACAACAACCAAAAACACGCCACCACTCATGTAGTGGATCTGGTGCTTATAAGGCTAGCGGTGATTTCAAATGAGACCCATGCACTACTGCGTGAATTATATCCCCCCTTATCCCTGGCCATTTATATTTGCTATTGTAGCAGTGTATGACACAACTCGAATCAGATCCTCATTTCAGGCAATCCTGGAAGGGACTGCATGCCCAGATATTGATGTAATTTATTTGTTAATACATGTTTGTATAATTCACGTTACAGGTCTCGATGCAAATGTTTGTGAATATGCCCACTGTATATGGATAGATTTCTGCTGTGGTGTGTCTCCATTTTAATACAACTAAAATAGAAACTCATCAAGGATTATATAAAATGTTGCCGATCTCAGAATGACTTGATAATCACGTATGAGATATTTGCTAGGATGGCCGCATTTAACTATATCCTGATAACTTTTCGGGATACCTGTAACTGAGCCTCCCCAAGAAATCAAAACAGTTTTGACCCACTTTATATTGAAGCAGGCACAGTCATGGATGTTACAAAGGACAGGATGCCATCACCATTGAAGAAACAAAGAAACAATCAGTCACACTGCAATACCATCAGAAATTAACATTTCAGAACAATAATCACTGGAGAAAGAAACTACCTAAGTGTCTTGTGTGATGGATTATGATTGAAGAGGCGTTTTTTTTTAAATTATCGAAGTGATTTTCCTTTAATCTTCGCACTGAAATCATAAATGACAGATGGAAGCGAAGTATTTGGTGTCTACCAGAGCAGGGGGTAAGCCGGTGATACGGTTCCACGAAAGAAGAGCTCCTATAAAGATAAACTCATTGGTGCTTTGATAATTGAAGATTAAAAGTGCGAGGGGGTAGGGTATCGAAACGATGCAATAAGCTCTTCTTGTGAGGAGAAATGGGAATTGTCGTCCTGTTTTGTGTATCGCCTTAGGTAGGCTGAGCCGCGGGTGAGGGAGAGAAGGGTGTGCCAAGAATCGTGTGACTGCCAAGAAGATGGCCAGACTTCCTGGATGCATGTCATATAAAGCCTTTTACCCACTCAGCCTTACCCCAAGTGACAAGTAGCAGCATCAGCGACACGAAAGTCTCGCGTGAACTGGCAGGTCTCGCGAGAACTCCTGTTGCACGAGAACGCTGACACTTGACATGGTGTCCAGCGTACCGCTGCAGGCAGCCTACAGGGGACAAGGCATGGTAACTGCAGGCCCGCTAGAGGCACACAACACAAAGAAGAGAACAGGCCAATGCCGTGTTGGCAGCTGGACGGGGCAGATCTGAGCAGTTCCTTTAGCTCCTGCTGCTTTTGTACACACATTTTTGTGGCCGGCTTCTTAGAGTCTGGTTGAAGTCAATGCTTCCTGCAGTTAGATTGATTCAAGGGACACAAGGGGTGGCTGCAATTCGTGTAGATTCCTCAATCCAATACAAAGTCAGCAGTATGTAGTTTTATCGGTAAGAAGCACTGAGCCAGAAAAGCTTTGGATTGTTTTTAGCAGTCAACCCTCACGCTGTTTGGGTCGATGATTTTTCCAAAATTGTATTTCTTCAATCTAAAGTAACATTTCTTTCCCAAAATAAATTTCACAAATCGGAATTCAAGAATTCCGTCACACAGACATGGCTCTAGTTGGTTTGTGGTCATGATTTCTCAACTCAATATAATGCCATGCCTGGCATTCGTATTCAGACACATGCATACCGAAATCATGTAGTCGTATTAAGTTGCTTCAACTGTTACTCGAAAACATGATATCATGTGATAAAATGGGGATTAAACATAAATGCGTTTGGTCATAACGATAGATGTAAGGAGAAATGCCGAATAAACCTCAACAAATGGAATGGAAAGTACTTTCAAATAATGTTTTCTTAATGAGTACTAATTGAAATAAGATCTAAGTGTTAGCAGGTGCTGCACCGATGTTAGTTGTGACAGTAGTGATGACAGGATGAAGGGACCATTTCTTTGATAGGGGTATCCAATAGGAAGACTGTCACCCAGTAAGCCACCATCATATGCGTCCTGAGTGATATATGAGACTCCATTTGCTGAGCTGCACAATCAAAAGCCTGAATGAGTTTCATTCAAAATAATGTGAGGACCCAAAAGCCTGCAGGTCGGACAAGAATGGTGGGTTTCAAACAAATTATGCTTCTTAAGTCCTTTCTGTGGCCCCCAACCCGATCTCCTGTAATCAGTGAAAACTGAATCCATCTTTTATTCTTAATATTGTTGTTGTCTTTTACTTATTCTTCTTAAAGGCATTCCTGTTTTATTGTTCTCCTCTTGCTCCATTTTCCCGTTTCATTTTCAGTCAGTTATAAGTGTACGACATAATGATATAACTCGTACCCTGGCTAACCAGGTGGTGATGTACTGATAGATGAAGTAATGTTATGGTTAATAAAGTAACCTATAGCCATGTAGCCTTATTATACTTGTTAGACTGCTATATCATAAGATGCTCAAAACCTAACCCTTTTCTCAGAATCACCGTCATAATCGGTAGGTTGAAAAGCCACATTACAGATCTCTAGAAATGCGTGCCTTGCTAGTGTTACTATTCTCATTCGATTGTACTCTGTTGTATACCAGACAAAATGTCTCTCCTGTATTAACAAATATGATTTTGGGATGCTGTTAGGTGTATCTGATCTAAAGGACACAGGGATATAGTGTTATTATCCTTGGTTGAAATCAAGCCGACTCCATACGCCAACCCTTATACAGGAGTGGAGTTTGCAGACGGGTTCTGGTATGATGTGGTCTCCACTGGTCAGGGGATAATGCAATAAGAACACACGGCGAACTACCAGGGCCACAGGGAATGACCACGACTCACCACGTCCATTAGGGAGGTGTGCTTGTGCCCTCAGGCGCCGCCTGCCCAACTGGCCGGGGATCAAGGCCAGGATGACCCCCATACTGCTCCACGGCCCCCTGTGAAAGGTCATAAGGCAAGGTTAGATGAGGGACGAGTCGTCAGGCTGGGGACTCGAGGGCTCATATAGGGAACTAGGTGCCTGAGTATGTATCTGGGGGAGGGGTGTGTGGGTGCGAGTGGAGGCACGATGGTGGATGGGCGGGTGGCAGAGGGTGTGAACCTATGTGTATTACAGGTCTGTTGTGTAGTTGTAAGAAAGAAATTGATGAGTATATGGTCTGTGTTCCCGTTCACTATAGGGTCTGGAGCATGCAGGAATTTGTATGAGGCAATAGCCGAGTGAAAATTCCAAAGTGCACCAAAGGAGATGGCGAACTGGGACACAGACTATACACGAATATGTTTCTGAGTTGATCTTAGCCTGGATAAGTTTATCTGTTTATCGCCTTTTAAGTATGAGTTACCCTACTCGCAAGCCTGTTTGGTATGTTCCTACTATTAAGCCTGCGGGCGTTTATACCAGGCTAAGACAAAGGTAAACAACCAGTGAAGGTTCCTAAATCAGCCTTTCCAATCACAGCATCCCTCTCCAAAGAGAAGGCGCCTGTTCTGTCCAGTAATGTATGTACGTAAAGTGGGATTTACACGATGGGATTCATGTACCTCACAGGGCTCAAAATCTCATGCGATTTTGTTTCTTTTTTAGGCGGAAATATCTTTAACAATTACAGGGAGGAAAACATGTCTCAGGGAAATGAATCCCTATAATTCAGACGAAGAAATTGTGTTCGAGTACAGAATCTCAGCAAGATTTGTCTCAGAAAAACACCCTGTGAGGTACATGAATCCCATCGTGTGAATATATTTAAGATTAAGTGATGTTCTAATATGTAACCATGCGATTAGATTCTAGTCAGCTCCGTTCGTAGCAGAGGGGACAACTACTAGAAAGTGACTGAGATCTTTGCTTGTTTGACAATAAATTCTGGTTTCGGGGAGGCAGCCATAGGACCTACAGCTACAGGCACTCCTGTGATATTGATGGTGACCACTGCATATCAAGGGTAGATAGAACGGCCGTGCGAGGAATTTAGATTGGGATCAGCCATTGCGTTGTGTGGTATGTTTTCAGATTTCTAGGATTAATTGTAGAAAGCGGCGGTTGATCACAGGGAATGCACAATAGAAACTCTGTGATACGCACGAATATAGCATTCTGTGTAGAAATAATTGGGCATGTCTACAATAACTTACGAGTATACCTCATGCTGTAATGATGTACAATTATGTCGGCATAGGATTACAAAACCTGTGTTCTAAAATTCTCAGACACAAGAGAATGAGAAGCCGTGGTTGTGTCTAACAGCAGTGTGCATCAGTAGTTCCCAGTTACAAACCTCTATGGAAATAAAGACCGGGAAAAGGTCAGATATATGAATATATGTATTCCTGTGTGTGTTCAGTAGTAGCTTTCTATCAAGTTGTTTTTACATGTGTTCAGTAGTAGTTTTCTATCAAGTTGTTTTTACATGGGACCATTGTAACAAAACTGCTTTTGTAATGCAAAATACTTCTAGTGACTTGGAGAGAATATTTGGTATGTTAATTCACTGACATGTATTTTCATATATGTGGCTATATATTCCAATGGCAGTATCTGTCATAACCTTCATCGTATAGCGAATCCCATTCTTTATCATACAAGTTTACATATGAGATAATAGTTATGAGCAAATGGATATAAACCATGGATACCAGCTTCTAAAAACAAGTAACTGACTCCTGAACAATGATCTAATGGTTCTTTGTTTAATCCAGAAACTTTTTAATAAACATAATGTGAACAGAAGCGCAGCACTCTCTATTGTACGGTTATTTCCAGGCTACACAGTCAGGTTAAGAAAGTTTAGTCGTTGACGCAAAGGCAAGGGTGAAGCTTTGTACGTGAATATTGGAGGAGGCAGCATTTCTGGCAGGTCAGGATCTGGAACAGCTCATGAGGAGAGTTACCAGCATCCCTTCTGCTCATGTTAGTACTCGCTGCCAAGACCAATTTCCCTTTACATTATACGAGAGCTAATGCATTATGGCACGGGAAAGGTGCCTAAGTGCTACAAGGGGCTCTTTTATTATGAAACAGTGAAGGTGATCTTTATACAAAGTGATGTAGTAATCGTCAACAGCTCTGTAAGTGATTGTTCATTTACAAAGCTGATTCGAGCCGAGGTAAATTATAGTTGCCGGATCAATGCACTTCATCATTCAATGATGCTTCTTTACGATTCACAACCAGAACTTATGTTTGGTAAACCTCATTCAGGAGCTTTCCATGGATAACTCATGACAAAATTGATATTCTGGTTTTAAAATTTTACCATGTTTTTGACAAGTCGACAATTTGGTTTCATTCAGTTTCCTAATATCAGCCTATGAATTCCTTTCTTTGGTTCATTTCCTGATTTCCGTTGTAACTCTGATGACTGTCACCACAGATTTCAGGATTTTTTCCTGACACTTTCCTTGCGTGATGAATCCATTTAGAAAGTTGTTTTTTAAACAAGACGTTTTACAAAAGGAGGACGTGATGAAAGGTTTTTATATTTTCCTCTCGAATCTTTTTCACATACTTCTTTCTGACTTTATTTGATCTTTCTGAAATTATTTAAAAGGACGTTAAGAGTATATTTGGTTTTTGAATTAATATCTCAAGGATATGGTGGTATTGGTAGCTTGATGTCTGACTATGCCAATGTGATATAAACAGAGGGATTCCTCCTACCTTTTATCCATCGAGTCCCCATTGAAAATGTTTGGGGAATCCACTACCCATTGTTTCTACGTTGCCCGAAACCATAACCATTGATTACGAATTTCAACCCATACATACCTGGAATTTAGTTTCTCTGTGCTCGAAAGTAAACGAAATAGTTCCTGGGTTGAATTTATTCAAGAATGTGAATAATGAATACAAAAACAAATAATGGTATTGTTCGCAGGCGGCTCCGTAAAACAATTATGGTTGACTTTGTAATACACTCGCTAACGCCTGTGTATTACTTCTCGTCTACCTCTCGTGGCTTGTCCACAAAACCATTGAAATATCAATATATCCGATACACGAGGCCCATTACATAGATCACACTAAGATATATATTTAGCAAAATATTGGTCAAATTAATCAATTCATTGCTCAAAGATGCATCAAAAAGTTATTCCACTTAGCTCCCGATACGCCCCGATAGACCTCACGATATGTACTGGATGCATCCTCTGGTGTATCAGCTATGGGTTAAAGTTGACTTTCCAGAGCGATATCGATTTTGTGTCTGAAGATGCATCATTAGGCCTTTCGGAGTGTATCGGGAGCTCACTGGACGTCAAGCCTTACTTTTTTTATCTCTCTCTTTTTTTGTGAATTATAGTTAAGCAGTGGTTATCACTGAAGTACATAGAGGTATCCCCTGATCAGTATAGAGAGTGATTCGTATTTATAGTATTCTACATGCATATATGCGTAAAGTAAGAAATTATTCACAGTTTTATCACAGAATTCTCTTGGATATGGCTATGACCCTGCCTGATTTTGGGGACCATTAGGTCAACTTGATCTATTGATGAAGACAGGACGGAGACAATCATCTTGTCCTCAGACTACTCTTTATGGTACAATACAAGATTGCACATGGGATAGAACTCGCCCCCCAATAGCCTTGAATTTGCTCAATACCGGTGGTTCTCTTGTATTAACTGGAATCACAGTCTTTACAGGTCCAATGAATGACCGAATCGACATTTATAGGTGCTCCAATGACACACCTCCAGACCTAGAACATCCACAACCTAATGGCATGCTGTGTTATTGTAGGCTAGAGACCGAAGGCCGACACAGACGGTATACGTCTCACCCCATTAGTGACAAACCCAGGGTGAAGTTAGACCTGCTCAACAACAGGAGGTGGAATGTAAGTAGGGGACTGGGCAGAGGGATGGTGGACTGGAGGGGTATTAATTTGATGGTAAAGTCGAGTAAGTTCAGTAGGGGTCATCCATGTGGTATATGCTTGGAAGAATGCTCCAAGGTCGGGAGATGAGAGGATGTGGAGACTGGGATGGTGGGATGAAAAGACGTGACTGTGGGGTGTGAAGATGTATAATGGTGTTTGGCCACAGTGGGATAATAATGGAGGTCAGGGTCGTTAGGTCATCCATAGGTTGGTGATACATCATATATATATGCGCTGTTCTATGATTTATCTCATCCCTGGTACAAGTTTAGCCACAGAAATAACATTAGAAAAAAATACTCAACGATCACCCCTGTAAAGTGACAATACTACGCCACAGCTATGGCGTAGTGAATTTGAGATGACGTCATATGGATTTGCTAAGTATATTCTAATTATTCTGAAATTATGATGATATTGAATGTCATAAAAAGGGGTGAGATAAATCCAGAACCACACTCGAATCATAAAATACACAATACTCCACTCGTTTGGCTGTGCCATAATTGTCACTCGGCTTCACCTCGATGACGATTGTGGCCCATCCAAACTTGTGGAGTATTGTCTATTTATACGATTCTCGATGCAGTTCTATATAATGTTGATTTTATATCGCTTAAAGATATGCGTTTACCAAGTCTGCTTCACAAAGGTTAACAGCATAAAACATCCAGCCTTCAATTTAAGATTACATCAGTCTCACTGCCTATATAAATCTGGGTGTCCTGACACAGTAGACAGTGTCTGACACTGTAGATAGAGAGACTGATAAAGACATGCATGGGTGGCAATCAAATATACTATCAAAAACCAGAGTAGTTAGGAAGTACTTTAGGTCGAAGTAGTAGCAGATATATTAATCATTATAATAAAAAAAGGGAGAATAATTAACATATGAATGACTAACGTTATAAATGTCAAGTGTGGAAATGTAAAACAAGGCAATATTTATTGACTTTCCAAGAAGGAACCTTGAATTCATGAAGATTTTTCATTTTACAGCACGTACTTAGAAAAGAATAGACATTCTAGGGTTGTTGTTGTATCATTAGCTATCTGAAACATTATTTTAGCCAATTATTTAATTGACACTGTTAATACTAAAAATATAATCAGTTTACATCGAGATTGAACTCATCTCATATGGGCATGGGGCTCTGCGCCAAAGTGGTTTGTTCAATTGACCTCTCCGTTAGTTTCTTGATATTTCCAATCTGCAAATTCAAATTGGAGTCTCGTATTTTGTGATCGTATTTAAGTCACATGGAAATATTAATGAACTAGAAGCGTACGCCCGTGGACCTACAACCCGCCTCCTCTGGCCCTCGAGCATCAGTTCCTTTCTCCTTTGTCTGAACACGAAGACATTTTATCAAACTTATTTCTGGTTTTGGAAATGATGAAATTTATTGAGTGTTTTTACTTTTCCTACAGGTCCATAATTTGATAAATCTTCCCTGGTATTGACAGGCACATTGATTATTATCATTACCTTGTTTTAAACTGTTAAATCATCCCTTAGTTTGTATCCACAAATTTATCAATATATCTGCTTTGGTTCATTTATGAAAGCAGAAATGATCTTTTTAGGCTCCCAAACTCTTATTTAGAGGAAGTACTTATTCGGTCGCCGTTCATTTAATTTGACATCGGGTGATTACAGATTTCTCTAGGAGGCAAAAATTTAATTTATTTCAATTTTAATCAAATCTTAACAAAATCGAGAAAATTGGTAATTACTCCGAGGCATGTCTGTTTGAATAGTACTGAACTTCAGCGGTCTCAGGTAGAATATTTTGTAGATGTAATATCAACAAACGTTGTTACATGACAAACTAAACGTATACAGACTCAAGAGCTTCATCCTTTGTAAGGCCCAGCGTCCACCTACTACTAAAGAAATTTAAGACCTCCCGATGCATTACAACACATAATAACTAACGCGGAGAGAGGGTGGAGTAATGTTTGGGGTTAATTGATAACATTACGGAAATAGATTACGAGTGAAGGGGGTTGTTGGAGTAGTCTATTGTCCATGGACTACTGAGTAATTCGCTTTGCGAGTGAGTGTAAGGAAGTAGTAACTAAATATTGTTCTTGTAGTGCGGGTGGCTGAAAAGGTTTTATCCCGTGTTGGATTCCATTAGAAGTGAGTGGAGAGTGATGGGCACTTGACATCTGGAATGAGAGTCCAGTGGCGTATGGAATGGTGGCTGGAGAGTGTAACCCTTTCCCGCACGCATTGCAGCCAACAAAGTAGCCACAATGTCAAAATTCATAGACGATCGGGAACCCCTTATCATATACAAACGTTTAGACTAGGAAATTTGGCATGCGTCGTTATCAGATTTTAGGTACCACGTAATGCCTATCATTTGAAGCTCAGAGGACGTCGGTCCTTACATTTTAAGCCTAAAATTGAAGTGACTACCCAATGTTTAATAGCTGATAATACCGTATCTACATAATCTTGAAACTACACACGACCTGATATAGATAGTAATATATTATACTGATCCCTTGTTACACGGAGACGTCAAACAAAGTCTTGGATTGCTAAATTCACTAAAGTGGACCAAGCTTTAAAACTCATTGGGGCTGTATCATTAACATCTGTGGGATAGAAGACTAATTCGTTGATTTGTGTTTGTATACTTCTGAGTAGTGAATAAATACCAGAGTGATCGATTGTTATAGCTCAGTACAAGGACATAATCTCCTTTTTATTACCCACTAGTCTTAGCTAGAATTTTTAGAGGTGTAATTAGCTTTCTTTTAAGATGTAAGTTTATCACGGTGTGTACGAGACACTGCGGTACCTTGGGCCTGCTTAAATGTTACATCAACGAGAGTTAAGGGTCCTGGGAGAGCTCATACGAGGGTTCCCATTTGATAATTCGATTTATCATATGGAACGACAGCTGTAGGTGAATAAAATCAACAAGAACCGCATTATCCATCAATTTATACCAGAGGAAATAGGATTGTTATGGATCCAAAAACAAACTGGCAGCATTCAATGGAGAATGTCTGAAATATTTAGTTAGATTCATTTACAATTATAAATGATGAAATTAGTCATCAAAAATACCACTACATGTCGCCACCTGCACTGCTTAGAAACCTTCGTTAAAGTGTCCCCCAAACTGTCCTCCCGAACGATGCGTGTCAGTTGAATGAGACTATGGACGAGAATTTCTCTCCCCTTGGAAGAATTGGCGAAGAATCTCGCCAAAGATATCGTCCCTGGAAATCAAGTTCGTTGGGAATCTCGTCCTCTACAAGCATAAGAAATTAAACAGGCCCCACCTGGCCAGTGTTTTTTTTAAATCAAAGAACGACACTGACTGTACGATAATGATTAAGACTAAAGGCCCGGCCACACTGGTGCGATGCGATTGTCGCAAGTCCATAAAAAGTCATAAACGGCGGGCGAGGGTCATAAAAACGGCGCCGCCCGTCGCATCGTACACAATCACTCCTGTGGGGCCGGACTTGCGCGCGTGTGCGATTGTGTGCGATGCGACGGATCCATCGCATCGCACATCATGAAATGTTCATGATGTGCGATGGATTCATCGCATAGGTACAGAGTTCTTCCTATCATATTTGCATGGAAGCTGTGGAATTTACTGCCTCAGAAAACATTGAAAATACATTGGTAATGGCAATGGAATGGAGCCGATGTCTCTGGGGAGGTTTGAACCACTTGGTGTGAATGAGACCCAATTTATTCTCTCTTTGTTTTACACTAGAATTTTTTTTTTTATAAACTTATATGAAAAAAGGATTTCCTTATAAAAAAAGAAAAACTGACATCTCTCAGTTACAAAGGGTACCCTGATCATGGCTACCTTAGACCTACTGCAGTCACTAAGGACCTACTACGGTCAATAGAGATGAAAAGTAACATGATTAATTTAATCAATTCTCATGGATATTAGAAATGAAGCTGTATATCTAGGCCTATACATAGTGGTACCAGAAGCGTTGCGAATGAATCCATCGCATCAGTAGGGCATACCCTGAATTTTCCCAGCGATTGAGTGCGATGAATCCATCGCAACAGGGGTCATAAACCCCACCAAGGGGCAGTTTATGGGGCTATAAAACGTGTGCGACAATCGCATCGCACCAGTGGGGCCGGGCCTTAACCTTAGGCGACCACGATCGGAGTCTCTTCCTTTATATGCGGTTTAAATTGCATGTAATTTCTTGCAGTTTTTATGGTTTAATGTTACCTATCTTAGCGGAAGACATATTGTTATGAAGGGTCGAACCAACCTAACAGCAGATCCAAAAACGAAAAAAGGTCAAGCCCGTCGCATTCTTGCCGAGATCTTACTTCCAGATCGTCTTGTAAAACTGTCCCCCATAAAAGCCTGCCCCCACCTACCACGATTCTGGTCCCGATTGGCCTTACGACGGCCTTCGCGACACCATTCCGATTCTAGCGTGAGGTCTGGCAAAATCGTGGTAGGTGGGACAGGCCACGACAGCTCACGATAGGCTGCGATGAAAACGCCAATCGTAGAGGTCCCGATAAATTCCAACATGTTCGAAATTTCGTAGCCTGTCGTTGGTTATCGTAGCCTATCGGGAAGCTATCGTGGTCAGCGCGTATGATTCACCGATTGGATCACGACAGAGGTCTACGATTCGGGGACCTCCCGATAGGTCACGATTTCGCCATTTCAAATCGTAGCAATCGGGAAGCATGTCGTGGCCTATCGTGGTAGGTGGGGGTCCCCTCTAAAGGCGGATCATTTCAGGTAAAAAGAATGCAACAATTACCATAATAAGATTAATTATTTTATCGTTCTTAGCTTTAAAAACGCTTCCCTTGTGTCTTAACCAGTACAGGCACACATTATATGGAGGCATGGTTAGTGTGCCTGAATGAAATTTGTTCCGAGTTGTTTTGGTCGAAAATATTCACCGATATCAAAGAACAAGGTGGATATATTTCCGACCAAATCAACAATTAACACGTAATTCAGACACGCTCACTATGTCTCCTTAGTTTCTTATTTTTATATCCGCGTTTATTTTGCAAAAGGTAAAAGCATCAAATAGCATTTTCGGTCGTTTCCGGATATTATTTGGATATACATTTGTTTAACATTTACGACATTGATCATATAAGTCACTTAATATTAGTTCTAACGCTGTGTTTTTCTTGGGTTAAATAACCATTATATGTAATTTATACAACATTTTCATGAGTACTTTCTATTCGTATGTTATCTGATCTGATACAATATAAATGTCTACCTAACAGGATAGTAATATAGTCTTCTTTTTATAGTTGTTTTTTTACCTCGAATTCATTAAAAATGCCATTCTAAAAAAAGTCACGCGGTACAGAATAAATTCCGTTCCTCTGGACAGTAAGTATGAGACATTGGTGCACAGGTATATAATGTCTCTACCTTAGTCACCGTTACCTGCTACTCCCTACCCATACGGACTGGTTACCCAGGAGGGGCCACAGCCTGGTCCCGCAGTGATGTGAATAATGAGAGAGGGGTGCTGGAGAGGTACATAAATAACACATCCCGGCAGGTTTGGGGCCTGAGGCGGCCATTTTGGCAGGGTAGCCAGTCGTTGGCCTGATCAGTCACCAGGGCCAGTATCCGTGTCTTCAATGTGTGAAATATTCAGTGAACACAAGCCATGTATGGGGCGTTAAATGTCAATACCTGATATCCATTACGAAATCCCGATAGAAAGACCAATAGGCATCGCGTCTTCCCCGGTTTGTAAATGTTATTAAAATGATTTTCTGCTCTTATTGCATTATCTGTATCATTTCATCATCCCCTTTCACTAAATGTATTGATGTCTCTCACCTGTGAGCATGCGCAGGTACCCGGTAGTTGAGTACTATCACTGCAGGTGGTGCCCTAGGTATATATATGTATATATATATATATATATATATATATATATATATATATATATATATATATAGAGAGAGAGAGAGAGAGAGAGAGACAGACAGAGAGAGAGAGACAGAGAGACAGAGAGACAGAGAGAGAGACACAGAGAGAGACAGAGAGAGACAGAGAGAGGGATTACAATATAGATTATACAGATTATACATATTATACAGATTATACAGATGGATGGATGGATGGATGGATGGATGGACAGACACACATAGAGGATATACATAGAGGATGTATTTCTCACATATATAATTAATTACTAATTGTCAACCCAATGTTCATTCACGGCGGATCTCCTTTTCGTCGGCGTCACACGGGTCCACTCTTCCAGGTAACCTGGTAACTGATGCGGTAGCCTGTGGTTACTTAGTGACGCCCACATCTATTAGAGGGAAACTATGTTCCGGTGAAAGGAAGTCAAAGTTACGAGGTAAGGCTTGGAAAAATTACTGCCCAAGGCCCTGGCCGCGGGCAGTAATTTTTCCAAGCCTTACCGAGTAATTTTGACTTCCTTTCACTGGTACTTGGTTTCCCTATTCCTATATACCTTCAAATGTGGTTTAATAAGAGACAATCTGATTGGTCTAAATGTCAACCTTGGGTAGTATACGGCAACCTTGGGTAGTATACCAACCTTGGGTAGTATCAGATAGTTACTCCACCCCCCAGAGCGTGGTGTAAGCATAGAGTGTACAGCCATAGGTATATAGGAATAACGGGTTTTCCACTTCAAATTGTCAACCAAAGCACAAGGTGTTAATCTTACTTCAAGTTTTAGCTTACCTGCATTCCTTGATGTATATAGACTGGGGTCCCACTCTGTTGCTGAAAACATCCTGTTTTGATAATTTTCCGCCACATACACTGTGTCTCAATCATAATCAACATTATTCATACCATTTACTTATTATATAAGTGATATCATGTCATTAAATACCTATGTGCGAATGTATCACTTTTACTGACTAGAAGTAGGGAATCCGTTCGTCACTGAGTGACGAAATCATATTCATACGTCCCTTCGTACCATGTGACCACTGTCAAGAGAGTGAGTTGTAAAATGGTGTTTTAATCAATTCTAGGTACATAATGATAACTGGTGAGCATACCTGAATTCCATTTCGACATTTAGGTCGGATATTTTGGTACTTGGTGGATATTTCTAACCGAAATATCTCAGAACAGATTTCATTCAGGTACACGAATCATGTCTCCATATAACACTAACCTCACAGAGTCCTCTCATCACAATAACTATGGGGCCTGAAAACGAGACATTCGAATCACTTGAGGATATTTTAGTTCGTAGGGGCAGCACGCAGTACTTCTTTTTATTTCAAAATTATTTCCCACCAAATGATATTTTCTTTGCATCTAGTTGTTCAAATTAGGCGGATTATGTTAAAGCGGGTTTGGATCCTGTATGGAGATAGCGGCTGACATCAGTATGTTGGTGATATGATCAAGGAAACGTCACTTAACTGTGTTAAGAATGGGTGCAATAGAGGATATGAGAAGTCAATGTGACACATGTATCTAAATTTGATAAGAACGAAATGTGAAAATATTGAACGAAAGGCAATTTAGAAAAGAGAACAGAAAACGATTACTTTGGAAATTAGACAAGTTGCTATGTACATAGAAGGATAATATAGCGAAGATATCCATCTGAGGAGAACCCCAAAAATCAAAACCGTCCGGCTTTAAAGGTACTCTAAAATGACAAATATACAATATTTGTGTTAACGTGACTTACATGAAAGTATAGTTGTTTTGTATCTTGACATGTGTTCAATATCAGTCCCAGTTAAAAAGAACCATTTCCATACACTACTTGGTTCTCTTGTCAACTAGAGACCGATTGCTTTCAACATACTAAATGGTTTGGTTAATCTTGTCTAGCTAGTATTATACTGGCATGTTCCTTGCTAATCCCCCATTTAATTTCGGCTTCGGGTTTACAGTTGGTATGCTCCACTCGAGATATTGATATCAATATATATCTTCTCTTTTCTACTTCCACAAAATCCATTATGTCAAAAGTTCATCCATGAGTTGTAGAACCCACAATCAACTTCCATAGACATGGTTATGACCGACCAATTTTCCTCAAGGAATAGAATACGAGATTTTAGGAGGATCATTTGATTGCTAAATTGAGGTTTAATCATGTGGCGGCTGCCACACCGTCCCTGAACTTCCTTTGATACTTGCAGTGGCGCCAGGTGTTTAATTCCAGAAGGTAATACAGGACAAAAGCTAATTCGCGACTGTCTGCCTGCCTACCACTCTGATTTGAGTGAGGGGAAAATAACGAAAGATTTGAAAAAAATAATTCCGACAGTAGTAATTCTGACACCTATTTGGCGAGTGAATTCTATTTGGCGAGTGAATTCTATCGCACACAGCGACCCATAATCTCGTTCTGACTACTCTTCAGAAGTGTGCCAGTCCACCAGGTGGCACCACCTTCTAGGCGCTCAGATACACAGATTGCTGAGGTATTCCAAATTGCTGTATTTTATGATTGTCGACACCTCCATCGGCAGTGTGATAGATTGGGTGCAGTGGCTGTCAAACATAAATGAAATGAGTAGGCAAAGCTCTGTAACTGCGGCTTAGCATGGACTGCATGATTATTCACGGTGTGAAAAGAAGTATTCAGATTATCTCCAAAAAGGTTTTTGTAGATGTATAATAAAATAGTAGGTGGCCGAGACTGAGACATCAGAGTAATCTTGATTTAGTGTGTATTGACTGTTATGTGTATTCCTAGGTTTGTAAATCTACGCTTGTTACCGGACAATATAAGACAACATTGAATCTACTTCTTTCTAAAATGTGCTTCATATTAGATACATATCAAGATACTATTAAACTTAAGCATCGGATGTGAAACAAAGCTAAATTCTAGCTCACACATCTAACTACTATAGCCAACGCGCTCACTGCCGATCCTTACAGGAAACACCAATATTCCTGTTGTATCTATATAGATCAGAAACAAGATAAATACACAATATTTCCAAGATTTTGATCTTCATGTCCGTATTCTCCACGTTGTTGACGCGTAGTAATTTTCCAAGTGATAGCAAGGAGCATTACATAGTGTCAACTAGGAGAAGAAGATGACCACGTCGACGTCAACACGTAGATCAAAATCATGGTAATGTTGTTTTTATCATTCAGGATTCCACATCAAAGTTATCAAAGAAAAGAAAAAAATAGCCGCCAGCCTTCTCACGCACTTCGTTGCATGCACGGGTTTTTCCCGTATCCTACTTAGTAGGATACTGCTATCCATATCCTACTCAGAAGCGATCTGTAGGTTCTATAGGTTTAGTATATTGGGTGGATGATAAATCGTCTGACCCACATGCCTAGCTTATCTTATAGAGCATTGGATACAACTGAATACGATTTCTGCTTGCACAAACATAGTATATTTGATGCTTTAAGGACACCACTGGGTTTGCCATTATGGAAACCTTATTTGCCTCTCTCCTCCATTATCACAAAGTACTACATAGTATTTGCCGGAACGGAATGTCATCCTGCTTAAGGACTAAGAGAAGCCTAGAGACCATATCTGACCTACTCACCTCCATCTCAGCTCTAAGGTAGTCTCCCCAGTATTTGGATTTGAAACTGAAAATGGATGAACAGAGGTCAACTACTTAGCCTTCCGTCGGAACTGGATTGACCTTAACAGTTGGTTTCACGGAGAGTCTGTTTTGATAACACTGCCCACCGTCCACCATTTGCCAGCGTTCCATTAACCTCATCCCATCACCAGAACGTTAGGCGGACAGGACTAGAAGAAGGGCACTCCTTCATGTGCAGTTTCCACTTGCACCCTATTATGTAGGATCGGCCGGCCTCGTAAATATATATATTTGGTACATGGTTCATGCACACCAAGTAGTAAGTATGTTGTACAACACATGCTGTTTAATGCTCAAAATGATATTTCCTAATATCTCTATTATGATTAAACTATCATATCTGGGTCCGACGGGTCCGACGCAGAACCTATACAAGGGTGATAGCTCTGGATTTTATTCCTATTTCTTCTTGATTTTGATCGTTATTGCAGTTCATCTATATTGTTATATGCAATATTCCGGATATAAATTGTGGTCAGTTTCGTTTATATATATATTAACGTCAACATCTCATCTTTATGCCCCACTGTATTTGTACATTTATGTTACCAGTAAGTGAAAGCAAGTCCAGTTACTTCTGGTCCTTGCTTGCCTTCGACACTCATCGCGTTGAAATCCCTGTGTGTATTTTTGTATTTTGCCCCCCTACATTTTTTAATGAGGTTCACAGCTCTTGGGTCCCACCAGCCGATGCCCCGTCGTTCCTGAATGATTACTTTGGGAATATTGGCGAGGTATTGGCTAATAGTATATCCACAGGAGTGGATGCTTACTATCAAGGAAACTTTGATACCACATTAGTCAATGATGATTTTATCCCACTACATGTTGACCCAGAAAAGGTGCAGACGTTTGTTAATGGAATCAACATCAGAAAGCCTTCAGGAATTGACAATGTACGAACAGAGGTATTGAAGGCTGCCCTCTCTATACTAGTTTCCCAATTAGTCCACATTTATGAACATAGCTTCATAAAGGGTAAATGTCCTGTCACTTGGTAAAGGGCATCTGTCACTCTCATCCCTGAGAGCAGTGAACTAAGTAACCTGGCAAACTGGCGCCCCATTTCAATCTTGCAAACGCAATCCAGAATTTGTGAAAAGATTGCGTATGACTACAATGCGAATTTGCTACCTGATGTATATCTTGGCCTTGATAGTTTAGCTTGAGTAAGAGACTATCTGTATCTTGGAGCCATTATTGATGAGAATCTTGGCTTCGAAAAGAATGCCAAGACACTGATAAAAAAGGTTAACAGAAAATTATTCCTCTTTGGAACATTGAGATACCAATAGACAATAGCGACTGCAATCAATGTCTACAGGCAGACGACCATGCGTCTCCTTGAAAAAGATGCAGCGAGTTCAGAATCGTGGCTTGAGGGTATGCCTGCAGACTGATTCACATTGCCAACGAACTTCATTCTCTGTCGGGTATGTTATAGCTGAAGAGAAGGAGAGATGAATTATTGCTGACTTTCCTTACGTGAGCATGGTTCCAGTGGCGACTCAAGTGACGGGACCCATAGTCCAGCAATGTGAGGTACCTCTGGACTAAAGATCGGTCTCCCTATGTGTGAAATGCATATTGATTCAACTCCACAGTTTTGCCCCTGCTTTTATTTTTCTTATAACTGATATACTTATATATACCTTCCTTCTTTATTCACCTGTACCCATGTGTGGCCAATTGTTAATTTTATTCATGTCATTTTCATTTGTCGAAATATCATATTCATATCCTTTGTACTTCAGTATTTATTTATATTTATACCTATAGCCCCACCTGATTACTCAACAATCAGTGGTTCAAACGGCAAAAGTTCATCTAGGTGTAGATTTTACCAAGTATTTGTCACCAACAGACACAGTATACTTGTTTTCGTATTATTATATACCTAAAAATCAACATTTTTTACCTTGGCCTTTGAACCATCTGTTCGGTTTCGCCACCTAGGTATATATATGATAATATAATAGTAGAAAGGTAAAGGTAGCGAAATGCCAGCCTTTTATGGAGGCTACCATATTGAGATCCACTTTTGGCAGTACGATGCCCGACTTGGAACATATCTATTTAAAAAGGAACAACACGCCAAGCACATTAAAAAAAGTCAGAAGATGTGAAACTTGTGGCTTTAATGGAAAATTCCACTGCATTGTAAACTACGGTTAACAGTCGATCATATTTCTACTGGGAGTTCCCAGGAAATCTTTCAACATTTCAAATGAACTTTAGTTCAGGTGGGGTCTCTTCGCCTTAGGCATTTCCCCCGACTCGAACGGCAATTAATTTAGCTAGTTTTAGACTGACAGTAAACTTAGACGGTGGTTGTTGGCAAATTCTCTTATAGGAAGTGTCACATGAACATGTCGCACTTATGGACGGAAGTAAACGCCAAGCGGAAGTGTCTCAGACGGGAAGACTAGCAGCACAAACCTTGGGGGAATGCCACTTATTTCTATAATTTATTGATTGGTAAAGTGAATTGTGAAACCATCAAACTATCGCTCGGGGTTTGATTTCTATGAATTATAGCATGAGTTATCCGAGATCTGTATTTAACTTTGGTTTGTTGGAGGGACGGGTTACCTATAAAAATGTGAGCTCAACTTTTTCTCTGAGTATTGTATTTCCATTTAGGGATCAAGGTATGATTCTGAAAATAAAGCTAATTCCTAACTTATACTAAATATCTTATAGGAACACACTTTTTTAAGATATAGCCTTTCTTTAATATTGCGCCCGGCGTCCACCTACTAAAAATTGACCTACCGATGCTCTACCATGCAGAATGTCCAAAATCGTAGACTATCGGGAGTCTCTGCATCTGGATAGGCCTTATAATGCATCTCCAGACACAAAATTAATATCGCGGTTGAAGGTCGGCTTTAACTCATAGCCGATACACCCGACGATGCATCCGGATGCACGCATCGTAGGGTCTATCGTAGGGTATCGGAGCTCATTGGACGCTGGGCCTGATTCGGGAGATATTGCATGTTTATGAATAATCCTTATATGTTTATAAATAAATTGATGTGGATCAATATAAAATCTTGAATTTGTGCTCTGGTGAAGATGCATTCTATTCCAAAGAGGTATTCGATCTCCGAGGGATTTAATGTGATTTTCAGGTTATCGTTGATCCATCTAACGGCTATTTCCCAACTCCTTTGATGGAGGAACAATGTACGAAGAAGTGGGGAAAAGAGTCTCCTTACAATATGAACATGCAGGATCGTCCAAGATTCTTTTAGAACAACAATATTTATCTTTCCAGACACTATAAAACCCGTTTCCAAATCAAACTATAAAATGATTTATTGGAGACACTTAAACTTAAGCGAAAGACACCATATTTGCAGAATACGCTACAATACTCACTGATTCGTCTGCGACAGTAGGCATCTACGATATATTCATTTTGTCGGGAACAAACCGTAGACCAGATGTGTGCATCACATAGTAATTATGGACAACAATCAGCTGCCACGATATTAGCTGACCTTCATACGCAATTTCTATTTTACCTCGGAGGGTGCATGAAAATTGCTATAGAGCTCAGTGGACGCTCGGCATAATGCGTGAAAGATGTCCAGAGAGGATGGGGTCAATTTTTTTCAGATATTCTGTTTATGCACTTTATGGATGGCCTCTAGACAATGTGCCCATATTTATCCCTTTCAGTCTGCCCCCAAGCGGGAGGCCAACCTACCGACACACCTATCGACACACAGGATAGCAATATACCTCCAGAGGACGATGCTATTACGGCAATGGTGCCACAAGTCGTTTAACATGATACACTTCACATACACATTATTGCACAGAATAAAGATGGTCAAGTAAACATCGTGAACCTCTATGAATTATTTCATTTAAAAAAACAGCGTGTAGTAATGGTGCCAAAATATGCTTGGTGGCATTCCTCGTCCCCTGGGTCGAGTGTCTCCAGGCATTATTCTGTGTAAGTTATATCTAGCTTTCAGCAGCACTTCATATTTAATATCCAAATCCGTTTTAGTCTCCTGGACTAATGGTAGGTCAAACGATTTGGCAGATACCTTGAAATATCCCCAGTAAAAAGTAATGAATGTGTCAAGAGTATCAAAGTATTTGCGGTATGGCGGTATTGCATTACCTATGCGCCCCCTTACATAGGGGACAGTATCACCATGGTGACCATTTCCCTCAAACATCCATTTACAATTTACACAATTTGACTTCCCAATCAGAATATTGATGTTGATGCTGCAACACAATGAGAGTTAATGGTCGTTTCCTTGGCAATAGCAATATTTATCTAATTGTACTTTTTGGACTGTCTTTGATTATTCTGTTGTGCACTTGCATTACCATCCATTATATGGCTACCGTCGCTTTTCCTGATGCTCAAGTTTATATTGGTCCACAAGCGGAAGCTACATGTGCGTCATTTCTATATTTCATCGGGATACAAACAAAAGGCAATCGTCCATCTGGTCATTGCACTTTTGAATGCCAGACATGGACAATTCCCGATACATCCTCAACAGATAAAGACCGAAACGGCAAATTACCTCATTACCATAGAAATCAGCAGGTTATAAATATTAATGCCGGCATAGCTGTGTTTGCGTATTCATTACTGATGACATCCCAATGAAGGACTCTTTCAGCCAGTCGAGTCAGGAACCACTCCTTGTTCTTGTTGCAGAGGGATGTCCTGCGGGATTATCTCGTGCACAGCGCCGCTTAACGAGCTTCCCCAGCAAGTCTGCAAAATGATTCGACTTTATCCCCGAAATGTAGCTTAATTTGTGTGCGTGTCAGATTAGGGATACCCATGTCGTAGGATTGAATCTGATTGCGGAAGCTGACACATTAATTTTTCTTTTTTTTGGTGAACTTTGTTTTAGTATTAATCACCCTTTATATGCTGCCTAACAGTGTCACGTTTCTGCTTCAAGACACCCTGAATTCCAAAATAGCTTTTATTCTACATGTATCCTTGTAGCAGCTAAATGTTTTTAAAGGAATATTATATTGACAATACCAGGCCAATTGAGGAATGGACGCAGAGGCTGCCTGAGTGCATGTATATATCATAATGGGATGCTCGTTAGTATGGGTCCTTTAACCTGATAGTTTGGAGTATATTGTAGCGTAACCATCATACCCTTAACGGGCAGGTTGAGCATCAATGATGAGGGAGTACGATCCACCCGGGGTCACATTCACTCACTGTATGAAAGCTGTAATGTTAATTTCCAAATAATATGGTGATAAAATGTTTCAGGCCGACTACCAATGGTTAAATCAAGCAATATTCTGTTTGTATATGAAAAGGCAGCAGTACTTTAAAGCAGCTAATCGATCAAGCTGGTGCTGGCCCCGGCTAATGACACTGTGGTGGAATTATGGTCGTAGGTGGCAAATGCAGGCCCAAATGGGCGGATCAGGATCCTGTGGATCAGGAAAAAAGGTATGCCAGGCTGGTGCCGCTGACTGCTGGCCTATCGCCTCCAAAACCCTATTGCGGCCAGCGTCTGCTGGTCTGTTGGTCGTCGCCGACCACCAGCAAGGACTAAAGACACTTTTTCTGCTAATCCACCAACTACATTGAAGCAGGCTGGCTGGCTGGCTGGCCGGACTAAAGTTTTGAGATCTAAATTGTTCCCAGCCGACTGAAAGGGGTAGCCAACCAAAACAGGTAAAAACCTGTCTGCAGAGCACCTGTTTGGTGGATCAGCTGCTGAAGGTAGCATCTAACTGACCGAATATGCACAAGGTATTACTGATGATCTGTCAAAAGTAGTTATGATCCATATAATTGTGGTGGTCGCTGGCTTTGGCCGCGTGGAGGAGTCTTTATCCTACCCCTAATATAAAATTCCATAGGCTTAACATTGACTTTCCGTATGCGCCCGTATGTCGCATACGGATAGAAAAATCGCTCCTAGGAGCGTACAAAAAATGGACCAATCAGAGATCAGCAGCTGAAAGTAGTTCCAAGCGCCTTCAGAGCAGCAAGGAGAGCTATATGGAGGACTTCAGAAAGTTTTTGTGTGTTTTTTGTTACTATCCTCACATAAAAATATCGTTCACAGGGGGTAGGATAAAATCAAAACCTTATTCGTTTTAATCTGGGCTCCCGTATGCGATTCCTGGAGTTTTGGCTCCGGATATCACTACACCAAACTCCAGTCATCGCATACGGGGGCCCAGATTAAAACTCATCCGGATTTACGATAATCCTCGGAAAGTTTCCTTCCCCGTGATATCCCATCCTATGCACTATTACATAGGTCGGTTTGGTCTTTCTGGTAAGCGATGAGCAAACCGAATCACACAAAACAGAACTCTACAAGTTAGATAAACAACAGGTTGTTTATTCTTACTTCCCGGAGTGATCCTGTTTAGATCACTCCCAAAGAACGGTACCTTGACACTGTGTGCAGTAATACTGGGGAGGCTAATCCAGAGACCGGAGTTCTGGACTCACCTAACCACCAAATGGGTTCGGAAAACCCAACAAATGAGGATCCAAGAATTCATTCTTCTCAGAGAGAGGCGTTACCTGGAACCACTACACAGCGGGGACTGACTTCCCATGCCCTCTTTCATAGAGCAAAAGAACCACCGCTAGATTAACCCGAAGGAAAGTATATCTTGGTTTGATTATTTATCTTTTAATGAAGCCAAAATGCCTAATCGATGCTTATTCCTGAAAGAGGGTGAAACATATATACATATATAAGCAAAAGCTGTTTGATAATAATGTACTTAATGTCTATGATTGGTGTAGAGAACCATACAAAAGTCTAGAGCTGGAAATATATAAGCCCTAAACAAACAACATAAATCCAAGAAGTGGTAGAGTGTTTTAGAGGCAATGATGTAAAGACGATTTTAAAGGCCATCTTCAGCAAGGTATCAATCTACTGGAAAAAAGAAAATGAACCTGCATCTGGATTTCCAAAGCAAAGTGTTGGCGACATGTAAAATGCTGAATCTAATATCGCTACTTGCAGAAATTGTAACTTTATCTTTAGAAGGAAAAATTAAATGTAATGAAAAATCACTTATTGGTATTGGTGGGAGCAAAATAAATTGTCAATGGATAAAACTCGAGATGCTATATCACAGTGGAAATGAAGTATTTTAGCCAGATAAATTCAGGGAACCCCCATTCAGTATGTCACTAAAACATTTGAATCCTCGAAATGAAAGATATCTGTACGACTTCTGGTTATGTTGTGAATCAGGAGCGTTCTAGCCATGACAAATCCATTAGTAACATGGTATGAATATTGATATTCAGGATAAGAGCAATTAAGGCCAATGTGGAAAATGAGGTTGTATGGGTTAGGAACTAGAAGCACATCATTACCACACATAATTAAATCAGGCCTGGAGGGGATATCAAATGTGCGAAAAACCATTATCCCCAAATCACGCAAATGCCATATGACCTTATTCCGGTAAACCCCCTATCAATATCATCCCCAAAGACATGAACTTCAAAACTCCATGACAGTTTCTGCCTCACATAGAGACGGAATACATGGGACGAAATAAAAAGAGCATGCAGCGCGCATGTCTCCATATATGGCGTTTTCATCAACGAAAACTCCACCTATAATGTGCACCCTGTATGAAAAAGATCGGTCGGTGGTCCTCCTTGAGATATTGTCTCTGCTAACAATTGTTACCCCAAAGCACACACTCTGTTTTCCACCTGACGTTTTGATTATGTATTCCAAGTGCAATGATAATATTGTATAGCACCTGATAAGCCTGAAGACTAACCCTACCTAAATAGAAATCGATGGCGTTGAGAAAAAAACGCTGTTTTTAGACAGAAATAGAAGTGGTCACTGAGTTACTTTTTGGTTACTGCTACCAATTAATTGAAGATTGTTTGATTTTGTTGGTAGCCTCAAGTGGCGTTTCCGCCTGCGAACTGAAACCCCACCAATAATGTTCATGCTGTACAAAAGGTGGTCAGTAGTTCTCCTTGTGAAAGTCAGTGGTACTTAATCGGTGACCTTCACTGCAAGAATGTGATGGACTCTGACCATCTGTTGGTAGTACAATGCAGACCACCACCGATTAAATCAAATTGCTTTGATTTCGTAGTGGGTGCAGAAGACGGTCAGTGGTACCAACTTAGATAAGGTGGTAGAGAAAAGTTGTTGACCACTTCTGTTTGTACCTAGCGATTATTGCACGGTTAACGTGTCACATAATCGGTCGACAGTACGAAATACCATGATCGGTGGCCATAATCGGTTGGTGGAAATACCACATTAAAAGGTGGTCGGTGGTGCCATTTTGTGTCTTGTCGGAGAGAAAAAATCTTTGACCCTTTTGATTTCCACCTGACAATTATTGCATATTGCGATGCCAAATGCCATAATCGGTGGTCCTCATCGGCAGGTGGCACCCCATTAGAAAGCAATTTGAAATGCCTGTTCTAATTCCTTTTGGTATCCGGATATTGAGAATATAGTACGGTATATAGGCCGAATGGCTGATCCCAAAATATATCTAAGGAAGGTTAAGCAAAGAGTGATTAATACTTGTAGCTAGGAGAAGGTATTTTCACTGTTACTACTTTTAAGATACAACTCATGAACTGAACTTTGCCAGTTTCATTACGCTGAGCTATGCCGACAGTACAATTACCAAAACCTGCAGAATGTATATCTTCCCATCATATATGATGTGTCGCAATATCGTCTATGCATCTCCTACCCTCCTCAAGTGCCTACCATGTAAGGAACTCACAAACCTGCTCGTTGGTACTCATTAATAACAAGATATATGTGGTACATATGATATCAGCTCTGAGCTGCTCTCCGTGAGTGACTGCTCACCAGGCTCGTCCAGTAGAAGCTCCCGGGGTGTGAGATACTGTCTGCTGAGGACCCCTCAGTGCAGACCAGTGATGTATCACGGATTGCTTTATTAGATCTGCTTGGCATCCTTATCGCCGTCGCCACTGCATCTTGTTCACATGAATGTGTCCTTCTGTATGAATATATGTAAAGGATGCGAAAGATATATGATGCTACACGCTGTAGTACAGAAGTCACAGCTTGAGTGCTTTGTAGTCCATAGCCCTCGGCCATATATGAATGATTCGACGTGCTATAACCAATGACAAAGGCCTCCTGGTTGGCCATATTTAGGGACTGTTATTCAGGTACAGATGTTTATAATAGCAAAGTAAACGCGAATTTCGGTCCTTTTTGATAGAAATGTTAATTTATTTCTGGACTCTTATTCGGGAGGAATTATATAATTCACACTACTTCCACCTTCATCCCCCAACAATCCACTATTATTTAAAGTAAGTCGCAAATAGTATGAACGCTATGGACATGGTTTGCATACCAATAGATATAGTATTCACTATTCATTCCTTACACGTAGTTCCAAAGACTGTATTCCGCCAATTTGTAGGTAGCTTAACATATAATCATAATTAATGTTCCCAATTTTTGATTTATAATAATACCGAGAACACACATTTATATGTGTTTGCAATATATGTAAAAAGCTATTGATCATTTATTTATCAGGAGGATTAGGATATTGTAATGGTAAATACTGGTGTCCAAAATACAGTATGGATATGGCGAAAGGAATCCTTTACCTATAGAGCTATATATGAATCAATAGAAAAATATGATTAATTGGCTAGCCTGGGACATTTTCTGAACACATCATTACCTAAGGACACCTTCTTTTTATGTCTATTTCCAGATAACACCAGACATGATGGCAGCCGTAGAAGTACCCACACCGGCCCCGGTGCCGATCATTCTCATTGGTCAGGAAATGGACCTATCAGCGATCGGCATCCCCCGCCGTGACTTCACCACTGATTTCTTCGTCACTGTCGTCTTCCCCATCCTGCTGGCCGTTGTCCTCAGTATCCTCCTAAGCGTCTTCTTCTTCTGTAGCAGGCAGGGGGCGTAAGTAATATGTTATGCCCCACTAAACATGGTTGGATAATTTGAAGTATATAGCGGACCAGCAGAACGACTGTAGGTCGGGCACTTGTAAACTATCCACACTGTACTAGACCCCTCCCCCCCCCCCCCCCCCCACCACACACACACACCTACACATACACACACAAACACAAACACACACATCCAGCATCCATGTGTGCTGTCGTCTATTTTTTGTTTGTTTTCATGTCTGTTTGTTTTTGGGTTTTTTTTCATTTTCTTAGCTCAGTCCTTATTAGAGCGTGCTTGCACGCGCTATATACGTTGCCTATTAAAGTTTAGAATGCTCACATACACTTTCTGCATGCTGAGAAAAATCTACCCCTTACTATCTGCATGCTGTTTACTATGATAGTGGGAAAGGGTCAGGGTGCCATTGTCTCAGGGTCTCAAAGGCATGCCCAGCTGACCATGACCGATCACTAGAGACCAAAACACCTCATTGACCCACTGGTGCTGAAATCTTTGGATCCTAGACTCAGGGGGTTGCAGAAATGGGTTAAGTGGGTGCAAGCGGGTTACAGGGAACTATCCATAGACTGAATGTAACTGAAACCTTTTATTATTATTCATTCATAATTGCACGCTCATTCATCAATCATAAACATTCTATTTGCTCCTAGTTTTAAGTCTACACTCAAGCATTTCCATAAGTACATCGGAACCTCGAGGCTGTGGTCTGCCATTTAAAAAATGCTCCCTCTTTTATTCACAAATGTGAGTCCCTATTTAGACTTAACCTGACAATCCTACCTAATACTAGTTGTATGCCGTACTGGAAAACGTAGTTGCCACCCTTTCTTTAATAATGTTCACCTACATACATCTAGATCAGGTTATATGACTTGATACCAAAGGTTCTTCTGATGCGATTGGCTGTATATTCAACCCTTGGCGGAGTTCAAGTGAAAAGTAGTTGGCCGAACCCTCATTTTTTGTACTGGTAGGTGTTCATCTTTCTTGCCGGCTCGTTCGCAGGCCATTGTCTCGTTTTCGATTTACTTATCGGCTTTATTTTCTTTGCCTATTGCATCATATCCCATTAAAATTGTAAAACATGTCATTTGCATGAAAAATTCCCCTCGCTAAAGGAAGGAACTCAAGTGAAAGTATCATGTAAATATCTATCTTCAGCCCTCCTGTGATGGCGAACTCACTCTTTATGCCTTCCGAGAATCTATGAGAGAAAAACAATACCTTAGATCCCTTTAGAACTATATTTGCCGAATAGACATTCCCTCGTTTGAAGAGTTTTAAAAGTACCTAGACAAAGCTGATTACTTTCATCGCTCCCTGATAATCATCAAATACGTATGCTCGTATGATGAGAGAGATAACTCCATCCTGGACCGCAGTTTACTTCATTCTCGGCCCCGACCCGTCACCCCTCTTCTGTGGAGACGTGCATAATTAATAGATGGCCCATCTAGGTGCGGGGTATAGGAATAGAGTATAAGTACCGCCCCTTCTGAGGCACCTACGTAGAGAAAGTCGTATGTTACTCGTGTATGTTACCTTACAGCTTTAGCTACCACCCCAGCCTTCCCAGGCACCGTTAGAGCACGGGAGATGTTCCAGCTGACTTCTCACCTCTCAACAAATAAAGTAAGCAAGATGGCCACCAATAACCATACGTTGCATGCCAATGAACGTTGGTGTTGGCGAGAGGAGCAGATTGGCGCCTGCAGCCTGTTACCTCAAGCCGGGGTGGTTTATGGTCCACGTCAGGTGAGAGATAAGGAAGCAGAGATCAGCTGATTTTAATTCACTATTTGTTCGTACCCACTATCTTTCTTCGTGTTCGCCGTTTTTTAAATATTTTTTTACAGCCCTGAACCTACAACATATCTGTATGCACCCGCCGGGTTCCTATGGGACCACTATGGACACTTTGTATCTGGTGGATAATAAATGGGTATTGGGTACAGAGCTATTGCTAGTTCATGAAGCAGTCTCCATGTGGCCGGCAGGAGTACGTGTTAGATGGGGGTGGACAATTCCAGTTCTGTTGCTCTTTGGCTTTATGAAGTTCAACAGGTTTTCCAACCTTTGTCTTAAATATGAAACCTAGTACATGTTTGTTTTTACATGACAGGCTCCATACACATAATTCAGAAAGGCTAGAGTTGTGACAGTGGCCGATTATCACTCACTTACTTTTGCTCCTCCAGTAGTGAAGAACACCTACTATTTCACCTCCTGCAATAGAGAACACCTACTCGGGGGCAGAATGGCGCCGCCCAGGGAACATTACCTATCTGAACGTAGGAGTAGGTTCTCTATGGCGTCACTACACTATTTTTGATGTGTATGTCTGTGTGTGTGTGTGGGGGGGGGGGGGTTCTAGAATGAATCCTTTGAATTGGTTCATGTCATAATGCTGATAACCGAAATCATTTTGGGTTTGATCTAAAATGTGCGTGCGATTAATCAGTGTGGCTGACGATATGGCTCCAAATTCACAATTTCTGATTTCGGACTATGTTATTCAAGTTGCTGCTCTTGTTGAAGACTAGTCTGGATTGGTCCCTGGAGCAGAGTAGCATTCACGTCAGGTGGGGACTAGTTTCCCTCATGGTGACCGTCTCCATTTTCTTGATCATCGTCATTTCGATCAGCTATAGTAAAGTTGAGTTATCGAGCTCCACCATTTTCCGATCTATCTAGCCCCACACGCTTCCTTGGAGGATTCGCTTTTCTCAGTAGCAATTATTTCTGCTGCTAATGTCATGTACTTGCAAAACTGGCCTCCACGAGGGGCGTGAGAAAGCAGACATGCCGAATATGCGATTACGTTTTTTCCCACCGTGGAAAAATATAAAGTGGAAAGACTCAATAAATGCTCAGAAAAATGTCCAAATGGTCAGTCCAGTGGCATTGGGTTGAGTGCTGTAGCGTCGGCACTGACGTCACCCGTTAGGGAATGCAGTGAGTCGATCCACTATCCAGGATTAAAGAAGAAACCAACAAGTTTTAGTCAAAGTCGTCGTTCTCCACGAGTTTTATGCAGTGTGATATGAACGAGGAGACAGCCGAGTAAATATCACATAGCATTCAAACGAGCTGGAGAATGGCTTCTTTGATCAAAACGAGTTGCTTTCTGTATTTATCTCACCCCTGTACACACTAAAGGAATGTACAAAACACCGAATAGAGACCATGGAGAGCGGTCTGCAATACTTGTAGGGGTATGGAGAACGGGTTCCAAATGTAAAGCCTTTGGACATTTATTCCAGGGGTGAGATAAACAATTATTCTTCACATATATGCACAGATACTTCTAAACCATGACTACTGCAGTCACTTCAGCTCTGTCTGTGGAGTCAACCCTTACAGAAGGAAAACTTATTTATAAGAAAACTTATTTATAAGTCCACTTTAATGCACTGCGACCTGTGGCGTTGTTTAGTAGGTTCGCAGACAGGTACCACTGATATTGGAACTGCTCTGGCTTGGACTTTTTAAAAAGTCGCATTGGTTCAATTGACTGTGGCAGGTTTCACTGGTAATGCTCCGGGGAGATAAGGCAGATTTAACAGCTAATTCCCCGCGGCAGAATTCCCCATTGGCTTCCCCCCTACGCTGCCCCACATTTTATGCGGATTGACTTGGAGCACCGACACACGTTCTGAGAGGGTTAATTGACCCTTGGTTTGGGATTAAAACCTAACCAAGTGAGAGCTCGGCGAACTGCTCGATCTGCTCAGTGGGAGACTAAAGATCCGGCTCATCTCCCGGGTGACGCGTTATCTGGGATCGATCCTTCTGGTTTTAAGTGAGGATTTCACTTCTTGCCGGTCCCCGGTGGGAGTCTGGCGGCGACGATATGGTAGCACTGTTTAAAGATTCATCCCGCCATGCTGATGTTTCACTGTCACTAGTCATAGAAAGTGAGATGGTGCACCCCATCAACCATGCTCTACTGTCTTCTATTAGACTATTATATATAAGTCTATATATGTATATGCATATATATATATATATACATACATACATACATACATACATACATACATACATGTATATCTCAATTCAAGGTCGTCTCATTCTTCACTAGATGTTTTGGAAGAAGCTCTGTGTGTTTCTGTAAATTCAACATGTGACGCCATGTTAAGACCGGGCACTAGGTATATTAGGTCAGAGCGATGATTTGAGTTATTCTATAAGGGGATTCTCAAATTTGAAAAACAAATAATGAAAAATCTCCAGAATGAAATATAATGCCATAGCTGTTTGTAGTCATTAATACGATGATGGTATTTCTGATCATCTCTTTCGCAGCAAATCCTTCTGAATTCTAAAATATCACATACCAGTCCCATCCTACCATGTATTTGAAAAGCATGTGCTCTGTAGGGTCTCTGACCTCAATCCTCCTTGTATCAAAAGTTCAATGTGAGATCTCTTGAAGCCAGTCTTCTCTCTCTCTCTCTCTCTCTCTCTCTCTCTCTCTCTCTCTCTCTCTCTCTCTCTCTCTCTCTCTCTCTCTCTCTCTCTCTCTCTCTCTCTCCCTCACTCTCCCTCCCTCTGTCCATATCTCTCTCTCTATTGCCCTCTGTCTCTTTCTGTCTCTCTATGTCTCCCTTTCTTTGCTTATATCTGTCTGTCTCTGTCTCTCCCTTTCTATCTCTCTCTCTCTCTGTCTCTTATCTCTATCTCTATCTCACTCTGTCTCATTCTGTCTCTATGTCTCCATTTCTCTCTGCTCATCTGTCTATCTCTGTCTCTCTCCCTCTCTATCTCTGTCTCTCTCTGTCTCTCTGTCTCTCTGTCTCTCTCTTCTTATAGGCTTCTACTATGTTAGTCTCGACGCAATATCCTACGCCCGCACCCCGCCACCACCTTGACCTTTGCCTTGCAATGACTCGTTAGTGCCACGGTCCTGTTTTGACGTGACGCCAGAGACATGACGTCAGTGACGTGAGCTAGGACGTGACGTGTACGTGAGTAGCTCGTCACGGTGTCGTTTAGGCGGCGGCGCCGACACGGTTCATGAGTCAGCGGTGACGCAGTGGTGTCTGCCGCTCTCTCCGGACACAAATTAACCCCGCCCAGCAAAAAGTGACAAGTAACCCAAGACGGATGGCTTGGTGCTGCCGCAACTGTAGCAATCCATCTTACAGTAAATAGCCAGACACGTCTCCCGGGGAACGGTAAAGTCGATAAAACAGCTTTCATACTCCTAATCAACTTTCAATGCAATCAGTGTGGGGTGTATAGGGAAGAAACATCGAATGCGACCAAAATGAGATATTTATACCGGGTTTGAAGGTCATTGCTATGTTTCTTGAATGTGAAATAAGAAATCTATGTTGACAAGTGCAGGATGTCAAAACATATTCTAGACAACCAAATGCCCATTACAATTTTATATTCTTGACAGATTGAGTTACTGTAGGTTCTGACACACGATGTCATCTACGTAATAGTCCGGCTGTGTTCTAGATACGTATAAGAAACGTATCTAAGCCCATACATGCCTATTTTCACTTTAGTTGAAGTACACGTGCATTATATATTGTCCGTACAATTTACTACCAGCCTCAGGAACATCTGCTATAGAAATCTGTAAATCATACGTTAGTTATCTGGTATGTTTCTTATGTCTAACGTTGATGAGCTCATAATTGATGCACAGGACGCACTTTTGGGTTAACGTAGGTATAATTTCCGCGTAGATGCGTCATTTCTGCCGTAGATAAGGTCAACCTATCCGTAGCCTGCTTCTGTACGCACAGATTGTAAACCCTTATATATATATATGAAAACATTTGTTTAGTACGAGCATCTATGCCATTGTGTAGATGCTATTAAACCCACATATTCATCTTCTGATGGTCACCCCGCTCCTACCCATGCCGTTTTTATACCTTGTGACGAATGGCGTATATCATCACGTAATTACGTATATTTAAGAGGGGTACACACAATCTGTTTTCTTTATTTTTCTTTTTAACTCAATTCAGTTGGTCCTATATTATACTCTTATTTCCTCCTTTACTTGGGATATGTCTGTTCTCCCTCTATCAGGCCTCTGACTGGGGATATCTTTATTTACAATAGTATTAATATAGTCTTTTCATCAGAATCATAGTTTTGTATTAACGCATCAAGTCTTATGATAAAACGCTACTTCTTCAGTGTCTATTTTGTCATATCTATGGGAGGTTATCCATTTGTTTGTTGATATCTACATTTGGCAGTCTTTTTTTCCAGCATTGTACATATTTTTCACGATATTTTTTTCTGAATATCGTTAAGTTCACTCCTAGATTTTCTTTTCCCTTTGAACACCCTATTTTTTTTCCTTTGGGAAGTTACCCGCTGGTCCTTTTTATTCTGTCTTTTCCCTCTAGACAGATCTATTTCGTTTATGGTAATGAACCTTTCTAGGTTTCCGGAAGCTTGTAGGGGTAGGGTTCCAGTTGGACTCCCCTTTCAATTCCCATACTAATCTACTGTCCTCAAATCCCTCTACTTTTTGTGTGTACCGTGATATCCGATTACTCCCTTGTCTGATTCCTAGTTTTCGGCTAAGTCCTGTCTCAATTCGCGTGTTTTATGTCCGCATTGCAGGACCTTTCTTTTTACATCTGTTAGGATTTCATCAGATAGATTGAAGACTGTAATGTCTTCAATTGGTAGTAAATTGAAACCTTATTAGGTATTTCGTTCGAATTAACATTTTCAGTTTCTATTTGATTTGACTCATTGAATATATTGGCAAAGGAGAGTCTTATGTCTAGGGCCATATATCTTAAACCAATCACAACCTATCACAATATATTACGTACCGAGGTGCTCTCCTTTATAGATATATAGGAATTTGTCTTGTCGACTAGTCACTAATTTTTGTAACAGTCAAATTTAAACGTTTGATTTCATAGTCATTGCTTGCGATTCTGTCGCATGGAAGGTTCTTGGAATAACACCATGAGCGTTTTTTCCGTCACTCAACAATGGTAGAAATATCATGTGTAGCAGTCATAGAGTATTTTGAGACCTATAGAAATTAAGATTGTCAGGTATTCAGAGTAATTCTATCCGCAGACATGCATTTCATATATAGTCCTGTATAGTGAATCTATGCAGACTTTCAGAGTACTCCAAAACATACACTGCATTCAAATATGCACTTCCATTCAGTTAGCAAATCGTTGAGCAAATTGGCTTGGATTTTATTGAGATAAAAGCTATCAATATTAAGGTGATATCTTTTTTTTATTAAGTCATGACATCTGCACTGGAGGCAAGCGACGTCCAGGAATTACTAAGACGAAGGGGACGTGCCTGTCAGCGCCTATGTCGTCGTGGGTAGGCGTGGTGTGCATTGAGGTGACGCTTAATGTAATTAATCATATTGGTATCAGCCGATAGCTTAGCGTGATTAATTAGTCTTACTCGGTAATCCCGCCAGCGTCATCGTGTGAGATGGGATCTAAGCGTCGTCTGACTCCAAGCAAATATTTAAGAAACGTTATTTATGGATAAGACATTAAATCTGATAGATTAAGAATCAAGGTGTGGGACAGGCGTGGTCTCCTGCACAAGGATGTTCCAGGCGCCAAGAATGTCTTTTTAACAAATATATTTTGGACTAAAAACATTTATCCTTATTGGATGATCTTTAATGATACGGTTGCACAACTATATACATAGTATTTATGACTTCGTTCTCATATAAACTTGATTCATTGTTCTTTATTCATTAAATCCATATCCTCTGCCTTCCCTCGTCCTTAGCCTTCCTTCTTCTCTTGTTTCCAGATGCCATCCAGTATCTTATTTCACCATTTGCTGATAATAGTAATCATTAATAATAGCCTTACTAATATATAATGATAATAGTAGTAGTGGCCGCTTGACCTACCTACATGTGTAACCATATCAGAGATCTAACAGAATTATATCACATGGACATGATTTTGTTTTCTGATTTTAGTTCTGTCATACATATTAACAAAACATATAAATGAGACACAAATTTCGTTAAATATCACACAGACAAATATTAGCAAATTATTCATATTCTACTAAATCCTGCCAACTTTCATCAAAATTCATTTGCATCCTACATAAATAAATTGGGGTAAGCCCTGGATACATATAGAGTAAACCCTGGACATCAAGCCTGAAAATTGTTTGGACTTAACACAACAATATGATACCTTCGATACTGAGATAAGGCCCTATTAGAAGAAAGTCGTTGATGAAAGGGTGGGGGAGGTAAAAATGAAGATTGTTGACAGTTGAACATTCAGGAGGCCACAGAGGATTGTGGATAGTACTGTTCTGGTGAAAGAATAGGTGGCACCAGTGTTCAGATCTGTGGAGGAGAGTTGTCCCACCACAAAATTACTGCCAATTTTCAATTAGCCTCAAGTAGGTATTATGGGAGCATAACAACAACTTGTTTGTTACGGTCTTATCAACGGTCTATACTCGTTGGTCTTACCAGAGATTGCAGTTTTCAGTTTCAGTTTATACATGTGTTCTTGTGTAATTTTGTCAGTGATCTTCAAGGTTTTATCAGAACAATATGATTGGTACGGTCCTGTAAAGTGCAAGATATACAAGACATACAGTGCACCCTCACTAACTATTTGATACCGATTTGCAATAGGTGGCACCGCCGACGGACTTTTAGGGGAGCTCAAATAGACCGTGCCATTTCCGTCAGCCACTGAAAAGGGACTTTATAATAGGTCTATTCAGAAAATAGAGTAAAAGAAGAATGCAAGATACACATAAGGAATCACTGTGCATCCATACAATCCAATGACTTTACCTTTAATCATAATTCCTTAATTAAATCTTCTACTAAGTACAAGTTTTATTCCCATATCAATCGAACAATTACATAAATTATCTATAAAAACATTTAATTTAAACACACAGGCCTACCTGGATTGTAATACATAATTACCTCCTGAAATAATGAATAAGTAGATTCAGTAATAGAATCACAATTAATTACAAACTGAAGTTACTACTTTCAACTGAATGAGAAGTAGGCTATTCTTTGATAAGGTCGTGTTCATTTTAACTCAGTCGATGAAGAATCACAGGTATATTTTAAGAAGCGCATAGACAATAATCGATATTTTTGTTCACAGGTGGTCGTAGACGACGAGTGATTGACACTGAGTAATACATGAGCGTTATCGAATGTATTACGGCGTCAACCCCTAGTAGTTTACAGAGCTGACTCTCCCTAAAACCATCATTTGTTATATTCATTATCCATCTTCTCGAACAGATTAAACACAGGAATTAAGCTAAAGTAAAGGGTATACCACCAAGGACTATGTTTTGCTATATAGCATAAAGGGACTATAGAATGGCTTTGAGGCCGGTTACCGCGGATTCGAATCTATATACCATGTTTATGGTATTTGACAATTTCTGAATAATGGGTAGTAATTTACTGAGTCCCCATACACTCTCAATGGATACTTTGATTACAATGGATAACAAAATGTAGTTTCCTATCAACATGAGCTTTATGAATTCAGTCTCGGAAACACAATTAGTTCTCTCTGTGGCATTCTACTTAAACCCCCCTAAGTCAATGCCTATCTTCTTTTCTGTGGCAACCATTCATAATCCGTGTAGATCCCATCCATGTTGCAATTATTCATTTGGGTCGTTAATTACCAGCTTCCTAATTACGACTTAATGACGCTTCGTCCTATTCGTTACATCCTCATTACATATACAGGTGAAAACCTGATTATAGTGATAGTTAATTAGAGGTAGTAATATTGTTCACCCGTCTATTCATTTGCCACAAATCAGTACGCCAGCAGCATCAGATGCGGTGCTAAGGCATTAGTCGCACTTCCGTTTTTATCTGGCTTCCTTGTCATTTATATGTAATTAATTGCATTGTGCGATCCTTGCATCAGATCTGGGGGATTAGTTTGCTGCCTGTCTTCCACTTATTAAATCGGCAAGGATGTGTGAAGCATAAAATAAATCAGTAGCTATTTTATACAGGTTTGCTGTCTTCGGAAATAACACTCAATCTCGTTCTCTTTCCATATATGCCATGAATGTGATAAGCCAGGTGGAATGATCTATTTCTGTATGTCTATTGGTCTGATTAATTTCTGCTGTACCTCACTCTCCTTTCATCGACATTGTGCCCCGAATCTGCTGGGGGTGGGTTTTTTTTCAAAAATGTGCCATGGACCATGACCTCGCACGTTGGTATATCGAATTTATTATTCTTACTCGCCATAGGGACTACTTTCTTCGTAGCCCTAGGCTCCCTGTTATCCTAGGGCACTCAGATAGTGTCCCTTGGGTCGCAAGAACCTTAATTATCCTTCATACTTTTACCAAGGTAAGTACTCGGATAATTACCTATTAATATCACATCACAGTAGAACTATATCACAAAACTCTAAGTTTTGTTGAGAAATGGTCACTTCTGGACCTCATCGCACAATACAGGACTGGAAAGACCGCTGCTGTGTGTATGTTTCTGTGCCTTTGTAACTCTGATGCAATGTGTACAGTTGTATGAAATAATAAACTTATTATTTTGATTTCTATCTGCAGAGAGAGACGGGATGAAATGACACCAGAGTGAGTATTCTTTTCCTCCCCTGTTTCTTAAATGATATAAATACCTTTTTAATCAACTCGTCAAAGTTTGTGATATCACAAGTATAAGTCTGACCGTTATATAAATAATGGAAAGCGTCCTTGAAATGGAATGCTAATATATTTTGTGTTGGTGGTACCGAGGAACTATGTCCATTGGATGACCAAAGATTTCTCTTTAATTAAAGGAGTTATAGATAAATCTGTGCATGGCAATACGTATTCTCACCTCTTTAAATTTCTACATGCAGAATATGAACTATTTTTTAATAAACAATATCTATATGGTTGTGCCAGATTATAGAGACGACAATCGGGCTATAGAATTTCTACTACGGATATAATTTTTAGATAATTACACATTTAAAATTTTGCAATTGAATCATTACATTGTTTAATATATTAGTAGAAAACCTGTATTGAAACATCTCACTTGGTATGCAATTTTGAGAAATATTTTAGACTCACTCTTCACTCTTAGGTAAATCTGTCCATATTATGTCGCACTTTTTTTCGGGTGCAAATTAGGTAAGCAACATCACATTATGAAGAGAATTAATCTTTTGCAAATCAATGCTCTAGGAAAATACCATCAAAGTGAAATTGCGCAATTTGCCTGTAATTGAATTAGTTGCTCCTTCTGGACACTATCGTATTCCGGCCGATATCATAAGCCTATGACAGATGGGCTTTATCCATCCTGAGCTATTTCTAACGTCCATATATCATACTAGCTTGGGGCGCACAGGGTTGTCTTGTGTGCCTAAAAGTATCTGTACCCATTAACACCGATGCACCACGATTGACATCCCGATACACTACGATTAGAAATGGCAAAATCGTGGTGTATCGGAAGGTTCCCGAAAATTCTAATCGTAGCCTCTCGGTGTGTATTATAGTCAATCACAAGATGTGCGATTCCATACGCAGTGACGGTGGAAGATCTTACTTCTGTAAGAACCGTTTCTTTGATAATAAAAAAAAAATCGGGACGGCGTAGTGGGACAAAAATAGGTGATCACCGTTTCGATTTCCTTCATGATTCAATCAGTGTATTAATGTAGGTCTGGTGTGCCACGATTTTGTCAGATCTTCCAACTAACCAACACATGGTTAGCACACTACTTTAAGCCAATGACACTCATTGCCTTCTTCAACTCCAAAATCAGGGAGTGCCATTTTTCATTAAAGTGAAATGTTAAGATTTACTGACAATACATAAATTATATTACGATTAGTCAACGTGCTGAACGGCAAATAAGACAACGGAGATAAATAGAAAACGTCTTTTTTTTACAATTCCAAGCTCATTCATCAATGATTAACATATCATTTGCTCCTAGTATATACCTGCCATGCTATTTCAGGACGCAGCTGTCGCAGTTCAACACGATCCGCCGAGCCACGACCAACCTGCGTCTCATGTCTCAGCGACGTGAAGGTCCTCCGCCCCTCAGCCCCTCGCCCCGTCACGCCCAGAGGTCAGTAGCTGAGGACTCCGTGTGAGCCCGCCTAAACAGCTCAGGTGGTGTTACATCAATGACAGCAACCCCTGAGAGCCCTGAGTAGTTTGAAGTGGGCACTAGAACAGCCAGGGTATTTGATTCTATACGGATAGTGGCTATCTTAAATACGCGGTGGAATTATTGAAAAATACGCGGTGAAATTATTGATCGCATAGAACCGGATGCAGTAGGCAGAGGGATGTATCTAATAAATAATTTTACCGAGTAGTGTTATCGAGGTATCATTATATACCTAAATATACGAAAATTTACCTAGTCACGTGATCATATATATGTATATATATATATATATATATATATATATATATATATATATATATATATATATATATATATATTTATATATATACAGTAGAACCCCGCCTAACGGACACCCCGCATAAGCGGACACCCCGTGTAAGCGACCACTTTTGCTCGTAACGAAAATTGTTCCCTCTATTAGATGTTTAATTTAACCCCGCGTAAGCGGTCACCTCGCGTAAGCGGGCACCCAGCATAAGCGGACAGTTATTTCGGTACAAAAAGGCCTAAAACCCCGTGTAAGCGGACACTTCCAACGGACACCCTTCAAAAAATAGACCAATCTGTGTTTTTTATGAGTGTGTTTGAAAATATTCATAGAAAATGATTTTATAATTCAAAGATTAATAACTTCGGATCCAATTAAGGTATTGAAAAATGAATTTCAGATCTACCACCCCCTCTATCTTCCCTACATATCGGTATAAAACACTTGTATATTAGCCTGGGACAAACGTGAAAACCCCGTGTCAGTGGACACCCCGCGTAAGAGGACACCCCGCGTAAACTGGCCCGGAACGGAGAGTGCCCGCTTACGCGGGGTTTTACTGTATATACGTTGTATGTCACAGCATCACGTACGGGTATGAATAAGCCATGGGCAGGAGCAGGTAGTATACCTAGTTGATAGAGCCATAGTTAACAAAGCAATTTCTAGTTCTATGTTTGCATAACACAGAGCTGCAGGAAATATAATAAATTTATTTAGGTCTACACATTCAAAAACATACCGCAGATTAAAGAGCATACATCATAAATCTGTATAGAATATCAAAGATAAAATTAATGGGGGATGCTGAGCGAAGCCATAGTGTATGTTATCAGTTTGCTCATTGAGCTCAGCAGATGCATACATGTCTATTCATAGGTCTCAGGTGTCTGACATCTTATTTGCGCTTTCTCTTATGAATTACTAAAGAAATCAATTTATTTCTGGCTCAATTGAGCATTGATGCCTATCAATCTTCGGTGATTACTGGTATATCCTTTTGTGCTATATATAATACCGAGTGTTCCTGAAGTGTGCTGCAGGCATGTGAATACATAAATCACATCTAATAATCTTTTAAGGTAGATAAATCTATTTGGCAATTTTGCATATACGTATTTTGTGAGAATATAACTGATGTAGTGAATGTAAGGTATATAAGATTGGTAATATGGTATACACAGAGTTTTACCTATTTGACCTATTTAAGAATAAGAATGATATTCTTAAATACGGATACGGATTTTATCATCAGTAGTCTGATCATAGTTGCTTACAGTTTTACTGATGTTTAGCATGTTTTAAGCTTGATACGTCGCTAATATATAATATGGATCCTTTGTATGCCCCCCTCATAGACAGCCTAGCACGCTTCCACGGACCCAACCCCCTCCTCCCTACCGGCTTCCCCCAAGTTACCCGGCCGACGACAACGCCCCAGCGTGAGTAATAACAGAACTAATAAAAACTATCACCGCGTGTTACACAGTCAGCCTACTGTGTGAAAGTCTCAAGACAATTTGTCTATTGCCATTCCTTAAAGGCATATCGGACAATTTACTTCGAGGAGTAAAACCAGTGTCAATTTCCCGGAAATGGAATATGATCATCTCCAAGAGTCACAGAACACATTGCTAATCTTAAAAACGGGGGGCCACCATGCTGGTTTTCGATTCAGAGATAGATATCATGATAATATAATAAAATAGCATATATAGACATTCTAAAAAGTTGTTTTACATAGAAAAACCCATGTCATTTTCTTCAAACTTTCACAGAATGTAACAATGCATAGTACTACATAGTTAAATTTTAGAAATCATAGGTCAACATCCTTTTTTTTAAGAATTGAAGAAAACTATATTTTCAGTATATGTCTTATATAAATCAGTCCATAATAAATTGGCCTAATTTACCCACTTGTTTACATCAAAGTGGATAATAGATTGGAATTAACTCATTAGGTCTCATAGTAACTAAAAGGAACTGGTTTGAATTGAAAATTGTCAGTATTTGTAAATCACCAGGTGATGCCACTGTGCCTTGTAGAATATGCCTTTAAATCGTAGTTAATGTCTGATAGCAGATCGTGTTACTGAGAGATATCGTATTGAATATCACATTGAACAGTGTTGCACATTAAAGAGTGCTGCACACTCCTTGCTTCCCTCACATGCCATGTTATCTGCATGCCAGTAGATCTATGTAGGTAACGTCACAACAAGCTTTGGCCTGAAAGGTCAAGTATATAGAATTACTGTTTAGTCGCAGATCACATTTAAAGAAGATGATTAATCAATCATAACAAACGTAACTATCTGGTATTAACCGGTGTATACCTTTTCATGTCATAACTGTTGCTTAACAGGTTTGAAGCTGAAGGTATCTACTTTATTGAGCAATAATATTTCTGTGCAAGATTTCAGTAAGAGATATTAGAGGAGTGTCGCAATTCAAGCCATTTTAGGCGATTACTGTTTGACTTATAACTTATTTCTGTTGGAGCAATGATTGGCGTATAATAATTTTCATTTTGTGTGTGCTGTTATAGTCATGATGCACCGAGTACAAGCCCTCATCGGTTCGAGGAGGAGGTACCAACTGCCGAAGACCTCAGCCTGGTGTCTCAAGCTTCCCCTCGGCGTGCGGGGGCTGACAACATGGCACAGCAGTAAATTCAACATCTCTGGTGTAGCAACCTGGTACAGCAGTAAACGTTATATCCAGACACATCTCTGCTGCAATATGATGCATCGTACTTATATAGAACGTCCTGACCATGCTGTACAAGTCACAGAACGAGATGCTAATTTATGGTTTGTACGGACCGAGGCGTTTACGCTGAGTTCCGTACAAACGGTAAATTAGCATCGAGTTCTGTGACTTGTACAAGCATGGTTGGACGTTATATATTTATTATATTCCCAGAATTTAAAAAACAAAATCAATTTCATTTTTCTTAATAACCAAAATTTTAATAAATTCATTGATACTGTTGGACATCAATGAAAAAATAAGCCTGGCAGTAAATGATATCATGTAAGAGAGAATTGAATTTGCCGTAGCTATGGTATAGTTACTATGAGGTATTCAAGCCATATGGAAGTTACTGTATTTCAGAGCCGATGGTTAGAAACAGTGCTAAATATCTCTTTAAGTCATCTGTAAAATACTGGAGTTGACAAAGCAACAAAATTAATCCCCAGTTGCTTTTTAAAAACCAGCGAGGATTTCAGTAACTAAATTTGTCTAAAACTATTCCAAATAGCTGGAAGACGGAATATATACAGGAAACTGATACCTGGGGAATATATTATTGTTCCTAACTGCATATTACACATGTCCTACAATTACGAGGTCTGTAGTTAAGTATTTCTATGTGTGCTTTCTATATTGTTTAGATTTTGTCTTAGAATATTATGTGGTGTGTCTCATGAGGTTGTGGTGTGTGACGGATTTTAAAATATCAATTGATACGATGACTATGCGGTCTTAACATTATTTTAGTGTCCTAAAACATTGAAATGAGACTCCGCCATCATAGGGCATATATTACTGAAAAGATTGTGCAATTCATACTTGGCGTATGTATTACTATATATATTGATTCTTAAATTATAAGGCTTCATAGAATTTCCTGTTTCATACTTTGATAACTCCTGCTTATGAATTACTTCAGTGATGCTGGGCCAGTATTTGCAATTGCCAACAGTATTTCCACTCTAGAATGTGTTAAATTTATCGTGAAATTAGATTTTTCAAGTGTGAATTATGTTTACCAGTATGCATGTTTCTTGCCCCAATGTGTGGTTCAGACTGTTATCAAAGTAATAATTACGAGTCAAATAGATGGTGCTGAGTCGATTTGTTAATTAATCAGTTATTATTAATGAATACAGCTTTTTTCCTGTGCAATCTGTCAGGACTCATTTGATTATTAAGGGATAATTACAGATACATCTTTTTAGTTTTACAATTCAAAGTTAAAAGACTGAGTTTATATTCATTGTCATGATTTGTTTTTAAACAAACGCAATCCTAGCTTTGTAGAAATGTTAAACGAGAGATAATGGCAGAAGAGTAAATTATTTGGGAAGATTCAGTGCAAGTCCATTAGAGCCTTATTGTCTGTTCTTATATCAGACACAGCAACACTTTCAATTAGATAGGCGTATATGGATATGTATCATACATTATATATCACATTTTACGTATTGTGAAACAACTTTACAAAGTTGAAAAACGTGTTTCCGTAGCACATTACGCTGTCAGGCAGATAAAGCCACGTCTACACGTCACCTATGTACTCACAATTACTTACTTATGGTACTTAATATATATCTGAATCCATTTACAGTAAAAATGACGTTCGCAGTTTGCTTTAGTGTATGTTAGATTTTCTTTGAGACTTTATTACACATATATACTGAATTATTATGGCTATCAATAGACATGTTTGTTTGTGAAATCTTTTTGACCATTAAAGGTTTAATTCCCATGGACGAATCGTCATTGTTTTTGTCCTCATTGCATGATGAATAGTAACGCTTGGAGGTATTATAAGAACAACTACTTGTGACCATTCTAATTGTGATCTTGTGCATTAAAGTTTTTCTGTAATGATTACATCATTACCCCTTATACCTAGATAAAGAAGATGAGGCCGTAGTTGAGCTAATCAAATTCTATTGAATTGTATGAGATAAAATTATGGTAGACCCTATTAATATGAATTGTTAATGAGTAGTTATTAATAAGAATAATTGATAATATGGAATAATTGACTAAAAATAGGAGTTGTGAGTCTTTTATCATTATAATTAAATATAATTATAATAAGATATAGAATGATAGCCCTACGAGTGTAGGCGACGTAGTAAGAGAGGTGTGGGTGGGTGGGTAAAATTTGAGTACGTGAGTTCTGTGTGAGGGATAATGTGAGAATGAGGTAGGTGGAGGTATAGAAGTAGTACACGAGGCTGATACACTAGAGAGAGCGGGGAGAGCCCACATGTGTTGCAAGTTAGGAGGGGAGACACCAGGGGGAATAATGACCACCCCTGACCATAGGCCATGGGCCACCGATTATATAAGATTCGAGGGGAAAATATTCTAATGTTTTAGCTGTTCCAGAAAAATGCTTTCCTACATGGGCTATTTCATGAGAAACTAATCAATAGACAAATTTCTACTGGAAACGGGAAGTGGGACATCACAAACTACATAAAGCCACTCTCCCAGAAGAGATCCTGCGTTCTACTTCCTGCCGTTGCTTGTATCTCTGCCCCAACCTGCCTGTTTGGACCCAAATCTGGCCCCTACGCCAGTTTTTGTAATATCTTAAATTTTGAGGGCTTTTTGAGGTATTTTGTGTTCTCCTTGTAAATAGAGATGAACATATTTATATGGTAAATAAGATAATCTCATTTCTGTTATCAAATATTTCAAACCAGACACAGTCTCTGGGACTACTTTCTACAGTGGAAAGCACATCATGTGTTGCAGGGCTTTGTTTTGTCAACAATGCCCATGTGCTCTTCTGAAGGGGCAGTCTAATCAACTGTGGATTCCCATTATAAAATGGTTTAAGTATGAAAAAGAAACAACCGAATTGTCTGTGAAGCTCCTTAACTCAGCGCAAACAGGGCTGGATGGCCAATCTAGGCCATATACCTGGTGTGATGCACTGTGATACCAGTAGTTTCAAACATATACAGTAAAACCCCGCTTAAGGGGGCACCCTCGGTTCCGGGCCAAGTGCCCCCTTAAGCGGGGTGGCCCCTTAAGCGAGGTTTTCAGGATGCCAGTGGTTATACAATAGAGAATACTTACATAAATGAAGGAAATGATGGTTATTAGGTTAAAAGGTTTATTAATGAATAAACAAATAAATATAAATTATACAATATAAAGGGATATAAATGAATATAAATGTACAAAAAATTCAAAATAAATAGATAAAAGAGGTTGAAGATGGATAGCCCTTCCTTGTGAAATTTGCTCCTTTTTACACCCCCGTTCAATGTCACCCCCCCCCCCCCCCCACACACACACACACACACACACACACACACACACAACCCCCCAATATAAAGGAATATAAATGAATATAAATGTACAAAAAATTCAAAATAAATAGATAAAAGGGGTTGAAGATGGATAGCCCTTCCTTGTGAAATTTGCTCCTTTTTACACCCCCGTTCAATGTCACCCCCCCCCCCCCACACACACACACACACACACACACGCAACCCCCCACCCCCCCCCCCCCCCCTCCCCACCCCCCCACCCCAATTCCTAATTTTCATAATTTTCATGATCTAAGCTAAAGTGAGTCTGCAGTAACAAAAAGTTTCACTTTTTTCTTGGATACTTAGAATAAAGATAGAAGCACAATTCAAAGTGTTTCAGGAAGTCCTTGTAAAAAAAATTTGTAAGGGCTAGCTTTCATAAGGCTGAGATATTTCTAAGATTTTCATCTCAGGGACCACTTTTGATGTTTTTTTATGGCGGGCAACAGTCTCAACACTGTCATTCTGAAGTGACAAAAAGTTTCCCATTTTTCTTGAATACTTGGAATGAAGAAAGAAACACAATTCAAAGTGTCCATGAAAGGCCTGTAAAAACTATTTTGTAAGGGCTAGGTCTCATAAGGCTGAGACATTTTTCAGATTTTCATCTCGTGGAGTACTTTTGATGTTTTTTGGGGTCAGGCAGCAGTCACAACAATATCATTCTGTAGTGACAAAAGTTTCCCATTTTTCTTGAATACTTAGAATAAAGATAGAAGCATAATTCAAAGTGTTTCAGAAAGTCCTGTAAAATCTTTTTTAAGATTTTCATCTCTGGAAGCACTTTTGATGGTTTCCTGTTGAATAAAGGATTTTCGGAACTATTTCATAGAAGACACTGAAATTCCATAGGCAATCAGGTACCCTAGTTAAAGAAAGCTAAAAATTACTAGAATTTTATAGCCTAAATTAAATGTTTTTATGTCTTCTAGGTTCTTCCATGCTCTTTGTAAGAATTCTAGGTTTTTCCAGGCCTTGAAAACCCAAAAGCATAATTCGAGGCTTTTCCAGGTTTTTCAGGCTCTCTACGAACCCTGTGGACCCTGTTCCTTACAAGATTGTAATCACAGGCCTTTCTGGGCACTTTGAATTGTGCTTCTATCTTTATTCTAAGTATCTTAGAAAAATGGGAAACATTTTGTCACTACAGGATGACAGTGTCTGAGAGTGTTGTCCTACATAAAAACCATCAAAAGTGTCACTGAGATGAAAATCTTTGAAATGTTGTAGCCTTACGAGACTTAGCCCTGACAAAATATTTTTTACTGGCCTTTCATGGACACTATGAGTTGTGTTTCTATCTTCATTCTACGTATTCGAGAAAAATGGGAAACTTTTTGCCACTTCAGAATGACCGTGTTCAGACTGTTGCCTGAGATAAAAATACATCAAAAGTGCTCCCCAAGATTAAAATCTTAAAAATGTCTCAGCCTAATGAAACCTAGCCCTTACAAAATACTTTTTACAGGCCTTTCATGTACACTTTGAGTTGTGTTTCTATCTTCATTCTACGTATTCGAGAAAAATGGGAAACTTTTTGTCACTTCAGAATGACCGTGTTCAGACTGTTGCCTGAGATAAAAAATACATCAAAAGTGCTCCCCGAGATTAAAATCTTAGAAATGTCTCAGCCTAATGAAACCTAGCCCTTACAAAATACTTTTTACAGGCCTTTCATGGACACTTTGAGTTGTGTTTCTATCTTCATTCTACGTATTCGAGAAAAATGGGAAACTTTTTGTCACTTCAGAATGACCGTGTTCAGACTGTTGCCTGAGATAAAAATACATCAAAAGTGCTCCCCGAGATGAAAATCTTAGAAATACCTCAGCCTTATGAAACCTAGCCCCTGCAAAATAGCTTCTACAGGACTTTCTGAAACACTTTCAATTGTGCTTCTATCTTTATTCTAAGTATTCGAGAAAAATGGGAAACTTTTTGTCACTTCAGAATGACCGTGTTTAGACTGTTTCCTGAGATAAAAATACATCAAAAGTGCTCCCAGGGATTAAAATCTTAGAAATACCTCAGCCTTATGAAACCTAGCCCTTACAAAATAGTTTTACAGGTATTTCTGAAACACTTTGAATTGTGTTTCTATCTTCATTCTAAGTATTCGAGAAAAATGGGAAACTTTTTGTCACTTCAGAATGACCGTGTTCAGACTGTTGCCTGAGATAAAAATACATCAAAAGTGCTTCCCGAGATTAAAATCTTAGAAATGTCTCAGCCTTATGTAACCTAGTCCTTACAAAATAGTTTTTACAGGTATTTCTGAAATACTTTGAATTGTGCTTCTATCTTCATTCTAAGTATTCAAGAAAAATGGGAAACTTTTTGTCACTTCAGAATGACCGTGTTCAGACTGTTGCCTGAGATAAAAATACATCAAAAGTGCTTCCCGAGATTAAAATCTTAGAAATGTCTCAGCCTTATGTAACCTAGTCCTTACAAAATAGTTTTTACAGGTATTTCTGAAATACTTTGAATTGTGCTTCTATCTTCCTACTAAGTGTTCGAGAAAAATGGGAAACTTTTTGTCACTTCAGAAATGTCTCAGCCTTATGAAACTTGGCCCTTACAAAATAGTTTTTACAGGTCTTTCTGAAACACTTTGAAATGTACTTTTAGAGATACACTGTCCATGTTTTTTCCAAAGGTCTCCAATTGTGGTAAACAAATCTGGAACGCTATCACCAGTGCTATACATCATGCGGTTGATCTAAAGGAGTTCAAAAGACTTGTAAAGGAATGTATTCCCAATATGACTGGAGATGCAAGACTGTTAGGTGAATAAACCAAAAATAAAAATTATCGTTGTGTATCGGGAGGTCCATCGTATAATGAATCGGTGGCAGTGGATACGGGGTTTGATAGGCCCTACAAGTGTCTGAGCTACTATATTCTTGTTATCTGAATTGATATTATGTCCATTGAACTTTTTAGTGTGGTGTCTAGTGTGATTGTGTCATAACTGTCCACCTTTCAAATGCTATCATTTGTGATTCATCCTACCTTGAAGTGTCTGCTGAATATCGTGTCGATATTCATGACGTGACGAGCGGTCCTTTCCTGATAAGAGCAAAAACGGGAGTGCCGTCTGGCGGCAAACTTTAGTACTTCTAAGTAGCCCTGAAGACCAAGAGAGCCACCTTCTGTGCGCCAAGATAACTAAATTTTGTGGTCATTTTACGGTGGCGCCACAGGTCTGGTGATTTCTGAATACTTTTCATTACCAGTCAAATGTGTTCCTTGTCATTCATTTTAATTAATGACAAATGTGTAAATCTAACTATTTTTTATCTAGTTTATCCTTGGAATATTTATAGGTAAAATATGTCTTTGCTTGATTTACATAGGAAATGTACTGAATACAATTGTGCTCCTCAATTCTTTAAAATAAAAAGACGGTGACCTATGTATTTTAAAATGTGTATGTTTAGTACTGTGCATCTGCTATATTCTGTAAAAGTTTGAGGAAAATGATTTAGGTTTTACTTTGTGAAAAGCAACGTTTTCGAATTTCCTGTATAATATTATCATTATTGATCTCTAAATCAAAAGCTAACATGGTGACCCTCTAATTTTAAATGTATTCTACAACACTTCGCGTTCATCAAATTAAATTTTCAATAAAAAGACATTGGTTCTCAAGTTCAAGACAAATTGTCCGATATGCCTTTAAAGTGGTCCTTGGTAGTTTTGCAGGCTCCCAAGCATTGACGTTGGACTTCAGTGCTTGACTTGCTCATATTTATCTGAAAATCTGTTTTTATACTTCTTTTCGGAGCGAGTTCCCTAAACGACTATACGGCTATTTTGGGGCAGAGTTCTCCAGTATTTCTCTAATGCATGTACTTTGACTTTAAACCGTAGGCTATTGGTCGTATAAGAGAGATTATGAAATTGTAGTCTATAGCCTAAGTGGGTTCAGCGTCGCCGGTCAGAGATTGCTTTTAGTCGCAAGTCAAACCTTTGAATAGCAACTGGATAATTCTGAGTAGAAACTCAGCAATGTCCTGGAGTAACCCAGAAAAGAAACATCAGTATAAAACTTGTACATACGCATAATAGAGAGCAATTAGCATGATGCATACTTATAAACCTACAAGCATACAATAAAGGATAAGCTATTTAATTGACTGCGTAGTTCATAATCAGATCAGTGAGCATAAGTATCGAGGTAATCAGCATATGGGATTAAGAAACAAGATTAGGCATACGCAAAACAGTGCCCTGTGTAGAATGCATGCTTTTTGCTAGTGATAAATGAAATAGCCATGCTTGTAAAGTCCCTCATACATAGTCCAACGCCTGGATCTCATAGACGTTAAATAGACAAACAACACCCAGATATTTCTTTGAATAATATTTTTTTATTCATTCGCACATAACATTTTACATTGGATAGCAATATCTATCTTGCACTGTAAATTCGTTGCAGTGGATATATTTTTACATAAGGGTCGCTGTCTCATTGCTATATTTAAACATTAAACATTACTCTTAATTCGTTAGTGCTAGCTAACATCTCATAATTAGGAATTATATCCTCTCCTTTTTATTTGTATACTTACATATCATTAAATGAGTACTGAGCATATATTACTGATGATAATACAAAATCTTATGCATTATGGGTTTTGTTTTGATTTAAAAGTACCTATAGAACATATAGAATTGTCCTTTCACGCTACTTCTATCATTTGCAGCAAAGTATCATGGACTTCAAGTATATTCACATATCAAGAACCGATGAAGCAATAAACCAATATAAATGCATGATGATGACAACAAATGATATTCAGCGAGGAGAAGTAGATTGAAACAATATGAAGAAATACGTTTAGTCCTTTATGAGCATAAATGGAATGAGAATATCGTTAGAAAGCAATCACAGGACCATTGCAGCATAACTAATTTAGTCCTGTATCCTAGCAGTTGCATCACACATTCATCCTGAGCATAATTTAGAAGCAACACATAAGTCCTGAACATATATAGGCACCGATTTCAAACATCTTACAAGTATAATCATGGACCCCAGGGTTTCATTGGTTACTATATTCTAACCCACATTAAACTATAATGATAATATTGTTTTCTATATATACATATACATATGTTTATATTGCTAAAAATCATGAAAATAAAGTACATTTGCATTTATATCTTATTTGAAATAACACATAAAAATGCCTGGAGGCATAGTCAGGCCCTACACGGTAATGCCTCGAGGCATCTTCATGATTGAGTTAAATGATGTTTGAATGCAATGATACTGACATCATCTGAAAGGCAAAGATCATCTAAAAGGCATAGAGACAACTTTGAAACTGTTGAGCCACTGCAGATTCCAACTTGATGTCAGAGAGTTTGTCTGATAGGCCCAGGTGCCAGTGTAGCAACGGGCTATGGGGTGCGTCATCGCTGATTCCTTGATACACTGGAGAGGTGCCAAGAAGGCGAGCTAGGTCCTTGGGAATGGAAACTGCATTGAAACGATCAAAGCCCTCCACCCCCTCCACAGGGGGTGGTGTCAGTCGCTGCCAGGTGCCCCGACCTACATGTCCAGCCCACATCCGGCTCACAAAGGGACACACTTTCTCAATGAAATATGTGGAGCCATTGTATAACGATTGCACTGTACAATCATTATCCAGCTGGACGAATGCTTTGTTACTGGAGCCAATGGCAATATTGGACTCATAGGGGAGATTGTCTTTGCTTGGAAGGTCAATATCGATGTTTTCTTTACGCGTCCATGAATTTTGTCCACGGTCATACATTAGGAGTATGTCGAATTTGAGTGTATCTTTATACAGGGTTTGTTTTCTGTAGGCATAGATTTTATCCTTATCCCCTGAGAGTCTGAATGTGGCATGCCTCCAGCCGCGGATGGACATCTGTGTTGGGAGCCGTAGGTCTTCCTTTGTTAATGGTACCCTTTCCAGTGGAACAATAACATATTTGCTGCTGGGATCCTTTTGTAGAGACATCCAGAATGGGCCTGTCGATTGTCTTGTTTGATCTTGAGCCCATATATATGTTTGTTCATGCTGGGAGACAACACTGTATGAGAGCAGAGGTGATGTGGTCTGAGCCCATGGAAACAATTGGCAAATTTCAAAATCGAGAAGTTTAACCCATACTAGATTGTGTATCTCCCACACATACATTGCATGTTTCACCACGCCACTATCCGTATCCTTATGGTCCTCAAGTAAGAATAGTTGTGAGTCAAAACAGAACATCCTTCGTGATAGGGCTGTTTTATTGGGAAAACTAATGGTCTTGAAGGTGTTTGTTTGGTAATCTACAAAGGCACTTCTGTGTTTGACTCCTCCATCATAGACAGCCTCATGATCAATGAACCCCACATGTTCTGTCTGAAGCAGGAACCCCCAACTGGAATCATCAATGCGGTTGATAAATTTCCACATGTTTTGTCTGGTAAGGTACATGTAGATATCAAATACGACTGGAGACTGCATATCTTCCGCCGCTCCATCTTTGATTTTGAAATAACCAAATATTGCTTCATCCATTGTCTCCTCATTGTCTACCATATCGATGTCATCAATGTCCGGCGTGGTGATCAGTTCCAATTGAGCAATATTTTTCTGTGGCTGGTTTGTGCCCTGTAATGGAATATCAGACTCAATCAGCTGTAGTATCTCACAAGATAAAGTGCCCACTTTGTGATGTTGCTGCCAAGCTAACACGAATTTTAGCACCTCATCCTTGGCCACAGGATCAAATAAGCCTCTTTGAATGACCTTCCTCATGAAGCTTTCATCCAACTCTAAAAGGTCTTTTGTCTTGAGAATATAATCCTGGAAACGGCTAGTTGCAATAGCCTGACACATCACTTCGACCTCCTGCAGTTGATATGTATCCGCCAGCTTCCAAATACTGATACAGTTTTTTGGGGCGAGATTTGCGAGGAGATACTTGGAGCAGGCACCTCTGAGGTCCTCCATCAGAAGATGTGTGGCAGTGTTTAGAAGCTCCTCAATGTTATCCTTGGTGATCTCCACCTTGCCTGTGTACATGAAATTGACCAGAACCCTCAGAGTATCTGCTGACCAGAACAGGTAGGATAGGTCATGTGTAGCAGTCGTCGACCATCTTCCTGAGAGAAATGCCTCAAAGTATTCACTGCGGGCGCAGAGAACGGCCTGGTGGGCCCTTACCCCAACGCCATGAGCAGTTAATGTGATGTCGTGAAACCTCCCCTCTTGAGTCTGTAGGTAGAGACTTCGTAGCAGCTTCACCTCATGGTCTTCTATATGGAAGTTGAGAGTGGCAGTGTCTTTGTGTACTGACATCTTGTTCCTTTAGAATTAGCATTAGTCAGAATCTGAAATGAATAATAGGTTGTTGTCAGTTTTAAATAAAACAATCATATTTTGGAATACCTTGTGAATCGTACCCCTGAGGTAATTAGGAATAGTTATGGAATCGGCTCTTTTATGTTTGTGGAAAGCTTCAGAACCTATCCAACTTAATCTGTGTTATTACCGATTGATATTTTATCAATGATCAGAGGTTGAGATATGGCATTATTGTTATGCTTAAATACACCTTAAATGTTGTAGTTACGCTATTTTACATTGGTCATTTGCCATAGAGTTAGGGATTACTCTGGGAAGATTTGATCAGGTCGTAGACGAGGAGTTATCAGAGACCACACGCTTGTCAGATGATTTAGCATGGACCAGGTGATAAGATTCGGTCTATATCATTACACAGAGAGTGCACGATATCACAGGTTAAATGAGGTGTGGTACACGTAATAAGATGGTATAGTGTTCGACCTGTGTTCTCATCTGGGTCATTTACTGGTCAAAGTGCAACGGCGCATTTTGCCTTTGACCCACGAATCGTTTAGTCCATCTACCTTTAGACTTTATCTTGACCTGTTATCAAGTGTCATTAAACTGACCGGATATCCTATCCTCAAATTCAGAATTTCTACCAGAAAATCCTATAATATGAAACTTTGTTTGGCCAAGGTCAAACCTTAGCCCAACACTCTTTATCTTTTTTTGTTAATGATTTAGTTTCATATATGGAAAATGTTCATGTACAAATGTATGCAGATGATACTATCATTTATGTACATGGTGCTTCCAGAGATCAAATCCAGAGTAGACTTCAGTTGGCACTCGATAGATTCGAACTATAGAGTGAACAAACCAAATTAAAATCATTATTATTGTGAATTTTGGCACAACGGTTAAATGTAAACAAATTGTACGTACTATGTTAAGCTTAAATGACTTTGAAATACAAAATGTAGAAGATTATAAATATCAGGAAATACACCTTGATGCTGGATTGACTTTTTCATTATATGTAATATCAATATTGATATCTCCGATGACTATAATATCTAAGTTAGGCTTTTTAATGTCCATTATTGTTCCATTATTGTTTCTCAATTAGGTGGTCTATATCATCGGTTTCACAAAGTCCTTTGTAAGAAATATTACTTGCATTTCGACATCCCTTAGGCTTCTAAATTTATACTCTCTCTCTAGAAGTAATCTTTAAATATGAGCTTATTATCAATCAGTGTGAGAAGACGCCCCCCCCCCCCCCCCTCCGTCTTTGGATCTAATTCATCTGGATTTTCTCTCCAGTTCCTATCGCAGCTTAAAGAAGTATAATCAGGAAATTAGTATGTATTGAGCTTATCATAATGAGTCATCCAAGATTCTGAGAAACTAACCACATCAATATTTTTATTATTGAATTAATTTTAATGTTCAATCCTAAACTTCCATATTTCGCTTTTACACTCCATACATTCAAATGTATTATCTTCATTCTCGAAGTGTTTGATAACTCTTCAGTATTGGTCGGTTGACCCATTAACATAAACCTATACATGTATGTATGATGCAACCATCACTGTGCTATATAGAGAAAGGTCTCCCTACACACCAGATCTGTTATCTCAGACAAGATAAGGCCATTTTGTTTTGTGATATGATACCTCATGCTCAGATGTATTATTTCCCAGGGAGGATGACTGGTGGTAAAGCAGGACGTGAACTATATATCCAACAGATAAATCTAAAGAGCAGCCTGTGGATAATGACATCATAGCTCATGGTTTTATCTCATGAAAAGGTCAAAAGGTGTCACATCATATTGTACACACAGAATACCACCCTTAGTTACCTATAGAATTGAACTCATTGTGAATGAAATAGATAATGACATATGAATGTATGCGTATTCAGTATGAATGGATCTAGTTTGGACTAGTTGTTAGATGCAGGTTGATATACAAATCTAGAATGTCATTGGGGGCATCCAAGGTGAAACTCAAATAAGTCTTCTTTTCAAAATCTGTCTGACTACTACTTTTTTTTATTCACTCAACGTCATACTTGAGTACAGCACGCAATCTGCCGAGGCAGGTTTTCATTGTTGTGTCCAAATATAGAAACCAATTACAATCGTTTGAGTTCCATCCTTAAAGGATGAATGATAAGCTGGTGCTCACTCTAGTAAGTGGCATGGTGACAGAGTGGAATAAGTAATTCCAAACTTAGTACAGGTAAAGTGAAGCAAGGTAAAGTAAAGTAAATGAGATGAGATGAGATATGATGTTGTGAGATTTATCCTACCCCTAATATACGATCCCATAGGCTTAACATTGAGTTTCCCTATGCCACGCTGACTGGCATACGAAGTTTTATATGCCACTAGTGGCATACAGAATTGTTATCACGGAATAATACAAAAAAACTACGCTAGTATCAAGAGCTATGATAACCACGGTGCAGTAGTTGAATGATTAACAGGGGCTAACTGGTCCCCGACTGATTCCATCGTTGTTGTACCCTCGGGCTGCGTTAATAGGAAGATGTGTGGTTTACATTAGCTTAATTGTATAAGATGTTTAAATAATTTTTAAGAGTTCCCCATGGTGCAGAAGTCTTGTTTGTTAGTGAAAAAGGTCGGTGGGGGTTCGTTATTTGTGCATGAGAACGTGAAAGAAAACAACTCCCAGGACAGCACCATACACTTCCCATCTACATCGATCGATATCCAGCAAAATTTTACGCCAGACGGGGAAAATGGTCCAGGTTGATGCAATACACAAATGCAGGTCAGCAATGAGGGCATACTGTGTACTCTACGGAGGAAGCAGGGTTTCCAAAAGGGGGATGCCCTATTGTTGGGCACGGATGAATGCGCCATACGGGACCCAAATTGATTCTTTCTTTGTGGCTAAGCTACAACCAAAGTGTCCTGGTTAGGCCTACCTACAAAACATGGATGAGTCATGTCTCGATAGAAACTCTTACCTAAAGTTTTTAAAATTCCGGATCCAGAGATTACCTAAATATTTACAAATTCCATTTGTAGTTATGATACTAAATATTCAAATAAATCTATACATTCAGAAATGATTTATTTATCTATTTACATGTATGTGCATGCACTTTACACATATATTTTCACATTTATATATATACATGTATTTTGGTTGTATGTACGTCTGTATGTATACTACTACTACTACTGCTACTACTGCTACACTACTACTACTACTACTACTACTAGCCTACTTCTTTACCGCACTACGTGCTTGTGCACACGGCACTTGGCAATCCTTTGCATTACTTTTCTCCATTCCCTTCTGTCATCTCCACTCCCGTCTGTCATGTACGTGACTATATACATGAAAATATGTTCCTTGGCTCTGTTAAAGTGTACCTATATGCATGCTTGGGTGGATTACTAAATTCACAGATTGGGGGGAAATATATGCAAATACATTTAAGCAAACGTTTAATGAGTCTTTATCCTTAACTAAATGCATATTTCAGTCAATTGGATTAGATAACTCTTTACAAGTTGGGAAATATATTAGATTTATCAAAAGTCCTGTATATATGTATTGAACCCGTGAGGCAGCAGTGGTAAAGCAAATCAACCTTGGCTGTGGTGCTATTCTGAAGTACCATTCTCCGTTAAAGCCATTCAATTCTTCTATTTAAACAAGTTAGGCCAGCTTTTACTTATTTAAAACGTATTGATTGAGAAAAGCTTGTCAGCGAATTAATTATTTATATTTTAGAGCTAAATTCAGACACATGGACAGATAATGAGTATAAAAATCCCTTTATATGGAGAGACGAGGACTACACGTCGTATCGCTAATTGCATAATTATTATATCCACGTCAACAACGGGGTTCTAGCTCACCGCTTTCAAAGAACTAGATCTCTGTCGCTGTTTAGTGTAACCTACGTGCCACCATGCCCCACTGGGTGCGCCGAGAACAGCTGACCTGCCTCCGGCTGGAAGTAAGCCCTACTCTATGCAATACTTATTATTCCTACCTCATAAACTCTTGTGTAACATGCATGTTCTAAAGTAGATAGATAGCCACAAAGTGCGTTGTACCTACCTACGTGTTTGATTTCCCGATTGCTGTCTACTGACATTGGTGTATGGATGGCAGATCATTGGCGAGGAAAGTCGTCTCTCTCTGTTGACAGTCAGCCCTCCAGTGTGTTGTTTGACCGCCTGACCTCGATTCAGGCTAGCTCGGGAGGCTTGGCCGCACTAGCCAATGAGAATGCACGAATATGTACACGCCTCTCGACATGACAATAAACAAACCCGGGGACACGACGACATTCTGCATGAAGTGAGGTCACACAGCCACAAAACAATGTTAGTTGGTCACATAAAATACCAGGACAGCTGTGGCTACGTAATGCACAACAATCAATAACATGTGGAACGATACCTATGATACAGGCAGCTAAATGAGTGAATAACATGTGATTAGTACATGTATGTATATTAGGGTTTAGGTAAAATAGTCACCCCCGAGTTGTTACACTGGCTAAATTATGGAACTGTGTAGAACTGTTCAAATGAGACAGATTAGTCATAAAACACAAAGAATTGTGTCGCTTGCGCATTGGCAATACATGTAATTATAACACTGCACGAACACCATCGTTTTACTTATGAATTCGCCCGGCGTATATAAGTAAGTATTTTGCGTATACAAGATATGCACTTCCACGATGGCGTATATAGGAATAAACTGGTGGTTTTCGTGCATTATCTCACCCCTGGTATAAGTTTGGCCATAGGAATAACATTAGAAAAATATACTCAACGATCACCCTGGTAAAGTGACAATACTACGCCACGGCCGTGGCATAGTGGATTTGCTAAGTATATTCTGATTATTCTGAAGTTGTGATGTTATTTAAACAATAGAAAGGGGTGAGATAAATCCAGAACCGCACTCGAATCGTAAAATAGACAATACTCCACTCGTTTGGCTGTGCCATAATCGTCACTCGGCTTCGCCTCGATGATGATTGCGGCCCAGCCAAACTCGTGGAGTATTGTCTATTTATACGATTCTCGATGCAGTTCTATATTTATAAGTGTAATGCACTGTTGAAGGGGTGGCTATCAGTACTGATTGGTGTTTTTTTTCATTGACAACCGGGGCAATGATCAAGTGACCGTCTTTAAGAAAACAAATGAGAGGAACATTGGTGTTCCTTGGTAACAACGCCACTTCAGGTGTATACATGTACACTCTGTTTCTGTGTATACGACAGCAGTTTGTTGCCTGGCAAAAGTGATAAATATATCCATAGAACGTTGACCCATATACCTAACAGACTGCGAAGCAAAATGCTATGTATCAATTGGGTCTCATTCCCCGAGGCAATGCTTGTGCACCAAATGAAGTCTATACTACATGTTAGTTATTGGCTTCCGTTGATTCTCAAAAATGTATTTTTTATTTCGGGGTAAATCTTTACTCTTTATCCGTTCTTGATCTCTGCAAATGAATTTGGAGGTAAACATGCCAAACATTTAGAGGTAGATCTCTCAGATATGTATTTCATAAATGTATGTGTTGCTGATAAGACCTTTTTTCATTGGCCGACATATACTGTGTAGATTTTCTGTGTTCTCCTAATAGCCTATTTCCATTTTGTGTTCGCAGTGCTAAGGTCCGTCGGTGGTTCCTGACTGCAGTGTGTATCAGTGATGGCCAACATAGTGCAAACGTATCTTTGGTCTAAATAAAATTTACCCTCATGTTTTAGGTAATTCACATGCATCAATATAAGTTTGATGTGTGCATTAAATTCACATACATATATATTTGTCAGAATGTAGATAACAAATCTACTACATTCCATTAATTTTCAGTTATGTAAAAGAACAAAAACAAAATTAATCTATCAATAGATATCACAGAGCTATCGTTTTGAGTAAGATTAATTTGTACATAAGCAAATTTAATCAATTCAAATTGTGTGTGTGTTGGAAAAGCATTATGTCCACCATGAATTCAGCCTAAATTCGATCTATAGTTGCACTTATAATAAATTGGCTTTACTAACACCCCAAATACCTATCAGGATACATATACATTCTATTTGCAGCAAGTAGAAAGTGAATGTGGACAAAACTATTCATAGACTTCAAAGTATAGAATTGTCATTGAATTAATTATTTTTATTTTTTCCATATTTCATTACATTTATCAGTGTCTAGTATATTTAACTGCAGTCTTGAATACCTCATACCGGGACGTTCAGATAGATTGCTGCACGATGAGGCCTAAGTTCATGTAATCAATATAATTGTGTGTATGATATAAGGGTCATTCCACCAGAAAATGTACTTTTGGTAAAAAAGGGGTATGTCACGTCCGACATATAAAAAAACACTCATACAAAAGTTGATGATAGAGAAATATATTTCATTTTTTGTAAGACATAAAGTTTGTACCAAGTATGCCAAGCATAGTCTGATGTTATAGACAAGTGGAAAAAATGAACTACATATGCAATCTTTTTCTGTGCTGCCTCAAAGATGCAAATAAAGAAGGTGTTCTTCAAGGGATTACAAAATGAATTTTGTTTTTTCTGTCACTATCTAAATACAAAAGTTTCACATTTTTAAATCACAGAAATACTTATATAGGTTATATACATGATTTATGTCAGATTAGAAGATGTTCCATGCATTATTTCTTGAGCTAATAGCTTCTGGGAAAAAGGTTTAAAAATCTCTCGGACGTGATATTTTTAATAACGGACGTGATAGAACAGTAAATTCCACTTTCTTGATGAGAAATCTGAAATATGTCCCAAATTATTAAAAGTTCATGTTTCCTTTTGAAAATACATACATTATCTTCAATTCAACCACATATAAGAGTATCTTAAATGCAAATGACCTGTTTTTTTTCTTGAAAAACGACAAAGAATGTTCAACTCTTTCTTTCTGATCACACTCAGAATAAAGTAAAGTACATTTTTCTCTTACATTTTGTGCTAAAAACCGTCTAGAAACTTTTTTTCTTTGCTTTTAAATACAAAAAATGCTAACTTTAACCTTAATATTCATTGAAATACCACATTTTGTGTAGACATCCTAAATCTCTTGGACGTGATTTTCTTGATAACGGACGTGACAGACCAGTAACTTCCACTTCCACAAACACAAAATATGGACCAAAATCTGAAAAACTTTTGTTTGTTTTTGCTAATATATATACATGATTTTCAATACAACGACCTATAAGAGTACCTTAAATGCCAATGACCTGGTTTTTTTTCTGGAAAAACTGCAAAGAATATGAAACTCTTATTTCTGATGCCACTCACAATACAGAAGAGTATATTTTTCGCTTACATTTTGTGCTAAAAAAACGTCTGCAAATCTTTTCTCTATGCTTTTAAATGCCAAAAACGCTAACTTTAACCTTAATATTCATCCAAATGCTACATTTTGTGTGTACATCATAAATCTCTCGGACATGATATTTTTAATAACGGACGTGACAGACCAGTAACTTCCACTTTCTTGATCACAAACATGAAATATGTACAAATTGCTGAGAAAATCTTCTTTGGTTTTGCAAATATATACATCAGCTTCAATTCAACCACATATAAGAGTACCTTAAATGCCAATGACCTGTTTTTTGGGGAAAAACTGCAAATAATATCAAGCTCTTGCTTCTGATACCACTCAGAATACACAAGAGTACATTTTTCATTTACATTTTGTGCTAAGAAGCATCTGCAAACCTTTTCTCTATCTTTTTAATTTTATCTTTTTCTCATCTCCTTGTTCCTCTAGCCCTTAGATTTTTTTTTTTTTTTTTTTATCATTTCTTTATTCGTCGTAAATAGATACAGAGTGATTACGGTAAGTCCAGGGTTTACCAATTACATACAACGAATAAAGGGGCCGAGATCTCAGTCATCTGAGACTGATTTTCATGATCTCGCCTACCAAAAAAAAATAGTAAGATCCCATAAATGAACCGAGGTATAATATATAAAGAAAAAAATAGTCCTTTGCACAACAAATACTTTCAGATATAATACAAAGAATACGTAGTTGATAACATCAAATCATGTAGAGTTAATATGGAGAATGTCAAACTGAAAAAATACCTGCATATACAATGTCAATAACAAAGTCCAAGCTAATATATTGTCTGCCTTACACAGAGAACTGTGTTAATAATTAGATACTATTGCCTTTAATTTATCCCGCGTTAGTGCTTTAAAAGTCTTGTAGTTTGGGGTGTTACGAACAATAGCTGGTTGATCATTCCATAAGCAGCCACCAATAAAATGAACAGATTTTTGGTAGGTACCACAGTTAGGTTTGAACACTTGTGAAACAGGAGCCTCAAATAAACGTGTTTGTCTTTCACAGCCAGTTACATTTATATTGGAAGAAATTCTTTTAAACATAAAATTTAACATATGTGCTTGTCTACGGTCCCTCAAGAAAGGAATATTGGCTAATATATGAAGCTGGTTATTGCTGGTGTATCTACGAGACTTAAGACATATACGGAGACATTTGTTTTGGATAATTTGCAATTGCTGTAACTGATTGTGAGTACATCCCATGATAAAGATATCACCATAGTCAAAAAATGGAAGTATAGCTCTCTTGTAAATATCTAGTGCAGCTTTCTTGGTTAAATATGGCCTCATTTTTGATAACTGGTACATACGGAAAGAGAGAGTTTTTTTAAGATTACTCACGTGAAACCTAAAATCTAGTAATCTGTCAAGATAGATACCAAGATATTTATATGATACTGCGTTGATGATTGGTATATCATTTACATCTAAGTGGTGATTTCCAATGTGACGTTTGTTCTTCGTTGTAAAGCACATATACTTAGTCTTACTGATATTCATAGACAATTTGTTTTGGAGACACCATAAATAGAGCTGGTCGAGGTCCTCTTGCATTTTCGGAAAAAGTTCATTGATTTTACCATGCCTATATACTACAGTGTCATCGGCGTAGAGTATGGCATTGGTATCACCCAGGGCAGATGAATAACAAAAAAAGAAGAGGGCCTAAAGTACTACCCTGGGGTACACCACTGCGCACAAATTTCTCAGATGAATGTATACTGTTAACTTTAACACATTGTTGTCGGTCCGACAGATAGTTCATAAACCAGTTAAGTAGTTGATCACGAACACGAAGATGAGTCCTTTGGAGGTTTCCTCTCATCCGGAGGTAACGGTTTACACCCCATGCTTTCAACATATGGCTCATATGTAGGGGGCCATCCATATGCATGCACTGAGGGGGGGGGGGGTAGGGGGGATAGGGTGGTTAAAATTTTGTGCATAGGCTACTTCTGTGTTTTATTGTGAACAAAAATAAGGTAGGGGGGGGGGTTGGTAGGGTCGAAAATTTGAGATATTGTGTGTACATACTTTATGGATAGCCCTAAAACTGAAAAAAGAGAAAACAAAAAAATTAGCAAACTACCTATTAAATAACATTCAAAAGGTACATTTGGTTTCAAAAATTGTGTTCTTTGCATGACTATTGTTCACACTAAATATTTAGAATAGATATTTTGTCCACAAACTTAATACGATGGCTGTAAGAACAAAAATATTACCAAAATCAGATTTTGGGCAAAAATGTCCACAAAAAAAATTCTCAAAATGATTTATTTTTTTCATCACACCATAGAATATAACCGTCTTCAGTATTCCAGGTGATTTTATCCAAGGTTTGTCCAAGTCTTATAGTTCAGGTATGGCTTTAAAAAATCATGCATCACGTCCGACATGAAAATAAACCACTATAGGTAGTAGCTCAATCTCATAATCATTTCAATTTTCGATTAGATATGGAGTACAATAGGCAAACATTAAGAAAAAACAAAACAGATGATCCTTACACTCATTTTCATACTTGTTATGAGACAAAACCAAACTGGGCGTCACGTCCGACATACATATATATCGGACGTGACGGCGGCTACAAAAATGTATGAAAAAAATACATTTATACATGGACTTTCTTCACTTTTTCTCCCTAGACTTATGAAATGATACTTGGTGCACATAATGAACAACTTTCGTTACTATATTCTAGTAATTTAATCTCATTCAAACATAGTTCCTAGTCAATTCAGTCAAAATACTTCACCCATATCACATCCGTGATGGCTATTACAACATGATAGGTGTACAACCTGAGTCCAGATACTATGCAGTCTTTTAAACATGCATTTTGTCATTGGGAATAGATCGTAATATACATATATTCTGCACCTCTTTGCACATTTTCTCATAGATCAATCGAAAGAAGAATTTCCATGTTGGATGTCATATGGCTAAACTAATTTTTTTTGAAAAATTCACTAAGACATTGAAAATACCCCTTACCCTTCCAGTAGCGGCCATGTTGGGAACTCATCAATCTGCTTTTTTTTCAAACCACAAACTTTCGGTAAATACTTGTCAACTTTTCAAGAAAATGGATTCTACAGAATCACAAACTCCAAGTTATCACTATTAACACAGAAAATCATGTCCGGGATGGAAAAATAATGCTAGCATCGAAGAAATCTGGACTATTCACACAAGCTGGATGTCTCCTCAAGCCGCTGAACCGCTGGAGTGGAGGCGCATGTGCAGTTAAAAGGGATAACATCTGGTTCTTGTGATCAGCTTTCCCGCTTTCGATTGATCTCTCGGACGTGGTAAATATCACGGACATGATTCCTCCAAAATTACTTTCCCTGTTCTCGCATAGTGAAGGCACTTAGGAAGCATTTTATTACTCTTACACTACAGACCCTATGGCCACATTATTCAGTAAGTTTTGTACCAAGTTAGCACCAATATGGAGAAGTGGAGAGTGCTAAATGCAACTCATCACGTCCGTGATATCAATTGTGTAAAACTGGGTTTTTTTTTGTAATTCGGCTTGAAAAAAAATCCTGTTGCAGTTGGCCTAAAATCATATACATATGTCAAAAATTGATGTATGTCCAGAGTTTTAAGTCCATCTTTGGGAAGTATACCATTAAAATATATTGTCATCAGGCTATGCCAAATATAACCTATTGCATTTGCTGAAAAAGCACACTTTTTATTGAAATACACCTAAAAAATTTGTGGAGCCTGAGAAATAAGGGAAAATACTATTAAACAAGAGCCAATATAGATAAGTTCAGAAAATTAAAACAATTAGGGAATATATCTTTATAGTTTCCACCAAAGAAATAGTGCTAAACTTTAAAAATATCAAAAGGACATGCACTTTTTTTTTACTAATTTCTGACTTTGAAAGGCCACAGATTTAAAAAAATGTAGATAGACCAATAAAAGTAATGATTTTCTGAAAGGGCAGGGTGTTTTCTGTCTACATGAAAAAAAAAATTCAAAAAAATTCATTTATATTGAAATGATAGCCCATCAACCTCAAAAAAGTGTGATTTTCACCAAAAGTACATTTTCTGGTGGAATGACCCATAAATATTGATCACCTACCATTTCAAATTAATGTGAAATATCAACGTTAACGTTAAAGTAAAGTTGAGATGAACTACGGTTTTTTTTAGTCATCCTTTTAACAATAAAATAATGTTCATTTAGAAAATTTTAGAAACCTTTTTTTAAACGTTAATAGGCCGTTGTTTTTTTTGTTTTTTTTTTTGTTAGCTGGGAAATACAAAATGAAAGAGGCTCTGAATATCATTCCCCGAGATATTGCAAATTTAGTTCTTGTTACCTTTGATGGGTTAACGAACTACTAGGCCTACTAGATATCATTATCAGGGTTTTACATTTTGACGACCGTCCAAATGAAACATAGTGAAAATATTAACACTTTATCGCACTCCACATTATGGTAGTAGAACTTTATTGTTGTTCTGTAACCCCCCCCCCCCCCCTCCCACACACACACATACCAAAAACATGACAGGTAAAGCGCATCAGGATCGAATGCTGGCCATTGCATTCAGTGATGGAGTTGTGGGAGGCTGCTTGTGGTTATCCGGTAGAAATGCTGCCATCTCGTGGAACTTTCGTGAACTAAACGAACCGGAAGTAAATGATCCTGACGATATCCGATGATGGCCACCACAAGAGCGGGAAGACTTGTCTGCTAATAATTCAACTATGAAACGAAAAGGCCTCAGGTAAAACACATAACATCGACAATAGTTTACCTTTAAAATCGACCAGTTAAGAGTTTTAATGAGTCCCTAGGTCTCGACTAGATAGCGAACCTTGTGTAGTTTTCTCCCCGGGAAGGGAACAGCTGGAGACACTGGCATCGGGCGACTTCTCTTCACAGTCACAGTTCTCTTTTGACAAACACACAGGTTCTCGTGAACAGTGATTTATCAGTTGCTATACCTGGTTTGATAAATGACAGCATCGATGTCTTGACTCAAGCACTCCCGGAAAGTATAACGGGATAGAGACTTGCTCTCTATTAAACCAAAAGCCAGTCAACAATTTCTTTCGGAAAAGTGAGCGATAATATGTCCATCATGGTATGTGGACGATGCTGATCTTCTCCTTTGACAACCCGGCTCCCCTTGTCGTGGTATTACAACCTCCCACCAACCACCACAACGAATAATGGAGAACTCGACCCGTAATAAACTCGACCCGTTAGAAAAATTTGACCCGTAACGAACTCAACCCGTTCTAAAGACTAAAACTTCCTAACTCAAGAGTCCAGTATCTTTGATAGTAATTTAGTATACTACTGTTGATAAATACTTTATTTAGATCTAGAGATCTAGATTTAGATCTAGATCTAGATCTAGTAGTAAGTTTGTTATCTTGGCTTCAAATTTTGTCTGCCCTGCCTCTGGGGAAGAAAACGAACAGAAAGCCCATCCGCTAATCCTATCCGTACCATAACCCAACCCCAACTCAGGCAACTGTACTTATTCTGCTGGTTTATATATCAAAGGTTAACTAGAAATAAACATTTCCTTTTTAAAACTGTCATAAGCGAATGTTCCACCTTATAGGCCTTTAACAGGCGGTGCTAGGCTGGGAATGTTCGAAAACTATGAATTGCCTGTGCTCTTCCATCAACCCACAATTGAACAAATTTGATGTCAAACTACCCAAACAAGCAAACAAACAAACAAACAAACAAGGCACACTCAGCGTCCACGTCCACCAAGCTGGGCGGTTAGTTGGCGCTGGCGGGTCACTGGACATGAAGGGGTGATGCTACTGCCGCTTGGTGGATGTTGGCAGCATTATCGTGCTTCGCTAGTTTCCTGTTCATTAAATACCAGCTGTTGGATGGCCAGACCATATGTATACGCTCATCCACGGAGCATATCAGCGGCATGCAATGACCACACAGGCATCTGCCGTGGGTAGTGCCCGCTTGGTGGAACAGCCTCTTTAAGGTTCATTGTAAGGGAAAACTTGCAATGGTTAATTTCTCTAATTATCTACAATCTCAGAGTAATTGTATTTACTTGACATGGTTATATTTAGAATTCATGGACAGAGAACATTATTATCTAATAGAAAATGTAAAATAATTGGGTCTTTTGCCCACTCCTTAGGTCTTGGAGTCAATGGCATCTGTAAAAGCATGTTAACTCAATCATTTAAAAGTAATAATATGAATAACTCCCTTTGTACGTCGATGTATGACTTAATACCAACCAAATACAAGATAAAACTCAGATCTGGCTTTCCATGATAAAATTTGCAGTTAGTTATCTTCTAGAGAAATATATAAAGATCTTTTTTATATACATCATATACATGTAGCTATGAAATCCACATACCGAACGTTCCATACTAACATTTTTTTTTTTTAAATAAGGCTCTAGGGACTTAGTAAATAAGTTGAAACTGCTGAAGTTTGTACATATTATAGCCTGAAAGGTCTGTAGCTATGATTATTTTGTATCTATTTCGTTGGTATTAAGTGATACATTTTTTACTTATAAGGTGACTTGTTGATATATCTGTTACTCGTGAAATTACGGAGCCAACAAAATGCGTGGCATAAATAAACTCAGACTCAAACTCGTGACGTCTCTTGATATTATTATCCATTTGATACGAAGTCTCTATACTAAATATATTGGGCTTCAAAATAACACAAAATAACGTCATACTGTTCAGTTAGTCTGATCTCAGCCTTAACTGATTGGATTTTTCAGATCGGCGAGTCCAATAACCAAATATTTCCAAAAGGATCCCGGTAAGACATTGATTATAACTTGAGATGTATTTTTAAATTGTCTGAAATCAAAAGGCGGTTTGACCTAGATGTGCATTTTCTTTTTATTTGACGGCAGCTTTATATGCAATTTCTTTTTATTATTATTATTATTCAATTGTAGATTTGTATTCATAACAGTGATCTCTTTTTTTCACAACAATACTCGACGGATGTAACAAAAATTGCTTGCCTTATCAAAGATACAGACAAACCATTGTTGCAAAATTTTAGGGGGGAATCATGGACAACTTTGTTTTTTCAAGTCGTGAATTTGCCAAGGAAAAGTCAAATTTGAAAAAAGTATCGGAAAATTATTGTCAAGGAAACTAGAATTTCCATATCAAGGCATCACGAACCCTACAAATCTTTGTATATTTAAGGACAGACAATATTCTAGGTGTTTCGAATGGAAGTGGTATTGGTAAGAGCCAGTGTCATCACCTTGGCCACAGGACTGGCCAAGATTTATTTATGTTATTACATTTCGAAAGTCTATTCCGCAATTTACAAAATACATAGGTGGAAAAGACAGCTGTAAGGTCTTGTAATTGAGAGATTTCCTTGTTATATTTGTCAGGAAAAAAATAAATTTCCCAGGTAGACTTCTTCCTCAGTGGATCTTCACCAATGAACACCGAATGAAATTTCCTTTCTACGAAAAGGGAAAATGCTCATAACAAGATGTTCTCAATTCACTCCAGGTTATTCCCATATACATATACTTGCCGTAAGTAAATTCTTATGAGTTTGTTTATGATTGTTTCAGCGTTTGTTGAACTAAGACATCTTTTTGAGTTATATCGCACTAGAATTACCATTTTTACATACCAGGAGAATCATACCCTTTCTAAGCGCTTTGACATGAAAGGCCCCATATAGGACATATTGATACATGACTTCATCTATGAATGACATGATCTTACATTATAAGATAGCTGCAGAGCACGATCGATGTCCACAAAATGATCTAGCTATTAGAAATTCTATGCATGACATGACCAGTGCATGATATGCTTACATGCCATGATCTTACATGACATGATTAAAGCTTTATAAAACACTCACTCTGCAAATGCAATGGTACGAAGAGTATCACATATTTAGCCTAAAGCAGGATGCTAAATTTCTTCTTGGTTTTGTAATGATTCAATGCTCAGTTCTTTAGGTGCATAATATATTTATGTAGAAGGAAAGGAGTATAAACAACACATTATAAAAAAACAATTGACGTTATTGTAATCAGAGGGACCGAGCGGAAGAACGGTAAATCCGAGCTCGGACATCCGACTATTGTATGCGATGAAACCCTAATAAAAGTGATAAAAAAAAGAAGAAGGGGGGTTTCTAAGATTTCCAATAGATGGGATCTTTGTATTTTCAAGCCTAATATAAACGTGCACTGAGCTTATAAATGCTTTGTATTATTAGCGTTTATATAAGTGATACAAGAAACCTCCGCCTGACACCATTATGCACAGTTGTAATACAGGTTGCAAGGGCACTGATTTACCTGATCCAGCGCAGTTGTAAATATTAACAAAGAAACATGCATTTTGTCACAGACGATTGCTGCTCAACGCTTGGCCTTGCGGAATAAACAAATATGCGTTATCATACATAAGGAATGCAAGTTTGCCTTGCAAGATTTTGACGAATATAGCTTAAACTATATATGTGTAAAGTAATGTGAGGCAGGCAGTGTTTCACTCCCTTATGTGTAGATTCTTGTCAGAACATAATCCACTCAAAATGATGTTAATGTAGTGGTGTCAGTCTTTTATAAATCAGGGATGCAAGTCTTCTGACAATTGACGGAAATCTGACTTTTCTGTATCTTGATGAAAATTGTATAAAAGTGTCAATATTACTTCAATGGCAGACTGTATTGAACCTTTGTTGAACCAAGGCCATTGTCAGCGACTAATCAAGGCTGACAATGATAGCTGCCGATGCTTCCATCCTTTTCCGACCTTTTCGGACGGCACCCGGTTGGATTTTGCTGTTCTATCTTTTTTAAGGTTTTTGTTTCCGACTTTTTCCCCAGTCCCGACTTTCATCCCTGATAAATGCTGACAATAAAGATATTTATACCTTCTTTAAAGGTTGAAAACAAAAAAGAGACAAAGATATTGAAAGTAGAACATACAATGTATATACATAGGTTTTACAAGTTATAGGTTTGCTTACAACTCGACCTTGTGATGAGCAAGTCTAAACTAATTAATATTTCAGGAATATAAATGTGTAGGCTAAAATGCCAATAATCTGGAGTCGGCTCTTCCCATAATATTAAAACCATACACGTCCCTGATACATCGTTATTTTCAACACTGCAATGTGTAGTACATCTTCTTTTTATCATCAATAGGAAACAATGACAATGCCACTAAAGTAGCCAATACGCCCAGCCCGAAAGATAAGGGTTCGCAAAAGAGCTGCAGTCCTGGTGACACAGAGAACATGTGGTCCTTCAGAGGAAGATATAGGTGGGAGCCAAGGGCCTCCGGTCGTGGACAAGGCACCCCGAACCAAAACAGGTATTTACTTCAGAAGCAGAGACCTTCTGGGGGTCCTGATAGATTTTACACATTCAGCCCTAGAACATAGATGCCTGTTTTTCATTTTTCCGTGGAAATCCACTTTTTCATATTCAGTATATATAATTATTATTTCTCTCGAACTAATGAAACCCTAGCCACGTTTACAGTATATGTAATTGCTCAAACACAGATAATATTGATTTAGCCTCATTTACGCTGATAAAACCGTGGTTTCTAACCTCACCAGTGACCCTCAGCCCCATGCCGTGGCCAACAATAACATTTCCATGGTCTTTCTAGGGCAAACACATTCACATGAAAAATATTTCCACTTTTTAACCTGACCCAAACTGACATCCCTGCTAGAAGATAAATACTGCTGTTTGTTTGAAATTGGTCAAATACTCCGACATGTACGGTCTTAATACATAAGCCAGAGAAGAAAAATATTTTTTTCCAAAAGGTGAGGAGTGCTTTAATACATAATCCTGTTCTTCACAATTGAGATATAATTAACTGGTCTTGGCTACGTGACGTGATCAAATTTTAAACGTCCCCCATTGAGTCCTTACTTATATCACGAATAAGGAGAAGAAACTACACAGATCATTGGGAAGCTGATGAAGAACCATGAATACGACACCAATCAGTTCAGATTTTACCTTTACATTTGGTATTAGAACAAGCGTAGCTACATACCGAAAGTGTGTTTAACATTTTTAAACAAACATTGGTGTATTTCGTTAAGTATGCTCCCCTGCTCAAACAATTTGAATATATCTCATATCGATTGCAGACTTGCAAAGCTGTATGTATTCAGATTTGCGACTATAATTTGAATAAAATGTTTGGTGATGTTGCCACAAGCCATAAGTGAGTCGGAATCTGTATGACAATTTTTAATAAAATCCTTCGTGATACATTCAGGTCATCGATTATTTGGTTCTTTGTTCAATGAGTAGCACCTTATGCCTGCTAGTTTCGGCCTCTGGCCTTCTTCAGGGCTAATGGCTAACTGACTGAGAATCACGGAGCTGTCCCTTATATACCCTTTTACATATACTATTATGGGATAGGAAAATAAAAAATTATTAGACCTCCAGGAAGAAACACAATCAAACCCAAACGTGTCCTACACCCAATATCAAAACACTATCCAAAAAACACTCAAAAAACACTTAGGGACAATAACTATCAGAAAACCGGAGAAACCATTAGACCCAAAGAAAATAAAGAAACTAAAAAAGGCGAAAAGACAAGCCAAAAAGGAATACAATAAAGCATGCAAAACAAAAAACCCAGAAACCATTAATACAACCAGAGCTAAACTCAAAGAGATAACCCACACCATAAGAACCCAATACGAGAAGCGAGAAAAAGAAAACATAAAACTAAAACTAAAAACCCTAATAGACCAAGGAGGATCAAACTCCAACCTCTTCTGGAAAACGAGAAAAAGAATAATAGGACACGAACCCAACAACTACGACACAATTGATGACAATGGCAAAACGATCCCAAACCCCGACAAAGCCAAAGAACACATAGCCGAATACTTTGAGACCCTATACAAAGCTAGAGAAGGAACACAAGACTATGAATCTTGGACTAGAACAATTGAAAATGCAAACACAAAATCCAGGGAAAACACAGTAAAAAACACTGAACACATGGAACCCTTCACACACAAAGAACTCATTAAAACCATACAAACGCTAAAACGCGGCAAATCAAGTGGACCAGACAAAATCCCAAATGAACTCGGAAAGGAAATGGACAACGCAAACCAGACTACTCTACTTAGACAATTAAACCAAATCAATATAAAACTCGTAATCCCTAACCAATGGCAAACAGGAATAATCACCAGACTCTATAAAGGCAAAGGGATTAAAGGCCAATGTAAAAATGAAAGAGGCATAACGGTCTCCAGCAATATCGGAAAAATATACGAGAGACTCATTAACAACAGGATAAAGGAAAACATAAAAATCACCCAAGCTCAGCTGGGAGGAAGACGTGGGGCATCAACCGTAGATCACATAATAACAATCAAGGATATCATACACGCAAACAAAACCCAAAAGAACCCAACATACATAACATTCCTCGACGTCACAAAAGCCTATGATAAAGCATGGAACGAAGCGATAATGTACACACTCCCAAAAAGAGGAGTTTTAGGCAGCACATGGACCATAATAGACAAACTTAACCAAGGCATGACAGCAACAATTAACACTAAACACGGAAAGACAAGAAAAATCCAAATAAAAGACAGCATAAGACAAGGTGGAGTACTTGCAGTCACCCAATACTCCACACTAATGGACGAAATAAACCAAACAATCGAAGACCTCCACCCGGAATTCAAACACAAGCAAACAGAACCCAAATGCCTACTATGGGTAGACGATGTAGCCATAATAACCAATGACCTTACACAACACCAACATATGCTAAATATCACAAACGAAATAGCAAACAGGTACTGGATAAAATTCGGAGACGAAAAATCAAAAACTATCCTAATAGGCCAGGGCCCCAGATACCCAACAACAATAGGTGACACAAACTAAGACTACACCAACCAATACAAATACTTAGGAGAAACCCTAAATGACAAAGGAACCATCGACGACCACATAAACGAAGTAAAGAAGAAATCAGAAGCGGCCTATCAAACCATAATATACATAGCCAAAGACCAAAACTTCAGAGGCATAGAAATGGAAACAATATGGAAACTCATCGAAACATGTATACTACCAATAATAACCTATGGATCGGAAACCTGGGAACTCAACAAACATCAGACCAAACAAATCAACAAAATACTCGATAGCATCATAAGGAGAAGCCTCAACACTCCAACATCCACCCCAAGACTAAACCTATACATGGAAACCAAAATAAAAGACCCAACAACACTCGTAACAACCAAACGCCTAAACCACTACTGGAAAACCCAAAACCACAAAACAATAACAGAAATACCAAATAATAGCAACTGGAAAGCCAAAACAGAAAAACTAATCAAGGAACTAGATATCGACCCCCAAACCGTCACCAGTGCTACGAAAAAACAATGGGCCAAACGTATCAACCAAAAAACCCACCTAAAGTGGATAGAGAACATTAACACAAATAAAGAAACCCAAACAAAAACCAAATACCTAATGAACATAACAAACTGGGAAACCCCACAGAGACCAAGCTACCTGAACAAACTAACCAGGAAACAAGCAAGCCAAATATTCAAACTCCGTAACAGAATGTACCAAACCAAAGAAAACTTCAAATCTATGTTCCAAACACAAGAATGCAGGCGGTGTGGCCTCACCAAGGAGACAACCCAACACATACTAAACCAATGCAAAGTATTACACCCTACAGACAAAACTAAAACCTACATAAACCAGATCTTCTCAAACGATATCCAAACCCTAAAACAAATAGCCACAATAACCAACACAATAGAGGAAGACCTAAAAACCCCCAAAAAAACCCAAAACACAACAACCAAAACCCACCAAACCCACCAAACCCAACTAGCACAGCTCGCAAGCACTAATAAAACTTGCTTGAGCGACCCGGAAAACCGGGAGAGTGCACGAGGGAGTGAATAACTCCACTCTCATGATAGATAGATAGATAGATAGGGTGCATCTTGGGAGATGCATCCAGTGGCGACAATATAACCCTAGTGGTTATTTTATACAACTTCTTTGAAATAGGTATAGTGATGGTTATATAGTTTTACCTGTATACTCCCTATTTGAATAATCAAGAATTCTCGATCTTGTACCTTTAAGCAGAGATGTCAGTTGTCCATTTTTACATGGAAAGTAACTTTTTCATTTTTAACATACACAATAGTTTTTGCTTGTGTAAAACAAAAGTAATATCAACTGAGCCTCATTTAGAATACTCGCTGTACCAGAAATCGTTGTCATAACAGGCAGAGTAGAGCATAACATAATGATAATAAAACGGCGGCGCTAGGATAGAAATTAACCTCAGAAATCACATCACTACATTTTTGTGTGTATCTAATATGATGAAATTCCTTTTTTGCCTTTAGCTATCCGCAAGGTGGGCAGTGTAGAGGTAGATTTTCTCAAAACTACCAGTTTCATGGTGGCTACTCTCAAGACCAGCAACCACTCGGTCAACCACAACAGTTTCAAGGCCACACAGGTTACCCACCGCAGGGCAACCAGTTCCAAGGCCCTCAGAACCGCTATCCAGCTCAGGATGCTTCACATCAGGGAAATATGTACATGCGCACTCGATCAGCTGGTCCTTGCCAGAGCAACGCAGGACAGCAGGGATATTCCAATATGGGATCTGCACCTGGGGTCCATTACCAGCACCAGAACAGCAGTAAGTTCAACTTTACTATCAGTTCCGCACTTTCACTATGAGGTACTTTTACCTAAAGAGATGTCACTGTCTCAAAGATTGTCTTCTCAATTTTTGCAGTAGTACTTTCATAAACGTGTGCACAAGGATGCTTCTTTAATACATTTTTGGATTCAAAACACTGTAAAATCAGTAGATAGTATGAGTTATACCATTGCCTAGATTGCATACATCCATATAATAACACTGGGGTGATACCAAACCCTTCATTAGACAATTTAGCCTGAACTACAGTCCATACGGCTATTGATGCTATTTTGCTAAGAGCAAATCGTGCAGACGAGTTTCTACTATTCTTTTGACATCTGACGGAATTGGATGTTCAGACTGAGAACTGAAATCTCCTATGGTTTGAACCTAATAGCAAAGATATCAGTTTTCCTATTTACCAAGGAAATCCCTGGTTTCAATATATAGAATTATTTTTTCATATGAATATATAAGTTACAGAGTGAGTGACACAACAATTATCTTTCGTTTTGACTTTACAGCTAGTTTCTTTAAGTTACTAAGACCCCTACAACCCTTTCTCTGGATGGGTTGTGTTGCAGTCTCTCTTATTGGGAGAACGATGGGGGAAATATTAGACCCTGTGTTCCAGGCGGACTAGGGATGATTAAATGGATACAAAAAGGCTCTAATCTTAAGTCTGCGATGAAAGTCATTCAAGTCCCTACTTAGGTCGCCCATGTTGGGCTCCCCTGGTGTAAGACATAAATAAATAATATAGACTTTTCTCCAACAAGGTTGATTCCACTGGGCTTAGAGAGTAGTCTGATAAGCTCATGACTAGAGAGGAGTCAGCAGAACATTCGGGACAGAATTAACTGGCAAATATATCAATGGTCTGGTTGGTTTGCAACTCAGCAAAGTTTAAAGTTGAAAATTGAAAGAAAAAAGAATTTAAGAAAGTCATGGGACAAACAGAAACTATATGTTCCCTAAATGTGACAATGTCGTTTAAATCAAGGCATTGTTCAGATAAACCCTGCTGGAGATACATGAGTTTTTATGTGTGAATCCCAATTAACAGGAGGTGTTCTGCCCAGTTCCCAACACGAAATGGGGGGCGTCTCTTTAACGCAAGACAATATTAGAAACAGCATTAATCAAATTAAGGGGTGCCTGTGTTCAGGGTATTTCAGGTTTTCAGTATTATTCCTCAATTATTCATTGATTTTATTGAAAGCTAGTTGTATGGGCGGCCGGCAGCGGGACCCGGCGTCTCATTACACACAGAATTGGCTGCTTTCCACTTTTCCGAGGAAATCCTTGTTTTTATTTTCGGTTTATAGAATTTTGTTTTCATGTATAAGTCAAAGAGAATAAATTTGGCCTCATTCACACCAATAGATAGTAGTTCAAACCTCCCCACACACCTCAGTCCCATTCTTTTCCATGATCAATTACAATGTTTTCCATGTTTTCGTAGTCTCTCTGAGGCATTAAATTGCACATGAAAAATATTTCCTATTGTTTTCATGACCCCAACTGATATCCCTGTATATAAGATTCTCTGTTCTGGAGAACTCGACCCACGAAGTCGACCCGTTTTAGATATCTATGGATGAGAGAGATTCATATAAAAGGAAAGGTCCAACTAGTTTTAGATGACGACTGTGTCCTGAAGAAGGTTATAATTACCGAAACGTCGATGACTGGCTCAAAAAGCCTGATGTGCACCGTGATCAGCTATTTATTCATAAAACATCTTTGAAACATTAATCGGCTCGAAGTTTTGGCGTGTTTTATGCTTACTTGTAGTTTTAGATGAAAAAAAACCCGCGGATTTGGAAAATAAATCCAGTTAATAGTTAGGGTTAAGATTAGGGTAAGGGTTTTCTAGTTCTTCACCCGAGAAAACCAAACTTGTAGCCAAAAGAACACATTTACTACTAAGTGCATGTATAATATTTATCCACAATTGCTTTCATAAGATACTTGAGTTTAGAAGATTTAAAACGGGTTGAGTACGTTTTGGGTCGAGTTCTCCAGTATTCAGACCCTCAGCCCCATGCCAAGGCCAACACTGACATGTTTTTCCTCTTTTCACGTTTCTCTGAGGCAGCAAGTTCCGCAGGAAAAATATTTCATGTTTTTTTCTGACCCCAACAATCATCCCTGATACACTTATACATAAATACTCTCGCACAAACAAGTCTCAAAGTCTACTGTGTTGGGTACTGCTGATGAAGAGGAGGATTCCTCGCTTCACTGAAATAAAACCACGCCAAATACTCTCCTTAAAAGGCTCATGGCTCTCATGTAACAGGAGTTACCATACATTTGCAAAAAGATTGTAATTTCTCGTCTAGTTTCACATTGCAAAAGAAGAATAGAGAAGTTGAGAGCTAATCTGAATCATTACTGTTGAAGGGAAGTTGCCTTACACATGTTATGCACGGTGAATGGTTTGTTAAAGATAAGTTGAAATCTATACTTTAAGATGGTCGCCTTGCCTCCTCGTGATGCAGAACGAATATGCTTGCACACAAGCATAACAAAAGCGACCGGAGTGGGGAGTTAGCTCAGTGGTAGATAGCACTGGACTTGTAATCCCAAGGTTGTCATACTTTGTTGATTCCAGTCCCACTGCTGCCGCTATTCTCCTTCACCCAAGCAGTGGTAGATTTACTGCTATATCAAAGGCCAATCCTTCTCGTACCATGTCTATGTGGTGTGGGAAGTAAAAGAACTCTCACCTCTGTAAATGTGTAGGGGTGAGATTACCTACATTCATCTCATAGATTCAGTCAAACCTGAAGTAAGTCTAATTGAACAAATTGGACGTTAGACTACCCAAACAAACAAACAAACAAATATACTTCGAGAAAGAGTACAGGAACACTTTTTTTAAATTTTCTATTTTAACTTGTAAATGAAATATACTTTAGATGGCTTCAAAGGAACAGTAAATGTAAGCGAATTTTATTTAGAAAAGACCTTAGCACTGAGATTGGTATTGTCACTCAATGGTGGCAGTTTTCCACTCTTCCAAGGAAATCCAATTTTCTTTTTCGGTATATGGTTTTTCGTCTTGTGCTAAACAAAGAAAGGTAATACAAGCCTCATTCATGGCCATGAAATGGTGATTTGAACCTCCCACACACTTTCAGCCCCATGCCGTGGCTGAAAATTACTTTTTTTTCATGTCTTTTTTTCAGTCTCACTGAAGCAGTAAATTTCAAATTCTTAATATTTCCATTTTTCTGACCGCCAACTGACATCCCTGGTCACTTGTCACTGTACTACTATTATCCAGAAATACATAAAGCCCAGCCGGCCTATGATCCCGTGCCGAGAGGGAAGACATCCAGGGAGTCTGAAGGATATGAACCACATGGTGGTAAAGAACAAATTGATGGAAGGTATCAGGGTCGACCACACGAAGCTAGACAATACCAGCAGTCATTCAGAAGATCTGAGGATAGAGACAGAAGAGACGATTCATCGAGCTTAGCTGATGAGGCACCAGTGGGTAAAAGCAAATACGATGCTTCTCGAGACACTGATGGTTCTAGACATTACCATCGAGGCCATTATACTGAGAAGGGACACCCGACCTCGTTTGATAAGGAGAAATCCAGAAATAAAGACTGGAAAATTGATGAAGAGAACGAGTATACTTCAAAGCAGGCGTTCCAAACTGATCATTGTTATGGTGCATACTCGTGGGATTCGTGGCGCCATGACAGAAAACGAAAGCATAGAGTAGATAGTAGCGTACAGGACGACAGGTCTGATTCCCGCTCTTCGTTCAACTCTGAGCATTCAGGTAGCCATGGTGGTGATAGGCACACGCTTCATAAAGACAGATACCCGAGTAATTCTCAAGATGCTGGGCATCATTCAATAAAACACTCACGGGACTATAGGCTTAGCAATGACCATCCCCACAACAAATACAACAATGTTCATCTAAGTGGTCGGACGAAAGAAAGCAGCCTTCACCAAACGAATCCCGTGAAGGACCAAAGGGGAGAAACTCAGATCAGTCCTCCTTCAAAGAGAAGTAAGAGTGACTATAAAGTGCGAGTGAAGGTTGGTGAGTTCGCGCTCCATTCAAAACACCCCACAGAGGTTTCCCATGTTGTTCAGCGGTGCATGGAGAAGGCGACAGGAAAGATGAGCGAAGACAGAAGCAAATTAGATCACCACTCAGAGCCGTCTTCGGGTGCACGTTTCGTTGTTAAGACGAGCAGGGTTTGCCAGAGTGATGGACGCACGAAGAAGGAGGATAAAGATAAAGATGGTGAATGTTTCACAAGGGAAAGCTGTCTTTTAGGTTCTATGTTGGATGTTGGATGAAAAAATCCTTTACAGTGCGCATGAAAACATAATAGTTTTGGGTTTTTGTTTGATGTTGGATTGGAAAATCATAGCATAACCCTTCAGAGTGCGCGTGAAAAAAAAGTGTTTTGGGTTTTGTTTATGTTGGATGGAAAAATCATAGCATAATCCTTTATAGGTAGCTTGAAAATGTGGAAAGCGTTGACGTTTCATCTCATCCCTGTAGATAGTCTATATAATGTCCAAAATTTAACCATCATGGTCCGTGCAAACCATTCTGTTGTACTCTATTGACAGAATGGCATGTGTCTAATCCCTTCGAAACCACTATATGTAAATTGTGTCTTGTATCCAAAGTACTCCTGTGTTGTGAAACGCATTCGGTGATTATCATGTGTCTTTAATGAAGAATCTCTGTGGCATGATCGGTATGGTTCTATTGATTTGTCTATCATACGAGTTATTCACAATTGCCTCATTCATATGAACGGTTTGTTTGTGTTTACCTTTAAGCATGAAGACTTCATTGCATGTACTTTGTAGTTTGGTTCGTTAAAAAACTTATTAAAAGGAGACCACGTATCGGAAATGAATATAAGCATAAATATCTGTTTGACGTAGAGGATTTCTCAATGAAAAATTGTAATGTAGAAAAAAAAAACTTTTAAAAAATCCCCAAAACTTTATTATGTATTATGATATTTTCTTATAAGTACGATAATGCAAAATCGTTATCGGAGTTTTAGCATTCATGTGTATATAGGGGAAAATAAGTTAAAACTATTAAAACAGAAAATTATCTACTGGGCTAATAGCCTGTGTTCAGGTATGATTTCCCACTGATTGCGTTTTCATTTTGAATTCCAGATCAGGGGATGACATCCTCAACACAGCAGCAACCTGGTCACTGGGGGCCTCCAAGGCAAAACGTGGGGATACCTCCAGCGGGCCTGCCACCTACCCCTCCGTACCCGGTCACCTCGCCCACCTCACATCAAATGTCCAGTCTGAGGTCAGCGGAGCAGCGGGCACGCATGCCGAGAAGCCGACGGGGTGCTAGGAGTCTGCCAGGTCAGGGTGGCAGCCCCAGGGGCGGGAGAGGCTTGGAGAAACCAGGCCTGAGACAACAGCTGCTGGGCAGGTCCCAGTCACGAGAAGATAAGGCGAGGTGTAGAGTATCCAGTAACCTAACATGTGTTCCCGTGTCTAACACTATATACAGTAGCACTGACGGTAAGGTTAATAGTGATATTTTGCAAAATTCTACAGATTCTAATCCAAACAGCAGTGCCTGTGGAGAAAAGCCCGATCGGGCAGGAGAAACGTTGCCCGATTCAGAGAAAATTATACCAGATGGGACTTCCTCTTCGAATGGGGCAGACAAAAAAGACAGTACAGATCAGTCCAGGGTAGATTTTGCCGGGACAGGTCAGACAATAACTCCTACAAACAGTAAAGTGGTGTCAGTAGATCAGGTCGAGTCGCAGGTAGACAATAAAAATATCATGGAGTTACTCAATGACCTCCCCGAGGAAACACTTCCTGATCACCACACTGATATGGACAGTGCAGACGTGACAGATGACTGTGGGGATTCCAAATCCGGGGCGGAACTAAAAGACAGTGCTCTACACACCGACCAGAACCGCCCATCCTCGCCGGACTCTGGTCTGGAGGAGTTTGATCTGGAGGAAGTGGAGCACGTGCCCGTGCTATCTCAGGGTGATAAGAGGGAGCGCGCTCCAAGCACAGACAGCCAGAAGGACGGCTGTGTGGTCGGCGAGAGCGTACAGAAGGGACTCCAGAACCTCAGGAACATATTCAAGGGAGGGGTGAGTGCGGCCAGCCCCAAGGCCGGCTCCGGGGCCTGTTCACAGGACCCGGACAGTGACAGGTCACAGCAGTCTCAGCCGACTGACCCAAGGCACCGGGAGCGGTCAGGGCCAGGCTCACCCGACGGTGGGTATGATTTTAGAATTGTAAATTTCTATTTTTCTATGTAAAATCCACTCTTTTTTTCATTTTCAGTTTATAAAATTCCCTTTGCTTGTGTAATAGAGAGATGAAAAAAAGTTGGGAGAATTAAGAAAAGATAATGTTGATTGAATCTTATTCACGCCAATATAATAACACAGGGATGCAAGTTTTCCGACAATTGAAGGAATTCTGACATTTCACATACACTGGCAACACCAGAATATATATCGATGCATAACCATTCAATTCCAAAATAATGTGAAACGTTGACTAAATGCAGTATTATATGTTGTACATTTTAAGATATTTTTGTTGACTGAATCTCGTGTTCTTGATAGCACTGGAAGTACTCCGGTTCTTTAGTTTTATGAAAGGCAAAGTAAACATCTGTTGCCTTCTTTCGCAAGTGCGTAAGTAAAGTGTGTTTATATATCTTCTCATTTAGGTTTTGACTTGAGCATGTCCGAAGACAGTGACGATGATGATCTTTTGGACGCGCCATCGATTCTGAAAAAATTGAAAGACCTTAGCACAGAAAGGAGGTACGTATAAATGACTTTCCGTGATTCCTTTTATGGGCTCTGACTAATTGCTCTACACCGGAAACTTTTGAAAAGAGGAGTAGCTTCAGAAGGATGTATAACATGACCAAAGTTATTAAAAAAAAAAGTACCTGTATGTAAAATACGAGAAATATGCACCTTTATCACTCGTTTTTGAAAATGCTAAAATTTTGTTTTTCACTAAGTAAATCCCATTCTATTTTTGTAGACTTTCATAGAATATAGCAAATGTGGAGTACTACACGTTTATGTTTTAAAAATCATAGGTAACCGTCCCTGTTTTGGGAAGAATTGAAGAAAAATTATTTCCAGGACATTTCCTATACAATTCAGTCAAATACAAATTGGCTTAATTTACCTATTGACCTAGGTCAAACTTGCTACTATGTTCCATACTTTACTCGTTTTGAATTAGAATAAGTCAAAGGAACCAGTTTGAATTGATAATAGCCAGTATTTGAAAATCACCAGGTGGCACCACTATGTTTTGTAGGACATACCTTTAAAGGTATACCCTACAATAACAGTGGTGCCACCTGGTGATTTTCAAATACTGACAATTATGCGTATATTCAAACCAGTAACTTTGACTAATTCTAATACCAAATGAGTTGTTTATAGCATATTGTCGAGGTCCACCTAATCCAAATCCTAAATTTGTAGTACTATATATATTTTATGAAAGTTTGGAGAAAATGACACGGGTTTTAGTATGTGAAAAGCAACTGTTTAGAATTTCTATATATTCTATTGTAATATTATAATATTGATCTCTGAATCAAAAACTAGTATGGTGACCTCCGACTCACATTTCAAGGTGAATTATCGTATATGCCTTTAGAGAAGAGGACACAAATTTCGAATTCTCAAGACAATTTGAATCGCCAAAATGAATATCACATTGAATTCTCATTCTGGAATCTATGCCTTTGTCTTCTATAAACTCTTATGTTTCTCTTCAGGAAATCGACAGAGTCATCATCGCAGCCCAAGGTATGACTCTTTTCATGTTTAGGTGCCTGCATATAATGAACTTTCACATCAAGTAAAGCACTTGTTGAAAACATACCTGAATATATTATGAGTGAATTAACTACAAAGAATATAAATAATGTACAAGTTTGGCTGATTTGAAGAATTTGCAATTTTGAAGCATTTCACAATTTGTGATCGAGCTAAAGGATCGAGCAAGTATTCCATCAACATGGCCCTAGGAGGGTGGTTGTGGCCCCTAAGATTCTAGGTCAACTCTCGACTGCAGAGCCGTCCCAAGGCGCGAGAAAATATTATGTAAGGAGGTCAGGGTGAAGGTCGGGGTTTGCTGCGAATGCAGTCATTGGCTACTCGGTCTACTGTATTCCTTATATGGAATTAAGGTAATGGGACAACTCCATGGTGCTAGCTACGACTGGGGACCCCTCGGGAGTTGCCAGCGGACAGGGCGTGTTTTGGGCAACAACCTGCTTTGTGGAAGAACATTAGCCACTGCTCCCGTTGGTGCCCTGCAATGACTGGGGGCTGAAACTTTGCACTGGCAACGGCCTGTATAGCAGCGGCTGGCTGCAATGACCACACTTTGACACCGATGAGTATTCCCTGCCTCCACATCAACGGATGCAGTCAGGCATGCAGTAGCATGAATAGGTGATACCCAAGTCATAAATCTGTGAGTGGAGGCCAACAATTTTGAAAGTTCTGAAAGATTGGTCAGAATTTTAGCACCAGAGTGTGCTATACACATTCATAACATCAAGGCTTATTAGCAGGTGGACGGTTGGTCTTTAGCTTATGGCTATAGCCTACTGTAGTACAACTGCTTGTAAAGTCATTAAGTGACCTGACCACATTTTTGCCTTTTATAGCTAACTAAGTACAGATAGGAATATGATTTCTGTTTTGGACAGAAGGTTTTATGGTGGTACAATGCCTTACAGTTTTGATATTTAGTATTTTGGTATGGATTTTAAAATAATAGTGAATTCAGTTTGGGGGGGGGGGACATTTGTAGTCACAGGTCCCTTTTTAAGAACTCCTTTATGCACATATTTCTACCCCTTAAACTGGTTCAATCATAATATGATATGCCTCATTTGAAAGAGAATGAAAGGCAGTAGGTGCTAGGAAGTGGAATTTTCAAGGTAGATTCTATATTTACTGAGATATTCAAGTATTTGTTGAAAGGGGGGGGGGGGGGGGGGTTGAGTGAAATGGGCATACTCAAACAGATGTTTACTCAATAATGATTTACAGTGAGCATTGGTGTAACATTTACCATCTCCATAAGTGGCACTGACAGTTACTTACCCTCTAGGAAGTGTCCTTATTTAGGTTAGACTTGTATTTGGCATGATATTCATGTATTTTTTCCTAATTTCAGAGCATGGGGGGGGGGGGGGGTATCAGCCATCTTTGAATTTTAGTGCAGTCATGTTCCCCCAGAGGACTTTAGTTCCTGTCACTCTCCAAGCATATTGGCACATGCCCTATACCTATATCCTTATAAGAACACTAAGTATCTGGTTGAAGCTCAGCCTCACTTTGAACATGGAGCCTGTAGTATGTCAAACGGACACAAGATGGAGCCATAAGTACAGATAGCTATATGATTTCTTTTTTTCTGGAGAAGTTTTATGGTAATGCAATATCCTAGTTTTATTATTTAGTATTTTGACATTGATTTAAACCAAAAAAAAACTACTTTATGAACTTACCCAAACACCTGACAGGCCCAGTAATCAAAGACTTGTAATATATGCACAAAACTTGTATAAGTTTCTCCTATGGTAACCCAACACCTCTCTTTCCCCCTCCCCTATACCTCCAATTCCTTCCAACTCCTGGGGGGCTTCCTTGATCTCATAGTAATTAATTATTGGTGGACCTTGTATTGAGTTTTAAATGCGTCCACCTGCTAATTTGGCCTTTAAAAGCCAATATTTCTATTTTAAAATGTACTCTTAGCTCTTGTCTTTATTTATCCTGTTTGTTCGGTTAACCCCAGTATTGAGCGTAAAATTAGAGAGCTCTCATTGATAGGTATAAATCCCAACATGGCGAGTAAACCGGGGACGAATGAAGTTTTGCCAGCTTGCTCGCCTGTTTACACCCCAGTTGGTGGAATACTCACTTTAGTGTTTGATATAGCCTCCAATAAAAAGGTCTATCATTTCTAACATTTGCTTTTTTGAATTTAGTTTTTCAGATTTTCACTCAGTTTTTAAAATTTATTTTGTATTCAAAGATTAATGAATTACAACCTTTCCACCTACCGTATGAGTATGAAGTTTTCGATTTTTTCAAGGAAATCTTTGTTTTAATTTCCAGTTTATAAAACCTTTTCTTGTGTAAAACAATGACAGTATGGATCGAGCATCATCCATACCAATAAACCGTTGTTCAAACCTCTCTACACACCCCATCCCCATTTCATGGCCAACAACGATGTATTTTTTTTTTCTCAGTCTATCCGAGGCAGTTAGTTCGCCATGAAAGATATTTCCATCATTTGTATGACCCCAACTGACATCCCTTAAATTTATATCTCTCACTTAGGTGCTTGTTACGCCAACTGATTCCGAGTGTGAAACGGAGACCGTCGCTACACCCACACCATCGACATTAGACACGGTGTCACTCGACAACCTACTGTCAGAACGAGAAAAAATGGTATGGAAAACTTTCACTTATGAAGTTCACAAGTACGAAGTAGAAAATACAAATAAATAGCACATGGTATTTATAGCACATTGCTGTCTCTTTGGATCAGAGATGGCAGTTTATCAAATTATGTTTTCTTGTGTGAGACAAAGAGAGGATAAATTGGGCCTCATTCCCAGCAATAAAATGTAGTTTAATCTCCACACACCCCATTCCATGGCCAATAACAATGGTGTCGGTCTCAACTAATGAATAATTTGCGAACTCTGCATGATTGATTCCCCACCTATTCACGCCTCTACGTCTAGTCAGGAGATGACAGACTTCCACTGTTCCAAAGAAATCCACTTTCTCATTTGCAGTTCATCATTTTATCCCCTTGTGTAAAACAAAGATAATATGAATTTAGCTTTACTTACGAAAATAGAGATGTTGGTTGAATCTCCCCACATACCCTCAGTGCCATGTCATGGTTGACACAGGCATGTTTTCCGTGTTTATCCAGTCCCTCAAAGGCAGCAAATTCCAGATGAAAAATACTTCGCCTTTTTATCTGATCCCAATAGACATCCCTGCTACTCCTACAATATGCATAAATCGCCTTGCTTCTCTGACGTTTAAACTTCCACTTCTCCAGAGGGGGAGTGGAACCTGGGAAGGCGTGGCTTCGACAAGAGTGCTAGACCCCCACTTTATTTTCCCTATTTGGGGCGTCCCTCAGACGCCTTCAGTGTACCTCTACTCCCCCAACCTTCATTCATAGTCGTCCGATCTATGCTTTAAGAACGGGGGTCATCGCCTACTTATTCCCTCGTCATGCCTACCCTTATTTTCTACCCAACTTAACAACTCTTCTTCGACTCACCCATCATACACAAGAAAATACGCGCGGCCACCGTGTTTTTCATGCCACCACGCAAAGATAACAGATTTCCACTTTCCCCCTGGTTATCCACTTTTTTCATTTTCATTATATTGAATTCTTTTCATTATGTAAAGCAAAGATAGCATAAATTGAGCCTCATTCATAGACTCAGAACAGTGAGATTGAACCTCACCACATACCCTCAGCCCTATGTCGAATTCAAGACTTACTGTGGATGTTGTCTGGTCATAAAAGAATACCGAATGTAAACATTTGATTGATGTTCAATTAAAAAAAACACCAAAAAACATTTTCTATATCTCTAGACCAAACATCCCATGGCCTTATAGTAGGTCTTTATCCTAAGATACTACGTATCCCGTCACACCTCAAGATTCTAACATCAATATGGAGTTGTAACTGAAATTATATAAATTTTATTTTATTTTCTAGTATTTTGTCATAATGTGAATTCTGTTAAACCAAGTTCTTTGACATGAATCTATAAATCCTCTTTACAGATAGAAAACGATCGACAGTTAGAGAAGATGGAAGTTGAACTACAAGTAAGTCGAAACAGGAGTTATTTCTGAAATAAACGTACAGAGATGACAAATTTCCATTTTTCCAAGGAAATCCCATTTCTATTATCAGTTTTATGAGTTTTTTCTTGTGTAAACGCCTCATTCACGCCAGAACAACTGTTTCGGGCTCTCCCACACACCCATATCATGGCCGAGACTGATGTGTCATCCATGCTTTTCTGGTGTCACTCAGGCAGTAAATTTCACATGGAAATTATTTCCACTTTTTTCTTACCCCAACTGACATCCCTGTTTATGTATACAGGTGTTGTGGCTACATTTAACACCAGATCGTTGGGGGAAGTGGTGCAAAACGGCCACATCAGGGCTCCATTTGGCTTCCAGAAGTGGTTTTATAGTGCTTTGTCAATAATGTTATCCAATCCTGAATCTCTCCAAATTTATTATATGCCTGCAATAGACACCTTATCGAATGGGACCCAAACACTATAGAAGATTTGAAAAATCGTTCCCGACATCCTATTTAGATTAAATGTTATCTTCTTATTTTTGATCATATTTTTTTGTGTGCATCTGTTACAGTTAGGACCTGAACCAGCCGCGTCACCTTTCAGCAGATTAAATTATTGAACTTTGCATTACTTTCTATGCAGACTTACTATGTTGAGACGCCAAGCGTCCTCAGACTTCCAACAGGTCAACGGTGGTGTCCTTTGTTATTAAAAAAAAAAAAAATTGTTATAAAACTGGCAAAGCTCTTCCCGGAATTCGCATATTATCTCTTGAGATAAGTCAATGTGTTGTAGACCAAAGCCTGATCTTTAGAAAAAACATAGTGAAGCACATCAAGCTGCATCAAGTGCAAAGATAAATATACATCTTTGGTGAACCATAACAAAAAAGTTCACATATTAGGCTTGGTTTTGGTGATACTACAATACATGAATAACTGCAAATTTGATAAAGAAACTCCCAAAATATATTCAGAAGTTTGACTGAAGGACATTTTTCCCTTACACAGAAAGGCATCCAGCAAGGTGGTGTACGCTCACTAACAGTCGAGGAAACCGATGATTTACTACCAGAGCACCAACAGAATATAAAGAAGGTACCACATTCATTATACTGCATTTTTTCTTTTGATTTGTAAAGGCTTTATTACTTCGATTCATACAAATCGCTCTTCCAGTAACAGCATGATTGGAACAAAACAAGGAGAACAAGTAAATGAAAATATACAATGATGTTAAAGATTTCCTGTTCGCTTTCACAGAGCTTACAATTGTTATGATACGCTTACTCATACTATACATTCAGATTTGGTGACAAACACAGCCATTTTAGTCCTATGCCGTTCTTGATACTCACATAATAAATCATGTCATCTTAGTGCCTTATCATTAAGTTATCTTCGTATTCATCTTTCAGTTTAAGTAAGATGCCCTTTTTAAATATAGCATTGAACGGTTACCATGGAATGATTCCGTATTGAATTACATCCTGCTAGTCTAAATAGATTTTGAACATATTTAGACTCATATATACCCTCATGGTCCCGTGGGACGTTAAACCACAAACAAAGAAACTTATGAAAAAACGTTTGTTGCAATAATACGTATCTGATTATAGATTAAATTAGTGAATAGTGTCAACTACAAGGATGTAATGTATTTATAACGTTGTATTCATTATTCAGCATAAGTTATTAAAGGAAATATAAAATCGCCGCCGATATTCTCACGCACTACTTAGCATGCTAGGCACTATTTTTTCGGTATCCTACTAAGTAGGATATGGCTTTCCATTATCCTATTCAGTAACGATCTGTAGGCTCCTTATATTTCGTATAGAGACTCCATATTAGGTGGTTAACGAAAAAATAGTCTAATTGAACAAATTGGACGTTAAACTACCCAAACAAACAAGGTTAATGAAAGAATATATTCTCTGGTTACTAGATGAGGGTTGCTGAACAGATGATCAAGGAGCACCACCCTGGAGAAGTGGTGCTCCATCCAGCTCGCCGGGAGAAGCTCTTCACCTACCCGGGCAGCCTCACACTCCAGTCATGCGGCTTTGAGCCTGGAGGGTCATTCATTGACAAGAACCTAACCACCTTAGGACCAGGTATGTAACACGGAGTCGCACCCCGACGAGAATACAAAGACAGGACCACTGGTGCAGTGATGACGACCGCAGTTACAATTTGGTGGTTGAAACAGGCGCATTGCCCCAGTAATGCTTCAAATATGGTAAAGATAACACGGAAACACCATAAGTGGCTGTAAAATAATATATTACAATCATGAGTATCATACACCTTTCTTTATTTATCAGCTATCAAGTTTAGACAGTCCATCTTGGTCCCAACCACCATATTTTGTAGAAAGCTAAAGCCTTGCGCTCATACCCACCGTTCACACTGGATGTGTGAAAGCTTGGAAACGCCAGTGTTTGATGAGCAACGGCCTAACTTTGCTAGGCACCGTTAGGCTCCGCCGAACGTATAAACAACAATTCAGTTAGGTTTCTAGGGTGAAATTGCTCCTAATAAGTGTTTACTTCGTGTGGAGTTCCCTCCCTTTTATTCCGGGGCTCTGACATACAATGTACTGCCTTGGCTTATAGAAACTGTTACTCCTTATACCTTTTACCAAATTGAGTTTTCGGGTAATTATGTATTTATTTGACTACATGTATTCAATGTTCAACATAACCAGAGCCATGGTAAGAGATACATTCTGTTCAAAAACAAATTATCTCTAGTGAATTCAAATAGTGTTTACATATGAGATTACTGGGCTTGGATGTCGGTGTTATGCATATTTCTGGTTTTCAAGTATTTCTCTGATTTAAAATTTAGTTGATGTATGTTTATAAGTGACTTGATGGCAAGAACTTCTTGCTGTGTGATATGATCTCTATTATATCTATATGTGTTGTATCTCCCTACTGTCTATTGCTCTGGCCAGAATATGTACAAGATAGACAATCCGTAGAGATTTTCGTTTTTCTCCACCAGATATAACTGCTTCATTGTTGACAGTTGTGCGCAATGTTTCAGAGATGGCAGTTTTCCACTTTCCCAAGGAACTTCTCGATTTCATATCCAGTTTATAGAATTATTGTTTCTTGTATAGAACAAAGATAATATAAACAGAGCTTAATTCGTGACAATAAAATAGTGGTTTAAACACACTCTCCGCACACCATCAGCCCTATTCCATGGCCAACACTGATGTTTTTCATGTTTTCTCAGTCTCTCTGAGGTAGTAGATTCCACATGAAAAGTATTTCCTTTTTTCTTTCTGATCCCAACTGACATCTCTGATGTTTGAATATCGGGGAGGATTTATCTTAAAATTGACTTTTAATTCCTTCCAGCGTTGATCGCGGAGATGCTGACGAGTGATGTGATATCCCTGTGTTTCCACGCCATCTCTTGCCAACATGCCTTCCTCTCATGGCTTCTCCAGCTGAGTATGTATCAATATCTATGAAAGTTTAACATTGAAGACAGTGATCTTTTATTAAATCTAGGGATAGCAGTTTTCTTCCTTTTCAAGGAAATGCTTGTTTTCATTTTCAGTGTATAGCACTTTTTTTCTTGTCTAAACAAAGAGAATAAATTGAGCCAAATTCACACCAATACATAGTAGTTTAAACTTTCGCACACCCCATCCACATTTCATGGCCAACGACGATGTGTTTTCCATCTTTTCTTTGTCTCTGAGGTATCTTCTTTTTCATGACCCCAACTGACATTCTTAGAAAGATTTATGCACTTTAGAAACATATATATATATATGCTCTTTGGTAATAATAAAGGATGGGTACCAATCTAGATTCAAAAAGAAGAAAGACTTAGAATCTAAATTGTTGCAAAGATAACAATGTATCTAAGCTGGTTATGTGTTTTGATACGATATGTGTAAGCAAGCATCACGAATCTTGTTCGATAATAAATATTAGGCAATGGACTTTATTGACATTGCACAATAATAAGGGACCATCCATAAAATATTGCATCTGCCCTTCCTCATTCTATTGCGTACAAGATTACCCTCATATACCAGCTGATGTTAGTTGCTATTAGAAACGGCCCATACTATAAGTATTTATGTCTTTAGTTTCAGTGCACAAGAACCGACTAGTGGTACAGAAAGCACATGAGATTATCTACAATGTGTTACGACGGACTGATATCAAAGCTGCTAACTGGATCCCAGACCGTTCAACCATAGAACGAATCTTTATCAACTTAGGTCTGTAGGGTTCGCTTCTATACCACTTTATCATATAGAATAATAAAATTTTGTTAGAATACCACTTGAATGAGAACAAGAAAATAATCTGAGTAGGTCACTGCGAATAGTGTATTGTTGGCCAAAAGCTAAACCTAAGCGGTATTCCAAATACTACATTTACTTTTTCCTGATTATGTAGATCGTGTATAGTCTATCCTCTAGTATACAGATTAGATGAAACTTTCCAACTGTTATCACCTGTCAGTCATTTTAAAACCTCGCTTTCCTCGTACAGGCGCCCACCCAGACGCCATCTTTCCACAGCGGGGCACACTAACATCAGCCGACACGCCGGGAACAGCTTCAGCAGAAATTCCCCACCAGGAGGAGCCACCCGCTGAAGGCGATGCTCAACACCAGGGGGCGTTGGTGGAGAACCTGCGCCTCGTTCTTCATGTTTTAGCAGATGCGGTGTATCTCAGGTGAGGACTACTACCAAGGCCTTTTTTTTATTGAAAGTACATTGTACTATTCTTTTTCATATTGATAAGATGATACTGACCATATTTCCACGCTAGTCGCTCTCAATAGAAGTAAAACAATAGAGCTTTATTATATACCCATGCAGTACGTTTGATAATTACGTAGTTGTTCCCTATGCAGTATAAATTGTGTACTGCACCCTGTGCAGGACACTTTTATATTGAACAAATTGAAAAATTGGCAGTGAGTCGACTTTCATGTTGACATGTCTACTGTTTCAATATATGTTAAGATTTTATAAAGTTCGTGTATATGATAAATTTAGAACTACCTACCATGCTTGTTCATGTTACAAAACTCGATGGAAAAACATCGATATCTATCTCGTTTTGTAGCATGTTTAACATGGTCAGGTGGTTCTATATGAGTATCATCTTCAAATCACTGACTCAACTATTACTATCTAGTGTAACACGGGCTGGCCGTGCATTGAAACCAGCATCATTACTTGCTGAGCATTAGACCAGGATAAATAAGTGATATAAAAAAATAAAAATAAAAGTCTTGATTAAATTTGGTACGTTTTAATGAAGGGAAGCTGAGAACACACATGGAGAGTGTGTGACGAGATCTCTCAATAATCAACTAATACCAAATGGAACGTTCATCATTGATGAATGAGTGTGGAATTATAAATGAATAACAACTAAAAGGTTTGGGTTATAATCAGTTTATGGGTCATTGTCTGTAACCCACTTACACCCAGTCAATTTGCCATTTTTGCAAGTGCCTATCTAGAATCTAAATATATCATGCACCAGTAAAATTGGTCATAGTCAGCTGGGCACCTCACTGAGACACTGGTCCTTTGCTTCTTTCCTAAGGTCCCAGTGTTTGCCCTCAGATAGTGAAGGGATAGTTTTTTGCAGCAAGCTCATAGTCTATGTGACCACTATCAATGTGTGGACCACGCTGAGTAAAATGAAAGGGAGTTAGCTTCATGGTTAAAGTACTGGACTCAAGGTTATGGGATCGCATCCCACTGCAGCTTCCTTTCTTTGATCCCAGCAGTGTAGATTCACTGGTATATCAAAGTCCAGTCATTCTCATTCCATGCCTATGTGGTATCAGGACTAAAAGAAATGTCGAATCGGTAAATGTGTAGGCATAAGTTTACTTAATTCATCTCAGGGAGGTTCGATCACCACCCCTGTGCAGTAAAAGCATTGAGAAAGAGCTGAACCATGAGAAAATCTGAAAAGAACCTGTAATGGTTGACCGGATGCAAAATCAAAGAAACAAGAAAAGGGTAATACAAGATAATTATTGTCTTAAAAAAATCTTATTATCACATTATTATGTGAAGTTTGATAGTAATGATATGTATAATTCAAGCAGGTCAATTCCATTGCCCACTGGCACTAGTAGAGATGAGTTTGTGTTTTGGGATGTATAATATGGTTTTCTGATTTATTTTGTCTGGTCTTACTGAGAATCTGACTTAAAATCAATGTCAGAAATGCCAGTTTTCTTTTTGTCCAAGGAAGTCCATGTTTTCATTTTTCAGTTTGCGAAACTGGTATTTCTTGTCTAAATCAAAGAGAGAATAAATTGGATCTCATTCACATCAATAAACAGTGGCTCAAACCTTCCCGTACACCCCAGCCCCATCCAATGGAGAATAACAATGTGTTTTCCACATTTTCTCAGTTTCTCTGAAGCAGTAAATTCCATATGAGAAGTATTTCCTCTTTTTCTTCTTGACCCCAACTGACATCCCTGCCACGTATCTTGCAGGAGCGAGTTGTACCAAGAAGCAGATCTGATAGCCATCATTATCATGGTGTTCAAAATATCACTTGACAAACAATTGAACCAGTAAGTACATTTATCCAGCTTTTTTTTTCTCTTTGTTTGAAAATTAAAATCAGATGTTTTGTTATAAAGACATATCTAGATTTTGGTATGGAACAATTACTGAATGTTAAACCTTTTCGATAGCATATGTATTTCATTTATGATAAAGGGACATCTTATTCTATCTTAAGAAAATTATCATAATTTTTTATCATAGAGATTTTATTAAATTTATATGTGTCAGAAATCAAGAGTCTAAGAGCTTGTTCAGCTTGCGGAGACATTAACAATATCTAAACGATACTTATACGATTACTCATTCTAAAAAAATACTCAAATGTATTTAGTTTTTATTACGGAATGACGTTTTAGGCAAACCATTTATTCGGATCACTTGTTTGCAGAAAGGCCTTGGACTATGATATACAAGTGTGCCTATCATCCCTCATCTACGCCATAAAGCCAGATGAGTGGCCCAACAAGGTATGCACTCTGTGGTGCGCCTAAGCACGTTTTCTGTTATTGTAGAGGTCTTCCAAGGTCCTCAATTAAAGGTTTTGTCCCATTTTTGCCAAATTCCTTCCCATCCTCTGTCCGGGTCTTGAATCTGGTACATAACCAATATTTGCGTGTATAATGGAATAACGCCCGTAATGGAATAACGGAAGTTATGTTACATCAAAAGGGCGATGACGAATGTAAATACAGACCCCTCATTAAAGCAGCAGGTCAACATCGGAGTAAAATTTAGCGAAATGGAACCAGACCTTTACTGTAGGTTGCAAAAAGGCAAGCTTTGTTGTTGTTAACTCTAAATTTAAATCAGTAGCTTAGGGATTCCAAGAATGAGTGGGTCATCAATTTTCTACAAATGATGTCGTCAATACAGCTTCGATTTGATGAGAGCATTAGTAACATTTAAAGGCATATCGGACAATTTGGCTTGCAATTTTAAACCTATGTCATTTGCCTCAAATTTGAATTTGAAGATCTTTAAGTGTTTTAGAACACTTATCTAACTTAAAAATCGGATTACTTTGATGTGGCAATAATACCTCTATGGCAAGCCGATGCTACGTTGATCATAACTTGTTATAACTCCCCCCTGAAACTTTGAGAAAAAAAAACCACTTATAGATCGGGGGTCACCCTGCTAGTTTTTGATTTAGAGGTTAATGTTATGATAATCTTATAATAGAATATATGAAAATTCTATGAAGTTTCACAAAGTAAAACCCATGTCATTTTCCTCAAACTTTCACAGAATGTAGTAGATGTTAAGGACTATATATCTACATATTTAAGTTTTAACATTTTTAAGTATTTTGACATACAAAGAACAGAGCACGGGGGCAGGATACTCAGATCCGAAAACAAAAAACTATTCAAAAGACGTAGACCCCTCACTGAATTCTACAAGAAATCACCAGTTTATCGAGGTGAAACTATCTGGAACAAGCAAGATGAATCGGTAAAAGATCTAGGGAGCAAAACCGCATTCAAAAACGCTTTGAAAAAAATACCAGATCTGAATTAGCAAAACCTTACATTTTTCTAATCTAACCAGAGCTTATACTAAGTCAAAACTTTCATAAACCTCATCTCATTCCACATATTTCACCCACAACTGGTCATTGTATCAGTAAAATGCCAGCTTTTTGATGGTTGATATTGTATTTCACAATATTGTATATGAAAATGACAACATAGATTTCAAGCCATAATGTAAAACCGTCCTTCGGGATGGATTATGTGCCGCAAATAAAAAAAACAAAAAAACATTCATAGGCCACTGTCCTTGTTTTTGAAAGAATTAAATAAAACATATTTTCCAGTACATTTCCTATGTAAATCAAGCAAATGTAAATTGGCCTATTTTGCCAAGTAAGATTGTATAAACTTGAATTCCAAGGAGCGAGTATGATTGATAATTGACAGTATTCAAAAATCATCAGGTGGCAAAGCGTCAATTGGCATTAGCATGAATTCCAAGAAACGAGAATGATGGATAATTGACACTATTCAAAAATCATCAGGTGGCACCACCTTGAATTATAACATACAGTAAAACCCTCCTTCTGGGACACCCAGCTTAAGGAGTCATCCTGCTTAAGGGGATAATTTTCTCGGAACAAAATTTTTATTTAGTTTATTTTAACCCCACTTAAAGGGAAACCCCACTTAAAGGGACACTTTGCTCGGTACAAAGGGTGTCCCCTTCAGCGGGGTTTTACTCTATGCCATCAATAGAGAAATGATACGTTTTGTACCAGTCTGTCCCTATTTTAAGTACAGAAAGAGCCCTGTATGTGGACTCTGACTAATGAGCCAGTACTGTAATACAGAATAAACGTTTAACTCTCCCCCTGAAACTTCATGTTGTTGCAGGTTTTGGAGCTATGTAAAGTAGTTTCAGAACTCGCCTCTCACCATCACAACCAGCTCCATATGGCCTCACTGCTGCCCCCATGTGAGCGTGGCCGGTACTTACAGCGCAGGCTAGCGTATACCATGTTGCACAAAACTCTGCGTAAGGAAGTGACACCTGAGAACGTCTTAAACATGAGGGTAATGATAAAGTTCTTTCCTGACTTTAATTTTTTCACTGCTTTTCAGTGTTGTTTTTTTGTGTGTGTGTGTGTTTTTTAATTTAAAAAGAATCCCTTTGTTTACCATTCATAGTCATATAATCCTGTTTGCTTTGATCCCTCAAAACCCCAAAAATGCCTCGAGGTATCTTCATGACTCACCCAGGATAATTCCTCAAAGCATTCTCTGGACTTAAATGGTTTAACATGTAATCATATGGAACTTATAGATGGAATAATCTCATATGCTGGAAAAAGATAAGCGAGATATCTATTCTGTTCCATATAAATAAAATGCTCCTAGAAATGGCGGAGTTAGGCTCAGTTCCCACTAATCCTACTGTTTACTACACTTTCCCCATTTCATATTTTGGAAATCTTAATATTATTATATCTCCGATAAAACTGTTCTTGCTTTAAAGAGTGCAGAATTCACACTTGTTATACTTTTTTTGTTTGCGCAATATTTCATATAGATCTGGTTGAATTAGTGACTCCTTTCTGATAAAAGAACTTAATTCGAGATTTTTTTTATATACTATCCATAATATATGTATTCTGGCATCCACCTACGTCATAGTTGTTTGTGCGTCTGATTGCAGGTCCATCACCTGCACCGCCTGCTGGCAGGAGTCCAAATCAAAGGGGTGAATGTGGACCATTACCTCGTGTCCAGTCTCATCACGATGGTCAACTTGGCTGTGGGCAACGAAACCTTGCACAAACAGGAAAAGGTGCCTACACTTCCCCTCTACCGGAATCCAACGAGAATTTAAGATCAGGCGACGGTTACAGTCCGAGTTGGTGCAATACACAAATAAAGGCCACATATTAGGGCAGAGTGATACGCGACCAATCTACTTACCCATCATTGGAGGGTAACCTGCATGTGACGTCCCGTATAAAGAGTTGACTAGATTATCCTGTTTGAGGCTTATACTAGTAGTTATATCCGAGTGAATGCGAGGATATTACGTAGAATCTAGTCGAGGAGAATACGACAGATTTTATCAGAGAGTAGATAATATTTTATGGACAAATTTAAGTTGTCGAAGAAAAGACAAAATACCTGCACATCTTCTCACACACTTTTTTTATGCAAGGGACTTTTTTCCCGGAATCTATGTGCTGTATAAACCGGAGATTACAACAACCCGTAATCTCCGTTTTGTAAATTACACACTTCCTACAGGTTTAGTATGCAGACTCGTATTAGGTGGATAATAGATAATATCGTAATACTGGATGAGTTTTAATCTTGGCCACCGTATGCCACGACTGGAATTTGGCATAGGGACTTCATGAGGCGAAGCTGAGTGAAGTCCAGAGTCAAAACTCCAGGAGTGGCATGCGGTGGCCAAGATTAAAACGAATCAGGTTTTGATTTTATCCTACCCAGTCTCCTCGATTTTATAATATTACGTGATAACAATTCTGTATGCCAGTCAGCGTGGTATACGGAAACTCAATGTTTAAGCCTATGGGATTTTATATTAGGGGTAGGATAGATAGAATATACTTCGTTATGGAAGCTATATGCATTGCTTCAAACCAGATCATTCTTTCATCACGTTTCGGTAAACTTTGCTCTAACGGAATCTGATTATTTTATTCTGCTTTCTTTGTGAACGCGTTTTTTTCTTGGTTTATTTATAATTTCTTTATTGATTGCAGGAAGACCTGTCGACACTGATCAACATCCTGAGGAACAAGTCCAGCGAAGTCCGCGACTCTATGAACATCATTGACCAAACCCTGGTACGGCCAGCACTGACAGATATTGTTCTTATAGTGGATAAGTCAGAGATGGCAGTTTTCCGCTTTTATTCAGATTATGAAAATATTCTTTTCATGTACGAAATAAAGAGAGAATGAGTTTGGCCTCAGTCACACCAATAAACATGGGCTCATGCCTCCCCACCAACTCCAAACCCATTCCAAGGCCAATAACGATGCGTTTTCCATGTTTTCTCCGTCTACCTGAGGCAATAACTTCCACTTGGAAGATATCTCCTCCTTTTTATTACCCCAACTGACATCCCTGGGTTATTGTGTCACCGTCAGTAAACTTGTATGATTGTAATGATTCTTATTATTTTCAAAATTTTCTGTTGATTAAGGGACCGGTATTTCGTAAATGAGATCATGAGGGAACAGTATCACTTGGAATTATTTGTGTTTTGTCTTCTGCAGGTAAAAGATCAGATGATACGATTATCCTCCAAGTGGACAGTCCTCCTGCAGAACATGGGGTCAAAGGAGGTGAGTCAGTGGCACGAAACCTGCCCTAACCGAAGAATTAGTTATTTGGATCTCAGAATGACACTTCGTCTAAATATATACCACCAACCATTTCCAAATAGACATGTTTTCATTGTTTTCTTGGTCTCTCTTAGGCAGTAAATTACACAGGTAAAATATTTGCGCTTTTTTTCTGACCCCACTTGGTTATGTATTATTCCATATCTCTGCTTGCGAATCACCCCTCACCTCTTGGGTTTCTAAAATATAAACGGAAGATATTTTAACGCGAGTGTAACCTTTCAATACTGTGCGCACGTGGATGATAGAACAAAAAACATGTTAAATGGTTATGTTGACTATTAGAAAATCTGAGAAAAGAATAAAGAGGAAAGAAGGGCGGTTGAAAAACATAACATTAATAAGTTTAGATCAAATACTTTCGGCAACAACAAAATTCCCTCCATTCCGCTTTTGGGATCTTGCTCCTTTTCTCTCAAGACCCTGTTCTATCTGTTTCAGCGAACGATATTCGCGTACACAACAGTGAAAGAACCTGTACGCATTGAGAGCGTTGTCGCCAGGGATCAGGACGACAGCGATCCCGAGAATGACGCAGAAATCCTCTGCATGGAAACTGATTAAGAGTGTGGGTTCATCTTTGTGGTGTACTCTAAACCACTGACAGTTGATTTAAGGTGAACCCACCGCTCCAAACCGTCCGTTACACCGTAACCAAAATACAGCACAGGGAGTGACCATGTACTTTAAATTCACAGGCAGCATTAACACACAGTGGACACTAAGTGAAAACGTGGTTACTGAAACCGTTGGGACGTCGGCGTCGGGACGTGTTTTGTGGGACAAAAGACCCCGAACGATCATCCCTACCAGCCCAGCCACTGTGTTTTCTTATTAGTTCAGGCACGTTGATTCAGGGATTACAGACTTCACTTTTCAGTGTATTTTCAACCTTTTTACCCATGACAAAGCGATGCCCTACACCTTTTCAACAAATTTTTCATTAAGGCAAATTATATTAATTAAGTAACAATACTTTTCCAAATATTCCAGAAACATTCATGTCACCTTAAATATCCATAAATTCACATAGACTGAGGGTTATTGAGCAAGTCTACTCTTCGTATTGAATATTTCCAGTCATATGGTTGACCATATCTAGGTTGACTGGTACCCCACTTCTAACAAGCAGACGACTAGGAAGCCAGCTTAAAATCTATGCTGGTTCCCTGGTCATCTACTAGATGGCTCAGTGAGTTTTCAACCTTTTTGTTATACCCCTCCTGTAAATCCTTATTGTTATTTACCTAAATAACATTTTAAAAAACACCATCTCATTTATTATACACCTTGAACATTGATCTTAAGCGGCCGATCCACCAAGGCGGACCGATGGCCATGTGGTCGCCATGTCGTAGTCGGCGCCAATTGTCGGCCCAAAATGCGTGCCCCTGGAATTATCTGGTTGGTGGATCAGCATTAAACCAGCCACGACAGTTAACGCCGACTGTCGGCCCACCGTAGGCCCGTCGCCGGAGCGTCTGCTGACCTTCTGCTGGGTCTATTTTGGTGGATCAGGCGCCTTATACTTACTGACGTTTGCTCCCTATATTGTTAAAAGGGTGTACGGCACAGTGTGCCGTACACTGTTGACGGCCCAGCTTTGCGTGCCAAAATAAGAGTGAATGGCGATTACAGGTAATTTCTTATTTCTCAAAAATATGTGAAGGTGTATAATAAAGGGAAATCTGACCAGACATTTAATTGATAATTGTTCTACTCTCGGTTAGCCGATCCGATAACAATTCACAGATTAAATGTCCCGTCAATTTTCCCATTGTACCTTCGAAGTCTTCGATTGACAGCATATTGGGGCTCATTTACTACATCACAGTGCGCCCGAACATTTTTGATACTGCACCTCTAGCAGCTGGTAGTATTTCATAGACGTTCGGCCATTTATATGTGATAATAAAGCTTGTCACATAACTCTAAACGCAATCTCTGTGCTCAGTGATCATCTCTTACCCGAAAAGTCGCTGTCAAAATGCATTACCATTATTTGGTTACCATCATCCGATTTATCACTACCGTAAATATTAATCAGCCAGATTTTGAAAGTTATTTCTGTATTGCCTGCGACATAGACAGTGACTTGAAGAAAATAGTCGATATTTGATAACCCTTGATTCTTCATGCGCCCGCCAATTTGTTCACGAAAATAGGCATGACGTCATGAACGTTTTACAATTCGTGACTGGGACGTGGAATTATGTTTCTTTCCCCTTGAGAAATAATTGCCTATGGGAAGTCAAGGATAAGTACATTCCAGGAGTAAAAACTTAATATTTCTTGGCGTCAATGTTCTGAAATTTTCAGGCTCTTCCAAGTTAGCCCTTCTGTATTTGCTGTTTTTCTATGAAACACGGGGATTGGTATTATGATTAACCACCCACAATCCATAAAAAATAGCACATGCGTTGTGGAGATGACTATGGAAGCTGGTTTGCCTCTCACAATTTTGTCATGTCTCTCCGACTTTACTGACGTCAGACCAGAAGGTAGATATATTCTGCCCTCATCGTGTATGGTCGTGAGATAATAGTTGCACGACATTGGGATGATGAAAAACTCATTACTTTGCCATGCAATTTATAGATAAAAGAATCAAACGTTAAAATCCTATTGTAATTCAATCAAACTACCAAACCCATTCCTATCAATACCCAACTTTTTCTTTAGAAAAAAATGGGGAGTGGGTGTACAGAAGGCTGGCGAAACACATCTTGTTCACTTTCTATTCAGGAGCATTTCTCTAGAATTTGATTATACAATAAAAAAAAATAAAAAAATAATTTAATCATTCAGGTGAATATTTAATGACTCATGGTGCTGATAAATAGATATCGACACATTCATCCCCTGGCAGCTTTAATTCTAATCTCTATTAAATCATCTCATTTTGGCTTCATTACGCAAATTGTAACAATTCCATCAAGGCTAACGTGTCACATGAAATTATTACTCTTTGAAGCTAAATCACAGATTCATACGTCATGTATCATTATATTGATGAATAAAGTTGTACATATGTGTAATTATTTTCTTGTTATTCATCACTCAATAAGTGTTATCGGACGAGGCTAGATCTCGATCTGTGCAGTAAGGCAGCAACCGCGTAATGAATCGCTGCCCAACGGTTTTATTTTAATCATTTATAGCTTAGTATCATGTGACCCCTCTCAGCCGATCAGAAAGTGTAGCGCCATCGCGCTGGCGATGCATTGTTTATATCATTACAAGGGCATCGAACATGGGTTGACAACAGTGTCAACAACTTTATCTGTTGCCCTGTGAATTGATATTTCAAATAGCTTTGAATATCTAAGTGAAAGCGTTTTCATTTATGAGAATCTTCAGGCTGCAAAATAACTTACCAGGAGCATGGTACCAACTGAGAGCGAGTTGATCTTGAACTTTATGAGAGCAGATGCTATCTAGGAGACTTTGGGTATGTCTGTAGTGTGATTTGAAAAATAAAGAGTGTTCCCAATGTATGAGTACAATTTAATAGGGGATTATATGACTCAATGTGGAGGTTTTCAAAGTTTATTGAAAGTTTATTAAGAAAACATGGTACCCAGGGTTTCAAAGGAGATCCTCTGTGGCTATGAAAATATGTGGTTACCACCCACTTCTGACACTTGGATTATTAACAGGTGGACAGTTGGTCTTTAGGTTATGGCTATAGCCTACTGTAGTACACATGCTTGTAGAGTCACTTGGTGACCTGACTACATTTTTTCTTTTTATAGCTAACTAAGTACAGATGGGAATATGATTTCTGTTTTGGAAAGAAGGTTTTATTTATTTATTTTTTTTTTTTATTATTTTTTTTTATTATTATTTTTTTTTTTTTTTGGAAAGAAGGTTTTATGGTGGTACAATGCCATACAGTTTTGATATCTAGTATTTTGGCATGGATTTAAAAAAAAGTGATTTCAGTTTGGGGGCGACATCTGTAGTCACAGGTCCATTTTTAAGAACCCTTTTTTTGACATATTTCTACCCCTTAAACTGGTTGAATCATAATATGATATGTCTCATTTGAAAGAGAATAAAAAACAGTAGGTTTACTCAATATTGATTAACAGGGAGCATTGGTGTAACATTTACCATCTCCATCAGTGGCATTGACAGTTGCTTACCCTCTAGGAAGTGTCATTATTTAGGTTGAACTTGTATTTGGCATGATATTCATGTATTTTTGCCTAATTTCATAGCATGGGGGGTATCAGCCATCTTTGAATTGTAATGCAGTCATGTTCCCCCAGAGGACTGTTCATATCACTCCCCAAGCTTATTGGCACATGCCTTATACCGATATCCTTATAAGAACACTGAATATCTGGTTGAAGCTCAGCCTCACTTTAAACATGGAGTATGGTAAACCAACACTAGATGGTGCCATAAGTAAGTGCATATAGATTTCTTTTTTTTTTGGACAAGTTTTATTGCAATGCAATATCTTATAGTTTTATCATTTTTTGGTTTGACTTTGGATTAATTGAATATTCAAGAATCATGAATAATTATACAGAGGACACACTGCATGTCTCTGAGCCTAGTAAGCCACCCGACCGCATGCCTTACCCCTACCCCTACACCCAACTACTAGCCTCAGTCTCTGTATCTTATCCCTCCCAGCCTATTACCATCACCGCCTCCTGGGGTTAATTGAATATTCAAGAATCGTGCATAATTATACAGAGGATACACTGCATGTCTCTGACCACTCGCACTGACCCACAGGTGGTAGGGAGATGTGTGAATACTACATACTTCTTCAAACATTTATACATAACTTTGTAAGACTGTTGCAAGACTAAAGTAAGACTGATACAAGACTCAGAAGACTGTTGTTAGGTTCATATGAGACCATTGTAAGACTGTTATAAGGCTGATACACGACTGTTGTAAGACTGTTGCAAGACTGTTGTAAAGCTGATATAAGACTGTTCCAAGACTGTTCCAAGACGGTTATCAGACAGTTACAAGACTGTTGCAAGAAAGTTACAAGACCATTGCAAAACCTTTGCAAGACTGTTGTAAGACTGTTGCAAGACTTTTGCAAGACTGTTGCAAGACTTTTGCAAAGCTGGTACAAGACTGTTGAAAGACTGTTGTACTGATTCAGGCAAGACTTGTAAGACTTGTAAGACTTGTGTGGCTGGTATAAGACTGTTGCAACACTGTTACAAGACTTGCAAAACTGTTGCAAGACTGTTGTTAGACTGTTGCAATACTGTTTCAAGGGTGATTCAAGACTGTTGCGAGACTGTTGCAAAACTGTTGCAAAACTGTTTTAGATAGTTGCAAGACTTGGAAGACTGTTACGAGACTGTTAGGAGACTGTTGCAAGACTGTTGCAAGACTGTTGTAAAGCTGATACATGACTATTCCAAGACTGTTACAAGACTATTCCAAGAGTGTTGTAAGGCTGATACAAGACTGTTGCAAGACTGCTGTATGACTTGCAAGACTGTTGTAGGGCTGATACAATATTGTTGCAAGACTGTTGCAAGAATGTTACAAAACCATTGCAAAACCGTTGCAAGACTGTTGTAAGATAGTTGCAAGACCGTTGCAAGACTTTTGTAAGGCTGATACAAGACTGTTGCAAGACTGTTTCAAGACTGTTGTAGGACTGTTCGAAGACTGTTTCAAGACTGTTGTAAGACTGTTGTAAGACTGTTACAAGACTGTTGCAAGACAGTTGCAAGACTGTTCCGAGACTGTTGCATGACGGATACAAGACTGTTCCAAGATTGTTCTAAGACTGTTGTAAGGCTGTTGTAATGACTCATGCAAGACTGATGTAAGACTTGTAAGACTGTTGTATGGCTGGTATAAGACTGTTGCAAGACTTGCAAATCTGTTGCAAGACTGTTGCTAGACTGATACAAGACTGTTGCAAGACTGTTACAAGACTGTTGCAAGACTGTTGCAAAACTGTTTTTAGACAGTTGCAAGACTGTTGTAAGACTGTTACAAGACTGTTGTAAGATTGTGGCAAGACTGTTTCAATACTGTTGCAAGACTGTTTCAACACTGTTGCAAGACTTGTGAGACTGTTGTAATGACTGTTGCAAGACTGTTGTAAGACTGTTCTAAAACTGTTATAAGCCTGATACAAGACTGTTGCAAGACTGTGGTAAGACTGCAGTAAGACTGATACAAGACTTGTTAGACTGTTGTAAGTCTTGTGTGACTGTTGGAAGGCTGATACAAGACTATTCAGCCTTCAAAGTTGCGCTAAGTCACTAACCAACGCTATGATCAGTGGCATATCTTAACTACAAAGAAGGTTCAAAGATTGAAGGATGTGACCTAGTCACTAAGGAAATCTGGGAAATGTGTGAGCGCCAAAACCTGTGGGTAGTAGAGGCACATATATCCTGGGAGAAAGGAATGAAGAGGCAAATGAGGAGTCTTGTATGGAGTCTAAGGCTGAATGAGAGCTCTCTAGAAAATGCTCCAATCTGTGATGGATAAGTTAAGCCACTGTCACATAGATCTGTTTGCATCTAGGCTTACTAACAAATTCCCAAGATCTTGTAGCTGTCACCCAGACCCGGGTGCAGAAATTATTGATGCATTTTCCTTCAAATGGAATAATGGATTCCAAGCTTTCCAACCTTTCAGGTTGAGTCTCTGGGTCCTAAGGAAGACTCATAAACTTTAGGTCAAATATCATGTTTTACCAAAGTTAGTCTCATTTCACCTATGAAATCTTTATAAACAGGAATGTTGTCCACAGTATCTAAAAACCTCAATAGAACCTCACATCATTTAAAGAAACCCATATATATACCTGACTTCCCTGTAAATGTGTGAATTATAACTTTTATGATCTTCAGTATTTTCCCTGACAAGCTACCCAGAGGGAATACATGGATGGAAATCCCTGAAACCATTGGACTATTACCATACAAACCTCTTTCATTGCATAGGTAACACCAGGAACCAGCTTCATACTGCACCAGTGGACATCTATCGTCTGTTATAGTTTATTATAGGCTGGGGGAGGGTGTTCGTCGTTGCAAAAAACAGGACTTAAGGGAATTTTCTTCAATAGCTGCTGGCATCCCTGTATTTGATTCCCACAGGAAGTTCGAGAACAAAAACCTCAGACTGTTTGGAACTGATAACTGTATAAGACAAAGACACTGTTGTAAACTAATAATGTTTTAATGGAAACGAAGAATACATACTAGCAGCTATGATACATATAAACATACTTACAAATTGATAACCTGATGAAGGTAATTGAACATTAGCGAAACCTCACCGTCTTGATACAGCAACGAACTATCAATTGTACAACTTAGAAAGAATTAAAAGTTTTTGTGATTTTGAAATTAAATACTTACAAATTGCCAATATGTATGTACAAACATATCATCTCCTCTGTTCCGACAGTCATCGCATACTCATCACAGAGTCTAATGCTGAACTACTTGGTGAAACGTCTATTGACGTATATCCAGACCCTATGACATATATCCAGACCCTATGGCTTTAAATTTATATAAAACTAGATCTAGAATTGTATGAATAAACAATATTCCATGAGTTTGAATGCACAGTTTCTGTCACCAAGGTTAAGTCAAGTTACGATTGCAACACATCCAAATGAGTGGCGTATTGTTTATTTTACGATTTGAGTGCGGTTCTAGATTTATAGATTTCACCGCTTTCGTGGACATTAAATAGCATAACAATTTCAGAGAATTTCAAATTGATTACGCAAATCCAATTAGGAACGTGTAAATCGCCATGTTGATATCATCCCTACTTTTTCAAATCCTGACAACTGATCGGCCAGTCGATTATGACATCATCTGGCATCACATTGTCACAACCATGACGTAGCACTTATTGGGCGATCGTTGCATATAATTTTTCAATGTTATTCCTTTGGTTGAACTTGTACCAGGGGGTGAGACATAGACCAGTGTGATCTGAAGTATATATGAACTATAGGACCATTATATTCATGAACCATGCAATTTTACATGTGTAGTTTTTCTATCAATATCCTTGAATGATACAGAAGATCTCATAGTGTTCAGTCCAAGTAAAAGTGAAAGGTGATTCTTCAGTGAGATTGCTGTAAATCGTCATTGGATCCAGACGTAATTTAAATGAAATCCAAGATACCAGGACAAGAACGACTGTCTCACAATTATATCAATCACGGTTCTTTCATTTCTCCATAGCCTTCACTTCTCCATCATCATCTTAACGGACTCTGTTAAAGAAAAATATGTATATTGAAATTAACAAGACAACTACGAATGTGTTTATTTCGTTAGATATAATGTATCCTAATTGGAAAATAAAATAAAATATCTGAGAAACGCTTCAATACATTTTTAGACATCCTGGATATACCTGTGCCTTAAGGGTTTCAGAAAAGTGGCCGCTGTGTGGGGGGAGGGGCACTTTCTATAAAGTGAAAAGCTTGGTGCGATATTCATGGAACCACCTGAGTGCGCCTCCTATACTCGGGGTGTAAATAAATCCGCTACTGTACCGGTTGTCACTAATACTGTGCCGATCATTAACCCTTATCCCTGGATAAAGGAAGGGAGCCGTAGTTGGGCGGATAAAGCTTTATTGAATTTTATGGATAAGATTTTATATCGACCTTATTGAATGGAATATCAATAAGGAATTGTTGATATGAAGAATAATAGGATAATGAATATATATTATATTATGTCAATTATTATAAGTATACATAGCTATAAAATACAATGAAGTAAGTATATATAGTTATACAACATAATGAAATATAAAAATAGGCCTACGAGAGTAGGATAGGAAGGAAAGAAAGGTGAGGGTGGGTCGGTAAACCTTTGAGTATGTGAGTACTGCATGGAGGGCTGAGTGAGAATGAGGGCGAGGAGAGGGTAGAGTGGCTGCACGTGGGTGCATCGTGCGCATTCATGAGATACGCGGGGGGGGGGGGGGGGGGGGGCGCACACCCTCAGTGCGCTGTTATGGGGAGACACCAAGGGGGGGGGGGGGGGGCAATGCCCAGCCTACACTAGCAACCATATCTACAAAATATTAGCTCTGGTCGGGTTAAATCCAGATGCTGCCTTGACCCTTTGCTGGTTCCCACCTGTGTAATACTTATACCTTTAGATAGGAATACGCCATCTGGTGAAATTTGGCTGTACTACAGGGTAGGATATGTCTGTTACTCTCCTGCCAGACCTTTTGTATTGCTTGGAGAGTGTGTTATGTCATAACCTCAAAGCCAATTATCCACTATCTTATTTCCTTTTCTGTGTACTATTTCAAAATATATTGAACGTAAATCTTGGTCTCTTTGTCAATTTGTTAGCAATGGATATTTCATATTAAGTATATCTGTTTTTATAGTATACATAGAATGAAACTGCTTGGTTGGAGGTGAACACAAAAGGGATACCGTGTCTGATTTAACCCCTACCAACCCCTATATCATAGCTCAGCGCAGACAGGGGTTGGTTGCCAATCTATGACCAGCCCTGACCAAAGGCCATGGGTCACCACCTTACGAGCGCGAGTTTTTTTTAACGTGAGCCACACGTTTATATACGCTGACGAGGTTTGGGAGAGCTTATATAGACTTTCAGAATGCAGCAAAAACTATCCTTTCACTATCTGAGTGCCAACTCTGTGACCTTGGGAAAGGTACAGAGGGCCAGTGTCTCAGTATCTCATCGATGCTTGATATATTTTGATCCTAGTAAGGCAGTTGTAAAAGTTCAAGGTTGGCTGGGTGTCACGTGGATTACAGAAGATGACATATTCACTGAATGCAACCCATTACTTATAGTTATCTTTTCTTTTTAATGATTCCATACTCATTCATCGATGAGGAACATACCACTTGTTGCTGGTTAAATCCACTTATCTGGTTTCAGGGACAAGCGGCTCAATCTCCAAGGACTATACGTGTAGTAATATCCGAGCGAACGCGAGGATATTATGTAGACTCTAGCCTACGGAGATTACAACCGCTTTTATCTGAAACCAGTTTATATCCTATTCATTATTCAGCATTGCATATTCAATTTATCAATGAAAAGTAAAAATCACCGCCGATCTACTCACGCAGTATTTGTACTCGAAGGACTCCCCCCTCCCCTCCACGTAATCTCCGCTCTGTGTAGGGCGGAGATTGCGAGCATAATCTCCGCCCAGTGTATCACAAATTCCCTATAGGTTTAGTATGGAGACACCGTAATCGGTGGATGGTAGGTATGGGACTTACCACCGAAGTCAAAGCGCCCGTCGCCGTCGATGAGTAACATGTGGAACATCTCGTCGAGCTCCTCGTCCGTGAGCTGCTCACCCATGTGGGTGAGAGCGTGCCGCACCTGCGCTGCACTCACATTGTTCGTGTCGTCCGTCCGGAACACCTGGGATGAGTTTTTAAGACAAAGACCGATTGTAATTCAACGACTACGAATACGATTTCCATAAGCGATATTTTAAACGATATATATCCTTGTAGATATTATTGTTGAAACCTGTATACATTTTTTGTACTTATGACGGAGGATAACTCTTTGTGGAGAACAATCCGAAATTGGTAAGAGTAGGTAAGAAAACCTGTATGTATATTCCCCAATAATTACTGATAATATATTCTGAATAATAGGAGTATACATAAGGTTAGAGTGATGCACCCAATGGTCGTCTTGTAAGAATGTCTTTTATAAAGACAACACAAATAAGACTACGATAAGATTATTTCTTAATCGTTCTTTCGAGAAAGCGACACCAAATCAACGATTATGATTTATATGGGCGATACTTGCAAGGATATCTTCATAGAAATTTGCTCACTTAAAGAAGTGTAATTACTGTTGAAGTTGAGTGTAATAAACGATAATTCTTTGCGCGGGACAATCCCAAATTGGTAGGGGTATCTCGTAAAAATGGTATATATACATATTTTTTTATCTGGTTATATATATATTGGATAACGTTTACAGTTCTATACATTATCGTCTTATAAGACAGTCTTCCATAAAGGCTAATTACGAGAACGCAACAAAGACCACGATAATATAAAAGTTTACTCTTTCTTTTAAAAACACCTCCCAGGGATGAGATTTTAAAACAAAACGTGAAATTAAATCAATGACTACGATTATTATTACATGAGCGATAATGGACAAAAATCTTCTTGTTGTTAAGTTATATTAACATGGATGTATTGAAATATTGAAACATTTTTGTTCAATGGAAATGGAGGAAAGATCTCCGTACAGAACAATTCCAAACCGGTATTTTATCTCTATAATCCTACATACTTAGTGATTATATACTTGTTTTGCTTGTATGACCATATACGAAGATGACAATAAAGAAACTAATAAAAAAAATATATTTATACATGGCATAATATTGAGCATACACATACAACGATAGACGGTCGTCTTGTTATGTAAGACTCCCTTTCATAAAGACTGATCATTTAAAAAAACAAAAACACAACAAAGACTATGATAAGATTGTGTATTTTTATCCCTCTTTCTTTTAAAAACTTCGACAGATGAGGGACATTTTGGTGAGACAAATGTACTTCAAGTGGGATTCACACGGTGGGATTCATGTACCTCACAGGGTATTTGTCTGTTCATTTTCGCTCCCTTTTTTATTACTATTATAATCTATAATGTATATATGTTACTACTTCCGCCTAACTACTTCCAGGTGACTACTCCGGTTTTTATAGCATATTCGATTGCCACCCATACATTTCTTTACATACTTATTCATCAGTTTCTCTGCCTTCAGTGTTTATAAATCTGGGTGCCAGGTCTTCTCTCCCAGTGTATTGTGTTTTCCACCCTATCTGCACATTTTCTTCGTTCACAGTTGTTTCCACACCTCTTGAACATAGCCAGAGTGCTCTTAAAAAGCCCCAAATATGATAGACATGCCGTTACAAATTTATGGTCTGTGGATACTTACGGAAAATGCCTCGGTTAGTTGTTTTGTAGAACCCAGCATGCCCCATGGTCTCCTCGACATGAGATCCACGAACTCGGGGAACTCAATGATACCATTGCCTGAGGAGAAAATAGATCCAATGAAATGAGTAAAAAAAAAATCTAATTTGTTTCTAGTAGGAGAAAAAGGGTTCAGTATATGTGTACTAGAGCTTCAAGGACAAATATTGTAGAACGGGCAGGTGTTATATAATAGTTGCGATTATCGTTGATAGCGATCATTTTGAGGTATTCTTGTTTCATAGTCAAATGATCTTTTTTTCCTTTATTTTCTGGCGGGACCTGGGTGGGTGTGGGTGGCGGGGGGGGGGGGGCTGTACTTTCCGGTTTTCTCTTCACATGTTCCTGTGGGGGATATGTAAGGGAATGTTATCCCTGCTATGGAATCTTTTTCTTTACCTCATTAGCCGCGTGGCCGCCTTTGGGTCATTTATTAGCGGATAAGTAAACATAGAAAAAAGGTAGGAGAGTAGGAATAACATTGGGCATAGGAAAAGTTAGTACAGGACAGAAAATGGAAGTAAGAAAAAGTAGTATAGTGTGAAAATGGAGTGGGCATTTGATATGTGAATTGTCACGAATTCACAGTCTTCGAAATGCTTGCCCCGACGCCTTTAGACGAGACGGAAGTATTTACCAGTCTATCAGTCATCTAATGTTTGCAGATTGAACGCCTGGTCCGTTTTCTCTTCATCATTCACCTTGATTTTTTTAAATTCATAAGGATTTACATTTAAGCACCATTCACAGTCTAATTTGGGCACGCAGAGCTGATCCGTACAAGAGCGTATGGCAGAGTAGGTCGTACATGATTTATACGACATAGGAAACAGGGATCAGTAAGTATAAAATATGTATGAGAATGTAATACAGGACAGAAAATGGACGTTAAACAAGGTAGTACATTGCCAAAGAGCGGGCAGGTCCACGGCGAAGTAGGTTTCGTCGAACGACAGAAAAGATCCGAATGGTTCACCATTCACAGGACTATGCATTCTTATATGACTTTTCATTTACATTTAGTTCGCAAGCATTTCAAATGGCCTCGTCACACAAAATTTCAACAGTTTTCAGAGGCTGCACCATAACTAACAGGTCCAGACTTGAGGAACGTTTGGTAGAATCGAGAAAGGTCGCACTTGTAAAGTTAACCCTAATGGCAAATGCGACAGGAATGCATTCTAGTTTTTTTCCGGTTCATTTATTGGTCATATGAGTACAATGCGGCTGATAAATATTTGTTTTTCCAATTCAGGATCATGTAACCATTATTTAAATAGGCTTAGGATCTCAGTCAGACATGACTGGTTCTCATGTTTTAGCCAACAACATAATTTTGTATAACACAAAATAGGTGCCGATAATTATCTATAACATAAAAGGTAAATCTAATGGCAATATAAAGGAATGGGATCAATACAATGACAACAATCTATATTCAAGGCAGTATTATGAGAACCTAGTTGGTTAGATAATGTTTCCTGATAAAATTTAGTTGCTAGAACTAGTGACCCAACGACGCCTAGACCATGGTGAAACAAATAAACCTCCTGGTCAATCCCTGACAGGTGTTTGCATGAACAAACGACCAACTAAGGAGCACAAACCAGTAGCCTAGCTCTGCAGATTTATTTACACGGCAAATAGTAATGGGACAGAAAATATTTTTAATTAATAGGTGATGCAAATAAGAACGGTCTAAATAGCACATGTAAGTGATAGAATATGTCAAATTGTAAGCCACACCTTTAACCTATAGATTGAGGGTAAACGAGGCAGTTAACTTACCCATATCACTACAAAAATTCTAACGTTGTTATCGTAACCGAGAGAGCGAAACCTTAACCTATAGGCTGATATGCCTGAAGGAAAGTGTTCTCTCACTTGTCACCGGTGCTGTCAGTCCACAGGGCCCGGCCTCACTTGTGCGACAAAATCGTCGCAAGTCAATAAAAAGTCGTATGAACATAGCTTACAACTCTGTGTGAATTAGGTATATATTTTTTTCTTTATCAGATGTATACTATGATTTTAAGGGAAAAGACACTTGTATCAGGAAAGAAACATTTCTTAGTTCAATGTGGCATTAACACATGGAGTATTATGGAAGTACAACTGGTCAGGATGGAGAATACAGATGTTTATCGATTATATTAATATCATCTGCTTATTCCATTCTTCCACCGAGTAGATTGTCGCTAGCGACATGCCAAATTTGCCGGCAATACCATACAGGCCCAGGGCCCCGTTGCTCCAGGATTACGACAGAGGTGCGGATCGCAGAATAGCGATCCGAGAGCCTAAACGTTGCTCCAGAAATTTTGCGGATCGTGTTGTAATCGCATAGGCGCATCGCTGCGTAAAATACGGCTTTTAGCAATACTTTTTACACGGACCTTCACAGCACTGCGGATCGTATCGCTATGGGTTAAATACAGATTTGTCTGATATTTCAAATAACGATCAATGGTGGCACCACCAACCCCCACCACTTGTTCTTCTACGTATAGGAAATAGCGATCCACACCTCCAGGTGTCAGATCAGTTTTAACTGTGATGCCATCTGTATTTAATTAAAGAACTAATTAATTTTCCCCTGTCTCATTCAATATGTGCCCCTGAATTGTTGTATCGCTATCGCATCGTAAAAAATAGCGATACCGCAGGAATATAGGGATACGATCCGATATTACAGGAGCAACGCTTTTTCAGTCGGATCGTTAAAGTAATCGTAAAAATAAAATTGCGATCCGATTATAGCTAGCGATACCACAGAAACAGGAGCAACGGGGCCCTGGCCGGGGCTAACGCCTGGTCTGTGGAACCCTCACTTCAGCTATAGGACAAATAGGTAATAATCCCTTGGGGCAGCCATTTTGTCCCTGAGTAGGTGAGATTGAGGTAAAAAAGAAAGGTGCTCATCATTACTGGAGGTGCAAAAGTAAGTGATAATAGGCCACTGTCACAATTCTAGAAATGTGTAGAGCCTTTCATGTGAAAACATATTCTGGGGTTCATTTTAAAGTCAAACTAGACTGGGTTTAGAGTGACAAGGGAGGCATTGTAAAACTTTGGAAGTCAGTTGAATTTCGTAAGAAGAAAGAATCACAGTGTAGGAACTGTCTCCTGAATGGTGACACCATACTGTCAGCTGCCTGGTGCCTGCTTCATGAACTAGCAATGACTCTGTACCACATGCGTGAGGTTTATAATAATTTAAATGTCCCCATTTAAGGACAAGGCTTACCGTCAGCATCGATCTCGGCAATGATGGCAGCGAGCTCCTTCTCCGTGGGATTTTGCCCCAGCTCCCTCATGGCGATGCCCAGCTCGGCAATAGTGATGGTGTTAGCGCCATCCGCATCGAATAGGTTGAACACCTCTTTGATGGCTGAAGAATGGCAAGAGAAAAGATGTCTTCGTGACAAGGATGAAGTGCTAGGAAGACAATGTATCACATCGAAAGCAATAAAGACACTTTAAAAAAAATGTTTATTTGCACAATACCCCTAGACATGGTTTTGTTTCAATTATGATTTATTACTACAGTAAAACCCCGGTTCCGGGACACCCCGCTTAAAGGGACACCCCGCTTAAGGGGACAATATGCTTGGAACGGAAATTTTCCCCTCTATCAAGAGTTTATTTTAACCCCGCTGAAGGGGACAACCCCGCTTAAGGGGTCACCCCGCTTTAGGGGACAGTTTTAATTCTCATCACTATATAAGGGATCTATCACAGAATTTCGCCCGCATCCATTCCGTTGATGAATCACATCACACACCCGGCAAATGCTATTCTATTAGGTTTTACAGTTTCAACGCTGTGCGGCCGCTACTATTCAGCATGGGGCCTGCTCCACCGCACCGACTTCTACACATGCTTGAAAGATGCAGCAGTCGTTCGGTGGCCCTGTGGCGCTTTTTTTTATAGTTATACGGTCGGCCTGGCAGATCATTTTATGGCTTATCATCGTATTCATTTAAACCCTAATAAACGTCATTAACGCATTGATACATATAGCTTAGTATAGTAGGTTATGGCGGATTCGGCACTGGTGTACTGATCCTACAATATTTAGTACGAGCCAACAAGGTCTAGCAAGGTATGAATCATCCAGTTATGGGCTTTATAGCAACCATGGGCCCGGTTATGAGAACCAGCCAGTAAATTGAGGCTGACGCCATAGCCCTTATATTGGCTCAGGTGGATTTTTGAATACGTAAAGAAGATCTATGTCACTCTATATGGCTAATAAAGAAATTCTGTATATAAAAAAAGAATAGCAAGACACTGCCAGGCAAAAATAATCGTGTTGGTGGAATCAGCACTGAACGATACCTTGTTTACCCAGACTTTCCTATCAGTGCTCTTTGAACATTCTCACATGTTCACCTTGTCAAATTCAAGAAGAATATCTAAAACATAACATATCCAGAACGAATGTTCATGTTACTTTCAATGGCTTGAATTTGGAATAAACAGGATAGAGGGATGCATTTATATCGAGAGATGCTCAGTCCTGATGATGTAATAGAAAGGAAGATTTTCCTTGAACATGTTAGACTAATATCACAAATGTTTAAGATGAATGACCTTGTACACGAAATACTTTGGAATATAATCTTTGTAACTGGATAAACCTTTTGAAATGCATAGTTTCTTTCAAGGACGTCAGTTTTGATAGTAATACCGGCGGTAAATGATTCGGCCAGATTGCAGAAAGACAATATCTACGTCCTTCAAATTCTTCATGTATAACATGTCGAACACACTGTGCGACTTGAGATGCCTAGGTATGCCCAGTAGTAGCACCGACTGGAGACGTACCCGGTACCTGCAAGCGCCTAGCACCACCAGGCGTAGATTGGCAACATTTTTATCGATATTTGAAGGTATATAGGAATAGGGAAACCAAGTACCGGTAAGCAAAAGTCAAAGTTACTCGGTAAGGCTTGGACAAATTTGTTTTCCAAGCCTTACCTCGTAACTTTGAACTTTTGCTCACCGGTACATAGTTTCCCTCTACTCCTATACTCTGGTACACCCCGTTGCAAACAATTTGGAACGTCCAGTCTCAAACTAGGGTATTACTAGTCGGCGACTAGAAGTACCCAGTCGCAAGTCCTCCAACAGCACAATGTGAACGGGACTTTGAAACATGTGTCAAATAAGGGCTTATTTCCTACTTACTCAAACGATACGTTGCCTATTAATTGCAATTTAATTTAGCCATAAGATATTACTCGTGGTAGGTAAATTACCCCCAGGTTACAAGTTACATAATTAGGAATAAATAGGTGCCCGGTTAGCTGATTCAAACTCCGGGGGTTGTGGAAATGTCAAAATAATATATATTTAGATGCGATATATTTTTGTATCCATTACTTTAATGAAAATATGTTTTGTCTGCAATACCAAAAATACTAAATATATCAAACACAGAGTTAGTTCTGGGTCATAATAATGGTCTATCCTTTTTTCTGTGTATCATACTTCTATCATGTAACCTGATTTGTTTACGTAGTTGCTTATGGGCATACCTTAAAGAATAGTGTTGTTGATCATGGACACTTTGTTCTTTATTTGCTATCCCCTGGCGCTAGTGGATGTTAATAAAACCTACTTCTCCCTCCCAACCATTTCCCATTCTGTCAATTCTGTCGCGCCTGTCCACATCTTGATGTTCTCATTCATATTAAACTCTCTATGAGCACGTCAGTCAACAAGCCAATGTTTTATATTCAAATATAAACGAAACTTGAACAGGGTGAAGCGCTTCAAATATTTGGAAGCAAACTCAAAGATAGCACAATCCAAAATCTCGACTTCCATTCAAGTATATAAAGATAAAAGTACTAAAAAGGTGTTTAGTGCTGGGAAAATAATGGAAGGTACATGCATTCTTCCCCCATGGCTTTGATATTCCGTTTTTAAGAATATCTAAGTTATTACTCCAAACAGGTTGGTTCTATTGGTTCATGCTTTTCAATGTGTCTGCTTTAGTGATGAGGTGTAATAGGAATAGGTGTTGTGTTATCTGAAAAGTGCTGTGATTCCAATTATTGTATCGGAGGATGTAGAAAGGATGAGAGGTTATAAGTTAAGTATATGATGTTGGATAGCGAGGAAGTGGATTAATAAGGACATGGATCCAGTTGCTTATGTTAGATCAAAACTACATTCCAGCAAACATCACGAAGGAACGCGGTATATCATCATCGATACATTGTAAGTATTAATGTTATAATTAACGGACCCTCTTTGATAAACACAAGTTAGTACTTAATTGCCTACAAATTAATAGTAATACGTATTCTAAAGGTAATTAGGTGTTTTGGTGTGATATATTATTATTAAATAAAGGATAAAAGAAACTTACCTTCTATTTGGTCTTCAGTCAACTCGACGGGCTGCAAATCGTTCAAACCAGTATTAAGATCCACCTTAGGTGTTTTGCTCCTCTCTAACTGAGCCATTGATTCGTAAAGATCTCTCAATCAATCCTTTGTAAGCAGAAAGATAGTCAACACGTTTCGATCACAGCCAACCAGCAACGCGGTTTGACTATTCAAACGGAAGCTCAAAAGTCGTCTGCTTAATGCTATAATTTTTAGAAACAACCTGCAGAAGAAATTCTCAGTTTGCCTTCAAATGTATACAACCGGTTCTACCCAAGTCTGCCTTCAGCATGGTAAAAGCACTTCAAGCGCATAGCGTTTTGCTGAAGGGACTGCCCTACACCAACGTAGCTTGTCTGCTACTAGGGATCCATTGTGGTAGCAAGTGTGCTCTGTTAAACTCGCACCACCTGAGAGGGGGTTTGAAGAGCTTAAGCCAATAAAAGAAAGGTAATATTGACCAGCGCGGTGTGAAAGCCCCCGGGGAACTGGTAGCCAAACATTGAAGGATCCCTACGCCACATGGGAATGTGGGTGCTTCACTTGATTCACTAATTATCGCTCGTTTTTGTCCGGTGAGGGTTTCTAAATCATAAGATTGTGGGAGCCACTGTGATTTGTCAAGGCTAGTGAAAACCAGGCCCGAGCAGGCTATCTAGCATGTGAATAGGATTTGATATGATAATATTAGCTTTGAGATGCGGGTATGCGGGGAGGCTGACGCTGAAGGGTTAATCATTTGGTCAATAATACTAAGTGGGTTGTGGTCAATATAGACGGGATTGTGGTGTTGCTACTTGGCGGGCGGTTGATGTTTCTAAAAGTTGCCCCACTTAAGGTAACACACCACCTGACATTAACATCTAAATCAATCAGGTATGGCATTATACTGTAAGCCTTAAGGGCCAGGCTCCACTGATGCAACAGGATCGTCGAAAGTCAATGGAATGCAATAAACGTAGGGTGAGGGCCATAAAACGGCGCCGCCCGCCGCATCGCATACAAATCACACCAGGGATGTCTTTTAAAAACTAAGAATGAGGATGACTTCTTAGCTTTAAAAAAGACACCCTCTCGCACATCGCATCGCACATCTTAACACAAGAATGGAGTATTTCCTATTGTACTTCCGTGCAAAAAAAACCCTGCCAACAATATATCTGTAACAGCAGAAACCTAGATTGATAAATAGATACTCTCTATAATTAAAAAAACACACCAATGAGGAATGTTGATTCTGTATACATAGTACACATAAACGTATGAATGTAAATCCTAATAGTGTATGAATATAGGCCTGCCTCAAATAGTGTATAGACCATGCTACCTGCGCGGTATAGTTAACCCTTTCTATACGTCAAAACAATTAAATAAAGATATCGATCTAGAGTAGGAGGGGTGGTTAATGAGAATATGCACTTCAGTTTATATAAGAGGATAAATCAACAAGGTAACTTGGTTTCAACAAGGTAACTCACAATGAATTTTCATCTTACTTAGAAAAGACTCATTATTTGAATATGTATGCATGTACATGTATATTAGTTTAATATCAACTCGACAAGATATTCCCTCTAAACCTATCTAGACTGGTCTTCCTTGAGAAATAATAAGGAGGCATTATAGGTTTGGTGTATTTTCCGACATGTTTCGGTATTTGATTATACCTTCATCAGGGATCAGATTTGGTAGTGGATTGTATTAACCTACTGAGGTACCCTTGGGATCGCTTTTACGGATCCTTCATGGCTGGTGATCCAAAGGGATCAGATGGATTCCAATAATTTACAAGCATACTGTGTTGTATTATGTTAGTCTGTTATAAAAAAATAAAATGTAAATAACCCTGGGTTGTGTTCAGTCTTTTCATATTGGGTTGTGATAAGTATATAATTCGAATAATTTAAGTAAATAAATTGTCAAGAATGTCAATGAGTCCTTGAGTATCTCAGGATTGGTTAATTAGGTTGCACTTTATCAAAGTCAAATGACGGCATTTCACTGGAAGGGCTCGGGATCGACGTCCAACTCATGGTGGCTGTGACTTCATAATTTTCAAGTGAGTTCAGCAGATGTGGTGAAATTTCCTTCTTTATGGATGGTTTAAACGGTATATCAAAGTGGATGCGATGATACTCTCCTTAGTATCGGTTATCGACTGATGGTGTCCCTATTGTTGGGCCCCTGATATTATTTTAATGCACCATTTGGCGTTGAAGGATTAAGTATGGAATTTAATGTTCTGTACCGCTTGGTTACCTTCCAGGAAGTCCATTTAGACCGGTTCAATTCATGAGCTTGATCAAAGCTTTTCTGATGTATTCATTCATCGCGTTTAATGGGTTACATGTAACCAAAATGACGAACATAATCATATGACTGATCAGAATGTCTGATATTGATACAACCTAATCAATGGCATTTACTAACCTATTACATTGGCTTATAATCCTGCTGCATATAAATCAATTCCCTCTTATTATTATATATCAATGGCCAAACGCCTACGCTGCTGTAAGGCACTGAATGAGTACGAGCATCGGATCAACAAGCTGTAAATCGACGACTTTGTAAGTGAATAAAATGGCGTCTGCTAGTGTTATTCAGGTATACATCATAAGAAAACGTAGTGACTGGGTCCTAGGGATGCATACGCGGCATTATGTCCAATAAAATACGTCCCTCCGCCTCCGGAGTCGGGACGTATTTCATCGGACAAAATACCTCTAAGGCCTGGCGTCTTCCTACTATGATAGAAATTTAGACCTACCGATATGGCACCGATACAAAAAGCAAATATCGGAGACATATCTGGAAGGTGCAGAGTCGTCTACAGACATATGTCTAGACATGACAATCCACCACGCATATGGGTTTTTATCGGTGTCTAATCGCAGAAACGTAGTCAATTGCCCCGATATTACGTGACCTTCCGACGCGATTTTGATTTTATATCGGAAGGTGCATCGTAGACCATATCGGAGCAATATCGTAGTAGGTGGACGCCGAGCCTAACGGACATCCCTATACGAACTCAGTAAGCACCTTTTCTCTCATTACCCCCTGGTTGGTGGGCTAAACGCATGCTTCACTATGAACGTTAGTAAGAATCAAACTCCAACCAATAAACTGTATACATACAGACCAGTATAGAAGACCTAAAAAAATCCCCTTAAACACATATACTTTTAGTACTATTATTGTTACAATTTCCCAACTTGATAAACGATGGCGGAAGTTTCAGCAATGAACACTTCTGCTATTTGCACCACACCTTGTTAGTTAATGCGTTCATTGGTTCATGGATACACAACATCCACTGACTAATGCGGTCTGTATCAATTTGAAAATTGTTTCGGCTAAATGGCGATTTAGAAAAGCATGCAGCAGACCGACAAAAAGGATGCGGGAAACGTTTGCGCCGAATGTTGTACTCAAGAAGTCATAATGGTAACAGGAATTCCCATTAAGTCTTGAATCCTAAGATTATTTATAAGGTAAATTATTGCAGCATCATTGAAAAGATTTCTCAACATAGACCAAGGTCATGTGAAAGAAAGGGAATTTTAAAAAGGATGAGATTTATAATTCATGTGGCACAAAATGGAGACCATGATGGTAAACATGTTGTCAGAAGGTGCATTATATCTCCAACATGATCACATATCTACCAATTACGATTTACTCGACAACGGAGCACAATCTAATTCAAGAAGTCCTTAAAGGGTGTAATGAAAATAATAATGGGTGACTCAGAATACAAAACCGAAGTCAATAGAAACAAATGTGCAATATCAATCTGCCTGTGCATACAGACATCAATGCAATGGCCAATAATTATATACATGTACATAGAAAATAGAGTGTAATACAAATAGGAAAACTCCTCACGTACCTGATTAGCTGACATATTACTGATTACCTTGATATCAGTCTATGTGGTGGAAGTTGAGACTAATTGTACCGATGTCAAACGCAGACATACAAGTAGGCGTGCAAAGTCCCGAGTCTTCTGAATTGTGCCCACATAGAGTGTATGTTGCTCTATACACCCGAGGCTTCCCATTGGCAGGCATTAATCCGTTTAGTCCCTTGTCAAGGTAGATTTAAGCCAATGCACCTCCCTAATTCGGACCTCACTCTCCCCCCGCCACCTCATAAGGCATGTTATTTTGATTAGGCTAACATGTGCTAATGGACCATACCTGACGTAATGGTCCATGCGCTGCCATGTTTTTTCCATTCTATAGAGCATATGGTTTCTATATAGAAATGCTGTGTGATCCCATATTTATGATAAATGAACATTATTGTATCATTTCATGAATGGATATTTAGATATGGTTAGTCCTGCTTGGAGAGTGTGATAGCGCTAGGGAGCCAAGTTTTCACACCACTAGAAGCGATTAAGCGCCATTTAGCCAAGCGGAACCGTAATTAACTAAAAGCCCTGTATAGATGCCATGCCCCAGCCGAGGTTTAGTCCCAACATATAAAGTATAAATTTTATAACCAGCTGTTTAAGGTGATACACACACAAGATGATTTTTACTACCTGTACTGGTTTTGGGGCTGTCTAGAGATGTCAAATAATAGGGTGGTTCCAGGAGAGTGTAATACATGTACTAAGTGGTTTTATGTTGCAGGTTGAAGTAAATATGTACATATAGTAATGTTTATGGTAAGAAGATGTATTTGCAATTAACTAGGAGCAAATGGTATGAACATCATTGATGAATGAGAGTGGAATTATTCAAAAGAAAACAATTACATTTCTAAAAGGTTTGGGTTTTATCCAGTCTATGGGCAATTTTCTGTGACCCACTTGGAGCACAGCCATCCCGCGATTTCTGCAACTGACTGGGATTAGATCCAAAAATATCAATCACCAGTGTATCAATGAGGTATTTCAGTCACTAGTAATTGTTCATGTTTAGTTGGACACGCGTCGAAGACACTGGGACACTGGCCCTCTGCACCATTCCCAATATCAGTCTTGACATGTAGATAGTAAAGGTATAGTTTTTGCAGCACGCTGAAAGGCTATATAACTTCCTCTAAAGTGCCAATTCCACCGAGCCACCAATCTAACCAGAAATTCTCCGAAATTTATTTCAGAGTGTTTCGCAAGGTTTTTGTCACATTCGCACAAGCGGACTTTCAGGGTAGAGGAGGCACCTATAATTTTTGTCAATTTTTGGGTGCTCACACAATTTTCATGAAAGCGCTTCACGTTTAAAAAAAAAAGTTATTCTTTATTTCAATTTTTCCTTCACGTTGCCGATAAATTTGGGCAAATTTCGGGAGGTTTCGGAAAATTTCGTATAACTGAAAACACTTTATTTCCCCAACAAAAAGGCTAACTAAATTTTACGAAACGAGTGCTATGAAATATATATCGTGAAATATCTGTATAAATTGTGCGTGGTATTGTTGGCTTCCAATACACTGATTTCTTTTATCGGACAAAGTTAAAACTTAAGTAGTGCACCTGATCTGCTTGGTAACGAACGCAACGCGTTCCTCCAAACACCTTCACAGCAACGAGAAATACATTAATGATACCCATATAGATTATTTTCCTCAAAGAAAATGTGAGTTGAACTTGCATATCGTCTCAGTAATACTGTAGATATGGATTAGATAACAAAGCAATATCGCAGGTCTGGCCAGCATGAAACCATTTTCTTTTGACCTACGAAAATGGCACCGATTATTTGTATTCTCCCAAAATGCTGTCGGTAGTACCACAGACTGCACGTCCGTTTCATATAATCTCTCTGCCTTGTTTTCACGACAATTGATCTGTTTATACCGAGGGAATATTCAGACTAAATATTCAGGCTACTGTCCATGGCCTCAGCGATAAAATAAAAGCGTTTTGACTTTTCGGGTTGTTTACCAAATCGGTCGGTGTTGGCTTTATTGCGTAATCTTAGCCCAATTAATCGGTGACCATTTCAGAGACCAGGCTGTTTCCATTCACCGATTCACTGATTAATCGGCCAATATAAAATGGCCTATACCGATCTGTACCAACTGCACAACCGATACTCATTAATACTCTACCATCATTTGTCTCAGCCATCCTATCTGGTAAAATGACAAAATCATTTGCTCATAACCACTATTCTCTCTCTCTCTCTCTCTCTCTCTCTCTCTCTCTCTCTCTCTCCCTCTCTCCCTCCCTCCCTCCCTCCCTCCCTCTCTCTCCCTCTCTCTCTCTCTCTCTCTCTCTCTCTCTCTCTCTCTCTCTGAGTGAAAGCTCACAATCGCATGGATGTAAGGTTAGAGTGAGAGTTTTTCACTGATCAAACAAAACACAGCTGGGGCACTGAATAATAACTCAGGTATCATGATGGTTCACTAAAAACCCTCTATTTCTAGATTCCACTGCTTACCAGACCACCAGCTCCTGCGTCCACCAGTCATGCTTGACCTCTTCACGCCCCTGTTTTAAAATCTCTATTTGGTCACGATCACTCTTTTCACATTCACACTAAACTGCTGCGTGTTCATTTTGATTCGACACGTACTTAACAGAGCCGACCACACCTCTTCCCGACGAGAATCGCGCATTACCAGCAAGCGGGTAAAGCCAGATTATAATTGACGAGAGTCGGGTATCTGGTAAACATCGACATCACTGTTCCCAATCATAATCGGCGAACGGGTCGGTGTGAATTGGTAATATATGTCGATGTCTAAGCCTTTGAGACAGCGACACACCAATTTTTCCCGATGATACCTTTGTTCGATGGATCCGTCAGGTCAGTCAGAATCCCTGAACTTTATGTTGCTGTACGCACCTCACAGACCCGATTATAATCGGGTCGGGCATTACTAGCATGGGGTAATGACCGACTCTAACCGGCCTTAAGATTGTCGCTGTACATGTGCCCACTTCACCGACTGTTCCTGATTCTGAGTTTGTTTAAATACTAAAGATATGTATCCGCATGTCCTTCACCCAAGATTTATAAACCGATTCTATGGGAAATCAGGGGAATTATAGGACTACCACCCGGCCCAGGGCTCAGCCGGGCCCGGCCGCCAGGCGTTCTCTTTGATCTCCATCGGGTCGTGGTTATAAAGGGAGGAGGTGTGATTGGGAAGAATATATAAGGTTATATGACAGCGACATTATCGTTCCCGATTATTATCGTCGATCGGTGACAATCGGTGGTAGATGGCGCTGTCTTATGGGCTTTAAGCCTATGATAGACAGCGACACGCCGATTCTTCATGGTCACACCTCAGCCCGACGGTTCCGTCGGGTCGGTCAGAATCGGTGAACGTTATGTCGCGATATGTTGCAGCCCTATATGTCCTTTAAATTCAAAGATCGTACCAATGTCAAAGCTCTCCGAACCCCAAAAACCAAGCAACAGTTGCTTATGTTTTATCTCACCCCTGGAATAAATGTCCATAGGCTTAACATTGGGAACTCGTTCTCCATGCCCCTACAAGGATTGCAGTCCGTTCTCCATAGTTTATATCCTATGTATTGTCCATTCTTTTAGTGTGTACAAGGGTGAGATAAATACAGAAAGCAACTCGTTTTGGTCAAAGAAGTCATTCTCCAACTCGTTTAAATGCTATGTGATATTCACTCGGCTGTCGCCTCGTTCATATCACACCGCATCAAACTCGTGGAGAACGACGGTTTTGACCAAAACGTGTTGGTTTCTTCTTTAGTATTCATTCTCTGAAGGCAAGTCGGATTAAGAATGTTCTTTAGATACTTTTTACCTGTGTATTACATGAAGATCACTTTCTGTACGTGTAAACGACTCCTGCACCAACTTGAATGGAAATAAACGCTGCTAATATATTCTTTTAATTGAAGGAAGTCGATACTGCGAACTGCCCATGCGTGCTGACGATCGACATGAATCGGTCTTGTTGTTCTGTTTGGACCTGTACTAAGATACTAAATAGCAGAAGTCTGACTCATATTCAGATACGAGTTCCCACTGATGGTAGACGGCAAACGTTTCTCGTGGTCAATTATCCATGGTGTTGAGTCATGTATTGTAGCTTGCATGACGTCTATATCTACCATCTATCGATTGTAAAGTCTCTATTGAAAATGTATGGGGTCACAGTAAACCATTACCCATGGATTTCGGTTGTCAGAAACCATAGCCATTGATTACGGATTTGAAACCCATCGATTATGGCCTCAAAGTCAATGATTACGAGAAAATATACTACAAAACAGACATGTACATGTAGTTCCTTTATACTGATGAGAAAAAAACCCAAAAGAACCCAAACCAAGCACCCCCCCCCCCCCCCCATAAAAAAACTAGGAGCTAATGATATTTCCATTTACAATGGATGAGCGCGGTACTTCTAAAGGACAATAAACTCTCACATGATAATTCCAATTTTTCTGGGGTAGAGATCACCTTGTGCTGTATATCTTTACTATAAACTTTTTTTTTTACAAGACTGTTTTAACACTGTTGCCAGACTTGTAAGACTGTTTTAAGACTGCTGCGAGATTGTTGTAAGACTGTTACAAGAGTGTTGTAAGAGTGTTGTAAAGCTGACACATGACTATTGTAAGGCTGATTTAAGACTGTTGTAAGACTGTTGCAAGACTGTTGTAAGATTGTTATGAGACTTTGCAAGACTGTCACAAACTGTTGTAAGATTGTTGCAAGACTGTTACAAACCGTTGTAGGACTGTTGCAAGACGGTTGTAAGATTGTTTTAAGACTGTTGCGAGACTTGTAAGACTGCTGCAAGATTGTTGTAAGACTGTCACAAGACTGTTGTAAGAGTGTTGGAAGACTCATGTAAGATTGTTGTAAAGCTGATACAAGACTGTTGTAAGATTGTTATAAGTTTGATACAAGACTGTTGTAAGCCTGTTCTAAGACTGTGGTAAGGCTTATATGAGAATTGGTGCAAACTGTTGTAAGATTGTTGCAAGACACTTGTGAGACTCTTCTAAGATTGTTGTAAAGCTGATACAAGACCATTGTAAGGCTGATACAAGACTGTTGTAAGACTGTTACAAGACTGTTATAAGATTGTTGTAAGTTTGATACAAGACTGTTGTCAGCCTGTTGTAAGACTGTTGTAAGGCTTATATGAGAATTGTTTCATATCGGCCTTACAACTATCTTACGACAGCCTTGTATTAGTCTTACAATAGTCTTGCAACTGTCTTGCAACAGTCTTGTATCAGCCTTACAACAGTCTTACAACAGTCTTACAAAAATCTTGCAACAGTCATGCAACAGACTTGCATCAGTCTTACAACAGTCTTATAACAGTCTTACAAGTCTTATAGCAGCCTAACAAGTCTTGTAACAGTCTTACAACAGTCCCGCAACAGTCATACAAGTCTTGTATCAGTCTTACAACAGTCTTGAATCAGCCTCCAGAGCTGGTCACTAAAAGCACAAGGGTTAATAACTGGTCAAACAGGTTTGCTGGCTCTGTGCCATGTAGGGAATATATCTGATTACAACACCTCAAGTGTGCCCAATCATATGTGACATTTTGAATACAATGTATTTAGGTGTGTCCCATCAGTTTTGAACTATTTTTAGAAACCAAGTCAGTAGTCGGGCAGGGGTATGGTCAGACTGTGATACTGGACACCTGTCCATTTCACCAGGCCTTTATAGTTGGGACATTGATAGTGAAGGTTAGATTCTTTACAGCAAGCTGAAACCCTGTGTGAGCATTCTAACCTCTATCTAGATGACGTATATGAGCGCGATTTCCCGCGCTCAACAAGAAAAGAATCCCTACTGATGTATCCTATAATAAGGCCTACGTAACATGAAGACAAGATAGTGGACAATATAAAGGACTTGATAGATATAAGACAAATATAAAAAATAGGAAATCAAATGAACTGGTGTGTGGGTAAGACCAGTTTGGAATCCAGTGAATGCATGGCTTATTTGAGTAAATTCAAGACCTATTGTTGTAGTTTACAGACATTTTTATCATGTTCATATCATAATGCTTTATTCTATTATCACAATGCTCTCTTCATAGATTTGTCCATACTATCAATATACATAGACAGATATCTATAACCATATTAATTCTGCAGTCATGTAGGTTCAGGTACTATAGTAAGTTTATATCACTATTGATTGGACTCCACAGGCTGATTATGATAAACTTAAAGGTAATGACTAACACAGAAGCACGGTAATGGATACAAAATTCATTGAGTAACTTAATAATACGAGAGAAATTTATATAGTAATTAGAATATAAAATGTAATAACAATAAAACAGAAATGTCACGAGCTATTGAGAAGCCCTACAAAGTAGGAGAAATCGAAGAGATGAGATTGAAGAGTTTTTGTAGGGTGGATGGGTGGTTCCTTTTCGGTTGGCGTCCCAAGTTCGAGTGGAGGTAGATGGGCAGGTAGTAGGATGGTCACGTGACCGGAATATGTGGCATTACCATGAATTAAGAACTCAACTGATTTGAATGACAACTGGACACACCTTATACACAGGGCGGGAGGCATCATAGTATATAGTGATGGTATATAGTGACGTCATGTAGTTGTGTACACGCTTGCTAACATAGCTCCGCCTAAAATCTCTCTGGGGTTACTAAATCACGAACCAATTCGTATTCCCAAAGAAGAAATTTAGATATAAGGTCGTCAAGACGCATCTGATCGAGCGAAATGCCACCTAAACAACAGGTAAAAACACGTAGCGTGAGTAACATGGACTTACCTGAGTCACCGGCAACGAACATGGCGTCTGCAATGGCGAACACGGCGGAACAAAGGCGACAACCACGGTCACTAGATGACGTATGGGATCTCCTACAAGGGATAAAATCGGATCTAAACACAGTAAAATCTGATCTAAAAGAACATAAGGAGTCCAGTACGAACACTTTGAATGACATCAAAACTGAGATGGGCAACTTAACGATCAAAACAAAAGAGGTATCGATGGAACTAAAACACCTGACAACTACAGTAGACAACCACGCTGTAACACTCATCGATCATCAAACCCAACACGATAACATGGAGAAAAGACTAAAGGCACTTGAAGATGACAAGCGCAGACTTAATCTAGTCATAGATGGGCTTGCCGAAACGGATTTTCATGTTAGAAAAGACGTTAGCGATTTATTTGAAGCCATAGGTGTGAACTTTGACATGGATGACATCGACGCCTGCTATAGGCTGGGACCAAAGGTCACGACCCACGATGTAAACAAACGGCCACGTGCTGTCATGATACGGCTAAGATATCAAAGTCAAAAGGCGGAGATATTTCGGAAAGTAAGCAACCTAAAAGGGAAGGATAAGTACAAGTACACTCACCTGAATGATGATCTGAGCCAAGAAGACCTACGTACACGCCGTGACATGCGAGCGATAGTGTCAAAGGGTAAAGAATTGGGCTATAACGCACAACTACGGGGAAGCACTCTCAAAATAGACGGCGAGTCCTACTCAACGAAACAACTCCTGAAGATACCTGAAGAACTGCGACTTGAAAACATAAAGATAGCTCCAGTAGCTGACGGGTATGCCTTTCAAAGCAGTCATGCTTTTATGTCAAACCTCTTTCCGTGCACAGTCAAAACAAACCTCGGATCGTTCAAGTCAGCTGAAGCTGCTTACGTAGCAGCACACGCTGAATTCGAAACTAGACCAGGAATCATTCCACAACTAACGCGTTGTAAAAATGCCTATGAAGCCAAACTCGTCGGAAAACAAATCAAAGACATGACGGAATGGGATGCCAATAAAGAGGAAATAATGAAGAACATTGTCAGCTGTAAGTTTGAGCAAAACCCGCAACTCATGGACAAGATACGAAACTACAAAGGAATGCTGTATGAAGCTACACAAGACAGATTCTACGGGTGCGGCGTGTCGATCAATAACTGTCACAACATAAAAGCGGATAAAATCACCGGGAAGAACGTACTGGGAAGAATTCTTGCTGAGATCAGAGACACCCCTCAGTAAACATGAAGATAGATATTGTCACTGACTCAAGAGGGCGTCATCTACAAAAAACACTACACGAATGTCAAGGTGACTTCATGACTATGCACCAGGTACGAGTTGTCTTCATGCCGGGCGCAAGTACAGCAAGGTCAGTTCTTAACTAGATAAACAATCACGCTAGAGGAAAAGATCAAACTGATTTAATAATTCTGGCCGCAGGAGTGAATAACTTGACTAAACGACAGGCAACACGCACGTTTAAAGGTTTATTCACTGAAGTGGGTGAATGTGTGGATGCAATGACAGATGAGTTAACCACAGTGCGGGATGTTTTAGAGCAATATGGCTGTCAAGTTGCGCTGGCACATCTGACAGGGGTTGACCTACAAACATACAACCAACATCTGCGAGTGCAAACATATGATGACATTGAAGCCGACCAACTTGTGATAAACCAAGCTATCCGTCTTATTAATTTTGTCATTACCAATATTAATATGGATAACAAAATGATTACGCCAAGGATAGCTAACCTAGTACACTACAAACTTGGAAATAATAATTTTAACGCTTACGGTAGACTATACGATGGCTTGCATCCATCAAGAGATACATTGATTTTCTGGGCAAAGTGTATTGCCACTTTTGTAATGAAAATAACTAAGTAAGGGAAAAGTCATGTTGGGCTTTGTACAATTAATTACTTGAAACCTTGGATTACTGTGTAGTCTGTCTGTCAAGCTATGGTCCGTCCTAAATGGGAGGCTGTTCTTGATAGATGGATTCAGTTTTCTCACTGTAGAGAAGAGTTACATTTCTAAATTTTATTTATTTTACATTTAACACATAGACTGTCTACTTGACTCAATGTACAAATGATCTCAATCTTAAATAAGGAGCGAGTTAGTTTACATTTAAACAATATTTCTATCTAATACCATGACTCTGTGGCCTTTGATGCTGATACAGAGTGTTATGGTTATTTGCTATTTATTGCCTGTTATGCTTGTATGTAGTGATAAGTTGAGCTCAGAATGTATGCTGCGGTTGGATGTGTTCGTACTGATTGACGCAATGTCCGTTGGACACTATTACACTGATCCTGTATTATGAATCATATTATTCATGATGGTAGAGGACTGAAGTTGATTCATTTTAACACTAGAAGTTTATGGTCAAAATTAGATCAGATGCACCAAATACTGGTTGATTCCACTGTTGACATATGCTGTATATCTGAGTCTTGGTTAAGTGAATCTATGCCAAATTTTCTGGTGGAACTGCCTGGTTATAATCTAATTCGATGTGACCGAAGCTGGATAGATATAAATACGGGGAAGATAAAAACAGGGGGTGGTGTTTGTATTTACATAAAAGAAAACTTAAATTTTGATATAGATTCCCTATCAGTGTATAACAAAAGCACAAGTAACATAGAAATTATTTGGGTAAAAGTTTTACTCCCTGAAACAAGAGATATTAATATTGCATGTATTTACAGACCAATTGGTGGAGATGTAAATGTTTTTAAAGAAGAACTGATTGAGGACATCAATGAACTTACACTTAATACAGATCAGGAGATCTTCCTTTTGGGAGACTTCAATATTGATTATTTCTTACACAACTCAATAGAATTTAGGCCCTTAAAACAATTTGAAACAGCGCTTGGACTTAAACAACTAATTACAGAAATCACGAGATATGGAAAAGACAAAGACAGTTGCCTAGATCTGGTCTACACTAATAATAAGAACTATACGCATGTTGGACTTTTAGATATGCATGTTAGCGATCACATAGGAGTATTTTTAATCAGGAAAAAACCTAAGGTAATGAAACAAAAAACCTCTTTTCGAGGCCGTTCAGCAAGGAAGTATGATAAAGAAAAATTTGTTAGTACTATTTTATCACATGACTGGTCTAGTTTCTTTACTTGTAATGAACCAAATATTATGTGGGATGAGATGTTATCGGTTATTAGAAGGGAACTAGACGTACAATGTCCTATAAAAACATATAGGGTTAACGAAATAAGAGAAAATTGGCTCTCTAATGACCTTCTTGAAATCATTAAAGATAAGGATAGGGTATTGCGTAAGGCAAAAGCCTCTAACAAAGAAAAGGATTGGCGTGATGCTAGACAGGCTAGAAATAGAACGAACAATCTGATTAAAAAAGCTAAATGTGACTTTATAAAAGAGATACTCGATGAAAACATTAGTAACAATAAAAAATTTTGGAATATTTTATCGAAATACACTAATGAAAATCCTAAAAAAAGCTGAACCATAAAACTGAAAGAAAATAACAACTTGATAGACCTGAAAGACACGGCAAATTATATCAATTCCTTTTTTATTAACATAGGCCCTGACTTGGCTTCAAAATTTGAAAATAACTGGACAAACACGATACCTGTAAATACACATAAAATGAATGTTGTTCAAACTGATGCTACTGAAGTTTATAGATTGCTGTCGGAGATATGTATAACGAAATCCTCGGCAGTTGATGATATCTCGTCGCAATTTTTAAAAGACGCATTATTAGGGCTGGTTTATCAATTTACACACTTGTTAAATGTTTCACTTGTGGCGGGGGTCTTTCCTGGGAAGTGGAAGGAGGCACTAGTTGTACCACTGAAAAAGGAGGGCAATAGCTTTGATGTTAATAATCTAAGACCGGTGTCCCTCCTTCCGCTCCCAGGGAAGATACTCGAGAAAATAGTCCACAAACAAGTTTTTTTTTTTTTGGATGCATGTCAAATAATCAGTGATAAGCAAAATGGTTTCAGACCTGGACTTTATACTACAGGCACCATAGCAACACTCGTGGGTGATATCTCGGAAGCAGTTAATAATGAACAGATTACTCTGTGTGCCTACATAGACTTCCGCAAAGCCTTTGATACAATAAATCATAAAATTCTTATTAGCAAATTAGGGAGTATGGGGCTTTGTGGGAGTCTATTGGAATGGTTCACAAGTTATTTAACTGGCAGATCGCAGAAAACGATAGCGAATGGAGTTGTATCGGACCCAGGATTGATCACCTTTGGAGTGCCACAGGGGTCGATCCTGGGTCCCCTATTATTTATATTATATATTAATGATCTACACCATGTTATCAAGAACGTAAATTGTCTGCACTATGCCGACGATACAGTTTTGTATGCCAGCCACGTATATATAGATGATGCTAAAGTAATTCTGCAGCAGGATTTGGACAATCTAATCTCCTGGTGTAACGGCAATTATTTAACCCTAAATGTGAAAAAGACAAAAATTGTATTATATGGCTCTACCAGAAAGGCAACTGCGGATACTGCATTAAGATGTAAACTAATGATAAACAATGAAATAGTTCAACAGGTACCATCATATAAGTATTTAGGAATGACAATAGATAGAAATTTAAATTTTAAACCAACATCTACATAGCCTCATTAAAACTGTATCACACAAACTATATTTACTAAAAAAAGTGAGAGATTATATAACTAAAGAAGCAGCCTTAAAGATTTTTAAATGCATGATCCTACCACTAATCGACTATGGCGATATTATATACGCCCAATCAAATAAAACCCTCCTGAACCAAATACAAACTCTCCAAAATAGAGCCATTAGAACCATCCTAAAAACAAGAAATGACACCTCAAGAATCATAATTCATAGAAGCACGCAGTTGCCTTACTTGTCAGACCGTAGGGATTTCCATATTGGATGTTATATGTACTTGGCTAGTGCAGATTTAAACTTACATGTAGAAAAAAGAAAAAACACAAGATCATGTGATACAATTGTTTTAAAACAAAACACTCCGCGGTGTGCTTTTTATAAAAACTCACTGAAATTCTATGGTCCTGCCTTTTGGAATAACTTACAACCGAATGTCAGAAACTTATCAACCTATGAAATGTTTAAGAAACAGCTGAAAATCATGTTGAGAGGAAAAATTCCTTAGGTTATTGCTTGAATGTATCATCGTTCAGATCCCTTATTTTGGATGTTGTTATATAGAAATTGGAACGTGATGTTTTATTGTCTAATTGGTATATGATCTCTTGGACGTACATAGTCTGTGAGCAGCAACGATAGTATGAGCCTTCTGTATATAAGTTATAGTTTCATTTATGACTACATGATGAAGGGATTTGTTTGTTCTTTGTATAGACTGGTGGCACATGGAAACCAGCAATACCATTGTTGAGTGCTAATTCAGAATAAATAAAAGTATTGAAAAAAAAAAATCATTCAGCAGGTTGTTGAAAGTGAATGGATGCACAAAACAGAGATCCTCCATAAAATATGTATTCACAACCGTGGCAATTTACAGGAGAATGAAATTCTTTCTTTATTACTAAAAATATATATGAGAAACTCACATTTGAGTGTCAAATGATATTTTCTTGTGATTCCTCATCTGTTTTATCAAGTTTTTCCCCCAAAGCAAGCTATTTACGTAACTTCACAATTATGACCTAATTATTCAATTTAAATAGGTCAAATCACTGAATAAAATTAATTAGAAATCAAAATATATATACATTTGAATTTTGATTTTTCTAAATCACATATAATTCACCTGGGCCTTGCTTTTTAGTGACGACCATCGTTACGGGCGACATGTTTTTGCTGTCAGTGTACAATAGTCACGATAGTTTAGGGGGTCGGGTAACTATCACTGCTCTAAGAGACTTAGGGTGGTCTGAGGTGTGCTATAGTCAAGAGACATGTAAGGTCCTTCAACCAGGACTCATGTTTATCAATTTTTCCTATACTACATGTTCTCAGTATATCCTATTATACTCCATGTGCAAAGTATACCTTGTTGTACTACCTGTTTTACTATACCTACTTAATAAATTTTCTTAACTGCCACCGCGCCTCTCGTCTTATTTAGACCTAAGACATCTATGGACATGTCATACAGAATGCGCAACTTCACTTCCCGTAGGAATTAAGCAATGACATTTTAACACGAGTAAGGTATACATATAACCTATAATCGAAAATCGGCCGCACCGTTCCAATGATATCGGCGTTTGAATTTCGTCATAGCACTCTCTGCTCTGGTGGCCAGTGTAGCCCTACGCTCACGGACCCTAATTTATGCAGCGACCTCGACATTCACTGCGCACCGGGAGGTGGGAGGGTGCAATGGCCACCAGAGCAGACGAAATTCAAACACCGATATCTTCGGAACGGTGCAGCCGACCTTCTTCATATTTAGCACGGTTATAGGTTCCGTGTATCCCCTAGTCGTGTTAAAATGTCATTGCTTAATTCTGTCGGGAAGTGGAAAAATCCTCTATATACGCACAGTGACGTTTTATAGAAACGGGATTTCCCGTGCTTCCCGTAGGAATTAAGCAATACGAGTAAGGTATATATATAACCTATAATCGTACCAAATATGAAGAAAATTGGCCGCACCGTTTCGAAGATATCGGCGTTTGAATTTTGTCATAGTAAATGCTGCTCTGGTGGCCAGTGTAGCTCTACCCTCATTTTCTGGGTGCTAGAGCAAGGTATATGTATCCATCTTGCCGCCAGACTAATTCCAGGTATATAGTAATAAGGAGACATAGTGAGCATACCTGAATTCCATCTTTGTTCCGATATTTTGGTAGGAAATATTCACCTCATTTTTCGAACTCGGTAAATATTTCCAACCAGAATATCACGGAATAGGTTCCATTCAGATACATTTACATTACATGTCTCTAAATATATTTCTTCTCTTAACATAGTCAGATGGAAATCTCCAGGTGTCATTACGCTTGACACAAAATGCGTGAATTAGTCACTAGCATGGCGCCCAGCCTTGGTCGGCCACAGTGTTTAGCGAGATACGGTTACCAAGACGACAACTGATTGAAAAGTGTCAACAATATCCAGTACAGGCTTGTTTGGGGCTCTCCTCCTAAATATAGTGCTCCCACTATGAAGCACTGAGTTGGAGTATTTAGGATTTGCCGAGGGAGCCGTTACTTCGCAACGGTAAGAAGAAAAATGAGATTAGTCTGATAGCTAATAACACCCCCTCCCCCAACCAGTTTACAATGCTAACACACTCCGTTGTCCTACTGAGGGCGAACTCTGTACCCTAAAGATAGAAGGTATTGTCGGTAATGTTCGGGCCATTTTAGGAGTGGAAACGTGGATATAAGAGAAACTTGATACGGTTAGAGCTGCTCTTTTAGTTATCTCTTGGATGAATTTGATATCCAAGAAGATATGCAATGAAGAACCACGCAGTGACTGAAGGCATTATCCGACAGGCAACTGGTCAACATAAACTGTACAAAATTATCGACGCTAAGGGTGGGGGCACCCTCATCAAATTGATGAAGGTAAGTTCCAGAAGGATTCTATTTAATAGACTTATAGGAAATAAGAAATAGAGAACCAGGTGAAATTGAATGAATGTTATCGGTTTCTATTAATCGTTCCCTATCAGCCCATCGATAACAAAGAACACTGCATGTATTGTCGGCTTGAAATATAATTACTAAAACTAAAAAAAAAATCGTTATTCACTACTTTCCAGGAAGGTTCCCCCAGTGAATATGGTACTTGTTTTAACATAAAAATTCTACAATGAGACCGCCAGGGTAAATCACTCTTGAGACATTCCCGAGGAAAGAATACTTGACCTCAGCTATATACCAAATTCGCATTCACAATACTTGAATCCAGAGTTAGGCAGCATACACTTTATCAAACTTTAAGCTTTCTACAATCTGCCAAAGATATATTATACTTGGCAAGAGTCTTTACTTTACCATGAAACTTCTGATTTGAGGAACGTCACAAGACCCCGAAAATTGGTTATAAATCTTATCAATATTTGGTTATCATAATACATTAAAGAGAACTTAAAAGTCAACGTTTCATTAGATTACATTAATAACTTCATATCCTTCGTTAATATTAGGAAGTTGAAACCTGGATTCTTTGCATAAATAGATGACAACCGCATCCCTTGACCACATCTATTGACATTATAATCGTATACCATAGTGGAGTGGATAATAGAAAAATCGTGCAATAGAGCATGCAGGTACAAAGAACGACCCTCCAAATATGCTAAGATGCACTACAATTAACATTCCAATGGACTACAATGTCGGCGACAACGGTGGTGCGTGTTGCCGACATCGTAGCCCATCGGGAGGTTAATTGTATCGGGTCGTAGTAGGTCCACAAGGGGGGACCCCCTTAGTAATTATATCTGATGAGCCATTTGAAATCTAAGATGGGGGCCATTGCCTAAGATGGCTGCCAAAGTGACCTGTTGAGAATGAGGATCCTCACAGAAAAGCAACCATTTGGTTGATTTGAGTGATCTTTGTGAGAATTTGAATGTTTTCAATGGCGCAGGTTCATTTCTCTTGGTTTGAAGAGCCTAGAACTATCTTTATCAACATTTAGCCATTTTCATTTAGTCATTTTAATGCTTGGTGACTTATATTACTATATATGACTTCTTCTGATTGGAGTGTAGGATTTGGTGCTACAGGTAACACTTAGAACTGTTTCAGCAGTCAGCCACATTATTTCAAGGGGCTACTTGCACTAGTCCTCACTGTGACACAACTCCTATTTATGGCATCCAAGAAGTTGTTCCTGCACACTGTCGGCCATAACTGGGTACACCACATTGACCTCTGGGCTAAACCAGAAGAGGGTAGTACACAGAGTCTGTGTGTGATGATGGTTATTCCTCGCTCCAATTTGACCATAGTGCATTAAGTCAACAGAAATGACCTGCATGTTCCTAGAAGGCTTTAACAGAGTAACGTCGGATCAAGGCACCGGCAACGGAGAGCCTATGGCGACGCCACGAGAAAAAATTCGAACTAAAAAAAATTAACAGAGTGATTGTTATGCACTACCAAATGGAAAAAGAAAAAGAAACCACAATTCCACCAAAAATTGCAGGCTTCTTTTCAGAAATGAGAAATTACAAAGAACTGAAAAAGATTAATCTCTCATTCGAGAGATGAGATCAGCAGCAAAATACTAAGGAAAGTTATAGATCTGAAAATGGCAGAATACTTCTTATATGAGGAGGAAGAAAGAGGGTCACCAATGGAAATGAAACTAAATGAGAGAATAAATGAATGTGCAAAGAATCTGGGTGATTACTTGCTAAAATGACTGCTGGAGATACTGTTGATCCGGGAGTTGTTTGATTGCACTGTATAATGGAGAACAAGCTCACCTTGAAGTAAAATACAAGAACTAAATGAAAGGTCAGAAGCATATCAAATTGCCTTCTCTGAACTATGAACATATCAGTGAAATAAAACTGTAATTAATGTTAATCCACTTTTTAGACTTGTGGATCTCACCTCAATATACAAGAAGAGGTGTGGAATCATCAGATGTACACGCTACCCGACTCAAGGATAAGCTGCTTTATCAAATGCATCAGCTCCAAGCGCATCACCCAAAGTGTGATGTCCTGCTGGCATTTGAGAAGGATGTAAGGCTTTACACAAGCAAGCACATATGATGAAACAATTCATCAAGCAAAGGCCAGCGCCTCAGGGGGGTTCATGAATATTAATTAGTTAGAATATTAATACAGTCGAAGACCTTCATTGGTTCGTTTGATCATATGACCAAATTACCCTATTCCCATTGGCTGATTTTCCAGACAAAGAGCGGCGGGAAAGCCAAAGAACCAATGATCACCTTCCTTCAATAGAGTATTACGGTGGCCGCCACTACTGTGGCCCCCAGTTCCTCTGGCGGATTCTTTCCGAACTAAGTTGTCGGTGATTCGTGGGCCCTCTGGTATGTGCCAGGCTCACACATTGTATCTATTTACTATAGGAAAACCTGAATTTTTCAGTTTTTCCATCATTGCTCAATAGTTTCGACCTTCTGGTCTCATCAGGCGATTGTAGCTACCTTTTCCGGTCTTTCTCTTTTTATTGTGGGTATTGATATGCTCCAAAAGAATGGGCCAAAGCATCTCATATGAGATAGTACTTAAAATTTCCTCCCATTTGGGAGAAGCAGTTGTAGTCCAGTACGTGTAAGATAGACTTCCATGCTCTCCACTGTTGAGAAAGCAGTTGCTTGTAATTATAGAAATTGACAATATTGATTATATCCTAACTGCAACTAAAGTTAAATATTGTCTCATGGCACCAGTGTGTCTCTCTTAACCCTTTCTGGCAGGGCAATGCCATATGGCAGTCCCCTGGCCATGGCAGGACAATGCCATATGGCATTCCCCTGGCCAGGGCCGGACAATGCCATATGGCATTCACATATGGAATTGATGAACCACTCTGTATTTGTTCCTTTGTAACATTTTGAAAAATTATCGCAGAATCATGAAGATTATATGAGATATTATGCTAAATGTCGCCAGTATGTCTCTGAAATATCTTAAAGTTCTAATAAAAAATACATGTTTACTGGAAATTTTAAATTTGTAATTTCTCTTAATAATATTGACTACAAAAGCTGGCCATACAAAGGCCACAATTGGTTCTGGTGCCTGCTGTAGTATGGGTACATGGTGAATTATGTGTGGCTCTTGAAGGGTTAAAATATCAAAGCCCTTAACATCCTGTGGAGGAACATCTGCCACTTAAACTTAAGAATGATGTGGTGTTTAGGCGTATTTCAGAACTTCCTGTGACTTACACCAACATCAGACTGTCTTACTTCATAAAGAAACCTAGATCAATTCAGTCACACTTAAAGCAAGAGTATGCCTGGCTAGAGGTGGTAAACATCACAGAGACTGTGGATAAAACAGTAAGTCTCAATTGGGCTACTTATCATGTAACACAGAAAAAAGGTCAACAAATTGAAGTCAGCATTATATCTCTTCTTCCCAGGTGATGGGAACAGACTCATTCCATTATAATCTAGCATGCCATGGAAAAGATTCATGAGATAGTGACCTTCCTAAACCCAGGGAAGATCCTTATTGTAACAGATGGCCAACCACTCTACCCACTGGCAAAACAGATCCAATGGAAATGGCCTGAGTATGGAGAGGACAAGTTTTACATCATGTTTGGTGGACTTCATATCAATATGACTGCATTGAGGTCAGCAGGATAGCTACTAAAAGGAAGTGGCTAGACTAGTGCCCATACTGAAGCTGGGGTAGCTTCATCTGGTACAGCAGAAGATGTCCCCACAGCAGCAAGATTCATAAAGACAAGACTGGATCATTGGATCACAACATGGATCCTGTACAAACTCTTGAAATGTGCCAATATAAATCTTACAGCCATGAAGAATCTAGGAGATCTAGCTTGAACTTTGAGGGCTGGTGTGATAAGCAGAGACTTGAAAGTCCACAGTTCTAGTTCTGGAAATTGGGTATGGAATTTGTCATATATATTCACACTTATTCGCTAATTTAGGAAGGAAATTTTGATCAGTATTCTGAGGCACTCTCAGGTTTAACCCTTTCAGGACAGATAATGCCTAGAGGCATTCCCCAGTATAGCCCAGATGTGTAGATCGGATAATGCCAGTGTAGATCGGATAATGCGTTGAGGTATTGTTTATGAAATTATGAAGTCCTCCTCCCGATTCCACCCCCCGTCCCCCCTCACAGCCACCCTCACAGTCCTCGTTCCTGTCTATATATATAAATATATATATATATATATATATATATATATATATATATATATATATATATATATATATATATATATATATATATAATATATATATATTTTTTAATTTATTGGTGCAAAAAGCCAGGTGCTATCTGCTGACGCAGGTAGGTCAGCACCTCTACAACCATGATACAAACAGCCCAGGATGGGAATAAGTCCTTCACAAAGTACAAAAAATATTTACAAAGCCCGGAGGCAGGTAGGGATGAAGTTGATGCAAATGCATGGGTATGATTATACACTATAGTATTCAACTTGTAAAAATAAGCAACACTTACAATACAACACTTGCATTACTTATATTGTGTTGGTAGAAGTAAAGGTGGTCTCAGTGGAAAACCCTCGGCCCCTCTCTCCCTACACCCTCAGTGAAGCCCTGTTATGTGTAATTAATCAATTTATGAAAATATACAATTTGACACCAAGATAACCCAAATCAGCCAAGTGTTTCTTTTTGTGAGGATCTTGATTCTCAGCAGGTCACTTTGGCAGCAATATTGAAAACCAGCCGCCATCTTGGATATAATCACTAAGGATACCAAAGGGAATCACTGTACCAACTTTGGTGCCTGTATCGCCATTTACATGATTTCGTTGAAAATATGCTTTTATCTGCATTGATCACTACCACTGTTACTCACACAGATAGCCAAGAACACCAATGACTACTCCGACGTCGACCGATGGATAGAGATGCACTTGGTTCCACTGATGTATGACAGAGGGCGCGGCAGGGTCGTCCATATCCGGGAGCTGGTCAAAGCGCGCATGCGCGATCGAGGGCGGAAGTTGAGTCGCGCGGCGTCGTCAACGGGTCACAAGAACGCCTTATGTTTGACGGAAATGGACCATTTAACCGCAGCACAGACCGAGTGGTTTGGTACACCCGGTAACTATACAACTACACCCATTTCTATTCCATTCCCCGCACTTGAGCACAAATGGATTATTTCCCCATATACAATGCTTTTGATTCCATATACAATAGATTTTGAATCCGTATGTATACAATGGTTGTTGTATGTAATAGTTTTTAAACAATGTGTAGTAGTTTACTTTTCAATAGGGACTTTGCATACGATGGATAATAAATCCCCACAGAACCAACCGTTCCCTGGCCGACCTCGCACGGCGGCTCTGCGTGCCCCGCCGGTAGATGCCCAGCAAAAGCTATTTTATTAGGTTTTATCGTTTTATCGCCGTGCTGCCGCCGCCGTTGAGCGTGTGGCCTGGTCCTTTGCACTGTACTGGTTTCAATGCTCAAGCTAACACCACTCGAGCTAACACAGGCCTCTTAGTATGGGGGAGACTAAGGGATGTGTCCTAGATAATCTGGTTTAACAAAAGATAAGAAATTGGAAAGTCTTGTCATTAAAATAAAGCATGTACATGTATTTTAATGAAGAAATCAGTTTGTTCATTGGACTAGGTATTGGACCTGCGGTTAAGGGTGGAATAATAATTCTTAAGCTCGTCACTAATATTATAAATAACTCACCATATTCACAGCTTTTACGACATCCTTCTTGGGACATCATTTGACCCCCTCCTGAATGGCATTTAGAAACGATGAACAAATAGTATATTCATCACTGATGAATGAGTGTGGAATTATAAGGAATTAACAATAGGTTTGGGTTTTATTCAGGTAATTTTCTGTGACCCACTTGCTGCCCAACCTACCTTTTCTGCAACTGCATTTGCAGGTTCTAACAGGAAAAAAGAGCCTATGGATGCGCTATCTGGTGGGTATTGGCCGCATTACAGGCCTGGTTATCCTTCACATGGTGTGAATACTGCTTCTCCTAACTTCTCTTAAGCAGGTGTTCCACCAAGCCAGCGCCAGCCCCGGCTGATGGCATTGTGGTGGTACTGTGGTTGTCAGACCTGCAACAGTTGCAGGCCCAACAGTTGCCAGCTACCGGGCTACCGCCCAGTCTTCAAAACCCCATCGCCGGCCCAGCATCGGCTGACCTGGGCCTAAAGGCAATTTTGAAACTGTTCCACTAAGGACATTGAAGCAAGCTGGCCAGCCAGTTGTTTTGAGGGCTAAATTGTACAAGGCCAACTGCAAAGGATGCCCAGTCAAAACGGTTTCAATTGATTTTCAGCGGCGGCCAGCTGGCCTGTGGGTCGACAAGGCTCAGTGCCATGCCGTGAGCAATCCCAAGAGCAACATTGAAATCTAAGTTGACCGGCTACCAGCCTATACTCTAGTGAAAGCGGTCAACATGAATGGGTGATATCTGTGATGTGCCAACCTGCGATGGAGACCAAATATTCAGACAGTTTGGGTACTCTGGACAGAACTTCATGAAATCAAGGCTTATTTTCATTTACCTTCATTGTTCAGTTTAATGAAGAACTCAGCAGATATTTGACAAGCTCTCATTGTTGCCGGACAACTCAGCAGGCAGGTTTTTAGGACTCGGCCGTGTCTGTCCAAGCAACATCGGCACAGGGCTCTGCTGGATATGTGGCTTTCGCAGAACCAGAGTGGCATAGCGTTCGGCCCCACTCGGTGCACCCCCTCTCGGATGAACAGGAAATATGTGGAGAACAATGCCGCTAACATCTACCTGACAGCACCACTCTCTAAATAGCATAGCCCCTGCGTGTTCATCGCCATGCTGGCACCTGCCTGGCAGCCCATCTGCGTGGAACCGCTCACTGGGTGACCGCCAAGCGCTGTGTGTGCAGCTTGTGATTGTCGGCAGGCTAGAAATTGGAGGGGAGTTGGTGGAACAGCTCAGGGAATTTACAGAGTCAGGTGCAGCCAGGCAGCCAGCCCTGGCAAGCAACATTGGCTGAAGGCTAAAAACCTGCCTGCTGAATGCTTGTTTGGTGGAACACCCGTCGAAGGCAGAGTATACATGAGAGTGTAGCCCACTCTCAACCTGCGACCTTTTTGCTGCCCTGAGCACCACACCACTGTCTCTTTTTTGCTGCCAGTCTCTATATCTATTCTCATCAGTTAGCTATATATCGGTAACTAACACCTGACAACGTATTCTTTATCTCTAGTTGACTGAGTTTATAAGCACAATACACATATAATAACCGTATTTATTATCTCCAGGGAAATTGCAGCGATTGCAGCGATTCTATGGTATTCCAGCTACAATTACATACATGAATATCACATCAGTGATACACCTTAGATCTCTATAACATAAGAACACAGAAACTGGATACAGAATAATACATTGGAAGGCATTACAACTCTGAAGATTAGACAGTAAAGACTCGTTAATACAATACACTAGTTTGTTGCAACCAATTATTCTGTCAAAAAACAATACTCCTGCAATCACACCCACCGTTCTCACGCTAGGCTTGACTGCTGTATGTCTCTGTGGGCATGTAGCCGGACTCGGCCGTGTCTGTCCGAGCGGCGGCCTCACTAAAGAACTCACCGTTAGGTGGTGTTGAACGGCAGCACCTGTATGTGCATCCCTTTATAGTGGGTCTCACTATAACAAAAACTCTGTAAGGAGATTATTCATTGCCTACCTACTTATGTTGTGCTTACCAGGCTCTACGTTGTTAGGTAACCTAAATGACCTGATTATTTTGTACGTTCTTTATTGTCGACATTTTTCTCTGCATGAAAATATAGTGAGAAGTTTCATAAGTGAACCTTTCATACTAAGGGCCTAGTATGAATAAACATATTGGGTATGATTCACTAGTAGCTACATTGCTGGGGGCTAGCGTAAAAATCTGAATGTACATGGTCAATTGCCTATAGTTGATTTGTCTCAATAACCATAGTTCAGATAGTGTTGGACTGAATGCAACACAATCATTGCACCTGTACTAGCAATCCATGTAATGAGATTGCTAGTACAGACAGGGTCATAGACATTATCTAATTTTTGAAGGACCATCTCTTTTTTTCATCTTATTTTTATTCACCCGCACTGGACGTTTTTATATGTTTCTGTTGCAACATAAGTTGACAAGAAGTTCACAATATTATCTTAAAACCGGATGAGTTTTAATCTGGGCCCCCGTATGCGACTCCTGGAGTTTTGGCTCCGGATATCACGAGGCGGAGCCGAGTGATATCACTACGCCAAACTCCAGTCGTCGCATACGGGGGCCCAGATTAAAACGAATAAGGTTTTGATTTTATCCTACCCCCTGTGAACGATATTTTTATGTGAGGATATTAACAAAAAACATGATAAAAACTTTCTGAAGTCCTCCATATAGCTCTCCTTGCTGCTCTGAAGGTGCTTGGAACTACTTTCAGCTGCTGATCTCTGATTGGTCCATTTTTTGTACGCTCCTAGGAGCGATTTTTTATCTATATGCGACATACGGGCGCATACGGAAAGTCAATGTTAAGCCTATGGGATTTTATATTAGGGGTAGGATAACAATAGGGACAGTCTGTACATCTAGTGTATTTATTACAACATTGTAGTGTATTGCTTCAGCTTAGATGATGAACTCACTCCCATCAAACAGAATGATGCTAGTCTACAAAAGATTCTAGTTGGTCATCGGGGAAATTTCTGAGTATAGCAGTATAGAAAATTGCCAACCTGATAGGGCTAAATAATTTGCTGTAGAAAAAAAGAGTATATATATGTACAAGTAATATGTTCATTTATATATATTTTAGCTCGATGTATGGACAGGTCCCTAGGGTACTACCAACGCGTTTTAACGTTATGAATAGAAAGTCTTGAAATGAGGTACACTTTTTATACGAAATAAAGGGGTACAGATTCTCTCCATCGGATGACTACCTTGAACAGCAACAACCTCAGGTTGTACCCCCTCAAGCCTTCGTTCTTGTGGCCATATAATATATTCTTATGAAAGTAGCTCTTATATCTTCCTGAACTCAGCATAGTACTTGTGTGGCAAAATATAGTCAATTAGAAATGGTAAGAGAGGGAATACACATTGTCTTCACTAGTGTAAATGTTTAATACCTATTATGGGACACATAGAATCCGAAACATTGTTCATAATGTAATAGAGATTGCAGAGTATAAAACGTTCATGGATTAACACTATACCGGCAAAACTATCCGACTAAACCGCAATAAGACGTAAATCTTTGCCCGGGGTAAAACTATATGTAATGTTAGTTGCCTTCTAGAATGTCTCACAATGGTGTTCATCAAATTAGTCCAGACGAAACGTTGGGAGGACGTTGGGGTAACATTTCTTGAATAATGAATCACCGGTCAAAAGAAATGAAGACAAAAAAATATAATCCACTTACACCTTTACTGATCCTTAAATACTTCAGTCTGTTGAAAGATCCACAAGAAACCATATAAGGTCATTTTTGATTAAAATGCTTTATCGAGGATAATTATACATCGAGATAGGGGCGGTTGTGTGGAGATAGTTGGGTCAGATTTTATCAGATTTCTGAAGGCAATAAGGTATTTCAACTTTAAATTTCCTCTTTAAGTAGTATTTTTAAGTATATTTTCTGATCTTCTTAGATTCTTTTAAAGATCTTTATTGTATTGAATGTTATACATTATTCTTCCATGTTGATCAGAATGCGTAACCGGACATATATACAGATCGAGTAGCTGCATTGTTACTTCTTGTCGACATTACAAAGATTCCATGTACATATGATGGTGATGATTATATATATAATGACATGAGGAATAGCATAATATATAAATAAGGAGGTGCGACTTCCGATGGTCTTTTTGTTACTTACTCATACTAATTAAAAAATTAGAGGAACACAGGATATTCCGATACAAATGATACAACCGTCACAACAGTATAGTATTAATCTCATAACGGTTCGTAAGATATGTATAACGGGAGGGAGATTGAGATTGACATTCATTAATAACATTTTTCTGACATGTGATTTGAATATGTTTTTAGAGTCTGTTTTTTGCAGTTTGTGATCTAATGTGTTCCAGCATTTCATGGCCCTGTAGAATTGAGATTTCCTGAATCTTTCACTTCTCGGCTTTGTAATGGCTACATTATCCTTCGCTGAAGATCGTGTTCTTGGCTTTTGCACTTTGTCCTCTACAGCGATCAGTCCCGTCCAGATTAAATTCCTGTAAATACCCAACAATAACAGCGTACGCCTTTCATCAAATTTGCTGGTCCTTGCAATTTTAAGAAGTTCTTAATTGCTTACACGATTGTTATCTTTGTTAATATTACCATTCCTACAGACCACGCATCTAAGAGCTTGAAACATAGTTCCTTTTATTTTATTTTAGACTTTTGTGGCGGCACAGCTGAAGAGAAATGAAAAATAATCTGTGAGAGGGAGTAGGAACATTTCAAAGACCCATATTGGAGCTAGTCTGTCTAATAAGCTCCTTGTCTTTCTAAATAGATATAGTTTATTATTTATTCTTTTGTTACAATTTGAACGATGTTTTTCGAACGTTTTCGTGAAAATGTGCCCCTAGGTAATTCATACAGATCACAGCAGATAACGAAAGGTTATCCACATAAATCGGGTCTTTCTTGATCGTATTGAGTTTCCTTTTGCTCCCATGGATTTTTTTGCATTGACTGTTAATCGGTTAGCTGTGTCTCATTGCAGAGCAGGTCAGATTGTAATACCTTTTCAGCTTCCCTAAGATTCTTATGGGAACTCACTATGACCAAGTCATCCGCGTACATTAAACGTCTGCCGGTTCTGATTGCATTTGGTAGATCGTTGACATAGATGATGTCCAGGAGTGGGCCGAGAATAGACCCTTGAGGTACACCACAATTGACCTGCATTGGATTGGATTTAACTCAAGCATATTCAGTATACGTCTGTCGGTTTGATGAATAGTTTTCGAGCCAGGCCAAAAGATTTGTTCCCAAGCCCACTGCCGTGGCGTAGTATTGTAACTTTACCAGGGTGATCATTGAGTATATTTTTCTAATGTTATTCCTGTGGCTAAACTTGTACCAGGGGTGAGATAACAACTACTACGTGTCTTGGCCTGTGCTGTCCTTCACAACATGCTGAGGAGGGAATATGGAAAGAATTATATTCCCCATGGAGCTGTGGATTACCAGGATGTCAATGGAGACATCGTTATAGGGGACTGGAGAAAAGATGTACATCTGCAAGAAATACAAGGACAACCAAAGAACCTGAGCAATGCATCAGAATAGCACAGAATATTTTTGTAGCGAAGAGGGCGAGGTTGTGTGGCAGTATGATAGGAACAGATGGCTGTTACAAAGGAATATCAATCGTAAGCAAGCCAACCCAGCACGACAGGATTAACACATATCACTGATAGAGGACGACTACAAATAAATAATGCTGAAAATTGATTTATATTCGTTTATTTGTTTATGACCAGCGTAACAAAAAAGGAACAGGTGTGTTATAAAGTAAAAGTAAAGTTTGATAAGCGCCTTATACAATCGTTCAGAATTTTGTTAATTGTAAACAGGCAGGGACATAGTTTAACAATGTCAATGTTATGATGCAAGCAAACTGCACCACAATTAACTAAGATATCTACATCTACTACACTCAATAGTTAGGCAAATACTTCTAAGAGTAATAACAAAATCAACCTAATAATTACGACTAAGAAGCAGCAGTAAACCTTAAAAAAAACTATCGGAACTCGTACTCTACAGGCTTGCGAGTATGGTAACTCTTGTTCAGTGAGGGATAAGCGGATTTATTTCCAGGCTACGATAAAATCCGAAACATATACGTGTTTGATCTGAGTCCCCGTTGACCATCTCGTTTGGAACGCTTCAAAATATTCACTCGGCTAGATATTACTGCGCGGTCAAAACCCCATGGCGAACGGGGGAGCAGACCAAACACTCATCAATTTCATTCCTTATTACTATTGGTTTGAGCCATGTGATGTAGGTCAGAGCCTCGTTTTAAAGGTGTGATTACAATTCAAAGATGGCGGCGTGTCTGCTACCTCCTCCCGCCTGTTGCTGGCACGACTGCATGGATTGATTAGTTATCGATCTTTACTGATGAGTCTCTAATAATCAATACTCAACAGGTCGTATATCCTGAAACTAAACACGCCTCCACAACGTAGTCTTGCTCATTGTCTTCCTTCAGTATATTATGGCAGTTAAGGTACAATGCAGCTATGCAACAATGTCAGTAGATATAAGACACCAGTAGGTAATTTTACTACGTGTATTTGGTATTAGGATACTAATTACTCCTGAAGAAAACACAATGTTAAAGTTGTTTGGTTTAGTTCATACCACCCTATGAATACATCCTTCTACTTTATACATACCCTTAACTATACACCAAGCACATCATGTCATCAATCTCTCAATGAAAGGACAAAACGGAGAGACATTTTGTACGAAAATATAATATATTGTGATACATAACATGGACAGTCTGTGCAGTTATTATATACTTTAATTCTGATAAAAAGAATCGTGCTTTGTTTAAAAATTGCCTGTCCTAAAATAAGGAGGTGATTTATTCAGAAAAAGAAATGATACAAGAAATGAAAATTGAAAATACTGCCTACATCGGAATACGTTTCATTATCTCATCATGTCATCCTTTGCATAGTTGTAAATAACCTTCTTCTGTACTTATGGAGGCACGTTATTGACCAGAGTATGTAAAATGATCTTAGAGGTGCCTATAATTCCCCTAGCTGTAGTTCATATCTCTGATTCGACAAAGGAAACTCTGGTAAGAGAATAGTGCTTTATAAAAAAAGTGCATGTCATTTCATTTAAGGTATAGGAAAACATATTAACTCCATCTACAGTATGGGAACTATTGCTCGTTAAGTAAACTATGAATAATTTTCCGTTTGCTGTAGCTAGGTAACAGATTAAAAAAACACAAATAAGTATTAAGAAATATTCATTAAACATGAGTACCTTCAGATGCATAAATGTAAATTACATTTGACTTCGGATTTGCTAAGACTTTTCCGTTGGCCCATAACAACATGTAGTTTCTTAATTGATTTCTTTCTCTCCATCTCTCCCCTAATACGATGAGAGATTGGGAGTGTATAAATTAGTTTTAGAATCTATCTTCTGTGGCTGACGAAAATAAAAGGTAAATTCAAAATTGTATCTGTTGATAAAATATTCGCAAGTGAATGCTATTATATCATTACGTTGCATGGTGATTCTAGAGGGTAAGGGCATTATGGAGAAATTGTGACTGTTCAGGGTGCTATCTACGCATTTAACTGAACGTGCAGACGTGATATATAGATATATTTGCGTATATTCAAAGAAAGGGGGGGGGGGGGGGTCTTCCATATCGAATTCTTCCATATATAGGTTCTCATGATATTAACAGTGGGAGACAACCTGTCCATTTGCTAAGGCGATATCATAGCCGAAATTCATAATTCTTTGTTGGAGTTTATTTCCAATGACGCAAGATACATGAAAAGGACTAATCGATAGAGTACATTATTTTCCTGTGAAGCTCTCGACTATTACATTACAATAAGCCAAATCAGAACACTTTCTGATATTCATCTTGCATCTATATATGTCGACACAAAAATGCGCTGCTGATGTTGCTCTGCCTTTTAGATATAAATTCCTTTATGTCGATACCTCGCTTCCCCCTAAGCGTGGGGGGGGGGGGGGGGGTGGGGAATAGCTGGAATTCTTACATGTACTTCGCAACAAGCTATAGTTATTTTGTATCGTTTTGGATCTTCATAAGCATTGTCTGTACAACAACATCTCCATTATAAGGAGAATATTTTTTTTCATATTGCTGTAAGAGATAGTTGAAAGTAGGAAATATTTGACGTCAAAGCAGATATGTTCCTGCTGATACTGTGCAGAACTCCATGTGATGAAACTGTGGCCGGTGACAATTATTCATTCAGTCATCTCCTATTGTATAAGATTCACCTACCCATAAGATAACTAAGGTGAACTAGGACTTTAGAATCTTTGATACATCTATGTGTTAATATACTTTCATCAAATTGTTTTGGCTCATGTCAAGTCGAGCACAATCGTCTCTTTATATACCCATGATCTGCAAATACATTATTCAATGCTTAAGCAATTGGCCTGTTCTGATTTGCTTAGTCTATAAATAAGGGATATATTTAGGATATCCAAACCTCAGATTGATACAAAGCAACCAAATAGAATCAACTACATACATGCATGTCCTATCTTACCGAATTCTAGTAGAGTATGATTTTCCACGAATAGATCTTTGATCAACTAGAACCTTCGGAGCGAAGGATTGTGTTTGATGTCTCCATAGCAACCCAGGAGCTCTTCGGGGTAATTGGCGTGAAGGGGTTGCCTATCCCATCGCAAATCGATCGTTTAATGCTTCCCCTCCCTAGGGTGGAAAGCACCGCAGTGGTATCTAACCTTTCCAATGATCAACAACTAGCCTAAGCAGGCTGGGCATCCTGCGCCGTCCCTCCAGGTGCCGAGGAGTCCCATCTCTCACTAAAACGGTGATTTCCTGCAATTATCCCGTGGGGATATTTTGCAAATGACAGGAATGTGAAAGTGTTCGCGGGGGAGTCAGCGATTTTAAAGAGCCGAAGGAGACTGGTTTTCAGCCAACGTAGAAACAAAGGACGTGCCATTGTTCTCCGCAACAAACAGGAAATCTTTACAATAACGTGGAAGTCTCGTGGCCATGCAGGTTGAAGTGGCGAGTTCATCAAGCGGAGGTTCATTTGCCTGGATGTGTTCCTGTGAATTCCCATCAGGATTCTTTTTGTGCTAAAATGCATTTTGAGAATACTGAAGGCGCTTACTGTAAGGGATAAAAATAGGGTTGCGACGGATGCTCAGCAACGAAAAGAAAATGGCGGACGAAGCCTTAGGTAAGCCTCACGAGTATCATATGATGAACTCAAACATCACAACAAATTCAATCAAATTAACAGCAATTTCACAATAGAAAACTGGCATGCTACAGGTGTAGCTAAAGAAAGGAACGAATATGGGGAATGCAAAAAGTAACGTGAGCTCTGGAGTCAAGGACCAGGCAGCGGGAGGCACTAAAGGCCTGTACAAGTACATCAACTTAGTGGGCGGCGGCGAACTCGTCGAACTCATGAAGATAGCTGCCAAGAGCAAGGACTACAGCGCGGTGGATGCGATGATCGAGAACGACCTCAAGCCGTTCATGTACAAGCAGGACGGCGCGGCCATCATCGTACACGTCAGCCGGGTGGTCGGCGCCAAGCGCGGCATGAACCCCAAGGACTTGCCGGAAAGACCCCAGGACGAAGGAATCATCGCTTCACATTTAGGTGACCCCGATTGGTGGAAAGATCCAAGTAAGTACTTCCAAGATTCGTTATCAGAGGTGAGTTTTTAAAACAAAGAGCGATTTTAAATCAACGACTATGATTACGATGTATATATGGGCGATACTGGAAACGATCTCTTTGTAGTTGGGTAATTTAAAAGTGATCTTATTGTTGAAGACTGTCCACTTATAAAGGAGGACAACTCTTTAAGAAGAACAACCCGAAATTGCTATTCTCATGAGTAGATAATAAAAGCTGTATGTATATTCATAAAATAGTTACTAATCTTATATATATTGAATACTATGAGTATATGGTTAGAGTGATCCATCAATGATCGTCTTGTAAGACTGCCATCTATAAAGAGAACATCACTAAGACCACAATGAGATTATATTATAATCACCTTCCTCTAATAGAGATCACTACAGGAGTGTGTTTTTAAAAGAAAGGTCGATACTGAATCAACGACTACGATTAAAATATACATGGGGGATACTTGCAAGGATATCCTGATAGTTACGTTTTTAATGGTGATATTATTTTTGAAACCCTCTAATTGTAATAGACGACAATTCTTTGTGCAGAACAATCCGAAATATGTATAAGTATATATATAAAAAGGTACATATATATTTCCAGGTACTTATTTTTTTAAATATATTGAATAATTTGAGCATATGTACATGTATGATGAACTATACATGATCGTCTGGTAAGACTGTCATTCATAAATACTGATCACGAGAAAGCAACAATGACCATGACAAGACCGATATTCAAAACAAAAGTTTAAGTCAGGTGAGCAGCGGTGCCCAGAAGTGTGGGTAGCCGGATGGCATAACATAGAACTTCTGCCACTCTTGACGCTTCTCCGGATTATTGTTAATCTCCCCAATTAACTCACAATTCATGTTTTATTTATGTTGAAGGGGAAGAGTAATGTGATGATAAAGCATCAAATGGAAATAGAAGAAAAGGATGGGGACTAATAATAAATGGAAAAGATGGAGGATATAATAAAAGAATATGTTGATGGTATACCCATTTATGAATAGAAACCTTCAAAAAATCAAAAAGAGAATTATATTAGGATATCTATATCCTTCTATCATTGCTTTCATCCATTGTATTTAAGGCGATATCAGTTGCTGGACTGTAGGAAAAATCATTGAAGCCGATATGAATATTTTTCATTGGACTTAGTTTCTGAATAGGATATAAACATCGTATTTGTCAGTCGGACTGTTTTATATTTTGAACAATGTTCTGGGATTATTACTGATAATGCGACAAAAGACATGCAAGTTCTTTCCTGTTTGGATATCGATGTCAACGATCTGGATCATTTATTTTTGTCGACTGCTTTGGATGTGTCTATAACTTTCGACTCTTTAGTCCAATAGCAGAGCACATGCTAGGGAAAACTTCATTCCTGAATACTATTTTACCTCATACTCGAATGGTCAGCTCAACAAGAGTTAATAAACTCTTGTATACAGCTCATAGAAATGGGAGGCAACTCCATCTCATCCTGCAGTGTATCTAAAAACAGCGGGGTCCTTTAGCGGGAAATAAAACTGTTTGTCGGGAAAGTTTTACAGTTATTTCCTCCAAACATGTTACCTCTCTGTTACATTCTATGATTTATTAACGCTGCACAACGGCGATTCTATAATTTGCCTGTCATTGACCACTTCCCAGACTCTTCATAGAGACACTGTTCTTTCATCTTATTTTCTGGCACAAGCCATCAGATTCGGCAAGGGCCATGACATGGAATTGAATATCGGTGTGAGTGCCTATTGCAGGGTCTGAAGGGTCAAATCTCGTGACTTTGTCATGTAACACATCTTGTCACCATTTCCGTTGCCTCCGCATTCAAGTCAGAGGGGTAAGGAAGTGTGAAACGGATATACATGTGTAGGTGTACATGTATTAGTGTTTCAGCGAAAGGTCAATCCTCTAATAAGGCTCAGTAATAACTGACGTTATTGCATGATGACAAGTAGGCGAGGGACATGTATTCACAGTAATATAACATCGTCTTGTTACCGTTTCTTTTTTTACAAATGAAGAGTTCTTGGTCAAAATGTGCTTGGATGATAACGCGATAACAGTGATATAGGTAGGAGTACTTGTACAAAAAAAGAAAAGAATCAAATATGAAATCCTACCCGGTGGACAATTTGTGTTTCTCTATCAATAGAGGGATCTATGAAATAAGACAAATGTGCGCATTGGATTTGTTTGCCTCTTTCATGAGACGAATGTGTTTATTGGATGATATTAGAATATATTTATAACACGCCAGGAGACGCCACGACTAAAACATGGTATCCCCAATGCATCCTGATATAAACATAGAACAGCAATAAGATCGCCTGAACAAATAGCCATTTCCATCTCTCTATTGACAAAAACCGCCCGCTATTAAATATAGAAACAGATTGTGGAGTACATTGCATAGAACTCAGAGATGATGCGCTCCCATCATCTCTACAGAGTCGGAGGCAAGTTTGATATGCGTGCAGGTTCGGGGGGTGTGAGAAAGGGAGGGTGAGGGGAAGGTGGAGGGAGGACGGGAAGGGTGGCATAATAGGTGCAAGAAACAATTCACAGAGAAGGTTGAACAGTTGTTAAAATGATGGTTTGACGCTTTGAGAAATTCTTTCCCTTTCTACAGAAATTCTACTACGGGATACATGCCCACAGCAAAACCCTCCGTAGGGTATGCATCAACATTAGGAATTGCTTACTGTCCCGCATTGACATTTGATACTTTCATGCCTTTCTCCTACAAGAGAGATAGAGTACTCATAATGGACACATCCCAGCAAGAGGACGTATTAAAAAAGGTTAACTTGGAGCACGCATGTTCCCAGAATGAGAAAAAATCGAGGAAGAAAACCTGAAACGTACTTAAATGTAACCTGTAGCAGTCTTAGGGCATCAACACCATAGATATGGAATAAAGAAATCCTTGTGATAAAAACCTATGCCCTCTTAAAAAAATACAAAGATGCTCGAAAGGTGATATACCTTGGAAAACCAGGACCTGTAACCCACTTTGTATAAGTAGGTTTTTTTTTTTTTTTTTTTTTTTTTTTTTTAGGTTTTTATTTACCCTGGAGTGGACACCTAGGACTATGAATGTCCTATCTTCCGGTGGCTCCAGCAGAACGAATAACTTACCGCGTATTTGCTTACAGAGTAAGCTCACAGAGCATTTGCGGATACCAAGTTGTTATTAAGTCACAGTCATGTCAAATTCAATACAAACATTATGTCTAGGCTTAAGCCCTAAGAAAAGTCAGAAAACATAGGTAACTCACACACAGTAGATAGGTCCAGATTGGTCACCCCAGACCTTTCCTGGTAGTAGCATTACACATTTGTGGACTTCGGCGGTTGAACTATACAATGTTGAATAGCTTAGGGGTGGGGGAAGGTTATGCTCAGCCATAAGAACAGTAAAAAGTGATCAAGTGTGTTAGTTAGTAATGTTGGATTTTCCTGCGTTGTAACTGTTTGATAGCAGTATTGAAGTCATTCTCCGTGGGGGTAAGCCTCAATGTGGGACTCAATTTATTCCAGTGACTGGCTACTTTGTACATAACTGATTCTTTATACTTGCTTGTGCGTATATGACGTTTTATTTTCATAACCGGACCATCGTGGAGACGTGTTTCTCGAGTTTGTTCTAATAAGTTTCTATGGATTTTGCTACGTTTGTAGGCTAGTTTTTGTAGTTGGATAATTCTGCGATCATTTAGGTAGTTCAACTTAAACGATTTGTGGAGGATATTGGTGGGTATGCGGTTTTTAGAGTTATAACAAATTCTGAGTGCTTTATTCTGACATCTTTGCAGTTGGGTAAGGAGAGTGCTGTGAGTGTCATGTATTAGTACTCCTCCGTAGTCTAAGTACGGTAGAGTTTTAGTTTTATATATCATGATGGCTTGCTGTTGTGTTAGATATTTACGGATGAACGAGAGCATGTAGTTTTTGTGTGCAACCTTTTTGATTATATCCTTGATGTATTGTGAGTAATTTAACGAGCTATCCAGAGTGACACCTAGATATTTGAAGCTGTGGACTTCGTCTAAGTCTACATTACCAAGTGTTAGCTTGGTGTCGGGCGTGCGGGTAAGGATGGTTTTAGAACCAAATGTTTGTACCTTAGTCTTCTTCAGGTTGATCGTAAGTTTATTTTGATTACACCAGTTATAGACTCTCGACAGGTCGTTTTGTAGCAGTTTGACGAGGTCTGCGTGATTTTCGCCTGTGATATATAAGACTGCATCATCTGCGTACATTCTTATCTTGCAGTGTTCAAGGGCGGTTTCAAGGGAGTTGATAAATATTATAAAGAAAAGCGGGCCAAGTGTCGATCCCTGCGGGACCCCATATGAGATGCGTCTGGGAGCGGATAGTTTACTGTTTGCTACTGTGCTCTGGTATCTATTGGTTAAGTAATTTTTAGTCCAGTTTATTATTTGCGTGTTTATTCCGATGTTAGTTAATCTTTGAATTAATATCTTGTGGTGAACAGTGTCAAAAGCTTTTGTAAAGTCTAGGTAAGCAGCTATTGTAATTTCCTTTTGGTCTATTCCTATCAATATGTCATCAGTATAGTCAGCAATTGTCTGGGATGTTGAAAAGTTTTTCCTGAAACCCCCTTGGTTAGCGCTCAGCAGGTTGTGACTATTAAGGTGATTTGATATGTGTTTATGGATGATTTTTTCGAATAGCTTCCCTGGGAGAGATAGCAATGAGATGGGGCGTAGGTTGTTTACTTCGTGCTTGAACCCTGGTTTGGGAATCGGGGTAACTTTCGCCTTTTTCCAGTCATCGGGGTATGTTGATGTGGTTAGTATCAGGTTAAAGAGAAAAGTCAACTGGGGTATCAGTATTTCAAAACTATCCTTGAATATACGTGATGATACTCCATCAACTGCAGATGATTTGCCAATGGCAATAGTATTGACCATGTCCGACACCTCATCTTCATAAATGATTACATTATCCATAACTATGTCGGGGTGGGCATCAACTGGATTCCAATTTCCCGCAAATTTATCAGCAAGGTTGGCACCAATGTCCGTAAAATAGTTATTTATGTGATCAGCAACTAGGTTGTCATCGATGCCTACGTTAGTTGCCAGATCCTTTAGTTTAAAGGTGGACTTGTTTGAGCTGTTTGGAAGGAGTTTGTTTATTTTTGACCAGAATTTGTTTGTGTCCAAGTGCTGTTGTTCCTGTATATAATTCTGTTTGGCCCTTAGTATAGCGCTTTTTACCTGATTTCTTAGTCGTTTAGCATTACTCCAGTCTGCCTCTAAGTTTGATCGGGTTGCCTGCTTCCAGGCGTTATCTTTTTCAAGTATTTGACCTATGATGTCATTAGTGAGCCATGGCTCCTCTATGTATTTGATTTGGTGCATCTTCATTTTGCATTGTATATCAAGACATCTCTCAATCTGGAACAACATATCTTTCCATGCTATATTTGGATCTGTGTGAATTTGGAAATTTGTCCAGTCTATCTCCCTGAGGTTGGTTTGCATTATGTCTTTAGAATAATTTTTGTAGGAGCGCCCAAAGAATTGTTTTTGTTCATATTTGCACTTGTCTTTCTTTTTGGTAATGCAGATACTACTATGGTCACTAATATTGTAATTTGTAACCTTAGCTTCCTTTATATGTTGCATGTTAGTAAATATTAGATCGATTGTGTTGGCAAATCTAGTTGGGGTTTTAATATGTTGGATTAAGTTTGCTTCTGTTTCTATATTCCTTAGTAGTTGTTTATCAAGGTTGTTGTTGTCAGAGTAATTAATGTTGAAGTCTCCTATCAAGGTTATTTCAGCATTATACTTACGTTCTACTTCGTTTATCTGTTCTAACAATGTATCAACAAAGGTACCCACGTTGCCATGATTCGGCCGATAGATCACACATACGAGCTGTTTCTTTTGATGAGGGGGTTTAGTTAATAGCCATAGATTTTCTAGGTTGCTGTTACTCACATTCAAATTGTGAAGGATTTCAAAGTCGATGTCGTCTCTGATATAAGCCCCTACACCGCCCCCTACCTTCACCTCCCCTTTCTCGTTAAGCCATTGCCTATCGTTTCTGGCGAGAGAATAGTTTGGGATTTGAAACATGTACTCGTTGAAGTTTGAGGTGAGCCAGGTCTCCGATATGGTATAAATCTGTGCTCCTGAAGTCCTAACGGTAATATTAATTAGATCATGTTTATTCTTTAGGCTTTGGAGATTAGAGTGAACAATGTGAAAGCCCTTCCCTAGACTGAGATTGTCAACCATTAGATTTAGATGGTGGTGGGGTTAAGTTCTGGCCTACCACCACATGTTGGGTGAGTAGCGGGGGCTGTAGAATATGTGGAAATTTATGACCTAACATGTTTGTTTGTAGTATAGGTTGGCTAGTGTCCCAGGGCCTCAGGAGAGAGGACCACCGATATTTGAGAGTAGTCCATAAATGGACCCGTAGGTGGGTTGCTCCAATGTAATATTAGTAATGTTAAGTAAGGTGTAAGACTCACAGTTTGTCGTCATAGGTAGTGTTTTCATGCGAGTACCACACACGATTGAGCGTTGTTGGAATCTTGACTGATGAGTCATGGTTGATGGAGGGGTATGTTGTTTAGTGCATGTTCTGGTATTGAGTGCTGAGTGCTGAGCGTGTCTTCCACACTGGTATGGTTAGCATGTCTGCCACGCTGATGATAGTGATTTGTTGACATTTCGCTAGAAAAATAACATGTTAAGTTGTCAATATTATAAAGGAAAAAGATAGTGCAGTCTGTTATATGACAATACAAATATAATTTGTCCCAGTGGACTAATGGGTCAAATCTCTATGAAATCAATAGTGAATCATAATACAGATAGGTACAACTTTATCCAAATCTAGCTTGGTATCATCCGAGTAATCCTTCAATTAAACCTGAGCATCAAAGCAGATAGTTATCTTAAACTAGTCAACTGGCCAGTATAGGCAACATGTAAAACAACATTGACAACTTGTAACTTGAAACTAAGAGTAACATAGCATATGAGAATTAATCATAAGAGATAAGATATATACTGGGTAACGATCAGCGAGTGTGACCGTTCCTGCGGGAAGTATCAACTTACGTGGTTTCGGTGTGTATACTTGGATTTCTGGGTAATATATATGTACAGAGTTAATTGAGCATACAATACATGGTGAGGAAATGCGATTCAATCAAGTACAGGGTATGTGAGAAAGTGCATATAATCTCTGTAGTTCAATAGACTGCGTATTTTGCTGAGGCGTGACTACCACTCCTAAGCTGGATAGCACTAGTTGCAGGGCATGACTTCCACTCCCGGCAGTTTTGTGTCATCACTAGAATGCAGATGAGAGATTTAGTTACAAGTTAAGTGAATGTTTTTTCTGAATGTGTAGACTATATTCCTGGCAAATTTAGTTTTGGTTTCGGGCGTCAGATGAATGCCATCGGTTGTTGTTCCAGAGTAACGGTGACCCATTCGTCCGTGACGTACTTTGTGCACATGTTGGTACATAAGCGGGGTTTTTGTGCCTGTCAAGGAATTCAACTCGGTGATGGCGGCATTTATATGGAGAACTGCCTGGTTTAACTCTTTTTGTTCATCGAGGAAAGGTTCTCCCCTTGTATTATAAATTGCGAAAGAAATTCCCACAAACTCGCAGAGCACGACCAGATGTGCATAATGCAGCAGTGATAACTTGGCTTTTGACAACTCACTAGTGATGTGGTCGGTATATTCGTGGTGATAATCAAATTTGGGGACTATATTTCGAGCACAGAGTTTAGTTGAGCAGTTATTTGCTCCAGCCATTAGATATATAAGGTCGTATTTTTTGCGCTTTGCCAAGATAGGGATGGCATTGTTCACTACATCTGCGATCTTAGCTCCACGGTAATAAAGCACGTCCACATCGATATCGAAGATATGTTGTTCCTTCAACTGAGTTTCGAAACGTGTTTTGAAACCGGCGCCCCTTGAATCGGAGAGAAAAAGTGTTCTGAACATGACTCGGTATTATGTTTACGTCTTTTGGGTAGCAAACTGTCACTGGATAGTTCGTATTATGGAATTCCCAGTGTGCATGGATTGATCATTAGTACTCACGTGCTTTCATGGAAACGTCGGATAATATCACCCATCACATTGCTATATCCTTGTTTTGGGAGCGGATCCATTGCATTGTTCTTGATGTCAAAAATTGTGTAGCCGCAGCCGTAGTTGTAGTCGCGTGTGGCTTCGTAGTATTGGCTTGCACCTGAGTTCTTGATTTTATCAGCTATGGCAGGATGTTGAGTTAGTTTTAACAGTACGACCTCTTCGAGCTGCTGTTGTTCGATTCTTTTCCAAGATGCGTCCCTTTTGATCTTTCTAGTGATGTTTTTGACAAGATAGGGGTTTGGAGTTGCTTTGATTTGAGCCACTGCGCTGTGATCAGCGTGATGTCTTGCCATTCGAAGCGCAAATATGTGTTCCGCACTTGGGCCCCTTGCGTTGTTGATAATATCGTCGACTTGACATGGGTACAGGTTTGACAGCGGACTCATGTGCCCCTGGAAAAAGACTTTTGATCCTTGCCTGACAGTTGCGGCATTTTCTGTTGTGATTTCCATCGGTAGTTCATGGTAACTTTCTGGTTTATAGTGGATTCCGTTTATAACCACTCCCCTGTCTCGCATTTTGACGTCGCGTGCTCCCTTCCGCTTTGCGGCTTCACCGATAAGTTGTGCCTCGCGTCTGTCTACTAGTTCATCCTCGTTTAAATCAGACGTGAAGGTTACTTTATCGTAGCGCGTGTTTTGTAGGTTGTTTTTCTTCCCAAACATTTCGGATTTTTGTTGTCGAGCCACGAGTTTTATCTTGATTGGCCTAGGCCAGGCGGGTTTGTTGTTGTTTACATTCGGGTTTTGCTCACGCTGTTTTCCGATACGAAAGGCCCCACCAGTCAATGAGAAGGTAAAGCTCAGCTGCATTTTTTGGAAAAGATCTTCGATTAGTCGGTGCATACATTCGTTGTCTTCTTCTTTAAGACCTCTAACTATAATGTTGAGTTGTCGCACTTGTTTGTCTGATGTTTCGATGTATTTACGTACGTCTACCATCTCCGCGCGTTGATCGTCCATACGTGTTGTCAGCTCTTGAAGTTCAGCGCTGCTCCCCTCGCAGTCTTTGATGTGTTGTGTCAGTTTGTCGTTCAATGACTCAACCGCTGCTTTTTGTTCCTGTGATTTTTGTACTAACGAGTCCATTTTCTCATTGAGAGCAGCACTGTCTTTTTTAACTTCGTCTCTTAGCTCACCGAGGTTATGACGTAGGTATTCCAGGTTAGTAGCAATCGATTCGAGGGAGAGTGTTTCGGCAGCCGAGCGTGTCGATACCATGACTACAGTTTGTTTATGTTTACAGGTTCCCTGACGACGGCCTGTATTATCGCTCGCTCACCGTTACAGCGGCCAACTTACCAATTGGTTTTGTTGCTTTAGCGACTTAATTTCCCGTAGTTGTATGAATCCTTGTTATCAGTATACATTCACGTACAAGGTCGCCGCGTTAGGTAAGTGTGGAGAAACTAGATCATGGTAAGTTGGGTGGTCACTCTCCGGAGCTACCGAGGCACGTCTAACCCGCCATTCGCGCTCACCACTTTCTTGTGTTAATCGTATCATGAGTCACGTCAGCGAGTTCCTTCATTTAAACAACAGACCCTTTGTTGAAATCTTAAGCATTGTATTCTATTCCCTGTTCATTTGTGTAGTGTTAATTATAAAGTGGATAATACCTCACCATACTAGTAGCTAATATTATTTCCATTTTCAATGGAAGAGCGCGGTATACCTAAACTACTTCATGAAATAAAAGTAAGAGAATATCATAAGAAATTATGTATTTGAGCCATCTTTATTTGATCGAGAATTAAGTATCAAGAATGTTTCAATAGACCTAGAGAATTGATTTAATAGTGTCATGAACAGGAATATTGATCAAGTCTTAGAAATCTATGTTTAAACAAATGGAAACTGATTGCTTAATAAAACTAATTTCTGGTATTAAAATCAGTACACATCCTAATGTATTAAAAGTGTCTCTGAATCAAGTCCTTTATTGGTCTGAGTATGACAGGTTCAGTAACCTGATCAGTGGATGAAGGTAAGGAGTATGTGAGTGGGAGTGGGGGAGAGGTGCTAATATGGAGTGACTGGGTTGAGATAGAGTCATATGCCTACCCTTCCACCAACCCCATACCTCCTTATGGGTCTGTGTTTCTTTGAAGAGCATAGTGAATGGTCTGTCCCATCAGAGTTCCAATGCTATACAGTCAGGCCTGCCCCACCAGATTTGAAATGTACATGTATTGTAAAGTGGTAGGAGACCAGTGAGCCAGAACAAACAGGCTCTTGAGTGTAGCTAACTATCAGTAAAGTAGATGGAGTAGTTGTGGGAGGGGAGGGGATTAGGGCTATTATGGCATGACTGTAGAGTGGTTTCAGGTCCAGAGTGTTATACCTAAATCTTCATCTGTCCCTGTCTGTTAGTAAATATGACTAATTCTCTTTGTTTATGTCTGTTTTATGCCTCCAGCTGTCTGCTTCTCTGTCTGTCTCTGTGGCACTATCCCTGTCTATATACTGTATATATAACTCTCTCTGTTTATATCTTTGTCTCTGTCCCTGTCTGTCCATATATATGTCATACTATACCTTTGTCTCTGTCCCTGTTGGTTTGCATATCTATGTTTGACTATTTCTTTTTGTATGTGTCTTCCTGCATCTCTGTCTCATTGTCTTTGTCCCTGCCTGTATATGTCCGACTCTCTGTTTACCTGTCCCTGTGTTAGTCTCCCTTGTCTCTGTCATCATCTGCATAATTCATTGTTTAACTACCTGGGTATTATTATCGATTAGGGACTGAGTTTCAACCCTTACATGAAAAAAAACCACAAAAACAACTTTAATCAACAACTTTTCAAACTAAGAAAACTATGCTATTTAATAGACAATAATACCGCTGTTGCAATTGTTGAAACTATAATTTGAAGCTAGCTAGAATATTGCGATTTCGTTGCAACCTGCCTAAATGAAAGTGCAGAGAGCTAAGCTCTTGGTTTGCCTTGATAATGCAGTATTATATTGCTTCAGAATTAGAATAGGTCTCTATCTGTCTCCTTTTCTCTACTGACTGGTTGGTTGAAGATAATGTATCTGTTTATATGAACCATCTGTCATTACATATGTCATTCTGTGTCTCCCTCCCTGTCTTCTTGAGGGTCCATGATCAAGGGTTTTAGCAAGTCTATAGTCAAGTCTCAGGCACAAGGCTTGGTGACAGGATTGACGGGAGTAAAACTAGTTTGTCAGAACAAAGTGGGTCTGAATACAGTGTATTTCGATCTGTCCCATCAGTTCTGACACACTGAATACAGTGTATTTAAGTCTGTCCCACCAGATTTGAAAATGTAGATAGCACATTTAGTCAATATCATCATCTAATAGTTTCTTTTTCTAGTAGCAGATTACAGTATTCATAAGTAAGTGTTTATCATTTAATGAAAGGATTGACATAGTGAATCATTTTGTCTTCAAAAAGACTAGAAATAAGAAGGTCTATTTTTAGGAACCAAGTCAGTAGTGGGGCAGGGCATATGGTAAGGCTGGATACTGGACACCTGACCATTTTACCTGACCTTTATAGTTGGTGCAAGGATATTGAAGGGATTGATTCTTTACAGCAAGCTGAAACCCTGTGTGAGCATTCTAACCCCGAGATGACGTATATGAGCGTGTTTTCCCGCGCTCAATGACCATATCAAGTGTAGCTTTCGAAATGTTCCATGAGTAAAATCCTCCACATATTATGTGTATCCGATTTACTTTAATAAGACACGAGGTCTACCTAAGGTATTACATCAGTGTTTATTGTGGTTTTACCTGAGAAGTTTCTCAGTAGATGCAGTAGATTATTAATTATCGTATAAAGAGTACAAACAAAAGGAAAATCATAGATATAACTTGATGCCTCATATCTAGTTCCTGGGGAGACAACAATAAGTGTTTAGATTTTCAGATCTCCAGGTATCTGGTATTTTATCTCATCCAGATCCATAATTGCGGCAAAAGCAAGCATATAGATAAGGAAAGTTTGCCATTTTTTCTTACCAAATTAATATGCTAGGTACAATTCTTTTGATAACAGAATGGAAAAGGTGATGGACTGTATGTCCTTACTCAGCCAAATCAGTATCCTAATAAATGATAATTGACAAAATAGAAGTACATATATATATATATATATTCCTGTGGGTGTTTCAGAAGTTCTGTTTTCCACATCGATAGTCACGCCATCTAGACTGTCGGGACACTCAGATACATATAGTAAATACGCTTAAAGGTATTGATACCTGACTCAATAGATTTTCCTCGGGAGAGATGGAGCCACCGGTGGCTATAAGAGGAATTTTGAAAATGAACTGCATGGGCTCAGACAATATTTCTCCAAAGTTAAAGGAAAATGTCTTGCAGACACTTAAACATCGGCACACACACACATATATATATATGTGGGACTCGGCATGTGCAAATAGACCTTTTCCCGCTTGGCCTGAATTGAAGCTGGATTCATAGATAGCAGCCGAATTGGCCAAATATTCACCCAGCAACGTATGCTTTACCTTTGGACGATTTGGTATGTGAGATTATTTCATTTTTATTACCCGTTTATATTATCTCCGGAGGAACTTCGGCGATTAAATTTTATTTTATGGTATCCAACTCGGTGGGTTATACATGAATGTTGCCCCAGAAATACTTCAGACATGGTAAAAATAGCACAGAAACACCACAACTTAGTACAAGCGACGATACAATAACGGAAACAGTGGGAATTGGTACCTCCAGCATGGAGTTGTCCCATTACCTTAAGTCCATATAAGGAATAGAGTAGACCGAGTAGCCAATGACTGCATTCACAGCAAACCCCGACCTTCACCCTGACCTCTTTACATGATATTTTCTAGCGCCTTGGGAGGGCTATACAGTCGAGAGTTGACCTCGAATCTTAGGGGCCACAACCACCCTCCCATATACCGACCTTCATAGATCTATGGGAAAACCAAGGCAATTCCTAAATCTGAAGTTTAGCCAGCCCCAGCTCGCTAACATAATGTACCGACAGTCATATCTTGCTTAAAACAACAGTCTTGTGATCACACCTGTTGATCACACTCGCGGTGTAAAAACACTCACTAACAATAGGCGTGAGCCTAGACAGACCAGTGTTTGACCGAACGACATCCTAACTTAAAGCCCGATCGAATTGAAGCGATGCGATCGTTGCACACGCTTTATGGAGTCATAAACGGTCCATTGGCGGGATCTATGCCCCAATTGCGAAGGATCCATCGCATTCATTCGCAAGAATAACCATGGGTTTGCCTCACTAGTGCGACGAAATTATCAGAACACTTCAGGTGTATAGGTGTAGGGTTCCTTCAAGAAAATCCAGATTTGACATTTTTGAATTATTTCTAGTGATAAAACTTAATTGAATCAATCTCAATAAGTTTATCATTGGTTTAAACGAAGAAAGAGTATTTTGCAAAGTGGAAATGAATAAATGGATTCCCATGGAAAAGTTATAAGTTGCCTTATACATGTATATCAATCGGTAAGCAAGCTATTTCAGAACAGATTTAGTAAAATCTGTAGCTTCATTCACAGCCAGCCGTATTCACAGCTTCACACCTCCTGAGATGCGACATCGTTGTGGAGTCTGTAGAGTGGGATAATCATTGACTGCATTGCATCAGTGTTAAGCAATGTCTGGCCTGGTAGAGGAGAGGAGAGGAGTTTATAATATAAGTAACCCATACCAGTGCGACGAATCCGTCGCAAATCATGAACATTTCAAGAATAGCGATGCGACGGATCGGTTGCATAGCACACAATCACACGCGCGCGCAATTCCGGCCCCAAAGTCTATTACATTTTTATTGACTTGTGACGAATTGTGACGATCTCAGTGGGACCGGGCCTTAAACAATGCAGCGCGAGGCGGTGCTGAACGGAAATACTACAATGATCCATTTGTAAATCTAAGACTAGGTGGGCTCTGCGTAGAGCTGGCACTAAACACTGTAAAAAATTTCCCGTGAATTTTACGGTGTTTCCCAGGCAACTGGGGTGCCAGGGAAATACCGTAAATTGTACGGGCGACCGTAATATATTTTTGACCGTAAATTATAACTGTCCTAGACTGTATTTTCCTAACAGTTTAAACCTGTAATGTATTTCAGACCATGAATTTTCACTGTAATAAACTGGATTTTGAAAACGGTTCAGACCTGTAAATACAGAGGAGCAAAGCTGTATGAAATATACTATATGCACAGCCCTTCGTTATACATACACCAGAAATCTTGTTATTGAGGTTCTTGAGAATTGTTATATGTAGAGGGCCACCTATAGAGTATGTATACAGAATTTCTGAAATTTCAAACCTCCAACCCCTCCTCCCAAACTTTTATGAAATTGATCAAAGAAAGAGCATATGCAGAATTTCCTAAATCCTTGACCCTCCAATTCCCCACCCCCCCTCAGTGCACATGGCATTTTATGAATGGCCCCTAGGAGATTATGAATATAAAAGTGAATATATTGTATTGGCTACCATCATTCTCTATCGGCCTATTGGCTTATCAGTATCATTGATAATGATATCACTGATATTTCAGCATTTAAGTTTTTCAACTCTAATGTTATTAGTGCACACTATTTTACAGGAATACTCATCAGAATCTGACAGTACAAGGCTGCATTTGATATAGTAGGATGAAGTCAATCCTACATATGTTTTAGAAATGTCCTATGAAAGTGGTGTCTAATCCCGTTTATAATATTAATGTCATGACAACTTGAGAATAAATGTGCTTTAAATGGCAGGAACTTCACAGGAGATCGATGAATATCTATTACACATTTTGATGAAGTTAACTCTTGCATTTTATTTTCCACTTTGATTTGTTGCTGATATTGGAGTTAATCTAAGTGTATCTAATATGTCCATATTTACAGATTTATACTGACCGTAGATTGGGTGGATTACAGTCCTGAATATTTTTACAGGTATATCAAATATACGGTATGGAACTGTGAGTAAGATTACAGTGATATACCGTCCAGTGTACCTGACAGATAGGTTTAGTGACTATACAAAGTAATTTCTCTACGATAAATAACAAGTACAATAACAGTGGTATACAAGGCAGACCCTAAGGGATCACAAACACAAGTAACTTCCATAGCATAGGTAGATTGGCAACCAACCCCTGTCTCCGACTTAGGTGTTGGTCTGGTCCGATCGCTTTCTGGCCAGAGAGCTCGAGACAATTATTTCAAAGCAGGGTAGGCTTTTGAGGCAAAGTGGAATATAAACTAAGAATACTTACTTCAAAGCATTATCAACTTAGCTAATTGATAACAAAATCTAATTTCATGTTCTGTCTATCAAAATACACAAAAAGAAGAAAATAATAATATGAATATAGGGCTTGGAGAGTACCACAATCTCCAACCACAATAGCCTGCTGTGACAGAGACTACCAAGACTATAGATCTTCTCGAAGAATGATTCACTCATCTAGGGGAGATTCTGTCTCTGGTACTAAGAAGATCAGTGAGACGAGTGAAAGTTGTTCAGATCGGATTCCACCAGAGATAACGTCAGTGTAGCTCTGGTGGCGAGAGAATAGCATAGGCCTTTCCGGCCTAAAGTCTCCAAGGCCCTCCTCACTTTGTTCAAATAACATGTGAATAGTATTGGTTCAAGATGGGTATGGAGTACACTGTTATCAACTCATATCATGAACCAATACACTGTATTGGTTTGGGTATGCAGTACGACGATTGCTGCATAGATGGGCATGGATATCAATCTAATGACTGTACTTTCGGAAACACAATCTGAATGTCTCTGGTCCAAATGGAAGTTCGTAATGAGGCGATTAGCAAAGCTGTTCTCTCTTAAAGGCACCAATTAATAACAGCATATCCTTGTGGTGAACATAGCAGAGGAATGTTTTATTTTTAACGTACCAACAGGTTATAAGAATACACGTGCACTAACGATCCTTTATGGCAGTTCGCATTTTACAATGCATTATGCGACCAACTTATTATTTTTTTCATATCGCAGTGTTTTATTAGTACATTGAATTTCAAGCTGCTACATGAATGATTCAATTTGGAGTATTGTACCAACGTACACACATAAACACCCCAGCAAAGTTCGCTTTTAAACCAAGATACACAGTTTATTCCTGAACACCATTACATTAAGTTCCGCATCATTACATATAGCACTGCCTTTTTCAAAATTCCCATTTTCGTATATGACAATCCAAGTTGTAAATCTTCAAACTATATTGTTCTGGAAAAAACAATTTTTAGGGAATTTCCTTCACCTTGTGTTCTTCCTGTTGATGACACACTGTAAAACAATACGTTTAAATACCCTGTAGTTCATACATTCTACTCCAAGTAAGCGATGGATGAAATACACCGTAAATGGTGCGGATGGGGGGATAGTGTAAAGTGAGATGAGACATGCTTCATTGTAATGTGCTGCCAATGTTAACTTATATTTTGATGTTACACTATTCATACTTTCATACTGCGCCTACATCTTGTTTTGCATTAAAATAAGGTAAAGAACCCCAAACACATTTGAAAGATATTTTCTATTCCTTGTGGGTCTAGACATGCCTTGGTTTGAACTTATGAAATACAGTTTGTGGGCTACGAAGTTGAAATAATGATTCATATTCGACCATTGTCCCAAAGGTCTATTCCCCATTACATAGTCAATAATCGATGGTTTTGTAGGCAAGCGGGCATAAGCTACGAGATATGACGAGTAGTAATGAACAAGGGTATTACGACCTCAACCTCGAATGGTTTACCGAGCCGGTTATCCATCCTCTTGAATAAATCAAACCCAGGAATGCTATTTAAAGGGGTATATGGACTTTTTGTTTTACTCTATAGCACAAAGAGAAAATTTTCCTGTATACAATAGCTTTGAAGCCATAGACAATGGATTTGAATATGTATACCTTGGTTATGGTATCTGACAATTTTTAAATAAAGGGTAGTGGTTTACTGAGTCCCCATGCATTCTCAATGGATAATAAAGACTATATGATCTATCGCGAATATCAAATGTAATTGTTCCAGTGTTTCTATGCATAGATTAGTAGTGATGGAAATATATCTTCGAACTGAGATGGTTCATTGTCGAGGCTGTGAGCCATATCAATAAATGAAAATCTAAAATATTAGATAGGCCAGAACGGCTTAGAGATGTAGGTAGGGGTGAAGGGGTGAGCAGAGGGGTAAATAGTAAATCACACCGGTTTTAGGAACTGGAATGATTTTAACAATGACAATCATTGCTTGTTTGAGCAACATGTTTTCTTAGGACCTGGTTTTAAAGAAGAAACCAACTCGTTTGAATGCTATGCGATAGTCACTCGGCTGTCGCCTCGTTCATATCACTCAGCATCAAACTCGTGGAGAACGACGACTTTGACTAAAACGAGTTGCTATCTGTATTTATCTCACCCCTGTTCACGCTAAAGGAATGGGCAACAAATAGGATATAGACCATGGAGAACGGACTGCAATACTTCAAGGGGCATGGAGAAAGAAATCCCAATGTTAAGCCTATGGACATTTATTTCAGGGGTGAGATAATGTGCAATGCCCTCGGCATCTATACAAAGTGGGATTCATACAAACGACTAATGTATCTGAGACGGATACACTTGACAACATTTCCGCGGTCTCAGGGAACTCTCCTGCAACACTGAAACATGCCGCCTACAATTGCAGAGGAAAATACTTGTCTCAGGGAAATGGAACCCTCCGATTCAGATGAGGAGATTGTGTTCCAAAAGAGAATCTCTGCAGGATTTGCCTTTCAGACCAATGCCCTATGAGGTACATGAATCCCACCATGTGAATTCCACTTAAGGTTAACATACACAATCAGATTGACTACATTTTTGATGAGATCAATCAAGACAGAGACACACCATAATCTAGGACAGCTGGGGTAAGATATCCATCAAAACAAAGACTTGACCGTTGATCCCAAACGGTCAAGACCAGGAGATGATTAGAGAACTCTGTCAGAATTTTAGTTTGAAACGCTTAATAAATGAGTGCACCAGGCCTGGGAAAAATGACGGCTCGTGCATTGATAACATTTTTACAAATGCCACGCATATCAATTTTAGCGGAACAATTAATTTTTACAGTAGCGACCACCTACCAGTTTTTGCTATACGATATAAGGAAAATCCTACTGTAGAAATTATTTCTGTTAAAGGGAGGGTATACAAAAAACATAATTTGGAGAACTTAAGAGAATGGGTACTGTTCACAGACTGGGATAGTTACTGGAGTATCACAGAACCCAATACTTTATGGAATTTTTTGATAGGAAATTTAAAGGACTACCTTGATTATTACTGTCCATATAAGGAGTGGAAAATGAGAGATATGGGTAACGCATGGATGAATAATGACATCAGATCGCTAATACATGAACGTAACGTTACTCTGAAAGATTACTTAACCACCAAATCAGAAATAACTCTAAAAACAGCTAGGAAACTGAAAAAACAAGTCAGATTGTCCATTAAACACGCTAAATCAAGTTATATAGAAACAAAGCTAGACGAGAACATAAAATATCCCAGAAAGTTCTGGACTGACCTTAACAAGTTACTAAAACCCAGAGGATCAGTTGATAGTCCCTCCTTTATTAACCCCGAAACTCAAGAAGTTATTGACAACGACCAAGCTTCAAATTTTTTGAATTGCTATTTTAGCGAAATCGGTAATAAGCTAGCAAGTGCTTACGACACGACAGATATACTAGACAACAATACTATCCCACAATATCCGATAACTGTACCTATGACTGATGTAGGAATTGATAAGGAAACACTGTACAAAATGATAAACGAAATATCTATTTCCAAGACATCAGGTCTTGAGGGTATCAGATCGTGTGTATTAAAGGAATATATGATGCTTGTATTAGAACAACTAGAATTTTTGTATAGCCAGAGTTTATCAGAGGGCATTTTCCCTGATTTGCCGAAGTAACCCCTCTACCGAAATCGGGAGATAACAGAAATCCTAGCAACTGGCGTCCCATTTCTCTCCTACCAGTGCCCGGGAAATTGGCAGAAAAGATTATGCATGTAAATTTAATGACTCATTTAGAAAATAACAATATTTTAAGTGAAAAACAGAAGGGTTACCGCAAGGAAATGGGAACGATTGATGCGATTTATGAATTATCAAATATGATTTATTTAGCTAGAGACAAACAGGAGTGTGCTTGTGCTGTTTTTATAGACCTGAAGAAAGCGTTCGACAGTGTTCATCATGGTAGATTACTGAAAAAACTCTACCAACTAGAATTACCTGTTAATGTTTTTGACTGGTTAGTATCATATCTTGATAATCGGAAGCAAAGACTTCGCTTTGGATGTAGCAGATCAGAATGGGCAAGTATTTCGTATGGGGTACCGCAGGGCTCGGTTCTGGGGCCTCTACTGTTTATTTTTTATATCAATGATGTCATCAGGTTACTCGAGAATACATATTGTTTATTATATGCAGACGACATGGTGATCTTTTGTTCTCACAAAAATGTTGATAAAGTCCAAGAACAACTTCAGTCTGCATTAGATAATTTTAGTGAATGGTGCAAGGTTAATGTCCTGACGATTTATGTAAAGAAAACTAAATATTGCTGGTTTATGCCTAAAAGTAAAAATCAAAACGTATCAAATAATAACAAAACACTATATATAAACTTAATGAAGTTACATCAAGTAAACTCATATCAATATCTCGGTGTGCACCTAGACTCAGTCATGTCCTTGGAAAAACATTGCAAAAACGTAATCAAGAAAGTGGCTCATAAGCTGTTCATTTTTCATAGAAATCGTCATTGCATGTCACAATGTGTAGCACTTAAGGTCTACAAGCAAGCAGTCTTACCATTATTTGATTACGCTTGTTTAATGATTGATGGGGCGAATAAAATGTGGAGCAATAAGTTTCAACGGCTCCAGAACCGAGGCCTCCGGATAGTCCTTGGTGACCACGCCCTGGTGAACACTGTCGAACAGCTTCCTGTAAAAACGAAAACTACTACTCTTAAGCGTAGACGAAATGAATTACTACTAACTTACATGAGAAGAGTATATTTAAATTAACATGGTACCATGGAAGCTCCTGAGGTGAATGAAGAAGTAAATGGAGGACCAGTTCTTAGATCACGTCATAAACTATTGTTTGAAATGAGAAGACCAAAAACCGAGTTCTATAAAAGATGCCCAAGTTACCGTGGCTGTCGCTTATGGAATGCCCTCCCTGTAGAAGCTAAAACTAAAACTATGGGAGGAAAGATTTCGTTTAAGAAGTACATCAGGGGGTTACCCGATATAGTTTGAAATAGTAGATTATATCTTTATAAGTACAAGAATAAGTGTGATAACACTATAACACCGGCTCAATACCTCTGATGATATAGTTTTTGAGATCTAAATACACCAAATACCCTAATCTAAATACCCAACTAAGACCTGGTACTTTCTTCTTGTTCATTCATTTACTGTATTTTTTCATCTTTTCCCATCAAAATTCGCTGTATTAACATGTTGACTTTGTATACAACTAAGATTATGATAGAGGAAATTGCCCATGGATTGTAATCGAAAACCAACCATTGTAGTTGAATTGCATCCAATAAATAATTTAAAAAAAACCCCACCATAATCTGAGACAGCTGGGGTAAGATATCCATCAAGACAAAGACACACCATAATCTGGGACAGCTGGGGTAAGATATCAATCAAGACGAAGACACACCATAATCTTGGACAGTTGGGGTAAGATATCAATCAAGACAAAGACACACCATAATCTGGGACAACTGGGGTAAGATATCCATCAAGACAAAGACACACCATAATCTGGGACAGGTGGGGTAAGATATCAATCAAGACAAAGACACACCATAATCTGGGACAGTTGGGGTAAGATATCAGGATTTTTGAGCGTGGGCCACACGCTTATATACACTGCCCCAAGGTTAGGGTAGTCACATGTATAGATTTTGAGTTTGCTTTGCAAAAAATAACACAATGACATTGGGAAAGCGGGCCAATGGTTCTGTGTCTTAGATGTGTGCCCAACTGACCATAATTTTGCTTGTTGTATTCGGATCCTAGAAAGGCAGTTGTAGAAAGGACAACAGGGTTAGAGAAAATGACATATAAACTGAAAATTGTCCAAAGCTTTTCAATTGGTATTCATTTATAGTTCCAAGCTCATTCGTCAATGATTTATATAAACATACCATTTGCTCCTAGTTCCTCTTTAGCTAACAGTCAAGTTAATTTGATATGGGCTGATATATCTTTTGCCTATTGAACAATAGATCGCAGTAGTTCCTCTTTAGCTAACAGTCAAGTTAATTTGATATGGGCTGATATATCTTTTGCCTATTGAACAATAGATCGCAGTATGCCGTGTATACATATGTGGCATTAACTGTAGTTTTATTGTCGTAGAGATCAATGTCCGTAGCAAATATTTGCAAAGGAATGTCAATCACATACAGAATGTCTCCGTATATAACTTAGTAAAAAAAAACGAGAGAGAGAAATTATTTCTGATATCAATTACAAACCTAACTAGTGAGACCTTAGATCTAATCAATATTGCAACCGTAGACTTTATGAAAAAAGGCATCTTCAATGTTTAAAAATTGTTACTATTGCAGATAGCCGTATCAAAATTCAGAGTATTCCATTTAGGGTTTTCTAAAGGATTTTTATTTATACTGGAGTTCTCGGTTAGGAGTGATTCACCCCTATCTTCCACCGTCTCCAGTCGCGAGAGTCCTTAGAATCACCTTGCCCAGATTTGGGCTTACATGCTGGTCTTGACTAGGAATAATACGAATACATTATGATAATAGCATTTATTACCCACCTAATACAAAGTGTCCATAGAAAAGACATAGGGAGTGGGTATGGAAATACCCGGAGCATACAGATATGTTGTATGCTCCGGGTGGCAAAAGCCAGTGCATACAGAGAAATAGTGCATATAAAAATAATAGTGCACACCTAAATTAATTAATATCAGTGCGTCACTTGTCAGAAACTAGGAGCAAATGTTATATCCATTTATGATGGAAGAGCGCGGTATACCTAAATCATTTCGTCAAATAAAAGTAAGAGATATTGTAGGAAATTATTGATTAGTAAGCCATTTGTATCATGGCACATGTGACATTGAATCAATGTGGCATCAGGACTAGAGTGTTATGAATAGGTTTGTGTTTTTTCAGACTACTGCTGGACATCATTAAGTCTCTTTTTAAGTATATCATGTGAACTTTTTATTTTATAAATATGTTGGCATATTTCTTTTTAGGTGTGTGTCATATGTTTCTTACGTTTTTTATTTCAACTTGTGCCTGGTCTAGCACACCACACATCCCATTCAACTGTCACCCTGACTAGTCACTGTTGTGACTGAATTTTTCAGTGAGGGTCTTCGTCAACTGCCCTATTCTCTTGCTAATAAGTCAACTATGCCACTCACTTTGCTCTCTGATAGCCCCTTAGCGTTTGATGCACTAATGTTTGTTTGGCTTGATGATACTTCATCTTGAGTATATTATACCTTGTAGATATGTGATTTCTGTTGAATTGCTACACTGCAGCGCACACACTATCACAAGGTCACTCAGCCATGAAAGTTCTATTAAAAGGAACCAAGTCAATAGGGGGCAGGGGGAATAGCAAGACTTGATACTGGACCCCTGCTCATTTAACCAGGCCTTTATAGTTGGAACATTGGTAGCGAAGTGTTAGATTCTCTGCAGTAATCTGAAACCCTGTGTGAGCATTCTAGCCTCTAGATGACGTATATGAGCGCGATTTCCCGCGCTCAAAAAGTGGATATTAAATACAATATAGACTGGTTTCAGATGAAAGCGGTTGTGTGCTCCTCGAAGTTGCCTCTGTGCAATCTCCTCGCATACGCTCGGATAAAACCACGGGTTAACTCCTCGGAGCATACAGCCGCTTGTATCTGAAACCAGTTAGTATTGTGTATTTATACAACAAACATCAAAATGTTCATGTAAAATGTTACATGCATATCTTAATAAACATCAGTACCAAAATTAGTTTTTCACAATCATTTCGTTCTTCTTTATCCAGAATATGAGTAGTTATTAATTTTAAGCTAAATAGCTATAATGACAAGTTTATGGGTTTACACATACCTATTTTATACTACCTTCGTTAGTATTCCTCTAGATAATTGATTTCAGTTCTCTTTTTTGCTATTTGTTAAATGTACCTTTGTTTTCAATGTTTCGGACCCCTACTGGGAGAGCATTCCAAGAAGACGGTCATATTTCAGGGTATTTGTTGTGCTAGTAATCCATTCGCTAAGTCTCGCTGGTACCCTATATACGCGTATGCCACAATGCTTAATAAGCATCGTAATCAGCCCTGGGCCCTATAGACACACAATATTGTGTTCAATACTGTCAAGTACCCTGTTATCTAACACCTCACAGTGGCGTTCTCCAAGCAGAGGTTTCAGGATCGATAGAAGGGGGTATGGTGCTTGGAGGGAGCGTGTTCGCTGTAATTAATAAAACATGCAAATCAGGCAGCAGTCTGGTACAAATCGATGTTGGTTGTGGATCTCGAACATCACGGCACGTTTACATGGCCATCTATTCCTCCAAAATATTTTATTTGTTGTGTCACATGATCTGTCGAAAAAAATGAGAGACGGACACAATGCAAATGTAAGAGAATCCCATTGAAGAAAAGCTAATTGTGTTTACCCAGAGCTTTGAGTAATAATTTGAGACTTAAAAATAACGAAGAATATATTTCCTGCCAACCTCCATTTTCGTGTGTACATGTATGCATGTATGTGAAGAATCAAAAAGAACCTTTCTGGTTCGTGTATTCCTATCTTTGTTGTATCAGGGCTAACTATTATATCCCATCGACTATGAGTATTACCATATGGCATTACCATATAAGCTGCAGCCTTCTGACTGACGAATGTGTACACAATGGTCCATGTTATACTGCCACCTCCTCAAGTCAGGGAAACTTGTATTTCATGGTAGAAAGCAGCAGTAGTCCCTTATAGCATATCACTTGTGTTAGATCACCGTTGCAAAATATATATCAGCTCCGCAAGTGTAATATGAATATGTCCTGCGATTGACCAAGTCAGCCTATGCACTGTGAATACGGGGCGTGTGCGAATGCGTACGGCGTCCCCGTTGTCAAGGCGACGCATGTCCAGACTGGCCTCCAAGCACACCACACTGCCGCCTTGTTTACAAATGCGGCCATGTTGAAATCACTGACGCGAAACCTGTAGCCTGACCTATACACTCCACACCGGGAGTCCACCAACGCCAAGCTTGTCAACATGCCCGACGAGGTCGCCAATACCTGATGTGCCATCCACGTTTTAAACAAAAGGAGAGTTTGAGTTAATCGAAGCACACCAACATGGGTAACGCCAAGTCGAACGTCACCTCTGGTGTGAAGGATCAGGCCGCTGGAGTCACCAAAAAGCTGTACAACTTCATCGACCTGAAAGGTGGCGGTGAACTCGTGGAGTTAATGAAGAAGGCCAACCGGACTAAGAACTACCGTGAAATTGATATTCGGATACGCGATGGACTATTACCATTCTTGTACAATGCAGGGCATGGACGAATTGCTCACGTGAGTGAGTTGATCCAGGCGAGGTGCTCAGATAAAGGGGTGAGTCTGGGGATCAAGAAACCGCCTTACAGTGAGGATCTGGATGAAGTGAAGGAAATGGAGGCCATCGTAGAAGGGGAGAATCATTATCTCCGCCAACACGGTATGTATGGGTTCAGAGGAAACACAATTGCCTTATTAGATACATGTACCTATGTCCAAACGTCTGTGAAATACTACCTGCTACTTGGTCAGTAGTTTTGATAATGTTCGGGCGCACTGTGCCTGTAGTGAATGTTCGGGTGCACTTAGCCAGTGGACCCGGCCCTGTCCCATACAGGGCCGGGTTCCTCTGCCATAGAGCTCTCCACCAGAGTCGTCATTTTATACTGTGCACACTCTGTCATAAATGAAAAAAAAATTGAATCGATAAATATATACCCATTTGTCTTTGCCAACCTTCAAAACAGCTGTCTCTTATGTTATAACTGTGTATTTAGAGGTAGTTTTCCAGTGGAGCTTGGCTGGTTCTCAAGTCCAGCCATTTTATTCAGTCTTCCTCGCTGGTCTCCTAATTCCCAAGTGCCTCGCTGATTTATATAGAACAGCTGTTCACCCCTGAATGGAGATCAGGGGTGAATACTTTACCTAGGGTGCACTGTGCCTGTAGTGAATGCCTCGGGTAAACAGGGATGTAAAATAAATACATAAAATGGCCTTTTTTTCTTTTATAAAAATGGTATTTAGGTATAATGATGACCCAAAGAGGGATTTGGAAATAAGACGTTTATTGAGTAAGGAGGTGTAGAGTTGAGGTGAAGTAGTGTCTTTAACTATAAGAAAGCCGCGAGTGAGTTATGAGTGAGGGAAAAGAGTTTATAGTTTTTGTGGGGTGGGTGGGAGGTAACATTTCCCGAGTCCGTTGGTTTTGCGGCGAGTCACGTGGTGGAGAGGTAGTCATGTGGGGAAGTCCGGTGTATGGAGAGTGTTCGGTGGGGGGAGAGTGGAGAAATCCCTCCCGGGCACATTAAACCCAACGAGTTGGGAACAATGATGACGCAAAGAGGGATTTGGAAATAAGACGTTTATTGAGTAAGGAGGTGTAGAGTTGAGGTGAAGTAGTGTCTTTAACTATAAGAAATGCCAAAGGCCGAGGTCAAGGCCAAGGCCACCTCCTTGGAGGGGTCGGCCGGGACGTAGGCCCTGAGGGAGGTGACGCTAGTCCAGGTTCCATGGTGGAGGAGGGCCTCGTCCAATGCTCCATGGAGAGCAGCTTGTTGAGCGCCTCCTCTCCGGAGGGAGTGTAGGGAGGCCGAGGCCGCCCTGGGTGAGGAGAAGGAGGCCAGGGCAGCTCGGAGGATGGAGGTGAGGCCCTGGGCGGTGAAAGGTACGCTGGAGGAGTCCAAGAAGGCGAAGGACGTCGGCGGAGCAGGGAAGGCGTGCTTGTAGGCGAGCCACGCGGATTTCGGGCAAGCTGGGGAGCCTCAGACCTCGGGAACCGCTAGAGGGAGCGGAGGCTCCGAGGAGGTCCTCGTCTTGGTCGAGTGTAGGAGGACAATGAGACCTGTGGGGGAGGAAACGACGTCCTTCCGCCTGAGGGCATGGTGCCCCGGTCTTCCTGGGCCCTTCGCGGGCCCTGAGGAGGCCCTGAGGAGGGCGAAATACCCGAGGAGGAGGGCCGCCTTCGGAGCGAGTCCAGGCGATCTCGCTCTGTCGAGATAGGCCGAGATCCCGAGGATGTCTGCCTGGAGGAGCGGAGGCGCGCAGGAGGGGACGTGCGCGGAGAGGTTGTCCGCTCCCTTTGCCACCGCGAGGGCGAGGGGAGACGAGAAGGAGGAAGTGTCCCCTCCCGCGAGGCCGACCCAGGCTCTCACCCCAGAGGCCTAGTTCCTGCGCGAGGCCGGGGCCGGGGCCGGGAGTCAGTTTGCTAGGTATTGACGAAAGAGGGCGACCTGCGCGGGCGAGGGCGAGAGATGAGGAACTGCGTTGTCCACACAGAACGTGAGGTAGAGGCGGGCCTGTCTGGTCCTGTTGAAGGAGGTCGAGGGGGCGACCGAGGCCTGGAGGGACGCCCGCGCCTGGCGGCTGAGGAGGGTATCTGGAAGAGTTAGAAGAAGTTATTGATGATGGCACCAAGGTCGGCTGGCTCACGGCGGGTCATTTCGAGCGGGGCGCGAGCGTCGGTCGGGAGGTCAGCGAGGACCGGGGCGGCGTGTTCTCGGGTGTAGGCGGCCGTGCCGACGATGATGTATATGTCATTCATTGCGCCGACAAGCCAGAGGGCACGACCCCAGGCGGCCGTGACACGGTCTCTTCCAATGCCCTTTTGGAGATCTGCCGCGACCGTCGCGTTTGTGGTCGAGACGACGATCTCCGAGCCCCGAGGGACGAGGGGAGCAAAAGTGGCGGCCGCTAGAACTACGAGGGCGGCCAGGAGTTGGGGGCGCGCCGTCGCTCCGGTGGCCTCGGTGAGGGCTTCCGGAGTGATTGAGAAATGCCCAGGCGGCGCGACCGCTACCACGGAGGTGGCGAGGGCGGTAGTGACATGTATGCGGTCCCTGGAGGGGGCGTATATGGCAACGCCGTTGGAGGCGTGGGCGTACTGGCCGAACCAGGTGAGGTCGAGACGTGCCTCGGGGGTGAGGTGGACGTGGCCCGAGGCTTGAGCGGTTTTCATGAGGGCGATGAGGCGGTTCGTGAACCGCCTGGCGTGAGGGACGCACTGAGCTACGTAGACGAGGCGGCCGATGATGGACCGGAGCTCTGACCTCGTAGCAGTTTGGCGCGTGAGCCACGAGGCCAAGCGTTCGGCGAGGTCGGTCATTTTCTCCTGAGGAATCGCGATAGTCATGGCCTCAGTGTCTATTTCATAGCCCAGCCATTCCATTCGGGTGGTGGGGGGCTGGCACTTCTTTGGAGCGAGTTTAACACCCAGATCGTCAGCGAGGGAGATGAATTCGCGGTAAGCGGCGTCGGCCTCGGCGCTGGTGGCCTCGGCCCCCGCGAAGTCGTCGAGGTAGGCGAGGGACCACGCCCCCTCCGACCTTTTTTTTTTAATGTTTTTTATTATCCTGGAGGGCTCTGCTAGGTCATACGAGACCTATCTTCCGCAGGCTCCAGCTATTGGTATTCCTTGATGATTATTGTGTCCAAACCATGGACTTACAGGTAGCTGATCAGTTTGATAGACTAGTACTTAGGTTGCAGGTAACTGTACTACAAATGAATATGTTTATACAATTCCAAACATACATATGACATATTATCACTACAGTTTATGGCATCTTAGCATTAGTACCGGACATACGACTTTCCAACTTTTAAGTTGAATATTGCCATTTCCATAAACTAAACAATTAAATAACATCTTTAAAATAGACAGTCTGGTCTCTTTCAAATGACTGTGACTCTTTCTGGGAATATACAATATCATTGAGTTAATATTCATGGCTGGTATACAAATGGCTGAACATGTGTCTAGTTTATCCGTAGCAGTTCCTTGCATCGATTAATCTTTTCTTCATTAGGGCCTTAAATGTTTTCCTGTCTTCAGTATTTCTTACATTCACAGACTCGTCGTTCCATACCTGAGCGACTTTAAACTCGACCGAATTTTTGTACCTACTGCGTATAATATGGTTAGGTGTCTTTAATACTGGTGCATCAAAGAGTCTCACTGCTCGTTCGTTTTTAGCATGGTACCTTTCTTGTTTCGAACGAATAAAGGCTAGTGTTAAGAGATGCATCTTCCTTCTTTCATCCAGTTTATTGATCTTGCATTTACTATGGAGCTGGAGGGTACTCATATTCTCATTATTGCTTTTTAGACATGATCTTAGGCCTTTGTTTTGGCATCGCTGTAGCTTCTTAACTAGATTCGCGTTAGTATTGTGGTAGAGCACATCTCCAAATTCGATAAAGGGGAGAATTTTGGTTTTATAAATCATAATCGACTGTTCTTTCGTTATATATTTCCTGATATAGTTTAACATATGAAGCTTGTGACTAGCTCTTTTAATACACCTGTTTATATGCTTTGACATGCTCAGTTTACCATCCAAGGTAATACCTAGATAACAGAATTCATCTACTCGCTCGAGTTGTTTATCACTCAGTGTTAGCACCACTGCTTCTGTATCTCACCTTGAGTTTATGAGGTGACCCAAATACCATCGTTTTAGTCTTAGAGGCGTTAGCTGTAAGTCTATTATTGTTGCACCACCCATAAATTTTTTCCAATCATTCTGCATTTTGACTTTTAAGTCGTCTAGACTATTGCCACTTACATAGACCACTGCGTCATCCGCATATAACTTGAACTTACATTCGTCAATACAATTGCTGATACTGTTTATATACACTAAAAAGAACAGTGGCCCCAATATAGACCCTTTTGGTACTCCACAGGTAATCTTTCTAAGGGTTGACATGGAAGAGTTAGCTATTGTTTTTTGTCGTCTGTTAGTAAGATAGTTTTCGATCCAGATTAAGAGATTTGGGTAGATTCCTAGTTTATATAGTTTATGAATTAGTATTTTGTGATTAACCCTTTGGCGCCGGGTGATGCCTTAAGGCATGGCCGCACATGGCCGGATGATGCCTTAAGGCATCGCCGTGTGTGGCCGGATGATGCCTTAAGGCATCATTTTCTAAGACTTACAAAATCATAGTTTAAGTGTAATAAGTTTGTAAATAATTGATCAATAATGATGAAATTTTTACAGAATGTTGGTATGACATTATCATTACGATTTTGAAATACTTGTAAAATAATATTAAAGGTCACGTGCTTTATCACGTGATCCAACAGTGAAATTATCATAATTGACCTGAAAAGACCCGTCCCCTGGCGGTATATACTAACACCCTACCCGGCCTTACAGACATTGCTTTGTCAGAGGTGCCCGGCGTGAAAGGGTTAACAGTATCGCTACAGACATATCGCTACAGAGCGCACCTCACGACCCACGCGTGTTAGCCATTCGCTGCCATGTATCACTGTGTAGATAGACCATTGCGTTGGTGAATCTCTGGCAGGCAGCGCCGGAGAGTCTGGCCCCGAAGCTAGGGCAGATGTCAAGGTAGAACTCGTTCCGGTGCTGGAATCCTAGTAGTGGAAGGTCGAGGGGGTCGATCCGGAGATGTCTGTAAGCTCGGGAGAGGTCGGCCTTCCAGATGAGCGCGCCCCTACCGAGGGTTGCGAGTCTGGTTTTGAGGTCGTGGATGGATGGGAGGGTGTATTTCACGAGGACACCCTCCCTCATGTTGGGTAGTGTGTAGGCGTTTACACTCTCGTTCTGAGGGAACGAGAGGTCGATGATGACTTGCCTAGTTGAGGAGTCCTTCTTGTCCCTGGTCAGCAGGGGTGATGTGTGCGACCAGGGCACGAAGGGAGGGGGTATGAAGGGGCCGAGGAGGGCCCTGTGGGCGAGTTCGGTTTCAATGAATGCGTCGATTTGGGCGATGTGGGCGAGGGCGGAGGCGTGGTTCTGGACGGCCGGGGTGGGAGGTTTGTCCCCGAGGAAGCCTATGGGCCAACCGAACTCGAGGTAGTCGCATACCGCTAGGTCGTGGTAGTCGGCGAGGCGTTCCCTCCAGACATAGATATGGAGGTCAGAGGGGAGCGAGATCCTCGCCCCGAGTCTATTCGGCAGGCAGGTGGCACGAGTTTGTTCGTACGCGTGGTAGTAGAGTTCCTTGCCTTGCCGAAGTCCGGGGTCCGGTGCGGGCCAGAATTTAGCGAGGGTCTTTGAGTGAACTCCGGGTGTTCTCGGAACGAGTTCCTTCTGTGCGGGGGGGGGGGGGGGGGGTCGAGGTTGTAGGCGAGGTTGTATGCGAGGGGGCGTGGTCCTGCCTAGGAGTGGGCGTTGCCCGTCTGGTGTTGTGGGCGTTATCGGATGCTCGGCGGGCAGGCGGATTGTCGTTGGGCGTGGCGATGATCGTGAATCCCTCGGGCGGAGGGGCGGTGTGGACTTCCGGTTTTCGGCCAGGGGTTCCTGGCCTACTTCCGAAAGGACGCGGGGTCGGCCTCGGCGCGGGCTTTTATTCTGCAGGCGGCCTCAGCGGGCGATGTACGAGACCGAGGTCGTTTTTGCAGAAGCCGCAGAAGTGCCCGACGGGTTTTCCGGCGATGACGTGGCCCTCCGTTTTGGCGCACCCGGCCTCTGCGTTATATGCCGGGCAGGGGGTGTCGGGGACCTCGGCTGGTTTAGGACGCCTTGATGGGTTATGGGAGGATCCAGAGTCCAGGCAGGCGGTGGCTACTCATGCCATGCCGACCCTCATTATCTGGATCCGGACCTCGTCCGTCCACCGGAGTCTACGTTCCACGATTTGAGCGAGTACCTCTTCCAAGAAGCCCCGGACGCCGGCCCATGTGAAGTCCTTTGCGTCCTCCGCAATGTCTCGGAGGTGGGCGTTCATATAAGGGCGGTCCGCCGGAGTTGTGTCGGGGTCGTCTAACAGACGGAGGAAACCGAAGAAGTACTGGCCCATAGTGAGTGAGCCGAGGGAGGTTCTTTCGTGCTTCCTCCCTCTAGTAACGAATTCATGTGGAAACATGCGGTTATTACCTTGTTGATGGAAGTGTTGTTGACGGAGGAGTCGTTGAATCTGGTCCTCGGTGGTGCCGTGTGCTAAGTGGTGGTAGTGACCGAGGGCCGGGTCGGCGATCGTGCGGTGGGCGTGGTCCGCGGCGGGTGTTTGTTGATGTTCAGGTCGTGGAGCTAATCTAGCCCCGTTGACCTCATTCGTGGCGGGGTGTTGCGTGTCCATGTACACCCACCTCCATGCGAGCAACTCGTGCCTCCACTCTGGAATCCTCGTCGAGAACCGAGGCCGTCTTCCTCCTTTTAACCGTCCTGGTGTTCTTGGGGCTCGTAGACTTCTGTTTACCCATGTTGGATGTGGGGTGTTTGATAAGTCTGGGGATAATTGGAGAAGACGGGAGGAGTAATATTTCCCGAGTCCGTTGGTTTTGCGGCGAGTCACGTGGTGGAGAGGTAGTCACGTGGGGAAGTCCGGTGTATGGAGAGTGTTCGGTGGGGGGAGAGTGGAGAAATCCCTCCCGCGCACATTAAACCCAACGAGTTGGGAACAATGATAAGAAAACGTAGTGACTGAGCCTGTAGGGATGCCAATCTCGGCTTTCTGTCCTATAAAATATGTTCCCCCGCATCCGTATTTTATAGGAAAAAAGACCTCCATATGGACTCATTAACCACGTTTTCCAATATTACACGTTGATACACAATATATTGCATGTGCATTGAATTGACAGGTATCTGTCACCGAAGTTAAAAGCCCAGGCGTGCTCTTCCCCATCACTCAAAATATCAAACAGTCATGTGCAATTTACACATTTTGTATCAATAACCTTAAAGCAAAGATGCTTAAACTATCATCGACAATCATACAGAGATGGCAGTTTTGATCTTATCTAAGGAAATAGTTGTTTTCATTTTCAGTATATGAAATATTTTTTTCTTGTAAAACACAAAGAGAGAATAAAAACCACCTCATTCACACCACTGGTTCAAACCTCCCCACACACCTCAGCATTATTTCATGGCCAATAACGATCTGTTTTCCATATTTTCTCAGTCTCTCCCAGGCAGTAAATTCCACATGGAAAATATTTCCACTATCTTTCATGACCCCAACTGACAACCCTGGATTCATAGACAATCATAGACAAAACATACCCTTAAAGACCCTAAGGTGCGGACAAACATAAACTATTAGGGACAGTCATAGAAGACCCCGTTTTAAATATGTATAGAAATACGGACTTCTATATATCCCAAGTCCTTGGTCATCCGAGGCTTTGATAGAAATTGCATTACCAATCTAGACTAATGGACCACACCATTAGAGTCGTACACAATACAACAGGGGCCCCTTTATTAGTATAGGATCGTGCATGTAGACCCTTTTCTGTATGCCATAGAGACCCAGAAAGCATGTGGGCCAACTTTAATCAGCACTTATGGACGGCTAATACTGTCTGAGACACCAGACATGAATACTACCAAGCAATAACCCTTATACGAGTTAAAGAAAAGGGTGTCAATGTACGGTCCTAGATAATTTAAACGGGCCCCAAACTCCTGAGGGACGGAGCCAAAATGGTCGCATTGGCGAAGTGGTCGCTTGACTGAGAATAAACCTAAAATACTCGATATTGTTTTACAAAATATTACTGACAAAAACATCATTACAAGCATGAAATATTACAAAGTGTATGACAATCAAAGATATTTTGTCGGGCCATCACATCCTTCGCATTCATTTGCTGTTTGCTATCTGCAATCACATTGGTTCATTCCCCTACGCCACAACATTCCTTGCCACGGAAATGCATCTGGTTGCAATAGTGAGCGTATATTTGAAAATTGCGTCATCAAAACAATGGGCTTTAAGCAAGGTGGTCACATCAATGAGGTGGTCATATCATTGAGCATTTTCTAAACATGAAATATAGGAAAATAGTTCGGAACTGACTTAAAATGTCTCTCATCACGGGGCGGTCGTAATAGCGAGTTGGTCGTTAGGTGAGAGATCAATATATATGGAAAAGAATGAATAGGTCACTTTTGAAGTGACCGGTATTGGTTTCCTATGCAGTAATTCGTTGCAATTAAAGTTCTTCAAGTCATAAAGCAGAGTCATTTAGTCATTCACTAGCAGATTGGGAGTATTGACCACATTTGCAGATATAAATATTCATGTGGATATCTTGGAAGGAATGATTTCTCAATCAGTGGTTTGAACATGGACCTAATACATGTACATAAAGATATTTTCCTATATGAAATAAATATCAGCAACACTTCACAAGGTGTGAGATACGAGTTTCTGGAAGTATAAGAAAAACTACACATATACATGTAGATATCTGTTGAAATATTCTAGCAGACTTAATGTATATTTTTTTTACCAACTTTGGCTTATATTGATATCAGTTGATAATTTTTCCATTAGTACTATAGCTTATAGGCATGTATCTGTAAATATTCAATGGTGTAAAATTTGTGTACGATGATTGTCAACCTAAGTTATCACCATCCTAAGGTCATTGATAAACTGCAGTTGGTAACTGGATTTTGTCATACTGAATTAAAAATCACACCTGGCCAAATAATTATAAGCACACATCCACAGTGAATAACGCGTAAGACTTATTTTTCTCATCTGATTAGTTCTAGTATTTCAGGATATTTTCTTATTTGTTGGTGCTTATAAGATATAGTTAGACTTGGATCAAAGTTACCGTCAACACGGCGGTTCTGTTGAGTGATGTCAATTATGACGGGATACAATAACAATATATATATATAGACTGTTTTCGGGGGACGTCAGGTTTCACCACCGAGTCTCAGGGATGTGACTGACTTTCAACGTCTGCACGTGCTGAGTGAATAAAAAGTCCCAATAATCGAAGTACCGTATATCAAAATAGTTTTCCGCCTATCATATTCTACATTATTATGTCTTATTCTGGATCTCTGGAACCCCCTCCCAGTCCTACTCGGTGGTCTCCCAGCATGGCAGCACCCAGTACGGATGCATCTGCTCTGCAAGGGGTCTATAATAAAAATATACTTTTTTCATCACTTACTGTAAAGAAACTAATCCTTCACTATCCATGCATCAACTATAAAGGCCTGGTAAAATGGTCAGGTGCCTAGTATCACAGTCTGACCATACCCCTGCCCCAGGTGCTACTGACTTGGTTTCTAAAAAGAAACAAAACTTCTATTTATAGTTTTTGGGGACAAAGTAGTCACAATATCAATCCTGCCATTAAATAACAAACACTTACTTATGGATACTGTTAGCTGATACTAGAAAAGGAAACTATTAGATGATAATAATGACTAAATGTGATATTTACATTTTCAAATCTTATGGGACAGACCTGAAAACACTATATTCAGACACACTGATATTCTGACCACACTGACATCTAATGTGACAGATTCCCAGATGGCACAGTTCCAGCAAACCTACCAGTTATACCAGCTCTTATTGACCACAGACCAAGCCCTCCCCCACCTCCACTCCCACCCCCATCCCCACAACTACTCGCCTACTTCTTATACTAACAATCTGAACACACTGACATCTGATGAGACAGACTCCCTACATGGTACAGAACTAGCAACTCTGTTTGACCAATTTTTCACCCCTGTGCTCTTACTGACCACAAACACCCCCCCCCACCCACAACTAACCTCTCTACTGACATCTGACCAAACTGACATCTGATGGGACAGACTCTAGATCCCTACCTGGAACAGAGCCAGCAACCTTCTTTTACCAGTTACATACCCTCATGCACTTACTGACCAAACACCAAAGACAAAACCCTACACATCCCCCCCCCCCCCCCCACACACAAAGTTAGTTCTACTGATGATCTGACTACACTGGTATAGAGTTTGCATGAAGATGCACATAATGGTTAATAGATTTAATCAATGAACAATCTCAAATAATTAGGATCCACATCCATAGATTTTAGTACTAAGATTTATTTTCATTCCATAATTAGTTGTCATGTGACCACACAGCCCTTTAACAATCCTACTCAACACTAATTGTAATCTATTGATGGTAGATAAAAGCTGCTAAAACGATTCATACTTTCGAAATTATGATTGACTAGGTTTTTGTTGTTAATGACTTGCTTGAAGCAGAAATTGTTTTAAATTTAGCGACATCTAGTAATTTTACTTAAATGAAATAAAACCAAAAATAATCACTCCATAAACATATCATGTAACTCAACATTATCTAAACAGGAGATAGGATTGGAACTAAGCCATAATGTTTGTAAATAGTTGTATCATCAAGGTGGCTGTTATGTAAGGATCTAATGTACTTTAGAAGTACCGCGCTCATCCATTGTAAATGGAAATATCATTAGCTCCTAGTTCATTTTTGTGGTATCTCTCCATATATGAGTTTTTCAGATACAGGAAGTTAGAATCATGGAAACAAGGGAGTATCTTTGTAAATCAAATTCTAAAAATGATAAAAAAGAATTAAGTTACAGTTGAAGGTAGAGTTGAGCAAATGCTAATTCAACATGGAATGATATGAGATGGCATTGGTGGATAACGCAGTGTAAGTTCTTCAATGCATTTGGTATACAGTAATAATCTAATGGCAAATATTTCTTGAAACATCCCACATCTTTAGATTGCTGGCATTCAACAGACAGTGAATTCCATAAGCAGGCTCCCCTAAGGTATGGACTTTTAAGGATAAAATTACTACGACTTTGATAGATTTCAAAGATAGTTTTTTCGGTTAATCTGGGTTGTATTTGATCTGTATTTGCCCGATTCTGATACATTATTGTGGCAAATTGTTTGCGTCTGGGTTTCTACAGGGTTTCGATTCCTATCTTTTTGATGGAGACTTTGTACGGAGTTACCCCTACATCCGCAGTCCTCTGATATGTGTTTTTTTAATCATACCTAGATATCCTTTCCAGAAACTCTCATATAAGAATGAACAGTATTCTATCAAGGGAGGTAAACTAAATAAATGTTTTCGCAGCTTCCAAGGGAAGATCTTTTCGCTGTTTCGCAAATTAAAAACAAATTTGACCTCATAGCTTTTACCACACTTTTTACATGATGTATCCAAGATAGACTCATCAATCATGTCAATTCCTAGATACCTACAATGTTCACATGAACGGATATTTTGTTTATTCATTGTTAATTAAATATATTACTGGGTATTTCTTTAACTTGACTGCACTTCCGAACCCCATAACCTTAGTTTTTGATGTGTTTATAGTCAGGCAGTTCTTCTTACACTTTTTGTTTAATCTGTTGAGTCAGTTTGGAGGTTCTGCATTGTTTTTTAAGGATCTGAATGTGCACTGCATACGACAAGACCATCTGCATATCGCAGTTATCTTGATTTTGAAATGCTTTCTCCAAAGTCGTTGATAAATAGAATGAACAATAGGTGCTACAGGACTGACCCTTGGGGTACCCCAAATTTTATATCACTTAGTTGGGAGAAAAGGCTGTTAATGAAAACATTTTGTATTCAGTTATTGGTTATACTTAGGGTTATTTCCCACTGGTCGTCTGCACACACATTACGCCAATAGGGAGGCCATGATTCGTTTTGTAGAAATAATTGCATTCCTTACATGGTATAATTTGTATAGCTTTTACCTTGAAAAGATTTTCGTTGTTTAATACGGAATATTTTCTTTCTTGATAGCAAGCGTCGCCTAGTGATTGGAAAAGAACTATCTATGGGGGTTTCTTTTGAAGGACATATAAAAGAGTAGATTCTAATAAAAGATCCTGTCTACGCACTTCGATAATAATGGTTCTCAAAGGTGTATGTATACAGCTGATTACAGACAAGAATTCGGTCTGTTTCTGCAGCGTTGTTGGGTTCCGGTTCCTACGAATGTGATATAAGAATAAAAAAAAGTGCTCAGTGCTTTTTGAGCGGGGCCACATGAGAATATACTCTGCCTCAAGGTTAGAGTTTAGCTTCCTACCAAAAAATAACCCTTCACCATCACCGAAATACCTCATTGACTCACTGGTGCTTGATATATTTGGATCCTAGACATGTAGTTGCATGGATGACGAATTGACTGGGTGCAAGTGGGTTACAGAAAATGATTCATAGACTGGATAGAACCAAAATCTTTTAATTGCTATGCATTTATTGTTTCACGCTCATCTATTGATAATGACCAACAAAAGCAGAGAATGCGGTTCAGAAGATGTATTTCACCTCTGGCAAATAGATACTAGATATGGTATCTGAAGTTTAATATTTTTGTTTGTTTGGGTAGTTTAACGTCCAATATATTCGATTAATTAGTATATGGCTGCCTTTATTTGTGTATCTGAAAGCAATGTTTATTCTGCTTCCATGTGTTTATGTATATCTCGTGTAGAAAATATGTTTAATCCTTTCTCGTGCGTCTTGCTGGCCCTTTGATTATGTCGTTTTAACCCTATTAATTGGTGAAAGGGGGTGGTTACCCTTCCCATCACTGTATTATTTCCTGAGGTTTTGGTTAGTATGCCGTTTTGGTGGGCGGCACACTCTGTTGTTTCAAGTATCGGTGTTGAGCCTTCCTCATCTGTAATTTCTTTTCTTGGTTCCTCATTCATTGGTCTTTTGTTCGTTTGTCAGAAACGCCTTCCTTTGACGTGTAGTTTCGACCCAGTTTTGGGTCTCATCAGGTGTGGTGTCCGTTCTGTGGTCATTTTGTTCCCTGGCCAGTGTTTCAGAGAATCAGGATTAGATTCCATGTTTCCTGTAGTAGGGCCTCTCTATAGTTGTCATATCAGTGCCTCTCGTCTCATTGGTGTCTATTGTGTTGTCATTTTTTTCGTTTAAGTTAGATTTAGACCCGATCTATCTCCAGTTATAGGAAACATATTTTTGACGTGAGGCGTAGTTCCCCGTTCGTATGTGATTAAGCCCCCTGCCGTCGGTCACAATGAGCATACCATTTGTTCCTAGTTCCTCATCAGGTAACAGTCAAGTTACTTTGATGTAGGCCTGATATAGCTTTAATACCTTGTTGGGTATACAGTCTTAACAGCTGCCATTTGTTTTTTGAACAATGATATGATTTTCACAGACGTTAGATCGCTGTATGCCATGTATACATATTTGGCATTAACTGTAGTTTCATTGTCATAGAGATCAACGTCAGTAACAAACATGTGGCAACTTGCAGAAATTGAAAGTTGACTTGGTGCAAGTGGGATGTTGACTCTTATAGGGCACAGAGTGATTGGTAGTTCTGCCATCATCCGCCAGGAAATTGTAAGATAGCGGCACTGAAGTCGGGGGGCATCCATTGTTATCAGTTGTTATAAACTATAGATGATATTGAGACAGGGGTAAACATTTTCTATGGTAAGCCCCCAAAAATAATTCTGATAAAATCCATTAATAATTGGTCTCGCCCCCTGGTGCTTTAGATGGCGTCGGCGGGCAAGATGGCCGCCTCCATAGCACCATGGCTATGTGCCCTATAGTCTGATTACCTCCTCCACCCTCCTCCACCAATGCATATACACCAACATGCATCAATTGTAATTTTCACGGTGGGATCTATGTACCTCACAAGGTGTTTGTCTGAGACAGATCCTGCTGGGATTCTCTATCTGCTCGTCTGAATGTTAGGGTTCCATTACCCTGAGACAAGTACTCCACCCCACCCCCGCTACAGTTATCACCAACGATTACCCCTAAACTGGAATTCACACGGTGGGATTCATGTACGTCACAGGATTCAAAATTTCATGAGATTCTGTTCTTTTCAGGGGAAAATGTCGCTAATGTTTACAGGAGAAAAAAATGTCTCAGGGAAATGGAACCTTACAATTTAGACGAAGAAATTGTGTTCGAGTACGGAATCTCCGCAGGATTTGTCTCAGACAAGCACCTTATGAGGTACATGAATCTTATTGTGTGAATCCCACTTAACGAGCTCCAGAATCTCATAAGAATTTCATTCATCTCATCTAAAGGGGCATTTTGGTGATGCAAATGTACCCACTGCTGAGTTGCTGACAAAGTAACCAACGTAGACAATAGGAAGCCAGCAAACAGGATCACGTGTTTTTCACACCCCTCACCTCAAGGGTACTTGAGTCCCAGGGCGGGTGTTCACTGGGACTAAATCTGAGACTATTTACCAGATGTGTCCTTCCAAGCAAATCGAATTCCCCATTTTCCTTTGCGTTTATGAAAAGCAAAACAACGGCATCTTCCACTGAGATTTTTACACCACAGGAGTATAGGTTGAGACTCGGGAAAAAGTGTGAAGTACCTGTCTTAAGGTACATTAGTCTCTACATATACATTCTACGTCATCGACTTTTGTGTTAACTAAGGTAATACCGGGGACACACCAAGCGAGTGAAGGCAGCGATATTTGGAATCGCCAACACAAATTGGCGTGTATGTGAGATATTATTTCATAGTAATATCTCCTGCCTATAATTTAGCAACTTGGAAGCAATAATCAGGTGAAATATGAAATAGTAGCTCACATATAGGCCATTTTTTGTAGGCGATTACGGAACTCGCTGCGTTTCTCGCTTGGTGTGTCTCCGGCATAAGGCCCCAGCACGGGTCGGTCAATACGACCAGGAATCAGCACACTCAGTTAACAGCAATAAATATGATAACAACAGAAACTTCCAACTGTACCCCTGATACTTTTATAGTGACACATATTACACAAAAAGTATATGAGGAGGTGGATGCTGTAATAGTCATTAGCATCAGAACATCGGATCAATATATCTTGTAATTCAGGGGTTCTTGGACAAATGTATGAAGTATATATGCATGTTTCCATTATGTGATTTGTATTTCCCGATGGATGGCTTAAATGTGTTGATTATTCTACGAAAATATCCTATATTTGCAGTTAGCACGGTGCTTCTGTAAGGCGCAACATATATACAGTAGAACCCTGCCTAATGAACACCCAGCCTAGGCGGTCACCCTGCGAAAGCGGACACTTTTGTTGAGACCAGATATTTTCCCCTTTATTACCCCTCTTTCCCCTCTATAACTTCTCTGTTAGATGTTTTTTTCAACCTCGTGTAAGCGGACACTTATTTCGGTATGAAAAGCCATTTCATCCCGTGTAAACGGACACCTGGGAGGGACACAATATCAAATATACTTAGTGTAAGTCGCCTGGAGCCAGGCTGAGCCGCCGGCCGTTGGTGTGTATTCATATAAAATAATTCAAAATCTAATAAGTTCGGATCCAAGAAAGAAAACGGTTTTCAGACTTACCATAGCCTCTGTCGTCCCTACACATCGGAACGGGGGATGACCGCTTTCACGAGGTTCTACTGTATTCTTTACATGTAAAGTACAGTTTAAATAGTGAAAATCAATTAATTTCGAGACTGGGGAACATTTCAGGAACACTGTATTCACTCAATTTAGGCACTCAGCTCCACTTAGAATAACTTACAACTTAAATGAAATTGGCTGTTGTGTGTTGTTTTTGTGAATTTTCCTTAAAGAGTTAAGGAAATGCTTGTACAGACCTTCACACTTGGAATGTTAAGCTTCTAGTATCCAAGTTACGTGAAGACACCTACGTAAAAGTAAAGCTTTGCTTCTAATATCCAAACTCGCCAAATTCCTCTAATTTTCTCATTGTTTCATTCGAAATCGAAGATATATTTTGAGGGATCTTCACAAATATCATCTCCCACATATATAATCAAATGTAGTCTCTTATGATATGGCAGGAAAGTCTTCCCAGCACGGAGCGTATCTTGTCCTCATAAAACCATATGATATACTACAATCTTGAAAAATAACATCATCCCTGACCCTAAATACACCATCAACATTGGTATGACACACTGTGTCACTTCATCTCAATATTCTTATAGACGATTAAATCCCCCTCTCAATTTGATCTCCCAAGATCACCTACCAACATTTTGTGTCCCTGTCATTATATCTCTTCATTAGGATTGCCATGTAGATAAAATTCTTATTCGGGTAGAATAGATGTCATCGGAAAGTGACTATGTTCAATCAAGATACGAAGGGTACATCGTGAGTGATCCCCCCACCCATAGAGCGTATTCATTTTCCGATCCAATGAATGCTGTAATAATAAAACAGGGGATGATTAATCTTCCTCTTTTCATTAGTTACAGCAATATGCATGGTCCGATCGCAGGCTATCGTATCTGAATACTACTTCCAATCTTTACTCCTGTCTTTTTTCTTAACGTGGGCCACACATAAGTTGACTGGGTGCAAGTGGGATACTATAAAAAAATCATTTATGAAAAGACAAATGCACCAATTCACCTCTTGCACATAAGCGTGGCGTGGCGATCGCCGTGATAACGGGTTTCGCTGGTTCTATGTACTTGATAAAGTATCAGCCGCGCACCAGCGAAATTTCCGCACTTCAGAACGAGGCGAGGGCTGTCAGAGTGAAGCCAACACTGCAGCAAGCGCCTGATACCACTATGATAACGAGAATATAAATTGTTCTTCTGTCATGAATAACCGGCCGAATTTTACAATTAAAATATTCTTAGAAAGCTGAGGCTTTGGCCTATCTGTTGGTATATATATGATATACCTGTGTTGTGTCTATGGTTTCCTGTAATAGATTGAACATCGGAATTGCTTAGGTAAAAAAACAACACAAACATGTTGCCTTCCTGTTTTCACAGGGATTTAATGAGAAATCTATCGCGATGACCTACAGAAATAAACATGTTATCTTCTCAGGTATTCCAAGACGACCCCTGCATCCGTCTATTTGCACTAACCTCACCTGACGAGACCTCAAAGGAAGGTCGAAACCACAGAAAGGCAAAATCTAAATCAAGGAAAAATTAAAAAGATTTCTCATGAAAAAAACTTTTGGACACATTTGGCTTGCCATAAAACCAAAAGCGCCCTACACACCAGTCAGTCTACCACCAAGGACAGCACCCACCCAACACCCACCCCACCCCTCACACCCCCTCCTCCAATCAACCACTCACCTGACACACTCACAGGGGAGGCACCTAGACCAGACAACCGCAGTGTGAAACACACACTGCCGGTGTAATTAAGGACAGAAGGGCCTTTCAAACATGAGAACCAATGAGAACCCGACCCTCACAAAGGGCGGGAAAGACCACTGGTATATAAACCAGCTAGGGACAGCCTTTCTTCACTGTGGTCGTGAGCTACCCCTGCATCCGTCTATTTGCACTAGATTCCAAGACGATTAATATGATACCTAAATTGCCAGGCTGTGATAGATATTTCTTGATCTAACATAACATCTTGACAAATGACAAAGAGTAAAAATAATGTGATTTTCTGATATTGTATTTGTGGCATATTGTATAAGACATGTGGAAAACAGAAGCTAATAATTGTTGAAGTATTTGACAGGGATACTAGTTTTCAATATTTTCATTGAAATCAATGTTTTAATTTTCAAAAATATAAAGTTCCTTTTCAGTGTTTGGTATTGGCATAACAACTACTAAATTACCCAATTCAGCCACAGCCCATGATCCTATGCCATCTGTCTTAATAGTCCATTATCTCAGGAAATATCCATCACAGCCGGGCAATATAGGTATCATTTTAATCGTCTTGAATTACCTAGGAAGATAGAGTGGTTATTTCTATAGGTCATCGCGATAGATTTTTCACTAAATCACTGTGAAGACAGGAAGGTAACATGTTTTAGTATTTTTTACCTAATAATTTCTGATGTTCAAGCTATCACAGGAAATTTTAGCCAAGGCATAGGTATATGATATGTATATCAATAAATAGAGCAGAGTCTCAGCTTTCTAACAATATTTTGTTTATAAAGATCAACCTGGTATTCACAATGCAACAGCAATTTGCATTTATTATCATAGTATTTATCCATATCAATCGCTCAGGCGTGAGGTCACACGCCTCGTTTTCATGTGAACTATTTGGCGGCCATTACAAGATGGCGCTAGTGTGCAAGTACTCAATAAAGCCCCAAGGGAATTTGAGGCGCAAAATGTCAAAATGAGAGAGAAAAATAACCTCAAGGGTTACTATAGGACCATAGCAAATGACCTATAGACTGAATAAAACCAAAACATTTTATATTTTTATTTTATAGCTTAACTCTCATCGATCTACGATGAAAATACCATTAATATACGTTTCCCTTTGTCAATACAAATATACATGAATATACAAAGCGTTATAATGAACTAGACCACTTAGAATTATTAGCGGGTGGATGGTTGGTCTTTAGGCTATGGCTATAGCCTGCTGTAGTACATCTGTTTGTAGAGTCACTAGCTAACTAAATACAGATTGGAATATGATTTCGGTTTTGGACAGAATGTTACAGTTTTAGCTTTTAGTATTGACATGGATTTAGAAAAAAAATATTTGGGGGACTTTTGTGTCACAGTTCCATTTTAGATGTATTTCCTATTATTTCCATACAACTATTATAATAAGTATTGCTACTGTTATCATAAGTATTACTGTTATGATAAGTGTTATCAGCAAAATAATGAAATAAGATACTGGACAGCATCTGAAAACAAGTGAAGAAGGAAGGCTAAGGACGAAATTACATTATGGAAAGACAGAGGATAGAGATTGAAGAAATATGAAAGAACGAATCGAGTATCTAAGAGAACGGAGTCACAAATACTATGTAAATAGTCGTGTGGCTATATTATTGAAAAAAATCCGGCAATGATGAATGTTCATCATCCAAAATGAATTCGTTATGAAATAAAAAAAACACTATTGATAGTTCCTGTTATTACCCCTTTTCCTCATGTACCTCAGCCTGGTTTACTGGAATTTCTGTCTTCTTTTACTCATTCTCCAAACACAGAATTAACTCGAACCAATCCCCTCCAGAGGGAATCGGCATGGGTTTGACCTTGCAAGTATCACTAGTGTATATAAACCTCTCAAAAATGTTTGAACACTGAACACTCTACAATATATTTTCAATTATTGGTGTCTTTCTTCGCAGTATTGGTAATTTTGTTTTTGATTTTGGCTTTGAAGTAATACTTCTTGCAGCATTTATTGGCATAATGGCTTACCTCCTTTTAAAATGAAACATATTTGCTTTGTTTTAGGTTCACAATACAAGGAAATCTGTTGGAAATTGGAAGAAATGGGGGCTGTGGGTGAAACGGCCCTTCATGTGTGTTTACTGAATGCCACCTCGATCCACGCAGACCTGGCAAAACGGCTCCTCCGCAACTACCCCAAACTGATCAATGACATTTACATCTCAGACGAGTACTTTGGTGAGTCCCCCCTCTATTAATGAGTCAATATCGTAGTGCACCGGCGTGCGTCGTAATGTGTTGGTAGGGGAAAGGATGGTGACCATGGTCCCGATGCACCACACGATTCAACCAGTGCACTAATACATCTCCTGAGGTAGCGTGTGTATATATATATATATATATATATATATATATATATATATATATATATATATATATATATATATATATATATATATATATATATATATATATATTTTTTTTTTTTCAGTATAAGACATATATAACATACTTTATAATTCCGGAAATAATGTATCGTTATAATTCATCGATCTTTTACCATTATACAAAACAATATCATATACTTTTTCAGACATTAAAAACTCGGTTCCAAGTTACACTATGAAACCCCAATTTCATCATAATATTTACACGGCAAAATCATTCTCGTATATCCTTGGTGATTGGAAGCAACCCAAGAGCTTGCTCGCAAGTAAAACTGCCGGAGCATTAGGGCTAACTGGAAGAATTGGCGCCAAAGATTTGTATGGATTTAAAACACCTATAAATTTGAATGTCTGCCGTCGGACTCCTTGACCCCCGGCGATGTAGTAGTCACATGACCAGAAATGATACCACTCTCAAAATCTTATGGCACTACATGCTCACCAAAATACGATACCACATGCAAACCTTCAATGAAAAATTCCCACTTTGGTCTCAAAGGTCTATATCGCTTACATTACTTTGATGACAAATTGTTTTTTTTTCATTTTTACTTGTTGACCATGAAGCATTTCTAAATTGGAAGAGTGATTGTAAATAGCGAATACTATCGTAAAACTGGATGAGTTTTAATCTTGGCCAAGATTAAAATGAATCAGGTTTTGATTTTATCCTAACCTGTCTCCTCGATTTTATAATATTACATGATAATAATTCTGTATGCCACTAGTGGCATATAAAACTCCGTATGCCAGTCAGAGTGGCATACGGAAACTCAATGTTAAGCCTATGGGATTTTATATTAGGGGTAGGATAAAATTGTTGTATCTTACACGATATTCGGTTATTTTACAATAAATCGTGATCCGAATAAGAAATAACCTGGTAATATCATGCCATTATACAAGAAAGAATAGCTGCTAGAAAATGCATAATTCTTGCTTCCAGGAGAGAACATGTTACACATGGCGATTGTCAATGAAGATCCAGCCATGGTGAAGTTCCTTCTGGATAATGGCTGTGACTATAATCAACGAGCAACGGGTAACTTTTTTACGGCCGACGACCAGAAGGCCAAGCGCAAGGACAGTCTCGACCACGAATGGTTTATTCTTCCAGAGGATAGTAACTATGAAGGGTATGTTGTTATATATACAAACGCTTTTCTAATGGCTAAGTTAGGAAAATATCCACAAATGTCTCTTATGTTCATAATAGGCAATGGTATGAGATGTGGTAAAGGATCAATGAAAATGTTTTGCAATATCATTTATGCAGGGTATAGCTATTGAGACTTTTGTAATAGCAGCGTTTATTTTATCTTCGCATTTTACAAATCTTTCTGTGGCATGTCAGTGTTACTTGTACATTCTTCCAGTCATAACAATATGAAAGTTATTCAATCGACTATACAATCTGTTCTCTCTGACATATATGAGCTATAAACACTTTGATGTGATATATATGTATATAATGTACACTGTTTTTTCTAACAGCGACGGTCTATACAGGCCGGCGCTGTCAGTTACATGGGAATTCACAAGCCGGTTATGATATGTCATATCAATATTAAAAGACACGTGTTAAAATAGAGACAGTTTAAGTCGATATGGAAGTCTGAGCAGGACTGAATAATAAAAAACAGCCGACCACGACCCCGACCCCGTCCCCCCTCAGCCTGTACCTGGGCCGACTTCCTTTAACATCGGCGCCCATGACGATGCTAAGTTTATGGGCGTTTACATTACTAAATTGCCTTCAAATAATTCGTCATTATCTCCGTTATCTCCTGTAAGAGGTGTGGGGGTAAACTGGAAGCTTAATTCTTCTCCCGCTTTCTGTCTTATAACTATCTTACTGTTAATAATCTTATGAGGGGCTAATCTCATTATCCTTGCTCTCATAGGCATTTTTTTCTATCTTCATTACATTTCGCTTGTGGTATGTCTCATATCTTCATCTTTGGATATTAACCAATTAATTGTTCTTTCAAACCTTAATATTGTACTGAACATTTTCACAATTTTAAACTTCTTACATGATTTAACACACTATCACCATAAAGTTGTTGAACTGGTATGGAAACTAAGGAAAAGTAAATTTTGATACTTCATGGTGAATTGAAAAGAAATTTCAGCTTGCACTGCTAGAAGCTAAAAGACCCCCCTATGTACATCTAGTCTCATTAGAAATATATTGCACACATGGACTATGAATTACATGTACCTTACACCACTTATTATTGTCCTATTACCTGTTTCATGCGAAAATCATGTAAGACATTAATGGAACTGTACCTAAAAACATTGTAACATACTTCCCTTTAGTACACATCACCTCGAGTGCTCTTCCCATCCATAGTGATTACAAAGATGGCAGATCTCCTCCTTTCCAAGGATCTCCCTTTTCTTGTGTGAAACAATGGCCTCATTCACACCAATGAATACAGTAGAGCAAACCTCCCCACACCCCAGCCCCATCCATGGCCAACTTCGATACGTTTTCCATATTTTCCCAGTCTCTCTGAGGCAGAAAATTCCAGATGAAAAATATTTCCTATTTTATCATTACCCTAACTGACATCCCTGGATTCATAGTCTATTATAGACAATCATAGACGATATCATACCAACTGACATACCTGATTACAGATACACATACTGGGGCGAATTCCCGCTGGGTTTCGCTGCCTGTCTGGGTCAGGAAGAGTGTGTGAGACTCCTGAGAGCTAAGGGTGCCGACCCCAACCTGCAGGACTCTAATGGTAACACAGTCCTGCACATGCTCGTGGTTCACGACAGAAAGGTAAGTCCCCCACTCCCCACACATCATACATTACTACGCGGTATTTTTTTTTCACTGAAACATTATATCACTGTAGTTTTCCCGAAGAGTTGATGCAAAATGAATGGCGAAGAAACCTGATTCATTTCCATTGCATATTGAAATAAAAACCTTTTCTAATAATAGGTAATATTTGCATGCCCTAATAAGTGTTAAACAGTAAGAAGAGAACCGAGCAATAAGAAGTAATCACAATACTGATGTTGACCTTGCCCTTTCTTTAAGGTGCTGTAAACTTTAATTAAGGGCGTGCTCCACTGGGTCGGTGGTATAGCAACAAGTGAGCACTTCGTAGCAATTGCTTATAGCATACACTGTACAAAATTTCAGTAAAATATACAAGATACTACCGTAAACGTGGACGGTATATCACCATAATTTTATCTACAGTTCCATGCCGTATATCTGGTATAAAAAAGATATTCAACTGTCAACATATTCAGGACTGTTATCCACCCAATCTACAGTCAGTTTACAGTATAAAACTGTAAATATGGATAGGTTAGATACATTTAGAATAACTCCAATATCAGCAACAAATCAAAGTGGTGAATAGTATGCAAGAGTTAACTTCACAAAAAATGTGTTATATATATTCATTAATCCCCTGTGGGATTTCTGCCATCTAGAGCACATTTATTCTCAATTTTCATGACATTAATATCATTCAGAGGATTAAATACCACGTTCATAGGACATTTCTAAAACATAAGTAGGAATGACTTCATCGTGCCTTATCAAATGTAGTCTTGCACTGTCAGATTCTGATGAGTATTCATAGGATATATAGTCTGCACTGATAACATTTGAGTTGAAAAATGTAGTTGTTAAAATATCATTGATAATGATAATAATTAATGATATTGATAAGCCAACATGCTGATGGGAATGTATGATGGTGGCCATCACAAAATATTCACTATTGTATTTATAATGTGAATGTCTCCTAGGAGCCATTCATAAGAAGTCCATTTCTCCATGTGCCTTCCATAATTTAAAATCTGTTTTGTGACGACAGTGCCATCTGTACACAAGAGCACTTACTTTGTTTATAAGTTATAAAACTCCTGCTATATGTGTCTCTGTGAATTTTAGTATGAATTGTAATATGTCGCCTGGTTGCACATGGAAACCAGCATTTCTATTGAGTTCTTACCAGAATAAATAAAAGATTGAAAAAAAACGCACTGAGAGGGGGGGGGGGGGGGGGTGTAAAGAATTTAGGAAATTCTGCATATGCTCCTTCTTTATTCTACTTCATACAATATTGGGAGGAGGGGTGGGGGCTTAAAATTTCAGAAATTCGGCATACATACTTTATGGAACCTTAATTTTGAAGGGCTGTGCATATGGTATATTTCATACAGCTTTGTACCTTCATATTTACAGGTTTGAATTTTATGTTCTGAAATGTATTACAGGCTTTAACCGCTATCAAATTACAGTTTTGGACAGTGGAACACACATCTTAAATAGGGCTGCCATATCAGATCCACTCTTATGAACCGTTTTTACCTCCTTTCCAACGCCCAAATAAAAGGCCAGCTTATTTCCTGTCAACTTACTTTTACAGGGCCGCATTGGACAATCAGATTGTGATGATAGATCTCTTACAACACAATCTCTGTTCATCCTAAGCAGCCTGAGGATTCCCATCGATTTGTTTTGGTTTGCTACATAATCTCACTTGGCTTTGCCTCGTAAGATTACTCCACAACCAAAACCCATAGCATATTTTCAGTGTCTATGGTTCAGTTCAGGACCTCGTACAAATTCTAAGGGCCCGGTCGGGTAATTTCGGTAATCTATCTAGTAATGTCAAGGAAATCTAAGTTCCTTCTTAGTATGCACGGCGTTCAGTGTCTACCATTAGGCTCTACATGACATTTCACCATAAAGGAAATTCAAACGACTCATCCACATTCTCGCTGTTTTTCAATTGATAATACAGGATACATAACTCATTGAATCTAGAGAAAACCATCTAAGCCCCTGCTCATACGTGAGAAAATAAGTAAGCTAGAACACGCATGGACAGTGGTAGAAACTAACTTTCTTTGGCATGCTGTCAAGGACTGAGGCAGCGCAATCCTAACCATTCACACAAAAAATACAATAGAATACAATTCAGGAGATGCTTTTTGCATTGCCCAAATATTTAAAGCACATGATCAGCTATAGCCTATTCTCGTGATTGATTACGGGTATAATTATTTGTCTCGCCCCTGGTATTCTTTCCATAGACTTAACATTGCTTGGAATGTGTATCTAACGGCCATGAGATATTTAGGACAAATATCCGATGGGGGATTATGTCTCACATGTTAGCTCATTAGTCAATGTGAAGGGTCAGATGAATTCTGAAACCCATTTAAGTTTAAAGTCAGAGCTCAATCCCATCTCATTTGAATGGCTATGTAATTCACGGGGGTTTACCTTGTGAATTAGGCCTACAACGCGATTTACACTCGATGGGATACGAGCTCTGACCCTAAACTTCCATAGGTTTCCTCTATAATATGATTAGCCATGCTTTTGGTTTGTTCTTCGATTATATATCAGTTGGCTTTTACGTTGACAAATACTATAAAATGAGATAGGACTGTATCGGTTGAAAAGTGCGACTTATGGCTTATAGAGGCTCATATCATACTCTGCTATTGATTAATTAGATCCTATGGTGCGAGTTCGTATAGTGCTTCTACCTTTCAGATCCCACTAAAAAAATCAATGTTGCATCATCCGCTTACCGCCTGCTTTGAAATCTACTATAGGATCCCCTACGCTATATTGATACATATTCAAAGACTATTCTGGCACGAAATATGGGCGTTCAAAGCTATCAGAATATATAGGAGGATGGGCATATATAGATCTAAAGTGATATACAGGATTTGATACAATAGCGGTAAATGCTTGTGCAGGTGATGCATTAAAAGACATATATGCATTGCGGTGATGTCGGGATTCGTGTTACAGCCTCATAGGATTTAGTGATATATACACACGTTTACCATGGTTTTGATGTGCGTGGTCGTATTCTCCGCATAGTTGAGGCTTGGAAATGTCTGGGCGAATGCGAAGTTATTGCATAGTGTCGTCAACAACAACAACAACAACAAAAACAACAACAACAACAACAACAACAACAACAACAACAACAACAACAACAACAACAAGAATACAACCATGCAAATCAAAATCATGCTGATGTCGTATTCATTGTCAAGCATTTTTAATATAAGTCATAGGAAAGACAAAATAGCTGCCGATCTTTTCTTTCACTTTGCATACAGCTTTTCCCCCCGTATCCTGATTATGAGTAGGATACAGCCTTCCATATCCTACACAGTAGCGATCTGAAATTCACCTGATACGACTGGTGGTTTGCAGATTCCAGAATTGTATACAGGATATTTGTAACAATTCAATAGGTCTTTTTGTCTTTGTGATTCATAATAATTGGCCTCAGATTATCGAATTGTATTTTAGCCTGCAATATGTGTTCGACCAGTGCTGCATTGAATGCAGAACATAGTGAATGAAGATGATAAACCTTTGCTGTATGATCATGCAACTTATGATTAAATCTGTTGTTAATGCATTTACATAATCATCAAATTACCCTTTGTGCCCGAATTGTGAATGTTTAATTGAACCAATGAGAAATATGCCTAATTAGATGATATGATAAATTCACTGTCATTACTTTATATCAGATCAATAACGGATTTGATATAATTTCCTTTAGAATAAGTTTGGTAAATGTGCCGAACAATCAATGATATCATAAAAATAACAGGTCGTATGTTACAACTTTGCTTTTTGCAATTAAATGTTATTCTCAGATGAGAGAGAGAAATGCATCCGCAAAGGTCAGTATTTAGATGTATTACTCACTAAACCATAGAATCTCCGTTGACAATATGAAATATTCTCACACGATTGGGAAGTGTGCATTATTTTTTACATTTGTTTCCATTCTTTTACTTTAAAATGCACGTTCTTATTATATTTGACGAGATAAACGCTGTTTATTCAGTTTCATTTTGAAGATTGTGTCTGATATGGTCTCGGGGTCAAGTAAAATATCCTGCATGTTAGAGGTATAAGCTGTGAGAGGACGAGCCATCTTTGAACAGAAAATAAGTCAGATAGGTATACATGTACGCTTTCATCTCCAGTCATATATAAGCTGAGAATCTGAAACTAATGGAAACCTTGCCTACTGAGGCCTTATTCAGTTACATCAGTACCCTTGAATCCACTTTCAGAGCATTATCTGAGTAATATATTCTCCACTAAGGTCGTCAAGATGTCGCGCAGATTTCATACATTTAAGCGAGTATTCCATAATTAAGCTGATTGAGGCATCGAAAAGACAGTTTGCGTTTACCAAACGACGTCGCTGGTGCGCATCTGAAGTTGACCACTGTCTGGGATATGTGAAGTAGTGTTTTAGGGAGTCGGCAGCAACCAGCTGATGTCGGTATCGCCCATGATATCCATGTACGACCTAGCAAAACACTCTAATGTCGTTGCCTTTTCGAATTGATACAAGTTTGCATAAAAAATTGTATAGTCCTCATTTGCTTTCCATACATAATATATAAAGTTTTGAAAGAATCAACTGAATCTTTTAAAAATAAAAATAAAATAAATTAGGTTTTGTTGAATCTGTGTAAAAGTCGACCATCTGACGTGGGTTGGCAGTGTCTTTGTTAATAAGCTAGTTTGAACACTATAACCATGTGTAACACAGATCCAGCGAAGTTAAATCTTCGTCGCGTTAACGACAGGGCGTACCAAACAGACTAATAAAGAAAACGGATTGAGTTTGACTATCTCTTTAAACGATGTACATAATATAGTTGTATAATAGCATGATGAAGGGGCCGTGCTTATAAATTGTCCTCTACAATCCCTGAAAACGATAGGAATTCATCATTTGGCTTAGATTTACAGCGTTTTCTTTTTTCCTTTTTTCTTTTTCTTTCATTTTTTTTCTTACAATAGTCTTGTTTCTACAATGATTACATTTAGACCCTCTCACATGCAGGATTCTGACTTGTAAAGGTTCCTCTCGAGGTTTTGAACCTCTGTGGCCATACTTCACTTTTCTAGATTTCTGTAGCCACCGAGGAGATAGTGTGAAGTAGCTGAAGTAAAGTCTGAGTTGCTGCACTGTATGTGTATAAATCCTTTATAAAACCTACTAAAGTAACTCATTTATGTTGACTCTGTGCATGATATCTTCATTATTTGTTCATGGTGTAACTTTTCTTCCTTCTCGAAACATGTGATTTAATTTGGATTAATATGTAATACGGGTTGAAAATGATTTTTAACGGGAAGAAAACGTTTGTACAGAAAACCGTAACCTATTATGTTACAATGCTTCCATGTCACTTAAATTAATGAACTTATACGTATCTTCCATTCTCCGGATCATTTCAAACTTTCAGCTGGTGAGCAGAAGAAGACTGTTTGTCACTTACATTGATAATCACAAAAATCACAGTAAATAGAAGAAATTCACAATAGCCATGTATCCATGGTATTAGTACCACTACACACATAAGCTGTTCACAACACATTATATTAGAGTGACATGTATAGTGGTTCAATAGGTATGATGATGTAAGAAAACCCATCAATAACAAGTGTATAAAGTCCGAGTTCATGCTGTGAATTAATCCCACAGAACTGTTCAAGAGGTGGTATAAGATTTATTTACTGGAATTATAACACATTTGGTTTGCTGCCAAGCCATTCTAATTTTATTTGGAAAGTCACCGCAGGATTTAACACTGATCTTTCCTGATAGGCCTAGTCTTTAACCTAAATCGACTAGAACCTGGTGACTCTTTCTCTACTAATGCCACGTACGTAATGACTACCAGCTAAAGTGGAATTCACATGGTGGGGATTCATGTACCTCACAAAATATTTGACCTAGATAAATTATGTACTGGACGACTATCTCCTCATCTGAATTGTAGGATTCTCTTCCCTTGAGAGAAGTATTTTCCCCTGCAATAGTCGGCGACGATTACCCCTAGCAAAGTACGGAATCTCAAAAAGTTTAGTTTTTAATCAAGTTTTAAAGTTATAGGGGCGTTTTAGTTACGCAGATTTACCAACCGCTGAGTCGCCGACTAAGTACCCAGCCTAGCCAATAGAAAGCCCGGAAGCACGGTCACGTGTTTTTCGCACCCATCACCTTAAGGATACTTGAGTCCTAGGGTGAGTGTTCACTTGGTCTATGTCTGAGACTATGTACCATGTGAATCAAATTCGCCATTTCTCCTTGAGGATGGCAAAAGCAAATATTGGCATCTTGCTATGAGATTTCTGTACCACAGGAGAATTGTCTGAGACAAGGGAAAGGTGTGAGTTTCTACGTGTGGCTCCCACTGGACTAGCATGAGGATAAGCTGTTCTTTGGTAAATACCGCTCCATCTACAGTGAACACCTGTAATATTGACACCATTAGGTCTGACCTCATTCGTCTAATGTAGTGAGCCGTCTTGGTTTCCACGATGCCAGGTTTTCACTGTTTAAGTACAGGCATTCAATCCCTAAAATCTTATTACACAATGACCTCACAATTAGCTACAAGGTGGTAACACTATATACTGGGGGAATTTGGCCTTGAGCCCCTGTAGCACAATAGGCCAGTTGATATCACTAGCATCCTCCTCACTTTAACAGAGTTCACTAACATGCATACACAATGCATAGGCTTAATACTTGATTGTGACTTGAAAGTTGACTAACACGAACCAATTAACCACCTGTTCACAAACGTCAAACCTCCCCTTTCCCACATTGAAATAGTTTCGTATTTCGTTATAAAATTGTCGATCTTACAGTTACGCTGATAACTAGGCAGATTACCAGTAATTTATCATATCGTTGTTGATTTGATCTATATCTAGAATGCGTTGATTGTAATCACCCTTCGAAGGGCATCAGTTGCCGTCCAAGTATAAATCATATTGCTTTAGATGCTTTCATTGCCAAAACACTTTCGGTCTTACATAAATATCATTCTTATCTTGCTCCAGATATCAATTATGATTTCAGACAAATAATTTTGCTTAATCTTTTATGTGCCGCATTTCACGTAATAATTCTAGCTGATGTGAATATTTGAAATGAACGATTGTGATGTTTAATTGATTCATGAATGATTTCATCCACCCTGCTCTGCCCTGCGCCATAATCTGATACAGGCGTACACCCATCCCGAGGTAGGCTATAAACCATATCCTCTGTTCATTTCCCATGCCCCTTTTAGTGTAAAAAACTCATGTTCGAGATACTAAATCTGAATACTGAATCAAATGAGGTGCACTTTGTAATTAACATTTGCATCTGGGTATTCACTATTGGAGTGAAAAACAGATGTCATTCGAAGAAACTACTCCGAAACAATTTCGTGAATATCGGTCTGCATTCAAAGCAACATAACAGGGTTACCGTTGTCATTAAATGTAATATTTAACAGGTGGCGAAATGCTTTTCATTTATTGAGAATTTCGTCTCCAGTCTTATTTGAATATGAACACAGACTAGTGATATTGAAGACCATAAGCCCCTCTTAACTAGTAAAATATTCCAGTGTGAATTCTACAAAAACAGAAGAGTTTAACTCCTTCATTTTCAGAATGAAGACACCATAGTTTGTTCGATTACGTCATGATATACTTTTCCGTATCCAGTACTATTTATCTGGTATAAAAAGTACATCAACATGATAAATAAAATGTCCAACATATCAGAATTATCTTCACCTTCATTTTTGATGCAAATCAAATTTCACTTATTGTTGTCTATATAAACCTGGACCAAACAATGCAACAACACTTGCCAAATGTTTTGGCTTAAAACCTACAAATAACTACTTGCCTTTGAGGCAATAATCAGTACAAAGCAGACTCAGCCAAACATATGCTTTTCGATGGATACCTATATGCAAACACATGTGTGAATAGCGGGAGGCTATAACTAATCATACAATTTTGCGTCTTTTTAAGGAAATGTTTGACCTAATTGTCGATTTAGGAGGGAAACTACATATCAAGAACAGACAGGGACTAACCCCTCTTACCCTCTCGGCTAAAATAGGCTGCAAGGATGTAAGTTTATCTATATTCCTATTTCTTTCATTGGACATGATTCATATTTCTTATTTGGTATTCTAATGTAACCAGACAACGTCTTTTTTTTCTCGAATTGTTCACATATTGAACAACAAAGATATGAGGAAGTACTAGGCGCGGGAATTATCATATGTACACAATGATACGATGATAAGCTACTGTATTAAAGGAAGAATATCGTTTACTGATTGGAAATAAGTATGCACATGACATCAACATCATCCAGGTTAATTATTTAATTTCAGGAGATATAGATTTCATTAGTCAGTTACTTTTATACTCAATATATTCAAGATAAAACCTTATTTCTGAACTAAGGCCACATAAACTATGTGCTTTCAGATTTACGACCACATTCTTGAGATCGAGCGTGAGGTCTACTGGATCTTTGGCAATGTGACCTGCGCGGCCTATCCCTTGGAGCATATCGACACCATTTCTGAGACTGGGGAGATCAATACAAAGTCAGCTATGTACAAGATCATCTACGGCGTAAGTTCATCTCCGATACAATAATGCAGAATAGAACCTGTGTAACTATCTATAGGAAAATAAATCTCTTTTAGTGTATTGTATGTTATACTGAATACACAGATAAAGTCATCTTCCATTGGCCGATTATTCAGCACCGATCTGCAGTCGGGATCCACCGATCGATTATTTTTGGTTACCGAAGCCAGATTGGGGAATGGGATACAAGACATGTAGAAATATACTCCCCGATTAATTGTGCATAGATTATGCAATAAGGCCACCACCGACCGACTTGGTCAACGACCGACAGAATCAACATCCTTTGTTTTCATCATTTGATGCTCAAGGTTTTAGGGGGAAATTTGAATAGGTAGGCCTATCGACATGCAAAATGCAGTAGAAACAAGGCATGCAATACACCCTTACCAATTATTTGATATCGAAGTACAGTCAGAGGTACAATCGATAGCCTTCTAAAGGAACTCAATTAATCATTGCCGTTTTCGACGGCTAGTGGAAAATGGCTTATAGGCACATATTCTTGCTTTCGTTGTACAGTCGTTAGAAGGGATTTAGATAGCGAGCTTCCTCAATTAAACAACAGAGGGAACCATCATCGGCTATCAGCTATGTATACTGGTCAATATTCTACTTCCGTTTAAACTGCGTTGTGCTAAAGCTATGGTGGTTGGGTTATGCCACGTATTATGACCTTATACAGGATGGCTGGCCATTTATCTCACCCCTGGGATTATTTCCCCATAGACTCGTTCTCAACAGCTATGGAGTATTGTAAAAAGCACTCAATAGGCGATGATGTCATGTTTTGGTCTGTTACGTAAGCTCAATTTGCTTTGCCTCGTGAGATTACTCCGTAAAGGCCCTAGCACATTGCACAATTTCGGAACATGAATGTTCCTTTCTCGGCGACAAAAGAACAGTTGTAAGCCCAGGCGAGGCCTAGAAATTTAGTCAGTCGGTGTGGCACCGCCCTCCAGAACTTTGGCTAAGATTTGAAAATGCCCCCCATGGACAATGTACCTTTGTCACTGATAAATTGCAGTCTAAAAGCCAATACACACTGTACGATTTCGGAACATGAATGTTCCTTTCTCGGCGACAAAAGAACAATCGTAAGCTCAGGCGAGGCCTAGAGAATGTGTCGGCCAATGTAACGCCCCCCTACAGTAATTTGCCTAAGATTTGGAAATCCCCCCCATGGCGATTTACCTTTGTCGCTGACAAATTGCAGTCCAATGTTCCGAAATCGGGACCGATAAATTAAGGAACGTGTTCCTTCCCGTTGTCGCTGACAACGGAGTTTAAGAAATACCCCCGTGGTTCCTACCAATTTTGGCCCTTAATTAGTCGCTGGGTGAGCAGAAATGCCCATGCCACACACAGACTGAGGCCAGCTCACCGATTTAACTCCCATATACTGAGATTTATTACTTGTTCCTTTATCGGTGGCCCTAAATCGCTCACGATATACGGAGTCCGTCGTCCAGTGTGGACAGAATTTGCTTACGATTAACTCAAGCTAATGGCTGCCATAAACGTTGTGGGGATAGTCAACGCTATGCACATATTCGCCTGAGACAAGTTAAATAACCCTGACGATTCAGGGAGTTAATCGTTGAAAACGAAATCATTCAGTGGGTTTTGGCTTTAATGTTCCGATATTGGGACCGATGATATTGAGGAACCTGTTCTTTCCTGTTGTCAGTGACAACAGGGTCTAGTAAATAAACCCCCCCCCCCCCCGTGGTGCCTAACGATTTAGCCCATAATTAGTCGCTGAGAGAGGAGAGATGGCCCTACCACACACAGACTGAGCCCTGCTCACCGATTAAGTCCCCCGACACTCCGATTTAGAACTTGTTCCTTTATCAGTAGCCTCAAATCTCTGAAAATCATAAGTCAGTCGTCTAGTGTGGACCGAATATACTTAGGATTAACTCCCACTGATGACCACCACCCCCATCCAAATATCCTGCTGTGACGGTCAACACCCTGCGCAAATTCACCTGAGACACATTAACGAAACAGGACAGTACTTAATAAAACTTAATGGCAATTTATCAGCAGCTACAGATCTCAAGGCAGTTCCTTCTTAATTTTATACGGATAGAATCTTTCACCTATGTTCCTACAAAATGGCGTTTTGTTTTTCGAAATCGGCAAAGAAATTATATCGTTATGCATATATTACATTTCTAGATACTATGCTGAGCTAGTTGCTATGGCTACGTATATTGGGTCTCATTGATGTTACTGTGCTTCTTCCTATGGCATTCGAATGTTGTATATAACTTTAATTGTGATAGTACCCCAGAACTAGAGTCTGATTGATCATGTGCTAGTTTTTGTGTTTTTCATAGTTAATTCAATCTTTGTTATACACCAGTGCACATTATTCCTATATTTACTAACCTTTACTCCCTTATAGTAAAAGTCCTGGCCGTATGCTGTTATACGGCCTATGTCAGCGCGTTTCCTACTTTCACTTCGAATGGTGATTAAAGAAATTTTTTTTATCATTTCAAAACCTGTGTAGGTGTATAATAAAGGGAAAACAGACCAGGTGTTTAATCTGTGAATTGTTACTCACTAACAGGCTCGAAAATATGCACCTCCTGCCTAACGGGTTCGGGGCAAGTATTTGCCAGTCCCTGAATTTGTAGCAATTCACATATTAACCCTTTAACGGCCGCACGCCTCACCGGGGCGGGAAAGCAGCGGCAGCACCACCAGCGGCGTTTGGCTATACTAAAGGCAGGAAGACGTTACATAGTGAACGCGTGAACGGCAGGCGTGTTTTGCCGTGATCCGTCGGGCGTCTATATTTTGAAGGGGCTAGCGGTAGAATTTTGCCATTTTCTCCGCAAATTGATGATTTATGAATAAAAGATGACCATTACCATAAAGAGAAGACCTGTAGCTTTGTGTCTGTATGTATTTTGTCAATAAAAACAATTATTTTATATTAGAAAACGTGAATCCAATTTGACCCAAAATAAGCACCGCTGAAAAAAATAACCGTTCATGGCGTCCGCCTATCCCAGCCCTTACATACTACTGTAGCAGATTTGTTCGCATCAATATATATAGTCGTTAAAGTCGATAAAACCCCCATTGATATTCAAATATGAACCCTACCTACACGATTCTAAAGTATTATGAAATAAAACGACTCCCAAGGTGATCTAAGCAATATTGAAAGTTTGAACTCGCGCACATAGCAAAACCGTTGGTGGGGGCGGGAGTGTCAGTGTAAACATGGATGGCTAAGCAGATTCCTCTACGCAATGGACGCTGTGTAAAATCATTTCTCCTCGTCAAATAGCGGATTAACAACAGAAATGGAACCCAGCACGTTCATTATAAGGCTTGTGCCTACAAAAGGATATAAATATTATGGCGGAAAAACCATCGAAAGTGTGGTTAATACTGTCATAACTTTGGATCTGAGGCTGGGAGTATAGGTGTCAAGTCCAGTGACAGCGCCATGTCTGCTAAGCTGTCTGCTACAAGTTGATGCGACAACCCACAGAATTGCCATTTATATCATCCTATGGCGTCAACAGTGTAAACTGAGACCAGCATTATGTTCATCTGATCAGCAGCTATACGAAGGTGTCAGACTTGACACGGTGGAATTAACCTAGCGCTTTGCAACTAATATCGGCAAAGCCTCTATAGAGTCCTGTCTAGATTATAAGGTTGAGTCTATGGGAATCCGTGTCACTGCTCGAACAGTAGGGTTGTCAAGTTATAATACGAAATCAGCTCGCACCGGGTTTAAACTTTAGATTCATGATTAATCATACATATATTCTTATTCTACACACTCTAAGGTTTGTTTCTATCTAAATAATGTCCAGGTTTGACGAGTTCAGATTTAATATTTCAAATTTAAACTTGGGTATTACGCAGTCGGCTTGCTGGTTCAGTCGAATTTCATACGATGATCACAAAATCAGCTCAGATAGGGTTTAAACAATATAATTAACCACAGGGAAGTGTATTTTCACATTCTATAGACTTCAAGGTTTATTCCAGTATGTATTTTATCATATTAAGACGAGAAGAGACCAAGATATTAGAATATTAAGATGCGAGTTACGCACGTTGAATTCTGGCCTAGCTCGATCGGCCATTGCTCATACTGTGTAGTCTGGGTGGTCGAGCTGTCATTAGAAATCAGCTCGCACCGGGTTTAAACTTTAGATTCATGATTAATCATATGTATATTGTTATTCTACACACTCTAAGCTACCTTTCTATGTAAATAATGTCCAGGTTTGACGAGTTCAGATTTAATATTTCAAATTTAAACTTGGGTATTACGCAGTCGGCTTGCTGGTTCAGTCGAATTTCATACGATGATCACAAAATCAGCTCAGATAGGGTTTTAACATTAGAATTAACCACAGGGAAGTGTATTTTCACATTCTATAGACTTCAAGGTTTATTCCAGTATGTATTTTATCATAGTTAGACGAGAAGGGACCAAGATATTAGAATATTAAGATGCGAGTTACGCACGTTGAATTCTGGCCTAGCTCGATCGGCCATTGCTCATACTGTGTAGTCTGGGTGGTCGAGCTGTCATTAGAAATCAGCTCGCACCGGGTTTAAACTTTAGATTCATGATTAATCATACGTATATTCTTATTCTACACACTCTAAGCTACCTTTCTATGTAAATAATGTCCAGGTTTGACGAGTTCAGATTTAATATTTCAAATTTAAACTTGGGTATTACGCAGTCGGCTTGCTGGTTCAGTCGAATTTCATACGATGATCACAAAATCAGCTCAGATAGGGTTTAAACAATATGATTAACCACAGGGAAGTGTATTTTCACATTCTATGGACTCTAAGGTTTGTTCCAGTATGTATTTTTTGGTTATCTGGCCACTGGCGAATTAGAAATTGATTATATTGTTTGGTCAACGCGCAGACTATATCAGACCGTCTGTCCATAGCTTACTGTGTGGAGGGGGCTGCCGAGTGGGCACGGATTGAATCGTAAATCATCTCGCCCAGAGTTTATCATGGGAATTAATGTAATTCTGTTTATACATTGATCATCTACACACTCTAAGCTACAATCCTATGTAAATATTGTCGAGATTAGTCCAGGTTAGAATTAATAATCAAACAAAGAAAGTCGGCATTACGCAGTTTTGTGGTTTGGCTAACTAAATCATATATTTCGGGGTTTAAATCTTAGATAAATGAATTTTCGTATATTCTAACGTAAACTACACACTCTCAGCTTCATGATGATATAATATTGTCCATTTTGGTCGATTCGAGACCAAGTAATCGAAGTATTAAGATGCACCATACGCACTCTCTATACTTTACTATAGGTTCAGTATGGGAGTGTGGATCTGGGCCAGACACGATTCAGAAATTCATTTATTATAAGGATTTAACTTAAATTCTATTACTGGAGACATTAATATTCGTAAACTACAGATTCCCAGCTTTCTCCTGATATATACTTTGTGTATTTCGGACAATGTGGGATTTAGTTATCGAATTTAGAAGATTAAAAGCTTTACTATAGGCTTGGTAGGGGATTCAGGCGCTGGTCGAGATACGGTTTAGAAAATCTTTTATTACGAGGATTTAACTTGAAAAATATCAATGGAGACATTAATATACATAAACTACGGGTTCTTAGCTTTCTCCTGATATATAATTTGTGTATTTCAGACAAGGTGGGAATTAGTTATCGAATTTAGAAAATTAAAAGTACTCTGTCAATAAATTGGCCTATTTCGCCACAGCTGGGTTCTAAGACATCTCTTTCAAAATGATTTCTTTGAGGCTTTTAACCTTGAATCTATGAACGGGGACTTGGATTAGCATAACCTACACTGTCTGAGGTTTGTTTATATGAAATATCATTCAATTTGAACCAGGGGATGATTTAGAATTTAATTAACGAAAACGGTCATCTAAGCTGAGCCTTTACTATGGGTGCGGTAGGGATGTTAGGCGCTGGGCAAGACACGATTTAGAAAATCATTTATTTTCATGATTTAACTTGAAATATATGATTGGAGACATTAATATTCGTAAAATTAGAGATTCTGGGCTTTCTTTCGATATATATAATGTGCAATTCGGACATGGTGGGACTTAGATATCGATTTGTGAAAATCACATTCGAGCAGTGACTATTTTGGCTTATTTCGCCATAGCTGGGTTATAAGACATCTTTTTCAAAATGATTTCTTTTAGGCTTTCAGCATTGAATCTATGAATGGGGACTTATATCAGGGTAAACTACACTGTCTGAGGTTAGGTTATATGAAATATCATTGACTTTGAACTAGCGAAGAATTTAGAATCGATTTAACAGAAAAGGTATTCTATCATAGGCTTTACTATAGGAGCGGTACAGTAGTAGGGCTCAGGTCAGGACATGATTTTCAAAATCTATTTTTAATAGGTTTTAACTTGCAATATATGATTGGAGACATCAATATTCGTAAATAAGATACTCTCAGCTTTCATTTGATATATATCTCGACCATTTCGGAGAAGTTGGGACTTAGATATTGATTTTTGAAAATTAGATTCGAGCAGTGACTATATTGGCTTATTTCGCCATTGATTATACTATGGACTCGCCTACGGATTCTAATGGAGTTTGATCATTACAAGGCTACATGTGGTTATTTCCCACACTCTGAGGATGATCTACATATATTTTATGTCCAGGCTAATATATTGAATTCGGAAAATTCGACTCGTGCCTAATCAGCATTGACATCTCCAGGAGGAATTAACTTTTAAATCGATTGCTGGACAATGATCGACTATATCTACATACGAATACTTCTGGAAGTGAGAAAAGAAGACAAGGTAGGTTAAGTAAGATTTATGATATATTTTAATAATGTGATATATTTGTTTCAGATATATTATTCAGCAAGATATATTATTCAGCAGGTTGACAAGGCTTTATACATTTCCAGGTGCAGCAGTGGTCATCGTATTCACAATATGTACATAGATTAGTGTTGGCTATACACAGATAGGCATGTTTTATTTCAGATTCAACAAGATATAAATATATTCAGTGTCTGTCTGGCACTCGACGTGGTCGGACCTACAGGCTTTTTCTCCGATATAATAATCAATTTAACCACTTCTGGTCGATATATTTTCACAAAATGTACATGTGGAGAACCTTGAAGGTCTATAGATAGTCCAGGATTACTTTGTTTCAGGTTGATACAGTAGATTAGATATAAATACCATATCGTTTGTGTCCATAGACTTCACAGTTGAATCATAGAATAGCATTACGTGCTAGTTTACATAGGCAGGAAAGGTTCTGGCTCATATAAATTTATCGATTAGCGACTAAAAAACGATTCACACTAACAGTTGAATCATAGAATAGCATTACGTGCTAAATTACATAGGCAGGAATGTTTCAGGTTGATATTTGAATTTATCGGTGTCTGTCTGGCACTTGACATGGTCGGACCTGGGGGCTTTATCACCGATATAATAATCAATCTAACCACTTCTGGTCGATATATTTTCACAAAATGTACATGTAGAGAACCTTGATGATACATAGATTGCTCAGGATTACTTTGTTTCAGATTGATAATGTGGATTAGATAGAAAACCAAAATATCGTTTGTGGTCGTACACTTCTCAGTTGAATCATAGAATAGCATTACATGCTAGATCACATAGGCAGGAAGCTTTCATTTTAATATAAATAGATTCAGAATCTGAAAAGGAAGAGACATATGAGGCTGGGGGTTCAATAGTCGGCAGAATGATATATATATATATATAATAGGATTACTTTGTTTCAGATTGATAACGTGTATTAGATACAAAACCAAAATATCGTTCGTGGTCGTACACTTCTCAGTTGAATCATAGAATAGCATTACGTGCTAGATAACATAGGCAGGAATGTTTCAGGTTGATATTCATACACTTCTGTTGTAAATATGTCGATGGAACGAGTAGGACACTATGTTAAGCGAGTTTTCTTGGTCCATAGCGAATTTATGAACTTTGTTTCAGATTGATAACGTGGATTAGATAAGAAATGAAGTACATAGATCAGGAATAATGAATGATTTGCTGTAAATTTACATGCTGTCCATGCTATATGAAGAATTATTTACAAGTATGAAACGATATATATATATACACAACATCTACACTGCATATTTACAAAATATTCCGATTAATTCACAACATATACAGGCTGGGAAATGATATTGCTGGAATGGCAAAGGAAAAAAAAAGACAACTCTGCTATCGATCCCCACCGAGGTACCAAGTTTGCGACTAGGGACAACTAATTAGTACAATGAAACGTTACGAAAAATGCGTTATAGCTCGTTAGGAGATACCATACGTACAAATAATGCTAAATAATATGGAAATAAATAATCTGTGCGACTCTTTCGATTAAGGAAACAAATTAATCAGAGGATAGACCAACCAAGGAAGACTGCAAATCAGCGGTATCAAAGTTTGCGACAGTGTGATAAATACGAAAACAAGGAACTACACACAGATGGGCCCCACACTGCCTGCACCCGAATTTAGTTTGTTTCTTCGATGATTCGAAGCCATTTTTGCGGCGGTGGTAGCAAACCCTGCAAAAGGATTTTCTACCCAAATCATCAGGGAAACAACGACTATTAAGTCGGGTGGAGGCGGATAGGGTGCCAGCCTGGGGGGGGGCCTCGCAGTTTTTCACTTCCGCGATCATCTGGTGCACTAAACTGAGGGTGAAATCAACAAGAGACATTCGTTTGGGACAACTCAGGTTGAAAAGGATTTGCGAATTCACTTTCATTACTTCAATGGAAAAGAAAAAAAGCTTCTTGGGCCATTTGCGACTCTTTCGCCCGAAATTATAATAGCCTGACATCTGGTCGCACAGATCGACACCTCCCATGTATTTACAATACGAACGAACCAGTTCGGGGCAGGGAATGTCTGATTTGGTGAATTTTCCTTTATCATCGCGAATGGTTCGTTTTGTCGTGGTCATAACAGAAGAATGTATCGTTGTTAAAATGCGAATTATTTTCCTATCGAGCCATAACGCCAACAGAAGATTCCCACACTTGGAGAAAAAACAATCGCCTTTCTTTTTCAAACTTGGGTGGGTACGAGTCATTAGATCTTTTGGTAACTCGGTGCGGTTCGACCGCAGAGTGCCACAAGCATATGTTTTCAACTCAAATAACTTCTCCATCAGTTGAACTCCTGTGTAAAAATTATCAAAATAAACATGATGTCCGACATTGGTCAAATCCGCCCCAGTTAAAAGATCAATAACGACAGCCTGTGTGGTCGTTTTCCCCCCAGCCTCATCTCGCCCGAAGAAGGGGTTAAGTTGGAGCACAAATCCAGAAACCGCCTCCGCCAGCACCCAGCACTTTAGGCCCCATTTACATGGCTTGTTCGGCATGTACTGACGGTGGCGAGTTCTGCCTTTGTGCTTAACGATTGTCTCGTCCACACTTAACTCCTTCTTCGGGTGGTAAACGGATTTACAAACAGAATTCATGTGATCAAAAACGAAAGAAATCATTGGAAAAGGTGATCTGCGAGTTGGGGGCGGGGCTTGCGGGTCGAGGTCGTTCTGGGGGTCAGAGTTCACGGAGGCGGCAGCGGCGTCTCCTGGTTGGTCCGGCGTCTGGCGTCCACCAAAGTGAAGATAGCTGCGGAAAAAGTTAACGAATCTTTACAATACTTTCAACGAATTTAGATAAGGCCTCTCCTGAAATACTGAGCGAATTTCACAACATGATATACAGTATCGGCGGTATAATCTGTTATCGTCTGCACCACTGCGTTTGCTTTCGTTCTGGTCTCTCGCCCGCCCACACGTCTAGCTGTCAGAATCATAACAACACTTAACATGTAAACACTCACCGCAAGATGGCTTTGAATCGTGTTCTTGTCATCAAATCTTTTATTCCTGCCGTAGAGTACTCCTGGATTGTCGTCCAGTAGTGGTCGATGTTCGGCTTTCGTATCAGTCCCATAAGAAACGTCACTGCTATGAACTTCAACATCTCCAGAGGAACGACTGGGACCCAGGCCGACATTTTTTTTGGTTGTCCTGTCCGTGATGCCGCACTCGCGTAGTTGTTGGTGTGATTACATAGCTTTGTCAGGAACGAAAGAGTGAAAAAAAGACGAAAGTAGTCCAGAACCGTCTTCAACTTGCTACTATCGATGGACTCGTCTAGTCCTGGAGCTTTGAGGTCATCTACGTGACGTGTAGGCATGGCGTGTGACTTGGGAAAGTACACCCATTTTCTTCCACCTGTTGTGTGTCGCTATCCGTCGAGTTCGCACCGTCCGATTCTAGCAGGTCCTGGTCGAATTCCTCCCCCAAACCGTCCATTAACCGCAGGGTTGTCAACGGCAGGTCGTCTTCCCACTCGGAATCGCTCATTTTCAACTCGCTCTCAGTTATTTTATGTTCGTTATATCCAGCAAGGAGCTGTCAGGCTCACATAAGCAAGGTGCGAATGTGAGTGACTCGATCGAGCGAAACGCAGGTATTTATAGTACGATGTCAACGTTCCTATGGCAACTTTATATGATTTATTCAATTTATTTCTCCATATTTCTTAATAATATCCACCCCCCTTGATAACCTGAGTTATTTCGGTTACTATATATTGAATATATTGGGAAAAAAATGTGTAAAAAAAAAAGAAAAAAAAAGGAAATAGGCAGGAATGGTTTCGGGCTGATATCCATTGATTCAGTGTTGGCTATACACAGATAGGCATGTTTTATTTCAGATTTAATAAGATATATTACCCATTTTCTACACTTCTGTGGTTGATCTTAAACTGTTTCAATGCTATATATATATATCACATAGGCAGGAATCGTATGAGGCTTGCTGTAGTAGGGGCGGGAACGTAAAACTAGGGCGACCGGAAGTGTAACTCTCCGATACTGTGTTTGTTGTGGTAGTCGAAGAAAATGTAAACATCAGCGGAGAATTCGCAAATTAGTGAAAACGAAAGGGTAAGACTGCCTAAAAACTCGCAAATTAGATAGTATCTGACTATTTTCAACTTGTGCGAGCAAGACAACCCAATCGTACGCTTTTAAATATATATAAACTCGTTCGTCGTTTCACTATATCGGGAAATGCTCTGTCAAGTGCTCAACTCGTCCATAGGCGCGAGTCGATCTGGCTTTTGTTTTTATTTTCTCTGTGTTCTACTTGCAAATAACCATCACCATGTAACTAAAAAGACTAAAAACACACAAATACATTGATTTTCAACGGTTTTTATTTATATATGGAAGTTTTCTTAACCCTTTCGTGCTTAAATCTATCAAAAAAAGGAATTTGAAAAAAAACCAACAAAAAGATGCCTTAAGGCATCCTCCTGCCGTTCAGCGGTAATGCCTTAAGGCATCCTCCTGCCGTTCAGCGGTAATGCCTTAAGGCATCCTCCTGCCGTTCAGCGGTAATGCCTTAAGGCATCCTCCTGCCGTTAAAGGGTTAAACGCCAAAATTGCTGATCTTCAAACCAACCAAGGACAGTTGACCAAGTATATGGCAATATATATGTAGGTCTGGTTTATTTCATTTTCACTTTGTAATATTCAACATCCTGACAGACTACTTTTATTCTTACAGCAAGAAGCAAGTCATCTCGATATGATTGATGGTGTTATTGAGCAATTGTTGGAGGAGAAGTGGAAGACATTTGCCAAGCATAGGTACAGTGATTTTCTTACCTCCGTTTATAATATGATCCCCATATGAATACTTTTGGGTTAAGCGGAATTCACGCGATGGGATTCATGTAACTTACATGGTGTTTGTCTGAGACAAATCTTGATGAGACTCTGAACTGGAACAAAATCTCCTCATCCGAATTGTAGGGATCCACTTTCGGCAACAATTTTTCCCAAATGGGGATTCACACAATGGGATTAATGCATTTCTACCTCTTAGGCATGTTTTTCCCCTGTAATTGTTGGGAGCATTTACCCCTAGAAAGGAACAGAATCTCATGAGATTATGAAGCATGTTCGGTACATGAATCCCACGATGTGAATTCCACTTAACAAGGTACATAATCCCATGAGATTTCGATTTTAAACATACTTAAAACTTATAGGGGCATTTTGGGGAAACATATGGACCCACTGGTTAGTCTCTGACTAAGTATAAAACCTAGCCAATAGATGGCAAGCAAACAGGATCAAATGTTTTTCAGACCCCTCACCTCAAGGGTACCTGAGTCAAAGGGTGAGTGTTCACCTGGACCTAGTCTGAGACTCTGTACCAGGTGTGTCCTTCCATGTGAATCACATTCGCCATTTCTTCTTGAGACTGGTAAAAGCACATTGCCATGAGAATTCTGCACTAAAGAAGAAGACTAGGGAAAAGTTGTGAAGTACACCCATTCCAAGCACATTAGTCTCTACGTGTGAATCCCTCTTTAGAGAAAACATCACTACAACTTCATCATTATTATATTCCTCTATGGAGCGATTTGCAATGTTGGTACGAGGCAACGTGGATTACGAAAATATACATACGATACATCATCAGTAGTTTTCGAATATGATTATCACAAACGGAATATGGGTTGCTAAAGGTATAAAAAATTAAACATATTTGTATGATAATTCTGAACAATATAATGATACATATATGTTTCGTATTTAATTACATTTTGTATTTGTACCCATTAGCCATTGTGTCCAAACGGTTAATTCCTTACTGATGTTATAAGGTTCGGTTCTAACTAATCGAATCTCTCCAAAGATCCGGTTTCCGCCACTGTAGATGGAAAGTAATATTTGAAATGCAGGAATAGAAATTTGGAAATAATCACAAGTCTAATGGAGCGCACATAGATTATAATTCCCCTCGCGATCTGTGAAGAAATGTGAGAAGCTCAGTCTGATATGCCGAGGTAATGGATCGGCAGGACTTATCTCATTCCTTCCAGTGAAACGTGTGGTGAGAGTCACACACTAATGAGTCATGATTCCCTATTATATATAGAAATCTAATGTATTAATGTGTAATTCTAGCAGCTGCAAAAGCATAGATTTATCGAATGGTTCATGTCTTGTCATTTATGATTACCAACCTTAAAGTATTATAACAATTATTTATGATCATTACAAATGATACCTGCAATTGTTAGTCTATCTAGACACTCAAGGTAATTGTGTCGATAAAAAGAGGACTTCTGCATTTACTAAGTAGGAACGAAGATTGAACAAGATGTGTTGATGAATGGTGACATCATTGATGCACATGTATACATTCATTATAGCTTAGAGCGAAATTATTCTATTTTATTCATATAGGATTAAACTTTTATGCACAAATTGTTTAGAGACCAGTGAGTCTCTCACGGTATTGTCTGTGTAAATCAAATATGGTAAAGTATGTATACTTCTATTTTCATATGGTTTGAGAAAATTCCCTTCCATATTGTCCCTCCCTGCGCTTCCCCAGGCCAGGTCTGCAGGCAAACATTGTGTGGTTTGTGTACCACGTTTTCGTCTGGTTGGTGGAATACGCGTTTTGCCCTGTTTCTGTAGATATTTATGATTTTAATCTGCATGGGGGTATTCTCCGTGTAGTTGACAGTACGTAATATCCTTGGATATACGTTGTGACAACTACAAGGAGAATGCCACCAAGCAGTTCAAAATCATGGTAATAAGAGAAATTGTGGTAGCTGAGCCCGTAGGTATAGTCATTCGAGGTATTTTATATTACATTAGTCCCTGTGCCGGAGAACAAAAGAGCACAAAGGGCCGAGAATGGCATCCCTGCGACTCAGTTGCTACTTTTGTTATTATTACATACCTAAAACTGATGAGAAAACGCCATTCTATTGATATTCTAGGTCATCGATTCACATGTCATTCACTATGTCAAAGTGCGCCCAGGAGTTATTAATACTACACCCCTAGCAGCGGGTAGTATTCTATCAACGTTTGGTCATAGGTATATGATAATATTGTGTATACATGTATATAGGTTCTACACCCTATTCCTGGGGTTCGTGCTGTACTTTGGGATGTTCTGCTTGGTGATCGTGCTACGCCCGGGCACAGACATCTACCCGAGCAGACGACAACAGAACATCACCATCAACGGAACGCTCTACGTGCAGAATGTCACCGAAAAGGACCCCTGCTTCCTTCTGCGTTACCGTACCAATGAGGACATCGTGAGTGCTCGACTGCGACCACAGTCGGGTCGTGTGCGTGTCGTCGTTGCCTTGTTGGTTATAGTCGGAGAGGTCATAACGGGTACCCAATGAGATTCAGGCACTGCCCACGGGAACTTTTTTTTTCATAGCCCCAAATCGGAATTCGAGTAAATAGAAATTGGATTCCACGAAGCTTGACACCATCGATCGTGTTTTAGGAGTCCTAACAGAGCCAAAGGATGGGAGTGTCTTGAGTGGGCCTGTTATTCTGGAATTAGGACAGGTGGTTATGTTGTATGTAATACCACGTGGGGAAGTACTTTACTTCAGGAATTATTTAGAACTTTTTAAAATGGGAGCCCACTATTGGAATTATTTTTGAAATTTTATTAGCACACAGTTCTTTCTGAATCCCACTGGGTACCGTAAAAACTCCACATGATCGCAACCCTATGGATTTTAAAGTTGATGTTGTCCAACCTCACAATATATGGGCCGGGTTCAATGGGCCATAGGTTGCGGATCTCCTCTCTGGTATTTATCTCTACATGCAGAATAACTTAATCATTATTATATTCACGACGTATATGATATGCATTTATAAGCACCGTTTCAACATATAACGTAGAATATACCCTGTTCCATATGGGTCGACTTAAGCATAGCTGTTAAGTCAAATTACTGTGAATAAAATATAGAAAAGAATTCGGGCATATAATAAATATAGAACAACCTACAATGCTTGAACAAGTTACAGAAGCCAATGGCGATTTATGGTTTGTACATACCTGAATTCCCATATCTATTTAGTTCTTGCATAGCATGGTCTGGTCGTTCTATATATAATATATATATATATTTCAGAGTAGGGCACCAATCTTCCCAATAAATACCCTTCGGAGGGAGTCATTGTTGGACATTGTCAAAATTGTGCCACATGAAATGAAAATTATGCTCTTCTTCATCCTCTACATCTAAACAATATGAAAGACTTCACACCACGAAGAGTAACACTTTAGACAACTCTTTTTTTTTTGCTTGGGATATAACCATGGGCTATTCTAAAAAGGGGAGATAAAATGCAGTTACCAGAGAACTCATCCTCAACCAACTCATTGGACAGTCTACCGTATGCTGACTTGTCTCTCTCTTTTCTAGACGTTGCCTCTATGTGAAACCTTCCTCAAATCCACAAGAGGAAGCTTGCTGCTTGAGCTGCTCGCAGCATGAGGAGCAATTCAGCGATGACCTTGTTACAACATGCCTTACATAATGTTCTTTCCTGACCTTACATTATTGTATGTTTCTGAGTGTTATCTATCAAAGGCGATATAATGCTGCATATAAGGCATATGAAGGGCGTGCTCCACTGGGCCGGCAGTATAGCAACAAGTGATCACTGTGTAGCAATTGCTTATAGTGTATGAACCTACTGGCATGGTCGTCGCTAGCGGCCGGCTGCCAATAAACGGCTGGTAACCAGTAAAACCGAATTATTATCTTTTGGTGGTTTATTGCTGGTTCATGGCTGGTTCATGTCCGTATGGTCACCGATGGTGGGTGTGTAGGGCCGATATGCTTCACTGCGCCGATTTATATACTACGAGTTCCATTTGGCACACTTTTCATGCCATCAGTCAGCCCGGTGGAACACACACTTAAGTATGGAACAATTGGCAATTGACATACATTCTATTGAATAAAAGGATGATATCTTATATTCCCCAACAAAGAAGAAAAACGATCACAATAACTGATATCATTATATCGCCTCCTATTACATATTAATTTTGAAATTTATTTGTTTTCAGTTCTGTGACAGGTGTTCCTTTTGGTATACTTTTGTTACCTACGAAGCGTCTCATTTACTTTATACCTATTATTATGTTTCAGAGATATTTATCTTGTACTTCTTCTTTTATTGCACCCACTAAAGTGTCAATAAATCATTTCTATTTTCAATTTTCTCATAAACGTAAGATTATTTTTTTTACTCTAGCGAGCGGGCTTCCTATTCAATTCTATCCATGGGCCCAAATGCAGCCGAAGAACATAAACTATCCGAAATCATATTTTATATTGTAGACTAGGCCTGGAATATAATTCCATTCAATTGTTAATGCCAAATTCAATTGCCAATAGGTTTGCTGAAGGCGAACTTAAGAGATGAACACCACCAACGTTTTAAACATCGAAAGCATCACACAATGCCACTGACTTACATCTGTCAAAAAAATTAGCGCTTCCTGTCCTGTATATATCACTCTGAACTATCATTCTTAAAAGCTTTCCCCAAACAGTTCTCACTATACACATAATGGGTGTATTGCATGAATACACCTGACCTATTTGATCTATCCTGATCTATATACAGTTTTCAGTCTGAAACCAAGATTCCTATCTTAAAATCCTCATATATACAAAGTTCTCCCCTTCATATTTTCATTATAGAGTTGTATCAGTATGTGTGTTCATCCGGATTCACAGTAATCCATTGGCAGCAATGGCTTACCATTTGCAGAACACGAATGAATAAAACACACATAAAGTGATTTCGTAATAATTTTTATGATTTGTTAGGTAAGAACCTGCTATTCCAGGAACCGTGGGTTTTTATATGGGAATGTGTTAGCTTCAACTGATTCGTCTCTGTTTCTTCATGTGGAAATGATAGATTCTTATTCTAATATTATCCGCATGTCGAGGCCCATCTAAAATTCCTTACTATTATTTCAAAACTACTCCCTATACTAACCCAATTGTGATCAAATATAACCAATCCATATCTATCGTTGTCTTGCGATACTTATTTGCAGAACATTCTGGCCGAGTAACATCCACATTTAACCAGAAATTTACCTGAACCTAATGAATCACGATATTTGAACACGTTGAGTCAGTATTTCAGCCATTTTTATTTGAGCGTTTTTTACCCACCCACTGACGGAATGCCTTGTACTCTATCTCTACACCCTCATGTGTCTTTGTCACAGATTTTTCAAGCAGTTCATCTATTTCTTGGTGTACTTCTTCATCTCAATGTTGGTCGTATTCCTACGACCTGGTACCGACCTTAAGCCTACGACCTCCTACAAAAACCTTACCATCAACGACACGGTCATTACACAGACAGTCATAACCAAAGACCCCTGCTTTTTACTGCGGGTCGATGGTACAATCGACATAGTAAGTAGATCTATACATATCCCTACCGAGAAGCTTATGAGTAAGACGTACTTATCTTTCCCCTAATGAACAATGAAATGGAAACATATCCAAGCCCACTTTGAAGATACATTCGAATACCAATTCGAAATCAATAAAGCCGGCCACTCTCATTTGATACGGTAGTGATACCTTGATATCACTATACCCAATGGAGTTCTATACATATATGTGTATCTGTTTATCTCTCAGAATACCAACTAACCGCGATCTTTGTTGTCGAGATGCTTTCACATCTTAAATATATATAAATATGTATCGAATCTTATATATGTTTTCCATCAAAGAAACTGGTGAAACTAAGCAAACGTATTAGAGTGTTTTATTGGTATTTCAAGTTTTTCATTTAAAAGATAATTATCGTTTACTAGTCTACAGGCAGGTAAATCATGATTTATAAAGAAAATTGCTATTAAATCACTCGATTATGCACCTCACACATTGTTAAACATCTTTTTCGGAATTTTTGTTTTGTTTTGTCACAAGGGTTTTGCTTATCCTCGAATTCTCATTATCTTTAACAAATACATGATTCTTTATTTGGATGATGTCTTCCTATCACCAGTGACTGTATGATGTTCTAACTAAATCTGTATTCGTAGCATGTGTTCATCTTTACTTTATTTTGTGTTGTCGTTTGTTATCCAGTGGACCCTATCAGTGATTGTTAACTCTTATCTCAGTAGCATAACCTATTTACAAAAGTGAAAACTACCATTTCTTTTTAAAAGATACTTAGACATTTATGTGTCTCAATTACCCATTTTAGTGTGCCAAATATAATTCAGCCAGATGGCCTTCACAGCCTCTAAGTCAGTAGGTGTATCAGTTATTAGAATATTGATTTATCTCTTAGTTCACACTAGTAAAAGCATAAAGAGGGTTATAGAAAATCAACTATCATGCTTTCTAACCCTGCGGCAGTAGAAAAGATAGAACACATCACATTTCATATAATGAGTTTATTACTAAGGCGAATAGAAAATTATACCTTTGCCCTTTCTGATTCGTCTGGAATTATAGGGAAGCCATGTGGATATTTCAGGACAGTATTGCAGTGCTTACTATATCTATATATCTTTACCTCCCAGATACGATTTGTAGCAGAAGCACTGACATTAGCCGGGTGCGTCTTCTATATATTCATGTCCATGAGGGAGATATATTATCAAGGATACCAGATCTTCTTCCAAACGCTGGTAAGTTATTATCTTAAACTGTTTCCAAAAATAAGAATCAATGCCTAAAAAGAACTTCAGAAGACAGTGTATTCATATTGGATATTGTGGTATTGTCCCGATTCGGCTGACGTATCGCAAAGACAAATAAGGCTGATTTATTAAATATTTGTGTGGATAGGTTAAAGGTAAGCATAAATGTTAACCGTCAAATAGCTCTGTTTTGGCAGGAATATGAATGAACACGAATGAAATATCCTCACAAATATCGGAAATGTTAGATATAATTTACCGATAGGGAAACATCTCACTCATGCTATGGAAATCTTTCCATTTCAGTCTCAGCACTTTGTACTCAAAATAATTGGCAAAAATGAAACATATAGACCGTCATTCAAGACAGACTTAGCATGACAGGCATATAGGACAATTTACATTGAAAAGTGAAACCCACGTGGAAATTGGATATGATGATCTCCAAGTGTTATAGAACACATAGCTAATTCAAAGATATAGGGGTCACCGTGCTAGTTTTTGATTTAGAGATCAATACTATGATACTATACTAAAAGAATATATAGAAATTCTGAGAAAGTTTTGTCGTTTTCTTCAAACCTTCATGGAATATATCGGATGTATAGCACTAAACATTGAAGTTATAAAAAACATAGGTCACCGTCCTTCTTCTTGAAAGAATTGACCCCCCAATATTTTTCAGTGTAAATATTCTCTATAAATTTTTAAAATGTTAATTGGCCTCATTTTCTTAAAGGGTTACGTCAAATCCGATGATATATTTTACTTCACTCATTTTGATAAAGGAATCGGTTTGGGTTGATAATTGTCAGCGTTTGAAAATCACCAGGTGACGCCAGTATGTATTGTAGGATATGCCTCTAAGTACCTAAAGTAACCTTTCATTCATTTAGCTTTTTTCAGATGTGTTATCTTTGATAGGGTTCTACATATGTCAAGGCTTTTATGAGTTTGAACATGCGGGTAGCATCTCGAGCATAACTATCTGACTCAGAAGTAACATATATGGTGCTTTCTCTTTGATCCTGTGTACTGACGAAGGTAGGGATGGGAGTCATCGTGGTACAGTGTGGTGCGAATCGACAGATTTACTTTGTACCTCTACTGCTGTAGAATCTCATGGTACAAAAGTCATACGCGCGTATTATCCGACCAAGAGCGTTGATTTTACCGATAATGTATATTTCAGAGGAGTGGAGATATACGTTATCTTCTTATTTTATTTCCCCAATAATCTACTGTTAGCCACGATAGCAGGTCTTAATGTGAGAGGTGTAGCGGTGACGTAGACTAACAAATCCTCCTTAAATGACCAGATAGTGTGCATTTCCTGTAGCATATGTTGACTGATTAATCCACCAAATCCCAGATTTGATCCAAAACTCTCAAGAGTGAACTGGCCATATCGGAATGAATCGGAACCCGTAAACTCTTTCACCAGCCAAAATAGATTAACGATCTATTCCGATTTCCAATGGATTGAATATGCTTGTAACCTCCCATGGTACAATTCCTAGTTTCCTGCAACCCAAAATTAAAAATTTAAATTTCCCGCCAAAGCTACCCAACGTCATGCATGTGAATTAATATTTTTCGGAACAAACAGTCGATATGAAGGCTATAAAAGGGACATAATAGGTATCAACAAATGCTCTTGCCATAATGACGACATGAGGCTAAGCTGTGGGCGAAAAAACTTGATTTTTCAAGTTAAACGTCAAGTTGACAAATTTGATACGTATACTTGTTTTACCTTAAATGTTATAAAGTATAAAATCACTGAAAGGTTCATGAAGGGTATAACCCATAACTCATAAATTTATAGGGTGGGTGGGATGGTAAATTAACGTCTGAATAGTTCAAATAAAAGGAGTGAACTAGTCATGTGATGTGACACGTCGACGCTCCCGGGAAGAAGTTCTGATATTAACCGTTAGGTGTCTCTGCAAGCATTGACACGCTTGATGTTACAGCTGCCTCAACCATTAATATTCACACGTTCGTCATAACATAATTTGAAAACCTTATTATTCCAAATTACCTTGCTTATAACCTACTGCAATATTCAAATCGAATGTGGCAGCTTCACATGTTGTAATCCAATTTCTCATCAACTTAGGCTGAAATTACGTAAATATTTTATTCCAATGATCTTACTTTCTAAAATAATCTATGTTTACGCCATCTTTGTCTTTAGAAATGCTATATTTTGTTTTAGCATCGTTAATGCAAAATGAGAGTGAATTCAGCTGAGCAAAATTAAGTACAAAATCCCAATCAAATTCTAATTGTTATCATAAATGATAGAGGGTACCACCATTTGTTACTTGAACGGGTTAAATGATGTTAAATTAGGATCGAATTGTTGACATTTTTGATGGAGAGGTGCACCATTTCATATTTTGCGCTTTAGAATGCCTCACCAGCCACGGTAATGTTTCCTATGTCAACTTTCCTCCCTCTACCAGGACTCCCAAATTAGCCCCAAACCCCTGGTAAGGAAAGGGTTAATACCGTATTTTTCATATATAATTTCCTCTCTCCTAGCGTGCATCGCCAGCCAAAGCCATGTTCCTCATGTCGAATTTCTTCGTCGTGATGATCGTACCTGGCAGGGCAGCTTGTGCCTACGTCTACGAAGACTGGATATCAATCTTTGCCATCCTCACCACAGCACCGTACTTCCTCTTCTTCTGTAGGTAGGTAACTTTCCTATCTATTATGTAAAGTGGATTCTGGTATACGAAAGCTTTTATTACTGGTTGATATGAACTGATGTGTAGTAAAGTAATAGGCCTCAGGATAGTGTAGAAAAGTATGTTCTATGCACGTTTCCGTATTCAGAGGGGAGAGGTAATTATGGTGTCAGTGCTACTTGTGTCATTGATATGTGGGCAGCTCTGTCTCAGGATAATGGTCTGAGAGAGATACAATTGTGTGTATCCCCTTTATGCTATACCACTTCTACTCTCTTCTGTCCTATCTTAACCTTCATGCAAAACATGTAGGCCTACACATCTTTATAATACATGTTTGTAAAATATTTCTATTTTCCTTTTTCAATTTTCACAGAGGCTTCAAACTAGTGGGACCATTCGTCACAATGATCTATAGAATGATCGCGACAGATTTAAATCGCTTCTTTGTGATATACTTAATATTTCTGGTAGGCTTCTCGCAAGGTAAGGTGCACGCGCAGTCAACTCTCTTATATGTTGTCATTCAATTGAAATCGGTACCATAACATATCTCTATGATATTTGATTTTTAACCATTTCACGTCAGAGATTATATTCTATTTTTCTTTTTACCAGGAAAAGCATGTACAAATTGACACTATATACAAATGAAAGAAACATCCCAGGACAAATTCTTAATAATAAGAATTAGTTGGATTTTTTTTTTCATAACATCGAGGTGTTTATTGAATATATGCATATTCAATCTTCACATATTGTTTCTCTGGTATGTCTATTCTCTCAATTTCTTCGTTAATTTAATAAAGTTAGATGGAAAATTGGATCCTTTTATACCAAAGAAAAAAACTAATTCAACACATCTTAAGAAATGAGCAAATACCTTGGTGTAAGCACAAGTATAATCTCCTTCACGTGAACATACACATACAAGGGACCATTAAGAACCTTTCCAACATTGATCAATCCTCAAATAAACGAATAAATTGAAAAATACACAATCAAGAGAAACAATATGTACAAATTGTAAACCCCATTGAACTGCATCACAACAATTACCCATTTTATTTCATCTCTACTGCAGCTTTATTCATCTTGTTTCTCGGCGTGGATACTCCGATATTCTACAATTGGCTGGAGGCGATGGTTGGCATGTTCGTCATGTCGCTAGGCGAGTTCGGCGACACATATGACTCTTTTGCAAGAACACAACACATGCATGTATGCAGGGTAAGTAAGCGACCAACAATAATCTGTGATGTTCTCTGATAGAAAACAAACCAACCACAATACATGATATTTCAGGACAATTTCCTGTTCTTGTTACCATTATTGCTACATGTTAAATGAACAGAAATGTTATCTATGCGGCTGCTTAAGTCAAAAGGTGTATCCTCATCATTCATGCTCTAGTAAAAAATAAGCATAGATAAAGAATAAAGGGCACAATCCACCAGGCCGATTTCTCACCCGATCAATTGTTCCTGGGCCCTAGGGGGAAGCTCACGTATTGTAATGTATTTAATTCTGATAATAATAGTTTAATAAATGACTATTTTCAAAGATTTGAGAAATTCTAGGGCATCCTATAATAATCGGCGATTGTCTGGCTACGGAAGCGGCTACCGTCGGTCCAGTGGAACACCCCCTTAACATCCTTGTGTTGGGAAATCTCCTCTGAGTGTCTGGTGAACAGACTAGTCCATTTCCCTGTTACGTTTAATCTCATAGAGTCTACGAGTATCTAGGATACCCCGTGACTAACTGAATTGCTCCAGAGATACTTTAAAGATCTTCAAGACGGTTAGAACTTCTTCAGATGTTACTGTAACGTGAGATACGACGGTGACACTACTCTTTCTTTGTCTATCAGATAATCTTCGTCGTTTACATGGTACTGGTTACACTGCTTCTAATCAACATGCTAATCGCTATGATGGCGAACACCTATGAAGCCATTAATGAAGCCGAAAAAGAGTGGCTTCGCCAGGTAAGCGAATATCTTACTGTCAATTATTTAGCATTATCACCAATGAAAACGCATATTGAAACATGGTTAGTGAGACTGCATGTTATCTGTTTCGAATCGTTTTGGTCGGAAATATACATACTCGGTGAATAATTCCGACCAAAACAACTAAAAGAAGTATCAGCGGGTAGTATTTCATAGATGTTTGGCCATAGGTGTATAATAATACACCAAAATATAGTGGACACTGTACCATTTTGCATATCCCTATGCGTCGGTTTGTGCACACATTCACATCACATATATACCTTACCATATTTAAATAGAACTGAACGAGAGTTAGCCTAACTAGTTTTTATGCCACGACGGGCAGGTCGTGTAGTGAGGAACAGACCTGGCCAGAGTGGCTTAAAAACTACTCAGGCTAACTCGAGTTCGGTTCTGTATTTATCCTACCCCATATCTGCGCTTTTGGATTACTAAAATAAAGATATCGACTTAACGACCAACCTTAAATAAGTGCCGGATATCCGTTTGCTACCAGGTACTTGTTATTGTCGGAGCAAGCCACTAAGCTGACATCCTAGTCTCTGATTGGTCAAATTTTGTTATTACTCTAGTGGCATAAAAAACACTTATTGTCATGGCATGCCGCATAAAACTTGCCTATGCTAAGTCTATGGCGTTTTTTTATTAGGGGTAGGATAATAAACCTTTACTTCACTCTGGGGTCACCTGTACTTGCATACAGTACTTATGGTCAGTTCTCAAACCTATAGAACTGGATCGAGAATCGTATAAATGAGCGATACACTGCGGGTTTTGATGCGCCATAATCGTCAAAATGCAAACCCGAGTAACAATTATGGTGCATCCAAACAAATGGGATGTTGTTTATCTTAAGATTTGACTATGGTTCTGGATTTATCTCACTCCTTTCAGGGATAATGTCAGAATAATTCAAATTGCTTATGCAAATCCAGTAAGGGATGTATAAATCCCTGTCTTGATGTCTTCCCTACTTTTACTAATCCTGGCCGAAGATTGGCCAGTCAATTATGATGGTCAACATCTCGCACCCCTTTACCATGACCATTGTCTAGTATTGGCACTTCACATGTGTGATTGTTGCGTCTAATTTTCTAAAGTTATTCCTGCTACTAAACTTGTACCAGGGGTGAGAAATTGTTATCGAGTCTTGCGGCTTGTACAAGGATGGTAGTTCGTTCTATATTTACTATATACCCGTAATTGATAAAAAACATTATTGATTTAATTTAGCCTAACAATTGATATTTTAGTCAACGCGTATTTCTTTTGTTTTCTCCAAAATACAGACATTACAAGCACCCTGGTCGTGGGCGTTCTTCCATGCATAGTCCAGAACAACATATATACATCACACAAGACATTTACAATGACATAATACATTACACACATAAGGACATTAACAGACAAGAACGATACAAAATACATAGTTTTTTGCCGACGAGTATGGGGAAGTGTTCCGTATTTTCCCGTACGGAATACTGTTCCGTACGGTATCTTTACGTTATATGGCAAAACGGTGCGTATTTACCGTACATACGGCATAGGTATAGTAATAAGCTTTACATTGATAGAAAACTTCCGCTGCTACATGAGACTATCATGCAATGGTGTGAGCCATATTGAGAAAAGCTCACCGACGTACTGCCTGCTATTAGTGCCCAGGCGTGGTCAGGCTCTGTGTAGGCTTCACCTTCCGACTTCAGCGGTGGTCAGCGATTGGTGACGGAGGTGGTCAGTCAGCGTGATGCTGATAAACGTCATCCTATTCACCTTGACCAGTCACCTTGCCATAGTGGACGCCACAACGGTGTCCCCAGCCTACCAGCATTAACCGACGAGACTCTGACCTTCTTGCAGTGTAACAATATGCACATTTTATTATCCGTGGTATATGAAGTTTCCCATTGAGTATATATGGGAACTCAGTGCTCCATCAGGCCGAATTCTCACCCGATCGATTGTTCCTGGGCCTTTAAGAGGGAGGTCGCATCTTGTAATATATTCAATTCTGATAATAATAGTTTAATAAATGTCCATTATCAAAGACTTAAGAAACTCTAGGGCAGCCGATAAGAATCTGCGAGTGTCTGGCTAACAAATCGGCGACAGTCTGTCCAGAGGAACACCCCCTTAAACCACTACCCATTATGATATAAACTGTAAGATACCATAACCAGGGTCTATGGATTCAAGGGTATACTGCCTGCATCGTGAACCACTCATCCTCTGCGGCCACCTGTCTTCAGAAAATATCGATTATTGTCTATGTAAAAGCCAGTACTGATCCCCATTCTCTTGCCATGTAAAAGAGAGAACCTTCCCCGAAAAGCTAAAGATCCAGTAAAACCCACCATCAGTTCACTTTTCTCTAATGTGGGGCTGTATTTATAGCTGGAAATAGGATAGGGAAACATCACTTGATTTCTACCATGGTCTCGCTTAACATTTTCTCTCATGTGATTTTTAAAACTGAAACACTGGTAACTCATCCAACAACCATTCCCAGACACTTTACATATAATATAAACCTTCCTTTCAATCCCGAAATCCCTTACCATTCGTTGATAGGAGTTGTAGTATATTGATGTAAGGTCTGCTGATCACCATTATCTACTATTGATCTCTCATCCAGTGGGCTAGTATTATTCTAGTCGTGGAGCAGACTGTCACCACAAAGGAAAGGAAACGACAACAGGTGAACTACTCACAGCCTATGAATGATGGTCGACGGGCTCTAATCATCAGGTGGCACCAAACGGTATGTGGACATCCACTCCTCCTATTGACTCTCTATTATTGCCAATATTGTATCAGAAAGTGCGGACTGTCTCTCAAAGGCATATCGGACGATATGCCTTGGAAATTAAAACTCATGTCATTTTTCCGAAGGTTGAATATAATGATCTATCTAACTTGCAATTTAGGGGCCACCTCGCTAAGATTGATTTAGAGATTTAAGTTATGACCGTATCATAAGAGAATACATATGTGTAGAAATTATTAAACGTTGGATTCTACAGAGTAAACCCCATGTAATGTTCTTCAAATATTCACAGGATATCGCAGATGTATAGTGCTACACATTTGCCTTTCTAAAATTCAAGGTCACCGTCCTTGTTTTTGAAAGAATTGAAAAAAATCCAACATATTTTCAGTACATTTCCTATATAAACCAGTCAAATATATCTAGGCCCATTTTATATATTAGATTTAGAACTCATTGGGCACAACATTGTATATCTTTCATTTAATATTAGAATGTCAAAGGAACCAGTTTGAATTGATAAATATCAATATCTAAAAAATCACCGAGTGGCGCGATTAAGAAATTTAGGATTTAAATATCATGTTAGGTAAAGCTGCAGAAGTGCATCGTTTCCCAGCAGTTGTTGCTATGAACGTGGTGAGTGTATCATGGCGAGCTGCTCAGTAAGGGCAGTATCCCATATCCATCTTGAGATGCAGTTGTGGTAAATAAATGAATGTATTATGCTGTGCGGTATATGGGACATTCAGGTTGTAGTTTTCCCTGATGATTAAATTAGCGCTCCCTGTAAACACGTGCCTTGATGTCACGTACATTTGAATTTGCTCTTTTCAGCTAAGACCAAAGTCTGCATTTTACTACTTCATTTGTTGCTTTACATTCAGATCAAATATTGTCCATGTGTGTACTGTACTTATGAGATGTTCCAGGTTGATCCTTCCAAAAGAAGCGTTTCCTATGGGAATATGTACCGCTTGTCTATTCAATACAATTTTCCGGACACCTCTTATTCAGTCCCAGGGAATCTCGCTGGTCAAGTCCTACTGCTGCCTTGTGGGACATGTATTCTGTAATAATGTTTTAATGGTTTCACAGGGGAGTCGTAAGATAAGTTCTCAGTGATTAAGAGCCTGGCCTTATAATTGTAGGACTTCGAAACCCAATGCAGCCACTTTTCTCTTCATTCTTAGCATGCAGTGGTGGATTTCTTGCTGTATCAAAGGCTAATCCCACCATGTTTATGTGGTGTGGGACATAAAAGAACTCTAACCTCAGTAAATATGTTGGGTTGAGATTTCTACGTAAATTCAAAACATTGATTCGATCACCACCTTCGTGGTGTAACAGAACCTTGAGAAAGTCTGGAAAATACATGTAGTGGTTAACTGGACGCTAAATCAAACCAACAAAACATATCTGGTTCCACAATTTTTCTTGTAGTTGCTCATTTGCTTTTCTTCGTGTGAAAAACCTGATTTACGTATCTAACATCTACTAGTGTTGAAAAAAAAACCCTTCCAGTTCGGGATAGAGGTTCCTGAAGAAGAGCCACAGCAACAACCCGTAGTAAGGACCAGGAAAGGTTTGGGAAATGAATCATTATGAAACACTAAATGACTGTCACGTTTCCACCGTAATCCCTAAAAAATATAGTGAAGGATCAGTCAACTCGGACATATCCAGTATTTATTTGTAGGTTTCACATTATGTTTTGGTAACAGAAACCATCATTGTCTGATAATCTTCTCGAGTTCCTTTTCAGTACATCAGAAATATCATTTCACGGAAAGTGTCAAACTTGCAATATTGTTTTTGTCGTCAGTAATAATGAAAATAGGTGTTATGTGAAAAGAAAGCATGTAACATGTATCATTAGGAATGGAAATAGAACCACACTTGGAGCTCGAAAAGCTAAATCAAACAACATTGGTAGAAGAGGTCGGATCAAAGCAATTCACATATTTGATTCCATTGACTGATCGTAAACTAATTGATCAGCGACCAGATCGACAGAATTCTTTGTAAGACTCTTTCAGCATCTTCAGTGCAACTTTATTGACTGAATATTACGAATGGATCGGACCAGGCTTGCTTCGAAGGCCAAGTCCCCACCTGGTATTTAGCATGTGTACCTCTATTAACGAATCCCAATGAAATGTTGTGCCTTCAAGAAGAAGAAATATATGTCCAGTGAAAACCTCCATAATTTGAAATCCGTCAAATTATTAGTGGAAACTAAAGCACTTCTAAAGTTCATACGTTACCTGGACTAGTCACATGTCTAATAGTGACATTTAAGAAACTCATTTCTATTGTGTAAAACACAATCAACCAATTAGAGAGAGAGAGGGCTAGGATTAAGGGTTTATGTTTGGAATTAGAATCATACAAATCCAGCTTTAGTTCAATTTCTACTCAAATGGTTTTTATGATTTCCCTAGGATTTCGAATTAAGGTGGCTTTACTCTACCAATTTGCACAGTATTATAATGACGGGTTTCACGGCAGCGCTCGGATGGCATAGTGTGTGGACTTTCCTAGGATGTGTATTCTGAGACCAGATTTGATTCGCATACTCATACCAGGGCAATAGCAGTCGTAGAGAATATCTATTAAGTGTCTAGAACCCCAAATATGGGTGAGTCATAATTTACTTAATTGCACTAGTGGTACTCAATCTGACGACTGTTATCAATGTACATGTACTCCAAATGTTTAAGTTTTACATATGAAATTCACTGAAACCATTTAGAATAATAGTAATAACTGTGGCTTTCATGATATTGAACATAAAGTGTTTCGACAGTGAGGTATTTTTCTGACGAAATGTTCTGTTCATTATTCTAAAATGTTCATCCATCGATTCTCCTGGAGTGAATCACCTATAGAAATGATAAAATATATCATTGAGTGTTATTCTCATATTGTGTTATGAAAATAGTTTGATGCGATTGATAACCTCATAATAACCAAAGTCATTGTCTGATTTCTGTAGTATAATCGGCTCCGCTATTTTCCAATTGAATGCCGTTGCCTTGTTTAAACTTGGTAACATCAAATCCACTAGCTGCCAAAAACCACAAGTGCACTGTTACTGATACGGAGCGAATATTATTTCGGAATTAAAACGGGATAATGGTGTCAATATCACCTGGAGAAATGTTTTCAGCAGACGAAAACAATTAATTGTTGGCGCGGCCATGAAAGGCAATACATGTCTTTTCAAAAAGAGATTATGGTAAAATAAGATTATTGCTCCACGTTTCTCTTTGTACCACTTCTACGGAGAACGCATTCACATTTCGTAGTTCTTTATGAGATTTGCTCGGGGCTTGAACGCTGTTGCCATTTTTAGGATTCTAAATTCTGAAGTCAATTTAGCATGCTCGTTATCTGTGGAGCCTAGGACTCCCATATAATATAATATATCAAATCAAACCTCCCAAAACTAAGGGAAAGTATATCAGTGTCTGATTCAACAGTGAATGGTCGCATATTTACTTCTTGTCAAAGGGGATATTTGTTTTGCTTTTTAGCCTTGCCTATTAGTTATTAAATCAAAACGATGTTTTCAATCAAGAGAATATAGATTGCATGTATTACTAAATAAACACAATCAAATGAGTGTATAAATTCTATACCTACGTTTGGTGTATGCGTGCATATTCTAAATGCCTACTTGAGCACTGGTGTAGTATATTAGAATACTTGTCCAAAATCAATAAAAAGTGTCCATTCATCTTTGATCAATCACTTTTCCAAAACCCTTCTCCAAATTTTGAAATTTGTAAGTTTTAGGTATCCTCTACTTCCTCTTTTAGAGCACTGCTACTGCTACAGTAATGGAAAATAGCGTGGTCAGGTTTAAAGGCGTATCGAACAATTTACCTGAAAAAAATAAAAGCAATGTCAATAACCTGTAAATTTGATATGATGATCTCAAAGTGTGATAGAACACATAGCTTATCAAAAGCGTGTGGGTCACTGCATTAATTCTTGATTTCGAGATGCATATATCATAACAATATCATAATAGAACAAAAAGAAATTATTAAAAGTTGCTTTTCACATAGTAAACCCATGTCATTTTCGTCAGACTTTCTCAGAATATATTTAACGTGTAGACCTACACATAAAATCACTAAAAAAAGTATAAGTCACCACACTAGATTATGAGAGAATCGAAGAAAACCATATCTTTCAGTGCATTTCCTATGTAACTCAAGCAATTTTACCTTTTGGGTGTTGGGCAATTGGACAAAACATTAAATTCATTCATTTGGCTTTAAAATGTACCACCAAATTGAAAATATCTAAAAATCACCAAGTGGCGCCTCCGTGAACTGTGGAATGTTTCCATAATTCGTGAGTCTAGAATGTACCTGCTAATTGTTCTGTTATGCGAGGCAATCATACTCATCACACTCAACGATAAGCAAAACGGCATGCCTTAAGCGTGATTCACAAGTAGGAACTTACATGTACCTGAGACGGGTATACCTGACACCTTTTCCCCAGTCTCAGACACTTCTTCATATGGGCTATGTTTGGTTCCTAAGTGGGATTCACACGATGAGATTCATTTAACTCAAAAAGTGTTTGTCTGAGACAAATCCTGCTGAGATTTTGTACTGGAACACAATCTCTTTGTCTAAATTGTAGCATTCCATTTCCATGAGACATGTTTCCCCCCTGCAATTGTTGGCAACATTTACCCCTAAAAGGAACAGAATCTCATGAGATTTTGAGCCCTGTGAGGTACATGAATCTCACCGTGTGAATTCCACTTTAGTCCGCGACTCAGCAGTGGGTGCATTTGTCTCACCAAAACGCTGATTCTGTACTTTATTAGGGGTAATCGTTGCCGACAATTGCAAGGGGAAAATCTTGTCTCAGGGAAATGGAATCCTACCATTCAGACGGAGAGATCGTAAACAAACACATAATCTCAGCAGGATTTGTCTCAGACAAACACCCTGTGAGGTACACGAATTCGTCCGTGTGAATTCCACCTCATTAAGAGACGGCAGCACAACTTGGTAACAAGTGTATCGTGTTGTTTGATGTCCTTCTGGGAATCAACCACCATAGTCATAACAGTATTTCTGATTCGATTTGGTTCAATTATTGAATACATTGTATGTCTATACGCCCCAATCCTAATAACACAGTCATAATGTTGTTTCAGCATTTACAACAAAGGTATGTCAGAGCTGGTCATGCACAATTTTATCATGTTATCTATGGTTCAAAATTATCATGACCGAATATATGGTTAACCTTGCCAGGGGGCCGTTGCTCCACCTTTTGCGATACATATGCAGGTCGCAGATTAGCAATCCGAGGGGCTAAAAGCGTATAAGACAGCGACACATCGATTGTTCCCGATTACACCCTTGCCCGACGGATCCGTCGGGTCGGTCAGAATCGTGTTCCCGATTCTGAATATCTAAGTCTGTTTGCTAAGACAGTATCAGACATCCCTAAGGTCATCCATAAGTGTTGAATAAAGTTGACCCACATCATCTCTAGCTGTCTATGGCATACAGAAAAAGGGTCTTTATGTAGGACCCTACATTATTCAACGGGGCCCAGCTTGCCCCCATCTCCTGTGCTTGTTCCATAAAGTACTCCTCCAGCTTGTGGATGTATAGGGTCCGTAATAACGTTATAATAGCCAACGACACTACAAAAACAGGAGCAACGAACCCCTCCCCCAGTTCTGTTCGAATTCAATATTTCCATTGGATGTCTATACTGATTTAAATTTCTCTCTAAAACCCTGAGCCTCACCGATGAAAACTAAGCATTTTGATTCTGTTGGTCGTTAACCAAGTCGGTCGTTGGTGGCCTTATCGCACAATCTATACACAATTAAGGTGGTGCTCCATTGTGTCGATCGTTGGTCTCCGAACGATCTTCACCCCATCTCTACTCGTTCTCCGATTGTTCTTGTCTAGTGGTTCTTCCCCTAATCTTACCTCAGTCGGCGCTGCTGCTTCATTAAGTGGGATTCACGCAATGGGACAAATGAACCTGAGACTGGTGTACTTCACACCTTTGCACCAGTCGGCTACTATTTCCAGCTGAGTGCAAAGTTTCACAGATTGGAGTGTCCTACAGTCTCAGGGTAACATGGCAGATTAAATTCATATGGGAAGACCTAACAGGTACATAGTCTCACCCATACACCCCAACACAGGGTACACAGGGTACACAGTCGCCGACTCAGGGCACTTCCCGTGTGAATAGACCTGTGTTATTTGGGACCATTGAGACTCAGAGACTGGGGGAGAAGGTGTGACGTACATTTGTCTCACCGAAATGGCCCTCTAAATTTTAAATCTGCTTAAAGTCAAAATCCTATGAGATTCTGTTCTTTGTTTTGTAAGGAAAAAAACTTGTCTCGCCAAAATGGAACCATACAATCCAAAGGAGGAGATTGCGTTCAAGTACCAAATCTCAGCAGGATTTGTCTCAGACAATCGCTCTGTGAGGTACATGGATCCCATCGTGTGAATTCCACTTTAGCACTCCACTGCGGCGACTGACTGTTGACTGGGTTACCGAGTCCCCGGTGGGTCAGCTCTCAATCTGGGGCATGAGGGCAGCCTAGAGACCTCTAGGAGTTTGAGTGCCGACCGCCGGGAGGCGATAAATCAGTGAGCATATATCTTGTTTTCACTCATCGATCTGGCGTTGACGTACCAAAGAAAATAGATCGGTTGTTCCAGACTGTAGATCGGTGCTCAATAATCGGCCAATGGAAAATAGCTTTATACTGAACCTTCAATTCCAGCTTCGTATATCGAAGGGCGCAAAGTTCCAAGTCTCCTTAGTACGCCATCTAATAGCTTGATACTCCTGTACATAATATAGACGCCTTTGGTAGTTTGCTATTGATTACTTTAATCAAACTTGTATTTCAGCATGGTATACATCGAACCGTAATGGTTAGACCGTGATTCCGATTGGTGTTACTGCTTTGTTTCAAGATAAATTTACGAACTGAGAGGGAGCCTGCGAACTAATACTCTTTTGATCCTTCTCGGCAGGACTATATATATGAGCTACAAGAGAGACAATAGAAGCAGCGACATTCAAATAAACGCTTCTCGAGTCTTACCACTTTTATATGCGAAACAACATGAGGAAATGGGCCTCTTTGTTAAGTCAGCCACGTCTAAAGAGAATCATATCCCCCAGTGGTCCATTATTCAGATGTGAACAGATCGCCCTTCCGGCGCATGCGTATAGTGGTCGGCAGGTAGATGCCAGCCCAGGGTGAAGGCGCGGACGGGTTAACCCCAGCATCCTGTCTCATCTCCACTATATTCCCGGGAGACTGAGGTGTATGTCCTTCTCGCGTCCTTGCCTGTGTCCTTGCTGGGCATGCTGCGTGTTTGTTTGGCGGGCAGGTTGATTTGGCGTGGTCCTCCTGTGAGTACTCTGGTTTCTATCTACAGGAGGAGGAAGGTGGTGACGACGAAGAGGATTAGTGAACTCCAGGCTAGAGGTGAACGGGGGAGTCAGGGTTGCCGTGGGCGGCACTTTGCAGAGGGGCGCAACTCCTACCTGATAGACTTACCTTATTCATTGTTCTCACTGCTTACCAAGTACCTGTCCGGCATACCAACCAGCACTGGGTGGGCCAAGCCCACACTGAAGCTAATAGATTCATCATCAGATTTTATATTGCTCAACACATCCTGTGTTGTAGATTGTGTTGTTCAGCATCACCGGCGAGTGCGATTATCATTTCTGTTTCCTTAATGATAAACTACCAAAATCACAGATGAGACGGAAAGAGAAGATGGAATTAATGAATTGACATTTTAGAGGGAACCGAAATGTTAAATGCACTCGAAATATACCTTTGTTCTGTTATCCAAGGCCTCACAAGAAACCCCGGGTGGCAGTTGAAGTTGTTGTTTATTTTGTCACAAAGCCTGTTATTTCAAATGTACTAGTCATTGGACACCGATCAACGATCGATTATTTCAACACAAATACGGTTTTAGAATGTATAGTAATTTTTCTTAGTCAGTGAAATACAACCTCACTCCCTTGACATAGTATTATGATTCGTTTTTAGAAAAAGCATATATGTTTCTCCGTTCGAAACGTTGCACTATGAATAATCCTTTCATTTCAGAAATTGCCTACCAGGAATTGCGCATAGTTTATGGGTTGATAATTTCGTGCTATACGGGCTTTGTCTCGAAGGTTAACCAATCCATATATATATATTCGCAAAATCCATTTTAATCTAATCACTTAACGGAAAATAAAAATCTTGAAAATGAGCAGCTCGTAACATGAGTAAATTGTATTTCAAGGCTGCCTTGGTATCAGGAGATTGGAAATAACTCGAATCCACTCTGAATTGATACTCTTTTTTCCTCTCATTAAATTTAGTTTCTCTTAATTGTACTTTAGTGTATCTCTATATACGCTGACAAATGTTCTTGAATTTCCTTCTCCTGAAGGGCACAGGAGGAATCCTGGCCAAATGAGAGGTTGATATCCATATTGATATTAAAGTGCACACATTGACTCCATTCATGCTTTCCACGTGCATTTGCCTGCGTTCACATTATATAGATATAAATACAGAATGCAGAGGATTATTATGATCTTTTATTCAGTGTTCTGTTGAATACCACTACAGATATGCACCGTGCAAAATGTTATTACACTTATGACCGAATAATCTGTTCCTCTGCCACACGATAGACCCGACAGTTTCCAATATCCCCACAGGACCACCCTTCAATGTGAAACTTATTGTTTCCAGCTTAGGTTTAGAAACACGGATTCTGTTTCACAATTATGTACATAGAAAATATTATTGCTGAAGGAAAACGCCATGCCACACGTCCCCCAAGCAAATTCTGCTGTTTATTAATCGTGTAGCTCAGCCACACGATCTGATTGGAGAGTAGACAAAAATGCCTGTTTGTAATCTGCTACGCATGCGTATTGGAACCGTGAGTTTTTTTAAAACTTTTCGGGCGCCGTGTATGTTCACAGTATGGACCCTGCATCTAGCACACCGAACCATTGTTAGAATTATTGCACGGGAGAGAAAATATCTGTATAGAAAACCAAAGCCAAAGTACAGATTCCCAATTCCCCCTGCATTTCATTAGCAGTCACCCCATATCTTAAAGCCTTTATTATAGCTCATTGATTCCTGTTCTTTATCCTACCCCTAATAAAAAACTCCATAGGCTTAACATTGGGTCACTGTATTCGGTCTGGAGTTCAGAAAAATGAAAAATATCGCTCTAGTGGGATACACTTGACAAATGACGTCATCTGTTAATGTAGAAGTAATTTAGACGGGCGGGGTAGGATAAATTCTAAACCAAACTCGAGTTAGTCGTGTTATTGTTCATCGCACTCCGGCAAGATCGCATATTACTGCTCTCGGCTTCGCCTCGCACAGTAATACGTGATCTTGCCATCGTGCAATAAACAACAACACGACTAACTCTTGTTTGGTTTCTCCATAATATCCTTTTCACATGAATTATATATGAACCAAAAAACATGATTATTTTAACTTTTCTGACATTTAATATACCTTGCATTTCTTTTCATTCTCTATTTATACAATATCTAAAAAGAGCAAAATAAAAATAAAATTATCATTCCAGATGCTCATCCGTAATCCCGTTTTCTTAAACTCATAGGTCTGCTTCTTCTTTTACTACTACTACTACTACTATTACTACTCTACTACTATTACTACTACTACTACCTATGATGTACATTTTCTGAATATAACCTTCACCCGGAACTTAGCATAATCAGCTACTTTAACATTATATATTAGATTCCGAGATGCCACCTCTTGAAGGTTCGAGTGTGATGTGCAGGGATATACACATATATGGCCCAGAAATTTTGCCGTACAGCGCTGCTGCACCTGTCGTTTAGTTGGAGTTGCTCTCAGCGGCGAGCAGCTCTTGAGTTGCTGATGCTGACGGGAGCAAGCTCAGACTGCAAGAGCTGAACACAGTTCTTAAACTCATCCACATTGAGAATATTCGCCACTTAAATCCCAAACAATAATGTCATCTTCCTGTCGAAGACGCAAATAAACCTATTCCTAACTCGGCTGATCATACCGTCTTCAAATATGATCCGAGAAACTCGGGCTTTTAAAAGCACTATGAAAATATAGGCATATTATTACCATGGCCGTTCTAAGGATTAGTATAACACTGCTGGTGATTATTTATTGGTATGTAAGGCTTCTCTTATAGATATTTGACTCAAATCCCTTGTTTTACAGGAGCAAGAGCAGGAGGATTTACGGAAATCGAGGACGCAGAGTAAGATGCGAGAAAACAGGAAGTACCTTACACGGAAAGTGGAAACAAAATCTAATGGCGTTCCCCTCGAGTCTATTGAAAAGGGACAATATAATATATAACTGTACACCCAAAAGCGCTGCATAATGCTAAATCTTTAGACCATTTTAGACAGGAATTTACTAGTTGCATGTTCAAGCGTCGCTTGCAAGCTAAGACACATTTTTGACATTCTAAAGCAATCGCCTCAGACTCTGGATCACAGCAAATCCTACACATTTAGACACCAAAAAGTACTGCTTCAACTTTGAATGTTTGTTCGATTTAGGTTACTGTTTATATATGTCGAATTGTGTTTACCTACATGTCTCAAGCAGTCATAGGTTTGTGCAAATCGGATTATGGGACAAAAATATCAAAACTGAAGATAAAAAGAAATACATAAGCAAAGAGAGTACAGTGGATACTAACAATGCTCTGGTGTGTCAGAAATCAGTATATAAAGAACGACATAACAATCATGTGTCACATCGGCATGATTACGGAACAACTACTAGATATATAATATTATCATCATGAATATCATGATCTACAACGTCAGCTAGGTCTCACAACAAAGAAGTCCAACTCGGCAACAACAGGTGGATTTTCTCTTTTTGTAACAGAAGGATCGGAATAACAGTGATGCGAAGGATGCCATGAGAATTGTCAGCATACTCTTGGCTGGGTCTATATATCAGATGTAACTATATACAATACTGTATCATAAGGTTACCACTAGTGTTGTTTGTGCATCACACCATGGTGGTTGATATTACTTATTGGAGTGTTGTGCAGGTAGCATCTAGTCTGCTGTTGCCATGGTTGTTATTTTTAATTATTGTTGTTGTTCTGACTCTGGTACACAGAATGCACCAAGACCTCGAGTGTGGTTTGGAACTCACTGGACTGAAATTAATATTCTACTAGCGGCCAGACCGTTTGGCCCATTTGCGTGCTCTTTGTTGTACTGACTCATTGTCCCCAAGAATGTGGTTGATGTGGTAGATTGTCAAATCAACACCTTGGATTGCATTTCAAAATCTGCCATGAATGAAATGGACTGCCTATTTGCGCCAGATTTTCCAATGAATGAACCTTGGTCATAAATCGCATGCCCTGATCAATATGTTTGATGTTAGTTAGCTTTGATTATGCAGTACTCTCACACCCTGCTGCTGCTTATTGGGTATATGGCAATTCTTGCTTTATGCTCTTTTACATATTTCATCACTTCATCACTTAGGATGTTTGCATTTTAATGGATCATTAGAATTATATTAGATCGCCCTACAGTTATGTGATGACGTTCAGTTATTATTAACGGGAGGAATTCTTATCTTCCTCAATTTATAGCAGCAGTGACCAATGCGTCCATCGTAACTCCACGACTAATACTGTCTTGTATATACAGTATCATGTCGTTATATATCGTGTTCAAAGTGGTAAACTGTGATATTCCTTATTCTGCTATCTGAAGCTATTGTTAGCTATTCCAGCTTATTTTATCAAGCAATACCTAGAGTCATTTCAGCTTGTATTTAAAATGTGCAGATACTGGTCAATAGAATCAGCGGATATTTATCGGGGTCACCCTGCATTTTTAATCAATTGGAATGTAAAAAAGAACAGATTTTAGATACCCTGTTGTATAGTAGTTTGTATCACGTAGGTAACAGCTACTGTGATAAAGACATTTTTTACAATCACGATAGCTATTGTGATAGTTGTGTTATTTACATCAGTGAATATTGTGCCCACATAACTTTGACCATTGTCAATTAGATGTTCAGATAAATGTAGATTTTACCACGTCTTGTATCACTGATTAAAAAAGACTGTTCAATGGACTTTATGCGTTCATTTTGTTTCTCATTGTTTTATGCAGTTCCTATACGTCCTCGTTAATCATTGAAGGTGTGAACTCATTTGGACAGTAATGAAATTGAGAAAATTCAGAAACATCCCAGATGTACAATAGTCTCATGACCGTCGCATTATGACCATCTCGTTTAAACTTATAATGCATGCACATTCCTTTGGCCTGCTTCAAATAATGATAATAATAATGCCTAGTCTATTATTGTATTCTGATACGTAACCATGAATATAGATGAAATCCACCTGAGATCATCGAAATAGATTTGAATTTCTTATTGGCTGAACTGTATCCTTTTCTCAATTTCTTATAAATGTCCATATCCGACATCTTGACCTGGCAAAAGATTGAATAAAAGTAGAGATGCGGGGATTAATGCCTCATGAAAAATATATACAGAATGTGTGTGATAAATTGTGAAATTGATAAAAACGATAGATATTATGCTCATATAAATGATCTGGTAGAAATTGAATAGGGCAATGCAATACAATTGAAAAATTAAATGATTGAAATGACGTTTGATAATAATCATCCCATGAAACCTTTAAAGCTTGGGGTGTCTGGGGGCCATCCATAAAATACGTACGCACTGAGGGGGGGGGGGGGGGGGGGTCAACAAATTTCGGAAACTTTGCGTATGCTCCTTCTTTGTTCTATTGCGTACAAAATCGGGAAGGGGGGTGGGGGGGGGGGGGGGTTCACAAATTTCAGAATTTTTGCGTACGTACTTTATGGATGGCCCCCTGGACTTAGTCTAAGGCTCATTGCAGGCAGCATACACTCAGGTTTTATCCTTGCTCAAGTACATCCACTATCCAAAAACTAGGTCGGGTGCGGCACTTTATCCTACCCCTAATATAAAATCCCATAGGCTTAAAATTGACTTTCCGTATGAGCCCGTATGTCGCATACGGATAAAAAATCGCTCCTAGGAGTGTACAAAAAATGGACCAATCAGAGATCAGCAGCTGAAAGTAGTTCCAAGCGCCTTCAGAGCAGCAAGGAGAGCTATATGAAGGACTTCAGAAAGTTTTTATCATGTTTTTTATTATTATCCGCACATAAAAATATCGTTCACAGGGGGTAGGATAAAATTAAAACCATATTCGTTTTAATCAGGCTCCCGTATGCGACTCCTGGAGTTTTGGCTCCGGATATCACTCGGCTCCGCCTCGTGATATCACTACGCCAAACTCCAGTCGTCGCATACGGGAGCCCAGATTAAAACTCATCCGGTTTTACGATAGTATCAGTGATGGGAGGGCCCAGCCACCCCATGGTCTCAAGGTTTTGTGGGTTGGTTAGAATCAAACTTCATTTCAATCGTTTGATTTTCAATCAAGCCCACGTGACCTTCAAAAGTCACAGTGGTGTTGGAGCTACTTCAAGTGAACATCAGTCAATCAGAGCCAAGAATATTTGGGATAAAATTCATACCCCTGTATTCCTTCTCAAAGACGTCTCTTTTGCCCCTGAACTAGCAGAGTTAAGAATCTAAGTCATTGAAACTTTGGCTCTTAAAGCCGCACTTGTCAATGCATGCCAACACAAATATAAAACATACTGACCCTGGATTCCAGCTTCATCCAGTACACTTCATATTGTCTGGGATATTGTGTCCATTGAAACCCTATGAGGCAGCTCCTTGATCGTGCAAACCACAAAGGAGCTAACAACTAGTAACATCTGTGACATATCTTATATCTCTTCAAGTGAGTTAACACACAAAGTCCTTTATCATTAGATCTAACAAATTTCAAAATAAGTGGGTTAATTTCAGGTCCATTTGTTTTCATCTTTATCAAGAACGTAATGATACAAGAATCAGCCTCCCCCACCCTATCCTTGGTTTTGAGATGTTTGCGAGTTTGCAGGTGCTGCTCTGTTACCATCAAAAACAAAATACAAAACCATTTAGTCAATTTTTCTGAACTTAAATCCCTGGTGCTTCTCTACTTGTCAACATAAGCAATCACTATATTCGGATCCCAAGTACAAGCCTATTTCGGATCAGATGGTTTCAAATTGCTTAAACCTTTTTAGGACCAAGCTACAATCGTGTGTTCTCCAACTGGTACGCCTTCTATATGAATAAATGATAATAAACAAGATCTAGCCATTTCCACAAATCCATTACTTAGACCATCATCCACAAGAGGCTGGAGGAAGAGGAGTAAAGGAATGTATTTTCCCCTATTTTGAACTTTTTTGATTTTAGTATTTTCTGGTGATATAGAGTACTTTTTTTGAACACCCAGTGGAATGAACAACAGATCCATGAATTTTGAGAGGCTAACCTATTCTTATATTTAATGAGCTTCTCGTCCATCATGCGGGCCCTATCATTTTCGCCGGGTACTGTCACCGACAACTTACCTACAACACTAGCATATTCCCTGATTCTCATCTTTCTTCTTCTCATCACCTTTGGAATAACCTCCAACAATTCCCTCACTTTCTTTTCCGTTCTGATAGGATCTATCACAAATCCTAGGTACCCCAATCTCTGTGGTGAGTCTAAGTTCGATTTCTCATAATACATTTCAAAACCCAAATGTTCTGAATGAGCACCTGCACCACTCTCCCCACCTCCATCTCTGTCTCACCAAATACCAAGGTATCATCTCTATAGAAGACCGTCTTAACCTCATGTATTTCAGTGAGATGTCCAACTATAGCCTTCATAATCCTTGTGAACACCCTCGACCCTGCACTTGAACCATAAGGCAAACAAGTGTACCTAAATCTTTGCCCGTTAAATTGAAATTGCAGCATGACCCTATCTCTCTACTTGACACTCACAAAGTGGTAAGCCTGAGAGAGATTCAAAGTTGCCAACCAAGCCCCTTCTCTCCCCAAGTGATCCTTCTTGTACTCAGTGAATAGATTAGACCGGGCACCCACCAACGCCGATACACGCCGATACACACCGATATAAAATGACCAAATCATAGTCTATCGGGAGGAACATCGTAGTGTATCGGTGTGCGTCGTAACGTGTTGGGCGGGTGCATGAAAAGTACCATGTTCCCGATACCCCCCGATATAGCTCACGATGCAACCAGCGTAATAAACCATTTTTCCTTTATAATAATGCATATTTATGATTGATATTTTATCTGTAGATACAAAACAATATTATATGATATTTCATAATAATATTTGATAAAAAAAATTGGTTCCAAGTTACATTTTATCTGTAAATACAAAACAATATTATATGGTATTTCATAATAATATTTAATGAAAAATTCAGTTCCAAGTTGAATTATAAAATGATCGATTTTAGACCTTTATCTATTATCAAATTTCACAATATTTGCAGAGCGGTATTATCATTATATATATATCAGGTATTCTGAAAATTTCATAATTTTCCGTTGATTATTTCATATGATTTCCCGTTCAAAGCATCATCGATACACACCGATGCGGCCCGACGCCCTACGGCCATCGATACATGATCGATTGGCGTAGACCCTCTAAGATACAGGGGGATGTTTCACTAGTAGGGGGGGTCAAAGCGAGAGGTAGGACTGCAACAGTGACACCAACATTGGCACCAACAGTGTCAAGCCTAAATTCGCGTTTCATCAGTGGTCTCGCTATTTATTCGTCGACGGGCTGCGATGACGTGGAATTTCACCCCTTCCCATAGGAATTAAGCGATTATCGGTTATATGTATACCTTACTCATTTTAAAGTTTCATCGCTTAATTCCTACGGGAAGTGTGTGAAAACTTTCTATATATGTAACCAATGAGAGGGTCGACCATCTCGCTTACAGTGGCGCCGCAGTGGCAGTAACAGCAAGAGCCACTTGACTGATGAAACGGGTTCTGCCACTGTTGGTGCCGCTCGTGTCCCAAGTGCCGTTCACGCTTGACTGCACCTTCTAATGAAACGCAAACTGCCGCTTTGCTGCCACTGGTGCCAACAGCGAGACTTATAGCTCCTAGTGAAACAGCCCCCTGGCTTTTTATCGCAGAGCATCTGTGGGCCTCAGTGCGCGTCGCTAGCATTATCGTAGAAATCTGACCAACTGCACCAATATGCACTACGATTTCGCTATGATATGGATTTTGTATCGGGAGGTCAATATCGGCGTGTATGGCTGTGCGTCGGGAGCCTGGTGGACACCCTCCCTTAAAGTACAAAAGATAGAGTATAGGCGAAAACCCTCCTGAGGATTTCTCTTTCAGAAATAGACAAAATACATGTGCCCTATCAGTATCTACCGCTGTATCTATTAGCCCTTAACCATTAACAAGCTTATAACACCCTGCACTCATTCTTAAGCAATAGAATACAATCGAATGCAGTGAAACCATCGTGGACTATATTCCCCACGTTACACGGGCCAAACAGCCATCACTATTCCCAAAGATATCCTTTGCAACCTGCTCAGGGCGGCACAGACCAATCGGACACGATGAAAACATGGTAATAAAAGCATCCATAGCTGAAATTCTGTAAGTGTCCTAACACTATATTACTCTAATGTCGGTGATCGGGGTGAAAAACCCACTCGACGAAAATAGTCGTCAGGTTCTCGATTACACAGCATAATCATCAAGAATAGCCGACCCAAGAAGCACATCAAGCGTTTTCACTAGGCGATTTATTTTCATTTAAGTGAGGCACATATCAATACCTGCTGTTCATCGAAGCAGGCGTTTGCCCAAGACGATTAAAGGCGACGATTCCTGAAGGTTTACCCTTCTTAAACTACAGGTTAATCTATGCTGGCTTGAATTAGCTTTTTATGCTTGAAAGTCGTCAGATGTTGCTATATTCAAGACTCGCCGCCTATAATCGTCTACTGTAAATAACGGGTACGAGGTACCTGTGTTTGACATTAGTGACGCCTCATATGATATAAATTCCGTTTTTAATGATTTTACCTTTAGGCTTTCATAAACAGACCATTCTAAGATTACATTGCATTAACCTTTTGCGATCGGGACATTTGGGAACCAGGCGTCATTCACTGATCTCCTCTCTTGTGTAGCATTAGAAATATCCACCTCCGGTGTCTCAAGGAGGTCTTCCGTTTCCGCTCACAGTGGGATGGCCAGATATCCGTCCTATTGAGCATCCGACATTCCTAGAATTGATTCAGACGCGGCGGGGGAACCTGAAATGACACTTACCTTTGTTGGCACCTCAGAGATCATCCGGGACTCCATACACATACTGCATAGATTGTTGATGAGGGTATGAGACCCAACACTATTGACACAGCACCTGGTGTTGGGAACATGGGGAGGAGGGATCAAGGGTAAGATACCAGGAAGCATGGCTCTATGGAACTTCCGTAACGCGACCTGGGCGATACTGGCTGAGGTTGGTGGGCAATTGGGGACTAAAATCCAAGGAGAGGCAGCTATGCTGAAGTGAGGCACCTAACTTACATGTCACGTTTATCAAAAAAGTTAGAAATCGTAATTACTAGATCAGGTATAAAGGACTCATGCCAGAGATTTTTAATAAACAGAAATTATGGTGGTTACGTCAAGGGGCTATTTTACTGATAATGAAATAGCCATTGAGACACCATCCATGTATATATATAATATTGATACGAGCTGGATAATAATTAACCAACATTAGCGAATAAATAAGAACGAGGTATTTGGAGGTAATCACATAAAAACCGGGTTTATTCAAACATAGTTAAACGGTAAGACTAAAATATACGTGTTTTCCCTGCTGAGAAAACGATACAAGTATCCGTTAGCTGTTAGAACGTGACGTAACCCAATTGGCTACCGCGTGTAGTGAAGACAACGTGATGTAACGGTTACCAGGGTGAAGCGCAACCGGGTAACCACCGCGATACGATAGAAACGTATCCTGAGGCTCTACAATTTATATACATATAACAAGTTATATAGTGATATAATATTGATACGAGCTGGATAATAATTAACCAACATTAGCGAATAAATAAGAACGAGGTATTTGGAGGTAATCACATAAAAACCGGGCAAAAACCCTCCAAATACAAGAGAGAAATTATGAGCTCTCTTAAAGATATTTAGACAAAGAGTCCCAAGATTCTTTATATCCCAAATTATGGATATATTTCATCACAGCCGATGAGGACCAATTGCCCCGGATTTTGATATCTTGGATATCCATACCCAAAGATTTGAGATAAGACGCCCCACCGTGGCGTAGAGAATGACAAGAAATATTAAACAGGTCCATACCACAAGATAATTCCTTAATTTTAGAGTTTAAAGAATTGTAAGTAAGTGGTAACCTTAAACTTCCTTTTGACAATCGAAAAATAAAATCATTCTCTTTAGGTTTTTGGACAGAAAAAACTCTTTTTAGACCTGATACCACGCAAAAAGGTGAATCACCCAAAGAATTAAGATAAATACACTGTGGCTTAGTGCCGAATTGGTCCACCTTCGATGAACTAACATTAATGGTTAAGTGGGTATCGAAAAACTGAATATCGCTTTTTCTTAAGCAATGTTCAGAAAACGTGAAATGTGAATTTCTGAGTAGCGATCGAAAACCAAAAACAAGCGATACCCAAAAAACTAGATCATTTTCCTTAGACATATCCAGGATTGAATAAAACCTGAGTAATTCTGATGGTATAAGGGGATGCCTAACGATAGGCTTAGTTTTGTTACATCTTATCACCCCTTTTATAACCATCTTAAGAGCAAAATCCGATGACATATCCGAGTGGCCCAGCAATTTGTTTTTAAAATTTACCGCAGAAATATAATTCTTGATAGAGACAGGAGTCAAAAATTCAGATAAATGAGAAACATATAAACACAACACCGAACTTGTTGAGGGATAACTAACAAAACAGTTAGTTTTACAAAAAATTTCTTAACAATGCCACTGCTGTTATGTTAATATCGAGTTTATTGATAAACAGTTTTGGATAAACATCTCTTTCCTCTCTTCGAGAATCTGTACCCGAACTCCTGTTGGTGAAACAACACATACCATTATCCTCTAACACTTTTTTACATTTATCAACATAGCCATTGTATTCTAAACGAGAGAGATAATCCGCTAGGATATTATCGTCAGATTTTATATAGGATGCTTGGATGTTTATGTTAAAAACAAAACAAAACCAAAAAATTTCTCGTAGCCATTTCATACAAGTGACATTTCTAGACCTTCCGGTATTTAACATGGCCAAAACTTGCATGTTATCTGTTATTACATGTATACTAGCATCTTTACATTTACTACCCCACTTTTTAAGACCTTGTAAGACTGGCCATAATTCTAGAACGTTGATATTCATATCAAAAATATCAAATTCCGGTGATTTTTCAAAATGATGTACCGGGATACTACAAATTTTATTATCGCTCCAAGTGCCATACAAGTAATCTTTCCAAAACCAAGCCCCAAAACCCTTACTTGATGAATCAGAGACCATAGGGCAGTCTATTAAATCTTTTTGGATGAAGCAAATACCATTAAAAATAGCACAAAATCTTAACCACCAGTTAAAATCTTCGGTAATCTCGTTATTTAGGAGAATTTCACCATTTTTAGGACAATCCGAGCTCAAATCAAATATACGTCTGCTGAAAGTACGGCCTCCACGGACCACCTGAGAACAAAATGATACTAATCCACCTATTGACTCCAGTTCTTTTTTAGAGCCTCTACCTTTTTCCATAACAAAACCTATTTTTCCTGATAATTTTTCCACCTTCTCTAGTGGTAACGAGAGTGTAAGATCTAAAGAATCTATGGTAATTCCCAAAAAGATTACAATTTGACTCGGAAAAGTAACTTTAGATCTTGAGACTTCAAATCCTAGATTTTCCAGAATACCAATGAAATGATCCCTTTTTGACAAACATTCATTTTCCGTTTTACCGAAAATTAAAAAATCGTCTAGATAATTCACTACACGACCAACCCCCTGCTGTTCTGCGATATTTACAACAAAATTCGAAATACGAGTAAATATATTTGGTGCACAACGTAAACCAAAACATAAACGGTTATCAACATAGATTTTTTCTTCCCATCGAATTCCTTGAAATTTTACATGTTGATAATTAACATTAACCGCTCGGTATGCCGATTTAATATCAACAACAGACATGAAAAAACCTTTCTCCAAGTGATCTACCGCATCATAGATACAATTATACTTAAAACTCTCAAAGGTATCTGACATAAAGTTATTGATACTAAGGCTTTCAGGCCTAGAGCAATCTGTGATAGGCCTTAGGCCTCCATTACTTTTTTCCACCGCCCCTAGTGAGTGGATGCAGTCAGGCTTTACATCAGCGATTTGAATCTTACCCGACAACAATTCTTCAGATATAATAATATCCATTTTACTTTTGAACTTTTCATCTAAAATCGAATTGTAATTTTCGCAATCGTAATTGGCATTACAGTCGTTATTAACAATTCTGAAACCTTCTGTTAAACCTCTCCAAATAAAGTTTTTATCCTCCACTGATAAACTTGATGGTAGGTTATTAAAAACGTGAAAAGCAGCACGACATGGTTTTAACTGAGCGATAGCATTCCCAACGTAATAAACACAATCGCATACGTTTTCCAAACATTTACGTCCTACATTTATATTTCCCAAGGAACTATCACAAATATACAACGTTTCATCAACAAGATTCAAACTCGCATCATATATCGGTTTTAAATCTTTTGCAGTTATAACGTTTTCCATGTTATCAACGAAAACATTTTGATCCCAACGATTCAAATTTTCTGAAACAACGTCATTATTATTTAAAACTGAGCTATCGGCAAAACTATTTACAGCGTTATGTACAAACAATGTATCAATTAACGAGTCAACTTCTGATGACCTAAATTTTTCTATATTTAGATCTCCATTCCCCAAATGGATACTTTTAGTTTCACCGACTGTGTTGTTTCATTTACATGGGGCGTTTTTTGCGTTTTTTGAGCAACTGAAGGCACCATGTGAACCAGCATTACATACAGAGCAATAATGGCGATATTTGCAATTTTGGTACTTACATAAACCTTCTCCTTTGTTGTAATTGAAACAATAACCATTCACAACGTTTTTTACCGGTTTTTGTTTTTGCAACCTAGCATTGAGTGAACCGTCGTAACTCAAATGCCTGACGATATCCGCTGGGTTAATGTCTTTCAACGTTTCTATACCGTCCTTATCCACACGAGTCTTAACAGACTTGTCATAGTTTATAAGAGCCTCGTTCGCGAACACCTTTGTATCAGCCTTCTCGGTTAACAAAATCATGTGTTCTAATAATCCTGCGATAGGCTTATCGTTTTCCGATAGGTCCTTCATCATACGAAGGTTTATTAATGTCAATTTCTCGAAGGAGTTTACTTTATCACTTTTCTGCAAGTAACGTTCGTGATCGTATTTACCTCGTTTGTTTCGACGTTTTCCTCTCGAAGTTGAACGATCTTCACGAGATGAGTCGCTTGAATCTTCAGAATAATCATTTTTTGGAGAACGTTTTTTCCTTGAAATCTTCTCCTTGCTACGGCCCCTATCTCCTTTCACAGACATCATCTCCACCAACGTAGTAATAGTTTTTTCCAAGCCGTCCATCCGTCCTTCCATCGTTTTTGCTGCACTTGTTACTGCATCTTTAACGTCGCCACCGCAGGCCGCATCCCCCTCAGAAATTTCGCCCACCTTACTGGTGTGGGAGAAGGAAAACGTCCGTTTTCCCTCATTTGTTTTTTCCAGGTCCACGAATTCTTCTTCAGAGGCTTCCTGCTCCCACTGGGCTTCTTTCTTCTGAGTCTTCCTTCTTCCCATATCATCGATAATCCGATAAAAATAAGGAGACTAAAATATACGTGTTTTCCCTGCTGAGAAAACGATACAAGTATCCGTTAACTGTTAGAACGTGACGTTACCCAATTGGCTACCGCGTGTAGTGAAGACAACGTGATGTAACGGTTACCAGGGTGAAGCGCAACCGGGTAACCACCTCGATACGATAGAAACGTATCCTGAGGCTCTACAATTTATATACATATAACAAGTTATATAGTGATATATATATATATATATATGTATATATATATAGCTCTGAAACCTGAAATCACCGAGATGGTCCATTCTTTAGCTACAGCTAAGGGTTATTCTGCTAATCTATATCAACACGTTGGCTCGTAGCCTATAATAAAATCTCTCATTCAGACTGCTCTTCCTGTTTTTTGTACATTGTGTGGCACCACTATCTTCGTCTATGTTTTACAGTCTGGTTATTCAAAGATTCCCGAAAGCCTTGAATATTCAATATATTTGGGGCTAGGTAATTAGAGTAATATTCCCTCAATATGATATAGACTGGGTACTTAGATAGAGATATGTAATTATGGAGGTTATTGGAAAAGTCATATTGGATTTTTTTCTTCAGATTTCTGGTTAGATTCTTAATATCTCTGACGCATCTTCAAAAAGTGGATCCCTACTGGCAGAGTACATGGCTTACAATCATGAATGCAGACAATTACAAATGGCAATTTCAAAACAAATGAAAAAAGAGAAAATGAACGAGAAACTCATTAAACTCTTCCACTATCCAGGCCTCTGCACAACTACACTCTGACGAACGACAGGAATGTACATGCTTTTTAAACGTTTGGATTTTGTCCCTCTTAACGTTTCATTTCTTATAGTAAGAGCAATGCACGTACCATACCATGAATGTTTGAGTCTAACAATGTACTTGCTACCTTGTTGATTGCCATATTTTCATGGAGGTTCTACATGCGCATCATGGGCAAAAATGGTTGTTTACAAGTTGAATAAATTATACACATTTTACATTGCCACCACCATATCATTAATCCGTCATCCATCTATTACACATATTCACATGTTCCCTTTACTTTGTGGCTGGGTCCGGCTGGTGAAATGAAACAGGATACATACAAGACTCCTGTAAACACTTGTGTGTTGTTTTTAAGTAAGGAGACAGTAGTTGGTGATGGAGAGGCTTTATTATTAACTAGTAGGGTGTGCGCAGTGCAAGTATGAGTCCATATAAGGTTAACAGTAAAGTTGACAGTAACCTAACTTTAGATAAGGATAACCAATTACTGATAAGATTAATGGTAAGGTAAACCACTAGATGATAAGGATGATAAGTATGTTAGTCCAAGTTGGTTGTGGAAGTGCTGAGTGCTGAGTCCCTGACTCCCTGAGGGAGAGGGGAGGTGTAAGTCTGCAGCTCTTCCAAAAGCTAAGAGTCTGGAGTACAGGAGGGAGGTGGAGCATAATAGCAGGGCTTTGGGATCCTTTGCTGTTACTTTGTTCATCAGGGCAACTATTGCCATGTTGTCCGAGTAGACCGTTACCCTCTTATTTCTCCAGTTGTTGCAGTAAAGCCTGGCTGCTGGTTCTGGTAAGTTCTTTAAATGATGGCAGTCATTCCAGTTGATGTGAAACCATCCTATCCCACACCAGAGAGGCAGGCGTCTGTTGAGACTGCGGTGTAGCGGGACTAGGCCATTGAAGATCAATAGGAAATCTGACCACCATCTGCATGCATGGATGCTGTGGCCCGAGCCTTATGAGAGGGAACCCAAAAGGCTGTCATCCAGTCCATTATTAACCTCCTGGTAAATGTCCTGCCCCCGTAGATCAAATGGGAGGCCCAGCTGAGCCTCCCCACTTATGACTCAAGACATATCTTCAATACTGATTTGTTGCTGCACACCTCTGTAAGACACTCCTGTAGCTGGGCCACTTTATGGGCATCACCACCTTCCTGTAATTAATGCTGAATCCTAACTCCCTGTGCACTGCCATCAGAACTTTCAAGGCCTCACATCACCGCAGCTATCTTTGGTCTCCTCCATGACCAGAAAATCATCTAAATAGGCACACACATGGAGGTAACCTAAGGTGACAATAATCTATCTGACACATTGAGTTAGTCAATTGAAAACTGTCGCACTGAGCCTTGTACCAAACAAGAGGAATGTGTCCACCGCAGCAGCGGTTTTACACTGACCTTTACTATGAGTACCGAAAAATAACATTGGTAATCATCCCATAGAGATGGAATTAGTATCTTGTTAAACCTGCCAGCTAGAGCCATACGGTGAGCGGCGAAGCATGGAGATATGTCCTCCTTTTCTGAGTGAACTTGTAATCTGGCTCACTCTCCGTATAAACTGCTAACATGTACGACTTCTATCAACGCTGTTTGTCGCTTTATATTTGCTGGCCGACGGTTTCTGTTTAGGATTTCTGAACAGGGGCTAACCTCGGTTTGATGTTGCTCTTGCATGAAGTAGATGCATGTATGCCTGACATATTTTGATGTCAAATATTTGGTATGAGTTTTAATAAATAGATGTACAATGTCACTTCACGCTGCTCTCTAAGATGTACTGCACGGCTGTGCAGTAAATCACGGTTCGTTTTACGGTGTCGACTAATAGGATTACGTTATCATTTCAAAATGGCCGATGTTGTTTATCGTTTCGAGATCGGTAGCGTTAACGTTGCAGTACATAAAGAAAACACATTCAAATACTGCAAAATCAAAGAAATATATGAATTACGGAAAAACATCGAAGATCAGCAATAAAAACATGAATAAACATAGCATTCAACTAAAAAAACCGGCAGTGCAGAGGTAAGAATGCTCACACAGTCTTCCAGTTTACTGCAGAGAATCTACCACTTCACTATCAATGTCACAACTATAAAGGCTTGGTTAAATGAGCAGGTGTCCAGTATCAAGCCTTACTATACCCCCTGCCCCACTACTGACTTGATCCCTATAAATACAATTTTTATTTCTAGTCTTTTTGAAGACAAAAGGATTCACTATGTCAATCCTTTCATGAAATGATAAACACTTAGTTATGGGTTCTGTTATCTGCTTCTAGACAAGGAAACTATTAGATGATAATATTGTCTAAATGTGGTATTTACATTTCAAATCTGATGGGACACATCTAAATACACTGTATTAATAGAGTCAGATATGATGGGACACATCTAAATACACTGCATTCAGACACACTTTGTATAGACCTGACAAACCAGTTTTACTCCCTTCAACCCTGTCATCAAGCCTTGCACCTGAGACCATAAACTTGCTGAAAGTCTTGATCATAAATTTTCATGAAGAAAGGGAGGAAGACTAAGAGAGACAGATAATGATGCAGATGATAACAGAGACAGAAGGGAGACTCACACAGGGACAGGTAACAGACATAGAGTCAGACATATACAGATAGGGACAGAGACAATGAGACAGAAATGCAGAAAGACACATACAAAGCAAAATAGTCAAGCATACATGCCAAGCAACAGGGAGAGAGACAAAGATATAGTATGACATACATATGGACAGACAGGGACAGAGACAAAGATATAAACAGAGAGAGTTATATACCCCCTCCCCTCCCACAACTACTCTATCTATGTTACTGACCAACTAGCTACACTGTCTTTTTTCTGGGTCACTGCTCTCCTAACACTTTACAATGCATGTACATTTCAAATCTGATGGGACACACCTGACTGTGTAGCATTGGAATTTCCACATCTGAAGGGAGAGACTATTCACTTAGGTTGGTGGAAGGGTAGGCATATGACTCTATCACAACCCATTCACTCCATATTAGCACCTCTCCCTCACTCTCACACACACACTCCTTACCTTCATCCACTGACCAGGTTATTGAACCTGTTGTACTCAGACCCATGCAGGACTTGCTTCAGAGACAATTTTAATGCATTATAGGATGTATACACTGATTTTAATACCAGAAATTAGTTTCATTAAGTAGTCCTGTTCATGACATCTGAGAACGACTATCAAATCAATTATCTAGGTTTATTGAAACATTCTTGATACATAATTTTCTATCAAATACTGATGGCTCAAACACACAATTTCTTATGATATTCTCTTACTTTTATTTCATGAAGTAATTTAGGTATACCACGCTCTTCCATTGTAAATGGAAATAACATTAGTTCCTAGCTACTGCCCTATGCACCCAGATCCCATCCAGTTGTACACCCACATCCTACTCTGTCCTACACCTACAACTTACTCTGTCCTACATCCACACTTCACTCTGTCCTATGCCCACACCTCACTCTGTCCTACCCCCACACCACTCTGTCCTGTACCCACACCCTAGTCTGCCCTATGCCCACACTACGTCATGTACCCAGATTCCATCCAGTCATACATTCACATCCCACTCTGTTTTACACTTACAACTTACTCTGTCCCACATCCACACCTCACTCTGCCTGGAACGTGTGATGTTGGTATTCATGGGTGTTTGATGGGTCTGGGTGTTCATTGATGTAGGTGTTGAGGTTAGTGGGTATAGATGTTTGGGATTGTGAGTGTTGGTGGGTAGAGGTGTTGGTATGTTCCTTCAACGACGAATATTTCTTTGCAACTTGTTCTGTACCATGTTGGTATAGAGCACTATGGAATAATAGCAGAAGGTGCATGTACCTGGATCATGTGTCCTCTGACACCTCAGTTTCTGAAAAACAGTAATCAGGAATATGTCCATTTGGAGGCATCCTCGAAATGTTGAGATTTCATAAGAACGGAATCAGAGAAAAAGCAAAGGTCTATTAGCTAAGAAAGTACTAAGTTGGCAATTCTTTTGCAAGCATCTAGGTAGAAACTGGACTTGTTAAGATGGAAAAACTAATTATTATGTCCTTAAGTTAATTGGTTATATTGCAAAAAACCAAACGACAAATGGAGCAACTCGGTCATGACCACAAGAGCGTCTGAACTTGCCTAAAGGTTAGAGAGGTCAGATAGGGTTCCAGCATCCTGCAAAAGCACTGTCCCTTCCCCATCTGCGTGCTACTCACTGTGGTACTGGGAAAGGAGCAGGGTGCAAGTGTCTCTGTGTCTTAAGTGGGATTTACACAATGGGATTCATTTACCTCACAGGGTGTTTGTCTGAGACAAATCCTGTTGAGATTCGGTACTGAAACACAATCTCCTCGTCTCCAACTGTCTGAGTTCCATTTTGCTGGGATAAGAACAGAATCTCGTGAGATTTTAACTTTGAAAAGGTTCAAAAGAAATTTGCTGAGACAAATGTACTTCACACATTCTCCCCCAGTCCTTGAGTCTCAGTGGTCCCAATGACACCTAGCCACATGGAAGTGTCCTAAGTCGGCGATTGTGTACCCTGTGTACCCTGTGTACCCTGTGTAGGGGTGTAGGGGTGAGACTATGTACCCGAATTGAATCCGCCATGTTTCCCTGAGACTGTACAACACCCCAATCTGTGAAATTTTGTACCCAGCGGGAAAAGGTTGGCGACTGGTGAAAAGTTGTGAAGTTCACCAATCTCAGGTACATTTCTCCCTCCGTGTGAATCCCATCTTAGAAGCGTCCCCAGCTGACCATGACCAATCACTCAAGACCGAAATACCTGATTGACCTACTGGTGCTTGATATATCTTAATCCTAGACACAGGCAGTTGGAGAAATGGCAAGTTGACTAGGTGCAAGTGGGTTACAGAGAATGATCCATACATTGAATGTAACCCAAAGCTTTCAGTCATAATAGCAGGCACATTCATCAATGATGAACATACTATTTGCTCCTAGTTGTATTCTACCTTGCGATTATCTAGAATTTAGAGCTATATATCTTAGGTGACGATGACTTGACGAACTGAACCAGTGAACATTGACTTGCCTCCATAAATCCGTAAATATTGTGCCATAGCTTATTGACCTTCGTGTTTTACATCAGCTTGTAACCTTGGATATGTATAGGAAAAGCTGAATAGCTAGACTATAGAACAAACACTCAATGTGATTATGTACGAATTTTACCGAGAAAATATTGTAAGGGCTAACCATACCAGCCCACTCGCTGAATGCCTATACAGTTCAAATAAAGTTATAAAAAAGAAAGAATGATTTTGACTTTGATCCTGATTACATGAAAATAATTAATCGCCCTTCTATGCATGTCAATTTATTTCAGAGCTCAGAAACAAAGAACATATTGACCCTTTACTTTAAAGACCCCAACCACGACTCAGTGAATGTATCTGGCTAGAAGGCACTATAGACGGTTACCTTTTACAGACACATCTATTCGAAGCAGTCGCATTTCCTTGCACATCGCATATTCATTAAAGACCTCCATATAGAATCTGACTCCTTTCTTCAGCAGTAACTGAAATACTAATTCGAGTAAGGTTGATCAATGATGTTCACCGTTAATGTTTGCACAGATAAAACAGAAATCACTCAGAGGAGTCCATCTAAGAAGGTGAAACAGGCCATTGTCATTCCATATATTCCCTTATTACACATAGAATGCATTACCACAAAAGACCATCATACGGTTGCCACACAGAGGACGTTTGTCAGGTGGATATTGCAATCCATGTAGTGGAGGAGGCAGCACCCTCAACGGCGACTGCCCATAAGACCTAATAAGTTGATGCCTGCAAACCTTGCCCACGCAGCAGCAAGGCCGCATTGGCCTTTAAGCTGACCTTTGAATGTGTTTGGCAGATGTCCGAAGGCTTCGGATTTACGCAAGCTAAATGTAACACCCCCTTTTACTATGGTGCGTGTCATCTAAAATAGCGGTTTTCAGAGATAATGAGATAGAATTATTTGGTATTTCCTGACAGTCTCCCTTGTTGGCAGAATGTTGAGCAGACACATTCTGCTGGCCATGCTGTACAACTAGAAAACTAGGTGATGGTTTAAGGTTTGTAAGGAATTAGGTATTTAGGGCTAACAAGGTAGGTTGGCGGTAATGAGAAAATGAAGAGTGGTCAGTAATTAAGGACGCCCTAGTCACATGGGCTGCACTGGTCACATGCAAGCACCGGTCACGTGGGGACACAGAATTCAAACAGAACTACTCCTATGTATGTACTGAACTAATTGTACTTGATTGAAAAACCACAACGGAAGACCATCCTCGTGATGATTTGTGAGTAATAAAAAAAACACATTAAAAAAACAAAAATAACTCGGGCCACAGGAAGGGAGTCGCGAGCCACTAGAAAAACGAGCAAAACCATTGCAAGCCTTCTGTTGCTCGGCCAGAGCTCGCCAGAGCCTACCACATTGCAGGTAACATTCAGCCTGACTGAGCCCCAAAACGAAGCAGTTACAAACATGTACCATTCCTCTCAATCACCTCCAACTCTGCAAGAACACACTCCAGTAATATATAGAAACAGGATTCCTGTGAAGTAATTTTCCGGTTTCAGAACACGTTTCGCCGGAGGTTTCAACCGAGTTCTTTAGAATTTGGTTTAAACATCCGGCGTTTGAGGTTCCGGAAGATTACGTACATCATCATTGCCAATGTTGACTCACGGCAGCTACAATATCAACACACATGCATTACGTTCAGAATCATTTATCTCACCCCAGATATTTTTTCTCCATAGACTTAACATTGGAAACTCGTATCTAACACCCATTAGATATTTAGGAAAAATATCCAATGGGGGATAATGTCACAAATATTAGCCCATTAGTCAATATTAAGGGTGAGATAAATTCAGAAACTCATTCAAGTTTAGGGTCAGAGCTCGATCCCATCTCATTTGAATCACATAGCAATTCACGCGGCTTTGCCTTGTGAATTACTACGTGATTCAAACTCGATGGGATACGAGCTCAGACCCTAAACTTTCATGGGTTTCCTCTATATTATCTCACCCCAGATATTTTTTCTCCATAGACTTAACATTGGGAACTCGTATCTAATGCCCATGAGATATTTAGGAAAAATATCCAATGGGGGATTATGTCACAAATGTTAGCCCATTAGTCAATGTAAAGGGTGAGATAAATTCAGAAACCCATTCAAGTTTAGGGGCAGAGCTCAATCCCATCTCGTTTGAATCGCTACATAAATCATGCGGCTTTGCCTTGTGAATTACTATGTGATTCAAACTCAATGGGATACAAGCTCTGACCCTAAACTTTCATGGGTTTCCTCTATAATATCAAGAATCACAACGCCAAACTCAATGTATTACACTGATCACTCAAAACACTGATCACTCAAAACACTGATCACTCAAAACACTGATCACTCAATACACTGTTAGGAGATGAACAGTTTTTATTATGGATATTTATGTTGACTGCAGAGAGCTGTGGCCACGCTCTCATCTTATCAAACCTAGCCTAGGACAAGGCTTTGTAGTGCCATCCTCGCCAATTTAAAAACCACAACACTGATCTGATAATCTAACTGTGACTGATACACTGAACTCTGTGGACTACTCGGATTGCATTGACCATGGAGCAGGTTGGATGTGTGGCCCTGGCAGTATCAGCGTGTCCAAGTCCTCCAACACTGGCACTGCTCTACTTGTCAATGTCATACGATCTGTCGTTACAATTTACATGGCTCGATAAGGTTAGTGAACCGCTTATTTATGGTTTATTCATGCTTATTCTATGTATTTACAGATTTGAGTAGGATTAAATGTGGTTAGGTGTGTGTATTTTACCATATGTCGCGATCCGAACTCGCAAGTCAACGTATCGCCAACATCCATCCACCATTATCCATCCGCTAAGAGTCTGGGCGTAACGTCCATTACTACATGGCAGTGCAAAAAGTTATAGTTACCCTATATATAGCAACGTGTTGTATTTACATTAGTTACGGCAGTAGGTATACAGTAATAAAAGAAACTCGCCCAACTGCTGCTGAACATGAAGACATAGCTTCAACCCCACTGACCGTATCTTCAAAACTGCCGGCCACAAGTTCCTTTAGTCTACCCTCGAGCCAACAGTCACCTCCACCCAACTGGACCATGTAGCCTTGTGACCCCAGGGTTGGATTTTACAGAACTACGCAACCAAGCCATGGGGAAACGATGTCAGTCATTACACATACCCCTTGGGGCTCTATAACTCTTCGGACCCTCTCCTTCTTCTCCTCAGTGTATTAATTATCCTCCACAGTTGACTCTGTAGCCAAGACTCCCAAGAACCTGGCCTCTTACCTCGTCTTAGAAATTATTCACAGCTGTTCACATATGTTCACCATATCTCCCAGTATATCTAATGTTATCCACAGACCATTGGGACACTCTCTAGTCCCTTGTTTGCCTCGTAGGACCCTTTGACTGAGTTCCTGGTTAGTTGCTTCAGTATTTACCCTTGTAAAGATATTCTAAAAACAGGTGCTCACTCCACATGTCACTACAACTCAAACCTCGCCATCGTCACCATTGCTGCTGCCTGCTCAAACGCTCTCTGTGCATCACCACATCCTTCCCATCAGCACCCTGGTTGGTGTATGATCAATGGCGAGCCAGGGAGGGTCACCACACCTGACTTCTGCCCATCGTCACCTACAGTAGAACGTACCAGGATGAACTCTAAGATCATCATTAAAACAAAAAGGCCGAGAATGGAGGCATATAAAAATAGTCTGCTTTATCGCGGTATGCTTTTATGGAACACACTACCTGATGGGATCCAGAACTGGAGAGCAAGGAGAACTATAAAGCCCTAGTAAAAAAACTTTTATTATTACCGGAAATACACAGGCAACTACTATTATAAGTAAGAGTCTGAGTCATATGAGCAGTAGGTAAATGTCTACAAGGTCTGGAACAAATTATAATGGCTGTTGATTAATATCCAAACATGTGGTTAAATAATTACTGACGTTATCACTATGGGGTTATGTTATGTCCTGTAGTAGTCTGGTGTTTTTTCGGGTTTTTTTTTTCATACAGTGTGAGATGAGGAAGATTTGAAGTGTTATCAAAAAGAATCCTAAACTACTTGACTGACCCGCAGAGTCATATGACCTGCTTAGTCATTTCTTACTACTTTCAAACTACATTCAACTCTGTTGTATCATTAATAGTATACTTAAAAATGACAAATATCTGGATTTTGTATAGCTGTATATTGTCACATTGATAAGCTTTATGTTGTGATGTTTTTCTGTCTACACTATGTCTGTGAATCGTCTTTGCACTTGTCGGACTGATACAAGGAAGAGCTTCCACCCGGACGATTGTATTAAATCCGTTTTTCTTGAATAAAACAAAATTCTCTCAGTAAATTTCTCCAGTAAATTTTACTCAATATATTTATCAATATTTAACTCTTCTGTGTTATGCTGAATTCCAAATGAGCCATGAATTATCATCGGGTTTTGTAGCTTATACATGTATGGTAGGATGTTCTAATGTCCGCATATCCGAATTTAATATAATAAACTTTGATTTGGATCAACAACTAATATTTTAGTAGATCTATGTGTAAGGAAGAGTATCCCGCAATTTGCCGTATAGTGTTCCGTACTGTATTTATAATTCTTTTTTGTTTCACTGCTAATTAGCCTAACGAGAGCTTTTTGCAATTCATCTAAATTTAACTGAGAACCTGTCATATACAGCACATCCCCATACGTTGTCATTAACTGTGCTGTGCAATGTCATGATCACATATCGTCAAAAAGCTTTACATTTATACACCTTTGCCAGTTGAGGAAACCGATGCTACTTACTTCTACTTGTACGACGAACAGACCCCAACCTTTGAACACCAATAGCCGAAGAGAAATTACTAATAAGAAAGCCTCCTGGAGATTGGTGGATATACAGGATGAATGCGGAAATTAATGTTCCAACATAATCTACCTTGCGATGCAATACTGTAACAATTTATTCTTTTAAACGTTTCCCATATCTCCAGATGCCTTGATGTACCTTAGGGGGTTCCTCAGCCTGATCCAAAGGGTGCTTCGAAGATCATATTATCTTGTGTATGCCTCCACAATATTTCTAAATACGCTATCAGCCAATCGCTGATGACTTAGATGATGATACAGACAGGCCACGGAAAGTCTACAGGAGGGAACAGCCAGTTCCAGAGGTTGTGCATGCCCAAGAAGCTGGTGCAGTTATGAGTAAGAACCTCAAAGACCGTCATAGACCTTCACTTTTTACTTTTTTGACTATATTATAAGATATAGATTAACTTAAGTGCTGTCGGGGGACATAATTAATTGTCGGAAAGGGTGATGCTGATGTAAAACCTTCACACTATTGTAAAATTAGATTCTTAAATTGTTGAAGGACAATAATTTGTAAATATATCTTCATACAATATGCTAGAACAGACCTAGACTGATTTCTGACATACTGGCAGCATTCTATATTACATATAACTCAACAACTGTGATGATCTATAATAGAGGGAAGATTGCACATCGATACTAAGCACATCGATACTAAGATACTTGGTTTTTAAACATTATTATTTTCATCAATATGGATATTAACCAATGACTGGAACATCTTCACTTAACTTCCTTTTGTTTGGGTCTGTCTTTATTGGTTTCAAGCACTGATCTATACATGGCCTGATTGCAACTGAGTGATCGCCTTGACGGCACTTGCTTTTCCCTGGAAATCTTCCAGGAAATGCCATCATAGGGGATTCCGCTGATACCTGCTGGTACACTGTGACTTTTGTATGTTGATTCACACAGATTCACGCTGTTCCCTCATTTGCATTATGTTTGTTTTGAACAACATAAGATACAGGAAGGTAGGACAGCGTGTCAATTTTTGCATCGACCCGGGTTCTTGTACAGTATCTTAGTTTCTTTTCTTCGTGTCCCAGAAGAGTGACCAGTTGATCATGACCAATTATTTAAGACCAAAATATATCATTAACCCCCTGGTGCTTGACGTATTATCGTAAAACTGGAAGATTAAAACGAATCAGGTTTTGAATTTATCCTACCTCGTCTTTTCGACTTTGGAATATTACGTGATATCAATTCTGTATGCCAGTCAGCGTGGCATACGGAAACTCAATGTTAAGCCTATTGGGTTTTATATTAGGGGTAGGATAATTGTACCCAACAAAGGAAGTTCTAGAAGTATCTGGTTAGCTGATTGCTAGGAACTAGTGAGTAGGTTTTCGATAAATGACCAACAGACTAGACAATACCCGCACTTTTTGATTGTTCATTTTCTATAAGCTTAGACTTGGGAAACCATGTGGAATATTCAAAAATGGATTAAAAAGCATACACACATTCATGTAATATCACGTATACAATGCATTAAGTCTCCATCAAACACCGTTAAAAAGACTGGACATCACAGGAGAAAATGCTCATAATTGTCAGCAAACTTTAAGGGTTATACGACGGTTCAATTTAGTGGGTTTTTTCGTTCCATTGACATTTTGTCGTGGTTGGAAAAAAATTTGACGTGGCATTGGGTCCAGAGGTTTGTCTTTATGGTTAGCCGTACCTGTTGTCAAGCGTGTTTAGTCCTTCTGGCACATGGGTTTTCAGTCGATGTATCCAATTAAATTTTATCTTGTTTCATAATCTTGTTGCTTTGTTGCACTCTGGGTGTCAGTATATATAGTCCAATATGTATACCTTGACGTCGTGAGTGCCATGGTGCGTTTCTTGGTTGAAGTGGTTTGGTATTTCGTTCTTGCTTGTGTGTTTCTTGATGCAGTTTAGGTGTTCTCTTATTCGTTCTTTGATTTTTCTTTTTGTTTGTCCGACATATTGCATGTTGCATGTTTTGCACTCTATGCAATGGATGACATTTGAGCTGTTGCAAGTGACGTTCCATTTTGTTTGGTGGGTTCTCGTTGTGCTCTTTGATGTTATGCTGCCTCCCATGTCTAGGAGATCACAATACTTGCAGTCTCTTTTGGTGCATTTGTTCTTGTCGTCTGCTGCTTCACTTTGTTCAGTGGGTTTGTTGTTGGTTTGTGGTTGTGCCTTATTTTTGCTGGTGTTGTCGATTGGTTGGTAGTTGGTGCGTGCTCGCACGAAATGGTCTCGGATGTTTTTTGGTCGTTTGTATCCCTTGATTATTGTCTTCTTATGAATCTCCTTGGTGGTTGTTGATCTTGCTAGGATGTCCCAGTTCTTGTCGACGATATCTCCTATGCTGTCACTGTGTGGTTGGTAGGTGGTTACCAGTACCATCTCGTTGTTGTTTTCTTTTTTAGGTTTTTTTTTCCGATTTAGAAGTTCCTTTCTGTCCTGGGTGTCTACTTTCCTTTTGCCATCCATTATAACTCTGTCAGGGTAGCCTTTGGCTTGGAACTCTTTGGTTTTTTCTTTGCAGTTTCTCTCATAGTCCTTGTCTTCTTTGCAGATTCTCCGTAGACATAGGAACTGAGAGTAGGGTAGACTTCTCTTTGTTGTCGGAGGGTGGGAGGAGTTATATTCCAGATAGGTGTTGGCATTGGTCGGTTTTGTGAAGAGGTCGGTATATATTTCTGGGGTTCCACTGTTTATCTTCACTTTTGTGTCTAGGAAGGATATTTCTGTAGTGGATTGCTCCATGGTGAACTTGATGGTTGCGTGGTTAGAGTTGAGTTTCTCCATCCATCTTTTGAGTTCTAGTTCCCCGTGTTCCCAGATGATGAAAATGTCGTCGATGTATCTGAGCCACAAACTCGGTCCTGTTTTGTTGTGGCTGTTGATGATTTTCTTTTCTAGTTGTTCCATGAAGAGATTCGCGTAGGAAGGTGCTAGTCGTGTTCCCATTGCTGTACCACTTATTTGGGTATAGTGGTTGCCATTGAATTGTATGTTGTTGTTCTTCAAGACCAATTCTAAAAGTTCTACTATTGAATCATTGCTTGGATTTAGTCTCTTGTCTCTTGTTTTGTCCAGTTTTTCTCGGATGGCCTCTATTCCCTCGTTGTTAGGGATGTTTGTTTATAGAGACCCCACGTCTAGGGTTGCCAGAATGGTTCCTGGTTTCGCTTTTCCCAATGATTCAATTTTGCAAATAAAGTTGTCTTTGACGTAGGATTCTATCTTTGGTACCAGAGGTTTGATGAAGTTGTCTACGAACTTGTAGATTTTTCCGTGGCGCAGTTGTTAGCTGACACCACTGGCCTTCCTGGAGGTGGTCGCTGAGGCTTGTGAATCTTCGGAAGAAAGTAGACATGTGGTGTACGCGGTTTGTCGGTTCGTAAGACTCCAGCTGTACGGTGGCTGATTTCCCCTTCGTTTGTCATTCTCTCTATGGTTTTTTCCACTTAGATGAATTTCCATGGTGGTGTCTCCATTTGTTGGAGTGTACACCGTGGTGTCCTTGAGTTGTCTGTTTGCCTCCTGTATGTAGTCGCTTGTATTCTGTATCACCGTTGCTCCGCCCTTGTCTGCTGGTTTGATGGTAACACTGTTGTCTCTTGCTAGATTTTTCAATGCTAGTTTTTGTTCTTTGCTGATGTTGTGTTTCATCTTCCTGGGTCATTGTTGTCTGCTTAAGTCGATTTCGTTTAAGGTGATGAAGCCTTCTAAGTTTTGTGAGCCATTCGGTGGTCTCCATGTGGATTCGCCCCGTAGTTGTTGATTCAAATCTTTGTCTTCATAGGGTGTCGTTGTGCACTTGACGTGGGTGTCTCTCGTCTTTGTGGCTAACGGTTGAAAAAAGCCCATGGTCTCCTTCTGGGTTGGTTGGGCTGTGTCGTTGTTGTTGAAAAACTGGCGGATTCGAAGCTTCCGATGAAACTTGTCTAGATCGATTTTACGGTCTCCTTGCATAGCCCCCCCCCCCCCCCCCCCTGAGTGGGGCAAAAGTTAAAACCTTTTTCTAGTATAGACTGTTCTACTCTTGAAATCTCTCTGTCGGACAAATTATCTACGAGGTTGTCTGATTTGGAAGGGTCGTCTGGGATCTTTACTGTTTTTGAAGAGTGTCTAGATTTAAAATGGTCTCTAGTGGGGGCAAGAACAGATGACACTGAAGGCAGAAAACTGTTAGTAGTTTTATTGGAAAGAGTTTTTTTCCAACCACGACAAAATGTCAATGGAACGAAAAAATACACTAAATTGATCATCCAAAACCCAGAGGAGTCGATGGTTAGAACGGCAAAATAGAGAAAACGACATCTACTATTTTTTCCAAGTGAGAAAATAAGGGGACTGCAATATCCTCCTCCAGAATGAAACTTCTGGGGGGAAGACCACAGAAGAAATACCTACCGCACCTTGCCTGACGAGACTGGACAGCAGTCGAAACCACAAGAGTAAATTATCTCCGCTACAGCGGGATTTTAACTGTTCTACACGAAGTGTAAGGATAGTCCAATAAAAATACACGGCATCTGATTCCTAGGTGCCTAAAAACAGTACATATACTGCCACTTGGGAGAGAATCTTCCCGGTGAAAAAGAGCGACTGAATAATCGCTGTTTAATCCATGCGTGAAACGTTTGGCACACCATAGAACCACACAGCGACAGTCGGGTCGAAGACCTGCACGCCGCACGGTTCTATTCACCGATGTGAGACCTGAAAACATAGCACAGATCTCTTAACCAATCAGAACAGCCGAAACACGGGGTATGCAGCTGAGGCCGCACTGTCCTCCGCCGGCCCTCTCCCCAGCTCTCTCTATTCCGTGGTCACAAGCGGGGGGTGTAGGAGTGTTTACTTGCTAATGCCCCAGTCACACTGGCGTAAAAAACGGCGTTTCTTCTACGTATTTGAAAGGATGCGAGTTCCGCGTATTTGGTACGCAAATACAACGCTTTTATATTTTAGTACGCAATCCAGTCCCACTGGCGTAAATTCTGGCGTATCTAGTACGTATTTTAGACGCATTTGGTACGGATTGTGAACGTTTCTATTTTCATAGCTTGTACGTTCTTTTACGTGTCTCAACGCTTCTCAACGCTGATCTACGCATCTGTATGCATTGCGGCGTTTTACCGCGTTCATTTTTAAACTCATTCTGAAACCGCGTTTTTTCCGCATTTTGTTTACGTTCGTTTACACATTTCGGCTTGCGTCTACGCATCTCCGCGTTTTCCCGCGCATCGCCGCGCATTTGTAGATTTCAAAATGTGTTGAAGCACGTAGAAGTGCGTACACGGAAAAACGCCGTTTTTTACGCCAGTGTGACTGGGGCATTAGCCTGGTCTACCTACATTATACGGCGTTTCAATCTGACGGTTCTGGACACTGTTTCTGGCTTTTAGGACCACCCGCCATCTATTTGCCACCTATTTGCCACTTTTGAGTTTAAAATGACAGTAATAAATTTTCCGTTCACAGCACGGTCTCATATTGAAATATGAGACCGTGCTGTTGACGAACAATTTATCAATTTTTCAAAGTGAAACATTATAAAAGTATACAACGCTATACTATATACATGGTATATTAGATCAAAACACAATGAGAGCTTATGAAGGGTAGCCCCTGAAAAGCCTTTGTGGGGTGGGTGGGAGGTAAAAGATGTTCAACAATTTCAAACTACAGGAGCGAATGGTCACGTGATGATACACGTCAGAGTCTCTGTCATTTGATACTCCATAAGTCCGGTATATGTCTCTGTAAGCACTGCCGCGCTTGGTTTGACAGCCATTACTCCTTCACATGTTCGTTATAATGATTGGTCTGCGGTGTCAAATTCTTGAATCTGTATTCAAATTTGCCAGGTGTAAACTCGGATGTAGGGTGCATAATCATTTGTATTCCCATTGTGCAATTTAGCGCTACTTTATACCTATCTACCTCACCCATGAATTCAAACCGAGCATATATAATCTGCGGGTGCCGACGGTTCCTATGATGCTCAGTCATGTACATTCATTTATTCGCTGGAGAACAGAGCCTTTCTCTTATCGACGGTGTTTTTTGCATTAACCTTCTCCACACATAAAAACCTCACCAGTGTATCTATTGGAAAATTCAGCCGGCTGCAGTCTAGGGAGGTTTAATTTTCAGGAAAGACCCTATGTTGCAGCATCGCTATTTTCTCAGGCACTTTCAATACAAAGATAGGAAGATCAGTTGTCAAGTGAAGATGGTCAATGTTTTTGGGGTCGCAGATTATGCACTAAGACTAAATCTCCTGAAGACGGATTTTACAGTGACGACATAATCGTTGGAGATTTTGTCGTCAGGGGAAAGTCCTCATTATCGTGATTATTTAGACAAGATGAAATTGATGGACCGATGCGACCACATTGTATTTGATTCATGATATTTCTATCCACATAAGGACCAGAAACAACGACCAATGAGTATAGTGCCGAATACGGGAGAACTCGCCCTGAAACGAACTCGCCACGTTTGTTAAACTCGCCCCGAAATGAACTTTTATTGAAATCGCCCTGCTGTGAATACTCCAGCAGTAACCTAGAGTATATTCAAACTTATGACAAACGCTTTGTTACAACAAAGACATTTACCCAGTCGCATTTATGTTGTATGCATCTCTATATGGGGCTCAGCCATGTTTGGGGCGAATTCTCCAGTAACCGTAGTGCCTATATGTATTTATATAGGCTCGTAAGGACAGGAATTTCCCATAATTTAAACAGGTAAGTATTCGGGTGATTATAAACAATGCCTTACGAGTTGATGAACGGGGCAAAGCTCTGATAGCCATTACAATGTTTCTATCAAAAATGTACAACAGTACAGTTATTACCTACTATATCTAAAACGGTAGAATTCCGTCGAATCCGCTAGAAGTTGCTCCCGCACATAGAGACATAGTTAACCAGACCTAGGGCTGGAGACTGAGGAGCCACAAGAGTGAGAATCTCGTGCAGTGTCAAACTCAAACCTGCACTTCTTTTTTCCAGATCGGTACACAGATGTACTTCTATCTTTAAGATTTGTTTCTAGCTGTACTGAAAACATAATTTAGAACTGTAGTTTTCCGATCTCTTTGCTCTGAGATCAGCCGACGAGATTGAATTGCGCTGGTAGTCGGTAAAATCGGTGTCACATGAAATGATGGTCGGGAACTAAATGATGGTTCTAGGTATTAATAGTAGGGGGCACCACTTAGTGCTGTCCCTCTATCTTTAGGGGGACAGCACTAGCAGGGAACGTACCTTGAACAGACTGAGGGAGGTGGGGGGGGGGGGGGGGGGGATACGACGCGACGAAGTCGCTAGTAGGTAATATACCACGCCCCAAAACAAAGATGGCGTTTTAAAGGTGTATCCTGCAATGCACAGTGGCGCCATCTGGTGATTTTCAAAATTCAAAATTATCAAATTAATCAGGTTCCCTTGACTTGTTCTAATACCAAATGAGGGAAATATAAGATATTATCCAATTGGATCTAACCCAATAGGTAGACTTGCTCAAGTCTCTGATTATGAACATTCAAGAAATGATGGAACACCATAAGAATAAAGTTCATTAAAGTATGTATCCTGACCCATGAGTATGTGACTGGCCCATGAATCAAACCTGTATCCTAACGAGCAGGGTAGCTGTAGGATGCAGGGACTGGAACCAGTCTACCAAATAGGTAAATTAAGCCAATTAATACTAGAATAATTTATATAGGAAATGCAACGAAAAATACAGTTTTCTTCAATCCTTTCGAAAACAAGGATGGTGACCTAAAACTTAAATCTATATGATATTCCGCTTTAGTAATATCCGGTGAAAGTTTGAAGAAAATGACATGAGTTTAACTATGTGATATTCAACTTTTTGAAATTCCTCTATATTCTTTTATAATATCATCATGATATCAATCTCTAAATCAAAAATTAACACGGTGACCCGCCAATTTTCAAGTCAGATATATGTTCTACAACACTTAGAGAACATCATGTGAAATTTTCAGGAAAATAACATGGGTTTTAAATTTCAAGCTAAATCGTCCGATATGCCTTAAATATAAGGGGCCTGGAAAATGATAGGGGTTAGGCGATTTATTATATGATATCTACGTAAATATCATTGGAAGTATAACTATTCCCTTATAGATAGGTCAGACTGGTATTAACATATCTTCTGCAACAAAGGGCTTTTTATATCGTGGTTGTATATTGAAAGGCAGGTGCTTAATAATGAGATCTATGCTTTGAGTAGAAGATAGTAAACAATGTTTAGCTGGTTTACATTTATTGGCGTGACTATTCAAACATCTGCTTCGCCCTTTTGTCTTTCGCTTCCAATGTTGCGGATATCCAGGGATTAGGCGTGGGTGTCATACCAGAAGCTTATTGCGAGGAAGCAGGTGAATATTGGAGAGACACGGGAGGTCATACAATTATGCTATGCATCTGAGCTTGATTGATATCGTTTCTCTAAAACACTGTATCGCAGGGTTATGAAAGCATTTGACTACCATTGCAGCCTAGAAATATATTTCCAGAGAATCTTTGCATTAGAGATTTTTTCCCACCATAGTCTTTTTAGGCAAGGGAGTATTATTTTTCTATACAGGCGTACAGATATACCTATATATAAACTGATGTATATTGCTGACTACCGGTATCATCATAATAAGATCTTTTATAGTCGAGCTAGTTTAGTCTCATTGACGGACTACCTTTGATGTTAGATGCAGAAGATGTGACTTTTCAGGATATACTCGGAAGAGAACCGCTTCTTGGTCTCATGTAACTACTTAGACCGTGTTATATAAGAGGTAAACGAGAGTATACTGGACTTATGATGACAATACTAGCAGTTGTAACAATGCACAGCAAATACTTTACAACCATACCATATTGTAAGCAGCCTAGCTAGGTTATTGGTATCTATCAAATCAGCACTTAAGTAGATGGGAAAAAAACAGCAGCGACTAAAGCATTCTAGTGCAACGACCAGGAGTGCCACAAAGTTAAAGTTCTCAATGATTCAGCATACGACCTCCAGTTATACTAAGTCATCACCCATGTACAGGTAGACAAAGATAAGGGATCAAAGTGTGGAGACGGAGTATGTGACCCTACGGTAACACAACCAGAACTGAAAACCTGAGTGTTTAATCCTGGTCAGGGGTTGTTTACTCATCGCTCATTGGTAATTAAAGACGCTTTTCCCCAGTCAGTCCTAGCAACCTGCTGATGACGTTGCGATGTCGACTGAGCTCTGGGGCGCCGCTCTGTTTTCACAGGGACAGGCCATAGCATATGGGGAAGGGAGAAGCAGTTCTTGTACAAGCAAGGGATTGGCCATTTGGTCAACTTTGGGGGACTGCCATTATTTGGGTTGGTTTTTCTGGCTTTAGACCATTCGTCTGCCACCATGTGAGGTATGTGACCTACTTTCCAGCCGTAGAAGAGATCGTATAAGGTTGTGGTTTCGAATCTATACTAAATTCTCATCTGGGACCTGTTTCAGTAGTTTCGTGACATGTCTAGATGGCGTCTGTGACACCATATGGACAGATCACAAGATTGCAATCAATGACACGCGGAGTTTCACTCACTTCTCTTAGGAATAAAGCAATGACACTTTAACATGAGTAGGGGATACATATAACCTATAATCGTTCCAAATATGAAGAAGATTGGGCACTCTGATTTTCTGATATTTGCTAGTCTTTTTCCGCTGTTGCTTGCACTGTTGGTGCCGCTGTTGATGTCTGTCTAGGCCTTATGTCATGAGCCTACTGAAACAGGTCCCAGGTGTTGTTGGGACGTGCTTACAGCCGTCACTCTGTTTTGGGTTATTTTTAACCCTTTTTTTTGCGGAATAAAGCGAGAAAGGTTTTCCTCTTTTGTGGTGCCTAACACCGTCTGTTTTGCTCTCAGGCATCTACTATGGGGTTAAGTTAGAGGTTGCCGTTGGGTGTGGAGTTGGTGGTTTACAAATTTGTTTAACCGGCAACTGCACACGGGGAACGTGGAGAAGAAAATTTACAAAGATCAGGGATCAGCTGACTGCTATACACCAATCTCTCCGTTCTATTTCTGCCTTCAAACCAATAATAAACGACCAAGTAGAAAACGTTTGTGGTTAAACTATCGGGATGATATGCTTTTACATGGGACTATTCATACTGTGTAGAACACGAATACCATGACTGCTGCAATAGAAGCACTTAATTAGTTAACAAGAGTTAGCTCCTCTCTTATATTATTGTATAGATTAGTACAAAAATAATAGATGACAATTGTAACATAAATAGACTATACATGAACTACACATATTCTATATATGAAAATTATAAAAAGAGTATTATGCTTCCAGTAGTTCCGTATAGAAATTGGGCGCATACCTGCCTTTAAGCTGATCTTTCTTAAAAGATTGTACATAGACGATTCTATCATCAAATCCTTTATGAAGCAAAAAGTCCAAGATGTATGGTAATTTCTTTATCAATTTGAACCTGTTCGCTTTATACATTGTTTCCGAATCTAATAGTTTCAACCATCCCTCCTCTAGATCCTTACAAAAAGTGTTATAAGCAATTTTGATGACTTAAGAAGAGAAGGTATGAATACACATTTGTATATACGAACTGCTACTTAATGTTGGCACGTATGGACTTTCTTCTACTTTTGTGATTAAATCAATGTATTCATGTGTGTCTAATCAAGCATCTTCTATCGACTCAAAACCCATACGTATCACAGAAAACTTTATAAGCATAATCAGTTTTCAGAAACCTTGTTTTTCTCAACAGAGGAAAGCTGAAAAAGAATCACTCAGCGGACAGCTCAGGGTGAAAACATGAGCCACTGAGAATTCACACCGCATTTCACGGTATTTGCATCGATGACCCTCACCTCCAGACCGATTGGCCTCCTGTCGCCTGTGTTATATCTCAATAAACACGCAACAGGTCTATTCTAAAGTGGGATTCACACGATGGGATTCATGTACCTCACAGGGTGTTTTCCTGAGACAAATCCTGCTGAGATTCTATACTGGAACACAATTTCTACGTCTAAATTATAGGGATTCATTTCCATGAGACATGTTTTCCTCCCTGTATTTGTTAAAGACAATTCCCCCTATAAAAGGAACAAAATCGCATGAGATTTTGAGCCCTGTGAGGTACATGAATCCCATCGTGTGAATCCCACTTTAGGCGGGATTCACACGTAGAGACCAATGTTCCTGAGACGCGTGTACATCACATTTTTCCCTAGTCTCAGATAATTCTCCTTTTGTCATTAAATTCTCATGGTAAGGTCACAAGAAAAAAAGGCAAATCTTTTGCAAAAAGGATGGAAAAAACTGGAACATAGTCTCAAGCCGGGAGACAAACCAAGTGAGAAACGCAAGGATCTGCGAAATCGCTAAACACTAATACTTTTAATATTTTCGAAAAAGCCATCGCATGAACCATGCGAGCACCAAGCGAATTCCATGCGATTGCCTGATCCACTGAAGCGATTTTTCATGCGAATTTCATGCTGTATCGCCTATTAAACTGTCTACCAGTCCAGAGCAGGGACAAATAAAGGGTTCTGGAATTTGAGGAAAAAAAACAAAAACAACCGTGAGACATAAGGATAGAGACAATATGCACGACAAAAAAAACCACGACACATTATTTACATCATTGACATCATCATAACGAATTGAAGTTTCGATTTCGCACATGGGGAAGAGTGATGGTTTGGGAAATGATAACTATAATTTTGTACAAAGTGGTCTTTTATAACACTGTAGTTCAAAAGGTATGAAATGCAAAAATGAGATTACTTTGAAGGAGAGAATGTGAATAGTGCAACTGTTAGAACTGTAATATAATGCGATATATATAGTGGATATTTCAGTTTTACATTGTGTGGACTGCGACTATCATGTGGTTCTAAGATAAAATGTATATACCTTACTGGTACATACTCACATACCGCGTTTCCTTCGATAAAAATATTCCACGAGCTCGCAGAGCGAGTGGAATATATTTATCAAAAGAAACAAGGTACGTGAGTATGTACCAGCAAGGTAATACATTTTTATCTTATTATATACCTTCAAATATAAGTATTTGATGAATTACAGGTATATAATAACATAAAGAGTTACCGTGTAATTGAATTTGAATTTCAAACTACACCATTTCGTGGCAGCTGTGGGTGTGAAGTAATTCACTGATATCGAAAAAATACCCAGGTTTCAACCTTTCTGCAAATATGGATATGTAAAGGCAATACGTGAATTCCATACTTGCCTTGCGATGAAATTCCCCAATAAAACAATGACAAGGAAATAAGACAATAATTATGTACATGTGCTGTTCTTCCTCCTTCATGTGTTTAAGCTCCAGAATGTACACGTGACCGGACAAAGGTTTTGGTATGTTTTTGATATGAAACGCATCCTATTCAAATCTTAATTGAGACGGTAATTTGCGTTCATGAAGATCCCTTTTCAACTTCACAGAGTAAAAAACATCGTTAAATAATCCACAACGCTTTAGTTTTAAGTCAGACGTATCAATTTCTCGTGTTTAAATTTGTAAAACAGTATTTGCATCGGTAACAGCACATTGTGCCTCACACAGAAAACATGAGGACATTAATTGATTTATAATTATAATAATAACCATTTAGAATAATGACATGTAACTAAGAATACTCCAGTATTATCAAGAAACGTCACGAAATTTCATACAATTGTTTATATGGCATGAGTTGTTTTCGAGGAATAATATCACGAAGCGGAGCTGAGTGATATCTGTAGCAGAAGACAACGAACCCCGTCACATGTTTTTAACATGTGGCAAATAAAAATATTATTGCATAACCGCGGCATACAGTCACTCCATGATAAGTCTATGGAGATTTATATGAGGGGTAGGATATTAACCAATACTACCTTTGTTTCTAGTTTAGGTTAGTTATCAAATGTGGCGAACGTACAATGGTAGCTCGTAGGTAGAGGTGAATCATTATACATTGTGGTAATCTATGTAGACAACGCCGGGAGTTCTTGAACAATACCGACAACATACATATCCCTAAAAGGAGTCCCTCAATACCCTTCTGGCTTCACCTACTGTGTTCCAACCGAGTTAGGATCCAACCCGCTGCCTATCACTTCCATGAGAACCAATGGGAACGTTGCGTGGGCCCTGACGTCAGCGTAGTAGGCGTGGCCTTCCCGAGTATATAGCTTGAGCAGCTACAGGTGGGATAGTGTCAGTGAGCTGCTCACTAGGTGGGGTATCTGAGCATAGTTGAAGGCTTAGTTGTGAGTTGCTCTTTCCATCACTGCCGCCCTTAACTCCCATACGCTGTCGGCTCACCCAGGGACACCACACCTCTCACAGGTTGTATTCCGACACTAAGCAACTGCGGAACGAGGGAAGTAAAACGGATCGGATTGCTGTGAGCACAAAACTATGCGGGCTTTGAGTTCTAACTCAGGAATGTTGCGGGGAATGATGCCCTTGGCCATATTGAGCATTGCTTTGTTGGTCACCATCGGACTGCCCACCAGTGAAGGCCTTGTGCCCGGCGACTTTCGCTCAGGGGAGGAAGGAATCGGCTCAGATGAGAAGTACCCCGAACTGCGACAAAACCCGATCATGGACGACTTCGGTTACAGCTATATACAAGAAGGCTACCCGGTAAGTTCTGAGCACGTAGCGGGGGTTTCTTTTGATAGTTTTTTTGGTTTTTTTAGCAAAAAAAAATAGTGAAATAGTATATCGGCGTTCTTCTTCGCACCAGTCAAAATAAGTGAAAACTGGACGTATCACAGATATCACAGTATGGCAGATAAAGCAAGTTGCGACCATACAGTTCCTTTTATCGATCTTCAATGAGTCCTTTTTGTGGTTAATAGTCTATATGGCGCTGCACCCACTGCCTCCGATTCACCACGCTACACCTCCCGAAACATAACACGTAAAGCCATTTTCCACTGGCCGATTGTCTATCACTGTCCTGTTATTTGGAACCGCCGATCAAACTTTTCTGTACAGTGAATGGAAATATAACCTGTAGAGAAATGCTCACCGATCAAGTGTGCATAGATTATGCAATAACGCCAGCACCGACGAAATTGGTCGATGACACACAATCAAAAAGCTTTGATTCTATCGCTAAACCTGATTTGAAGGGAAAACCGAAATCAATTTATATATATATATATATATATATATATATATATATATATATATATATATATATATATATATATATATATATATATATATATATATATGTCCTGTACTGCATGAAGGATGCATACGCGCTTATAAGAATATTTCACAGGATCTTTACTTTAAGGTTAATTGTACACGAGGCAGCTGGCTTACCCCTATCGCTAACACGACCACACTTAAGAGAATTGGGTCTTGCGCGTTCAATTTTTGCTAACGCTGTTATTGCAACTGAGAGAGCGAAAGAGGAAATTACACAGGATCTTTACCGTTACCTCGTCATTAGATATCATTGTTGTCTAGGTAGTATTCTCAATGGGATTTTACTTTAGAGTCTTTACTTCGGACTTTGGTTCACGGCGTTAAATGGATAAACCCAACACCGCTTCATGTACAAACGGACACAACTACCAAGGGAGTCGATAGAGAAATGAAAATCGCGCATTTAATTACACTTGTTACAATACCACTTGGAGCTAAAATGTTTCACCCGAGAGTTATCATCAGACTTAATTCTTTTATCTTGACTTGAAATAGACCTGTCGAAATCTAATACCGCACCAGTCTAATAACCTTTATACACCTAAAACGATTATCATTGTAAAAGGAAATCACGAAATATAAGTCAATACAACCTGGACTTCCACAAAGGGAAATGTCTTTTGGATTCTAATTTTATAGCACTGATGGAACAGGGTTTGTGTTAAATATTTCAGACAAGAGGGAAATCTATAAATTTCATGTATTACAAAATGATAAGATAAAGCTTGGGTAAGAGTTTAGATACCCTTTGATGCGAAGTAGTATAATTTCGTCTGCCAGAAACTCACTTTTAATATCCTGGTTCAAATCAGTGCTCAAGTGCCAGTCCAAGGTTTTTGCCTATATCTTTTGTAACCAAACACTATTTTCCATAAGCGAAGTCAACGCTTTCTTAATCGATTTTGTCGTCAGTCTTAATTTCTTAATATTTCCCTTTTATGGCGAGAATATTTCACTCGCCGAATCCATCCGGAAATTATAGGATTCTCAATGCCTAACGATAAATAACCTTTGTAGATATTTAAGGATTTAATGTCAGCTTCATGGTGGCTGTCTACTTATACTCATAAAGTGGAATTCACGCGGAAGGATTAATGTACCACACAGGGTATTGTCTGAGATAAATGCTGCTGAGACTCTGTACTGGAAAACAATCTCCTCATCTGAATGGTAGACTTCCATTTCCCTGCTACAAGATGTCCCCCTGCAATTGTCCGCGACAACTCTCCCTAATGAGGTACATAATCTCAAGAGATTCTGATTTTCGACACGTTTAAAGGTTATAGGGACAAATGGAATTACTGCTGAGTTGCCTACTTAAGTGGGATTTACACAATGGGACTAATGTACCTGAGACAGGTCTCAGAAAATTCTTTTCTGCTAAAACAATCTCATGGCAGCTTTGGCCGGTCTCAAGGATCAATGATGAAATGGATTCACATGGAGGAACACACCTAGTACATAATCTCAGACAAAGTTACAGTGAACACTCCCTCTAGGACTTAAATGCCCTTGAGGTGACGGGTGTTACAAACATGTAATCATACTTGCTGACCTCCTATTGGCTAATATAGAGGAAACTCATGAAAGTCTAGGGTCTGAGCTCGTATCCCATTGAGTTTGAATCACATAGTAATTCACAAGGCGAAGCCGCGTGAATTGCTATGTGATTCAAATGAGATGGGATCGAGCTCTGACCCTAAACTTGAATGGGTTTCTGAATTTATCTCACCCTTAATATTGACTAATGGGCTAACATTTGTGACAATATCCCCCCTTGGATATTTTTCCTATATATCTAATGGGTGTTAGATACGAGCTTCCAATGTTAAGTCTATGGAGAATATCTGGGATGAGATAAAGCGCCAGATCCAATAAGGCGACCAAGCGAATGAGTCTGGGATCTATGCGACTGTGCGAATTCCATGCGATGATATTCAATATATTGAATATTATTGCAAGGCTTTCGCATGTCCATGCGAACGTCTGCGAACGTCTGCGAACCCAAATTCACATGAAAAATCGCCTTAGTGGATCTTGCGCTTCAGGCAGGTACATAGTATGCGACTCCGCAGCAGGTCCATTTGTATCACTGAAATGCCCAAGTAAATTCTAAACGTGTTTAAAATCAAATCTCATGGGATTCTGTATCTGGTTAGGGGTAATTGTCGGATAATTGTGGGAGACAGGTACATGAATCCCACCATGTGAAGGGAGTCAAAACTCGGACAGAGAAGTACAGGGTACAACTATGAGTTAAGAGAAGACTGGTTGTAATGACATCAGGACGAGTGTATACAAGCCACCTGGCGCCTTGCTGTAAGCTGAGCTTGCAAGCTCTCAACCATGATCAAGTTTTGAATCAACAGCCAATGAGGGGTGACTAGTCTCTTTCTGGACTGCCACCATGCCAGTGAGGGCACTCCTGACACAAAATACTTGGAATGTCATTGTTGGAGTACACTGCCTCAATTTGGGCAGGTTAGAAACTTGAGCAAGTGAAAATAAATGTAAAAATGTCATTCACTACATGGCGGCCATATTGTAAACACCAGGACACGCGGGAGCTGCTACACAACGGTGACTGTTCCAATTAAGTTATTTTGTTCACTAATAAATATGAACAAGCCAAAATGCTGTAATGGAGCTCCCTCAATCTCTAGGAAAAAAGACAGATCTGATTCACATAGAAGGATACATAGTCTCAGACAAAGTACGAATAGTCAACTTTTTACTCTTCGCACCTACGGATATAAAATTTCAGAATTATACATGTTCATAAAAGATATATGAGGTATATGAGGTGAAAGTTAAATGATAGAGACTCTAGAAACTCTGTCCGGTAAAATAATGTCAAAGTTACATGGTAAGCCTCAGAAGTGTTGGACTTTTTGTTTCCCTATTCCTATATACATGTACTTTAAACATTTTGATGAAAAGGGATATTTGTTTACCTGCGATAGTCCAAGATCCAATGGCCACCCATATCGAGTAACTACAACATCTATGTTTTCGCCCACCCCATCGATGTAGTATGTTTACGTTTGGCATGTTTCGGAATCCTGGCGATTGGAACCTCAATGAATATGGCTACCATTCGAGCTATTTTGCATAGTCCAACATGAAATACTTCCATACTTAGTTGTAATATACTCTTTGCTGCTACGGGTAGTTTTTAAAACATCTTGGAAGGCCTGAATCGCTACTATCTGCCATTTTAAAATTCTACAATTTTAGCTTTTGGTCACGTGTTAACCTGGGTAAGAAAACTTCAACCTAAGTAAGAAAACGTCAACCTAGGTAAAGAGAATCAAGTTACTACAACCCAAGAAGTGGTATGTAAAGCCTGTTTCCATTAGCCGATGAAAATGGCATAGACTTTTTTAGTTCCCCTAAAGGTCGGTTTGTGAAACTTAAACCGTGAGGTAGCAGTGGATACTTTCAGAAATACTTTCAGCCTCGACTTATTTGGTGGGTGGTGGTGTTATTACGTATTTGTTGCCAAATTAGTCAGTTACCATTTTAAATGCCTGGCCGTTTCCATTCACCGATCTCGTGTCAGTGGTTCCTGACTGCAGATCAATGCGCAATAATCGATCAATGGAAACTCAGCACAGTACACTGTGGTAGATTTCTTTTGGATTCTAATGTGTCGTCTACACCTGCCGATGCAAACCCCACCGATTATATGCTCCCGTACAAAGTCGGTCGGTGGTCCTCCTTCAAAAAATGTCTGTTCACCTCAAAGCATACACTCTATTTACACATGACAACAAATGATGTCTTTGATGCGCACCAATTATTCAGTATGTATAGAACCTAACTAGCCTGAAGATATTCCCTAAATCAACATAGAAGTCGATAGATCTGAAGAAAAACCATGTCATTATCTATATAATAGCTAGGGACAAATGGTATGTTCAATGAATGAGTGTGGAATTATAGATACAAAAATCTAAAGGTTTTTGATATATTCAGTCTATAGATCGTTTTCTGGAACCTACTTGCATCCAGTCAACTTGCCCTTTCTGCAACTGCTTGTCTAGCCTAGAATCCAAAGATATCAAGCACCGATGGGTCTTGAGGTATTTCAGTTTCGAGCGATTGATCATGATCAACTGGGCATGCCTCTTAAGACCCTGACACTCTGCATCTTTTCGAATATCACAGTGAATAGCATGCAGGTAGTGAAGGGATAATCTTTTTGCAGCAGGCTGAAAGTCTATGTGACAACTCTAATCTTTAGGCACCTTATATAGCGGGCGTGAGCATACTCTAATTAGGTCTAATAAAGTGGGATTCACACATAGAAATTGACGTACATGCAATAGGTGTTCCTTACACCTTTCCCCATGTCTCAGACAATTCTGTCGGTACAAATATTTCAAGGCAAGGTGCCAGATATTGCCAGTCTCGAGGAAAAATGATGAATTGGATACACTTGCTACATAGTCTCAGACAAATTCCCTCACCCTTAGACTTGAGTGCTTGAGATGAAGAGCAGGAGAAACATGTGATCCTGCTTCCTGGTTTCCTCGAAACTCTGGATCCCTGTATCACAACTACAAGGGATTCTTCAGCATCCTTCCTCTTGTCTTGGTTGATGTACTATCGTAAAACCGGATGAGTTTTAATCTGGGCTCCCGTATGCGACGACTGGAGTTTGGCGTAGTGATATCACGAGGCGGAGCCAAGTGATATCCGGAGCCAAAACTCCAGGAGTTGCATACAGGAGCCCAGATTAAAACGAATAAGGTTTTGATTTTATCCTTCCCCTGTGAACTATATTTTTATGTGAGGATAATAACAAAAAACACGATAAAAACTTTCTGAAGTCCTTCATATAGCTCTCCTTGCTGCTCTGAAGGCGCTTGGAACTACTTTCAGCTGCTGATCTCTGATTGGTCCATTTTTTGTACGCTCCTAGGAGCGATTTTTTATCTGTATGCGACATACGGGCGCATACGGAAAGTCAATGTTAAGCCTATGGGATTTTATATTAGGGGTAGGATAAAGGATGGCTTCACGTGGATCGAAGTTGGGGGTATAGGTCTGGTGCCCAGATCTTAAATGACTCTGACCAGGCTGAACTGATTGAGGAGGGGACAATAGGCTTGCTACCAGGAGTTGGTTCATAAAGTTTCCATTGGCTAACTATTCGGCACAGATATGCAGTCGGGAACCATCGATACGTTTTTTTGGTTTACCAACATCAGATCGGATACAAGACCTGCAGAGAATGCTCACCGATCAATTCGTCAAAGATTAAGTAACAATACAAATTAATTCTGTGCCACCGACAGACTCTCAGGGTAATTCAAAGCCTTGAAATATCATTAGTTTTTTCTTGTGGTATCATCTATTAGTACAATTCACTTATATAGCATATCACGAGGGAATGTTAAGTCCTTTATATATGGTCGTTAAATTTGCATAAATTTATTTTAATTCAATTTCTGCCAGCCATCGCCGGTCGATATCACAGTGAAAGGATTTCCCTTAAACAAACAACAACATGCGATGATAGAATTTAATAGAACTAGTAACCTGTGTCCTCTGATTTAATGCATGTTCCTCAATGTCGGCGCATAGAGAATGACTTCGCAACTAAAACTAATGATGTAGGCATCATGTAGTATTATTATTAACTTTACATATGGTATCTACATCAACGGGTATCAAATAAGGGTAAATGAGTATAACGTTTACCGTATAAAGAGGAATTATCATCAGAACAATGCGTTACCTTGTTGCAGGAGTATCTCATATATTCATAAACAAAGTTCTCTATTTTGATTAGCTCGTGGTTTTGTTAAAACATAGAATATAACTGAAAGGCGATGACCGGCGGCAGTTTAAAACCAGTAGCAAATGGTGTGGTCATCACTAATGAATGAGCGTGGAATTATAAATAAATGATAAAAAGGTTTGAGTTCTATTCAATGTGTCATTTACTGTGCACAACGGGTCCACTTGCACCTGGTCAACCTGGTGTCTTGCTAGCTATTTCCACAACTGCCTGTCTAGGATCCAAATGCATCAAGCACCGATGTGTCAATGAGATATTTCTAGAGATTGATCATGGTTAGCTGGGCATGCTTCTGAGACACTGAGACACAAGCCTACTGCTCCTTTCGCAATGTCACAGTGCTAGCACGCAGATGATGACGGGTTACTTTTTTTGCTACAAGCTCAAAGCATATGTGAACACTCTTACCTTTAGACAGTGTATGAGCGTGCGGCCCACGCTAAAAAATAATTAATCTTTGGCAAGCACTTTGTGCATTAGCCTCCGGCTCCGTGGCTCCAGTTATTCCGCACATTAAAACGTATGGTCAGCCAGGGATTGTCTCACAGAAATGTCCTAGTAAAACCTATGGCTTGAACTGCTGAACTGCTCTTTTGAATAGCCTTTTTTGTGTTTATAATTTTTATTGCATTCTGTTGGTGTTACATATCTCTCATGAAATGATAAAAATAATTATTTCCAGTCACGAGTAAACTTCGACATTTCAATCAACGTCAAGAGCAATCGGATGGATATTGTAAACTGATGTCATATAACATTATGGATAATATAATATGGGTATAAGTAGTATACTTCTATCATTAAAAGGCATAGTTAATACCTGAAACATAGAATGTAGGCAGAATTTCATAAAATCTTTGTGGATTCACATATTTTATCAGATGCACAGATCTCTGCATTTAAGGAGATCGTAGGTACAGAAGACTAGATTACTGAAATATAAGGTCTATTCAAGAATGGAATATATATAAAGATACAAATTCAATTCCGTAGATTTCCATTGTGTACACGTAAATTAATTTAACCTCTTTGTAGTAGGGAATCCTCCATGATTTCACCTCTCACTCTCGGTAATTTACACGGGGGAACTAATTGATCTTTGGGAATGATCCTTTCAGCGCCTTCCTTTTGGCATTAAAAGTTCTCATTGTTTAAATGGAATCCTGGTCTTTTAAAGCACGCTTAATCGAAGTCACGTTTCCGAGGTGCTTTTCCCAAAGGATTGATTTAAGAGTCACGGTAATCCTTCCGTACATGTGAATATGGTTAACAAGAAAGGCCACTTACATTTGCCTCATGTATTTTTCTGTTTGAACATTCTGTCTTTGTACAGGAAAAACATTAAGGGCGGCAGTTTTCTCTTAAAGTGCAAGAGTATTTGGCATCGGTGGTCTTCATTATTGAACGTTTCCCCAGAACAATGATTCTTTTTCTAAACGAATAAGAGATAGACTATGGAAATCCTCTCGAAAATAGCGATATTGAATGATGCTTTATTGCCTATTGTGAGGTCTTCATTAGACTGAAATTGTATGTACATACACGATATTAACTGGTTTCAGATACGAGCGGTCGTAATCTCCGAGAACTAAGCGCGTGGTAATATCCGAACAAATGCGGCGGTATAATACTTAGAGTTTTGTCCGTGGAGATTACGACCGCTTTTATCTGAAACCAGTTTATATTCCATGAATCATTTGACAGCATTTCAGATTCAAATTAGGAAAGAGAAGATAAAATGACCAACTATGTTCTCACGCACGACTCTTTTACACGAGGGACCTTTCCCCCGTAACAACTCAAGGTCGACCTTGTAACACACTCGCTAACGCTTGTGCAATACTGAATGTCGACCATTACTTGTTTACGACCTCTTGCCCACAAAACCATCGTTCAGGTACATCTCACGAACGAAGCAATTGTGTATTTGTCTTTCAGATGACTCAAGGCAACGAACTGAATGAAGCGGAAGGGGAAGACGAACGTGAACCTCGCACCAAACGAGAGAGATGCTACTGTGACCTTGACCTTTTCTGCAAACGTTTTGGATGTCGGAGGCGGAAGCGGGTTAGCGCCCAGCGCATGCGTAGTGAACCCAAACCAACGTCACAGAAGACGGACTTGATCTTACGTCTGGTGAGAAGACTATCACAGAATGCCAGAAGATATCGTTCACAGCCTGAATAAAAGAACTTCACTCTGTTACTTACCGTTCTTACGACATAAAAGCTCTTGGTGATGCTTTAGCCCTACACGCCTGCACAACGAGGTGGCCTTGATCAATATTATTAAGTACGTACTAAATAGAATGGTCTCAACTGAGTATTTTACATTTCTGGGGAAGCATGATTAAGGATATTCGGGGCAGAGGTATGATATCACAGAATACTAAACAGAGCATCTGTAAAATGCTTTAGAAACTACGCAACCATGAGCTTTCAATTCCCCAGCTTACGTATGTTTGTTTTCTTATTGTGGCCTTGGCGATTTTAGAATATTGGCAATTTTAGAATTTATCATGATAAGCAATCCTACGAAAAACCTGCAGTCAATCGAGAGGCCATTTTAACATATTGGAATATTACACCAACTTTTATTATCTAGGAATGATGATAAGCTTTAATCAACAATTGACTTGTATATGTTCTGGAATTGTCAAACCGATAATGAATAAAAGGATGAATCGTTTTGCCTACAAATATAATTATATTCAGTATTAGAAACTCGAGACCCAATTCTTATCAAAATCAATCAGTATCAAGAAAACAAGGCGATCTTTCCTAAATGTTTTCTTCATTGAGATGGAAAATAATGTTATTCATCATTGCACATTTTCAAATGTAGATCCCTTATATTAGGTTACACATTTATCATGTTGTTGTCTAATATAGAGATTTATGTTGCGTTTGGTGTTTGTATACATCTACCATGAATCATAAGTAAACAGACAAACTATATTCAGGGAGTAACCTTTCATGATCAACCGTAAGCAATGATTGTATAATACTGTAAATAAACTTCTGCAAGTCCTGAACTTTCCATTCATTTACATTCTAGATTTTGCATATAATATATACATAATTTATTACAAAGCCACTACAACAACATATTTCATATTAGTATAAATGAAACAAGAACAAAGCAAACAAGAACATGAAGACTCTTCGCCAGGTTCTACTTCATCGTGGGTCACCATCTTTCCTCTTACAACTTACATATTTCTAGGAACCTGGGAGGTATTTCTGAGATAAAGATTGATAGTGAATAAACGACTGTGATAAAAATTCACATAGGCGATAGTGGCAAGGATCTCTTTAAATTTGCGTTAATTACATGCAAAATTACTATTGAAGCCTTTTGATTATAATGGATGATAATTCTTTGTCCACGACACTCCAAAATTGGTATGAGTATCTCGTAAATACGGTATATATATCCAAGATATCTAATTCCAAGAATTGATAATTCTCTGATCAGTATATCACATGTGAGACTGATTTTCTCGGCGGAATACTCTGCGATGCTCCAGATTAGCCACCACCATTTCAAAATGCTAAAGTGTCATAGAGACCCTATGATACAGGTTTTATATCAAGACGAAATCGTAGACCCCCATTTTTCATTGGAGCCTAATTGCAGAGATGTGGTCAAATGCCCTGATGAAAGGCCACCTTTTTTATCGGGACGTGCTTTGTGGGACATATTGGAATGTATCGGGAGCTCAGTGGATGCCAACCATTACAGCTTAATATTGAAGTGCGTGTTAGCTTGTGAGGTCAATGACTGATAAACTATCCATAACTATAAAAACGACTCGGTTTAATAGATATGTACATCCGTCATGTCCATAATTATCAAAATGTCCATAACTGTCAAACACTGTCCATTTCAATCAATACCTAGTTTATTAAATGCCTTACACCCGTTATTTAACGTTACCTTCTGACCGCTTTACATCCTAATCCCGTTACCGCGTTACCACAATACTGTTAGCGTGTTAACCCCGTTATTACGTTACCGTTACACCATTACCCTTCAATCAAAAACTCCAAGCCTAGTTAAACATCCAGTTGAACTCTTTAAAGGGAGTGTATGGTATAAAACATCCAAAGAATGGAACATCATGAGCGCGAGAACAAGATCTATGGTCTCCTACAAAGAGCTTTAAAGATGTATATAAAAGGTGGTACTTGAAATTACACTAAGATGTACCTGAGCAATTTGTTTCTGTTAGACGTTTCCACATCACACGAGAGGAAAGATGATTTATCTACAACAATTACAAACATTTATTCTGAATTCAATATTCTACTAGAAATCGAAAGCAAATGCCATTTCTAAAGACAGCCGAACCCTAGACTAAACCTCCATGAAAATAGGGTTAGTATTACAAGTTTTTGTCTGACATGCCTCCTACTATCACCATATGATATGTTTCAGTTCTTTTTGTTGGTAGAATTTTTAAAATATCAATCGGCAATGCTAAATGTGGTCTTTTGTAGACTGACAGAAGGTGACACAATATCTTTCATTATTAAGCAGCTGATTTCATGGAAAAAACATGCCATGAATGTATATAAAAATATTTCCTCATGGAATCCAAACCAGCACTTATGCATAGGTTGAATATTTTTACTATTTAATGAAAATCAATACCAGCCGAATCGTAGACTTACAGTACCCTAAACATCAAGATCCACTTTATTTTCTTGACTATTGCATTGATGCTTTTGGGGCTTTTGTGTTAGCAAAGTATAAGGTCGAATCTTTGCATCTTGTTTCTTCATATGTCAGAAACACTGCATTGGTAATTCATATATTCCAGTAGAAATGTGCCGTTTCGTAGACTTACAGGATCTCTGATGTTTGATTTGGTGAAAAAAAATACAATTAAAATTCCCTCATATAGCTTATACCTATGTACCAATATTTTAGGCAACTTTTATTTTTAAATACATTAGAAAAAAACCTTTTTGTTTTGGTCACTTCGCAAATCCAAAAGACTACGATGTCTGTGGCCTTGTACACAGCAGGGCCAGCAGGGACATACCTTAACTCGGAGCAGCTTGGGACACTGGTCTGCCGGCTGCTCAGCTGACCTATGCAACACTGGTGACCTTTGTGACACAGTCACTTATGAGTACTATGCATACCTACTATGAACCAGTCTAGCCTGTCCCAATGACGGGGTGTATCTGTCTGCCCTGAACATGGCTATGTAATCAAAGAGACTCAGATTGGTGATCCATTCAAGCGTGGCAGGTAGGAGAGTGCACAACACACAGCTGGGATCACCAACTATGACAAGCATTGCCAGCAGTGCAATAACCACAACAAGGAAACATGGCAACTAATAAGATATCTGCTCCATATCTATGTATATCTATGTATCTGTGTAGTTACACAGGATAGTCTTACTGCATTGTGCATTTTTCTAATGAATTTACAATGCCGGGTAAGAGAAAGGTGGCAGAGTAGTGAGCCATGACGGTTAGGGTCGAGGTTGTACTGGCAGGAGAGGGGAGGTATGTATGGAACTCTGTGCATCATATGTATCACTGTATCTGTATGTGTATCTGTTTATCTTGGTGTCTGTCTGTCTTGTTATCTGGTCATGTCCCGCCACTCCTCACGAGTCAGCAAGTGAAAATAGGAGAAAAATGTCTGCGACGTTTCATTTTCAATTTTTGCCATTTTTGGGGGACCACCTTCTGACAAAGGTGTCGCTGATCAATTCAACAAGATTAGTCGGGAACTGTGAGGTCTACAAGAGGAAACTAAAGTCGGTAGCCAAGTGGAAAAGAACCGTTAATAAACAAAATCGCCTATATTTAACTTTCGATTTTTGGCGACAGCACCACCACCCTTATCTTTGTATACCTGGGCCCTGTTTTTTTAGTCAAGACAGTCTTAGGCTGAGATCTGCGAAGATATCCTAGAGAATCTAAGACATTTTTTCAGGACAAAAGATGGCCGCTGTCCTATAGACACGGTCTTGGTGCGCCGCGGTAGATCGCCGCTAAAATTGTCTTGGCTTGAGACAAATATAGAACTATCTTTGGTTCTATAATTCTATTCTTGCCGGATACCAGCTCCAGTACTGGTGCAGTCATACCAAGTTATTACGGGATCTCAGTGGTGTATTGCCTTAGCCTCTGTGGAGTCATAGGTTAGGCATCAGGCAATCGTGCTGGAGGTCGGGTGTTCCAAGCCCGTTGCTGGCATATCATTTTCACCTACAAAGGTGAAAAGAATTTTGTTGTGGGTGTGGGTGGGTGTAGGTGGGTGTGGGTGAGATTGTGGGTGTGGGTGTGGGTGTGGGTTTGGGCCTCATCACTCACCAGTCCTCGATCAACAGTCCTCACTCACCAGTCCTCACCCACCAGTCCTCACTCACCAGTCCTCACCCACTAGTCCTCACTCACCAGTCCTCACTCACCAGTCCTCACTCATCAATCCTCTGTCACCAGTCCTCACTCACCAGTCAGTCCTCGCTCAATAGTCCTCACTCAACATACCTCACCCAATAGTACTCACCAGTTCTCACTCAACTACCAGTACTTCCCAGTCACTTGGCTCTAAGACACCTCTAAGACACCTCTACGACACCTCCTACCTTGTCGTGGGCTGAGACCGTTTTGGAGCCAATTTGAGCTAAGATACCCTAAGATATCTTAAGAAAATCTTGACTAAAAGACACCTCTAACACCCCTAAGATGTCTCAGCCAAAGATATTTCTACGATCCTCTAAGATATCTTGTCTATAGCACACTTTTGTCTTAAGACGGTCTCAGCCAAAGATAATCTTGACTAAAAAACAAGGCCCTGGATGTTTGGCTGCAAAAAAACGGCGATAATCGGCAGGTGGAAATAGGCGTTATCGCGAGAACTCACGAGAGGCCATTTACCAAATACGCTCAAGCAAAAGAGATCTGGCATTTGTCGAACTAATTGTGGTAACTAAAAACCGTTTTTGAACTATTATCGTCTCATTTTAAACCTTATGTATAATAGGCCAATGCACAGAGTATGGATAAAAGATTATTCACATACGGGATTGCCTAATCCTGTCGGATTCTGGGCTCCCATCTATTGTAACTGCTTGTCAATGCGACGCTAATGCCGACTAGTATCATATATACTCCCCAGTCTTTTTAAGGATAACAACCTGACATACACCGCTTTTTATCCAGAAGCATGTTTACAGAAAAAATAGGTATTGCATGTGCGGATCCGGGAATTTGATAACGAAAAGGTGTGCACTTCTGTGGATCTGCTGCTTTGGCCGTCCATCATGTAAACCGGAAGGCAACTGAGTGTCCGACACATTACGACAAGTGTTACGGCATGCTTTGAGCACAGAATCACATTTATTGTCAGAAGGGATGGGTTTATCGCAGAAGTGGGCCCCGTGCTCTGACATGACCTCCGACACACTCCCACATGGTCCCGACACAAGTACTGTGTTACAGGCCTTCAAGCAAGATCTATCATAGGGACTAGACTGTGTCAGATTGTGTCGTGAACATTCCCTACTATGTGCATGCTAGCCCCCCCCCCCCCCCCCACACACACACACACACACATCTTCATATCATATCGTTGGCGAACCTCTTATGTTGTGTTGTGTTTTACCTTTTTATTTCCGCAAAACTCAATTTGACACATTGCAACAAAGCCCTCCTGACGGGGCTACAATTTGAAAATGTATGTCGTAGCCTTGTCGTAGCCGTATCGGAGTGTATCAGAAATATGGATTTCCGGCCTTAGAGTCTGTAGAGAAGAAAAGCAGAGAGGGTCTTGGTAACTGAAAGTAATAGTCTACCAATTGTGGCCAAAGTGGATAATGCCTCTTCCACCTCACCGATGGAAAGATCTTTTATTGAGTGTTATTATCCACGGTATACAAAGTCCACACTGAAAATGTATGGGGACTCAGTAAACCACTATCCAGTATATAAAACCTGTCAAATACAATGAATGTGCTATACAGATTAAAATCTGTGGTACACAACCTCAAAGCCATGGTATACAGAAAAATATTCCCTTTGTGCTATGAAGCAAAAAGAAGTCCACATTGAGAAACCCTTTTAATATGGCAATTCCTGGGATACATTTACTCGAGAAGATGGATAATGAATATAACAAACGATAGTTATGTGAACAGGCAGCTCTGTAAACCACTCGAGGTTGACGTCGTAAAGCACTCGCTAGCGCCTGTGTATAACTACGCTTCAACCAATCGTGGTTTACGACCGCCTGTCCACAAGACCATCATTTACTATCTATGTATACTAGCAACTTCGTCGCTACCCTGCATGCCTGCAAGTGTCCTGGTAGTGGTTGAGAACCAACGAGATCGCCTACGTAGATTGGCCATCACTCGTGAGGTCCGATCGATTTCTCGATACAAATATCTAAAATCAAAGTATGATTTCGAGCATGGTGGACTATATACTGTAAATGCTAAGTACAAATTATCATTAGTTAGGTTAGCAAGTTGATAGCAAAGTCTCTTTATAAAAACACACAAAAATGAAAAAGAATCTCTTTATCAAAACACACAAAAATGTAAAATGATAAAATGATTAACGGGCTGGAGAGTCCTGCTCTCTTCAGGCACGACGAAAGATCTGCAGGGAGAATAAGCTATATAATTCACTCTTCTAGCATAGATTCTGATACTGGTCGTAAGAACATTAGAGAGGAGAGTGCTAGTCAAGGTAGATTGGCCGCCACCTCTGTCACCACTCTGTTCAGACTGTATGGTCTAAAATCAAACAAATTAAACAAATTAACCCGACCAAAGCCTATGTGGTGTAGCTCTGGTAGCCAGTGTACAGTCAAGGTGGCCGTGATCAGACTCCACCAGAGTTAATGTGAGTTTGCTCTGGTGGCCAGTGTAACCCCTCCGCTGCTCTGCAGTGCCCCCTAGCGTATTAACGGGGAACCATAGTAAAAGGGGAAACACACTGTACGATTTTGTTCCCACCGTTTAACTCCCTAAATCGGAAGGGCATTTTAACTTGTCTCAGGCGAATTTGCGCTGGGCATTGACCACCACAACAGGATTTATAGATGGGGGTGGAGGTCATTAGTGGGAATTTATCTTAAGCAAATTCTGTTCACACTGGACGACTGACTTCCGATTTTCTCGGAGATTCGAGGCCACCGATAAAGGAACAAGTAATAAATCTCAGTATATGGGAGCTAAATCGGTGAGCTGGCCTCAGTCTGTGTGTGGCAGGGGCATTTCTGCTCACCCAGCGACTAATTATGGGCCAAAGTTGGTAGGCACCACAGGGGGTATCTCTTAAACTCCGTTGTCGGCGACAACAGGAAGGAACACATTCCTTAATTTATCGCTCCCGATTTCGGAATATTGGCCTGCAGTTTGTCGGCGACAAAGGTACATTGCCACGGGTGAGATTTCCAAATCTTAGGCAAATTACTGTAGGGGGGTGCCACACTGGCCGACACATTTTCTATGCCTCGCCTGAGCTTACGATTGTTCTTTTGTCGCCGAGAAAGGCTTTTAGCTTGTAGATTTGACGTGACAGCGGACAAAAATGGTCATTTCGTATGACACATGCACATGACCTGGTCATCTGTATTCACAAACGGATATATCTGGTACCAGATAAAGGTCGTGGTCTCAGATTCCGATCTCGGAGTGAGGAGATCAGAAAACTACAGTTCTAAATTATGTTTTCAAGTTTTTCTCTCCACGAGATTCTCACTCTCGTGGCACTTTTCTTTTCCTGCATGGTTGCGGTATGTCTGTCTGTATGTGGGGGAGAAACTCCAGGCAGGTCCGACAAATAAACTGTATTTATATATATAGGTAGTAGGTAACTATCTCATGTAGATATGGAGTAGCCTATTCAACTTACACAAAAGGAATTCTACGAAATGTCGAAGGCCTTTCTTTGTTGACACAAGGATAAATGTGGATTATTGTACGAGATTGCTCCGTTCTCTTAACAGTAATTAAGACTCATTACTCAATGGTGCGGGGTAAAAATATCATAACTTGTTTGCTCTATATTAGACACACTGCACATTGGTGAAACTTGCAGATTCTATCTGTCAATTATCCAAACTGTCGTTTTCCCTTCAGTATGCTTTTCCTCTGTGTTCATTACCAGTCCTCGCTTCTGGGGAATTCAACTATTATCCGGACACACACGCGCGCGGATTCTGCCAAATTAGCAAAATGAGGCTGAGGTCAACATCCACGGTCACTTGAAACACTTCTGGTAAGTCAGTATTTTGGGATCCACTGATTACCTCAATTATTGCTCAAATAGTTGCTTACATCGTGGAAAGGAACACTAAATACATCTGCAATGTCTGTACACAGTGTTCACATATTCCATGGTGAAATTTTCTCTCCCTCTTTGATGAATTCCAAGCATGTAATGTGTAGTTTCCACCTTACAACAAAAACCCACTAATCTTGTGTATACTGTACAGATATCGGTCCAGTGGCCCTCCTTAAAGATTTGTCCATGCTAATAATAGTTGACTGCAAAGTACATGCTCGGTTTCCACCTGATGACTAATTATGTGTTCCATGTGCACCAGTTGTTCAATATGTATAGTGTTGTGTTTTGTGGCAGCATGCAGCACCACAAGGTGTGAATATATAAAAATAAAGACATGTGGTATTTTATTTGAAAATGGCTATGGTATTCATCTAGTTTACTGCATCAATACATGGAATTGGCGACATGTGATGGCTTACTGGGTCATTTCCAAGTGCCAGGAGCAAGATAAAGTGTTTCTGTACCTGGCAGAGTGATAAAGGAACCAAGGCCAGTCAAGAAGTCCTTTTAATGATGAGTTTGTGGTGAGTCACCACATTTGTAACTGTTGACAGTAGGACCCCTCGAGTTGTGTTTTGCAAGTCTGTGCAGCATTAAAGTGGAATACTGTGGGCTATTGCAAAGAACTGGTATATTTTATAGCCATTTCTCAAAATAGCTATAGACTGCTAAAAGGAGACCTGGTGGAAAAGTCAACCTGTACTTTGACATTTTTTCTGTATTCTGTGTGCAATGAATATAGTTTCTCACAAAGGCAACTGCAGATAAAAATAATTTTGTTTTTTTTAATGAATAAGTTGAGTACTTTGAGGACTATAAAGAGAGGCTGGAGGCCTATGATAATATCCCAAATGCCATTAAAGTGCACTGTTTGGTGTCTCAGATAGACCCTCCTACCTACTTGCAAGCCTACAGTCTTTGGCCAAAACCTGTATCTATGGTACCTTTCATGCCGTAGCACTTTGGGATGAGCTTGTAATTGGTCTCAATAACAAAATGAAAAAAACTCAGACGAATCTCCAGGCAACCAGTGAACCAGTGACCATGCAAAAACAAAATGCCTGGCTGATGAGTAATGACTGTCAGCCAGTTACAGCATGGGAAATGGCGGTGGGCCAAACTGTGTCAACCATCGGCAGTTGAATGAACAGTAGAGTGGGAATGGCTAACGTGATGGGCAAGATCAAAAGGCAGTACAACAAACAGCATGATGTGCAGCATGATGGGCAGCAGGGGTATGACTCATGTAGATTGTTTGGTTTCTGCAGCCATCTGCAAAAAGACTGCTTGCGATTTCAAAGATGCTGGGTGTCGTCAATGCATTACAAGAGGTCACATCCAATGTGCTTGTACTTTGAAGGATCCTATCAAGATGCTAGACACCGGGGATAATTACCAGCAATACAGCTGTTCCACTAAACATGACAATGGACTTTCTTCACAGTCTTAACAGCACGAGAGCTTATGCCCTGACTTTTCAATGTGGACAACTGTCATCTTTTGACATTTTAGTGTGCAATGATGGCTAAGCCCTGATTTTTCACCGTGGACAACTGTCAAAGACTGACTTTTTAGCGTGCAATGATGGCTAAGCCCTGACTTTCCACCAGCAGGGCAAGTTGCGCAGTACAGCTATATATCTGTGCGGATGGTCAAACATTAAACAAAAACCGATTCAACCGTTATGAAAATTAATGATGAAATTGAGTATACATGTGTCACATATGAATAGAAATCTCTGTTGAAAATGTCTTTTAATTTGGAATGGACTGAGTGCATGAAAAACGAGTTTGACATCGGCTACAACAGCTCTAGAGGTGTCTTTCGGGCGACAAATGGACGACAAATGGACGAAAATGTCGAGATTGATCTGTTCAAGATAGGACATATATCATACCTGTCTTGAGTCTACAGTCGACTTAAGCTTTGCAGATAGTCAGCGACCACTTAATGGGGGAGTTCCCAATCTACCAGGGTAAGTGACGTCAACAGCCACGTAAACATCACTAACATCGTGCTCCATGGACATGACACTAGAAACGTGACAAATGCTACAAATGTTGATAAAAGCTTTCTTTTTTGGGGTAGCAAATTTTATTATTACGTTAAGGCATACAATAAGTAACATCCATTCATCGCAATATAATATAATTCGTTGTACATGCAAAGTATTAGGTGGTCTGTTAGCTCCCTTTTTGAAAATAATATTTTGAATATAAGAACGTACTAGAATATTTAGAAGGACACTCATAAGGTGAAAATACCTTGTGTATTACAATGGACATTGTAATACACTGTTTACGGTTCCATTGACCCGATGAAAATATTACATCATCGGGGGTGTGCTATACATGTTTATAGTATACAAACCAATAGCTTACCAATTGAAATAATGCCAAACGACGACCAGCGATCGCCTATCCAGCAATACTTAATTTACTAGTTTCATTTCGAAAACTTCAGTCGGCAGTATTGCTTCAAGTTTGAATAATACAGAAGCTAGTTTTGCATTCACCTATACAACTTTTGGAATCACTTACTGTCTTTTAATAACTTGATATATATGAGAAACATACATGGTCTGTTTACTGCACAACGATTAATTCAAAGTAGCAATGGCATTAAACATCGTGTAGTTAGGTCGGGCATTAATAACACCGACATCGGATAGTGGCTGCCGACTTCATAAAATGGTGCTCCATTGTTTATCAAGACACAGTCACTGTCGTTGGGTGGTCGTCGCTGACGCCATATAGTAAAATGGCTTGTAATGATTAACTAGAGAGCGCATTATAGTGTATGGTATTTATTATACTTTGGACAATTTATACGTAGTATAACAATTGAGTATAGTAATACCGATGTGTAATACAATTGACGAGGTATTACGAGATGTATTAAATTGGTAACATGAAATTTGAAAATTGAAAATTTGACAATTGTTATACAGGTACACACGTAGTGTAAGAAAATTGATACAATGTATCAAAATGACATTGGATAATTGTTGAGTTTATCAAAAAACAAGTACCAACCGGAACGTTGATAAAGTCAGTTCTGTAAGTATGTGGCCAAGGTCTGCTCTGAAGACCACGTTCCGAGTTTGCAGATGTCAGATGCCGTCATACCCGATGCGGATGCATGTTGGGCGCCGCCCCTCCTGAAGGAGTGTGGAGTGTAGGCTGCGGGGTGCAGGATACGAGCTCGGTGGAGGAGGATACGCAGGATACGTGTGAATGCATTTGAAGTGAGAGGTACTCCTGGTCTGACCAGAAAAATGGGGTCCAGCGGGGCTGCAGGGGCTGCCGCTCTATAAGACGCCCATAATTCCGCAGGTGAATAACGAGGATCCAAAGCCGCAGGTACCACGATAACCTGGGGGGAAGAAGGGGCTATCGTTTTTGATGATATAATCCGTACGTGTAGTGTGCCTTGATGGGCGATAACGTCACCCCTGGTGATAACATGAGAAGCCCTGGAGGAGGGAGAAGCGAACAAGTTGGAAGCCCTAAGCAGGGAATAAAACGCGAAGACTGCTGCTGTTTTGAAGAGTAGGCCTATGGTAAGCCCGTCGGCCAGGTCACAGATCCTATGAAGAATATCCAACGTGATGGGGGGGGCTCTGTTGGTAACATGTCCCGAGAGTATAGCAGACCCCCGGAGAACTGCAGAAGCCTGGGGCAATACAAACGGAGAAATATCGCCCCCATGGTCCGATATCCAAGACTTCGCCCCCGATACGTAGTTCTTCACCGCACCCGGGGAAGACAGCTTGTTGGCGAGGGCTTGTATGTACAAGGAAGCCTGGAGTATCGAGGGTCGGCCAGGATCGACTCCAAGTCGGCCGGCCCACTGGAGAAAAAACGTCGCTTGCGACGACTTGTTCTTTATCGTCGAATTTGCCGCTGCTGCGATGAACGATGAAGCCATCTGGGCGTGTAGGAGCGGGTCTGTACCTGGAATCAGGTGAAATCACTTAACATCGCGATCAGGGGGGGGCGGTCGACGCGGAGAGTGGGAAAAACGTCTTGAGGAACCGGGCCCTCGGCCAGGACCACCTCGGAGTCCAGTAAAGCCGCAAGCAACCACAATTTGCAGGCGCAAGCGCCCACAAAAACATCCTTGATCCTGTGAGGGGAAATAACCGCCTGAGCTCCCGGGCTATCGGTGGTTATAAGTATAACCGAGCGCTTCACCGGACTGTCCCAGAGTAACGTGGCCGCTATGATAATAGCCAGGGCGCCCGTCCGCAGACTGGAAGGCGCCATGTTGACCTCTAGGTCAGTCCAAGACCATGTGACTGCCTTGGCGCCGACTCGTGCATGGGCGGAATCCTTTGCTACAAGTAGCGTCATGAAAACGCACGCTTGCGGTCGCTGAATCAGATGTCTGCCATTAGCCCGCTCCGCGTATTGGATGAACCAGTTGACGTCTCCCATCAGGGAGGGGCTTATTCGTATGACGTCACAGAAACGAGCTGCCCGTAAAGCTGTGAAGATGCGTGTTTTAAAGCGCCTCGCGTGCCTAACGCAGGCGGCGATATGTACGACCCGTCCCGCCAACGATTGGAGTTGGCGGAGAGTAGCATGAGTCTTGTCCCGCCAAGCGCGGCAGATCTCAATTACCTCGTGGAGTTTTTCCGGGGGAATTGAGACGATCATGGCGACCGAATCCACGTGGAAGCCTAACCAGGTGAGGCTTGTAGTAGGCGGGGAACACTTTTCACGAGCGAGTTGGAGGCCCAAGTCGCGAGCCAAGGCCAGAAAGGTCGCGTAGGCCCGGTCGGCCTTTTCTTTAGTAGGCTCCACCCGGGCGTAGTCGTCTAGGTAGGCCAAGGCCATGATGTCTTGGTTTCGTAGGATGTATATGACCACGTTGGCCACTCGTTGACACACCACAGAGGAAGTTCTGCAGCCAAAGGCCGGGCAAAGGTCGATGTAGAAATTATCGCCCACCTTGAAACACATGAGGGAGGTATCGGCGGGATCAAGCCTTAGCTGGCGATAGGCTCGGCTCAGATCCGCGGCCCAGAGCCACGCCCCCTTTCCTATGATTTCGATATGATTCAGCAGGTCCCGGATGCTGGGGAGGGTGTATTTTGCAGAACCGCCAAGATACATCCCTTCCGCAATCCCATCGTTCACGGAGTGTCCCTGAGGGAATTGCTGCGTGGGATAATTCCGTGTCTGTGAAAACGTCGAGGGCGTCTTGGAAAGCGCGGGCGCTGTGATGGTTGGTGTAGGGGGTCGAGGCCAGGTGTCGGCGTCGTAGCTAACTGGCCACCCGTACCTGAGAAAAGCACAGACTTCGTAGTCGTGATAACCTTGGAGACGTTTTTCTCACTCTCGAACGTTTAACGCGGAAAAAACATCACATTTAGCACCACAAAGATTATAGGTCCCCTCCCCCACAACGCGGGAGTAGAGGTGGGCAAAAACCGGGAATTTAACCTGGCATTCAAAAGAGGGGGGGGGGCCTCCCAACTGGCGACTCCGACGTTGGTTGGACCCGCTTAGGGCGACCCACGTGACCGATAGCCGGGTTGTCCTTCCCGTGGTCACTCAGACAGTGTGGATCGCCCCCCTCAGGGTTGTACTCAGGCTGAGTTGAAGGAGGTTGCGGCAGACCCTCGGCCTGCCACAGGCCGAATGGGCGTGGCCTTGGCAGGTGTAGGCTGAGCTGTGGTGGTTTGATGTCGCTGCTTAATCCGACACTCCTGTATCACGTGAGGATGGTGAAGCCCTAGAATGGAGTGGCAATATTCGCAAATATGGCTGACGAGCCCCCCATCAGCGTTGGAATGGGGGGGTGTCGAGGTGCACCCCTTAGCTGAGTTATAATCCGCGCAAGGGGGGTTGGTGAGGACTTGCTTCGATTTCAGATGTTTGGTGGACTCAACATCCTGCTTTTGTAGACAGGCACTTTCAGAACGTGATATAGCGGTTCTGAGGTGCTGAATTTGGTTATCGCTGGCCCAGCCGTCAGGGAAACGTCCCTCTTGTATCCTCGCAAATGTCTCCTCACTCCAACGCCTCACCGAGGAGAAATTGTAGTCGAGGGAATCTTCGACTACCTCACGGAGATGCTGAAGTAGATGCAGCTTAATGGCCGTATCTGTGTCGGTGTCATCTATCATCCGAATTTAAACGTCTTCTTGAGATAAAGTTCGAAGTGAAGACTGGATATCACGTGACCGAGCGTGGTCCTATAAACGTCCGATAGGCGGTGTATGCGTCTATGAAAGCGCCCTCTGTATTCATTACTGTTCACAAGTTCGCTCTAATTAGAGGAGTGGAAACTGAGGCATCATCATGTGACAGACTGTACAATCTTCAATATGGCGGAACCTACCTGGACATTAAACATCGCGATAACTGGCGGAAGTAGCCTGAATTGTAATATTTTAGGGGTCAGAAATAATACCTCATAGGAGTTGGAAAATTTAATTTGGCAAAAATTATGCAATAAGGTCACCACCGACCAACTTGGTCAATGACATACAGGATCAAATGCTGAGATGTCATCGGTAAGATTGAAGGTTTCGGTATGGACTTTTAATCAGTACAATAGAAACAATGCTTAAACCTGTTTCCATTGGCCGACGAAAGTTGCACCGACTTTTTGAATTAGCCCAAAAGTTTGTCGGTGATGCACCGACAATACGTTGGGATCAAATAATCGATGGGAAAAAAATTGCATGCACGGTTTCTACTGTGTTTCCCAGATTACCGGTCCATTTTTCATATCAAAACCTCAGGATCACTGACAAAATCACAGCGTTTTGATTCTGTCAGTCTATGAGAAAATCCATCATTGGTACCGGTCATATTGCATAACCTCCAGAGAGTACCGGTATCCCAGATAGTGCTGAACTACCTGCTGATACCCCGGGAAATCTTTTTTTTTTTTATTTAAAGGCTTTTATTGCTTTCGATCACGTTCTGGATCGCTCTTCCAGCAACAGCAATGGGAAGATGAGTGAACAAATAAAACGAACAGTATGATATGTACAATGCAGTTCTCCTCGTTCTTGAGTTCGATTATAGGTATGACAGTGACGCTAACGCGAGTTTATAACGCTGTAAAAGAGATCGACGTCACAAAGTCAAGCGGTATACAAGGTGTCAACTCAGAGGTGCTAAAGGACGCTTTTATGGTAATCATTGACCAACTAAGACACCTATATCAAACGATTATTGAAACAGCAACTTTTCCAACCGTATGGTCTGCCGCAACAATAGTCCCAATACCCAAGGACAAACTCCCAAAGGAGCCTGGTGACCTTAGGCCAATTTCACTATTGCCTGTTCCTGGTAAAATCTGTGAGCGTATCATTCACACATATCTGTCTGATTTTATTGAGTCGCAAAGTCTATTCAATAAAAATCAATATGGTTTCCGTAAGGGTCGAGGAACTGTCGACGCAGTTATGCACCTAGTCAACGATTTATTTACTGACAGAGATAATAAAAGACTAACACCATGTATTTTTATAGATTTTAGCAAAGCCTTTGATCGCGTTAACAGGAAATTAATAGTTAAAAAATTAAACAGTAACTTCTTTATAGGCAAGCAAATGACTGGCTGCATAACTGATTACCTAGATAACAGAAGTTGGCAGTTCCCTGTCCTCTAGCATACCTAATACAACTGGAGTTCCACAAGGCAGTATCCTCGGCCCTCTACTTTTTAACTGTTTTATTGACGATATTAAATCCCTGCCTTTGCATTGTAGACATATTTTTTACGCCGATGACCTGGTCCTTTACACCAGCGACAATCTTATTGATAATAGCTTGTTAAGATTGCAACATGATATGAAGGTGCTTGAGTCATGGTGTAAGAAAAACTACATGAAAGTGAATGAAAAAAAGACAAAACTCTGTATCTTTGGATCACAAATTTTATTGAACAAATATGATACTAACATCAAGCAATCAAAAATTTGTATCAATAATTCTGAAATTCCGAGATGTTACAGTTATAAATATCTAGGGGTAACTTTAGACGAGACCTTATCTTGGAAGCAAGCTGTAACAGAAAATCTCAAGAAAGTCAATCAGAAACTATTCCAGTTGTCCAAAATAAGGAAGAACATTACTGAAAAAACTAGTATAAAGATATATAAAACTCTAAAAGCACCGATATTCGATCACCTAGGATATTTTATATGTGGAGCCAATAAAAACCTGGTACAGCAGCTGCAAAAAACCCAGAATAGGGGACTGCGAATATGTGCGCGCAAAACGATGCGAGAGGTAAGTGTCACAGACTTACACTCGAGGTATGGAGTAGATACTTTAGCCTGTAGGAGGTCCTACCTCCACCACTTGTTTATGAAAAGATATGCGTCGGAGGTGAAAGTGTCAGATACCGTCAAAATAAGGCGGCAGGAAAAAAGATTAATTAAGCTCAAAAGACCTCGAACCACCTTTTACAAAAGAAACCCATTATACACAGGTATGACTTATTGGAACGAACTACCGATTCAGGTCCAAAATGCAAGTTCATTATATATGTATAAAAAAATGTATTAGCTAGAAGTAAAAGACTGACGCAACCTGTATATTGATGACCGTGTATCAACGTTGACATATGTTAAAGTAAGGAGACAAGTGGATAAAATGATGCAATATTATATCATCATCTCATCTCATCACCATCACCATCATCACCAGTAGTGTTATCACTACCAAACTAGAGCTGTCGACTCATGGCTATAAGCACAAAAACGATATTGTTCTTGACCAAAATGTACTAATGCCCTACAGCGGCACATAAAACCTGCTATACAGCAGACTGCCAATGTATAAACTTAATGTGAAATAAAAGAAAAATTTAAAAAAACCTATGCCAAATTACCGAATGATGCCTTGAAGCATCATTTCTCAAAAATAAACAATTTCGTTTCAACAAGGAAATAATGGAGCAATACCCAGTATTAGTCAAATTTCAACAGAATGTATGTCTTACACCAAAATCAATATTTCTATTTAGAAAAAAAAAGTTTAAGATTATATTTCATATCACATGATAAAACACTCAAATTATGGTTTGACGATTAAGTGGAAGATCTGCCTGCGAGCAGAACCGTTGTCTTGCTTAATACAAAAATACAAAAAAAAAAAAAAAGAAGTGCCCGTCCCCTAGCGGCATAAAGTGCCGCCAGCACCCGTCCTTAAGGGGGTAGCTCAGGCGCAGGCACCCGTCCTGTAAGGGTTAACCGGTGTGCGCTCTTATTTCCATTCACCGATCTGGCATCGGTTTACCAAAGAAATCTATCAGTGGTTCGTGACTGTAGATCGGTGCCCAATAATCGGTCAATGGAAACAGGCTTATACAATGCATCGATCTGCAGTTGAGGACCCCCAATTGATTGTATATGTACACTGACACCAGGTCGGTGAATGGAAACAAGACATATCGAGAAATACTCACCTATTAATTGCATATAGATTATGCAATAAGGCCAACTCCGTCCGACTTGGTCGACTTGGTTTTCATCATTGAAGTTCAAGGTTTTAGGGGGCTATTTAAATCAGTATAGACAATGCACCCTCAAGGATTAGAGGGAAACTATATATGTTCCGGTGAGAGAAAGTCAAAGTTACGAGGTAAGGCTCGGAAAAATTACTGCCCAAGGCCTTGGCGAGTAACTTTGACTTTCTCTTACCGGTACCTGGTCTCCCTATTCCTATATACCTTCAAATATCGATAAAAATTATCATTTCTCTCCCTGCGATAGCCCCAGAAAAATGGCTACCCTTATCGAGTAACTGCAATAGCTATGTTTTCGTCCTGGCGCTCTTTATATCACGTGGTCAGCCCGGGACGAAAACGTCAGCCTGGGACGAAAACATCAACCTCGCTACATAACTCATAATTATTGCACCCCGCGCAGCGCTATGTAACTATAGAGGTTTCGGAAATGGGTATATATACGAATATTTGATGCCGACGTGCAGTCAGGAGCACCACCGATAGATTTTTTGAAGAACTCAATTAAGGCTTACCAGAGAAGTTGGCGGTAATGTGTAACATAAGAGTCCTGGGTAACTAAGGATGCGCCTCACGTGACTCGGACTGGTCACGTGTGCATCGGGTCATGTGGGCACACGAAATCCAAACCTGGGTGCACTCTACTCAACTCGCTCACCGACTTCCATACGTTTTGGATGCCACCCACCTAGCCTACCAAAAAAAAGGTTCATGTCCACCCTACTCCGTAAGCCTCTTTAAGTACTTCTTAATTAATTACTCGATTACCTCCTAATTACTCCTGTAAACTTATATCATAGAATTTCTCCAGTAATTCTATTCAATGAATATCTCCAATATTACTGTGCTAGTCATTAGTCGGTGCCGTTTTCGCCGGCTAGTGGAAAATGGCTTATAGCAGACAAATGAAGATCAACAAAAAATATATTTATTCAGGGAAATAAAGTGGAATTAGGCCTCCGTACAATCGCCTTGTTATTAGTAAGTATCTAGACTTGAAATGACGAGTACGAATCCAGTGCATGAAAACTTGCCGAGCATCATCGTATTTTGGCGACACAGAGATATATCTACATAAGGCCTCGCTAGGGGGCAGTAGTTGGTGGGGCATGGATGGAAGTGGTACTGCAAGCTGATACCAGGTGACAGCAGTAGTAACATCCAAAACTATGGTGAAGTGATTCTGTATCATGGGCGGGAATAGTGCATAGGGGAACGGGATCCAACGAAGTTAGAGACTGTCATTGCTATCTGGTGGTGGTGGTGGGGGTGGTGGTGGGGGTGGTGGTGAATGAACAAAGGAAATTGCGTTCTCCACCACTTCCCTCGTTCCCGATGTCAATGGGTCCCACATTCTTCTTCACACTGTATAAGGAAAACTTCGCAGTTTAAACTGGTCATTAATTCATACTTACATATAGAACAGAGTTCATCTTCGTAGGTATCAGGATATCAAACGTAGTTTTCACCTGGGAATGTCTAAAGGTATGAGCAGAGGGGAAAGGCTTCAATTATACAATGTGTATTCTCGATGATATACTTATCTAGGTTATACGCAACGTCGTTCCCGTTAATTGGCGTGTTCTTCTCTCGTTGACGCATGTATGGCGACATCCGAGTGCAGCCAGGTGAAACGACTGGGCGAGGAAATGGGAGTGTACCGCTATGAGACACCACTGCTTACTAAACATGTCTGGAAAACACCCCGACCCGGTGGTACGGTGACACAGGTAGCTGCGGGTGGTGTTTTAAAACTATATGAATGACAAAAGCATTGATCTCATCATGGCCTTTGTTGCATTAGCATTGCCTAAAGTGATCCGTCTTTATGGAGGACGGTTTTACAAGAAGATCAGGAAAATATCTTTATTTTGAGTTTTTGAAAGGTCACAGGTTTTACCTTTGTTTAGGTCCGTTGCTAGGGGGAATGTATCCTTCATTTATAACAAAATGTTTTCCACTAAGATAGGAAAAAAGTAAACAAGAAAAACGCAGAAGATATAATGCAATTCAGAGGATCACATGTAGAAAACGGACTGGCACTCCGATTGTGGTCACTATCGCCTGAGGAGAGTAATTATCGTGATCGTTCTTATAGTAATTGTATATGTAATGTGGAGTTAGAACACAACTCAAACTGATAACTCCATCTCATCTCATAATTTCATCTCCATTAACGCTGTTGTTGCCCATGGATGATACCTATGTTTGTTGGTTGTATCTCGATGTATCTTCAATTGGAAGAACTCCCCTAGTGGGAAAAATTGAAATAAAGATTTAAAAAAAACAACTCGTTTTTAGTTTTAAAAACATCTCCATGGGGCCCGTTTAATCATCTAAGCTCGTACATGAAGACCCTTTTCTGTAGCTTATACAAGGATTATAGTTCAATGACATTAAAAGTTTGTTCGCTAAGGCAGTATTAGTCGTCCATAAGGTCGTCCATAAGAATTGAATAAAGGAGACCCACATTCTCTATGGGTCTCTATGGCATAGAGATATGAGTCGACATGTACGATCCTAGATGATAAAACCGGCCCCAGCGAAGTGTTTTTTAAAACTAAGAATAATATTGGCTGAACGATTACGATTAAGACTAACCTCCGGTGATTGTGACAACGATCATTATTATCATTTACTCTTTTCTTATATAAGAAATGACGTTATATAAGTTTTGTTATGAAAGATCGAACCCAGCAATCAACAGACCTAAAAACTAGGAGGAAATGGTATGTTCATCACTGATGAATGAGCAATGTGGAGGCTCATGTGACCACTTTAATCTTTAGGCAACATATATAGCGCGTGCGAGCACACTCTAAAAACGTGAAACTTGTGGTCAACATTTGAAAAAGGCTTTGAATAAAGACATTTCCTTGATCGTCTTGCAACACCGTCCTCCATGAAGAAGAGAATGCAGCAAAAACCAGGACAGTAATTTCACCGTTCGTAGTTTTAAAAACATCTCCCATGGAGGTGTTTTTAAAAGAAGGAGTGATTAAATTGCTAGTTCCATCAACACACGAACTATCGTGCTCAATATGTCACGGCATAGAAGCTAAGACATATCACGATACTGGAAGATATAACAAGATATACCTAGATATAACATGGCAAATCCATCGTGTTTGTTGTGTATCGGCCCTGTCGTGATATTTGTATACTTGTGATCAGTATTTATAAGACGATTATGTATAGACCTGCATATACTATGGAGAAACCAAACAAGAGTTAGTTGTGTTGTTGTTTATCGCACGACGGCAAGATCGCGTATTACTGCGCGAGGCGAAGCCGAGGGCAGTAATATGAGAAAACGTGGTTACTGAGCCCGTATGGGTGGCCGTTCGAGGTCATTTGATGAAAAAATACGGCCCGACGCCGCAGGCGGGAGGGCCGTATTTTTTCATCAAATGACCGAGAACGGCACCCGTACGGGCTCAGTTACTACGTTTTCTTATTACTATACACCTTTCAATTGTTTAAATCCGTTTAAATCGATCATTTTATCTACCTACCTTCATCGCCTGTCGGAACCTGTTCGTCTCCCTGCAACCAACACAATCACTACGTCCTTCTGTGAACTCATAACCGCACACATATACTAGAAGCTTTCTCATTGGTTCGCTAACTTTCAGCCAATCAGAACCGTCGATGCATTAACTTCTCTCTCCAAGCACATATTCCCCTTGCGTCCCATACTAAATATACGGTGGAGAGTGACGATACAATTTTTGAATGTGGCGCACCGCTATGAAGCCAGTAAAGCCCGAGCGGCCGTTCAAAGCACATGGATACTACGACGTTATTTCCCAGCAACTATAAGTTAAGTATATATTGTATTTATTAACTAATATAATGACCATAACATGTCTTAAGGTCCATAGATCAACTATATCTTCTTCATTTCACAAGAAACAATGTATTTTTGTTCAAATTCAACATTTTATTTAGTGGAAATTTCACTCTCATATCTTACATTTTAATGTTAATATTTATGGTATGTGCCTTGAAATTTGCGCTCGATAGTAATCCCTTAACAAATTCTTGTTGTGAGACATTCATTTTTTTTGCACGGTTACACTACGGCCTTCTGTAGATCCATCTCGATTTATCAAATCCAACAATAGGTCCTCGTCATCCAGATCATCTAGGAATTCTTGTGTCAATACTTGCCCCTGAAAAATACAAATGATTACATATAATTATTATTTAATTTGAGTTTATTGTAATATTAAATACCTTTTTTAAAAATATATGCTTACATTTTCAGAATCGCTGTCTACTGCTGTCACTGCACTGGCGGCCGCTCCAACACTCGCCGCATTGACCGTTTCTGGGGACCGTTTCGACTGTCTGTTACCCTGAAGAAATATAACAGAAAATTAACGAAATGAAATATGTTCAATGGAACGAGTTTCTGGAGGAAAAGGCAGTTTGAAAGTGTATATATATTTTCAACTTACCAAGCTATTCGAATCGTCCGATGGAGCCCTTCCCAGAGCTGCCGTCACTGGCCGTTTACGAGGCCTAGAAGCACTTGGTCTATCGCTTATACTCTGCATTGGAATTGCTGGAAGCACTCGCACCTGCTATAAATAATATAATCGAAACAGGATTCGATTAATATTCAAATTTAATATCTCTTCATAATAAAAAGAGAATTAAAATGCAGGAAAATATGTGAATTTATATTATAAATGATGGACCGCACTGTGTTGGATTTTTACCTGGGCGTCTGGTACAGCATCGGCATTTCGGCCCTCGCCACTCGCTTCTAACGGTAGGTTGAATGTTTTTTTCCCATTTGCTAGAATGTTGTACATACTTTCCTGTTGTGCGATACTTGCTGTTGCGTACGATTGAAGCGATTGAATATTCTTGTGGCCCGACAGTTGGACCACCAAATTAACAGGAACTCCGGCATGAATTAACTGAGAACACGTAGTTTTGCGAACGGAATGGTTCGTTATTTTCTTTGCGATAATCCCGGCTTTAGCGGCAGCATTCTTCATGATACGAGACAACTCATTTTTTCCCATTGCTTGTCGCGAATACCACATCTTTGAACCTGGTCCCCGTTTATGATTCACCAATAGATAGAAAGAGTAATCGTCTTTCTGCGTATTCATCGGCCTGTGTTCTTCGTACAATTTGAGTAATTTTATCGGACAGCGATCAGGGTTTTTATCGTTTGCCCACATTTTAGGCACGAAAGCTCGTGATGTACTGCCGTCGCCCTGACGGGTTTTTGTGGTTCTCTCTTTGAACTCAATGAATTCCTTGCCGTTGTTATCGATTTTTATTACTAAATCGCCCCAACGGAGTTGACGGGATTCCTGGCGACCTCTAAGTCCTAGTGCCTTGGTCTTTAGGAACCATAATGCGTTTCGTAAGCCGGTGGGGTGTGTTTTATCAAAAAATCCCGAATTCCAAATCGCTTCTTCGTCATCGGCTGTCAGCGGATCGCACTGTGATAAATAGACAAAAGTTATCGATCCGTTTTAGTGAAATCGTAAATTTTTTGGTTCGTAATTTTCACAGAAATGACTTAGTAAATTTACAAATTTGTATTCAATAATTATACTTACGCGATTCGGATGATTGCCGTGTCCATTCGCTTTTAGGTCTCGCTTTTTGCTTGCCAGCACTTCCCTCGCTTGGCGAAAGATGTCAGATTTCGTTATGTTATGAGCATAACCCTTCAGATCTAGTTCACGTTTAATACTTCCGTAGATTCCACTCAGACTTTCCGGTTCATACTCTGTCCCATCTTTACGCTTTGCACCTATGAAGAAACTGCCTAATAAAACATTTAAACGAACACCCTCAATCAGGTGAAACGGGACAATCTCTCCTAAGCTTTCACAGTGGATCTGAAACGTTGCTACATCTTGAGCCGTTTTCTTCCATGTTTCGGAACTTTTAGTTCGCTCTATGAACTCCTGTAGAGTCTTTTCAGTCAGCCCATTAATATTTTCTCGTTCTTCATCTTTATCCTCTGTTATATTTTCATCAGAAACGTCTATTTCTACTCTTTCGTTGTCAAATTCAGCCATGGCTGCAGACGACTGACGCTGATACGTCACTGCGCTAACCTCGATAGAATCTTTTTTTCTTTATTCATAAATATCATTGAAATACTTTTAAATATTTGTTGCATTAGTGTATTTATGATTAATATTGTTTATTTTATTTCTAATATGAAAATGGAACGAGTTTAGTTATTGTACGACATCTTTAGCGAATTCTTACGATATGTTTACATTTTGCAGAGCTACTTCCGATTTCTTCCGACAACCGCTTCGACGAACCGTAAGTACCTTCTTTATCTATTTTATAGTATATTTCCTCCTGAAATACATGTATATACGTTATTTTATGATAATCATCGTTGTCTGCGGTGTCATTTATGTATATATCACAATATTTACGTACTTTTGACGTACCGATAGGTTTATATCGCACGGTAGGGGCCACCTTTTTTTTTGCATTGAAACAACCGCTCCTCTTGCACCCGTGCGATAATGTACGTTAGTACGACGTAGTGTTCCCAGCAGCGGGCCGTACGTTTTGCAATGCTTAAGCCTATGGGAATCCATACGTCATACTACTAGGCGGGCCCGAACGTTATTTATACGATATGCCTAGCAGCGGTTAGTAACCCATAGACGTTCGCCCATAGGTGTATAGTAATATGCGATCTAGCTGGAGTGCAATGAAAAATAACACGAATAACTCGAGTTTGGTTTAGAATTTATCCTACCCCGCCCGTCTAAATTACTTCTATATTAACAAATGATGTCATTTGTCAAGTGTATCCCACTAGAGCGATATTTTTCATTTTTCTGAACTCCAGACCGAATACAGTGACCCAATGTTAAGCCTATGGAGTTTTTTATTATGGGTAGGATAAATATTCTTATATCATTCGATGTAATTGAACAATAGATATCTGGGAATATATGTCATTTTTAGATACTCATAACAATTTTGGATTGTCCTGCACAAGGAACTATTGTCTATTACAATCAAAAGGCTTCAACAATAATATCATATTCAAATGACGCAACTAATCTTTGAGATCCTTGCCAGCAACGCCTATATAAATCTTAATCGTAGTCAGTTATTCAGTATTAATCTTTCTTTTTAAAAACATCCCGGCCTAGAATTATAAGTATTGTGGACATACAATAAAACGTGGAGTTCCTGGTTTTCAAACTTGAGTATAATACTATGTTAATTTGTCCTTTAATCAGTTGAAACTGCTTTGGTCCGAGGTCGTGAACCATAACTTAAAGGAGGAGAAATAGTTTTTAAACTATAAAAACGATATTGGCTGAACAACAACGATTAGGACGAAATTCAGGCGAGAGTGACCCTGAACGGAGTGTCGTTCCATGTTTTAAATGTGATCCTCAGATTTCCACATCTGTTACAATTTTTATTTGTTACTGTTCGCTATCTTTTAGCTGAAGATATTTCATTGAGGCTAATTGGAAATTGGTAGTAATTCTACGGGAGGAATGAGTGGCGCCACCTAGCGCTTACGCGATCGCGTCGCAGATGCGCACAGTACTCCACAGAGGGCGCCTCCAGCGATCTTCAAGCCAGCGTTTGCTTCGGAAGCTGATTTAGGTGCTCACTCAAATCACTCGCAAAGATGGGTAAAAACACTCCAAAGCGAAGAACGAAGGACCAGACGAAGGTAGTTGAGGACCAGGAAAACGACGATGTCGTTTTTAGCGACAAGTTCGCGAGCTTCGACAGAAGGTTTAGCGTTTTGGAAACGGCCCTCGCGGAGATAGCGGCGAAGCTGAACGGCAATGGCGCCTGCACAGATCCAGGCACCTCAGCAAATAAGACCACATCGCCTCCCTCGATGCAAGCGCCAACGGCCGAGACACTCCAGCCTCGAGTTCTCCAGGGCATCACAGACGGTATGGAGAATGCTTTCATCGAAAAAGTGGTGGCATCGGCCCCCGCTCAACAAGGAGGAGTCCCGGCGGCGTTGGCATCCTACGCGGGAACATCGGCCGCTACGCTGGGCACCATGGCACCCGACAACACGGCGGCAGCGCTCGCACGGCCGGCATCCCAGGGCACCACATTCCAAGCCGCGCTCTTGGAGCAGAGGCGGGCGGCAGCCTTGGTACCGCCTATGACCGTTAGGCTGGCTAGGCCCGACGACGAGGTGGAGGACCAGGTCCGCAAGATACTGGAGACCACGGCCTCGAGGGTCAATGAAGCCGGTAAATATAAATTTTTCCCCCATTTGTATGTGCATCGAGGCCCGGAGAGAGCGAAGACAGGCCTGAACGAACTCACATTGGCAGAATATGCATGGGCATTATTGCGAATTATAAATGACGATGATTTCCCCTCCCAATACGTGGCACCTCTGGTGGCACACCTGGAGGATGTCCTCGAGGACGCCCGGGAGTTCGACTTCGCACAGGTCCGGAGGTGGTCCGAGCGGGTATTTGCGATAGTCAGCGAGGGCCGCCTACGCTTAGGCTGGCTCAAGGACAATCGTATTCAGCTGCTCAGGGTGGCGATCTCACAGGTCTATGCAGGCCGCATAACTTATGCAGTCGATAATGCCAAGGGTAAAAAGGCTAGGGACGACACAGCAAGGCCGTGCCAGCAGTTCAACAAATCGGGGGTGTGTGATAAGCCCCCTGGGCACGTGGAAGCGGGCATTCGCATGAACCACATCTGCGCTTACTGTGCGGTCTATACGGGGGCATCCAACGGCCACTCGGAGATAGCATGCAGAGTAAAACAGAGGAATCTAAGCGCGGCAAGTCCCACAAGCGCTTCACACATCTTGGATCAAGTCTCCACCCCCCCCAGGTTTTTCGTCGGTAGGCGAGGCGCCTCCTCAGCCGTCCCGCCTCGCTTCAGCTGACAATGTACAAGAGTTATTCGTTTGTTTACCCGCGCCTACGGCCTACACTTTGCCTACGGCCGATGAATGTGTTACGGGGGGTCGTGGCCGTCGCTGTCCCGGTGCGCCCCCCCCCCCCCCACTGATTACTTTGTTGAAAATACCCTCCATGTCCACGACGGAGGCGTGTCCAGCACCTCAGCAGATGAACCGCTAGAGGGCGGCACAGGCGCGTCGCCAGATACGGCAGGTGGCGCCGCAGGCGACAGTGAGGACGCGGCAGGTACCCCCCCCCGGTTCCTCGGGTTGCGCCCCTACAGTGTGGGCCTGCCGCTTACGCTACTGTCGTGAAATCCATCTGGCCTCGCCCTTCTCCTGGAGTGTGGGGGGGGCACGAGCCAATTGAGAGGGCCTACAGCGAGGTCCTGGTCTCGGGCCTCCCGAACTACCTCGGGGCTCGGATACCCGTTCCCTCGGGCATGCGGATCGATGCTTGGAGGGCGGCACTAGTTGACTACCACGATAATCAGGTCGTCGAATTTCTGGAGTACGGCTGGCCGTTTGGATTCATGGGCGCAAGCCCCCCCACCTCCACCCATTGCAACCACGCCTCCGCGGAGAATTACCCTCGCCACGTCGCGGCCTACCTGAAGAAGGAACTCGGGGAGGGCGCGTTGGTAGGCCCGTTCCGGGACCTGCCCTTCAGCCCGTGGTCGGCCGTATCTCCCCTCATGACTCGTCCAAAGAGGGGCTCCTCCAGCAGGAGGGTCATAGTCGATATGTCCTTCCCCCCCAGGGGCGGGGTCAACGCGGGCAAGGAAATGGGCCCCCATCTGCCGTACGCCCAGACATGCACCCTCCCTATGGTCGCCGACCTAGCGGAGAGAGTTCGGGCACTGGGAAAAGGGGCGTGGCTTTGGAAAGCCGACATGGCCCGGGCTTACCGCCAGCTAAGGGTGGACCCTCGGGACCTCTCCCTCGAGGTCGTCGCGGCCGAGGGGAGGTACTACATCGACCCATGCTGCCTGTTCGGCGCCCGCCTCTCGGCCTCGGCCTGTCAGAGGGTCACACGCGCAGTCACCTTCCTCCTGGGCCGTGGGGGCCACCACGCGTTGTCGTACATCGACGACTTCGCGGGCGCCGAGGCCACGCGCCAGGAAGCGACGGACGCCTACACTGCCTTCGAGGGCCTCGCGGCGCGCTTGGGCCTGGTCCTCGCCGCAGATAAGTGTAGCCCTCCGGCCCAACGAATGGAGTGGCTAGGTATTGACATAGATACGGTCGCGATGACCCTGCGCATCCCGGAGGACCGGCTGGCCGACATAGTGAGGGAGTGCAAGGCGTGGATCTCCCGTAAAGCCATCACCCGGGCCCGCCTTCAGTCCATCGTCGGCCGCCTCATATACGTCGCCCGTTGCGTATCACAAGCCCACAAGTTTGTCGCCCGTGCTCTCGCCTTCCTGCCTCGAGTCCCGGGAGTTGGGGTGGCGACCATCCCAGCTGCGGTAAAAGAGGACTTTCGGTGGTTTACACGTTATGCAACGGCCGCCAACGGCGTGGTCCTGGTTTCTCCACACAGAGAACCGTTTAGCATCTTTGTGCCTAGCAGGGACGCGGTCATCGTCGCTGAGACGGCCACCGCGAGCTTGCGCCAGGAGGCGCCCGGCACCGCGGCCGCCCTCGGCCCCGGGTTCCGGTTCCACACGGTAGCCATTCTCCAGGGCATTGCTACTCTCAGCGCGGGGGCCCCACCCGGGGCGGCCGTCGTCGTCGACACGGACGACATGGCGCCAGTTGAGGCCATCGCCACGGGCCGAACTAACGACCCGGTCGTCGCGGCCGTAGCCCGTGAGATCTGGCTGGCGGCAGCTTTGTGGGATGTCGATGTCAGTTTTGTCTATGCGGCCGTTGCGGAAGCCATTGCTCCTGGCGGCCGTTCCTCTGTAAATATTAACCCCGTATTTGATATAGATGTTTTTGCTTCTATCCTATCTAGGCACCGGCACCCCCCTGCATGCCCAGATGATGGCATCCCTGGCGTCGGCTGAGGCCCCCACGACGCGCCAGAACCACCTCATTCAGGCTCAGGCCTACGTGCGTTTTGCCGTCTCATCAGGATTCGATCCTCGCTGGCCGACCGTCACCTACGGGGCCCTCTACACCCAGGCCTTAGCCAATTCATTTCGGGCCCCGGCAACAGCCGCCAACTATTTATCAGGAGCTCGGACCTGGATACGCCGCCATGGCGGGGACCCGGCACCGCTGTTTGCGGACGAGGTCCTCGCAGTTCAGCGCGGTACCAGACGCCTCTCCGCCCACATTCCGGCACCGGCCCCTGCAGTTCGCCTTCAAGAACTCCGGCACGTGCTTCTCTACTTATCCAGGGCCGGGCCCTCGGCCCTCGTCCTCTGGGCGGCTCTACTTATAGCTTACTTCACGTTTCTGCGGGCCTCGAACCTTGTATCTCCGTCATTGACCTCGTGGGGCGGCCCCCACACCCTTCAGCGAGCGGACCTACAGGCCCAGCATGGACTCCTCAGGATCCACGTGAGATCGACCAAGACATGGTCACGTGCGGCCCCCCCCTCACGTGGCGGATCCGCTGATCTGCCCGGTAGACGCCTATAGGAACTACGTCGCGGCCGTTCCGGCCCCTCCACGGGCGCCAGCGTTCATCCTCTCATCATCAATGCCGCTTACCTTTCGGCCGTTGTGCGCCATGATGCGTGCTGCCTTGGCGGCCGTGGGATTCCCGGCGGCCGAGAGAGTAACACTCCACTCCTTGAGGAGGGGGGCAGTCCACGATGCCGTGGTTGCGGGGGTTCCCCAGAGTGTTATCTCCCATCATGGCACCTGGAACAGTGCCTCGGGCATTAGGCCTTACTTACCCCCGTCGGGAAGGACGTCGACCCCTTCCCGACTGTAATAATAAGTTTGGCATTTATGCCTATGCCCTTTGGCATATTTCTCACGTTTGAGAACATTTTTATATTTCAGGGTTATTTACTACGGACACTAAATATTCATGTCTTATCTAAGATTACGATGTTCACCTTCCATGTAATCTCCAGTTGTAATAATACATGAACTTGTCTCACTGAAATAAATCCCCTGTAATTCCAATTCCGCCTCCGTTATAATTGAGGCTAATTGGAAATTGGTAGTAATTCTACGGGAGGAATGAGTGGCGCCACCTAGCGCTTACGCGATCGCGTCGCAGATGCGCACAGTACTCCACAGAGGGCGCCTCCAGCGATCTTCAAGCCAGCGTTTGCTTCGGAACCCGCCCACCCTCACCTTTTTCGTCAAAGACTCATGTTCTAGGGCTTTATGCCTATGCTCTTTGGCATATTTCTCACGTTTGAGAACATTTTTATATTTCAGGGTTATTTACTACGGACACTAAATATTCATGTCTTATCTAAGATTACGAAGTTCACCTTCCATGTAATCTCCAGTTGTAATAATACATGAACTTGTCTCACTGAAATAAATCCCCTGTAATTCCAATTCCGCCTCCGTTATAATTATGAATGATCGAACCAATCTAGTAACAGACTAGTAAAACTTGTGGCCTTCCTATCGAGAGCTTACTTCCTGGTCGTCTTGTAGGACTGTCCTACATAAACACAGATGATCAGGACCATAATACGATCAATTATTTTACCCTTCTTACTTCCGGAAACTCCCCCTCCTGAGTGAGCTGACGGTATATCTCGATGAATCCTGGGCCCTGTTTTTCAGTCAAGACATAATCGCCCAACGATACCCTAAGATGTCTCCACGATTGGAAGACAATTTGCAAGACACAAAATGGCGGGTTTGCTATAGACACGGTCTCAGTGCGGCGCGCTCGATCTCAGGCTCTATCAAAGCTCACTGTGTGTATATAGAGGATTTCCCGTGCTTCCCATATGACTTTAGAATTGAAATTTTAACATGAGTAGGGGATACATTTGACCTATAACCGTACCAAATATGAAGAAAATCGGCTTCTTCGTTCTGAAGTTATCGGCGTTTTAATTTCGTAATAGCAATCGTCTGCTCTGGTGGCCAGTCACCCTCCCACCTCCGGATACGCAGTCAATGTCAAGGTCGCTGCATAAATTAGCGGAGGTGTCGGAAAAAATACACTGGCCACCAGACCAGATGATTGCTATGACGAAATTAAAACGCCGATAACTTCGGAACGGTGGGACCGATTTTCCTCATATTTGGTACGATTATAGGTTATATGTATACCTTACTGGTGTTAAAATTTCATTGCTTAATTCTTACGGGAAGTGAAGTTGCGCATTCTGTACGACATGTCCATAGATGTCTTAGGTCCAAGACACTTTGGAAGACATTTGGAACCATGTGACCCTAAAGATGTCTTATCTATAGTACACCTGGCTGCAGTCTAAGTGCTCTTGACGGACAATCGTTGGCCGATCCCCAAAGATGTCTTATCTATAGTACACTGACAGCTGTAAGATATCTTACAAAGAGGATATCGTGACTGAAAAACAGGGCCCTGGCTCAGTGTTTGCCGCGTGGTGACGATCTTGTTTATCGTAATCAAAGGGCGCTCCCAGCGAAGTGTTATGTGCAGCAAGTATATTAAGTTAGGCCGAGGGAAAGTGCAGAGGTGTCGCAAACTTGTTTCTTATTCCCTTAATCTAATTCAAACTAGAATATATTTTCAACAGATAATCCTATCTATATGTGATACATGTGTACCAAATTAATGAATGAATCGTTTTTGAGAAATATCAGCACTTTTGCACTGATTTACAGGGACTGCACCACTCACCCTGCTTGTCTCAGACACAACACTGCATCACTCGATGCGTATGGGCGTGTATCAGTGTTTATATAGGAACTAGCGACTTCGTCGAGTCCGAAAAATATAGAAAAATGAAAAAATGAACTACCGATAGCGGGGTTCGAACACCCGACGTCCGCATTCCAAGCCAGAGGCTCTGTTTACTGCTCCACAAAGACAGATGCAATAATTGGGCCAAATACTTTTGGTGGGTGGGGGGGAATCGGCAGAGTTTTGAAAGGGCTACCAGCGAAAGTTAAGATCCTAAGATAGGCTAAGTCGTAAGACACAGGCGGGTACCAGCCAAAAGATCCCATTGGTTTCTCACGAGAAAAACAGATCAGAAAACTACAATACTAAACTTTGATTTTGGAATGGCTTGAAATGAATCATAAGAGAAGAAGTTTGTCTGAGTATAGAAATACAAAAAAGAAGAACAGGTTCGAGTTATTCACTGCACGAGAATCTCACTCTTGTGGGCTCTCAGTCTCCAAACATAGGTCGTGTTCACTCTGTCTCTATGTGCGGGAAGATCTCCAAGCGGATAGTACGGAAAATTACACGTTTTATATGTGGTAGGATATATCACATGACTATCCAAATGTTGAATGTGGTATATGGGACGAAGGTCTCACAAGTCGGTAGTGGATATTAAGTTAATCTGAAACGTTACTGTTCTTTTGTTTTGAAACTTGGGGTAACTGTTTCCCCTGATGTACAATGCTATAAACTAAGTTGATATATATTCCTGTCTAGTTAAGCCTGCCACCATTGTACGCCCATAATCTGGGCATTTTGGCAAAACTGAATTCGCTAAGACTGGAGACGGTGGAGGATAGGAGTGTTCCACTCCGAACCGGTTACTCCAGTATAAATAAAAACCCTAAAAAAAAATAAAAAAAAATATTTGACTTTATACTGTAGTACGTCCAATTTTTCGCCAGGGAAACCATCAATAGCCCTGACCCTAGCGACAACGGGACGTACTACACAGTGGTAATCATTTCGTATGACACAGGTTTTTGAGCTGATCATCGGCGATCAGAACTGTATGAATTGAAACCAGCGAAAGTTGAGATCTCATTGGTTTCTCACGAGAAAAGTAGATCAGAAAACTACGGTACTAAACTTTAATATCGGCATGGCTTGAAATGAATCATAAGAGAAAACGTATGTCTGTGTATAGAAATTCAAAAAAGAGTAGCTGCTTACAGTTTAGAACTGCACGAGAATCTCACTATCGTGGCCCTTCAGTCTCCAACCCTATGTCTGGTTCACTCTTTCTCTATGTGCGGGATGATCTCCAAGCGGATAGTACCGAAAATTACACGTTTTATATGTGGTAGGTAAATATATGAGTCCATGAAAACAAGTCAATTGAATGACATTTTGTACGGATGATAGTGCTGACGCCCACGAAAAATTTTGTTGCTACCCTGAATGAAAAAAGTTGTCAATATTGTCGTTTATCTTTAGATTTATCTTATCGTCCAGCGTCATGTACGACAACATATTATTCAACGGCCCCCAGAGCTATCCGAGTTGGAGGACGGCCGACGTTAACGCCCCAGTAACGTATTTGTGAACGACTGGTCCGAAACGGCGAGCACATACAGCGTGACTAATGTGTTCCCTCCTCTCTAATGGCCGTGCAATAGCAAATTAATTTTGATCATCCTTAACCCTTCAAGAGCCACACATCATTTACCATGTACACATTCTATACCAGGCACTAGAACCAATTGTGGCCTTTGTATGACCGGCTTTTGTAGTCAATATTGTAAAAAGAAATTTAAAATTTAAAATTTCCAGTAAATCTGTATTTTTTATTAGAACGTTCCGATATTTTGAAGACCTACTGGCAACATTTAGCATAATATCTCACATGATTGTTTTGATTCTGCGATAATTTTTCAAAAAGTTACAAAGAAACAAATACAGAGTGGTTTATCCATTCCATATGGGAATGCCATACATATATTATGTCATTGTCCGGCCCTGGCCAGGGGACTGCCATATGGCATTGTCCTGCCATGGCCAGGGGAATGCCATATGGCATTACCCTGCCAGAAAGGGTTAAGAAGGAGGCTAACTAAAAGTGTCAAAAAGGTGTCCTACCGTTTGGAGTAAAACATATGCTATACTAATGTGAAGAAAGTTATAAAGACGGGTAATATTCGTTTGATAAAATTGTTGATATTGGATAGTAACCCGGAGGACGAGTTCAGCAGAACGGTCAACTTGAGACGTAACTTTCGCCGACACCCTCCCCCTTGCAAGTTAAAAAAAAAGAGATATCATTGCTTGCCACCAAACTCTCAGCCCATCACATTTATCCTATATACCTATATAGCCGCCACTCCATATGTTGATGCTGTAAACGTACCGTGATAAACTGTGCACATGAGCAGTATTCCTTTTTTAGTGCAGCATGTTGAATTACGACACTTACACCATTGGCTATATAATAATTCAATGTTTCATATATTTTGCCCAGTGGGTGTGTGCCCGCGTATTTTCTTTAGAATATGGGGCCCGAGTCATCCGAAGAGAAATTAATCAATGAGGCCACTTCAATATAGCCATCCCCATTTACGTCCACATTGCCGTTAAAAAGAGCGTGTGGGTGTCGCGCGATCCAGTGTGGATTTCTAAAAGGTATACCTACCTTTAGATATGACCCCCGGCCTTCTACGCCCTTGAACGAACATGACATATTGGTAGAAAGCGCATGAGACGAATATAATTATATGTGTCATAAGGAATACCTGCGTGATTAATCAATATCGTTTTCAGATTAATTAATTAATTCCAAAGATAAATTGTTAAGAATAGCCAGGAAAAGTGGACTTAAGGAAGATTGGAGAGCAAGGGAATTTAGAAACAGGACAAACCAACTACATGTAATAAAATCATCATGTCAACTTTATATTAAAAGCCAGCTAATTGACTCAAAAGGTGACCACAAAAGATTTTGGAGAACTATTGATGAAATTCTGCCTGGGACAAAAAAAACAACAAAAGAAAACAAAATTACCTTGAAAAACTCGGAAGGAAGGTTATTAACAGATGAGCAAATACCAGATTTTATCAATCACTATTATTCAGACATTGGGGCCAGCTTGTCGGAGGACATGTACTCTCCCTGGAGAAACTATGATAGAGAAAAATTAAATGAAATGGAAGATTTTGATGTGAAGAGAGATGCATTAATGGAAATCTTGAAAGAGATTAACATTAATAAACAGTCAATGATACACAGCATTAGTTCCGGATAGTTTATATATATATAAATAGAAATGTGAATTACAGTTATCAAGGCCTGGAGCAAGCAAGCTTTGATGTGAATCTATTTCTATTGTACAGAATGGAAACTTATTATATAACTACCCTGGAAGGCAAAAAAATAAATGTTCTGAGAATCAGAGACCTTCAGAGGTTTTCAGGTCATTTTGTTGTGTTTTTATTGCAATCTATTTCTGATACAATGTAAGATCTTCCAATGGTAGCATATATAAATCAAGATCACTAGATGAAGTTCATGATATTGATAAGAATATGATTATAAGTGATAATTCATGAAATAAGCTGTGGTTTTTGTACATAAAGACAGCTGGAAACAAGGATAGGTCAATCAAGTTATTTGATGAGAAAATGTGACGAGTTAGGGACCATTTTCCATTGACTATTATAGCTGGCGAACGTAATCCTAATACTAAGTATCATAAATGGGGGTACTGCGTTACGGCATCTAACCTGCTCCAGAGCAAGTTGCCCCCTGAAAAAACATTTTCCAAATTTACCAGGTTTGTCGTATTAAAGTTTGAACTTTATTTTCGGACTGCTTCTTATTCGCAGATTTGTCCGATCAATATGATCATGGCGAATCATATTTCCATGTAACTCCTCACCTGCTAATGCGGCGTTTCCATGTGCGATAATGACCATAGATTATGGCATTTCGCATCGCCAACCTATTATGCGACAGATTTAGTGCAATAATCGTCATTGTGGAACAAGAGATGGTCAACAATTTTCTCCCGTGCCTTAGGCAATATGGCACCACCGACTGACTTCTGCACCCATCAACGAAATCAAAGTTCATTGAATTACGTGTAATCAGTGATGCTCTGTATTTTACTACCAAATGTTGATAATCGTCCACCGCATTTTTGCAGTGCAGGTCACCGATTATGCACCACTGATCTTTCATAAGGAGAACCACCAACAGACTTTATTACAGTGTGAAAATTAACGAAGGGTTCTTTTTGTCGGCAGATGGAAACGCCGCATTAGAGTGACATAGCTAGACGAAATAATTCGGTAATTGATGTTGAACCGTGCAGAAATAAGTATTTCGAAACTCCAACCACACCTTTCCGGCAAATACAAATGTATATGGGACCCATGTGTAGTTTTGTCCTTTACCCACTTATTACGAACTCTCTATAGGAAAGGTATAAAAAAGTATTGAAATTCACTTCCTTGGGATCCTGAGATTAGTCTTATGCAACATCAGAATTTACTGTCATAAAACGTTTTATATGCTAAAAATACTGAAAAATAGCGAACTATATACTTGCATACATATACACTGAAATACCACTGTGCTATGGCGTTATGGTGGAGTCTGGAATAACATGTCTTGAAATAAACTTTGCTGATAATAGACGTGTCTAATAAATGTTAATAAATGTCCAATTCTACAAAATCTCCTAGTGATTGTTTCTTTGTGATAATTCTCTCATAAAGACTCATTGTTTATCGAGTAGGTGGATAACAAATACAATAACGTAGTTGACGACAATGTCAGTCTGATATTACTCCACGTCAACTTCTCGGAAATTATGACTTTACACAAAACCAGTCATTATTGTGTATGTAAAGGGAAATACTAGAGGAAAGTCTGTGGGTTTTTTCGAATAGTTAATTATCAGGCACACCCAGACGCACCTCCACAGACACGGTGCTACGGAACTCCAGGGCGTGTCAACATGATAATCATAATACCATGTCATTGACTATTATTGTCGGTAGAATACGCTCTTCCTGCTTTTTCTTCATTTACGTAGGATGGACAAATGATAATCAAAGTGAACTAATGTCATACCGCTTACAGTGCATGAACACCACCATTTTATACATGAATGCGCCCGGCGTATATAGGTATGCTATTGCATATAAAGGGTCGTCCTATTCCCCGTGTATATGCCTTATCTGTAGGCGCCTGATTCATATATACGCCTGATTTATATATACGTCTGATTCTGTTGTATTTACACCACTATCGATTAGTTCCGATCTCTGCCACTTGGGAACACCAATGTTAGCATATTTAATTTGCCATAAGTCAATAGGTCATTGGTATATGGAAAATCCAATGTTATATTATCAATTTTGATTATAAAATTGTTCTAGAACCCCATATATTATCTCTTCATGAAATAAAAGTAAGAGAATATCATAAGAAATTATGTATTTGAGCCATCTTTATTTGATTGAGAATAAATATCAAGAATGTTTCAATAAACCTAGAGAATTGATTTAATAGTTGTTCTCAAGTGTCATGAACAGGAATCAAGTCTTAGAAATCTATATGTTTAGACAAATGGAAACTGATAACTTAATAAAACAAATTTCTGGTATTAAAATCAGTGTATACATTCTAACGCATTGAAAGTGTCTCTGAATCAAGTCCTATATCATAGTATATGGGTCTGAGTATGACAGGTTCAGTAACTTGGTCAGTGGATGAAGGTAAGGAGTATGTGTGTGAGAGTGGGGGAGAGGTGGTAATACGGAGTGACCAGGTTGAGATAGTCATATGCCTACCCTTCCACCAACCACATACCTCCTTACTGGGTCTGTGTTTCTTTGAAGAGCATAGTGAATGGTCTGTCCCATCAGAGTTCCAATGCTATACAGTCAGGTCTGTCTCACCAGATTTGAAATGTACATATATTGTACAGTAGCAGGAGACCAGTGAGCCAGAACAAACAGGATCTCGAGTATAGCTAACTGTCAGTAAACTATATAGGGTGGTTGTGGGGGGGAAGGGGGTGAGGGCCATTATGGCATCGCTGTAGAGTGGCTTCAGGTACAGATTGTTATACCTAAATCTTAATCTGTCCCTGTCTATTAGAATACATGTCTATTTCTCTTTGTTTATGTCTGTTTTCTGTCTGCAGCTGTCTGCCTCTCTGTTTCCCTTTCTATCCCTGTCTGTATACTGCATGTATAACTCTCTCTGTTTATACATATCTTTATCTCTGTCCCTGTCTGTCCATATGCATGTCATATTATACCTTTGTCTCTGTCCCTTTTGGTTGGCATGTATGTTTGACTATTTCTCTTTGTATATGTCTTTCTGCATCTCTGTCTCATTGTCTCTGTCCCTGTCTGTATATGTCTGACTCTGTATGTTTGACTCTTTACCTGTCCCTGTGTGCGTCTCCCTTCTGTCTCTGTCATGATCTGCATAATTTGTAGTTCAACTAACTGGGTATTATTATTGATTAGCGGCTGTGTTTCAACCCTTACATGGAAAAAGCAAAAACGATTTTCATCAGTGACGCTGAAGTCAGAACAAATGTATTGCTATATGGATATAATCTCAATAAAGAAATTTTAAAAACACAAAAAAAACGAGTAAAACACCTAGTACATAATAATTCATTCAAATTTTGTAAATGCCATAAGTCAAAGACTTAAGCAAGTCTATGGTCAAGTCTCAGACACAAGGCTGGCTCACTGGGTCAAAGGAAGGAGAACTGGTTTTATAGCTCTCTGCAAAGTGGGTCTGATTACCACATACTCAAGTGTGTTCCATCAGTTGTGACACTTTGAATACAGTATATTTAGGTGTGTCCCATCAGATTTGAACATGTATATAGCATATCTAGTCATTATCATAATCTAATAGTTTCCTTTTCCAGTAGTAGATGACAGTATCCATAAATAAGTGTCTGCTATTTAATGACAGGAATGATATAGTGAATACTTTGTCCCCAAATAGACTATAAAATGAAAATTCTATTTTTAGGAACCAAGTCAGTAGTGGGGCAGGTTTATGGTCAGACTGGGATACTGGACCCCTGCTCATTTAACCAGGCCTTTAGAGTTGGGACATTGATAGTGAAGTGTTAGATTCTCTACAGTAAGCTGAAAGCCTGTTGAGCATTCAAACCTCTAGATGACGTATATGAATGAGTACGATTTCCCACGCTCAAAAACAAGATCTCGGTTGTTGTAGGGGTGGCACAATATACAGAATGTTGTATTGGGTATATATAAGTATGTATTTTGTGTTCGGGGTGGGTGATGTCATAGGGCAAAATACGTTTTATCTTTAATAAGCTTTATTCACTTCTTTCAGAGAAAGTTCTTCCAGTGAGGTACAACGTTGTGGTATCGACAATGCATTCCCCTAAACAGGAAATACTATATATATCAAGTCTTTAATAGGTGCTCCGTTTACTTGGTTTCAATAAATACCCATAGTATCGTGCAGGATGAATGGATGGAGATGAGCAATTACTTTAAGTGTCTCAGGCGATGTTGAACTCTAATCCTGGGGCTTGATCAGTGTTTTTAACCGCAGTTTTGAATTCAAGCTTAGTTTCTATACGATGAATGTGTGATGGTAACTCGTTCCAGAGCTAAATCCCTCAATAAAGCGGTGGTTTTCAATATGTTTCTCTTGGACATATGCTAAATAAATTTAACTTTTTGATCATTTCGTGTATGAAAGTCCCGATTCTCAATCGTCTTTTCATCTTTGGATAGCTTGAACATCAGCGACAGTAAAATTAATTTTGCTTATCTCTCAGGCACTATCCTTAAGTATGTCTAATGTACATTATATTACTCTAGTACACTCTACTAACTCATCAATTGTCATTCTATAGTATTTTACTTTCGAGTGATCACCCGCAGTGCCCTGTTCTGAAGCCGCTGCAATTTTACAACCTCTGACTGCATAGATCCATCATACAAGTAAGAGCAATACTCCATTAAGGGGCGTATAGCAGAGCTATAAATTGTTTGCGCCCTGTGAAGGAAAACCCCAGGAAGATCTAAGGGAGCATTCAATAATAAAAAAAAGTAGCCTCCCCCTAAAAACAGGTTTTAGGGGAGGCTACTTTTTTTTTGGGGGGGGGGGGGGTATTCCAAGGGGGGTACTTTTTTTTTGTGGGGGGGGGGGTATTCCAAGGGGGGTACTTTTTTTTTGGGGGGGGGGTATTCCAATGGGGGGGGGGGGACTTTTTTCACTATTCCCATGGGGAGGGGGGGGGGGGGACAACCTTTTTTCACTATTTCTGCTAGGGCACCGCTTTTAGATACACAGTTAGGCAGACTCCCATATTTGTGTTCATTGACAAGAATTGATAGGTGTAATGAAATGCATTCATATCATATCACAAGAAATCAGCTTAGTTGTACTATTATAGCAGTAAATAACATGTAAGGTAACCAGAGTTGTACATATCACCCCCTAAAGTTCAGTGTCTATTGTTACAGTCCTGTTTCTCTACTGGGAGATGGGTGTACACCCTCCCTCAGCCTGATTGACTGATGTGGAGGGAGACAACAGTGGACTAACACTAGTATATTTATCCCTGAATCAAACAGTCTCATAAGATCATTAGCTTTTATTAACAACAATGAAATAAGAGCATTTACTACAGCATCAAGTGCTGCAAAATGCCCCTGTTGCTGCTTATTTCAATAAGATTACCATATTTATGGAAGAGCACTATGAGCAAGGAGAACTCTACATTGAGTTCTTGAAGGGGTTCTGCATTTAAATTACTGGGACTTTGTGTTCCTTCTGCAGTGCCACACCATGGGTTGATCTACTAACAAGAATCCCACACACCATGCCAGACTACAACAAATTGCCAGAATGTCCTTATTTGCATGTTGATGATACCCCTACCAGAAACAGTGGAAGTCTTGCAAGGCCCTGAAAGGGAGCCTGATGACTACCAACTGAGGGCACAAATCAAGAAAGCAGATGCTGCTGGATATTTGAACAACCAAGTCTCAATAGTGACTTCAGTGAGAATTAGGTCTTAGGTTCTAGATCAAGCTTTATGATTATATGGGTACGGTAGCATGTCTTCTAGCTGCCAAGAACGACCTAGGTCGTTGCATTCCTGATTTGAGGTTAGATCATTAGCAGAATCCTACAACTATAGAGACTAGGAGCATTAACTCACACTTTCATCATAATGACTTATAGCAGAGTTCAACTTCAACTAGTTGGCATTGTGCTTGATGCCATCACTTTTCAAGCATTTGTATCTCCCTGTATGCAGAACCTCTTAAAACAAGACTAAGTATCAGGTCTGAGAGTTATATAACATACCGGCCTTGCTTTGAACATGGAAATTGGGAATCCCAAACATGGCAGTAGGAAAGGCTTTGTGTTGGACTTTGAAACTTGTCGGCAAAACTAACATGCGGCTATGAACAATGTGTGCCCAAATTAGATTTGTAATGGCTCCAACAGCTGAAATAAGGTAAATATCTTAATGTTTTTTTAGGTATATAACAATGATAAAACTGTAAACCTGTATTCCTAATCTTCTTATACCTCAACTGTATTAAAAAACTGGCGAGTTGTCAGGGGAATTAGAAAGTCTCCAGCTGAATCTGCAACTGTATCTTTATAGGATAATTCAGTTGTTGTCTTTTTTCCTGACACAATACTGGTACGCTCATAACAGCAACCATATCGATTTCTCTGAGCTAGTTCGTGATCCAACTGAATCCCCTCATTCCAGTCACGTGATAACATACCCTTATACATCAAGGTATCGTTTTGCAAAAATATTACTTGGGTAAGAGCGGTTGGTACTCCAAGGAAATGTAGCCACAGGTATACAATAATAAATTCATATTTCAACTTATACCTCATTTATTATTTATGTAATGATGTATCATGCTGACACGCAGCAGGATCCCACTGGAGTGCGCCGAATCATCAAATGGTCGAAAAAGATATTTTCCTTACGTACTAGTGACCTTATCCATGCACTGTGTACCTCACCTGTCTACCACTGGCTCCAACCTGAATGTGAAGCAAACGTTTTCACTGGTGGTTGGGGGTCGCCTCAACCGCTACCACGAATTTAGCGGTGGATGACCGGGAGATCAGTGTATGCAGGCCAGAGTAGCGGACGAACTGTGCTGCCGCACCGTGAGTAGGGATGGTGCGTTATGAACTCGTTTTGAACTTGTCATGGATGCTCTGACAATAGCGTATGGTTGGGCCTATTGAGGCTCTCGTTGCTTTATCTCAGGGTGGGGGGTAGACTTGCTCAAGTCTTTGATTAAGAACATTCATTAACTGATTAAACACAATCAGAATGAAGTTCATTAAAGTATCTATCCTTCTCTGACTGGTCCATGAATCCCAGCGAGGAGGGTAGCTATAGGATGCAGGGATTGGAGCAGGTTTAGGTGGGGAAATAAGTAAACCACAGTACTAAATTTTGTTTTCAACATGTCTAGAAATATATCATACGAGAAGAAGCACATCTGAGTATAGACTTACAAATTAGAATAGCAGATTCGAGTTTTCTCTCATGGCACTTCATTCTTTCTGCATAGTTTTGATCATGTATGTCAGTCTATGTGGGGGAGAGACTCCAAGCGGAAAGCGGCATAATAGGGCAGAAGCCCAAATTTAATGTGGCACCAGTTAGAAGGCTTCATAGGACGTTGATTGACTAAAACTAAAAGAGGCTACCATATTACATCCTAATCCATTGTCCGAAAAGATGCAATGTCTCCTGTGGAGAGGTCAGACTTGACCAGACCTTTACAGGGACAGTGTGCAGTTTCCTTTTACACCATCTTAAGATATAGAAGTAATACAAGCAACACTGTGTGCCCAAATAAAGGTTCTATGAGTTCAAACACAGTTCAAATCTGTCGATACTGTCCAAAAATATTCAGCAGAGAGATTTGAGACTAAGCAGATCAACCTCTGTCCGATCCAGTGTGGCAGAAATAAGAAAACGTAAAAAGAGATTCTGTATCAGTTGGCAGAACTGATCATTCCCTCTACGATTTAGATTGTATACATATTTAAATCATCATATTGAGTATGGGGAATGCTCAGATACGCTGCCTAAAGATTAAACTACTTTAGACTTCTAAAATGCTGCAAAAACTCTTCACAATCTGTGTGCCAGCTCTGGGACATAACACTACAGACAGAAATATCCCATTGACCTCCGGATGCTTGATATATTTGGACTAAGATACAGTTTTGCCTTTGCTATTTGGCTGGTTTCCAAGTCGGTTAGACCTCGCACCCATCAACGACGATTCTGTAGCCTGTTTAATAACCAAGGGTTGTACATGAAGACCCTTTTCTGTACCTCGTAAAGATGTCATTGTTTAATAATATTTATGTCTGTCAGCTAAGACAGCCTTAGCCATTCATAAGATCGTCCATAAGTGTTGAATAAAGTTGATCCACATCGTCTCTGAAACTCTATGGAATACATAGACAATAATCGATGGTTTTGTGGACAGGCGGCCGTAAACCACGAGAGGTTGACGGGTAGTAATACACGAGCGCTAGCGAGTGTATTACGAGGTCAACCGCGAGTGGTTTACAGAGCTGCCTGTCCACAAAATCATCGTTTGTTGCATTTATTATCCATCTTTTCGAATAAATTAAACCCAGTAATTGCCATTTTAAAGGGTATAACAATAGGGACTATTTCTTTGCTCTACAGCAAAAGGGACTATTTTTCCCGTATACCATGGTTTTGAGGCCTGTTTACCACAGGTTTGAATCCGTATACCACAGTTATGGTATATGACAGTTTGTATACAATGGGTCGTGGTTCATACATATTCAATGGGGGCTTTGTTTACGATGGATAATAAAGAAAAGGGTCTACATGTACGATCCTAGATTATTCAACAGGCCGCTCGACGGAACGAAAGACTTCACCACTGGAATACAATTTCATCGGAGGTCAGGCAATTCGTAGCAGTGGACCAAGTTTCTATGACTGATTCTACGATAGCCCACGATTGGATACCGATATGCTGCGATCGCAAATGGCAATCGTAGGGCTCCGAATAACATTCAACAGTTGGATGTTTCGTAACAAATTGTAGCCGATTTAGCGAGAAAATATCTTTTACAGGTGCTTGGCGGAAAATTATGGAATTCTGTAATGAGGAAGAGCGCTTGCTTATGTATCGCCGGGAATATGATATTATTTGATTAAGATTAAATAGATCTCAGTGCATAACTAAGAAGGTGGATTTCCCTACAGTAAGAAAGACTGTTCCTATCTTGGGCAACTTATCGATAGTTTTAACGGGTTTGCATAATGTGGGATAATAAAAACCCACGATGCATTTTCTATAGATGTGCCACTAGCACCTTAAATAGATTGTACTAGAATAATGACCGGTGGCTCCACCATGGACAGGTCAGGAGCAGCAAACTCAGGTACGATCCCATTCACCTGAGAATCTTATTTCGAGCGTACACTTGTATGTATCGCAATGTATATCATGTTGATCCTGGCCTTGGCCATATGTCAGCTTTGTTTGGTGTATTTTTTCGTTCCGTCGACATTATGTCTTGGTTGGAAACACATGGATCCCTATAGAACCAACCAGCGACGGACTGGTCGAAGACCAGGACACCGCACGGTTCTATTCACCGACGTGAGACCTGAAAACATAACACAGTTCTCTAAGCCAATGAAATCAGCCGAACAGGGTATGCAGATGAGGTCACGCCTTCTTCCGCCGGCGGCCTCCCCTACTCTCTCTATTCCGTGGTCGCAAGCGGTGGGTGTAGGAGTGTTTGATACAAGCTAAGCCCCGTCAATCTACCATATGTCAGCTTTGTAACATAGGTTATGATGGGCATACTCCCAGAAGCGGATGTCCAAAATGTACAATCTCCTCTACCAAAAGGACGGAGGACTTGGACAGACGTTTAAGGGATTTGGTAGAACCTTCGTAAATCTTACAAGGCGCGGTCGGTGGTGTCGAAGGAGGAGCGACAGGGGGTAGCAATCAGATTGCGGCATCAGGGCAATACAGGTGTTGCCGTTCCGCGCCGCCTAACGGCCCATTGTCTAGTTACGCGGCCACTCGGACAAACATGGCCGAGTCCGCCCACATGCACATAGAGACACACAGCAATCACACCTAAAGTGTGAATGGTGGGTGTGATTACAGGAGTGTTGGTCTTTGACAGATTAAATTGTTGGAGCAAACTAGAGTATTGTATCAATGAGTCTGAGCTGTCTAAACTTTATAGCTGATAATTATCTTAGTTTCAACTTGGAGAAAGAAAAGCATATTATAGCTAGGCCTGCCAATGTATTATTGTGTATACAGTTTGGGTATACCTGGGTTATCTAAGGTATATCTAAAGTATCATTGAGTTGATCTGCATGTATGACATACCAATTTGGAGCTGTATCCCTATAGAACCAACCAGCGACGGACTGGTCGAAGACCAGGACACCGCACGGTTCTATTCACCGACGTGAGACCTGAAAACATAACACAGTTCTCTAAGCCAATGAAATCAGCCGAACAGGGTATGCAGATGAGGTCACGCCTTCTTCCGCCAGCGGCCTCCCCTACTCTCTCTATTCCGTGGTCGCAAGCGATGGGTGTAGGAGTGTTTGATACAAGCTAAGCCCCGTCAATCTACCATATGTCAGCTTTGTAACATAGGTTATGATGGGCATACTCCCAGAAGCGGATGTCCAAAATGTACAATCTCCTCTACCAAAAGGACGGAGGACTTGGACAGACGTTTAAGGGATTTGGTAGAACCTTCGTAAATCTTACAAGGCGCGGTCGGTGGTGTCGAAGGAGGAGCGACAGGGGGTAGCAATCAGATTGCGGCATCAGGGCAATACAGGTGTTGCCGTTCCGCGCCGCCTAACGGCCCATTGTCTAGTTACGCGGCCGCTCGGACAAACATGGCCAAGTCCGCCCACATGCACATAGAGACACACAGCAATCACACCTAAAGTGTGAATGGTGGGTGTGATTACAGGAGTGTTGGTTTTTGACAGATTAAATTGTTGCAGCAAACTAGGGTATTGTATCAATGAGTCTGAGCTGTCTAAACTTTATAGCTGATAATTATCTTAGTTTCAACTTGGAGAAAGAAAAGCATATTATAGCTAGGCCTGCCAATGTATTATTGTGTATACAGTTTGGGTATACCTGGGTTATCTAAGGTATATCTAAAGTATCATTGAGTTGATCTGCATGTATGACATACCAATTTGGAGCTGAAATACCATAGAATACAGTGCAATCACTTTTATCTCTATGGGAATGATGTACATGGGTATCATAAATGTTTTACTTCCAGACATTCAGTTTTCAAATGTTAAAGTATACGTTGCCAGGGGTATGTTTGGCTGCAACCATTGCGTAACCACGTAGATAACGTGTGACACCGGCCTATGGAAAAAGGCCTAATGCCTAGGGACCCTCCTGGGACAATTGAGGAATTAACTGCGGAAAATCGTTTATAATACAATAGTTTAAATACCATAGTAAAGTCCTCTTTTGCGCTCACATCGAATATGGCAGAAATGCGTCTCCTGTTGGTATGGCGATATGGCTCCGATATGGTCTACGATGCACCTCCTGATAAAAAATCAAAATCGTGTCGGAAGGTTACCTAATATTGGGGCAGTTGACCACTTTTCTGCGATTAGACACCGATCAAACCCCCTATAATGCGTGGTGGATTGGCATGTCTAGACATATGTCTATGATTTTGCACCTTCCCCATATGTCTCCGATTCTTGTTTTCTGTATCGGTGCCATATCGGTAGGTCTAAATTTCTATCGTAGTAGGTGGACGCCAGGCCTAAAACTGGTTCATCTTTAGGCCTGGCGTCCACCTACTACGATATGGCTCCAATGTGGTATACGATGCACCTCCCGATAAAAAGTCAAAATCGCGTTGGAAGGTTACCTAATTAATATCGGGGCAGTTGACCACGTTTCTGCGATTAGACACCGATAAAACTCCATGCAATGCGTGGTGGATTGGCATGTCTAGACATACGTCTACGATTTTGCACCTTCCCGATATGTCTCCGATATGGGTGCCATATCGGGAGGTCTAAATTTCTATCGTAGTAGGTGGACGCCAGGCCTTATATCGTCAATTGTCAGAAGCAAAGAATAAATGAAAATTAGGAAACACACAAGCTTTAGTGAAATTCTTTCCCAATTTTTCAGATGTCTTTTATGAAAAGTATCGGTATCAGGCCTGGCGTCCACCAGTCTTAGTGTGCCCTGGCCCTGGCGACAACAGACTGTAGTAGAGTCTAAGAGTTCAAAAGCTTACCCTGAACCCAGATGTCACTTGTTGGTTGTATATAAAATATAAGTTATTGACTTATAGTAGTACATAGTACCTTTGTGTTTGAGTTCTGACTCCTTTCTTCTTAAGGTCTCTACCTAGCTAGTCTAAGCCTGTAGACTTTACATCTGATTAAATGATGAAACTTCATGTGGAGGAAAAAGGTTTTATTATACTAAGAAGGCGTGCTGCGTATGTTATTATATAATTAGAAACAGCTTGTTATATCATGATTAAAATTAATGAGGTTATATAACCAGATGAGCGCATGTTACTAAGGATACATGACAATTGTACGATTATGATAATGTATAACTAGGTTAACATGAGACATAAAAGGTGAACAGATATATCGGTTTGTAATAGCACCAATATAAGAATAATTAACACAGATATACACTATAATCGATGTTTTTGTGAATGGATGGCCATATACCATGAGAGGTTGACGTATATGAAGCCTGCCGTCCACAAATCATCGTCTATTGTATTTGTTATTCATGTACAAAGTTTTATTTACCCTTAGCAAGTTTTGCGATAGCCAGAGATTCGATACCTACGTCGCTAAAGACCAACGCACACCAGGCGACCTTTTTCCTTGAGATATGCTTATTTTTCGGGTAACCTCCTGCTGGGGTGACCGACGCCCGAACAGAATTTGTCGCCGACTTTTCCTAACCCATGCTGCGTTTATTACATCCCCCTTGCGATAATTTTGCTAGAAAGTCTCAAGCAAATCTCAAGGAAAAAAGTCGCCTAGTGTGCGTTGGGCTTTATATTTGAAAGTCTCAAGGAAAGTCTCAAGGAAAAGTCGGCGACAAACCCCAAATCAGCGGGGGGGGGGGGGGGAGGGGGGGAAAAGGAGGTGCATGATGGGGTCTGCGATATCGCAAGGAAACCATGGCACACTATAAGCGATATTGTACAGTAAAAATGTCTCAAGGGGTGTTTTACGGCGACTTTTCCGCTAAAAACGGGAAAAGTCGCCTAGTGTGCGTTGGTCTTTAGTGTCACTCTATAGTATTGTAATTGTAGTTCGCTGCTAAACTGCTTTGTGGCACTACAAGTCGAGCAAGCCGGTTAATTCGGGTATACTTGCGCGATGATGTAGTTCCTTAAGTTTCTTTTTTTTTCTTAAAAAAAATAAAATGCATCTAATTCATTGATAATACTAACTAATATCAACCTTAACAACAATAATTTGAATTAAAAAAAAACTTTCTGATCTCTGACAACAACGTTTTTATTATCATCAGTAGCACAGTGCACGTTATGTTTGTAACTTGGATTCCAGATTTTTCAACTTAACATCAATATAAAACAAGTAAGTAAGAAACACAGTGTTGCTCATTGAATTTTGGAACTCGGAGCGAGACATTCAGTCTAGATGACACTGACAAGCTTCTATAAACATAATAGTCGATACTGATGCCAACGTGCGCTGAGCGGATCTAGCGAGGTGGTCTATATTTCACTATGTTAGGCGCAACGTTCGCACTCATAAAGTTTGGGCACAGTGTTTTTCTTATATATAAAATGCCGTGGTTCGTAATTCTACGTTTGATACCAGCCTCTTTAGCCATTCACACTCACTCACACTCACCATAAGGACGGCAATTTCGTCTGTTGTCTTTGATTTTGAATCTTCGTTCAGGTAAGAGTCTTCCATATCTTTATTCATCATATCGCACAAAATATCGTCATCTATCGCAGTCGCTGTCATATCTGTACAGGGTTGGCATACGTTCTTTAACGTATTCGATCAGTTTGGAGCGAAATTATCGCCAACATCGCGAATTTGGTCTGCAGGTTCTGCCATTTTGTGTTCGCTACAGATGCGTTAGCGAGGAACTACTTTCCTTTGTTCTCCAAGCACAGTCGCGATGACGCAAATAGAAACAAGTAGATGAAACCTCAGATTAAGGAGTGAAATTTCCGTATACCACAGGTTTGAGGGCCGTATACCACAGTTGTGAAATCCGTATACCACAGATCTATGGTATCTGACGTGTTTTATTATCCATCGTATACAAAGCCCCCATTGAAAATTTATGGGGACTCAGTAAACCACGACCCGTTATATAAAACCTGTCAGGTACCATAACTGTGGTATACGGATTCTAACCTGTGGTATACGGCCTCAAACCCATAGTATACGGGGAAAATAGTCTCTTTTGCTATAGAGCAAAGAAGTAGTCCCTATTGTTATACCCTTTAAAATGGCAATTACTGGGTTTAATTTATTCGAAAAGATGGATAATAAATGCAACAAACGATGATTTTGTGGACAGGCAGCTCTGTAAACCACTCGCGGTTGACCTCGTAATACACTCGCTAGCGCTCGTATATTACTACGCGTCAACCTCTCGTGGTTTACGGCCGCCTGTCCACAAAACCATCTATTATTGTCTATTTATATAATGGGTCATGGTTTACTGAGTCCCCATACATTTTCAATGGGGACTTTCTATACCATGAATAATAAATGTTACATAGCAAAACTGGCAACTGACTAATAATCCTAAAAGACCAAAATACTAAGAAATATCTGATGATGTCTTGCCGGATAATGTAAATAGCTTTTTTTGCAGATATAGGCCCCACCCTAGAAAGCAAGTTCAATGATAGATGGGAACTTTATGGGGAACCAGTCACCTCGATAAATGTGTAGGTCTGAATTTCTACCTGCATTCATCTCATAGATTCGGTCAAACCATAAGTAAGTCTAATTGAACAAATTGGAGCTCATCTTTAGCTGGCTCTTTTTCTTGTTGTGTGGCCTGCACCCTGATTTCTACTCCAGAGGGATCCGGCATCTTGACACTTTACCAAGGATCCTCAGTTGTGCAAGCTATTGAAGATCCTGGTCACGGCGCCAATGGGGCAGTTCGCTGGATCACTTCCCGAGAACGAGATATGTTCCAGTGGAGTGAGACATGCTACCCTATGTGTTTTACCACATAGGTTGGTTTGGTATGTTTTTGGTAAGTTAAGAAGATGCTAGATCTACTATCACTGAACCTACTAACACAAACCCGGACTCTGAGATTTTTGGTATATGGTCTTGATTATAACTTTCTTTATTCCGGCTCACACACAGTACCTTAGCAGGGAATGTACTAAGTAAACCCACCTGCATCCTCTAGCGTAAAATGTACAAACCACTGCTCGACTAACCCCACTCCTACATGTGCATATAAATTTCCAGTTTGGAAAATCAACATAGGCACAACTGAGCCTACTGTTTACTTCAAGCCTAAATAGAAATCTTTATAAAATATACCATGCCTCACCCTCATCGATAGGCCCACCCTGGTTACATAAATTCAAGATGAGATACTAGGCTTTAAAAATGGTGCCTTAAATATGAGTACGTATCCTTATGTAGTGGACCTATGAAGATCGTCTGTGGCCACTCAGTGAAGTACCAGCAGTGCTATGTATTTGCAGGCTCTGCTATTTTCGGCACAGTGTCGGAACCAGTCCAAACAGGCTATCTGGCCATCTGGCAGGTGCCTAGAGTACAGGCTGGTTCTATGGTAGTGGGAAAGGACCCAGCAAAGATGACTGGTCAGCTGGGTAATAGGCTCACACAGACAAACCAATGGGGACCCAGCAGGGTTCTGCACATGCCCAGTGAGGCCCAGCATGTGTATACATGAAGCCTGCTGAAGCTCAGCTGGACACACTGGGGGTAGAGGGACTACGTCCGGCCCCTCTACAGGGCTCTGTCTCTGTTCACTCCCATGGGTAGCATGACCTTCGTGTCCCCTTGTAGCGGGGTCGGGGTCCTGGTTCTCTGGAAGGGGACAGTTGACTCTTGGGTCCCCTCTTTGGATGGAGTCCGGGATCCCAAGATGTGAGCAGGATGTGAGACCTGCGGGGTTTCCCTGTGTGATCCCAGTCAGTGCTGTGGTGCTGGGTGGCTGTGGTAAAAAATGGCTGCGGATTCATGGGTAGGACCATGGGTGGGATTGCATTCTGGACCAGAAGTGTGGTGGTGCTCAGGAGGAGCTTCAGCTGTACCCGACACCCAGATGTCTGACTATTCTCAATTCATGTGATCAGTGTGGGACTATCAGTGAGGGTGGGACATGGGCTGAGGGCGTTTCGGGCTGAAACTATAAATTTTCAATTTAAGTCTCCTTTCCTTATTGTATTAATTGGTTGCACATCCCCAGAGGAATATCAGTAAATATATAGTTTCACTAAATTGTCACCCATTGACCGATGAAACCGCCATCTAATCCCTTCTATATTCTAATACACACAAGCAAATAACTTTACTGGGACGCAATAGAAACCATCGTCAACAAAACAATATATATGCCCATACATGGAAGGTATTATTTTCTGATAGGCGTGTTTGTATTAACATTTATCTAATTATTACAAGAATTAGGGCGAGGTGTGTCGTATAATTATGGAGTGCGGTGTAGAAAGACGATCCACAATGCTCACGCCAAAACATTATTTTATACATACCATGGTGACCTCAGAAACTCCCTATATACCTTCAATTGTCTGCTTATATCGATAAAAACCGAATGTCTCTGAACGTCAACCTGGGCACTAAACATCAACCTGGGCAGTAAACGTCAACCTGGGCAGTAACTTCAACCTGGGCAGTAAACAAAAGTTATTCCACCCCCAGCAGCGTTAGGTAATCGTAGGCTGTTCGCTTATAGGTATATAGGAATATGATATGCTTAATAAAAAAGCCATGTTTTTACCTTTGCTTTGGATGATTGGTTGGATTACATTGCCGTTCACACGCTATACGACACGCACAGAACCTGTACGTCAAATATGTGCTGCACGGCCATATATTCGACATGGTTAAGCTCGTGCAGTATACGTAAGACATACGGCCGCATGTACACATTTGACAATATAGAGAAACAGGGTTACTGTTTCCATACATGTGTACAATATGCTGTAAAGTTGGCCATCAGATGAACTGATGCCGGAGGCAGAGGTCCATCTGATGAACCTGAGATCTCAAAGTAGGTCTACATATTTTCAAAATGATAAAACAGCTAGTGTCTATAGAAATCACCCATATACGGAGGCAGATCAAGGTGGAATAGACATCCAGAGGAAATCAGGACGTTACCTAGCAAGGCGTAAAGCAAATGCAGGAATTTGACATTGTCGACTAGTTATTGATTCGCCTCGAAATCTTGTACTTTATATATCTTGTACTATTCTTTGCTACCTTGATTTATGTTTACAATACTAATATATGTTAATATTGATTTTTTATCATCCGGCATCCTAAGCTTAATGAGTCAATACGCACTCAAGCCCATTTATTATGTTTAAAAATATGCAGCAGACTTGTACATATACATATGTGCATTCACAAGGTACACCATATAATATCCACTTCACTCATTTATTTACTTTCCCAAGGCGAACTATATGCAAATATATAAAACAACAGGTGGATAAGAAAATAACCTCTTTAACAAGAACCCATTAATAAGTTTTGTCCAGTTTATCCAATCCTAATTTCTTAAATAGACCAATTTACATCCGTTTGATATACATATAAAACGTTCTGAGTTTTTGTTTCTTTAATTCTTTAAAAATCAAGGACGGTGACCTATGATTTTTAAAACTTGGATGAGTAATACTATATATTTGCTATATCCTATGAAAATCTTTAAGAAATGACATGGGTTTTACTTCATGAAAAACAAACTTTTAGATTGTCTATATATTCTGTTATGAGATTCCCCAGGCGCATGCTACCATCGTGCTTGGTAATGGAGTAAAGCAGGGATTTAGGTGGTAGAGGGGTTGGAAGGTCAGGGCACGCTATAGGTGTGCTGTGGGAGGGAGGTGGGAGGGAGGTCGGAGGAGGGAGGATGTCTCCCGACATTCCTTTCCAGGTCACCCTTTACAAGACGTCGGACATGGTGAACTTAAAACTTCAGGTGAGATGGTCCTCAACTTTCAATAGTTCTACTATAGTCTAAAACCAGACGAGTTGCCATTGTAAAACACACAGAGAGTGAGGTCCAGTGTCTGAATAAGGCCATGTAACTGGGTTCATTCTATACACTATGTATACTAGTGTCACAGGTAAAAATTACACTTGTGCGATCATAAAAGCTATTTAACGAGGTTCATATATCGTAGTTCATATTTTGTAATTATTTACACACCTAGGTTAATGAATAATTTTGTAAACAGCTACTCATATGGATATATATGTTTATATGTATTTATTACCCACCTATTATGAACTCTCCATAGGAAACGCCTGGAATTTGCCACCCGGAGATTCAGGAAAAATAGTTCCACCCATAATGAGTTCAAATCATCACGAACTTCGAAATAAGTTTTTTGAATGTTAATTCAATATTAATTATTGATAATCAATCATTACAATCTAATTCTAATCAGGAATCACTTTCATATGTCAATATGCATGCTAAAAACATGGAAGAATAGGGAACTATGTATATATCATTACCCCTATCCCTGATAAACAAAGATGAAAGCCGTAGTGGGCTAAATAAAATTTTATTAATTTTATGAAGGCTTATTAAAATGAATAAGCGTACTACAATGTACGTATGAATATTAATAATAATATTGAAGTTTGATAATTGACAAGAATACGTTGTATGTCAATTATAATGATAATAACATATGAAGTATAGTTATTATGTATTATTACATAAGAGTAATAAGATAATAATAAAAATATATAGCCCTACGAGTGAAGTGAGTAGGAGAGAAAAGGTGAGGGTGGGTGGGTAGAAAAATGTACGTCAGTACGGTAGGGCAGCTGAGCGAATTGTGAGGCTGAGGTGAGTGCACCGCTCACGCAGGTCGGTTCGCGGTGCATGGTGATAGCGACAGGGGGCGCGAGGAGTGCGCTGGTGGTGGAGTGTGTCACCAGGGGGGGCAATGACCACTCCTGACCAAAGGCCATGAGTCACCCATTACCCCTATCCCTGATGAACAAAGATGAAAGCCGTAGTGGGCTAAAAAAAAATTTATTAATTTTATGAAGGCTTATTAAAATGAATAAGCGTACTACAATGTATGTATGAATATTAATAATAATATTGAAGTTTGATAATTGACAAGAATACGTTGTATGTCAATTATAATGATAATAACATATGAAGTATAGTTATTATGTATTATTACATAAGAGTAATAAGATAATAATAAAAATATATAGCCCTACGAGTGAAGTGAGTAGGAGAGAAAAGGTGAGGGTGGGTGGGTAGAAAAATGTACGTCAGTACGGTAGGGCAGCTGAGCGAATTGTGAGGCTGAGGTGAGTGCACCGCTCACGCAGGTCGGTTCGCGGTGCATGGTGATAGCGACAGGGGGCGCGAGGAGTGCGCTGGTGGTGGAGTGTGTCACCAGGGGGGGCAATGACCACTCCTGACCAAAGGCCATGAGTCACCCATTACCCCTATCCCTGATGAACAAAGATGAAAGCCGTAGTGGGCTAAAAAAAATTTTATTAATTTTATGAAGGCTTATTAAAATGAATAAGCGTACTACAATGTATGTATGAATATTAATAATAATATTGAAGTTTGATAATTGACAAGAATACGTTGTATGTCAATTATAATGATAATAACATATGAAGTATAGTTATTATGTATTATTACATAAGAGTAATAAGATAATAATAAAAATATATAGCCAAGGAGCCATTAGAAAAGGTGGAGAGGTGGGAGGGAAAGGAAAAAGAGACTAGTTTTTAGATAGAGACTGAATAAGAGACTGGTTGACAGTGACAGATGTTGAGTCCTTAATATACAGTCTGTGAGAGTCTGATCTCCACCCGCCATAACGCTGAATGTCCAATTCTGGCATACCCGCTTGGTATGCCTGTGTGGCGGCAGCCTTACGGAGGCTGTGGAGAGTGTATGACCTCGGGGGCTGGCCCGCAGCCGCGAGCAAAGTCTCCCATTCCTTTGCGAGGGCGCGTGAACGGGGCAGTACCTCGAGTCTGCTGCCGGCTGTAGGCGCATTACTTTCTGTTGTCCGACCTTCTGAAGGTTTTTCCCGGCTTTGATGATGACTGTCACGTGACTGCGGGACACGGTCACGTCTCCACGTGAGAGGTGCCTGTCCGGGTCGTAAGCACGTGACGAGGGCGGGGCGACCTCGCTCTGCCTCAGGGCCGCGTAGTATAGAATCAGCAGTGCAGCCCGTATGGTGATTTGGAGGGGCGTGTCCCCGAGGCCCGATAGGATACGTTGAAACACTCCCATCGGCACGGCAGGCTTCACGTTGGGAACGTATCGCTTGTTCCTCCTCATGGCCTCGAGGGCCCGTTTCACTCTGTGATGCTCTGTCGGGCTGACGTCTCCACCTGTCAGCCGTAGATGTGACCGTATATGTGACAGGTGGTTGGCCACGGTCGCCGGTGAGGGTGCGTGCTCCGCGACGTACTCGAGGTAGGCCGTCACGAAAGACACGGTCGGTGCCTGGGGTCCGCCCCCATCCTCCTGCAGAAGGCGATGTAGGTGCCGACGGCTGACCGCTGGTTGGCGACCGTGCCGGGGGCACGAGCCTCGGATTGGCGGACAGATGCCCTCGCTTGGAGTGAGAGCAGCGGCAGATCTGCAGAATAAGCGGAGGATGGGGACATAAGATGCATGCGAACATGGTATCACGGGATACAAGCGATGCATTGACACAAACGAGGCAGCTTTATGATAGTCATTATAAGTGAGGTGTGCCCTGCTGAGAGCGTCGGCGACCGTATTCTGCACCCCAGGCACGTGAGTGTATACGAGGTCCACCTCCATCCGTGCCTGTATCATCCAGGCCTGCCGCGCACACTCCGCGAGTACCCGGTTCCGGGCACGTCCCGAGGTCAAGGCCTGTACTGTTCCCAGGTTGTCGCAGTAGACCTCGATCCTCGTGCCCCTGTCTCGCTCCGTCACGAAGGTGTTGAGGGCGTAGATCGTATTTACGGCCTCGAGCTCGGAGATACACTCCACGGGGTCAGTAACAGGGCACACCTGACCGGAGTAGTAGTATTGGCCGTCGGTCCCGCCCACTCCCGACAGGCACGCGTCAACGGTGACGCATCTCGTAGGGGGGCCTCGAGGTATGAGGGAGTGGCCGTTCCAGCCCTCAGCGAAGCGGAGGAACCAATCTAGATCCTGTCGCATGTCGGCGTTGATATTAAGATAATACCCACGCATGCCTCGCAGCGCCTCGAGGAGCTTGCTCACAAATGCCCGGGTCGGGCGAATACACTTAGCCACGTGCAGTACCTTCCCGCGGACCGACTGCAGCTGTCTCTTGGTGAGGGACCTCTTTGTTACTACGGCCGCCACGTGTGCCCGAACGTCGAGGAGCTTTGCCTCGGGTATTGACAGTGTCATCGTGCAGGCGTCGATTTCAATGCCCAGCCACGTGACCGTCTGACTGGGTGCCTGCGCCTTATCCCGAGCCTCGGGGAGGCCTAGTTCCGCGAAGAGGGCGCGGGCCGTCGAGAAGTCACGTTCGGCCGTGGCCGCGTCGGCCGAGAGTATGAAGAGGTCGTCCAGGTACATCTCAGCGATAATGCCTTTGTCCTCGAGGATGTTCACGATCGTGTCCGCCACGCACTGCATGTGGTATGACGAGGCGCGGGCACCAAACGGCATGGCCGTATCACAGTAGTGCCCGCCCCCCACATGAAGCATAACAGAGGCCAATCCAGCGGATCACAGCGAAAGTTCTTGTAGGCGCGTGCCACGTCGATCGAGGACATATAGGATGTAGTGCCCGCGGCCACGAGCTTTCGGACGAACCCGTCGACCGTAGGGAGCCCGTGTTCGCGCTCGAGCCCGTAGATCGAGTTCTTGATCACGTACGAGTTAACACTCCGCTCCCTCGGGAATGTCATGTCTGTGATCACCCGGCGGGCATCGGTGCCCCGCTTCTCCCGCGTCATGAGGGGGGACACGTGGGACCACGGCGTGAATGGAGGGTCCTCGAACGGTCCCAGCATGTTGGAGAACGCCCTTTCCTTATCGATGAATCGTTGCACCTGCTCAGGGTAGGTGTCGGCGCTGGGGTGATTAGGGATGCCTCGGGTATCACTGGCCGGCCCGAGGTAGCCGAGGGGAAACCCGTAGCGAATAAACCCCAACAGTTCGTCCTTCCCCTCCATCCTCGAGAGATATCGTTCCCATGCGTCGAGTCGCAGATCCAACGGGAGCACTATCCGGGCGCCTAGGGCGTTGGGGAGGCCCGTGTCCCTCACGGCCCAGTATATCTCTCGATGCTTGTCGGGCCCCACGGCTGTGAAGTCCGGCCACTGCGTCCTCCGGTGGTCAGCGAGGGCGGCCGGGTCGGTCTGGAGCCCGGGGTGTACTTTTCCGGTTTCGCACATGCGTCTGATCGCATCGAAATCCGGAGTGTTTAATCCGACGTGGACCTGTGCCTCCGCTGGCGCGGTAACACTAACACTCTCCACGCCGGGTATATCGATCCTAGCAGTGTCCACGCTGCCGCCCATAGGAGCGTTCCGTATGCCTGGGGGCGTGGCACGTTTGTTGATGTTTACGTCCCCCCGTCCACGTGTTGGGGGGACCACGTGATCGATGACGTCACATGCCGCGGCCGGCTCTGGCACATCAAAGCTTGAGCCGCCGGGAGCCGGGGGGTTGCTGTTTCGCGCCTCGCTTAGTCGCGGGGCGCGTCCTGGCCGTTTTTTGAACTCGGTGTTGTCTGAGGGTACCCGCCTTGCTGCGGTGTCGGCCGAGCACCGCTTTGAAGAGGATATCCGGCCTGGGGCATCCGGCGTGGTGTTGGTACAGGAGCCGGCGCTGTGTGGTCATAGCCGTGACCGTAGGTGAGCTTCCTGTTACAGGGGTGTACGGAGTGACCACACTGCCTGCCGACCGAATCGCAGAAGCTGCACACGTGCAACCACCGGATGCCCCCTTCCTCGTGGCCGTTACGGTGGCGGCACCCCCTCTCGGTGTTGTAGTCTCTGCAGGGGACCTCCCGCCCCTTGGTGCGTCCGGTCTCGTTCCTTTGATGTGAGGGGGCTGCCGCCGTCATGGCGAGCCGTACCCGTTCCTCCTGGATACGCCCGTAGTCCGCCCAGTAAAGACGGCCAGACTCAATGTGGTCAAACACGGAATTTGACCACCATCGGACTGCGGCCCATGGCCGTGCCTGGGCATCTACGGATACCTGCTGTAGGTGGCGGAACATGTGCTCGCGGTCCTCGGGCCGGAAAGCCCGTTCGTCTCCCAGCAGGGACAGAAAACAACTAATATATTCCAGCGGCTCGAGGGATGACCGTAGCTCGAGCTTCTGGTGGAGTGTATAAACCCTGTCACGTTCAATGTACATGTACGGTTTAGCAGTTAATTTACGGGTGCTGAAGTCAGCGATCAATGACTGCTTACCGGCGGTACGGTCGTGCCTCATGGTCTCCTTTTCGAATTCCCGTTGAAGGTAGTCCTCGGGCGCGTAGCTGTCCCGTAGTTGACGCGGGGAGGGTAGCGCCCGTTCGGCCTGCTCTCGAGCCCACTCCCTGGTGCGGGACGCTGCTGACGACCGTGAGCCGGTGGCCTTCGAGCCAGGGCGGGAGATCTGCATGATGGCATCCATCATCCCGTCCATCTTCTCCGACATCTTTGTGTAGTTGGATTCGAGAGCCGTAATCTGTGATGACCGCACGCTGGTCGCTTGCTGGGATACGGAATCCACGTGGTCATCGGGCTGCTCCTGCTGGCGCACGGTTACCTCTGAATCCGTAGAGTCCTCGGCCCGTGAAGACGCTTCCTCCGGGCGCGAGGCGGCTGCACTTCGCGTAATAGGCCCACTCATACTTGTAGAATACAATACTACAGAAAACCAGAATTATAGAATTCCCGAGTACACGGTCAGCGGTATTCGGGGAATACGGTGACCGGAGGTACGTAGAGGGAAAAGCCAAGAGACTGGAGAGTAGAAAAATGTACGTCAATACGGTAGGGCAGCTGAGCGAATTGTGAGGCTGAGGTGAGTGCACCGCTCACGCAGGTCGGTTCGCGGTGCATGGTGATAGCGACAGGGGGCGCGAGGAGTGCGCTGGTGGTGGAGTGTGTCACCAGGGGGGGCAATGACCACTCCTGACCAAAGGCCATGAGTCACCATATAACTGGCGTAATCTTCTCGTACTTTACGAGGTAATATCCTGGCTGTCGTTCGGATATTGCTAAGCGACAAATACTCAGTGATTGCCTCAACTCGTACACAAAACCAATCATAACTGTGTATACAATCCTATGTAGAAGCACAAGGTCATAAACTCATGCTCTGTTCTATGCTGTAAAACTCACGCTCTGTTCTATGCTGTAAAATTAATAAATTAACAAAATAAAAAATAAATGGCTGTAAATTTTAATTCCCCTCTAAGGCTAGAAGTTCACTTTAAAAAATATATATATCAACAATCTACCTTCTTTCAATGGTACATCTGCTGGTCTTATATATCAAGGTCAAGCAACTCGCTGGGTTGGTAAAATTAGTGTTAAATTAGTAGTTAGAAAAGCAGTAATCTCTAGGGGCCTCGCCTCATTGGCTTCAATCATAGTTTTGTCCCCGGAACTTGTAGGGGCCTATGCGCCCCCGAACCTCCGACACTTTTCCGAATTGTTTATCGGAAAATCTCAAATTATCAGAGTTTCAAAAAAGTAAGACAAGACGGGATGAGGGTGTAGGTGCCCTCAAGTACAACCTGTAGTTGTTATGAGTACTCCTGTGTACTCCCACTGACAACGAACATAATGATGGGAATGAATGATAAATAATGCAACAAAACTACCCGTTATTGATCACATCATTGTTCACATTATTATAGACTAAACAATTCTCTTTATTGGTCATATTACCATAGACTCGAAATTTGTTCTTGTTTATTTTCATTGTTCTTTGTTATATAGGTAACGTCTAAGTTGCTTTTTAAAACTCTTTACTTTGCTGACCTCTCATTGTAGAAGGTAAACAATTTCTGCCCCTGATAGATAAGACTTCCTTTGTAATATGTTTATGTAAGATTTGTTGTTCATCATTGGTACTTCGACATTTCGGACAAGACAATTTAAATTTCATTTTCTCTCCCAACCTAATTCTTATTTTCCGGGTGTCTAGCCACTCTACCTTACATGTGCTCTTGTATATTTCGAAAAGTAGTCGCCAGTGCTTCCTCACCCATGGTGGACTGAGGTTGCACATTTCATATAACTTATCATTATATACCCATGCACAAACTCAGTGTAAAAATATACTGCTGCTCAGGGTATTATAATTTGTTACTTATTGCGTGACACGCCGTGTATCTTTGTATCAGACACATATTGCATGCTTTGACCATCATATTTTGTGCTTTGAAAAATGACGCATTCTGATTGGCCTCGAGGCTGACAACACAGTTCTGGGTGGACAATTTAAAAATGGTGGACACCATCGCTTTGCGAGTTTTGAGGCATACAACAAATGCCACGGAACAAGTTATTGAGCGTATTCATCAAATATTGAGGTATCTAACATGAGGTATTCGTGTGATACAGCTTAGATATGCAAAATCTATCAATGTCAACACATACACTCGCCCAGCAGGCGACACACAGATGTCAACAAATGGCAGCACCAGTGTTAGTCAGCGTCACTTTGCGGCGAGTGTTGTTATCAGTCAATATCGCATATCTAAAGGGCTAATTCCACCAACAGGATGGATATGTCGTGATATATCTTGGCATAACTTGTTATATATTACAGCGTCGCAGTGTGTCGTACCTCCGTGTGGTGTTGGTTGTCTATTTTGGTGTTCAACCACCGCAACACCTCAAGACACATCCCGACAAATAGGCATGCGATTATTCAAACCTAGCCCGACCTAGCAAGACACCCAAATCGTGGCTAATCTCGCTAGATCTTGTGTGTCGGTGGAATCACCACTTAACCCTTTAACTGCAACATAATACCTCCAGGCATTTCCTTTGCTAAGGCAGAATGATGCCTCCAGGCATTCTCCTGGCTATGGCAGGAGGATGCCAAAAGGCATCTTAGAGGCATCGATGATACATATGTACAAAATTCAGTAAATAGAAAAATAATTGTATAACTGAAAAGAATTTTTGACAAAGTATCATTGATATATTGGCCTTTGATTTGGTACAACAAAATGTCAGCAATGCTTGCCATGTAATGCTGAGCAGGGGAACATGGTAATGCAGGGAAAGGGTTGTTAAGCTATTTAAACGGTATTGCATTCATGTCCTATGTTAAACACCTCAATTATTGCTAAATACGCATGATAACTCATTCCAGGGGGCTTGTCAACTGCCTCGCAGAGACACTACAAATCAAGGCACCTTGGTGACAACAGGGACGGGTGTTGCCGTAAAATATGTAAATGACTGTCACTCTCCTAATTGTAGTCTCTGTGAGTTGCGGTGGGGTTAAGGAAACCTAGCCTCAGCTTCGGCGAGTGCGTTCACATTCTCTAAGCAGAGCACAGGTATGTTATGAACCATTGGGCAAAGGAACTACAGTAGAACCCCATGTAAGCGGACATCCTCTGTTCTGGGCCAAAGTGTCCTCTTATGCAGGGTGTCTGCTTACACGGGGTTGAAATAAACATTTAATAGAGGGATCGGTTCCGAGCAAAGTTGTATTTTCACAGGGGGTGTCTGCTTATGCGGGGTGTCCATTAGGCGGGGTTCTACTGTATGTTTTTGGAGAGCGAATCTTACTGGCGCAGGCACAGTTGCCTTCCGGTTTAATCTTGTGTCGCACTTACCATGATGGGTGAGTGACAGTGTCAACATAGTCAAGTTACATTCAATTTAGGCGGATTGTAAACAATTTAAGGTAAATAATAATAAAAAGAAATTGTATTGACACTAATATGCAGATCAATACTTATTCGCGGAGTCGGAGAATTGTTCAGAATGAGTTCAAAGAACGAACTCTGAATGATTTCTCTTCGACACCTCGAATAAGTATCAGCGTTTTGGCGTCATGACTATGTTTTTACTTATCATTATACACCTATGGCCGAACGTCCATGAAATACTACTCGCTGTTAGAGAAGAGGTATGAATGATATTCGTGCTCTATTTGCCCAATGGATAGTGTACTTCGTAAGTACATAACATGACATATTTCTTTCGTGTTTTTAGATGTTTCATGATAATAAAACGTAGTGAGTGAACCCGAAGCGAGTACGTTCTAGGCCCCTTGTACCATAAAATACCTCGAACGGCAATCGCTAGAGGCTCACTAACTACGTTTTGTTTTAGCACTGGACTTACCGGATACTCTCTTATGATTCAACGCCAAGATGACACAATGTAATAGTGTACATGATTTTATTTGACTATGGTTTCATTTAAGGAAAGAGAAATCAGTATTTCAATACTCAAACATTTACATTACATGTTGGACACATTTAAATCATGTTGCTGAATATAAAACAGACTGAATAGGGAAATCTAAAGATACTTACAGAGAAAAAGAGAAATGTTAACAAATCTATGGACTTCAACAGGAAATTACGACAGGAACGATGAATAAAATATAGTGAAATGCAAGAACATATTTGAAATTGGGTGAAATATGAAAGTGTTGTGGAAAAGCTATACATATGAAGCACCACGGATCTAATGGGATAAACCTTCATTACAGTTTCTTGGGATAAAGTGTAATATGAGCTCTACAAAGAACTTACAGAATAAGACAAACCGGTAGCAGGCCTCACAGCCTGGTTGCCATAGCCAATACTATTCATACTCCCCTGTTTGATGTAGGTCGAGTGTGAAGGGAGCCAAGCGACAGATACTAACCTACCTCTCCTTCATGTGCAAAAAGGGGTAAACCCGTGCCAGAAACCTTGCAGTCCCTCTCTCATGCCAGCATTTCCGTGGAGCATGCACTATAGGCTGTTGGATCAAAAGCGAAAACATATATTTGAACAAAAGAATTCTTTCTCATATTACAATGATATATACGAAATAAGACTCATTTGTCAGATACAGTCAAATCCTAGAACTTCTAGGTAGCTATTAGTAGATATGAGATCAGGACTAAGTGGGCACTAAAAAGGTATTAGCCTATAACCATTACACATACACATATATATATATATATATATATATATATATATATATATATATATATATATATATATATATATATATTTAAAGTTTATTGTTTACTCTGGAGGCCAGGTTAGGCAGGATGTGCCCGACACCCTGCGATCCATGGCTGCCTCACCCAAGACAACGGAGATCAGAAGCTGACCGCAGCTCGTTCTACACGCCCTTGGGGTTATTGCTGGGCATTCCATGAGGGAAGAACGTGTCCCAAAGGATCTTCATGCCCAGAGAGCATGTCTGCACCTGTGGAGGCTCCCACAAAATGACGGACTGTCCGAAATCAACAAAAAAGGATGCGATTCACGCTTCCTTCCAACATGGCAGAAGCGATCCGGTGGTGAGTCGAACTCCGCAGCTAAGTAAATTCTGTTTGAACAAAACAACTGCTGTTTCTGACATTTCACCCACTGTTGATGATGTTGAAATTGTTTCTGAGAAATTTTATGTCCGTGATGATTTTGTTTGTTTTGTTTGTTTAGGATGATGCCCATTTGTAATTCTAGATCAGCTAGCATGAAAGAGAACCGCGGTGGCTGCTGTTCAAAGTGATCTTTATATAACCTTGAGAGTAACCAATCAAACATGTATGTGGTGGGAAATTATGAATCAACTCCAGCAAGTGAAACACGGCGGAGATATCGTCATGTGATTATGAGGGCCTGACAGTAGGTGACAGCACCCTCCAATTAATTAATGTCAGTAATGAACTATCAATACCTTCGGGTAGTGGATGTGTTTAAGTTCCAGTGCAGTTGAAACCTGGTACAGTGGCTACCCGGAACAGTTTTAGTGACAAACAGGAGTGTTCAACTGACCATGGCCAATCGCTACTGACCTAAATATTTCATTCACACACTGGTGTTTGATATATTTGGACCCTAGACAGGCCATTGTAGAAATGGAAAGTTGACTGGGCGCAAGTGGAATGGAGGGAAACTATGTTCCAGTGGGAATAGTCAAAGTTACGAGGTAATGCCTCGAAAAGTTACTGCCCAAGGCATAGCCGCGGGCAGTAATTTTTCCAAGCCTTACCGAGTAACTTTGACTTATTTCCACTGGTACGTGGTTTCCCTATTCCTATATACTTTCAATTGTCGGCTAATATCGATAAAAACCGAATGTCTCTGAACGTCAACCTGGCCAGTAAACGTTAACCTGGGCAGTAAACGTCAACCTGGGCAGCAACTTTAACCTGGGCAGTAAACAAAAGTTATTCCACCCCCAGCAGCGTTAAGTAATCATAGGTTGTTCGCTCATAGGTATATAGGAATATAGAAAATGACTCATAGACTGAATGTACCGCAAACCGTTTAATTGTTATTCATTTATAATTCCCCGCACATTCATTAATGAACATATTATTTTTTCCTAGTCTAATTCATACCTGTAATCTAATGTCTATCAACTAGTACCTACTTCTAGCCACGTCGTATAAATAATGTCAATAGATAAATAAAACGCGTTACTTTGTGATTTTGAAGTATATATAAGTAAGCATAATTACTGAAGCCGCAGTGATGAACGTTCTCGGTATTTCGCCACATTACTATGGCCCTTAGACGACAGCGTCGGGCTGTCGTTACGTAATAACTACCTCGAATGTCCATCACCACGAGCTCAGTAGCTGCATTCCCTCATATTTACGGAGTCACGAAAAGAGGGAGGGTGGTGCCCACCTTCCCGGCATGAACGACCCTCCACTCTCTCCTTGCTCAGAGTCACAGTCTGCACTCAAGCCCGACAGTGTGTGTTGGCGTGACGACGTGGCAGGTGTGGTGGTCACAGGGCGTGGGCGACACAGTTGGGAGAGCAAGGGTGGAAGGCAGGGTGGAGGGAGTAGGCCGCTCAGTATCCTGCCCTGAGACTCGCGCACACGGAGATCAAGCCTCAAGGAGCACGGTCATATAAGATATATCTCTCCCTCGAGCAAAGTTGAGACTGTTACAGGACCCCACCAGGCGCAGGAGACACTGACCACCATGGGGTGTGTAAAAGGATTTCTCATTTTTCTGGATGTACTCCTCACCCTCAAAGGCATTGCTGGCCTTATCATTGGGATATTAGCTCTAGTTCCTCCATATTTCGGTTTAGTCTTTGTCCTTTCTGCAACGCCAGCTATAGAAAGCGGGCTCGCCGACCTACCCACACTAACCCTTGCTGTTACTTTTGCAATTGTGGTCTATGCAGCCATCGTCCTCGGCGCAGTCGGATTGCTCTGCGGAATCATTGGTTGCATCGCGGCTGCTAGGCACATTCGATGGTTGCTGGGAATTGTAGGTTTCTTTCTATTCCTGCTCTTCGCTTGCGAGGCAGCCGCAACAACTATGGTTGGCTTAGGCAGCAAATCTTTATCAAGTAACCTAACTAAAGAATCATTCGACGCCAACAACACCCAATTCAACACAGCTGAGAAAACCTTTAAATGTTGCGGAGTTAACGGCCCACAGGACTACACTGCTAATTCAGTTCCTATATCTTGCTGCATAACTGATTTCGCTACTGAAAAGCCGCTAAACGCAAGTGAGTGTCAGAAAGGTACGAAGGATTACGCATACCAAAACGGATGTAAACTGCTGCAAGGTACCATACCAACAGCAGCCTGGACGCTTATAGGCATCTTCATCGGCATTTCCTGCATCACGTTGTTCACGTTCATCTTCACAATTGCATTGTGTTGTACACGAGAGAAAGACGATTACTACTAAACTCCCATGAGGTGAAGGGCCAATGATTCTGTGACAATATCTTTTACGTATCTGGACGCTGCTGTTGGATGTACCGACTTGATTGGACTTATCTTACTTACAACCTTATTCAGGACATGGACTGTGCTACCTGCTGTGGCTCAACAAAACCGAAGGACTAATCATTTCCATTGCTCAATTTTACCACGCTCTGTCTATGGCAGTTTGTCGTGAACAGGATAGGTTTAGTTTCATATTGTAGTTGTGGTGGCAAAGGGAACCACGCCAACCAAGGTGAAGAATACAGCCATGGAAATGGCCACCTTATTGATAATTGTGTCCGAGCTGCGCATCGGCTTTTCATTTTGACACTCTATTTTTCTCAACCTCAAGAGATTTTCGGACTGGAACATTTGCTCATGTAAAAAATAGCTTCAATGGATCTATCGTTATATATGATAAACCTGCCCACATGGACTTCATGTATTTTTTTTTATATCTTATTCGAGTGTATTTGTTATCGATCTTTCTGTTTGGAATTTACACAAAATGATTTATGAATTTTATATATTTTTGATCTGTAGTTTCTAACCTATATATATATGTATATCATAACTATATATATGATATTTTTGCAACTTATACATATGTATATGTTATACCAAATTATGATATATGTACTGAGTCGCCTCTGAGAATCAGCTGTGTTGAAGATCATAGATCACAGATTATATTAAATAATGAAGGTGTTATGCCAGACATAGATGATAAAAACAAGCTTTCATCAAAGCCATGCACCATGACTCACATTTAGCAGAACGTTCTTAACACGTCTATAACATTGTCTCCAAGGACTGAAATATAATATTACGGTATACATTTCCAACTACCATACATAAATTTGTTGAAGGATACTAAAAAGTGTTAAACACTGATTTGTGATTGTTAGCATCTATTTATTCAGGTGAGAGATTTCCCCTCGGTATTCCCCATTCTGAAGGGGCATAGAGATTAACAATCTATGAAGATTCGATTGTATGTAAGAGTACCTTGGACATGAAGATCGGATACCATCTTTGCATTTGTATGTTATGGGTGCATACCAGTTCTCAGCATTGCCGTTTCATATCAGAGAGATATGCAACGGACATAAGCAATTTTCACCGATGTATAGTATTGTTATATGTTATCACAAGAAAATAACGTTGCATTTAACTGTTACAGAATATATGTCAGAACTAAAAGAAATGTTAAACTATATAGATACAGGCTAATACATACACTCCCGACGCATGTTACATTTGCATGTGAGTAACACACAAAGCCCTCACATTACATTGTCTTATATCACAGGTTAATTTTGTTTACATTTCCAGGTTGATTATATTGATGGTTTAACATGTTCATTTATACACTGATGTCTTCTTTCATTTCTTTTATTGATATGTCGAAGAAGAATGTGATGAGAATCGATTGAGAATCAAATCGATTTATGGTGTATATAAAAACATAATCCAATTAATTTTTGAATTTCTTATTTCTTTACCTTAATATACTCATCTATCCCAGGGGTTGAATTTGTTCTTGAATGAATAATTAGTAGAAACTGAAGGAGAGTTAACCTTGTCAATGTTTATGCCACGACGGCCAGGTCGTGTATTACTACACGAGGCGTTTAGCTGAGTATAGTGAGGAACCGGGAGCTGTTTCAAAACGTGGGTTAAGTCTATGGTTTTGAAACAGCTCCCAGACCTGGCCGGAGTGGCATAAACATTGACAAGGTTGACTCGAGTTCAGTTTCGTATTTATCCTACCCCGTCTCTTTGCTTTTGGATTACTAAAATATCCATATTGATTCAACGACCAACGTTATATGTGTGTCCGATATATCCATTTGCCTCTTGTTATTGTCGGAGAAAATCGCTATGATATTTTGCGTACCTACACGGTAGTGCTTCGGTCTGCTCTAGGAGAGGATATAGTTCGTGATGGTTTCACTGTATATACTCAAATATTAAATCCCAAGGGTGTGCAAATAGCGTGAAAGGTTTAAAGGTAACAAACAAAAGATAATAATGATCATCAAAGCTGTTGTCAAGGCTCTATTTTGACGTCGTAATGCGTTGTCATGATACTCGTAAGCAGCCACGAATCTGACGTCAACTTGTTGATGTGGTGACTTTAATAGACAACGTGGAGCTATTTATCCTACCCCTAATAAAAAAAAGACGCCATAGACTCAACATAGGGACATTTTATGTGGCCGTGACATAAAGTGTTTTTTATGCCACTAGAGTAATAACAATATTGACCAATCAGAGAGCAGGATGTCAGCTACTATGAAAAAAGTTCTGTTGGTCGTTGACTCAATATTTATCTTTTTAACAGTAATACAAAAGCATAGATGGGGTAGGATAAATACGAAACCGAACTCGAGTTAGACTTGTCAATGTCTATGCCACTCTGGTCATGTCTGCTCCTCACTACACTTGGCTACGCCTCGTGTAGTAATACACGACCTTCCCGTCGTGGCATAAACATTGTCAAGTCTAACTTTCGTTCGGTTTCTACTAAGTACCGTACATGCTGGATCATTCAATTTAAACTGCCACACTGATCTGATAACCTTACCATGACTAGAAGGAGACGAATACACTGATCTGGGTGGATGGACTAGTCAGATTTATTTTGACATTAACCACCACGTCAAATGGATTTGGTTGGGAGCGATCATTAAGTATATAAGTGTGTATTTATTGTTGATATTAATGACGTTTGAGGTTGGGCTGGTTTCATAAACCACTTGTAATATTCTGTATCAAGTTAGCAAACATTTGAATGAGCGTTTTTTCATAGTAGCTGACATCCTGGTCTCTGATTGGTAAATTCTTTTATTACCCTCGTGGCATAAAACACTTTTTGTCATGGCCTGGCACATAAAATTTGCCAATGTTAAGTCTATAGCGATATTTTATTAGGAGTAGGATAATATACAAACTATTATCCTCTTTTTTATTGTTCTGTCTATATGACATAGATACTTTGACATAAAATGGCTTTATCCTATGTCAAGGAACAGTGAATAAGAACAGTAGGGTAGAAGATTGGATGACACAGCTTTGTTTGTAGACTTGCTCAAGTCTTTGATTATGAACATAAACATAATTAGGAAAAAGTATGTTGCAATATGACTCCTGGTGAGGATAGGTAGTGGGGTAGGTGGAGGGGTACAGGGACTGAAGCCAGTCTACTTTGTATGACCTAGACGAATGCGAGAAATGTAGGACTTGTTATCGATGGTTTAGAGAGCCGTATGCCCACATAACCATCGTGTGTAGTGTTTATTGTCCATCTTCTCCAATTAGTTTTAAACAAAGTAATTTCCATGTCAAAGGGTATAACAATTAGGACTATTCTTTCTGCCCTAAAGTACAAATGGACTATTTTCCCGTATACCATGGTTTTGAATGCCACATACTGTTGATTTGAATCCGTATACCACAGTTATAGTATCTGACAGGTTTTTATAATGGGTCGTGATCTACTGAGCTCCCATACATCTTCTTTTGTGACTTAATATACGATGGATAATAAAATATAGGCCTACACCCTACATACTGTTATTGAGCATGGGCTACATGCTCATATAAGGCCCGTTTCCATTGGCTGACGAAAACGGCTGACTGTATATCGGTATCGATCAATTAATGGTTAGGGTGTATTGTATGCGCTGTCTCTAGGTACAAACAGATTTAATTTGCATTGTTACATAATCTATGCAAGATTAATTTGTGAGCATTCTCTGCAGGTTTTGCTTCCATTCACAGATCTGGCGTCAGTGTGCCCAAGAGATCTGTCGGTGGTTCCTGACTGCAGATCGGTGGCCAATATTCGGCTAATGGAAATGGGGTTATACTCTGCCTAACGGTTAAAGCGTTCACATAGACTTTGAGCTTGCTGTAAAAATCTATTCCTTCATTATTTGCATCCTGTGGCATTGGGAAAGGTTCAGAGGGCAAGTGTCTCAGGGTTTCAGAGGTGTGTCCAGCTGACAATGTTCAATACATTTGGATCCGAGATACGCTGTTGACTGGATGAAAAATGGTTACAGAAAATGATCCATGGATTGAATAAACCCAAACCTTTTGATTTATCATTTATCAATGATGAACATACCATTTTCTCCTAGTTTAATAGGCCTCAAATGTTGTGTTAGGCTGCAACTCTTATCATATTGTATACAACGTATAAATGTTGTTAACGTAGTTCCTGAACGAGGTGTTTTATTTTCATCAGCAGTCCTAAAACTACACTAAACCTAAAGCCAACTAAAATGACATTGAGGTATTTAAACTGAAACCACACTTATTATTTAGAGCATCGACATAAGCATAAGAGGAAATGTCATACCTGGTAAAAATATAACAAATACATGGTTCCTAACGTCTACATACCGCCCTACAATTGGCCTGCACCCACACAGGTTCCTCTCGCTACCAACGTGCCTTCGATTAAGTTAACACAGGCACAATACTTTGGGAGTTTTGAGGGACTTTGAGGGGTGCTGTAATTTTTCTGCTGGTTTTAATCAGGCACCATTACACTGTAGTTACATAACTGGCTTTTGCATTCCTACACATACTACAAACCTAGTGCACTGTTTACTTTATCACCTACTATTATCAAACCATTTTAGCATACCGTAATTCATTAGGTACTTCCATTATTCACAAATACAATAATAATGTGATGTATAATTTCACAGTATTTCATTAACTCAGTCTCACATAGTTCTATATAGTATAGTATATATACAGGGTATAGTGTTATACAGTGTGTCAGATTAATATACTTTCGTTCATAATAGTTTTCGTTAAGTTTTTAAAGGCTTTCAATGTGGGAGTATTACGTATTCCAATATACCCATATCCAAACCATGTATAGTTACATAACGCTGCTGGGTGTGTAGTAAGTATGAGTTATGTATCGAGGGTCACGTCTTCGTCCCAGGCTGACCACGTGATCTTTATTGACGATATGATTGGGTAACGCACTCTATTAAAAAACGGGCAGACCCACTCGGACCAATGATCACAAATATCCCAGAAAAATATCATAAAAATTGTGAATGGTGTAAAAGGTACAGGCGAACATGATATTTTAAAAGTGGAAGGATAATAGGATACCATATTAGCATAGAGTGTCTCTAGTTCTCTGATGTTAGCTATGTAAAAAACGGCATCGTCGAAGTTGCAATTGCTGCGGTGTCAAAGCCTGAAAAATGTAAACACTATGACGTGACGTTGTCGCATAGCAACGTGCATAACAACACGCATAGTTGCTATGAAATTGGCAGAAAACGGGCGGGACGAAAACATACACGCTGGGGTTACTCGATAAGGTTGTGAAAAGACGTGGCGTATCAATATTTCACCTCCTTCGTCCACCGCTTGCTCGATAAGGTTGGCCATTGCTTCTTTTAGGTAAAGAAATAATCATTTTTATCGATATTTGAAGGTATATAGGAATAGGGAAACCAAGTACTGGTAAGCAAAAGTCAAAGCTACTCGGTAAGGCTCGGAAAAATTACTGCCCGCGGCCAAGGCCTTGAGCGGTAATTTTTCCGAGCCTTACCGAGTAACTTTGAACTTTTGCTCACCGGAACATAGTTTCCCTCTATTATGGGGTCAAAGTCATTTCATTCTTTGCCTCCTACATATTCAATACTCCTCATATTAAGGTTGACAATTTGGCTGATGAATTTTTAAAACCGGGACATCATAAAGGCGAGTGTTTCTTGTGTTATTATCCAGATTGTCATTACATCTCGACCTGATATACATAAGGTTTCTGAGGTGACATCTTCATCTTTCATGTAATATAGGGAGTCTTGCTTCTTGGTGCAATAGAATAATTCTTATATGTACGACCCTTAAACTTTATTGGACAATCTTTTTTACCAATTTTATTTCTATTGACATAGACTATTAGATGATCACTGATATGCACATCAAGCACGCCTGAGGCATTAACATGGTTGGAGTTTGTAAAAATTAAATCTAAAATACTGTTTTTTTTTGTTGCATTCTGGTATGGTCTTCAATGAGCTGGTTGAAGCCTCTAAGTGTCATTTCCTGTAGTAGTTCTTGGACATGCGGATTTCTTTTCTCCCCTAAGTCAATATTCATATCTCCTAAGATAAACAATTCATATTGGTAACTTATCATTAGATCATCAATGGTTTCAGTAAGGATTCGAATAAAGTTGTTTTTGTTTCCACCAGGAGGTCTATAGACATTAATAATCACCATATTTTTAGTATTGTTCATGCTGAGATTTATAATCAGAATTTCAATGTCACATAAGCTCTTATTTAGGTGTTCGAAAAAATGTTGGTCATACAGAATGGTTTTTCGTAATAATGTCATAACACCCCCTCCAGTTTTAGGTTTCGTGTCGTTTTCATTCTCTTTCCACAGCCTATCAAGGCGCAATATATTATAATTTGGGATTAAATAGGTGTTAGGGTGATCTAGTTGGGTCATCCAAGTTTCAGAGAGAGTAATAACATCGATATGTGTATTATTAAAGAATTCAGCACGCAGGCGTTCATATTTTGCCTTGTAACTCCATGTATTGAGATGAATTAGTGACATACCCCCGAACGAGTTCAATTCGTTTACGGTGGATGGATTAGTCATTTATAGATGTTGGTTTCAGTATACACATAATATCCAATTTGTATGTGTTATAATGATAATCAATTGCAAAATCGTTCGAGGTGAGTTCAGTTGTATAGTCAATGCGAGTACCATCAGTATACATATGCATAGGAAATACAGGTAAAGTATATAACTAGTTTGTTTGTTGTTTCAGGTAAGTAGGTGTAATAAACAGTAATACAACAAGTCCAGTACTTGTGTCGGAACTTTTAGCCTTAACAAGAACTTTTTTGTAGTTATAGAAATTAAGCAATAAAACATAAGGAAAAATAAGAAAATATTCAGACAAGAAACCTCGAAATCTAAGGTCGTTGCTCATCCTGGTAAAGCTCTATAACTAATGCTAGAGTGTTAGACAAGTACATCCCGCCAGGGACTCAATATTTACCCCCAAAGGATAATGGACTAGTGTCCGCTAGCCGAGACCACTAGCAGATCACAGGTGGACCAGTATACAGGACCTAGATATTAGGGCTAACAGGGAGTTGGCGGCAATGCGACAGAAGAGTCACTATTGTTACTATGGAAGCATCCGCCCCATGTCACCACCGATCACGTGACTCGCACCACATGATTTCTAACTTTCAAACCGGACTGCTCGCCGACTCAGAGACCACGCACCCACCCTACAACAACTGTCTTTTACTTCTCTTATTTCACCTACTGTGTAGGTCTATTACAAAGCTCATGTCAATCCTCCTATTTCATAATTACTACTTAATTTCTTTCGTTATTTTATACTGCACCGTAGTGGGGGTGTAATTATTGACCCTTTAGTAGTTGTTTAGGTAGCTAGCTCATTTCTTATATTTTTCCGTCTTCTTACTTATGTAGAGGGTTTTAGGGGATAGAACTACTTGCTTAGCGGAGTAACCAAGACACAGTGACCTCACATCTCGATGACCTGAGAGGAGGAAAGACAAACACTGCAATTAAAGTTAATCACTTTAATCTTCTGAGAGCAATCTGTGTTATACAAATACAGGCAGTATTATCCAATGCGATGTTTTAGTCTCGATGACCATGTTGTATAAACCATATAATGAAATTTCAGCTTTTAAATGTCCGTAAATGTTCTGTTTCATTCAATCATTCATAGTTCACATCGTCCTTGCAGTTGTCCACTTCAGTTCCTATGTTTTAGCTGGATTTAGTTGTGAGTCCTAGTGTTCCTGGGTAGATGTTATAAGTTCAGTCCATGCGTTCTGTGTTCTCTCCACTGAGAGATAGTTACTCACACGTCGGTCTGTAGGTAACTCACAGAATAGGGAGTCTGCACATTGAATGCCTATAGTAGGTGACTCCAAACCGGACTGCTCGCCAACTCAGACTCCACTCCTCATAGGATGAAGTCTCAGGCACCTAACCCTACTCCAGCAGGAGCGGGCCTTTTGGCTCAGCTAGATCTTACTCCTCGTACCTTAATGCTGCCTCCAGCAGCTGTAGCGAAGGTGTACTCCTCCTTTTTACATTCTGCTACCAAACATTCATGTGCTTCCACCATCTCTATTTGATGTTAATTAAATAAAGAATAACATAATCTCGGATAAGTGCATAATGCAATACAGTAAAAGGACTCAATAAATTAAGTCCAATAGTAGGAAAAACAGAATAGTTGCCGATCTTCACACGCATTACAATGCACACTAGGTGATGTTTCATGGACTTTTCCCCCATATTCTCCTAGGAGAGTACGGCTGTTTATATTCTCCTCGGGTAGCGATATCGAGGCTCTATACATTTTTAATGACAGATTCGTACCAGGTGGATGATAAAGTCAGTTGATAGGATACTTAATGTTATTTGAAATAGCTCTGTATACTGATCAGCTCCAGAAGATATCGTGAATAATACTGAAAGATTTGCATCTAGGATAGCCCCGAAAGATGCATGGATGTATCTACTTAGAGGTAAATAAGATGGGAAAATTTCTTACCAAGTATATCACCGGAACATGTCTAGAATTAGTCCCTACAAATCACCGGTAAAGAGTGAAAATAGAGGCAATCTATTGTTTGGATAACACGGGAAGATGCCTGGAGTTACCTTCACGATGGGACGAGGAGATGTCATGGGGAATTCCTGAAAGAAAGAGTTTTAACCGTTTAAGGACGCGTGACAGCTGTCGAGCTACCCCTGTGAGGACAGGTACTGGGACCTGTTTCACTAGTTTCGTGACATGTCTGTGACATCATACAGACACTGGGGTTGTCTAGTTTTGTGACAACACAAGTAGCTGCCCTTAGGAAAAGACAGACCCCAAACATAAAAATTAGTCAAATCTACACATCATGGACCTGTTTCACTAGTTTTGTGACAAAAGTGTTAGACAGACATGAAAAGCGGCACCAACAGTGCAAGCAAGAACGGACAAAACGAAGTCTAATGTCTAGTTCTTATGAAACCGGACACACCATCTAGACGCCATCTAGACATGTCACGAAACTAGTGAAACAGGTCCCAGGTGGCAGCGTACACTGCTAAGAGACCTGCGCATAGTCGCCAAAACTCGTAGTTCTGGTGTGTAATAATGTGATACGATAAAAAATCTAAATTTCTTTTGAATAGAAATATCAAATATGATTTCATACATATACATTAGCTGGAGATTTGATGAATATGGGTTTGTCAATTCCTTGTTAAAACAATTTTATAAATTTTGGAAAATCATGCGTCTTTAGTGTTGTGATTCCTTAAGCTTCATGCGTCCTGAAAGGGTTAAGAATCAGATCTCTACAGTAACATCAGATGTTTAGATAATTATGCCTCCTAAAATTACTTACAGCAATGTCTTTATCAAAAGGGCTCGATTAAAATAATTCGTACATTTTCAAGTGGCCAAAAAAGTTTTTAAAAAACATTTTGAAACTGTAAATTATCCAAAGCGTATTTATGCTAACGTAATTCCTATAGATACCTTGTATCTGGTGAGATATCACTGGCCCTCTGGGAACAGGGGCGGTGCCTGGCCTACCTGACACGACCCGACATTCTCCTGACATACTTAACATCGACACGGTTGGTTCCCCTCTACTGAACACATATTAAAGGTCTACCGTAAAACGGCTGGATAGCTTATCCCTTCCAAGATTTCCAATCACAATCTTAAAAACAAAAGATTATAATATATGGAATATCTTAGTGAGTAGAATTATAAAAAAGTGACCATTTTCCATGATTCAGCATTATAATGGTATTTCGTTTCACATGAACAATGACACCCGTTCAGGTTTTAACGATGGTATGTTTGACACACTTGTGTTTATGTGTGTAGACGGTGGCCCACCCCACCATCCTACCACTCTACCCACCACCACCCTCCCGCATTCTCAGACCCCCTACCTCAGACTCACCCTTGTATATTTCTCAGTTCGTTCGTCATGAGAGAGGTGCCACCGATATGGCGTTTAGCTACGAACAAATGGTATGTTCATCTTTGATGAATGAGTTTTTACAGTAGCTGAGAGTTTATAGCTGAGAGTTTATAAGCTCTCCCTAACCGAGATAGAGTATATGAGCACGTCTCCTACGCGGGGTGTCAGCTTACACGGGGTTAAAACAAACTTCTAATAGAGGGATCCCTTCCGATCAAAGGTGTCTGTTAACGCGGGGTGCCCGCTTACACGCGGTGTCCGTTAGGAGGGGTTCTACTGTATATCACTTTGCTAAGGTTGTTCAAGACATTAATATCATATTCTCTCATATTATGCATTAACATGACAGTATCAACATTGTCACATTGTCTTGTTGATTTATTTCCATAGGTTTTGCCCATGGAATGGCTTTTTAATCAATGTCTTGTTACGTTGATAATCCCTGACCTCCTCCATGGTGACCACTAAGGTTAGGCTATTTCCTTTACATGTTATGAATTTATTTCCCCAATTTTATAACTAGAAATAAGTCATATACTGAAGTTTCTGAAAGGATATCGTCCAGGGAACACAGTCATCAAGGCAAAGCCGCTCAATCCAGCATAGTCTGTTAACAGTATATAGACATTGTCTCAAGGTCCAACGATTGCAGCCCTCTTCTGCGATAGTGTTATAGTGTGTGTTATACGCTTATTTGACACTGCTATTCCATATAAAATCATTAGTTATTCTTTTAAATTGTGTCAAGACTAACTCCAAAGTAAATAGAAATGATGTAGTATAACGCATGATTGGGATGATGCGACTGTTTACCATCTTTATCTTTCCTTTCAGTAAAATCCTTCTGTTCACCTATTCATTGTGTTCTTTGTATATTTTTATAGTCAAAGCGTTCTCTTGGGTTAGAAGAAATATAAATCTCTAACACACTGAACGATTGCACGAAAGGAATACCCATATACTTCACACGATGTATAAACAGTTTGCATGTGGGCATAAGACTGAACCTTTCATTACTAATATATCTGATGCTCTGTAGAAGTACACGGTGCTAAAAGTTCCAGAACCAAACCTAACTGTGACAAAGGTATTCAAATGTTGAACTCTTTACACCACCACGCCCATCCCCGGTCCCACTAGTGCCATGCCCTATTTGCATATGTTTCATGGCTCGATGCAGCAGAATGATATAGGCGCATTTAATCTCCAAATGGTAATAGAAAACACCAGAGTCATAGTCTATAGTGGCATGGCTCGATGCAGCAGAATGATATAGGCGCATTTAATCTCCAAATGGTAATAGAAGACACCAGAGTCATAGTCTATAGTGGCATGACTCGATGCAGCAGAATGATATAGGCGCATTTAATCTCCAAATGGTAATAAATGATACCAGAATCATAGTCTATAGTATCATAATAAATGATATTCAGGCTGCAAAGCAAACTGCTCATATCTCATGATAATTTGTTCGTGTCCGAAGTAAAACAGGCAAATGGACTAGAAGACGGGGAAATGTGTGAAGACCAGAAACACGTTTTTCAGTATCCAAATGTACATTCAGCACCTTGTGATGCATTGTTTCATGAAGCAGTCACTCGGTCAAACATAGTTTGGCAACCAACCCCTTTCTGTGCTGAGCTACGATATAGGGGTTTGTCGGGTAAGATCCCACACGGGATCACTTTGAGGGCGCCTTGATCCAGGTAGGTTTTTTTTATTTGGAGGCTCTAAAAGCAGAAATACTTGCTAAGAAATATTTATAGCTAAGCAAATTGATAATAACGCCTAGCTTTATGTTTATTGTATTTAAGAAATATACACAAAAGGAAATATGAAAATTGGCTTCGAGATCATGACATAACACCCTCTCCAAGCAGTACGAGAGATCTGGTATGAGCATAACAAACAGGTCATACTAATGGGTCAAGGCGGGCGCTTTTTTAACCTGACCAGAGCTAACTTTGTGTAGCACTGGTTGCCAGTGTAGGTTAAACATCGCTTGTGCTTGACCTTTTAGGCCTTGAGTGTGGACAGTAGGTGTTAGCGAAAGATTGTTTTAGGCAAGATGTGATTGCTTGGAGGATGTAGACTGCATGACCAGCCTTGTTGATAATAGGAAGAGACGTCACGAGTTTGAGTTTGAGTTGATTTATGCCACGCATTTTGTTGGCTCAATAATTTCACGAGTTGAAGACGAGTGACATTACGGAGCCAACAAAATGAGTGACATAAATACTCTCAAACTCAAATGAGTGGCGTCTAGATTTTACCTTACCCCGTTTCCATATTTTTTCAGTATCAGAAAGTAGTGACATAAACACACTTTATGTCACACCCGTGACATAAACAAATCCCATTTTAAGCCTATGGCGTTTTTTTAATTAGGGGTAGGATAATTGTCCCAGTTTTACATAGAGAAAGATAGGTATATGATGGCTAGGTGTACCAATATGTTATTGTTATACACCTGTGTGTGTATATATATATATATATATATATGTCTATCAATGACGGCACGCTGCTAGGGGTGCGGTAATAATAATGGTGTTTGTGCCCGCCGTGACTTCCATGTCATAAGTCATTAAAATGGCTATTTTTCCATCAATTTAAGGACTATACAAACATCCTTATTGTGGACGATGCAGGGGCCCGTTGAAGTATTGAATAAAGTTGACCCACATCGTCCCTGGGTCACTATCGCTTACAGGAAAAGGTGTACATGTACGGTCCTAGATTATTAAACGGGCCCCAGTTTCCGTGCTCTGCCAGTCGTCGATTTCATACGTCCTGACGTCATAAAATCGACGACTGACATCGAATGGGAACCGTTTTGTCCACGGTATGTTCGTTTCCTAAATATTTATGCCATGTGTGATGCTCCTGTGTAGTTATCTCAGTCGTATCTGATGCATTACTGGGGTAGTACCCATGTCTAACCTTTCAAATTGGAACTGGAGCAACATAAAATACGATGCAATCAATATATTCCAACTGGAGATCATCTAGACAGGTAGCATACATGAATTAATCTCACACACTTGGTCTTCTGCTAGGTGGATGTTAGGCCAACAAGGCCGCGTATTTCTATGAAACCAGATTCCCATTCGCCATAGCGGAAAAAAAGTCTAAATATACGTAAAAGGTCATGCATTTTCCATCTCTACTGAGGAACGCTCAGGTTACTCACCAATATAAACCTCCCTTACATGACTTAATGAGAGGGGGCCTTTCGTAGAAACCAGCGGCAAGACTCGAGATATAATCTCCAATCATATATAGGTGTGTATCACGCTGGCTATTCTGCAGCTACCTATTTGAATAAGATTTGCTGAGAATTACCACCATATTCTCAAACCTGATATCACCCTCGGAACTTTTCCTCACTTCACTAATCTGGATACCATTCACTGCAAGCTACTCCAAAACGGGTCTCCCAAAAGACCGGTGAAATTTCACGGTTCAGACATATGGCAATTAGCATACACTGTTTCTTTACCAAATGATGGCTACATAATTAAGTTATACACACACGGAGCTTTTGTGAAGTAAAACAGGTCTAACAAAAATAACAATACCAAACCGCATGGTATGTATCCTATCGCCCCTACTTTGGTATCTCTTTTGACGTCTTCCCACGATTGGTTTTCGGTCGGGATATGTAGACCGACACACCCAGCATAACCGGACATAAAAAGGGCATGTGTTGCCCGGATGTGGGTCACATCTTTAATGAGGGCTGGTGTATATATTCGCATCACTTGCCATCAAGTCCAAGTGTCTACCCGGTCTGTACAGGCTCGGTTATTAATGCCCTCTGAGGTATTACCGGTTTGGTTCAGCATACCAAGGACGTACCAGGAGTTGCATTTACCCTAGATACACACCCAGTGAATTCACACAAATTGTGCGTCATCTTGTGTCCTTACCATAGGTCGGAAGTTAGAGCCTTATTCTGACCAACTCTGACTACAACCAACGGTGTAACCTTTATGAATATTACTGTATAGTTAGATTATTCAATATGTGAAAAACAAATATAGTAGAGTGAAACAAATGTGTGAATTCTTTTCCCAGTATATGGATACGGACATTCCCCATAAGTAAACTCATATCAAGTATAATGGTACACTCACTTTATTTCAGAAATATAGTATCGCAGCAACCTGCATTTCAGGTGATTACATACCAAAAGTAAATTCAGATTTCCAACTCTTCCAAAGGGTACATTGTAGAACAACAAGTACACACCCAACTTCCACCATCTTTTAATTGTCATTTGTTCTGGAATCGTTCTCTGATGATATGAATAGTGTATTGAACGTCTGCTGCGAACAACTTCATAGACATAACGCCGTATGTTCTGCAGATATCTAAAGATATCATATACATAAACCTCATATTAATTAATGTACTTATATTAGTGTACAGAAATAACCCTGCATATCCTCCGATACATCGAATAGCAACCTTAAACTATCGAAAGATGTTATCTTCTTCTGCGCAATCCCCAAATACATAGACAGGATTTGTTAAACCTTTGCTATGTCGTCATTGTGACACATACGAAGTCATACCAGAAGAATGCCACAGGATCTTGTGTACACCATGTGACGTCACCGCCAGCTCCCTCTGATACACGGACATGTCAGGTAACGCCCCCGTGCTTGAAATAAACGCCAAGCTTAGACTGACGTATATACGACGGGAAAAAAAGAAATAATTATCTTCCGTGCGCACATCGCTGTGGAAGGTTGGGGTAAGGTGACTCACACTGGCAAGCGCCAAAACCAGCACGACATGACATCTTTGTGCACGATTTTACTTTGTTTTTCATCAACCGCTGCGAGCTGTGATACCACCTTACAAGGTGTCTGGTGCATACGTCCTAAGTACAAATAGACTTCACCCAGCAGTCTCGGTTATTATCCTACCCCTAATATTAAATCCCCTAGGCTTAACATTGAGTTTCCGTATGCCACGCTGACTGGCATACGGAGTTTATATGCCACTAGTGGCATACGGAATTGTTATCATGTAATATTCCAAAATCGAGAAGACGGGGTAGGATAAAATCAAAACTTGATTGGTTTCAATCTTGGCCACTGCATGCCACTCCTGGTGTTTTGGCTACAGACTTCACTCGGCTTCGCCTCATGAAGTCAGGTATGCCAAACTCCAAGATTAAAACTCATCCAGTTTTACGATAATCATCTCACCCCTTATATTATTGTCCCATAGGCTTAACAATATGAACTCGTTTTAGATAACCCCTAAAGTATTAGTTCTTATACTAAATGGGCAATGACGTCACATGTGATAATTTAGTTCATTTAATGAATAGAAGGGTGAGATAAATACAGAAAAAAACTCGTTTTGGTTACAGTCGGAGATCTCTGTATCGTTTGAACGCTTTGCAATATGTACTGGGATGTTGGCTCGTTCATATAGATCTGTCCGCGTTCAAACTCTATGGAGAACGGTGACTGTGATCTTTTTAGATACAGCAGTGAAGCATCTCAAATATCACATAACATGCATGATTCCCATTTCATAATGATCCATATTCGGTAATACACTTCTAAATCAGTATCATGTTCGGCTTCGTGTATTTCCTTGATCTTCTACATTTTAATCGTTAGATATCTTCCGGGAGTGCGAAGAGGGTCGGAACACATGTTCCATTTTGATTTTTAACACGTGTCCGTTAGCTGAATGATTGATTTGGAAATACAAGCTTAAGGAGAAAGAGAGTATAGAGACAGATAGAGAGTAGCCAAAGAAGGAGAAAGAGGGAGAGGGGAGAGGGGAGGGGGTCGCAATGACGGTTCGCCAGTTTCATGCAATCTGAGCTACACGCCAGCGCCCTTGATGAAATCCATTAGAACTAACAGGGCATGCTTAATAGTTACATCAACGAGAACATATACCTTCGTTGGTTACATGAATAAGATTGCTGTCCATATATGTACTAAATAGATTACTAATGAGCAGTAATTTTTCCAAGCCTTACCGAGTAACTTTGACTTATTTCCATTGGTACATGGTTTCCCTATTCCTATATACCTTCAATTGTCGGCTAATATCGATAAAAACCGAATGTCTCTGAACGTCAACCTGGGCAGTAAACGTCAACCTGGGCAGTAACTTCAACCTGAGCAGTAAACAAAAGTTATTTCACCCCCAGCAGCGTTAAGTAATCATAGGTTGTTCGCTCATAGGTATATAGGAATGTATGAATCTCCATGTTGATGCTTTGTCTACTTTCTAAAATCCTAGCCGCTGATTGACAAGTTAATTATGACCTCACCTCACATCGCTCTGCCATTACCATGCATAATATTTTCACTTTATGTGGGTTACCATTGCGTTATATCTTTTAATGTTATTCCAATGGCTAAACTTGTACTACGGATGAGATAAATTAACATAGATCTCCTATATAAGGTTGAACAGCCTCTTCAAAGTCTTTTCGGTGCACTCTCTCACTATTGTTCATTTTTAAGAAACACACAAGAGACTAAGTAAACAGGAATGTGAGGAGGGGCAGCAGAGGAGGAGGTTAGATGGTGGGTGTACATCTTAAAAGGTTAAGACATGCGATGAGATAGTTGACCCCGGGTGTAACCAGAACGTGTGTAGAGAGTATAGAAGAATAAGGGCATAAGGTGCATTGGCAAAGGGAGATATGGGGATATCAGGCACTCTAACGTCTATTTTATAACTATTTATAATATTCTGCCAACTCTTACTATCTATCATACTATTCATACCACTCTATCACTACGTCTTCGAATTCGTTTTTTTGCTGAGGAAATTTTAGCCTAATAATTGTTAGCTAGAAAGCGCAGGGCGAGTACAGTGCAAGGGAGTGTCATTGTAGCAAATGTTGACAGTCTCTTTTATCAATATTTACAATAAGATCCACGGGCACTTGTTTTTTTTAATTTGTTTGTTTTAGATTTGTTCTTCTCTACATTTTGATCGTTCGGTGAATTTTCTGCATAATGTTTTATTTTCTGCCTAGATATCACCAACAGCAAACTCAGGGGGTGGCAGTGAGTTTGTTTAGTTGTTCAGTGAAACTCAACCTCTGATAAGTAAACAGACGCCATTCTGAAAGAAAATAAACTATCATATTTTATGTGCACTGAATGTTTGCCCCTTTAAACTGATCTTAACTACATCGGGTTATGTATTGTTATATTATTTCAACAGGACATTATAACAATTTACTTTCACCATAGAATACAAGCGATCTCCCATGTGTGAGACATAAGTAGTACGGGTTACAAGACATCAACATATCATTCATAAACAAAAACATAATTGAATTTTATTGTTTACTTCCTGGCTTTGATACCGACAAAATTCATCAGATAACACTGTATGTATATACATCTTCACCCAATGGGACTAGCTATATAATTCTTTTTTTCTAGAGAAATTTCATAATTCCATAGTTCTAAGACCCCTGAAAACATCCTAATGCCCTAACACGCCATAGTAAGTCTGAAATGCTAAAGTTGTATAACTGTATGTCGCAACTCAGATCTGTTCTATATGGGCATGACTCTCTTGATTCAGCTACTGTCAGTTCACCCTTTGTTACTTGTCTATTTCCCATGTTGTTTAACATGTATTCTACCCATCGGTGCCTTAGAAAGTACTTCATACATATTTTGACATGTGTAATATCCATTGATGTGTTAGATGTGATCTTATCCATCGCCTATATTTTATAGCTTCCAGAAAGTTTCCTATATAAATCGTCTCTTAGTATTTTATCTATCATTCTGTTATATAAATATGTAATCTTTTCCCCCCTTTATTCTTTTTCCTTTTATCTTTATTGAAGTCCCTCATATCAAAACTGCTAGACTTATTCTTTTTTCTGATTGTTAATGTATCAGCTGGACATTATTTATATGTGTATCTGACTTTCAGATCCCACCTTAGCTCAAATTCTTTAGGACTTCTGTTAATGTACTACCCGCTGCTAGGGGTTCGATGTAAATAATGTTCGAGCTCACTGAGATGAAGTGAATGAGCTATTACCCAGAAAGTAAATAAAATGGCTTTTTTCATGTTTTTTTCATAGAATGTTATAATAAGAAAACGTAGTGAGTGAACCCATAACGATTCCATTCTCGGCCTTTTGTCTTCTAAGTAAGGACCAATGCCAGAAGTGGAGGACCCAGGTTAAAGGATTAAAACCTAGAACGGTAATCGGTATGGGCTCACGAACAACCTTTTCTCTTATTACAACATTCTCCCTTACAGTTATGTTTATTTTGATGCAATATGTTAACACAATAAACATCAAATACATGATCTTAAATTGTTATCATTGTACTGTCGGACACTATTTTATTGTAGTACCCCTTTGACATTTTGTTTATTTACTTATAACATCACATACGGTCTATACAATGTACTTAATGTTGCAGTCGATACTACTTCAAAGACAGAACAGAGGGACTCCCTTGAAGGAAATCTCTTAGTTTCTTTTCGATTTTACAGCCTGTCCTCTGTCAACGGACATATATTCCACTGGGAGGGTGTCGAAAAGGCAAAAGTACATTGAGACGTACAGATAGATCCTTGTTAACGATCCATTGTTAGTATAATCAATGAACAAGTCAAAAGTGGTGAGATAGACGAGGATGAATAAATGGATGTGCATCGAACCACTGCTGCGTACAAACTTTACCAAGAATTTATCCTCAATTTATCTGAAAAACTCGGCAATCTTCCCAGAGATGCACTTGCCTAAATAAAAAAAAATAAAAAAAGAAGAAATTATCCTGACATTCGTAATCTGATAAATTTCGTTTACCTGGAATTCTTTCTCAGCCAATAAATACTGTGTTGTTACATCTAGATTATATCCTAACTGCTGTCACCTATAGTATGGGCAGGTCATGTGATGACTTGTTCAAAGTAATTTAACCTAAGCAGCAGGTTTTTTCTTGTTTTTTTTAAATTTATTTATCGTAATAATGAGTAAAGTTCTACCACAGGGTAGTTATTCCACTGGGTTACATGTCAGAAACCATCATAAACACAGGCTATACCAGACTAAATAGGTGATAGAAGTAAGTGGATAATGAAATGGAGTGACTTGGTACAACATTGAAGAAGTCTAAGTGATCCACTCATTAGTGGAATACTGCATCTTTACGACTACTTTATAGTCCTTTTTAGAAACTGTACGCTGGGTAGCCTCACTCAGTTTTTGCCATAGGCAATTACCTCGGTAGTGTGGGGAACGTTGATAATGGGACAGCTTTACTTGTGGTAGCTTGAATTTCAACATATTGTCACTTCTCGTCCGGTGAATCCGAGTATCCAGTAGGTCTAGTATTTTTGATCGCTTGTGCATGAGGGCAAGTAACTGGGTGTTTCTTCTGACGTCAAGAAAGTCCACTCCGACTGCACGATGTAAGTCAACCACACTTTGCCGTCGCTGGTTAGTTCCCTGGATAAGACGAAGTGCCCTGTTTTGTGCCAACTGCAGCTTACGCCTCACAGCAGTAAAAACAGTTCATGTTCGACATACGCTGGTATCTAAATTCCTCTGTATCCGCCATGGTTACACGTGGGATTGGCGTGTAGTAATACACACATATTAACGAGTGCATTACAAAGTCAAAATAATCGTTCATTGAATTTATTTTTCATCTTCTCAAGTAAATTATCCCAGGTATTGCCATAGTTAAAGGGTATATCAATAATGACTATTCCTTTGCTATATAGAACAAAGAGACTGATATTTTCCCATACGCAATGGGATTGAGGGCATGTACAACGGAATTGAATCCGTATACAGTGATTGTGTCAACTGGAAGTTTTTAAACAATGGGAAGTGGTTAACTGAGACCCCATACAGTTTCAATGGGTAATAAGACACAAGTCCTCAATTCTCTGTCTACTTGAACTATATGAAGAGCTTTGTCTTACAATACCTGACAGGCGTCTTATTTATTTAGAGTTGCTTCATGGTATAGGAAGTCTCTTTAATCGTAATTGGAGCGTTAACATTACATTTACTTGGTATCCACCAAGTAGGACGTATTTACGTTATTCATGATTTAATTATAGTCACTTAATGATGATTGAGGCAGTATTTATAAGTGAGTTTGATATCGCATTCACGAGATTCAGATATAACTGTTAATAAAACCTTGGTCATCACTTGGCAGTTATATCCAGTACTTCTTTGCTAATACGCCTTACACGCCTGTCTCACTCTGACGTCAGAATGAATATAATTCAAAGTGGTCTCACCTGCAATCATCGTGTACCTTTTACTTTTTCCTTGTTAAATAAGCCCCAAAACATTGCGTCATCACAGCCGAAATTTATTGCTTCTGAAGGAAACAGCCGGACGGGGAATACCCTTGCTCTGACATACATGTAGCAACAATTTTATAATAGGATGGTTTAAAGGCGATCATTATACCAAGATTTGGCGAGAGAAGGCGAGAGAAGGTGAGAAAAGGCGTGAGACGGCGAGACACCGCGAGACAAACATCGAGAGATACTGGACCTCTACACCTTTGTCCTCAGGAAACCCGGCAAGAAAATGCATTTATTGCTTATCTGTGTTAATAATTTATATGAATGTATAATATGGATGTGTGTGTGTGGGGGGGGGGGGGGGCTACTGGGACCCTTTACATAAATATCGAAAGCTATGATAGTGTAGTTTAGCGATTCCGATTGCTATGATTAGTATGCGACGAAAGCGACGAAATTTAGCGACTTCAACCATTACAAAATGACACTTTTCATCGCTGACTTCATCGCTGGAGGGCCACAGCTACAAAAAAAACCAGATCTGACCAAAAGGTCGGGTCTTGCATCAGCGATTCCCAATAAAAGATTTTTTTTCATATCAGCGTATAATGTTTGTTCCTAAAACACAAACTGGTATATAGTTTAACCTGTGTTTTTTTTAATAAATGGAATATAGGTTGAAAGCATGAAAAAATACCATATTTTTTGGTCAGTATTCTCTGAGCAGTCAAAATCGCCTATTTTTTAAGGTTTAAGGACAGCGACCCTAATTTTTGCACTGGTCGTTAACCTTGCAAATAGCGAGAGTTACAGTTCCAGATCAGAAGAAAACTTCGGTATATAAAATATAGCATGAAATCTTGGAAATCCCTCCCAAACTATGACTTCACAACGGAATTTCCGGCTAAATTTCATCTTTGGATTTTCATAGTTGTAGCTATAATCAGTCTAGCGATTTCTAAGCGATCGTGATAGGTCATTCAATTGTAATAGAAAAAAAATCTTAATCGCTAAAAATTTGTATCGCAAATAGTTTGCGATGGTCTTGGCGACAAACTTATGACAGGAACCTGTCATCTGGTAACTGTGAATACATAGCTATAAACTGGTTATATAATGAATACACTAGGAAATGCATCGTATGTATCTAAAATAGAGTGGATCTAACATAGTGGAACGTAAATCTTACTCAGAGAATGGAGAGTGAGAAAAACATGTGCGACACAACAGACTGGCTGTTCAGTAGGTGTAACGTTCTCACAACTCATTTCTTTAAAATACAGGATTCTTTATGTCGCAGTAGATCCAGCAGAGAAAAAAGGGGTCACATTGTAATATCGTTATATCCTATCTCAAATTATCAAGAGAGATACACGCATGAGAAGTCACTAAGGAAATAAGAACAGAAATGGTTAATCGGGAAGAGGGAGAACGGAAATGGGAGGAGTGGGATAATAGATAAACAAAAACAGGACAAACGCCTCTCAAACACACGGTGAGGTTGAAAAGCTGGAATCTCGTAGAAACTCTGTGTTGATTATGTAATGAAATGCTTTGCTGAGTCTAACTGTAATTGATAACGCTAGGACGAGAGATCAAGCTGAAAGGAAAATTACCTCTAAAAAGACCAAGGACTATTTGTTATAGAAGATTTTCAAAGCATATCTATAGGAGCAATACCATGGAACAATCTTCCAGAAGATCAACATGATTATATATCAGCTGCTATGTTTAACAAGTAGTAGAATAACATCCATATTTGACGGAACAGCACAAATCCCAAACGTAGTGAAAAGATATACAAAACATAAGACTGCTTAATCCTGTTAAAGCAATACATTACCTATTGTTACCTGTTCCTATGCATTTTAATTTGAAAGGCACATGTAGCAACGTTGAATGTACACATATACTGGAAATAGTCTTGTATGAAATAAACGGAGCCACTGAGCCAAACCCGATTTAGAAAAAAATAAAAAAATGCCTCTCTACAAAGACTCTGCCTTTCGCCTCAGTTCTAGTTGGATGAGGTTGGGTCAGATCCCGAAACCGGTCGAGTAGAATCCGGTGACTGTGTCGTGTCATCTGGAAGTAAGACACAAATCATTTTCCCGCAAAAGGACCTGTTTAATTCAAGAAAGGAGGTCGTCTGGTGTATCTAACCGCCGGCCAAGGTAGTTCAAAGAACGCCACATACGATTTCCGTCTCCCATATCGTTTAATGTACTACTGTATAAAGAATATGAAATAGAATAGGGGATTTCATATAGATGAGGTCTAAAGTAAGTTAAAGTCATATTGCTTCAGTTTTTTTTATATAGCAGCGTTTATTACAGAAAATAGTACATCGAGATATCCTAGTTGATGTTTTAATTTAAAACACATGAAGATGGTACGGTAGAGATTTTCTCATATTTTTTACGATATGAATTTTTTGTTTCAATTTATTGAAGCATATGCAATTTCTCTCCATGACATCCGAAGTACAATATTGAAATGCTGGTTTAACTCATTCTGTGTATTGCCGTATCTCAAAACTGGGCGAATCAAGCTGGGTGCAACCCCACCCAGTCCTCTCTTCCGATGCCCTGTGCAATTCCCCTACTTATCCATGTCCCAATAAGCACAGGTAAGGCAATACGCCCCATTCCGAATGTCAGGAAGGCTCAGAAGTATCAGAAAATAGTTAGTTTTGAATGGAACCTGGCCCCATTAGGCAGGGCGTTCTACCTCGGACAGAAAAAAAGGAGGGAGTAAAATGAGTCCTATATGGGTGGGTCTTTCTACTCCTGGCGTGATAAATGAGATAAGGAATGTGGGTGTGGTTATGTCTTCTATCTCTTAATTAGCACGAGGCCTGTGGGTTTTATATGGCTTTGCGATCAGGTCGTGCTGAATGATATACTCAAAATCTTCAGTACAGATTCACAAATACTGACACAGTTGATATGCTTCAGTTATTAGTAGTTATTTACACACTCTGAGCATGGTGGATCACAGGATGCCTTGGATATAGGTTCCTAACGAATGGGAGTTGAACTGTGAATAGAAAGTGCGTTTTCCACTGGTTTGCGAGAACTACAACGTCGCCATTGGATACATAGCTTACAAATGGAAATCAAATGCCTCTCTGTAGCCACCAATGAATCTTCCTAAATATATCCAGGAGATTTATTGACCTTTACGAAGTTTTCCTTCTCCCAGAATATGGAAGATAGATGGATGTAAATGATGAATGTGGTACAACTAGACAGTAATGAATATATATATATATATATATATATATATATATATATATATATATATATATATATATATATATATATATATATATATATATATATAATATTGACCTCGTTACATAATTTAATGAAGAGTGACACGGGAGTTGGCGGAATTAATTACATTGTAATAACGGGCTCTTTTCAAGTAGATATACAACGGGTATAAAACTCATAAACCTGCCACAATATGGTACACACAATTGGGCTAAATTCGTCCTTACATACCAAAGAACAATGCTTTTGCATAGTCATTGAAAGAATCAAAGATGTACATGTCGTCCTGAATGGTAATTTCGATAGCATCCTGTGGCACCGTCTGGTGTTATTAATGTGCATCATTTACTATTACATACTCCTGAGTTGTGTAAAGTGACTTAGACTATATGTATGTAGTAATTAACAATTTATGAATACTCAATGACAGAGCCTCAAGAGTGCGTCTTCATCAACGGATGGATATCCAGAATGGCATCAAATCTTCAGAGGAAGGATATTTTCGGCCATGCATGAACGGTGTCCTTTGAATACGCTATCCATGATTCGAAGAAGTGTCTCCTCGTAGAAGATGACAGGTGGTATCAGTAGAGGGCAGCACCTCTCCCCGTGCTCACTAACATACCGTGTTTGCTCTGTATTTGTTCTTTTACTGTAGACATTCTGATGCATCAGGAAATAGTAAATCTATAGAAAACTCAAAAACCTTTTCTTCTGTACGTTCATCTATTTAACAAAATATAATTTATAGCTTTAGGTTATATTTGTATAGTGAGTGTATTCCTCGCAAGTTTGTATTATCTTTTAGAGGAAAAGCGCTCAAAATAAAGATCTTAGCGTGATTTTTTCTCATCTTAAAAAAAGTATTTATCTAGAGTATACAAGATGATCATGAAAATATCTTTATTTACAATGTTTTGTTTTTTCAAATTTTGACCCGCATCTCCCACGAGCCTGCTGTAGCAGCTTTATGGGTTCTTATATGAAAACAATCCAAAAGGTGTCATACCAGTATATGTACTAGGATTACAAAAAATAAGACAATTTGGCTTGTTTTAGCTCAGGATTTCCACCTAAACTGAGTCAGGATAACAATACCATTTTCCCCCTACATAAATCTACTGCTGAGGTAAAAGAAGACCTATTTCTAAAATGGTATTGCATAGCTCTCGGCTATGATTTATCCTCCACTAAGATTATCTTTGATCTATAACTAAAAGTTAATCATGTGACCATAATACAATTACATATGGTTGGTTGATATCTGGCGCATTTTATCGTCCACAAAGTAATGTCTTCTACTATTACCAGACAGGCTTGAACGATAAAGATTTGATTATTTCTATATTTAAAAAGAAATACATTGAGGTGAGAGCAGTACGTGAGGCTTGATGGCGGTTGAGCAGATGGAAGTTGGGGGCGGATGTGGGTGGCGCCCTCGAACCCAAACAGACTGGTAGCATCTTCCGTGGCACCCCCTGGTGGTTTCTTGTCGAAATATGCACCCCAAAGTATATAAAGGCCTCTAATATGTCCACCCTTAAATAACGCAACAACAAGGAGGTTTTGTAAACCATAAGCGTAGTCATTTATTTATTATCGTGCTTAGATAAAAATATCAGAGCCCAGGGGTCTGTTGAATAACTTATACCTACGAAAATATACCGTACAAGGAGGCCTCATGTGAGGGTTATCGTTGCATAATGCCCCCAAATCGATCGTACTGTCCTACCTGTGAAAAGGTTGTCCATAAGTGTTGAATAAAGTTTACCCATATCGCCCCCGGCTCTCGTTGGTGTACTTGTATAGAACTGGATCGAGAATCATATAAATACACAATACTCCACGAGTGCATGCACTGCAATCGTCATCGAGATGAAGCTGAGTGATGATAACGGCAAATCAAAATGGGTGGGGTTTTGTGTATTTTTACAATTCAAGTGTGGTTCTGGAATCATCTCAACCCCTTTTACTCATTAAATAGCATCAACTTACCTAACTTCAAATTACCTTCCAAAACCAGCTGGTCAATAGCATTTGACGCCATCTAACATTCACTCCCCTACGGCCAAGGCTTAGTATTGTCACGGGGTGATCGTTGAGTAATATTTTCTAATGTTATTCCTATTGCTAAACTTCTACCGGTCAGGGGTGAGATTAAGAAAGTGCCTAAATTATTCAACAGGCTCTTGGCCTGGTTGTATTTTCAGAGACTGCCTTCATATACGTGCTAATGTGAAAACGTCAGATGCCTTGATTTAGTGTGTTTTGGTAAATCCCCTTGACTTTACTTGAGTTAGACACGGGATAAACCCTGGGAGAGCTGGAATGTGCTGGTCTCTGCGCTAAAGTTACAGATGCTGTTTTCAGATTGCAAAGACGTGAAAACGTCAGTGTTGAGAAGTATTTGGAAAGCCGTTACAAAACACAAGGTGTTAATTAACCGCTGTCGGCAGATTGACCAGGTCCGACCAGGCCCATCCGGCCCATAGACCTATGAATGGCAATTCTGGCAGGAACATGGGGATCTTTATGGTTCCTTGGCTACAGTGAGTTGTTTCTTGAGCATTAGAATAATTAACAATACGATTCTGGAGTTGTATCATTTATTATTGGTTGAGACTATATGCTCAAGAATGGATATTCTATTACAGTATTATAGGACGAGTTGGAGAAGCCCTGGCACTCTGTGACCTCTGAAGGTCACATGGGTAGATTCATAGAGATCACCATGAACCTTATGTAATCTTATGTAGTTGTATCTGAAAAACTTGTACCCCAACGAGAGATACGATAAGGCCTGGCGTCTATCTATGCAACAGAAATTTAGCCCTACCGATATGACGCCGATACACAAAGCAAATATCTGAGACATATCGGGAAGGTACAAAATCGTAGACAGTGTCACGATCCAAAATATCGGTATGTTAAACATACAGATTGTATCCCGTGGCCTTACGGACCAAGTCGGCTGCGTGTCACGCCGCGTGAGGTAATCCCCCTTGGTTAGGATCAATACGGGTTGCCCCCACACGGCCGAAACGGAGCCAGCATATAATCCTGATCTCGACGTACTAGAGTCAGTCCGGTCAGAGAGCGCATTGTAACACCATCTGCAATAAAGCTTGTAACGGGACGAAGCCTTGGAGTCACTCATTTAGTTTACTATTCACAACAGATAGTAACACTGGTGGAGAACCCGGGTACACAACAGATAGTAACAACATATGTGTAGACATGCCAATCCACCATGCATTGTATGGGGTTTTTATCGGTGTCTAATCGCAGAAACGTGGTCAACTGCCCCGATATTAAGTAACCTTCTGACGCGATTCTCATTTTTTTATCGGGAGGTGCATCGTAGACCATATCGGAGCCATATCGTAGTCTGACCTATAGGAAGCATTGCTCTGTCAGCACCTATAGTTGCAGAATGTACGGGGTGCCTGGGCCCACCCGTCACTTGTAATTTCCTCTCCCTGCCATGTCTGGGATAATAGAGTAACTTCTATGCCTTAAATTTGTTAAAAACTGAATCAGACCACTGGGAGGAGCGCCAAAGCCCAGGAACCCTGTGACATCCAGCTCATGAGGGTTGATTACAATTTAACTTCATTTCAATCATTTAGTTCTAGAGACATTCACTGTGGGACGGCAGGATGGGTCTCCAAGCACCAAGACACACCAGCACACACCATGGACCAGTACATAGACCTTCTATGAAAACCTAAGAGTGCTTGGACCTCGCCCTCACTCATCTCTGCAGCTCAACTGAGGCAGTTGAACTGATTTCTCCCGACCACCGTCCCTGTCATCATCTACAACTCATTAAAAACTTTAAACAAATAGTCCCTCTTTGTGGGGCTAAATGATGTACATGACTTTTCTTAATCTAACAACTCTGATTATGTATATGTATTCTATAGAGTCTGCGACTTCTGTGTAATAAACATTTCACAAGTTTTTCATCCCTTTCTGTGTCCTTCTTAGTTATCAGATATAGAATTCAATTTCAATCATCTACAAAATGGGTATGTTGCAGACCGCTAAATATATACATGGGCGCGCTTTATCCAATTAAAAAGGAAATATTAAGGAAAATATCAATAACACGTGTGATATCCTGCTTCTATGAGCTCTCCGAGTTTTGTGACCTCTGGAAGACCATGGACCTCCCACAGAGACCTCCCTCTAAGCCTGACCCTCACGTCACCTCACCAAGGGCCTCCTTTGCAGTAAAACCTCAATCTTCCCAATTTCGCCGTGATTTTCCCTTTATCTTTCTATAATTGCAAAGGTGAAACAATCGTATAGATCTTATGTTAAAACATGAATAGTGCTATATACAAGCAATTAATGCATTTATGACCAATACTAGGGCCTCCGTAATGAATACATATTCTGCATGTAACCAAATAACTAAGGTATGAAATAATGGTGTCCTTATTCAATTTCATCCTATTTACATGGTATATGATCTAAAACCAGGAAGCGTTCTTTGCATGCACCATCTCCTTACCATCTGTCTTTCCAAAACATACATTTATAGTAAAGAAATGACAGAAACATGTATATTTGATAGCTCAGTAACATGCTGACCAAACCCTATATACAAACCACAAACCTGTCTTCAGCTCCACTCAGAATGTCTGTAAAAATAGCACTGTTAATTGCTGCGGTGACTGCTAGAAAGCAGATGGGTTCTTTTGGGTATTTCCATGTGTAACTCTGATGTTCCATGTAGGACGAATATTTCAGCGTTGACCCTAGCTCTCAATTCGTGAGTCACGACTCTCGCAATTTATACATTTCTGTTTATAAAGAAGTTTTAAGTCGTTGAATGATGAATAAAACCTTTGTGAAAAGGCTCGTGAATTCAGCCTAGGAAAGGTCTCAAGGGAACAGTGAGGGATCCTACAGGTTTTATATTGCTAAAATTCCTCCACTTGTTATTAGTTTAAGATGTGACCCTTTATCTGCTAGTAAAATCATGCCGTGAGAAATGGGATTGAAATGTCATTCACATATGTCCTGGTAGATTGACGATCTGAACTTATACAAAATATCACACAAGATTTTATCCTAAATATATATCTTTTGTGTGGATATATTGTTTGCGAATGAGATGTTATTGTACACATGTAATCAAACATCTAGGGTGTACTACCTGCAGCTGGGGGTATATAGTATTGATACTGTCCGGGCCTACTGTCAGGCACATTTGGCTCACTAACGAAATTTAAAGTCATATCGCGAGAACCGAGTAGCTATGAAATGGCGTTTTCTTATCAATTTTAGCTATATAATTATAAGAAACCATAGTTACTGAGTCCGTAGGGATGCCGTTCTTGGTCTTTTGTCAAAAATACGCTGCAGGAGCCGCGCCGAGTCAACAGACCTTGAACGGTCATTCCTTATAAGGGCTTAGTAATTATGTTTCCTCATATCATTAGATAAATCTGTATGCGAATATCTTACGTTTACTGACCAGCTGTACATATTGCATTCGTCACAGAATGACATATGAATATAGTTCGTCTCTCTGTTCTAAATGACTCGCTGGAAGTTAAAATTGTTATTAAAGATATTGCGTTTTTAGGTATATAATAATGAGGCGGAGGGTACCTGAATTAAATATATTCTTCGTTGTTTAGGTAGGCTGTGACATACATCATTCTTTGAACTCGATACATCAAACCACACCAAAGCAAGTCGGAACCGATATCGTTAGACACCCTAGATTTAGTTTGGCCGTGTAACCCGTCGTCTATGAAGAACGAACAGAATAGGATATGGAAAAAGGGCCAGCTCTTGGGAAGCTATAACGCACTTTAATGAATGTTTTTGTCGAATGCATTCTCAAATCCTCTGTCGATGGTAGAGCAGAAAGAGGAAAGGTATAAAAGTTCGCATGTATGTGTTTTGAGAAATGTATTACCACGTACCACAAGTGGCATGTAGCAGGCTAACATATAATTTCCATGATGGTTCAAGCCAAAGGCGCTCTACTATCTTTTCAATCATGAATATAAAAAAATGAATAAAAAATAAAATCTCGCATTTGCTTGGATACGCGTTTAGTCCTGCGAGATTACTGCCGCTTGTATTTCAAACCAGTTAATATTGTATATATACAGCGCAAGATTCTCAATCTTCCCAAGAACTATACATTGCGCTGCAGCCCCCGGTTGGGGGTGGGGCCAGTGAAGGGAGTATTTGGGGGGAGGGGGGATCGCCAATCGGGGAGTAGAGAGCGGGGTGACAGCCGTTGTTAATCCCTTATTGATTAACTCTGTGAGAGTATTATTGACGTCGAGGTCGATCGAGTTAGCTGTGGAATTAGTGCCAAATTGCCCTACTGAAGAGGTGTGCATTGTGTTGGTGTGTTTTGTGTGAACCGCTGGACTGCCTGGCTATGAAATGTCTAGTGGAACTCATGTATGTATACACGTGGAGGTAGGTGCATGTGTATGGGTGGTCATGTAGAGTCGAACGGTGATAATATGGATATGGAAAGGACAGTTGAAAATATTAGTAACAGGTGTTAACTTTTACCTTGACGTGCATTCTTTAGAAAGAGGTAAATCGAGAATCGTATACATACAATATAATCCACGAGTTTGGATGTGCAGTAATTGTCATCGAGGTGTAGCCAAGTGGTCATTATCGTGCTATCCAAACGAGTGGTGTATTTCATGTTTACTTGTATACAATTCGAATACAGTTCTGAATTTATCTTATATATCTATAATTGAAACTGCTTACACAAATCCAGTTATGAACATAATCCCCACATTGATATCTTTTTTCAATACTCGCCGCTGATTAGCCAGTCGTTTTTGACGTTTTCTATTTTTTTTATTCAATTTAGGAGGGTACAATTTACCCTTGTAGGCGATTTTACATTTTTCTATAGTTACTACGCCACAACCATGATATAGTATTAGCACTTTATTTACTACCTTTGGCATAACTTGTATCAGTGGTGAGACAAAAACTATAGACTTGTAATGCATGTAATTTTTGATGAATAATGATTGGCAGTGCAAATTTACACGTATGGTAGAAAAGACCTCTGGCGTGCATGTTTATGACATCAGTCCCGATGTTTTCTTAAAATGATTATCATTTATAGAACAATTTAATGGCATACAGTCTCTCCCTGCACTATATTGCAATTCAAATAGATTTGACAAGGGGAATCGAAGCTAATCAACATTTGGTCTGTCTGATTCAGAGTGTGTCCGCAAAGACGGGTAATACTGTATACAGGGGCCTAGGATTATGTATAGATTGCAGTTGAGTGAGGTAGGGGTAATTACTAAAGGAAAGATAGAGTTGATTTGACAAAAGAAAGATCTATTTGTAAACATGCGTATATGAATTCCTCATTGTGCATGTGAACAATCAGTATGGTAACTACACTCGGCAGACCAGAATCATACTCATCAATAATCAGTAACATAAGATCTGCCTTTTAAGGACTCTCCTCTGGGCGATAGTACAAGAAAAATACGTCCTTGAATCCACGTTACAGAAGTAATAACCTTTGCTAAACGAAGAGGTACCAGCATGTTTAATCACAGGGAGCCTCTCCCGTCCCACTTCATTGTGCTGCCTTTCTGTTTGTTCTGAGGATAATAGCGGGTCCAGGAGAAGTCCCTCGGGATAGTGAAGCAGTCGTCTCTAAAGTTCTCACACTCGAGATCCAGAATTGGCCGCTCTAACGTGACGCTGTAACCGGCCTCTGGAATCATTTTGGCGCTCGTCCAAACGGTATTCTCGATCTAATGACGAACCACCGAGGATCTGTTAATCCAAGACAGGCCTGGCTCTATGTGTATACATATAAGCTCTAAGCCTATAATCTAATATCAGTATGGAATATGTCTAACCCAGCCAAATTATTGACTATTGGCATTTGGATTCGGTTATGGTACGATCTCTTGGTGTACAAGTATGGACATTCTACTACTTACCTCACACCATTTGAGAACTGCATGTTTACTCGCTTCAATTGTACCGGGAATGCTTCGATAGCACACGTGCAGCAATTGGTGTTCTTTTTATTGGACGTGAGAGGGAAAAGGACTCCCCAGGAGTGCCTAAACATAAAATAAGGCGGCGAGGTAGTGTTGACTTGGAGGCTCTGTGAGCCTGCTCACTACACTTACGTGATCCTGCCCGGAAGGAACAATAATTGTCGTCTGCTTGCAAAGCAACCAAACAGGTACTTCTCCGTGACCAAACGTTTGCAGAATGTCTTCTCGTAATCTGATTTTAAAACTTCACTGGCAGGTGGACAGAGTCAACATTTTACGGCCCAATACACCAGTCAGCCTTGGACCGATGTGATACGGCAGGGTTGTAGTTCCAGCAGGTCTAAAAATCCCCAATGTATGGTGCAAAATTTAAAGTAACTCAAGAGCGTAACATGGAACCCTTCAGCCAGCTGGCAATACCCATGATATGATAACAGGAAACTACAAGATTTGAAACTACGTGACTTTATTACAAGTGAAGTATTTCAACGTTCAAGTAATGCCTGTAAGTACATATGTAGTCATTGTGGTGACTATGTCCTCACTGATGTGGTATTGACTCTGTCCCAGGCCCTGTAGGTGTGAGTGATATGGGCAGAGGGTCAATGCTCAAGGGCCTGTCGGCAGCTGCTTGGCCAAAACCTAAGTTTGCTTTTCATCTCGTTCATGGTTTGGTGGAAACTAGCGGTATACGGATTGGCGCCTATCCCAAAAGAGACCTGACGATATCTAAACGGTCAACATCGAGATGGCCGATGGAGGACAGCAGGGCAGTGGGGGTCAGACGGTGGTGCTGGCGAGGACCCTCACATCCAGGCCGCGGCTGGACAGGAGGATTGCCGCCCGGGAGAGTCTGCTGGCCACACTTCAGGACCGGACGGCGCCGCTCCAACCCCCGCTACCACGGCTCCGTCTGACCGGCCGTGCACTGACTGACCTGGGTTTCATGGCCACCCGGCGAGCGGTCACCGCCCCGGACTCCGGGCCACATCTCAATACCTCCACGGCTCCTGATGGAGGGGTCTCCCGGCGCTGGCCCGTCCGGGGGGCGGGGCGCGGGAGGTCAGGCCCGGGTCCCAGAGGACAGTGTATGATCTATGAGGAACTGCCTCCACCACGGGAACTCCCAGATGTAGAGACACCCAGCGATGCATTGAGTCCCCGCAGTAGGCAGCCATTGATCTCTAAGCCCGGGCAGGGATCCCCTCGGGAGGGTCACGTTCTCCAGGGGGAGCGCCTGGACCGTGGAGGATGTGAGGGGCGCTTGGACTATGCCCAGATGCCCGTTACTCTATCCCAGCTGCATAAGATCATGAAAGAAAGCGAGAAGAGCCAGCGGAAGAATAAATCGCACCACACAGTGCCACAGAGTGGGCATAGTACGGACCTCCGGTGTGATACAGAAAACACCGAACCGGTTCTACCGCGATATAGTCCCAAGAAGACCAACATTCGTATCTCCATAAAGAGGGATAACAAGGGTGAGACCCCGGCTGTGAAATTGACCATGAAGGTTACCTTGCCTAATATCACCCAGCCTCCGACCACCGCGTCAACGGCCATTGTCGTAAAACGTCGGGATCGACTTCCGACGTTCATGAATAGACAACGAACGTTGCTGCGTCTCCCGGCTCAGAACACCTTCGTCGAGCGTCCGCCGTGTCCATCCGTGACGTACCCAGACGACTGCGATGACGTCAGAAGTCAGTCGTCTCCGCTTGCACCCGCCATCTTGCGGCAGTTGGATGCGGCTCGCGTTCGTCCCGTGGAACGCACGCGGCGCTGGTTAGCGGATAATCCGGTAGAGGTCGTAAAGCTCGATCCGCCACAAACACCCCAGCCGCCACCACCGGCACAGACTGCTCTCTCCGTCCCGTCTACATCCCAGAAGGGCATCAAACAAGATGGGCAGGAATCACCTAGGAGGACAATAATCAAAATGAAACTAAAACCGAAGGTGGAGACGAGCTCTGACACCTCAGCGAAGGCAGACATAACAAGCGGTATGCTCCCGAGCACCGTCAAACCTACAAAAGTGGCCAAGTCGTCAAAAGTGACGTCTGTTCCGGCTGTGACACCAATGTGTATCGTCAGGTCGCGTGACACAGTGGCCATCCATGAGACCGAGTTGTGACATGGCATTGAAAGAGAAAGTTTACATTGATACGCTTCGATAGGAATTATATACTATAGAGGAAACCCATGAAAGTTTAGGGTCTGAGCTCGTATCCCATCAGTTAATCACCTAGTAATTCACAAGGCGAAGCCGCGTGAATTGCTATGTGATTCAAATGAGATGGGATCGAGCTCTGACCCTAAACTTGAATGGGTTTCTGAATTTATCTCATCCTTAATATTGACTAATGGGCTAACATTTGTGATATTATCCCCCATTGGATATTTTTCCTAAATATCTAATGGGTGTTAGATACGAGTTTCCAATGTTAAGTCTATGGAGAAAAAATATCTGGGGTGAGATAAATATGTATATAGGTGTCATTTATTATTTACTGGGGCCTTGTGCATTTTATTATCCATCGCATACAAAGTCCTTATTGAAAAAGTATAAAGGGCATTTAGTAAAACAACTACCCATTGTTTAAAACTGTCAGATACCACAACCATTGTATATGGATTTAAAATCCATTGTCTACGGCCTCAAAAACCATTGTATATGATATAATAGTCTCTTTGTAATGTAGAGCAAGAAATAGTCCCTTTTGATATACCTTTCATATGACAATTCCTAGATTTAATTTACTCGAGCATATATATGGATAGGGAGTACAACAAACGATATGGCTTTATGGACAGGTTGTCATCGTAATACACTAACTAACGCTCGTGTATTACTACGCGTCAACCTTCATGGTTTGCGGCCGCCTGTCCACAAAACCATCCATTATTGTCCATGTAATCAACAGCAGTACCGATTAGGGGATATAAACATATTGCATCATCCTTCAATAACAATGCAACTGCGTAGCAATTGAAGCTTACTTTAGAAGACGTTCGTTATAATATTCAATGGGTGAATTACAGATTTGGTCCATGGAGTGAAGGCATTATAGAATCAGGTGGAACTTAAGAGCTCTTACTTCAACCCATTTTGGAAAGGCTTGTTGAATTGCTTCAGAGAAAACGCACATTCCATATTACAGGCATCTGCAGTACATTTAGTATGACCCTTTATCCTACCCCTAATAAAAACGCCATAGGCTTAAAATGGGACTTGTTTATGTCACTGGGTGTGACATAAAGTGTTGTTTATGCCACTATTTTCTAATACTGAAAAAATGTAGAAACGGGGTAGGATAAAAACTGGACGCCACTCGTTTGAGTTTGAGTTTACTTATGTCACTCATTTTGTTGGCTCCATAATGTCACTCGTCTTCGACTCGTGAAATTATGGAGCCAACAAAATGTGTGGCATAAATAAACTCAGACTCAAACTCGTGACGTCTCTTTATAGTATGGGGACCGTTTCATTTTCTAAGGTCTCATGTCTAAGGTCAGAGGAGTGCTCGGATGAGGTTTCTGATGTGGTAATTCAACGTATCGTTGGGAAGGACAGTTGTAGCCGACGATCTACTAGGCATCGTCCATTTGGGTTTGGTAATTTACTGTGGGGGGGACCCACATTTTCCATAGTCTCCTTCATCTCTCTTGGCGGGCAACACCCCCTGAAGTGTCATGGGTGAATCAAAATGATAAGAAGACCATAATTCAACACTTTGAACCTGCGGACATATGTTTTTTATGGACTTGAATACAAATTGGCAGAGTTAATTGGAGAATGTCTGCAATATTTCGTCAGATTAAGATATAATTGTAAATCATGGAATTAGTTCCCCCAAATACCACGATGTGACACCACCTGCGGTGATTACAAACCCTCGCTCAAGTCCCCCACTCCCCACCGAACTGCCTTTCAAGCCGATTTTGCCGTCGGGATCACTCGAGCAAGACTGTGGACGAGGATTTCTCTACCCATAGACGACACACATAATCAAAGGCGGTTGACGAGCTCTCGCCGGATGTGTTGTCCGTGGACGTCTCATTCGTGGGGACCATTGTCCCCAACGACACCCTGGTCCGTCATTGACATTCAGAATCGGTCAATGTTTTTTTTAATTAATTCAACCTGTTTAAATTTGTCGATCATTTTGGACTGGCGTACCTCACGGTGGTAATGAGGGTTCCCTATTCTCAGTGGTGTGCTTTTGCACATGAGAAGGTTCCCTGCACTGGCTATACTTTGTACCCTGCACTGAGTTCCATAAATCTCAAGAAAGACATTCACACGGGGAAAAGCCCCAAGTCTGAGACTATGTACCTTGTGAAAGGGATCTTGTCTGAAACTATGTAACGGGTGTGTCATTCCATGCGAACCAGATCCGCAAATTTCCCTAGATAAGTATTCTGCTATATATTTGGAAAGAGGGAAAATAATCGGAGACCGGGAAAAGGCTGTTAAGTACACCAATCTAAAGGACATGAGTCTCTCTGTACCAATCCCACTTTAAGTTCCCTTGTTCTTCATTTTCTGTGAATCTTAGTGGAAAGGTTGAGAGGGCAGGATATTGACTCTATTGATAATCCTGTTATCAACCCTGCATCTGTTGTTATGATATGTTAAGATTTAAGTGTCAGGAGAAACACATAGTCAGTATTCCCACGGAAACTGGAAAACCTGGAAAACCTGAAAAATTAAAGTTGTCATGGAAAAGTCATGGAATTTTTCTATATGATAGAGATCATTGAAACACATGATATGCCATATAGGATGAAACATGCATACCATGCTTGATTATCAAATCGTTTAATTTGTATCTATAGATAACATTTAGACATGGCTTTCTTTGCCTGTATTTTTCAGGGGTTTTCCTGGAAACCTTCAGTCATTGAAAAAACACCTCCAATATTGCGAGACTTGTTTGCCACATATTAAGCCCAAAATCATTAGCCGATTATTTGGGACTGATCTGCTCATGGTGGTTAATGACAAATATTTGGATGAGGCAATTTTATACAAGGAGATATGATGTGAGATCTACCGGGTGACAAGTCATGATGCAAACCCTAAGTTGCCAACAGCCTTAGACCCGTACACCTGGACTGTGCAGCGGCCCGGATGGCTGGCCATGTGGCTTTAAGATCTGCCTTAACAATGCAATTGACGTGGGAAAGACATCAGACCATTTGCTGTTTGATGAAATGCAGGATTATTTATCCTCTGCTCTACTTGATGCCAAGTACAGTGCCATAATCTTTTACTGCAGTTATCACAGTGTCACCTTCTTAACAAGTCCATTGCAAGCTGATTGAAATGCCTTGTATTGTGGCACGTGTCAAACAGCTGCAGGGACAATGGGAGCTCAGTAAACACAAGACGTAAATTTACGTGGCTCACAGGTAGATTTCTTACGTAAAAAAACCGTACAAATGTTAAGGTTTACTTACGCCTGTAGAATGTGTGGTAATTTTAGGTAATTTTACGTATATTCACATAATTGATATTACATTTATTCACGCAAATGTATGTGTATGTTCATGAATTCACATTTGTTTGCATAAATTCACTATAAATTCAATGGCATGGCAATAGTTTCTGTGAATTTTTCATATTTCTTGTGGAGGGTATAACTTGTAAAGTTGGTTTATTTACCAAATTAACCAAACCAGCAGTTTCAATTATTGTTAATGTCATTCAGGCTATGATTGGCTGATCTTTTTGTCACTGCAGTTATCCTAATTCTGGTAATTTTTGCAGTTTGGTTGAACCACACCTTTCTGCAGGTATGTGGTGTTGACACTAGTGTATGTTAACTTTTTCCATCTGAGAAAAAATATAGGCAAGTGATGAAGCCTATGACAATAAAAAGTATACAGAATTAATTGAGTATAGCTAAGTGTAGTGCATGGTGACACCTTCAGGCTAATTATACTCACTTCCCTACTTCATAGAGAAATTCCCAAATAAATATTCCCTATCTATGTAAATAAAGCTACCAGAGATATATTATGTAGATTTCCGTTTCTAAAATACATAAAATAACCTATCATTTAAATAAAATTATGTATTTCTATGTTGGTATATTTGCATAAATTCATGTAGTTTAGAAACGTAAATTTGCGTTTCTGAACAATGTGAATCTACGTAAATTTACGAAAAACCTACATAAATTTACAGATGTAAGTAAACCTTGACATTTTCATGTTCCTTCTACGTAAAAATTCACGTAAAGTCTCCAAAATAAATAAGTTGATTTACGTTGCAGGAACGTACTTGTGTTTGCTGGGAGGCTGTTAACTGTGTAACCTTTATTATCCATCATATACAAAGTACCCATTGAAAATGTATGGGGGCTCAGTAAACCACAACCCATGGTTTAAAGACTGTCAGATACCATGGTATACAGATTCAAATCCATGGTGTACGCCCTCAAAGTCAATGTATAAAGGAAAATAGTCCCTTTGTGGACAAGCGTCTCTATATTTAAACCATGTGAGGTCGACCTCATAATACATTCACTGACACTTGTGGATTACTACAAGTCACCGCTCTAGTGGTACGGCCATCTGTCTACAAAATCATCGATTATTGTCTATGTATACATTATGTAAAGCCTGGAAAACAAACCTAGAAAATCAGGAATCAGTCATGGAAAAGTTACGGAAAAAGACTTCTCAAAGTCTGTGGGAACCCTGTTTAGCACATGTGCATTCGTCCTTAAGAAGGACACAAAACGGAAATAGACTGTTTGTATGTGATCTAACAGAGCAGAGGGCAGAACCTATGGCTGTGTCACAGGAGAAATAAAATAAGTGTTTAGGCTGTAAACCTATCCAAAGACTTCTCTTCCACGTGAGAAATATGGTGGAGGATTTAGAAATCCCTGTTTACATAGCTATAAAAATGATTAAGCATAACTTGGATATATTTTACAACCATGAGAGGTACATGTACTTATTGATTACGAAAACACATTTGTACATGCATCGCAATATGATACAGATGAATATTTGATCATCATGCATGCTATATTGCTATCATATTTATTGTTCAGATACAAAAACCTAACGGCTATCATACACATGTATTCCTTATGAATATTCACAATATAATCGTTGCCAATCAATCGAATAGCGTCCGGTTTAATAATGAACTAATATATCAATCAAATGTAATAATATACTGTCGGTTGAATACGTGTAAATAGCACTTCAGTGCACAATCGTACATTGGCATTGACATGCGGTATTTCATAAAGGTGGTTAGACTGGGAAATCCCATTGAATGTTGGGCTGCCTCTGTTAGTGCATTTCCCTTACCAATACACAAACAGACATAAGTCACCATGCAAGTACACGCATACAGAGATATCTGCTTCTGGGACTTTTTGTATAATTTAGGCTTTTTCATAAATACCCTTTTCTGTACGGCAACGAGACCCAGGGACGATGTGGATCAACTTATGAACGACCTTCCGTTAGCCTGGACTGTCTCAGCAAACAAGCTTATATTCTATTAAATGGTAACCCTTGAACAAGGCCTCCTTGTATCCTATATATCTTTTTAGATCTTTATTTGTTTCAGATATGTCACAATGCTCGAATGTGGGTCGGTTTCTGGAACATATACACTGGGACATGTTATTTGTTATAAAACATATGATGATTATTATATATATATATATACAGTTACTAGGATGATGCTCAATGTTGGTCACATGGCATAATGCATGACACTATGTAAGTAGATATTCGGAGACAATCATTTCGCAGGATTTACTTATTACATTCAAGCACTTTCTATTCTATGTGACTCTTAAATTCCGTTTTTGAATCGGTTCTCTGTATTTCTACATCTAGATTATTCCGTTCACGGGTTACAATGTCATTGCACAACTTTCAGAAACACCTTGAGGCGAACTCTTCCAGCATAGATCTAGCACAATACTTCCTGTAGCCGCGCCGTGAAAGATCGGCTGGGAGAGCGGTCGCAACCAATGTCGGGTAGTGACTCACACAGAAGCATGGTAATGGCTATACAATTCATTGAGTTATACTTATATTAATAAGAACGAAATAAGTTTTATGAGTAATTAGAATAGAAATATAAGTAAGACCATAAAAGAAATGTCACGAGCTCTGGAGAGGGCCCTACGGAGTCGGGAATTTGGGAAGATGAGAGAAAAAATTTTTTTTTAGAGTGGGTGGGTGGTTCCTCTTCATTGGCGCCCCAGGGTTGAATGGCTGCAGACGGGTTGTGGAGTAGGATGGTCAAGTGACCGGAACCACGTGACTGGAACCACGTGAGTAGGCATCCGTAGGAACCATTTTCTGTCCCGCATTACCGCCAACTCTTTCAGTTAGCCCTAATGTCAGCGATTAATTGAGTTGGTCTAGAGGATTAATTCAAGCTGCCTTGAAATAGTCGTTGCCGTCAAGTTGTCTGCATAATTGCCGGGGCGGTGCCGAATAACGCAATCTTGCGTACTCAGTCGACCTGTCGTCGTTACCCATTTGGCATTAACACTAGTCGATGTGAAGCCTTTAATGGCTGCAAGTCGACAGGTGGTGCTAAATTCAAGAATCGTCACATACAATCGTCTAATGTAAACGCCGGGTCAGATGCGTGATTTCTTTCACTCCCGAGTTATTCGAAGCTACACAGCAAAGGGCTGCAAAGAAAAGTGTTTCTCTCAGTAAATGTGATTTTATCTACTGAAGATAATAGAAAGTCAAAGGCATGTGCATTCCCACATTAATGCAGTTGTGGCTCAAATATGTTCGAACATCGAAAGCGGGTCACCCAATGGTAGCAGGTGTTAAAGTAAACCTTACCTTAACCTTGTGATGGGGATTGGAATATATATTACCTAGGCTTAGTTGTAGGATGTTGGGTTAATGAAAAGAATGAACAGTAGACACTACAGTGATAGTTCACTACAGGCAAGATCCATGCTTATGAAGACACTTGGTAATATAGTTTTAACAGCACAGAAAACAATCTTAAATACATCTACATACATGAAGCTTGGGAAACCATTCAATAAGCCCAGAATAGTAGCAATCATCAAGACTACATGAAGTAGTTAGATGCATTATATGCAAGAAAACACACTGAGTATATATCTAGATGAATATACAATGTATAAAATGACCAGCAACATGAAAGAGGTGAAAAGATTGTGAAGGGGCTGGGCGGTGAAGAAAACTTTTGTCCCCTGCAGATATTTCAGGGAGAAAGGGGGTTACGTGATCCGTGTGTAACTATTAAATGAGTACATATTAAGCCCAATATCATTACCCGATTATTCGGCACTGATCTACTCAAGATGGTTAATGACAAATATTTGGATGAGGCAATTTTACACTGGCCGATCATTCACCACATATCTGTAATCGGGAACCACCGATCGTCTTTTTGAGAGATCGCAAGATCGGTGGATTGAAACAGCCTGGCATTTTAAATGGTCACCGATTAATTTTCGGGAAAGCTGTGCAATAAGGCCACTCTAACCGACTTTGCCAACGACCGTTCATAATCCTTCAATTTCATGGTGATACTCAAGGTTTCAGCATGAACATTAAATCAGTATGTACCTGTAAAATGCAGAAGAAATAAGGTTTATTGCGGTGTTTCCACCTGCTGATTATGACGACCAATTTTGGCATCTAGCACCGCCATCCGATTATGTTACATCTTGCCACGATAATCGTTAGATGGAAACAAAAAGGTTAACGATTTGTTTCTCAAACATTACATAATCTAGCACTACAAAGTGACTTTTGCGTTGACTACATCGGTGACGGAATGAACTTGAGTGTTAAAAATCGGTCGCTGACTATCTCAGTTTCTTCAGAAAACAGCCATTTTTCCTGACCGCCACCGATTTCGCGCACCGATACGTTTTAGAATAAAACCACTGATCGACATTTATTTTTTTAAAAGCAATTTTTAAGGGAATATTGTGTTACAACACAATCACCGGATTCGGCTATATAGCCATTCTTCCACTCGGGCCCTAGACCCCTACTCCTCATTCTAATGGCGGGTGTTAGCCGAATGGGCAGTGGGTACCATTTTTGTGTAAGTCTTTGGTATGACCCAACCAAGGTTTGAACCCACGACCTCCCATGCTTGAGGCGAACACCCCTACCACTTGGCCACCGATGATCATATATGATCGATGACATGTACGTCAGCAGGTGGAAACATAATAGACAGCAGCCTCTTCTGATACTTGATACTGCCGTGATGTCCATGGCACCATCGACAGATTTTAAGAAGAATTCAAATAATCGGTGGCGTTTCCCTTGGCCAATGGAGAAAGGAACCAATTCAACAAACGTTACACTTCATCTCAACACTTTCTTCTACAATCTGCCAGCATGACTTTGTCCTTTGTTACTCACCATCTTACAAATGACTGTTCAAAAATATCATGGAAAAGATCTAGGTGTCATTTACTCGTCGAGTCGAGTGTTAAAACCCCTCGCAAGCTTTCGGACAGCCAGGGACAGATGTTACATCTAGTTCCCCAGATGTAGCCCGACCGTCAGAAAAACAAATAGTGAATGTTATTGTCGGAAGTCTTTTTTCGAATAGGGTCAGCTTGAAGCCTGGCGACCATCACTGGAGCTCCCTGAGAAAGCAGACGACACTGAAAGGTTCCTTATTGGAACTCACTACAACACGTGTTATTTTCATCGTATGACCTAGGGTTAAGCTTATAGACACATATAATAAAGACTTGAATCTGGTGACTCGCATGTGGATATTTGAATTGCGTTAACACGAACCTATGGCGTTACGTATACATGTATAATTTCCGCGTAAATAAGACACCATGGGCGTAGATATAACCAACACATTTGACTTTCTCCCTGCACCTGCTGTTAAAACTTTAAATGCTTTCACTATCCATCGTATACAAAGTCGCCATTGAAAATATATGATGACTCAGTAATATCAAGAGACGTCACGAGTTTGAGTCTGAGTTTATTTATGCCACGCATTTTGTTGGCTCCATAATTTCACGAGCCGAAGACGAGTGACTTTACGGAGCCAACAAAATGAGTGGAATAAATAAGCTCAAACTCAAACGAGTGGCGTATAGATTTTATCCTACCCCGTTTCAATATTTTTTCAGTATCAGAAAGTAGTGGCATAAACATCACTTAATGTCACACCCGTGAAATAAACAAATCCCATGTTAAGCCTATGGCGTTTTTTTATTAGGGGTAGGATAATGAAGGGAACGCAAGCCATCGTAATAAGGGGAGTAAAAAGCAGATACTTTCAATCAGAAATCGGAATACATCGTTAACCTATTTTGGCTGGTGGAAGAGGCGTTCAAGGGTTCCGATTCATTCCAACATGGCCAGTTGACTTTTAGGAGCATACATGAACAAGCACGCTCAACACCGATCTAATCAATCACAATATGAGGTACTACTCCACCAGAAAAACATACGCTCCTGCCCCCGATAGGATCTTCCACTATATTATACTATCTATATTTACAATCTCTTCAGTTACCTATTTCGGCTTGTTTCGGGATGGATTTAGCATTTAAATCACTTCCTGTTGTTTAAAATCTCTCAGAGATCATAACCATGGTACACGGATTCGAATTCAAATGTATATACCGCCTGAAAGCCATGGCATACGGGAAAATGGTCCCTCCCTCTGTGCTATGGAACATAAATAAATAGTTCCCATTGATATACATTCTAATGTTGTGATTCCTTGGATTAATTTACTCAATAATATTGATAATGAATACAACAAACAATGGCTCCATGAACAGGTAGCTCTGTAAACCACTCGAGTATGACCTCGTAACACACTCGCTTACGCTCGTGTATTACTACGGTCAACCACTCATGGTCTGAGCCCTGTCCTGTCCACAAAACCATCGATTATTGTCTATTCCTCCGTAAATTTACCTACTGCCCGATTATTCCAATCTCTGCACATAAGGGGAACCACTGTTCTTTTGGGGCATATGCCATATATCTATCTATGGAAAATTCTTGTATATGTTAGCGATTTTGATGATAAAATCTTTCCAAAACCCGATTGGGTATCATTCATTATGGACGGTGGTGGCAGAGCGGTAGATAGAAACTGCCAGGTCAGTTGTGTGTTGGTGTAATCTGAGTCTGTAATGTGTGTATGGGGGGCTATATGCAATATTTATGAATGTTTTTGATATTTAGTCTTACTTAACATTAAATAGAGTTAAATAACAGATCTTCGAACCTTATTTTATACACCACTGGAGGTCATAGATATTTGACATACATATATGTATATACATGATATTAACTGGTTTCAAATACAAGCGGTCGTAATCTCCGAGGACTAGTCCCGTGGTGAATTCGAGCAAATGCGAGGCTATATAGTATGTTAAGTCCGAGGAGATTTCGACCGCTTTTGTCTAAACCAGTTTCTATTGTATTTATTGATCAGCATTGCAGATTTGAATCATGAAAGAAAAGATAAACTCACCTCCGATCTTCTCACACATTATTCTATACACAAGGGCTTCTTTTCCGTAATCTCCGCTCTGTGTAGGATGAAGGTGATGACCACCCGTAATCTCCGCCCATTGAATTACACATTCCCTAAAGGATTATCATGGGAACTCTATAATCCGGTGTATAATAATACTAGGTATCCAATAAGAAAAATCGAGTACTATGGTAAATAGGATTCCAAAAAAGAACTCGAGGGACATGGTTAAGTCTTTGTTGTACCATGTGTCATAATATAAATGTGTATATATGTCCCCTTAACCTTACGGAGCTAATCTCACTCTAATAAAATCCGGCTGACATTACAGGTAAAATAGCAAGAAACCCGACCTAAAGTACTAGTTGAACGCCAGGAAGGTTCTATAATAACTATACATTGATCATTGCTTACAAATAAAGACTAAGTTAACACGCCCTAACCAAGTATATATATGTAAAACAAATTGTCTTTTGCGCTGACCTCATATTATCGTCATAGGAAAGCACTTTCTGATAATAGAAAAATAAAAGATTTCCATTTAAGATAGGGGTGCATGTACCTATAAGGCCAAATGTTATTTGTTGCCAATCAGTTTCAACTTGAAAAATTGCCATAACATACCATCACTTGGGAATACATAATAGGGTCAATAATTACTCTAAGTTTCTGTCTCATCCAGAATAGGTACGCGCAATACGTGCGTTGCGGATTGGTTGTCTTGCCCTTTGCTGGACGTGGTATGTCGGCCCAACAAACATGTGTCAATGTATCTTGGGCAACTCACTTTATCGCAGCATAAACATGAGAGATAACCAAGCCAAATAAAATGTGGACCAGGTTTGATTAATGAAACCGCGATATTTCTGCTCAATAAACTCGGGCCTACCTTGATATTCATAATTCCGACATTGTTACAGCTCGGATAATACATAAACTTATTTTTATCGTTGATGGTGGGGTATCACTTTCCACTCTAGATATGACGATCATTTAATATCATTTTATTACTACTAGTTATCCAGTTGACATGGTCGCCGGACACCATTTGTGTCATGATATAGACCCTCCATTCCGCTACAATGCTCCTACGACATTACATAATTTATAAGCCATTTATCAACGTTATACCTCGTACAACCGGATAAAATTGCTGAGTCAGTGATACAAGATGAACAATCAGTGAAGCATGCACAAAAGGATTTGAGGATTATAGTTGAATTGTGCTCTAATATTTCCAAATCAATTTTTTTAATGTTTTCTTAGAAATGAACATGTACGGGTGTTGCAGAGTGCCTGCTATAGAAAACCCTAACACGAATTAGTTGCTGAGGGAACCATGTTTATTCAATCCCAAAACGCACACTTCAATATTCATCGCAATGTGTTTTTTCATCTACCGTTACTGTGAGTGATATAACGTGGTTCATCGAGATGACATCCCAAATAAGTCTCGAATTCGCCTGTCTAGATTAGTTCTCTAACATGTAGTCACACTCAAAAGAGGCTTAGGAAAGTGGGCCGGGCAGATGTTTTCTCTTGAATAAACACACGGAAAGCTTGTGTAATAACTTTCCCTTTCTAGTCGGTATCCAAAAGAGGCCTTTCCCAAACGTGAGAATACTAAGGCCCGACTTTGGTTTTCTGAACGGTTTCTCATTTGCAAACAGAATAATTTTTGCGACAATAATAGTATTATCAGGAATATTGAACGCCCCTAATGGCACCCGTAGTTTTTAGAAACCATGCACATGCAAAATATGATCTCGTCGTCGCTTGATTTGTCAAACGCGTCACAAGATGTTATGAAAAAGAAAATAATCTATGTTTTTTCGTTACATATTGATATTTCCACTTTCCTTCTCCCAAGATGGTTACGAAAATCAACTCGTGAACTTCCCTTTGTCATGAAAGTAGGCACCTCAGCTATTTCAAATGCACAGTTCCACTAACGAAAATAGCACTGACCCCTTTCCAATTACATGTTCATGACAATACTTCATACTTCCAGTAATCTGCCCTATATATTAATCATCAGAGTAGGTCTTCACAGAGAAGAAACTAATCAAATTTCTTTTCTTAGAACGTTATTGTTGTCTAAGACACTCCGTCCACCTCTGATATTCTGAAAAAGAATCTTATATAGCTATGGTCTAGTAAAAGAAAGTTGTTGTTCGCGACAAGATTTTAACATGTGATTGGACGGATACTCAGTATATGCATTAAGGATTTATTTTGTGTCTATATGGTCTGGAAAGATGTTATCAATAAATTTTGTACTTGGCTTAAGAAAACTGATGTTTTGTTTGATTTGAGGATAAACAAACGACTGATTCACGCACAAGAAAAATAGAACCCTACATTCAATTGTGAATATAGGAAAGAGAGGTATAAAAAGTGACATATCTAACAGATTATCCAGGCAAATCACTAATATAAGAAACTGTAGGGTAGATTCTGACCAAGGATATTGATAAATTGGTTCAAACAAGGACAATAAATCATTAGAACTCATCAGTTAATTAGTTATGTTGCGCAAAAACCGAAAAATATGTCTGTGGTGCCCCCGACTGTATGCCGGTCAATTTATCGATGATGGTGCATTGTATGAACTGTTTCTACTGTGTTTTCCAGGCTCACACACACGGATCTATGAGAAAATCCGTCGGTGGTGGTATAGTTTTATTACAAGCTATGCTAAATTTATCTATGCTGTACATTAAATTCCTCCGGTATTTCCCGACGAGGAAGCATCTAGCTTATATTACATTTACCTCTCCGTTATCATACGCCACGCAATGTGTAAATTAATGCAAGTACCCATCATGGATAAATAGTTCCCTTTTTTTACCAGTTATGGGAATTTGATGAGGAAAACTGTCCCGTGTCAAAGGTTTCATGTCGGACAGTGTAGGCGTATACAATAGTCATACATCAATAGTGTAGGCCTACGTATACAATAGTCACACATCAATCAGAAAAGCAGAGAAATATAAATTGCATCGAAAATCGTATCAATAAACAACAGTCCACGAGTTTGTATGATCCGCAATCGTCATCGAGGAAAAGCCAAGTCACGGTTATGGTGCGTCCAAACGAGTGGAGTATTGTACGATTTGAGTGCGGTTCCGGATAATAATAAAATAGCATTGCTATCAGAATAATTCAAATTACTTCGCAGGTTCACTCAGGGACATTGATTAAAATCTCCATGATGATATCTTGTCATCTCTCTGATATCCTGGCCGCTGATTGGTCAATGGCCTATGACGTATTCTCGTATTCACTCCGCCATGACCATGGCATAGTATTTTCACCTTACCGGGGTTTTCGTTGAGTTGTCTTTTTTTTAAATGTTATTCCTATGGCTGAACTTGTACCAGGGGTGAGATAATAGTGGGATGGTGACGAAAGACTTAGTCTATGAAATGAAGTTTATGGGGTAAATACAAGACTGGGGCCACAACTCGAGGCCCACAGATCAGCATGTGTGTGTCACCTTTCTCGCTACCCGAGCCGCACACATCCTTGTGGGCGTCCCATTTGACAGCAAATATGCTTACCTTTTCATCTTGACAAAGATACAGCAAAATTGGCTGGTTATATATCTCTATCAAAACATTTGTTATTGTTGTACAGAATTTCACAGGTTCATAGGCATGTAGTAAAACATATTTATACAGGGTTGTCACACGACTGTGAGCCTACCGTGTACAATTGTAAAACTGGATGAGTTTTAAACTTGGCTCCCGTATGCATATGGGAGCCAAGATTAAAACTTTTCCGGTTTTGATATTATCTTACCCCTCTCTACGCTTTTACATTACTAGAAAATGAATACAAACTCATTAACCAACATTTAATTCGTGAAGGATATTTATCTGATATTTGCTATCCATGGTGTTCATACCAAGATGTTGTAGTGAAATACAAATATACTATCTCTTTTTGTGCGTTTTGGCCTTTTAGCATACCAGACCTTCTACTTGGCAGATAACCATGAAACTGATTTCTTCAGACTTATATTCCTGGACAAGGTTTCAATTTGTTTATTACATGAATAAAGGGATATAACACAAGATTGCTACTGAACTTCACAAATGATAAGTTATGTATTACTATTATTTTTGCTGCATGCTTATCTTTGGTCATATCACACCTGCTTGAGTCCAGCAACGGCGCGCCATAGTCCAGCACGCTAGATTCTAGTTATAATACAGATATACGATCCCGCATTTTCACATGCAGACCGGGCTTCATGTGACGTGAGGCCCTGTGGTAACGATTAGAATTCCATCAACACCCACAACCATATCTCGTCACTGAGGGGGTCCCTGCGATATAATACTTCTTCCAAAAACTCCCAAGGACATGAAAGTGGAGCCTGTTTGATCGGCCGAGGACGTATTGGAAACAAATGTACCCCTTATCGTGTGCTCCTGCGCCAGGTGGTTCTGTGCCAGTCCCCCAGTTTCACGCTAGAGGTCACGGCCAAAGGGTCACATGACAGTAGAAGCGTCACCCAGTGGTAACGGGTGTCGTTAGCCCTCTACTACTCACTTTACCAGGTGTTTACACTGGACGACTGAAAAACGTGACGACTGTAGATCTTCTATCAAAGAATCGTGAAGTGTTGCTCTATGAGATATATCTGTTGGATATTTAAGTTAGATTTTATCGCATCACTCAAATAATTGTAAATTTTTCAGATACAACGTTCAGATTGAATTACAAAACAATCGTTTTCCACAACATCAGTTGTTATTAGATAAAGGTATTCAATAAAGGGAGTAATTCAGTTCACGACTAAAATCGTGACGACAGTATGTCGTTTAGCGAATAGTCGTCAGGTAGTGCTCGATTAAACAATCACGGTCGTACGCGTCTTCGACCCCAGAATGTACCTAAGTGTTTAGAATACATCACTTTTTTTATCATAGAAATGAGATTAATAGAATCAAGCCTGCTTGGAATAGTCTTCGGCTGTTAAATGTTTTACATAATCACTAGGTTGTGCCAAATTACACAACCTGACATAATCAGATGAACTGCGGTCACTACGCACTTGGCGTTTACACCAGAAAATGTCTTGCACTTTATGGCTGAAAGTCGTCAGACAGTGCTAAATTCAAGAATCAACACCTATAATCGCCCAATGTAAACGCTGGGTTAAGGTGTGGGCACAATCCCTTCAGACTTAGTGTCTTAAACGTATCTCCTGAATCACATACCGGGACCTCCTTTGATAGTTTCTTCCTCTATAATAGGGACTGTTGAGAACTGATGTAACCAAGATTTTCTTCTGTTTCTTCCACTAGTCATTACACCGTTGCTTGTAGATTATGTTACCATTTGCCTAGCCCGTCTTTATGTTGCAATGAGTTCAAAGTACGTTTCAACTTCATTTCTAGCGTCGATTTTAATGTACCAAATGCTATTTTAAACCTGTACAATTTAGTTTGTTTGGGATTGACAGGCACATGCTCCAAAAAACTAGGAGCTAATGTTATTTCCATTTTTAATTGAAGAGCGAGGTAACCTGAATCATTTCATCAAATAAAAGTAAAACAATATCAAAGGAGATTATGTATTCGAGCTATTTGTATTTGACTATAAATCAGGTATCAAGAATCTTTCAGTAAACTTAGAATATCAATACTTGTATATGCAAATGGAAACTGTTGGAGATTTGGTCGAAGTTACCAACAACTACTTGAGGCTATGCATGCTAGTGTACTTGAGAAATACAAGATGGTGCGGTAGCTGATCAACATTACAACAAAGAAACAGAGTCTTGGTTGTCATCAGAATCATACAGAAAGCCAGAATGAAAGGCTACTGTGTGACGGTTTAGGAAATATCCACTCCCTTCTTCATCCGAGTAATGGAATACATGGGTGGTGTCGATTCAGCTGATCAACTTTCAGTCATAAATTCCTTAAATGGACAAAGAAGTCATTTTGTACTGTATGGAACTTATGAAACTCAACACCTCTCTTATAATAGGTAGACAAGAAGGTACCTTTTTATGATTTGACACTTATTCTAGTCAGACAGTTGATTGGTCAAATCGACACCGAAGTCATAATCAAGTGTTCCCCTTGTGGCTCTGACAATCATCCAGATCAGTTAACGAATAGGTGCATGCCCATCGAGTTGGGTAAATCATATTGTAAGGTTTGCTCTGATCGTGTGAGGGCAGGCCTGCAAAAGAAGAAAGCACAAAGCAACCATGTATGTATAATTTGTAGGAAGGCCCCATTGCTACAGGATGTACCATACGGTTGCCGACTATTGTCTTCAAGCTCAGATCATCGAGCATTGAATGGCTGAAATTGTACAAGCACAAAACACTAGTGTTGGAATTCCCAAAATTAAAGGAATGACTCTATCCCTCCCTGAATATTTTATGATGTCTTGAGTTTTTGTTGCAGACTAAGTAAATCCAAGGGAACAGCTGTCCACGGAGTTATACTGATTATATATAATTCACAGATCCAGTGGATATGATTTATAAAATTCAGTTTTGTTGTTATTCCCGTACTGAAATATATGTGAATTCCACGGTGGACACAGAAAACCATTATAGGTTGATAACTTCTAGGCCTCCATTCTTGATTTTGTCGAATATCAGAGAAATAAAAGATTTTCCTTGTCCAAGTCGCAGTTAGCCGTATCACATGTCTCTTCTTTTAATAATTTTGATATTTCCCCTTTAGAATTTATGTGAATAGCACAGTGGGTAAGGGAAACCAATGCTAAATTTTAATTTCCTGATCTCTAATCATAATTTAGTATAATGTTTGAGAATTCCAGCATGAACCATGGTCAGATAGAAATCACTAACGCCATGGGTTTAGTACTGAGAGGCTGGGGCTGAGAGCTTTCATCTTTTTGTTCTGTTTTTATTCCCACAAAATACCATGTCAAAATTCTAACATTTGACATGAAGCCATTCATTTAAGATAGTTAGAGTGTAAAAACAATGGGTTCCCTATATTTTGCACCAGACGGTTGAGAGAGGTGATCATGATCGAATAAACGCGTTCAAACTGGGTGATACCAGTTCTAATAACTGCACCGAAATAGTTGCCACCATATATGGAAATATCAGCATGAAAATGAATACCCGTCTCTACTCTGGTAAAAGGAAAATACTCCATATACAGTGGCAACTTGAAATAAGATATACTTATAGCATAATTGCTCGAAAGTAGGTTTTTTTCAATGTGCAGAGCTCCCTTCACTAATCATGATTTAAAGTACAATGTTCCTTTTCGTATGTCAGTGTTCAGTGCATCAATAATTTGTAAATCATTTCGTTCTAGATCAATTCTTAAATCTTGATATGAAAAGACATGTAATACGCTGTATGGGAAACAAGCTAGTTCTTATTCAGCTAGGTGAACAGCTTAAACTATTATAAACACAGTGTAAGTGCTTTACTTCCAAGATAGACCTTTATATATAAGCAGGCTCTTTTTTTCTTGTTATGACAATACTCCATTTTAGGTTTATTAGCAGGAAATGAGACGATTTGCATGTAATAGAATGACTTTAAACTGCTAATATTTACCAATATTTACCACTTTGCACGAATTCAGTTTACCGTACACACTACAAGATGACAGCCCCGGGTACTAGTAGAATACGGCCGTGCAGCCATGGCCTCTTTAAGGGATGCTGAAAGAGGTTCAATGTTCCTCCAACCCCGTTAGTAAGGAAGGATGGTCATGGCATAGACTAGCATGAACTTTGGCATACATTTCGGTTGTGCGCGAGACTTGTCAATTCTAACCCTTTACCCAACAAGGATCAGCCCAGCGGGGTGACATCTGGTAGGTTTATCGGCTGAGTGATATATCAGCAGTCCACCATGTGGTCCTATTGCATATGTTTCTGGTTGGTGCTGTGTAGAAAACTATCAAGTGGTATTTTCTAAGAGCGTCGTCACACATCGCTTAAGTGCGACGTTGGAGGCTATGACGTGAGACCAATACTAATCTCACGGTATCCTCAGACACATTCAATCAGACTATCACTTATTTTATACTAGCGAAGTGATACACTTTAGTTGATTTGATTGAAAGTGTTGCACTGATGATACAGTAAGCCACAGTCTATCGGCACCTACTCTTTTAGTTGATATATATGTATGCCATCCAATCTGTGACACGCCATGATATATAGTGGGCTTGTGGATTGTATGTTGTAATGCTGGCCGTACAAGGATACCAGTCTCCATTGGACTGATGTACTGTCAGGGTAAATAAAACGTATAAAAAAATGATTAAAAAAATATCAGCTATTGATAAGTCAATTTACCGATATCTACTTGCGAATAAATGTTGGTAACCATTTTCCTGTAATCTGCCATATCACATAGGTTCAGTATTGGGCCGTACTCTATTATTTCCATCAAACGGGAGACTCAGATGAAGCATGGGTAAATTACATCTTAGCTCGGGAAAAACTACCCTGGACAAAGATTACTGCCAAGTCAAACCCCCAAACTAAAATCGTGGCATAAACTATGCAAAGGGCACATTTCTGCGACTCCGTGTCACTCACCCCTCGCCCCAATTGGCTGAGCCCTAAGAGATGTTTAACCAATAGGAGAGCTCGTCATACCTGAGGCGTACATAGTGAGGGGACTGGTGGTCCGAGCCCATTCTCTGAGAGTTACTGGCTGCTGCTGGAACCAGCCCCTCAGCACGTGGTGTATGAAGAGCACCTCACCGTCCACCCACACCACCTACATCGAGCAGCTCACTCCCGTGCCCGACTCCACCGCATCCCAGTCACCTCTCTCCAGAAGGCAGTAGGAAGCCAGCATCATGTACAACCTGGTCCTTACACTGTTACTGCTGGTTGCTGCCTGCAGCGTGCAAGCGGCTACAGATCGGAGGAGAAGAACCAGTGGTTGTCGCGGTCTGGTGCGTTACAATGTCACCTTTGTCGGGCTTTGGTCCAGGGTCGACTTTCCTAAACAGTATCCGCTCTTCAGACCGCATGCACAGTGGACCAAGATTGTCGGTAAGGACATGGATGTTTGTTTAATTCTATTATTTGGCGTTTCCACCTGCCGATTGTGACCACCGATTATGGCATTTAGCATCGCCGACTGATTATTTTTGTGCAGTAATCCTCATATGGAAACAAAAATGTTCAACGGTTTTTCTCTCCAGCATTAACCAATGTAGTACAAGCGACGTACCTTTGAGGACACGCACGAAATCAAGCCAGGTTGAATCAATCGGTGATGTTGACCACAAATCGGTCGGTGACCATTCCGATTTTATTCTAAAAACAACGTTTTTTTCTCACCTTCACTGATTTTTATGTTGGTTTAGGGAGGGTTCACATGGAACACATAATCGGTCGTCAGGTGTACTTTGGGGTTAACAACAGACAATTCTCAAGAAAGACCTCCGACCGACAGGGTGCATTTATAATTATCGGTTGGGTCTTCCTCGCCACATCAGTCTTATGTGGATTTCCACCTGCCGACGAAAACACCATCGATAATTTTCAAGATGTTCAAAAGTCGGTCGGTGGATCTTATCGTGATGTTATAAATAATTCTTGAAATGGTTCAGAATTAGGATTTGTCTTAGAGTTGACTTAGTTCGTGGTTAAGCAAATTTGCAGGTTGAGTTGACTTCAAAGGCGCTATTTTGGAAATATAGTCGAAAATATATTGCCCTTCCTCAAATGGATCTAGGAAACTATTTTCTCTCTTTTTTTAAAGAATCATATTAGTTTTCATTCATTGCATAGCTGAATGTTGAGTTTTTCAGATACAACAATCTAGCTTCTGTGTAGCCATATTCATCGTTTTATCCTTTCTCCGTACTTCTGTATTTCATACTTAACGAGTGATTATCAAAATCTGGCTGTTTGTTAACATGATGTGATGTTTTAGGTATCACTATCCCTTTTACGTCATACTAAACCCTCTGATAACCTCCGGTAAAAATAACATAATTTGGGATACAGTGAAACAAAGCATTACCTTGATATAAACCTAGTTTTGAAGTGAGAGAAAATCTACCATAAAATGTTCATCAGTAGCCCAGTTTATAGAGGTAGTCTGCTTTGGAACTGTGGAAATAAAGTTGCTTATTAAATTCTAAATCATGAAGACAAACAGCAAAATCATAATTCGTAAGATGATCCTCCACAAGCTCATCAGTCCAATCAATTATGGGAGTATGAAGCATCAGGTTTGATCCCAAGTACCAATTGAAATGAGTATATAAACGATTCTCCAAAATATTATTTGACCTGATCTGTACCCGTCAAATACAACGCGAAAAGTTCTATACTTTATGACAAAAATGTGAGAGGGGGTCGAACTTAAATGGACGTTCTGCTGTAATTAGGGTAAATTGAGAATTTTTTTTTAAAATACCCTTCCTGCTATCCCACCTTGCACGGTAGCCCCTTTATTAGCAGCTATGGAATTATGTGTAAATGAAGGGAAAAATGAGAATGAGAAGAGAAAACATTCATATGAACGAGAAAGCTAATAAAGAGTTTTTTCTAAGAGATACGTGCCAGTCTCTATAAGAAAGTGAAACCCAGGGTTAAATATTTCGTGATTATGATCCATGTCTCTCTTACAAGATTATATTCCATTGAAGGACATCCTGCTCTACACATTCTCAGTCGTATCACACTACCCTAAAACTATAAACCACCTACCTACCAGTAAAGCCTCATTCATTGAAAACAACTAATTCTAATGTTAGCACCAACATCGTTATATCAAGGACACCTTTATAATTACAACAAGCAATGTCGCTATCCCGGAATCATCGTTACCACCAAGTTTAATAACCATATGCTACGTCTTACCATAATATGTAATAGCATCCCACCACTGCCCACCATCATCCCTGCCATGTGCTAACCACTTTGCAAACTCAAATCATATTAGTCCTCCTTCCCTGCACAGCCAGGGTCATATTATTTCATCTTAGTTTTCCTTGCCTTGATACCTAGAAAAGGGTGAAGTGGGGTCCCACCTTTAACCTACCACCAGCTGGTAGTGATTGGCTCAGTGCCCATCCCCTGTGTTCAAACGACGTGCACTTATCCCATTGGTCTTGAGTACACGTTATGGATTCCCCAAAGCCATCACAGGGCTAACCTATGGGTTTACGTATACATAATGTTCTGCGTATACCCGTGGCGCAGGGGGAAACGGTCGGGGGATGGTGGCAGGGTGGTACACATAAAATACAAGACCAGATCAGTGTTGGGGTGAGGAGGGTTTACAAACCTTTTTTTACAGTGTAACTATTATGTTGTTGTATATCTACGCAGACGTAGACATCACAATGGTGCACTTTCTACGCCAGACACCCAACAAAGCTATAACGCCTGCGTAAATAAATACACGTCAAATGTGTCGTCTACATGCGGGCATATGTACATGATTCAAACATTATCAAATACAGCCTATATGAGCATCTACGCCATTTTGTTGATATTGATAAACCCACATATTCGTCCTGTGCATCTTAGGGGGAGATGAGTACGATAACTATGCTTGATGGATGAGCAGAGTGCATTTATCCTACCCCTAATATCAAATTCCATAGGCTTAACATTGAGTTTCCGTATGCCACGCTGACTGGCATGCAGAGTTTTATATGCCACTAGTGGCATACAGAATTATTATCACGTAATTTTCCAAAATCGAGGAGACTGGGTAGGATAAAATCAAAACCTGATTCGTTTTAATCTTGGCCACTGCAACTCCAGTCGTGGCATACGGTGGCCAAGATTAAAACTCATCCAGTTTTACGATAGTACCCATCGAGTTTTGCATTTCTGGATAAGGTCGCGGTTCAGAGCAATATGTTAAACAAACTACGAGCAAGGGCGATGTCCATTTTTACTGGAAAGAGCGTGTGATAAGAATAGTGAGTTGGCTGGCAGGGACAGGGTTCACCAGCCAACCCTTGGACTCCGTTTTAGATTTAAGTAATGCCGTCTAAAACAGTGACGCTGGTATTCTGTGCCACCCATTGTAAATCACTGCAAAGGTGACCGCTCTAGCGGCATTACGTGGATTGAACATCAGGCATTGCATAATGAACTTCACTTTATCAAGTTCACTCAATGTCATAATTTGTATGTAGGTTTGCATCACAGATGATATGGTTCCCTACATCGGTTATATTTAACATATTCATATAATTCTAGATATTCTAAGGTATGCACAAGGATTAACCAATTAGGTCCCATCTTCTATTACGAAGCATTAATTCTGGCGGTATTTTACGCATCGTAATTGGTCAGAATGTACGTATTGACTTGGTTTTCCAGCAAATGCCGTGTCCCTAATGTATAGAGCAGTATGTGTAACATTTGTTTAGATAGGTGTCCCTTGGCTTCAGAATGAGGATAGATTGGGTTTACGAAACACGTCGTTGCGGAAGTAATCCAAAGTTGTTTGGCATTCTACCCTTTTTTCTGCCTTCAAGCGGTCTCCTCTGTATTTAGCAGATGCTACTGGTTTATACATCACCACTATACCCTTAACCCTTTAACCGCGGCATGGTGCCTCTGGGCATCATGGAGGCATCATTGATACTTATATGAAAAATCCGATAGAGAGAGAAACTATGGTAAAGTAATCAAAATGCGCAACTTTGCTAATATTTGGTTTGAGGTGCCTACGGTAAAAGAGTTGTTACTCTAGCCAATACCTATGTTGTGACGCAGTACAGGAGATATGGTAGCTGCAGAGGAAGGGTTGATATGAATATTTTCACTGGGCAATAATTCCATATTTTGCTAATCGCTACAGTGATGATTAATCTCCATAAATGTGTATTTGCTATGTTATATCATGCTATAATAGACTCGCAATTGAAAATGTTGTAGAGACATCAGATCTTGATATCTTCTGTTTTAAGACATATTCGATCCCCATATTACCATGAAACTAGGAACAAATGGTATGTTCATCATTAATGAATTAGTATGTGATTATAAAACATAACAATTAAAAAGCCTGGATTATATTCAGTCTGTGGGTAATTTTCTGTAACCCATTTCTACAACAGCCTGTGTAGGATCCAAATTTATCAAGCACTAGGGGCCCAGTGAGGTATTTCGGTCTCTAGTGATTGGTCTTGGTCCGCTGGGCATGCCTGTAAGACTGAGACACTGGCACTCTGCTTCTTTCCCAATGTGATAGTGTTAGCAGGCAGATGGAGAAGGGCTAGTTTTTTGCAGTAGGAAAAAAGTTAGTGTTACCACTCTACACTGTAAACTATTTCCTGTGATTTTACTGGCGTTTTTTCTGGCAACCGTAATATATTTCTGATCATAAATCTTAACTCTAATGAACCGTATTTCGACAATGGTTGTAACCGGTGAATATGAAAGAGTAAAAGTGTATAAATATGCTATATAAATAGTCCTTTAATTTTCATATATATAATATAAATCTTGTTAATGAGGGTATCTGAAACTGCTTATCTAAGAGAGATCTTGTAACCGAATATAATGATGAATAGTTTGTGATCTCTACCATCATAGATTCACTTAGTAGCATATTGGCTTGTCAATATCATTCCTGAATGTGATCAATGATATCATAATATTTTGTCTTTTACGATATTATCAGTGCAGACTATATCAAAGGGGTGCTCATCAGAAACCCACAGTAGATGCTTGCATTATATATATGCAGTAGAAGGTTAGATTTTGTATGCACTTTTATATGAGTGTGTGGCCGACACTCAGTAAGGAACCCCTACAACCTCAACACATGGCGTCATTACAGAAGAGCTGCTGCTCAGGCTGGTCCCCAGGTAGTCCATAGACCACCTGATGAGGAAACGGGCTGGACCCATAGATCAGCCTAGTTCTGTTACGTGAAAAAGTCCTGACACGACCTCCGCCAGGTCCCGTCCATCATAGTGCTTGAATACACAAGCGCAGATTTTCTTCACCGCTGGGCAGCGGTGAACTGTCCCCCTTTAAGAAAATCAATCTATTCTAATTAAATGTTGCCAGATAGAAACTACGTGACTAGAAGAACAGACAAAATTGTCCTTAAAGAAAAACGACCAAGGAAAGAGAAATTCAGGAAGAGTGCTCTATTTGTAGGTATTAAGTACTGGAACAAATTGGGATCGGAAACGCAAAAAAAAAATTAAGATGGAAAATTTCAAAGAAAGTGTTAAAACTAACTTACTGGAAATTTTTGAGAAGGAAGATATTGATATCTTTGACTAAATATATAATATGAATGATGAACTATCATTATGTCTGATTGTTGTCATAAGATAACATGTATCCAGTGTTACACGATACTGGTTAGAAACTTTTTTTTTTTTTTTACCTCTCTTTTCTACATTGTGTTTGCTTTTTGTCCTTTTGTACCTTTTGTCGTATGCATCTGAGGAATGTATGATCTGTTTGTCTTGGCTAAAACTGGGAAGAACGTCTTCGGACGACAGTTGGTGTCTGTACTGCCTGTCTTTTCTGAATTAAAAAAAAAATATATATATAGGAACATAACTGGGTCTCCTGCTATATGCTTTTGTTCATGTACTTAATAATGTGACCAGTGGTAGGTTGATGGTGCTTGATTCCTTTTATTAGAGACCGCTTGAAACATGAACAAATAGTAGATCCAGGTCGTGAAACAGCAATTTTATTAACGTTTATTTGTTATTTCGAGTCATTATTTGCAATCTTTACAAGGAGTAATGGTGTGAAATATATCACCTACGTGCAGATAATGTGGCGATGATGGAGGGATAAGGGTACATCAAATTCAAGCAGTTGCATTATGAACAAGTCCACAGCATAATTTTGAAGCGACCTGCTAGAAACCTACACCATACTATGCAATGTAGTATACACTTAGCTAATATCACTATGATATCAATAGTTTCCATGGCTACGGCGTTCTAGCTCACAGTTGATTACAATGATAGTGTTTTCTATACATCCTTTTTTTTTTTTTTATTGAAAGAAAAGCAGTTCTAACACAAGGTTAGCTCTTCCTTAAAATATCATGAAACTATCTAAGTTATTCCTCATCAAAATTAGCTCTTATCTAAACGCTCAGAAAACGCCTCCAGGCATTCTCAAAACTGAAGGGTTAAGTCTACGAGTAGAGATGTTAGCTGGGTCGGGGAGCATGCTACACAGCCACGACCCTGGGATAGGTTGTCCCCTGGTTAAGTGAGCAGACAGAAGCGTTGGAGGCTGGGAGTGGGGGACTCTAGGTCCCTGGAACTGCTCTCACCTGGCACTGACTAAAGAATACATACCTGGAGAGCTCGTTTTGTGGGCATAGATCCGCTCTTGTTTGCATCAGACCTGTTTGTCCTGATGGCTATCTATTCGTGTAGGTGGAAGATTGCTCATGTAGGCCCCTACTTTTACCATGTTTCTTTAGGCTGACTGCTGACATTTTAGACTGCTAGAGCTGTGTCTCTGCTTATTGCTGGTTGAACAAATGAAGAGAATTTTGTCCATGTGAGATTCTGAAGGTAGTCGGTCCTATGGACACATCCTATCAACGGCTATGTCATTCAAATAACACCGTTAAAATAACAACGACACCATTAATTTAAGCGTTAAAAACGTTATATTGTAACAATATACATGTACAATGAATAACCATCAGCAGTCGACAACTCAACCTGATCTGCGTTACAATACTTAGCAGAAACTGAACGAGAGTTAGTATTGTTAGTGTGTATTGCACGACGGGCAGGTCGTTAATTAATGCGCGAGGCGTTAGTCGAGCGTTGTTAGTAGCAGACCTGACTGAAGTACGATACACACTAAAACTATTAACTTGAGTTCAGTTTAGTAAGGGGCCCCTCCCACCTACTACGATTAAGTCTACGATTAACTCTTTTTCCGTGTCGGCGACAAACTGAAAAAATCGTGGAGGTGTCGCCGACGAACTCGTCAATTAGTCAGGTTTTGTCGCCGACGAACTCGCTGCTCACCGACGCGCTACGACGCACTACAACAAAAAAACGTTAATCGTAGAGGCTCTACGATATTCAGACATGTTTGAATTTCGTAGTGCGTCGTAGTGCGTCGTAGTGCGTCGGAAGGTTAATCGCAGAGCGCAGCGGTTTGTCGCCGCAAGGGGGCCTCCCACCTACTACGACGCACTACGACGCACTACGATTAAGTCTGCGATGGCAGCGTTTGTCGGCGACGCCGTCGGCGACAAACGCTGCCGTCGCAGACTTAATCGTAGTGCGTCGTAGTGCGTCGTAGTAGGTGGGAGGGCCCCCTAATTATCCTACCCCGTCTCCAATGATTCATTTGTTACCATCGTGCAATGAATAACACTTTACTGCACGCTCGCCCCAATACAGTCAGCCAATGTTAAGCCTATGGTGTTTGTTATTATGGTAGGATAAAAAAAGGGTAGAGTGTGCTGAGCCCCAGGTGGTGAGCTCCTCAGGGAGATGGTACACCAGAATGACCAGAGCGAGCTGCGCTCTCTGTGTTTATAGTAAAATGTGGCGTCACATCCGGCCACTCAGCGTCCACCGGATTATAATGCGGTTTGATACGGTGGACCATAAGACGATGTAATATAGAAAGACATGGTTAGTGTGTCTGAATGGAATCTGTTCAGAGATATTTTGGTCAGAAATACTCACCGAATTCGAAGAATGAGGGGAGTATTTCTGACCAAAATATCGAGGAACAGATGCAATTCAGACACACTCACTATGTCTTTTTATTATTATATACCTAGAAATCACTAAGAATGCCATTCTACAACTCTCTAAATAGTAGAATAAGTGGTCACGTGGTACGGAGGGTAGTATGATACATATTACGCCATAGTGTGGACGAATGATATCATTACTACTAGGGGGTATACATGAAACATTCGTGCACCGGTATTTAGAAGGAAACCCACGAGATGGAAATAGCTTGGTCCGTACTCCACCGAGTTTGACTGCAGAGTAATTCACGAAGGGAAGCTGAGTGAATTACTCTGTGGTCAAACGAGGTGGAGTACAGACCAAGTTATTTTCATCGAGTGGGTTTCTGATTTTATCTCACCCCGTATAACACTATTTATTGATTAAATGAATCACCAAATTAGCCATTGAGTATTGGGTGCACGAACCTCACGGCCGTGGAGTACGAGTTCCTAATGTTAAGCCTATGGAGAAAAATACCGGGGTGAGATAATATCGTAAAACTGGATGAGGTTTAATCTTGTCCACCGTATTCCACGACTGGAGTTTGGCAAAGTGACTTCATGAGGCGAAGCCGAGTGAAGTCCGGAGCCAAAACTTCAGGAGTGGCATATGGTGGCCAAGATTAAAACGAATCAGGTTTTGATTTTATCCTACCCTATCTCCTCGAATTTGGAATATTACGTGATAACAATGCTGTATGCCACTAGTGGCATATAAAACTCTGTATGCCAGTCAGCGTGGCATATGGAAACCCAATGTTAAGCCTATGGGATTTTATATTAGGGGTAGGATAAATAATAATACGGTATGATCTCGTTCATGTGGTACATAGTAGAGGTAAGTAACAACGAGGAGGAATTCAATTCAGTTTGGCGGAAAATATTTAATGACTACTCCATTGTATTCAATAATACAAAGATCACATTTTTCTACCCAAAACTACACCATTTTCGAGTAGCGGGTGTCCTGCGAGAGACTGGCTACAACCATTTTCACCTTGGAATTGGTGACGTCAGATAGTTTCCTTGGACAGTGAAATCAGTGGCAAATTGTACAAAACAACGTGCGCGTGGCTGTGAATTAGCTACCCGGATAGCAGCGTTGGTTCTACATCAATCATATAGTTATACAAGTAAAATTTGTTATATCTACACACACATCATCTATAAACGTGTTGTTCAGTGGATACGCAACAAACATGCCCAGAAGGGAAATACAAGAAATGCTAATATTTACTTTTAAATAAAGTACTGATGTTAGAAATGAACTGCTAAAGATAGGCCAGGAACCCACTGAGCTTCCAATACATTACGATAAGCATTCCGGGACACTACCGCTTTCAAAATTCTGACACATTGACGATGCATTAATTGAGCTTCCTACTCTGATATGCTATCAAACCGAATTTTTCAACATTCTGACAAGGCTACGATGCAGTATACTTGATTCATAGCTATTTCGTAGCCTTGTCGGAGCCATATCCCAAGCAGTGGGTGCCCGGCTTTAACCATGACTTGATCTTATCTGCAATGATCATACTGCTTAACCTGTAAATTGCCTATTTAGGCTGAAGCATACCTGCCCGTAACAACAAGTACCAATTTAAGAGAGGTAAGATCTAGAAGTTACAATATATTACAATTTGTATTCCTCCTGCATAGGGTTTCAGTTTGAACTTAACGTGTATATGCTGGTATACTTATCAATGCTTACTTTAACGCCATTCACCAGGAGTCAGTAAGTATGATTCGATAAACAGAACTAAAACTTGTAACCACTAGAATGGGAATGTAGCAGAAGGCTAAATGTTAGTAACTGTGATTAGATCAGGAATTCGAAAGGTATTCAGATTGTGCAACCTAAGCAAGTTTATTCTGACACAAGTTGCTTTGAGAGCAAATATTACCCAAGGTTTGATTCGATCATATTTGTTGCCTTTCGCATGAACGATGTTTCTCTAAATATTTGTTTAGCGAACCTGATAGGGAAGGGACATAGTTGGGCAGGCTTCCAACATGAGTTGCACTTAATGATATTGGGAATGGGATACCGTTGTCGGGTGTATTTTACAGCAATGTCTTCCTTTGGGTTTGGAAAGTATAAACCACGAGAGGTCAATGCGTAGTAATGAACGTGCGTTAGGGAGTGTATAACGAAGTCAACATTGAGTGGTTTACACAGCTGCCTGTCTACAAAATCTTCGTTTATTGTATTTGTTATCCATCTTGTTGAATACATTTAAACCAGGAATTGACATAGTATTAGATGTATCATTTGGGACTATTCTTTGCTCTCTACATTATATAAGCAAATATACTTGATATCTAATTAAAGAGTAAATATTCCGTATACAATGGCTTTAAATCCATATACAATGGTTATGGTATCATACCGTTTTTTCACAATGGGTAGTAGTTTGCTGAGTCCCCATACAAATTAAATGCGGGTTTTGTATACGATGGATAGAATGCCTTGCTTGAGATGTACATTTTAAAGATAAGCAACTAGACTTGATATCTAATCAAAGAGTAAATATTCCATATACAATGGCTTTTAAATCCGTATACAATGGTTATCGTATCATACCGCTTTTAAACAATGGGTAGTGGTTTACTGAGTCCCCATATACTTTTGATGGGGGCTTTGTATGTACGATGGAAAGAATGCCTTGCTTAAAATGTACGTTAAAGAAGGGATTAGTAGATGTACAAACACAGGGTGTGTTTATACACAGTTTGAAAACAACGTGTAGATGTTTATTCAAAGTAGAGCATCTTTTAGCCATCAGCGCGACAGTCTCATATAGCGCCGCCTATTGGACATGTCGCGACATCAGATGAGTAACCATCTTTTTTCAATTCTGATGTCGAGCCCAATTTGTCTACAATAAATTTCATACATCCTCACATATAAGTGAATGTTACTGATCCTAATTCTTTTTTATGCAGCTCCGGCCTTCCTATGATAACAGGTGTGGTTTGTGAGGATACCTCTTTCATTTTTTTGACCTATGATCGCCATTTTTGCGACATCTGGTGCCTTTTTGCGGTACAGTTGATCTTACCGATCTTGCAGATGTCGTGATATTCTTTGCAGAAGCAACTCTTTCATAAAAGCCAGACGGCGTGTTGTGGGCGTTTCTTGGTTCTGGCATGTAACATCCTACTGAGAGACTGTCCCTGATATTACCTTTTTTGTGAGTTATTTCAGGGATTATGAACACTGGCTGCATCTGCCTGGTCGAGAACTTTGTCGTACCTCCACTATTATATTCTGAAAACGTCTGTTGTAACATCACAACTTGCTGTCGGAAAATAGAAAGCACTATTGCTATGAAATTTTTATCATTAATCTCAAGATTACGATTTGAACTATTTAAAATATGTCGTGTTCTCTACTATATAACAATTAATGAGACTAACATTCTTCTAACTCAAGTTTTGTCTAACATTATGCAGGCCACATATATCATATGACAATATCTTCAGTCATTAATTCATGATATTCATTCGGATCTTTACTGTTTCACCAGATTGTCAGTTTTACCACAGTGATATCTGACCACCCCTAAAAGTTCATGTTGCATTATGTGGTTCATGTTGCATTATGTGGGTATAATGGTGTATTTTCGGGGATTTCTGTTTTCTATCTGAACATGCCTATTGTCTCATTATTCATCTTATACCCTGAGCCATTCACAGGCGTGTTGGAAGTCTGGTCTATATGTCATAGACTGTAAAAGTTACACATACTTAGCTCCCTTTAAAGTGGCTAAACCTAGGACTGAACGTTGAAAATACAGTGTCATTTATATAGGAGCCAAACTTTGGTAAAGTCTAAGTTCAGTAATGGGATAGATTCAAGAGTCATTTATATAGGAGCCAAACTTTGGTAAAGTCTAAGTTCAGTAATGGGATAGATACAAGACTATGACTTATCTAAGATAACATTGCAAAAAGACATAGCTGGAGGAGATAATGGGCTGCTAGCTCCTTGTGGTTATATGACTAATTCAGTCACCTATATATACTCGCCTGATGTTCATATCAATATGAAACTGTTCTGGTTGATGCTAACTTGTGTTAGTGAATCACTCAGCCTCAATATTGTTGATAATATGCATTTAGCTATAAATAGCTATAACCATATGTGTAACTGTATAATTCTATAGTTATGGGTAATTATGTTTTTATTTTGCGTGGAATCAACATATATTCGTTCGTATACAATTTTCATATGCATGTAGCATATCCTCTAGCTCTCTATGTTAGTTCATATTGAACAACATGTACGGATTGAAAAACAAAGATAGAGATTTTGTATTGTGATAATTCATTGATTGGTGCTCAAAGACAACAGTTAGGTCACTCATATCGGCATAAGCTGATGCCTTTACAATATAGATAAACAAATATTGATAATAAATTATAAAAAAAAAATTATAAAAAGTCACAAACGGCAAACCTCACAGGTAACCGAGTATGAAGTATAAATATGTTGGTGACTGACAGGCTCCTCACGTCAGACCTTTACATACTACAGGGCCATGTGGGGACGTTACCACCAGGACATGGAGTTCCCTGAAGGACAAAAACCATGTTAGGAATGCTCAATGTCAGGCTTAGACCAGGAGATGTCGCTGGGGAGCTAACGACAGCTACGATATCATGGAGAGAGGGGCCAACCAGCACCGTGGCCCAAAAAGTAAACCAGGGAGAGGACGTGGGGCCAGTCGACTGGAAGATTTGTATTCATAACGAGCAACTCGACCAAAAGTACCGACACTGGAGCAGTGAAATGTCACGAACGTGATCGACAGAGAGAGGCTTCCAGATCAACACAGGGAGGAAGAATAAAGGACAAAAATCTTTTTAAAAATATGAAAGTGTGGACACAATTGAAAGGAATTGCAAGCATAAGTTGGTCGTACGGAACTCTATATTTGTGATGACGTGTCTTTAATTTGTTCAGTGTGGAACATGATAATATATATCCTTACGAGATGAGTGACTATCTATCAAGGCATTTACTCGCAATCTGGACCTACTCTATAGTATAGGGGAAAGTGAGGCTTGTTGATGGATAGTTATGGGTTAGATGAAAAGGCTAAAGCGATCTATTGTTTGGCCACTGAGAGTTATATATGCTATCTTACCCCTTGTATTTTTGTCCCGTAGGCTTTAAAACGTTCTCCATTGCCCTTCGGGTATTAGTACTAATACACCCATCACGATCGTTTGGTTCATCAAGCGTATACAAGGATGAATTCATACAGAAAGCAACTCGTCTTGTTCACAGTTGTCAATCTCTATAAGATTTGAAAGCCTTGCAAGATCCATCCGGCTGTTGCCTTTTTCATATCGCTCCATGTTCAACCTCTACGGAGACCGAAGAATGTGACCAAAATTTGATGGCTTCTTTTTTTCATCATGAGGTCTTTCAGAGTCTAATGGAATAGTAGCTTAAAACTGGCAATGAAGCTCCTTCCAGCCAGGAAGATGATCAACTGTTAAAACTGTCAACCAAAGACAAAAGAAAATAGGATTTTCAAAGGTTCAGTTACGACAACATTAACAGGAGGTGTTGAACAAATATCCTTTCTACAAAGATGCCATAACAAAGTATGAGAATGGAATCAGTTGGAGACAGCACATCTTAAATGGTAGTCTCAATAGAGAAATTGGAGCGTAACAAGATAAATCAAGCCATAGACGATTCAATGAACATATCAGGCGATTGTCTATTATTGTCAAGTTTCGTTTTTTAAAGCGACTTTTGAAGCGATCTCTTTTAGCCAAGATGGAGATCTCATGCGAATTATTTCATAACCTCTTCACACAGCCCATGTGTATATATATTCTGATTTAGTTTACATTGGTTCAATCAGAAGTAGCAAATAGTTCCGATAGTTAATTGTTGGTCACGTTAACGCGATCTGTGTAAGATTGATATGAGATAATGTGGAAAGACAAGGTTACAATGCAACTAACGAATCCTTTCCGACACACTGCCAAGCATTTGAAGCAAGGAATCCCATCCGATGGTTGAATTATGAGATAAGTTATGCGTAATGAGATGGATAGGTTAAACATATCACATTTGCTTTTTATCAATAAAATAACTATCCATAAATATGAAGTGTCGTCATGGTATGTAAAATATTTCTATGTTGGACGAGTTCTGACATTCCAAAGATTGCTAATTCAATGCCCGTGCTCTCCTGAGAATATTCTGAATCACATTACCTCTATTGGAATATGAGTGAAAGATTTTTTCTCTTTTTCAATCCAATTAACATTCGTTTTGTTATTATGGATTATTGTTGCCAACTCTTTTGGTCTACGTTTCCGATTGGCTCTATCCTATATAGACTTTTTATTGAGTTACCCTTACAGGGTAGCAACAGAGCAGTAAACCATTTTCATGAATCAGATACTAAATACACGTGCAGATATCAATCAGATGTTGTTAAAGAGAATTGAGTGACAAAATACAGTAACCATGATTACATCATGGTTACATCAGCCACCTTGCTTCACCTACTCAGAACGGATCCTTCCGAGGGCATTGTAAACGTCCAACTGTGTTACACCTCAGGATAGACTATACGCTGAGTTGCTCCTAAGAGTTGTTCATAGTCAGAGAGCAAAGTCCACACTCTCGGGTGAGCGGCTCATCGGGGGCCAACGGAAGAAGCCCAAACAAATAATGGCCTCATTATTAGTGTCATTCTCCAAGTAGATATTGAGCAACTTGCCTCTATAATTCAAACATTCAGACTGAATCAATGCATGATACGCTGATTTTTATGAAATGCTGAAACATTAACAGTGCTGGTGCACTACAATTAGAAATGGCAAAATTTTGGTATATCAGGTCCTCGCAAATTCGAATCGTAGCCTATTTTTTTTAATTTGTTTTTATAAAATAGCAGCATTTATTGACATCAAGAAAATCGAAGTACAATGAGATATCATGATATACTAACATTTCAGCAAGATATAAAAGGAAAAACAGTTAATAACACCTACCACATACCAGTTCAAACAATAAAGAGTAATACACTTGATGATGAAATTATTACTGCTTATTTTTTTATGGACACTTAGATCCTGCACCCAACAATATATAGTATAAACATAGGTGCTACAAAACTACTGAATTTCAGGTATTAATCTTAAGGATATATAACAGGACAGACGCAGGGGGAAGACAAGACATACGGGAGACAATAGGGGAAATCGTAGCCTATTGGTGTTGTGTACCGTAGTGCATCGGAATACCTTTGGTGGGACAAAAGAGTGTGACCACGGAATAGTAGAGGAGCAAATTGCCTAAAAATGGGTAAAATTGATCCCCGAAAGTCTACTGGCTGAAACTTGCCATACTAGTCAATTATGACCTCAGAAATCTGAATCTGATACTCGTTTGTTCCAAAAAGTGTAGCATCATACTCGTTTCCATGGTAACAGAAGGAAAACGAAATTTAATACATACTGACACATAATACATACTTTTATAAGAAAAGGTGAATAAATGCACTTTTTCTGTTGGTAAAATTTATCATTCTTTGGCCAAAAGTGTACAGTATGGAAGTATGCCCTTTTCTGTTTTCTTGGACGAATTGTTTCCATGGTAACATTCCAATTTGTGGGGGAACCCCCATTTTTGGTTTTCTCATGGTTATTAAAGTTGGATAAAAAGAATAATTTTATGAATGACATACAAATTGATAAATATGAATAACGCTTTGCCCGTATTTACAAAGCAATATTATATTATTTTTCAGACATCAAAAAATCCATTTTAGATATTTAACTATGGCAGAATCCCAATACCATTGATTTCGGACCATTATATTAAACTGAATGAAACCACATTTAGTGACGATTTATTAAAAGATCATGGCTATCGCCCTGGGTCCCTGACAGTGTCCGTTGCAGTGGAGGCGGGGAGTGGTTTGGCCCGCTGCAGATATCGGCAAGTAAACTTGTTATGGATTGATTTCACATATTTGAGCTATTCAAACTATATTACGTGAATGCCCCACATCATTTGCCTCAAAGCAGTCATTATACATCTTCCAGAAACACCTAAAACCTGATGACAGTACTCAGTACCCACTAGCACTGATGGCAATGTGCACCCTCCTCAGGATTGCACTACCACGAAATCAGTCGATATCCATAGGCTCAGGTTCTGACTTCAGACTAACGAGCTAGTATCATGCCCAATACCGGCTCTGATGTCAGTGCTCAGGAATTCTCAAAGTAAAATCCATTTTCTTCAGATTTTGTATATGTAAATGTGTAGTGCTACACATTAAAGTTTTAGGAATCATAGGTCACTATCCTTGTTCTTGAAAAGAAAAATGAAGAAAACTGCATTAGACAAGGACACTGGGAACAGGTTTGAATATAAACTTGTCAATGCTGAAAAATCACCAGATGGCGCCATTGTGAATTGCATGATATGCCTTTAATGATTTAGGAGGGGGTATGGATCTCGTACTGTATCACCTTTTTATTTGAAGAACTACGGATAATAGCTGTTGCTCCACTTGTGTTTACAGTCTATAGGTGACGGTCGTCGATACCACCCAGAGGGACTCAAAGCTTTTGTTTGAGCAACTCGGACCTTTATTGACATAACCCAAGGGTCCTAGGTGACACGTGCTTGTCTTCTGTTTATACACCGCGTCGTGTTTATACATGCGCCGTTTGAGTCTAGATACATTTCTCCTTAAGGTAGATAAGCGGATTCCGAGGAATAGAAGTCAGGAATGGATTCGCAATCCTCGCAGACCTCTAGAAGCTGTGTTGACTACCAACTGTACAAACTAGGAACAAAGGGTGTGTACATCATTGATGAATGAGCGTGGAATTATAAATAAGTCACAATTAAAATGTTTGGGTTGTATTCAGTTTAGTGCTATTTTCTGGATCCGTCTTGTACCCAGTCTTATACCCATTCAACTGTGGTTAGGCTTCATTATACTGATTTAGTATATCACTAGGTACCGGTAATTGGTTCCACAATTCCACATCTCCAATTGAAGGTGGAGTGGGGCCAAGGAGTGCGTCCATGGAGTGGCAAACAATTCGGGACAACGGAAAGAATGGAACACAAGGGAATTGTATACGTATTGGATTGTAGAAGGCAGGAGGTGTGAAGGCGAAGAATACACTTGAAGGAATATAGATTCAGATAGGTGGAGGGATGAACGAAGGCAAGCCTACTCTGTTGTACTTGGCATCATCCATCAACTAATATTGATGTCATATATATAGGCGTGTGAAACTGAACTAAAATGTATATATCTACAGTGAATGAAAAAACTAATAAAAAGCATGACTCTCAATAAGGCCATGTCTTAGGAAGGATAGCATGGTATCATCATGTAGTTTTGCTGATGGCCAAATCTAGTGACACTGACACTCTGTTGTGCGTACATAATCATGGTGACAGAAAACTTATATCGTTGTAAACCTTTCAGAAGAATAATTTCCTGCAAGACAATGCGATATCAAACGATCGATGTATTCATTATTGCAGACTCGTAGTACCAGGCATTGGTAAAGTGGTTGACAAAATTATTTTGCCCTCTCCCGAGTTAGCGACAGGGGGCGGCGGCGGCGGCACAATCGGCTTGGAGACGCAGTGGGTGGGGCGGGGCAGTGATCGGGATCTGTTGGAGGTGACGGCTACTGGACCTGGGTGGTGTTTATACCGGTGCCAGGCGTCCCTTGTCCCGGGGACACAGGGCCCGCCGCTCGGGGACGGTGTGAATTTCCGCTGGGGACAGAGGACACTGATAACCGACATCCAGACACGTCCCCCGCCACACCTCCTGTCCTCCCGGGACCTGCGCGCCCTCTAGCCGTCCGGGTCCGAATTTAGGCCCATTCAGACTCTGCGATCAGGGGACTTGCCACTAGCAGTGCCTAGCTTGAGATTGGGCGTACCTAATTGCTTGCGACTGGGCGTACCTCCGGCACCGCTAATTAGCAAGCAAATACGGTTTATGTCTTTGAACCACTGTCACTGCGTCTAGAAGGCCTGCGACTGGCGGGGTACAGGTACTTGCAGTGGGTGACGTCCTAGTGGTACCAAATTTCAAACGTGTTTGATACTAGAATCGCTAGAGACTGGATGTAATTCAGGTACGTACCGTTAGTCGACGACTGGTGGGAACCGCGCCGTTCACACTGTGCGATTAGACGCGCTAGTCGCTTGGGGGTACGAATGTACGCCCAGTCGGACAGTGTGATCAGGGTATTAGCTTATCCTACACCTCCTTTGAAATAGGCTCCAGTGGCTGAGGACCAAGTCGAACGATGCCATCCAGCGAGATGTTATCTGCCACTTTCTGACAAAAGACTTCAGTCGCCCATCTCTTCTTTACGTCTACCTCACCCAGACACTCTTGAATCCTCCCCATTCACGTGAATAAAAACTATTCGTCCTCCTTGTATATGGGGGACATTAGAACGTAGAAAACTGCTTTAGTTCTGCGACGCATAACGTAGGATTCGTTTAACAAGAGTTAGAGAGTGGAGACTTGGAGGGTTGCACTCTCTATTTCTCTTCTATTGCATATACCTTTTCATTTCTATTTCTTTCACATAACACAAAAGCGAGTAAGTTAAATTGGCAATGCACTAGAAATTTAATGCATTCTACTTGATCGTAGCCAATGGTCACCTCCAGCGGCCTGTTACCGTATAGCAAGCATGATCAGCTAAGCCAAGGGAAAGTGCCTGTATGTTTCACATACAGATGAATTGGAACGTAACAATAGCTATAGGGAGGCCGATGATCGTCTATACAAAACGTTTCTATCTCTTGTGTCTATTCATCACACATGGCACGCGCTCATGATAAGTAAAAGGTACAATGCCGGGTAGTCCGTGAGTAGTCCAATACCTTTCTAACACAAGTTATAGTCCTACTTACGTATGGAGGGACCGCAAGCTAATGTGAGCAGGATTGAGCAGGTCTGAGTAGCCGTCTCTTCTATTCCCTGCTATGCACTGCAAGACACCGCGTTTATCTTGGACCTACCAGTATACCGAACAAACTTTACTTTGGCCACCCTACTATATTAACGCAGTGAGGGCCACGAGAACACATTATCTTACCGATATACAAAAAGCGTGTGCTCTGGTGTCAACTTTCGCTTGCGGGTATCAGGAATCTATCTATGCGTTTCTTACCTGTACCAGATTAATGGTAAACTTACATAATTCTTACCTAAAAACATCCTCTACATTGTTGTTTTGCTTTGCAGGCATATTTGAATATTACTCTGAAATTTAGTGGGTTTTTTGTATAGAAAAAAATCGAAATTTCGATTGCAAAATACTGTTCAAGTCCACAAGTTCAAACATATTTAGATATTGTTTGCCCGTAATCAAGGACATAATTCATTTCATTTGAAGTTGCATACACGTACTCGAACATACTGGCATGATGTTCTTTCTGATTCGGATCTCACATACAGCTGCAATTTCATTCGTTTGTTTCTTCTGGAGAGTCCTCATCTTTGAAACATGATGAAGTGAGTGATAAAATAGATATGTTTGTAATACATGTACCTGTAACATAGTCGTGCGACCGTTACTTTGTAAAACACCTTATGGTGAAAGAAATAGTCGATAAATAAATTTATGAAAAAAACACACACAAAAAACAGTTAGTTTTGGCACATGACCGCTCTATTCTCTATGAATATGAAAAATAAGCTTGAGTAATTACATTTTTGTACGTTGAATTTATATGTAAATTAAGATTATAGTATTTTCACCTTCAATCATCGTATTTCAACGCCTATTTTTATTGGAAAAAGGTTCGGTTGCTGATTCGGTCTCTGATTCTTCTTTTATTCCACAACCCTTGAGGAAAAATGGTGGTTAGGTTTCATCGCACCATATGATGACACTCAGGACCAGCTATGGAAATAAGACGCCCCGATGTCACCAAACGATACGACTAATTATATGATCGATCCTTCTGTAATTGGATTATCAAGAAAAAACTTTAAGTCAGTTAAATTAGAACCACCGTGACTGTCCTCTGTCATCCTACCACGTGACCTGATGTCACGTGCCGGTAGTCACGTGAGATGGCTCCTTTTACAGGCCTGGCGTCACTTCAAAGCGGCGCCCTGTTGACTCGCAGGTCATGGGAACGCCAAACATGACGTCAGTAATTACCGTCATGCGCAGTAGCTTCGGTCCCCACAGCGCATGCCCTGAAAAGGGGCGACCTCTATGGGGACCAGGTGGCAAGTGTTGTGGATGTCCCGGCAACATGTAAATTAGAATGGATCAAAGGCACTCCATTATGTGACCCGAGTTTACCCTTTTTTTCATCCTAGTCCAAATTTTCTCCGGCTTTGCTCCCTTTGCCTCTTCTTTTACAATGTCTAACGCATTTTGCTCGGGTGCATACATATATGTGAAACTGGAAAATTAATTACACATCTTTGATGCTGAATACATGTGGTTTCTAATGCGCTATTAAGAGTAACATTTATATACACATGGTAAACGTTTTGGTTTATACACATCTACCATCCACCGACTACGGATACTAAACCTAAGGGATTGTGGAGTACAAAGGAAGGAGATTACGGGTACTCATAATCTCCAGCCTACGCAGAGCGGAAATTACGGAAAGAAAGTCCCTTGTGTACAAAATAGTGCATCATATTTTTGACAATTTAGAATTGCAACGCTGAATGATAAATACAATAGGAACGATTTTTAAATAGAATAGTCAATGAGTCATAATCTCCTCGGACTAGACGGTACACAAGATCTTCGCATTCGCTAAGATATTACTATGCGTCTAGCCCTCGGAGATTACGGCCGATTGTATCTGAAACCAGTTGATATCGGTATTCAGAATGGCATAGACGCTCATATTGGCTGTATCTCAGGACTAATGTTAAATTAACGTCCATATTGGACTGGTCTGCCACCATCGTCATGTCAAAGAGAATGACATGATATAGGCTCGGGGTGACGCAAGTTTCAACTTTCAACAGAGTACGAACCTATGGTTTTACGTATGTATAGTTTCCGTCTGCCTGCGTCTGTACACCTAGACTGTTAGCCCTTGTCTACAGCTATCTATGCCATATTGCACCCGGGGGAGCAGCTGATAATATGTGTTTAAGGGACTCTAGGTAAACCTTTTTTAATTTTCTATCTATATGTCTATGTATGTCTATGCCGACGTAGGTATCCTGTTGGTGTGCTATCTATGGAAGACGCCCAATCCAGTTATTGCGCCAACGTAGATACACGTCACACATGTCCTCTACGCTGTTTACGCAGGCGCCCAATATGGAGCATTGGTAGACACAGTCTACGCGATGGTGTAAAGTTCAATAAACCCAAAGGTTCATCTTGTGCAACTTATCAACTGTTCCTTACATAAACTGAAATGTATTTTTCCTATGTGCAATTGGTATAAATGCTCCTCATTTTTATTGCATGTGTAAAACCATTTTATCTGAGGGGTATTCTACAAAGAACAGAAGGAGTTTTATATCTATAACAGTGAGTAATTACGGTATTAGATTGCATTATGAAATTCTAGGAAATTCATACAATCTGGATGATAATATATATATCTTTCCATGTTCCCATACTACGAGTGACTCCAATCTCTAAAGCTCAGACTTCCCTAAGTGCTGGTACTGCCGCATATAAACTCTGCGCTTCAGGACAAGGCCGGGGTGCTTGTTTAAAGGTAGGACGCATCTCTTCTGCCGACCAAGGGGTAGTCGTCAACCCCAGGGTCAAGTGTAAAAAGGTGTCAACTGTCAAAACACAGCAGGCAACCACCGAGTGCCTCCGGGTAGCTCAGGACAGCTAAGAGCAGATGACAGCCCACGCAGTTTGTCAGCAGAGTGTGGGGGGTGGGGGAGAGAAGGGAAAAGAGGGAAAACTACTATGGGAGGTTCCAGAGCCAATGGAAGAGAGATCGAGAGTTAGTTTGTTATTGGAAATGAGGTCGAAGTAACTCCCAAATTCATATCACAGTGATATCTAATCTATGAGACAAGGATTATAGGAAAGCTAGGAAATACAGCAGCATGGTCGAGCCCCTGGCCTAAACCATGTAATATGCAAGTTAGAGCAGAGAGAGCGAGAGAGAGAGAGAGAGAGAGAGCAGAGCAGAGCAGAGCAGAGCAGAGCAGAGATCAGAGAGAGTATGAGCCATTTTCCAATAGCTGATCAATCTGTATTCAGGAAGCACCGATCTATATTTTTTGGTATACCAACGCCAGATCGGTGAATGGAAACAAGACATGTAGAGAAATTCTTACCGACTTGGTCAGCGACCGACAGAATCAGAGCGCTTTGATTTCATTGGTGAGGCTCAGAGTTCTATGGGGAGATTCAAACCAGTATGGACATAAAAATGCAGTAGAAACAAGGCATTTACGGCACCCTCACTGATTATTTGGTACAGAGATGCAGTAAGTGGCACCACCGACAGACTTTTAGAGGAATTCAATCAATCATTGCGGTTTTCGTCGGCCAATGGAAAATGGCCTAATGAGAGAGAGAGAAAGAATATAAGAGAGATGAAGAAAATAAGCATATAAGGGTTCGATAGGTCTTGAAACAGGATGGGAAGAACATGTGATAAGAGGTAGGTGCACTGGTATCTGAAGGGATTACAAAAGGAATGTAGGAAAAGGCAGAGTATGCGGAACAGAAGTAGTTCCTGATCTAACGCCCACTCATGTGTAGTTTGGATAATGGCCGTCATTGTGTTTTCTGGGGTTGTGAGTAATTATACAAAAGACCCCAATACCAGCTTCCAGTACGTGATCAAAATCTCATGACGTCTAGGAGGTTGGTGGAGGAGTAATTTCCGTCCACTTACAGTACTGTTTGGTCACTGGCGATCCCTTAATCCGAGGACGACATTGGATACGTATGTTGCGGGACATTACAGACAGGAGGAAATCACCCCAACCCTATTGCAATACGTACATGTCGTCTTAGTTTACTTGGTCATGAGAAGGTCCCCACTCTATTACGAAAGTTATCCCTTTCTATCACTGCTAAGGCCTTTTAGATCCGAACCCATTCTCTAGATCAATCACTCACAGCCTCTGTGTATACTCTGCTAATACCTAATACCACCACCGAGGGTAGGTAGTTCAAGCTCCCTGTGGGTGATTGCACTGAGTATGTCCTTGGGTTTGGAATGTACTCGGATCAAATGGTATGTTCGTCATTGATGAATGAGCGTGGAATTATAGAGTTATAGTGAATATGAATACAATAGAGGCTCACTCAGTATTTTTTAATTACAGAAGACTGTCCAATGTTTGAATCAAGGGAGGGAGTGCATTCCAGCTTCCGAATCCTCAAAGTGAATTTAGTATAATTGTGCTCCGATCGTGGATGAAACGTTTTTTCTCTCTTGAGCAATTTTGCTACCAAGATTATTTAAGAAGGTTATTTAATATTAATCTACCTAATGTTGAATTCATTTCTATATATGAACATCAGCTTACAGATTGGTTCGACTCCACATTGGGTGTGCATTTCGATGATCGGCTGGTTGCGAACAGTCTTTTTGCAAGTCAATACGCAGTCCGCGATGATGTAGACTTTCGAGTTTAGTCTGATTTTGTTTTTCAAAGCTCTCAAAATCTAATAATCAATATTCGTATTTCAACATCTCCTTATTTTGTCGCTGATATCTCTTATGATTCCAAACAAGGTATCAGGACATATGCTGCCCTGTCCAAGCCTCTCCCTGTCGTATCCAACCTGCAGTCTCCTCATGACTTGTCATGATTTATCTCACCCCTTTCATGGACATTAGAATCGGATCGCAATATCAGAATAATTCAAGCCCATTTCCAAATTAATTTAGGAACGTACTGTTTAAATCTCCATATTGACGTATTGCCTATTTTCTCAAATCATGCTGATTGGCCAGTCGATTATGGTGTCATATCACATCACTCCACCACCACCATGGCGCAATATTGTCCCTTTAAGTGGGTGATTTTTGCATATAGTTTTTTAGTGTTTTTCCTATGGCTAAACTTGCACCAAGGGTGAGATAAGAATATAGCTGGTGCTGCACTGCAAAACCTCTCTAAAGTGGGATTCACACGATGGGATTCACGGACTTCACAGGATGCCTGTCTGAGACAAATCCTGTCGAGATTCGGTACTGGAACACAATGTCCTCGTATGATTGACATGGTTCCATTTTGCTGAGACAACTTTTTTCCCTTGCAATTGTTGGCAAGAATCACCCCTAACAATTAACAGGATCTCATGAGATCTTGACTTTAAACAGGTTCAAAATTTAGAGGCGCATTTAGGTGAGACATGTACTTCACACCTTCTCCCCCAGTCTGTGAGTCTCAGTGGTCCCAAATAACACCTATTCACACGGGGAAGTACCCTGAGTCAGTGACTGTGTACCCTGTGTAGGGTGTAGGGGTGAGATTCTGTACCTGTTAAGTCTACCCATGTGAATTGAATCCGCCATGTTACCCTGAGACTGTAGAACACCCCAATCTGTGAAACTTTGTACCCAGCTGTAAATAGTAGCCGACTGTTGAAAAGGTGTGAAGTACACCAGTCTCAGGTACATTTGTCCCATCGTGTGAATCCCACTATAGTCTTCCCATGTGAATTGAATCTGCCATGTTACCCTGAGACTGTAGAAAACCCCAATCTGTGAAACTTTGTACCCAGCTGTAAATAGTAGCCGACTGGTGCAAAGGTGTGAAGTACACCAGTCTCAGGTACATTTGTCCCATCGTGTGAATCCCACCTTAACCTTAAGCATTTACTCTTTACCCACAGGACGGACTCACAACACACGCTACAACCTTTTCTCACCGGACAAATTGGCGAGCCCCGCCGTGAAGGAGTTCTCTGAGCTGGGAACGACTGGCCTGCTGGACAAGGACTCACAGGGCGTCAATGGCGTCTTTGATACGTTCGCGCTCCCCTCGCTGGGAAAGGTAGCCGAGGGTGCAACTTCTGGACGTGTCATTGTAGATGGAAAACATGCTAAGGTTGGTTTTTACCTCTGGAACTTAATATCCGGGGATGGTCAAACTATGTGAACAAAGATGATCTTTTAAAGATTTGGACCATAATGCCATGGAGATCAATTTATGAGGGCCATCTTTAAAGTACGTACGCAAAATTTTCAAAATTGTTGAACCCCCACCCCCCTCAGTGCGTACGTACTTTATGGATGGCCCCCATCCCATTATCATCATATTGGTTTTTTCTGATTTTTGATGTGCTGTAAGGCGAGGTCCTATTAAAGAATATAGGAAATATATCTGAAAGACTCATTACTAAATACCCATGCCATATATACCTTGAATACGCACCGTTTTGATGTCTAACTTAAGTTGGCCGTACAGAACAGTGGTCCGTATTTTCCCGTACGGAACACTTGGTGTTCCCGTACGGAACACTGGGTGGACACGTTGCTATGGTTATAGTTATGCTATGATTAGACCTACACTCGCAACCAGGAAGAAATAGCGCATTATGATTGGCTGAGAGGCCGGAAGCACTCGTCTTGGCAGGAAATTCAAAAGAGAAAAAAAACGGCGGACGCCACCGTAGCGTGATTTTGGAGTGGTTTTACAAACTCCCTGTAATGAATAAGAATGGGTAAGATGTAGAAATCAAGGTATCTAACGTGGGGCGCTCACGTGATACCGTTTAGATAGCTTAGGTATGTGAAATCAATCGAAAATGACAAGTTCATTCGCCTTTACGCATTGCCAAGTTACGCCAATAGTTAGTTAACTGCTGTGGCTGTTGTTGAGTGAACTTGATGATATCGATTCATTTCATGAACATATTTGAGCTATTTCAACTGTATTATCTGAATGCCCACATTATTTGGCTCGAAATTTCAGTTGTTATTGTGTGTTTATAAAACGTCTCTGAAATCACAAAGTGGTATAGAACTAGCGCGGAAGTCCAACATGTCGGATGTGGCCACTGCGCATGCGCAAAAATATATTGATTAACAGCCAATTTGTTTTGCCACTATTCAGTAAGCGTGCGTTTAACAGAGGAAATAACTGGAGACCGACTTTTAGAGTATCACTCTCAAGACACATTCTCTGGCATGCGTTAGGCCCGGCGTCCACCTACTACGATAGAATCGTAGACCTCCCGATATGGCACCGATACAAAATGTCAAAATCGGTGCCATATCGGGAAGGTGCAAAATCGTAGACATATGTCTAGACATGCCAATTCACCATGCATTGTATGGGGTTTTTATCGGTGTCTAATCGCAGAAACGTGGTCAACTGCCCCGATATTAGGTATCCTTCCGACGCGATTTTGATTTTGCATCGGGAGGTGCATCGTAGACCATATCGGTGCCATATCGTGGTAGGTGGACGCCGGGCCTTAGTCCTAAATATATGCTCGGAGATTGATGATATCACAAGTTAATTCGTTTGGATGTTGTTTGTGTTGCGGCAAAGTGATCGACTTGATTGAATTTGGGATTTTATGCCAAATTATGGTAGATATGGAACTCGGCATCAACATCTCGTTCCGTATTATCCATCAATTTTCATCTCGCTTTGTACCTTGTACAGCATAATCAGCACGTTCCATATAACTACTAGCTTTTCTTTCATTCATCAAAATCAAATACCCAAAATACCTTCATAAGAGTGATTCAGACAAGGTGTATGTAACTTACGTTATACGCAACCACTACTGATTTTCCAGGTCTAATTTTCCCGCCGAGTTTGTCGCTCGATTCGCAATCTCGATTCTTATTTACGCCGCTCGAACGCGAGTCTTACGGCGGAGAAAATTTCACAAAATACCTTTATAAGTTTTAGTTCTTAGGCTAATCCACTAACGTGTTATATTTAATTCATCCTAGTAAATTGCACCATTTATATACATACAAGGTTGGAATTTGTAAATGGGATTGGTTGAACCAAAATCTGCAGAGTTGACCTTGGAATAGATTTAAAGGGATAATAGATTGCAGGAATCTTTTGAATCACCTCACCTTTTAAAAACAAATAGAAAATAACGATTAGAAGTACATTGAGGCCTAAGGACTGAGATTGGAATAAAGGACACTTTTTGAACTCGTTGTTTGTGTTGCAGTGTAGAAGTGACTTCATATAAAGTTTCTAACATCAATCAAACAACTTGGCATTTGCTTAACAGAACCTCAGCTCAAACTACACGATCAAAGTTGAATTTCCTCTCCTATCCCAAATTCTCATTTCCGCTACATTTGGCCGTATGCCTATTGGTATAGATAAGAGTTACGCAGCAATGTTTATTGAGAGCCAACTTTTGTTTGCTGTCCCGACCCGGTGTCTTGTTACAATAGATAGGGTCGGTGATTAACCTGTCTCTCAGACTTGGTCTTTTGTGTAATCCCACCCCAAAGAGCTTTAGAAATCACTTCCAACCTTGCATTTTGGTTGCTAATTGGTCAATACTGGCTTATAATGATACATCAGTGTGTGGAGTTAAGTTCTGGCGCTATTTCTCGACCGTTCTGACACATAATTAGAGGCAAATGGTGTGTTCATCATTGATGAATGAGCGTGGACCTGTAATCAAATAACAATGAAAAGGTTTGGGTTATATTCAGGCCATGGGTCATTTTCTGTAATCCACTTGCACCCAGTCTGCTTGTCACATTTATAACATCCTTTCTAGGATCCAAATATATCCAGCACCAGTGGATCAATGAGGTATTTCGTTCTATAGTGATTGGTCATGATAAGTTGGGCACACCTCTTAGGCCCTGAGACACTGGCCCTCTGCTCCTTTTCCATTGTCACAGTGTTAGCACGAAGATCGTGAAGGGTTAGTTCTTTGCAACAAGCTCAATGTCTATGTAACCACCCTAACCTTTGGGCAGCGTATATGAGCGTGTAGCCTACGCTCAATCAACGACATAGTTCTAAAATTAATGCTGTTCCTAATTTAAATGTAGTCAATGTCCTCCTTATAAAGCAGCGGTATCTTCATCAAGAATTCAACCAGAACAGTCTATTACCCTGTTATGTTCTTCAGACTCAGAATAACCCACAAGCTCGTCTGTCAATGTCATCCTCTCATCTACCTGACTTTTATAGCTGGATGTTGTTACCTTTCCCTATTGGTACAGACTTGTGTCTTTAGTAACCAGAGAATTATAATTTCAGCACACATTGAAACCTCAGCAAATCAATTTCACGATTCTTACACTCTAGCCGACCTAACTGCAGTTCACTCACATTATCGTTCACTCCATCACGATAATTCCTCCCGTTCTCGGCAGATGTCTCTGATTGCGCGTGTGGTGCCGAGCCCTGATTGGTTCGTCGGCGTGGACAGCCTGGACCTCTGCCGTCGTTCCGCATGGGTAGAGAGGGATGAAGTGGAACTTTATCCGTACGATGCTGGTACCGACATGGGGTACACATTCACTGCCCCCAACTGGCCGGAAACCCCGCCCAAACCCATCGTGCAGATCACATCCCAGAAACCCAGCCACCCGGCCAACTCCTTCTACTACCCAGACTTGCCTGAGCTGCCGCCCCTGGCCAGGCTTGAGATCAGGAGGGTAAGTCAGGCTTTGGGTTGATTCTTTGGGAGGCGTTTTTTAAAGAAAGTGTAATTAGAAAATTGATCGTATCGCGTTCTTTGTTGCGCTCTCGTTTTCTAAAATGATCAGTCTAAATGGGAGACAGTTATACAAGATGATCACGAGTAGATCATGATAGGTACACATGCTCATGTTTACTATATATCCTGAACAAATCATGAAATTCGATAGATCATTTCTCCTCTAAATTAGCATTTCATTTTAATGCCGAGAAAAATTATAGGACTCTGGAGGCACCTACAGGACTCACCAGGAGAATGCCTGGAGGACTCTATAGGATCCGCCATGGCTATCTATGATGTATGCATGCAATTATGATTGGTCAATACTGGGTTAATCTATTCCTTAATCTAATTCTTAATCAATTCGTAATAACAATAAAACCCTGATATACGTGTTATGCTCGTTAGGTTGGATCCTATAGCGTCAAAGAGATACTGGAACAGGATGTGCAGAATGCCAGTGTACCGGAAGAGGAGGACAGCGGAGACGCTATCGACTCTGCGCAGACGCCAACTCCTCAGCCCACCCCCGCCCCCAGACGTCGCCCCGCAAAAACTCGTACCAGCAGCCGCCGGTGGTGGCGCCAGCGTCATCAGGCTAACCAAAACCGCTTGGGTAGGCGAAAACATATCATTATCTAGATCTTTATTTATTATCCACTGAACACTGGGTCTCCATACTAAGCTTAAGGCTATAGGGATTGTGCAATATACCGTGTGGAGATTACGGGTGTTTGAAATCTCTGCCCTACTCAGAGCGAAGATTGCAAAAAGTCCCTGAAGTTCGGCGGTCATTTCTTTGGTAATCTAGATTTGCAATGCAGAATGCTAAATACAATATATATATTGTTTTCCAATAAAGCGTTCGTAATCTCATCGGGCTAGACTATGTAATATCCTCCCATTCGCGTAGATATTATTGGCATCTTGGGCTCGGACATTACGACCGCTTGTATCTGAGACCAGCAATTTTTTTTATATGTGTAAGTCTACATCAACGGGCTGTATGCGGCGTTGGATGCGGAACTGTCAATTTAGGTACATAAATATGTGGTACAGGTATACATGTATATACATATACATGTACATACCTTAAGGGTTATCGTTTGAGAAAAAAAATAGGAGCATGTTCAACACAACCTAATATATCACCAAATACACCAAGCGTGTATAATATGCAAACTATCTTTAATAGAAATATATTGATATGAACATTGGCGATTTATCTGTCATATGAAGAATCAAGAAAACGTGGGTCTTCTTGGACTGCACCAGAGTCCTGGTGAAATGGTTGATATGATGCAATGTTAATCGTTTAAAATGAACTATAAATATAATCAAATCTCATCTAAGCCACTGGAAATGACGAGGAGGACGACGCACCAGAAAGCTCTGAAGAGGAAGCAGAGTGTATTATGTTTATCTTGAAATAAACTTCCGTTGTGTATAATTATTATCCGTTAGCATGCTTGCACGTATTGGCAAATTAGGATAGTTTGTTGTTCTACCCACAGGTAACATGTTTTAATCACCGAAATGACGTGATCATTGGTAACGTCTTATTAGATCATGATCTTTCAACAAGTATATGATTTCATATGCATGGGCCAATGTATGGGTTTATGTTTTATACATTAATTATTTCATTCTGATGTAGTAGTTGTACCGTATACTCTATTCCATCTCAGTTTATTCCTAGACACAGTATGAATTTTTCAATTGTGGCCTTGAGGTATACTGTACAGACATTTCATTCTACGAACCAAACTATCTAAGATACGAGATAAGAAAAATATTCCACTAAGATAAATGAAAATCAAACCACCTATCATGTAGAAATCAAATCTAATAAACGACACCACTAAAACAATTCAATGAGTATGAAGAGACTTGATATCTAAATTCTAATAATCAATAACTTTATCCAGCCAAATGAATCGTTACCGTAAACTAGAAAACATGTATACCATCGGAAAACTCTGCTTTAATAGTAGCTGGTGATAGTCTTCATATATAGTTGTTTACATGTGAGGATTGTACTTTTCGTTAACAGCTGGCATCAAAGACTGCGAAGTAGGCGAGTGGTCAGAGTGGGGCGCCTGCAGCAAGTCATGCGGATTTGGTAAGAGAATGCGCATGCGTCGGGTGACACAGAGGCCGACCGGAAATGGAAGTCCCTGCCCACCTCTGCTTGAAGACGAGTTGTGCGGCAGCATGCGTAACTGCAACTGGAACCACTTCTCGAGATTTGACAACCTCCGTAGACAGACCTAGGCGCATGCACAGGTGCCAAGTGACCTTCCGTCACTCACAAGTCACCTCACACGTCATATGAGGCATCCCATAATCCTCAGCCCAGTCCTTGTGTAGGAATGAAGAGGTAGAGTCATTACAAACGGGAGAAGAGGAGGAATAAGAAGGCTCTTTTCTGGTATTATCATCTGTTTGGTGGTCTTATCTAGAACGTTAGTAAAAGGGAGATTCTTTTCATGTAGATAACTGTTAAGATATAGTACACCTCCGAAGTAAAATCATTGGTTGTGCCTAGTAACAGACAGTCAACGTTTCATCATGACAGAAACTGGGTGTGAATGGATACCACTCAGATATGGTTCTATCATGACAAGCTCGCTGCAATTCGGTTCAACCTACCGAAGAATCACAAAGGAAATGGGGAAGGTTCAAAGAGAAGGAAAACATTAACCTGCCCAAACCTAAATTACCACCCGATCGCAGTTGATATTCAGCATGTTCAAGGAAGGAGACCAAAGCTTGAGAGCAAAATCAGGTCCTATATCCTTTCAACGTCTTGACTGGTGACCAAGGAGACTGCTGAGACTTGTAGTATCTACCCTTTAGTGCCTAGAACCTAAATGTTCGACCTTGAATCTATCTCAAATTGCTTGAAATTCTTCCCTGTATTATTCGTTCATCAACGGGAGACAGTCGTATGGGAAGAAACAACAGACTATATGTTAACTTGAAGAAAGTTCATTCCATGCCTATTTTGTCTTTCGCAGTACTAGTATTACCGGAATTATGAAGTTTTGACCTAAATGAAGGGTCCAGCTATGACTAGCCGAAATGCTGGGGTTCTACACTTGAATTATCTGCCTGCTATGCAGGTCTACCTTTCCATGTGTAATCTATGCTGTAGATTTATCTACTTATACCACGAACTAGTACTTGTAGGTCCCTGCAGTAATAATAAGCATATCCTGATGACCTAAAATATCAGTACCTATTATATTGCAGAATTCTGATTAAACGCACAGTGAAAAACGTGTCAGCTGTATGTAATGTGACAGGAAAATCAACTTGGTTTGATGTACATTTCGATAACGCTAAATCCCTATAGAAATTATCACACTGTATTGAAGTATTATAAGTTGGTGGGAATTGGGGATTTAGCATCGTGAATTTTTGTGATTATGATTTTGTTTGAAAATAAACCATTTGAAGAAATAACAGTTTACATTTGTTTTTATAAATTCAATTCTCTAAAACTAAATTTCCATGATACTAGTTTATGAACCGTTCAGTGAGAAACATACTTCATTAGTGAAAACCTTAAGCCTCTTAAGGGCATTCGTGAAATTTTACCCAGTAGGTATCCCTCGTGAACTAAAAGAGATGATTTAGGAATATTTTTACGCGTCTCCCTAAGAATAAGAAATTTATCTGCAAATAAAGAAATGGATAAGTTGTAATTATATCATCTCGTGACACATAACCTCCAGATGAGTATCTGGGTTATGGGAACCAAGCCAAAGGGTATGTTTGCCTAGATGAATAGACCTTAAAACATTCCCTCCCTAACACCACACCTCAATCTTAAGAATGTCAAAAATAATTAGTTTCAATGAAATACGTGATCCTCTACTACAACGTCGCCTATAGCTAGTTGAATGCTTGACTTTCCTACTCCAAATATATTACTCCACATTTAATTGAAATTGTTCATCGTATGAAGTTCTAGCTTCACAATTCTTTTTTTACTTTATACCAATTTCTTAGTCAGAGAAGGAAATGCAACCACTAGAAACAGCAATACCCTACATTTGGGCCACTCCGCTTAAAGAGACACCCCGCGTAAAGGCACAATTTGTTCGGAACGAAATATCCCATTCTATTAAGAGTTTATTTTAACCACGATTAAGTGGGCACCCCAGGTAAAGGGACAGTTATTTCGGTATAGAATGATTCTTAACCCCGGTTAAATGATAATAGTTATAACAGTTCTAGCACCGTGCCAAGATCAAATATAGACATTGATTCAATGTTCTCTATGTTTCGTACACGCTGCACCCCATAAGCCACCTGCTAACTGACATAGGATCCATACCTCCGAGGAAACAGCACAAACTAAAAAATAAACAAAAATAATCTCCTGCTGTCTCCTTCTTCTCGCACCCACCTACTGCCTCCTGCGTTCCCACTCTCGAAAGATATACAGCAAATAAACAAATACCAGAGTACTGGTGGCCCGCCCATATCATTGCTCATACACGTTTAAGTATTTCCGGTTTTCTGTCGAGATCAATTGACATTTTAGCATGTCAGTATGGTAAATGAGGTTACTTCTCTATTGAGGTGACTGCTATGTACAACGTCGAATATGATCTAATTGTGATTTGTATAGCCTATATTTGGATTTGGATTCACATTCCAAGGAGACAGAAAGGATCCGTGGAAATTCATAGAACAATTCTAGTAAATTATTTCTCATATCCATAGGTACCCGTATACAAACCAAATGGAATTCTATATCAAAGCGTCGTGAATTTACAGTGGCCAAGAAAGTTCGACAGATTTTACTCTATCTTTCATGATGTCCCTTCAGCCACACGGATGTTATACATTTATAATCAAACGAGTGAGTTTATTAACAAATAAACACATTCAAATCGGCATAGATTTGAAGAGCATATCGTATTTACTGGAAGTGATTGGTGAATTTCTTTCCCCCAATGCTACCTTGATAAGGTTACTTCCTGTCAAAGTTAGAACCACTGTTGACAGAACAGATAGCGCAATTGTTCCTCGCCCGTCCATTCAAAAATACCAGCATGGAATATAGTCATATTTTTTTCATCTCATTTCCTAATGAGGAACTCTTGTCTAATATCAGATAATCTTCCTACATCCGATATTCAAGTAGATCTTGTTCGTATTACGGATATCATTATATCAAAATGAAGCATCTTGCCTACCATTTCAATTTGTATTACTTTATATATCTGACGTCAATTGGGAAAGATATTTCATGGTCGTCTGTTATCCAACAGGATATACAAAATCTTTTTCTAGTATTTCAATTTCAATGTAACTTAATTGAAAAACTAATAGGACTGTCCTTTTTTTCTCCAAAATGCGACATAGGAGTTTGAAAGTTAGTACATCTCGAACTGAGTTTCTGAAAGAGAAAATATAAAAAGTTATGAAAGTAGAAATGACTGCGAAAGTAATTAAACATTTGAAATATCTGGTTCGGTCTCGAAAAGAACACTTAGTTTGGCATTATTTACTAAGAGGAAATTCAAAATATAAAAAACAAGCTGTTCAATTAGTGCTGCTACCCTTGCTATCAAGGTATCTAATGGGAACCCACACTCTGTCCCTACTTGGCTTAACATCTTTTTCTACGGATATATTTCTGTCTTACCTGACATCTGGCAGAGACATGGAACTGAAGAACAGCCAGATGGTGATGGTGAACTACATAGCGTGTAGGGACGAGGCAGTCGGGAGAGTAGTTTCCGGCACTAGAGATATTCATAGTTAGGATGGGGTAAATGTAAATTCACCTACTTTTTTCGCTATGTCATCACCTCTCTGTGGCGAAGTAGGTGTTATTATATTGTGAGTTTCATATCTGATAATGTGTGTATCGGGGACTGGGGGTAATAAACCTTTTTGAATTTTTTTATCTATCTATGTGTATGTGTATATATACGCCGGACGCCCAATACAGCCTCATATATAGATATGTATATATATACGCCATCGTAGATAGATATGTCCTCTACACTGTCTACGCCCACTATCGACATATGTATATGAAAGCATTAGTAGACACAACCTGTGCGAGTGTCTAAGACATGGCATTAATATCAACTAGGAGTAAATGCTATTTCCATTCACAGTGGAAGAGCATAGTATACCTAAATTATTTCATCAAATAAAGTAAGAGAATATCATTTGAGATTTTCATCAGTAAATATCAGAAATGTTTCAATAAACCTGGAGAATGGATTTGATAGTTGTTCTCAAGAACCATCAACAGGAATATCTATCATGGTATAGAAGTCTGGATGTGTGAACAGATGGAAAAACAATTACTTATTTAACCCTTTAACAGCAGGAAGATGCCCTGGCTACAGCAGGAAGGTGCTTCCAGGCATTGCCCTGGCTACAGCAAGAAGATGCCTCCAGGCACCTTAGAGACATCATTGACACTTGCATACAAAATTCAATAGATGAAAAGATGATTGTTTGATTTAAAAGGGACTTAAGATGTATCTATAAAGAAATGATTGACCTGTTCAATTATTATCTCCTATTCCACCTGATAATCATCTACCCAAAAGTGTCAAATAGTCAGTGGGTGGTGCTTGATGCCATGATCAGTAAAGATCATCAGGTGAAGATGTGGCAATAGTCATCTTGCCTCCCTGGCAGAAACCTGTCTTCATTGATAAGAAACAGGGAACTCTTCACTGCTGTTACACTTTACCACTTGTAGCATATACATGTAATAACTTTTCCTGATCTGGACATTCTCCTATTTGGCTGCCTTTTTAATTAGGTGTTCGACCATTTCAGTGATTTATGTATGCAGCCTTAACAGGATACTTTTCCTAACACCTTTCCAGCAAGGGCACAGTTGCCTGTAAAGTCTTGGAAAGTTGTCTCTAAAGTCATGGAATTAGCGTGTTCTGTCACACATCCTTGGACAGGCCCCTGTGATTTTTAGGCTGTGTCACACTTCTCAATCTACCCCCCTTCCTCCCCACCCCCCTAAGTGTGACATAATTAATGAACGGCCCCTAATCTGATGAATCAACTATTCTCCTAGTTCGGTACATCTTACTGAAAGATGACAGAGACACTGTGTAAGATCAACAGTATCCTTATCAAGTGTTACATAGGATGGTCTCCATGATTCATACATCACACCTAAGGCAGGTTATCATTAGGATTACGACTCTTTGTGACTGTCAGGCTAGTCCAAGCCTTCTTTTGAATCCTGGTAAATTCTGGCGAAAATGTTTTACAAATTCTTTCCTGAGTTATAGTGTGTGTAGTGTCAGGCCCGCGGGGTCCTTCACTTTTCACTGAAAGGTCTTTGAGTCTTTCTTTCTAAGAGAAAATTATTTCGTGGCGAAAATGCCTTAGAATTACAACACGGGCAGTATCTGGTGTCATCTGTACCGAATCTGAAGGTCACACTGTGAACGTATGTAATTGACATTGGTTACGTGATGTACACTGGTAAAATAAAATGACAGAAGCAAACTGGGTTGACAGAACAGGTTCCAATATCCACCACGAGATGGCAGAATGGGACTAGGAAAAGTCTCACAGATAGGGAAAATGATCACATGATCGACTGGACCAATCATGATCATGTTCTGTAGAGTTCTGATGAATAAAGTAACGTCCAGAGCCCAGGCAGCCTAATAGATCCAGCCACTTGCTCGTTAGTCGCGAAGCTGCCTTTTATTATATATATCTTTGCCAATATGTTACACAAATACAAACCTCTGCTAGGGTATTGGTATTAAATATATACCGGCACAGTATGGTGGTATAAAATGATGTACCACCCTACTTTTAATACAAATTCTGATTGGCTGAAAAAAAATTGCACTGACCTACTTACCTTGTTTCTTTTGATAAAAATATTCCACTCGCTCTGCGAGCTCATGGAATATTTTTTATCGAAAGATACGCGGTATGTGAGTATGTACCAGTAAGGTATATACATTTTATCTTAGTACTACACATGGGTTGACATATGATATTAACATCGTCTGCCAGCGTGATTTCCTGCCGCAGCTTGTAGGGTGTAGTGTATTGAAGGGTTTGTGATATGGGTGATTGTGTGAAATATGGGAACTAAGTCAGGATGATGGTGGATTGAAATGGCAGAATGTAATGTCTTCATGGTATCAAGGATATGGACAGGAAGAGAGAAATATGTCCGAAGGCACTTTTCCTAGAAATATCACATGGAGGTTATACATGAGTAGTTGTTAGAGTTGCTCACAGATGGCAGCATCTAACAGTAGATGTGTCATGTTGACCGTAACCCATGTACATGTGTTGGGACTAAGCATTAGTCATTAGATGGTATACAAGGATACTCTGTCCATCCTCTTCTTGGAAAGAAAGCAAATTAGACCCTATGTTTACAAACAATGTCTGAGTCAAATGTATGCAAGATTATACATAACTGAAAGGGCCAATTAACATTAATAAAACAGGTACCTATTGATACTAACTACTTAGATACATAATGACATGGTTTACAAGGATATTACAGTCCATTGTGTGCTTAGATTGAGCTACAAATGGCTGCTATGGCTAAATTATGGAAAATATCGTGATGTTTTCGAGGTAATGATAATAAAAAAAAATAATATTCCTGTGAGGGAATCATTACTTTACCTCAACCGCGCCCTCTTGACGTATAAAACTTGGTATAACGACCACCAGTTTGGCAAAGTAATAATCCACCCACAGGAATACAGTTCTGTTAAATTATGACATGGTTCCAATTAGAAGTCCATTCTTTTTTTTCTAAAATAGCCATGATACACAACGTTGATTCAGCCCCGAGTTATATCACTTGCCATCGAATGATTATTCTGAATAAGCATGCCACGGGCGAAAGTCATGGTTATGTAGCTATAAGACTTCAGAGCACACCAACAGTTAAGCCACCTAGTGGTAAACGCAGGTACTAAGCCATGGGCCTGCATTTGGCATAGGTCGCCTAGAACCGCATCCACCTTCAAATGCTGAGCCTGAGCTCCATGGCCCTGGCGACAACGGGACGAATTACATTTGGCAGTCTACACTGGCCACAAGAGCAAACACTACGTTACCTCTAATCTTTGCTCATCTTGGTCAGTTGCAGTTTTGCACTGGCCCGTGAGTTTAAACTTTCGATCTTGTCTACAAATATACCCTTAGGTCCTGTTTTATTTCGTAATAATTATTGGGACGATTATAGGTTATATGTATCCCCTACTCGTATTAAAATTTCATGGCTAAATTCCTACGGGAAGTGAGTGAAATTCCGCGTGTCATCGATTGCAGTCTTGTGATCTGTCTGTATGACAGGTCCAGAACGAGTTCTACGACATCCGCCCCAGCTTCTGGGCATGACTGTCTGGTGCCGCCTACCTTAGGTTCACTAGTGCAATAGTGTATGCTCACAGGTCCGAGGGGGTGTGGTCAGTGGCATGCCTCGATTACTTTGTGCAGGAGGAGGGCAATGACCTTGCGTACCAGCAGTTCCACCACCTGACCTCAGACCTTGGGGTCCAGCTAGCTCCAGACAAGTGCCAGTCCCCTCCACAAAAATGGAGTGCCTGGTGTACAGTGGCAATGACGGTCACATGTTTGAAAATGAAGAAGCTCTCTGGAGTTCTGGCCTCGTGGCTCTCAGGGGATACCAGCACAAAGACGTAGCTCTGTTCCATCATCGGCCAATGGATACACATAGCAAAGTACACACCTCACGCACGGCGTACATCTCCATCATGTAAGTCATGCTGGACTCAGGCCACGCCCAACTCACCCCTGAGGCCTGCCGTTATCTCCATTGGTTCCACCAATACGCCCACACATCAAACGGTCTATCCTTTTATCTCACCCCTGGAATAAATGTCCATAGGCTTAACATTGGGAACTCGTTCTCCATGCCCATACAAGTATTGCGGTCCGTTCTCCATGGTCTATATACTGTGTGTTATCCATTCTTTCAGTGTGTACAGGGGTGAGATAAATACAGAAAGCAACTCGTTTTGGTCAAAGAAGTCATTCTCCTACTCGTTTGAATGCGGAGTGATATTCACTCGGCTGTCGCCTCGCTCATATCACACCGCATCAAACTCGTGAAGAACGACGACTTTGACCCAAACTTGTTGGTTTCTTCTTTAATATGCCACTACCCTCGCAACCTCCACGGCTGTGGTCAAGCCGTCTGGCCACTTCTCTATCGCCCCGTTAGACCTTTTTTTTTTTTTGATAAATTTCTTTATTGAGTCAAGAATCAGTACACGTAACTTTTACAATGTTTTCCTTGCAAATGTATCAGCTCAATAAAGAGGCAGAAGGCCTCAGCCTTATCATAAGGCTGGTATTCTTGGCCAAGCCATAAATATACGGTTATTAGCTCATTTATAACATGGTATAATAGTTAACGGGAAAAAGAACAAATAAAAAATAAAAGGACAAGGAAATTAAAGATCAGTCAGGAGTAGTCAAATGAAACAATGATTTAGTAGTACAAATTTAGTATCACCAATAACAATTAGTCTAGCCAAATTTTGGCCTTCATATTGGCTCTGGTCAACGCTTTAAACAGAGTCAACGACTCAGTGTTACGTACAATAGGGGCAGATTATTCCAAGCCACACCACCATGAAAAGTTACCGATCTTGTATAAGCCATGCCATTTGGGCGATCAACATGAACAACAGGTGCATCTGCAAGTTTTGTATTTTTTGAAGGCTTAACAGTATTATTACTCAACCTCGACCTTTTATACATGTAATTTAACAGGTGTGCTTCCCTTCGATCCTTAAGCAATGGGATCTCTGCTAGTCGATGTAAATTTTTAATGGAGACATAAGGATTGGCCTTGAGGCAAATACGTAGAGCACAATTTTGTAGTTTCTGGAGTTGATCAATAAATTTAGCAGGAGCACTTTCATAAATCACATCACCATAATCAAAGTAAGGCAGTATAGCAGTGGTATAAACAGACAGAGCAGCTTTCTTAGATAGAAAATATCGCATCTTAGACAACTGGTATAATCTAAAAGATACATTTTTACGGAGAGCAGCAAATTGGTGTCTCAAGTCTAGGGCTCTATCAAGAGTGAAACCCAAGTACTTATAAGAATGAACCTGTGATACCTCTTTTCCATTAATAAAAAGTTTATCTGCTTCGTTCATTTGAGCCTTTTTCCTTGCTCTGGAACACATATGTTTCGTTTTGGCGATATTGATGCTGAGTTTATTTTGGGTACACCATGTCTGGAGCAGATCCAAATCATTTTGGATCTCTTTATACAACAACTGTTCATCATTACCATGCCTGAAGAGGACCACCCTGTTGTTTTTCATGACCTCCAATAAATCATTCACATACAAGAGGAACAATAAAGGCCCAAGTATTGATCCTTGCGGTACACCATGTTTGATAATATTGACCGAAGAAAAGAGATTGTTAACTTTTACCCTTTGTTTTCTTGAACTTAGGTAATTTTCAAACCAGTGGTAACACGTTCCCACAATGCCATAGCATGATAATTTTTCCAAAAGGATACTATGATTCACAGTGTCAAAGGCCTTACGTAGGTCGATAAAAACAGCTAGCGTTGACATACCTATATTTTTATGAGTTAGGACACTATCTGTAAGTTTTGATATCGCATCTATAGTAGATTTCTTTCTCCTAAAGCCAAATTGGCTATCCGTAAGGATATTATTGATGTTGACATGATTGATCAAGTGTTTGTATACAATTTTCTCCATCAATTTATGTGGAATTGGTAGAAGTGAGATAGGTCTCAAATTATTAGCCTGGTATGGGTCACCACCCTTTGGTATTGGAACCACCGTAGCTGACTTCCAGCTTTCAGGTATATCAGCAGTAGCAAAGATACAGTTATAAAGTTCCTCATAAATGTGGGGGATGGCCTTAATTGAGTCAATAAAAACCCTAGACGAGATATGCGGCAACATAGATTGCTTGTGCGGGCTAATCTGTTTTACCAAGAAGTAACGATGGAGTCAAGATCAGAGTCAACGTTGTCACCATCGGTTTCCAAGGAATATACATTTCAGCTGCCAACTTAGATCCTATACTTGAAAAATATTCATTAATGTAATCCGGAACTTTCGAATCATTAATTTGCTGGTTTTCATTATCCTTGAGTCTTATAAACTCACTATTTTGTTTATCTTCGGTACCAGGTAAGATCGATCTGATTTTATACCAGAATTTCTTACTATCATTTTTGTGTTCCTCCAACTCAGATAAAGTATAGTTTTGTCTGGCAAGTCTAATCATTTTGGTGGAATTATTGCGGGCCTTTTTTGCACGTAGCCAGTCTTCAGGTTTTCCTGTCAACTTGGCTTTAGCCAAGAGCCGATTTTTGTCTTCAATATTTTCCAAAATATGAGCCGTGATCCAAGGCGCTTTAGTCTTTTAGAAAATTATAGAAATTTCTTGCCAAATTTTAATTTAGTCTGCAATGTTATCTTATTGTAAAACTAGTTCAGTAATGAAAATGAATTGGATTTTTGTAAAATGTAGACAGTTATCTAATAAAAACAGAATTCTTTAAAGAAATTTTTTTTTTTTACATGTTTTTGGGTCATAACAGACCAGATTTTGCTAACAGATAGGTAAAAGTATATATGCCAAGAAAGGTCTCTTCATGACACATGCAATGATCATAATAATTCATAAATATATTCATTACCCTTAGAGTTATAGCACTGGACATCTCAAAAATCGAATTGTCGCCAAATTCTGAATATCCATCATATATGGGAGAAATAAAACCCCAAAGGGTAGGATTTATTTTGAGTATAAAAGGACAAGACATCTCCAGATTTGGACACTAGAGGGACCACCAAAGGACCAACTCCCAGGATCACCACAAGTGGGGGCGACTCACGATCACGTCACGCCTCATCAACTTGGGAAGCCGAGGCATCGAGGATCGGTCTCTCTCTCTCTAGCCACTCACCGGTGCGGACGTCTCACTAGGAATTTTCTTTTACTGGAGGATTATTCACAGAATAAAATGATTAAGCCAAACCTGTCATTTGTACTTCTATCCATTATCTATATCTTATTACCACTAACTTCATATTATTAACAACTACGTATCTTTCCAGTTTATATATATATATATATAAATATATATATATATATATACATTTATCTATTGACTTTCAGCATATAAGTACTTATTATCAATAATGTCAATAGTTCAGTAAACTTCCACTATTTCCAAACCCCACTCCGCTTTAATCATAATACCTCCCTACATCGGCCACAATGAGTTTGGCAATTATTAACGATCATATTGTCACCTGAGTTTGGAATAGGAGTGATCTTATTTACTTTCCAAGAGAATGGAACATTTCCGGTTTTTAACAAGTAGTTGCGTAGGTGTTCAGTTCAAATTATAGTCATATGTTCTTCATTACTCGCGAAGAAAGCTTTGATAAACGCTTTGACCTCTAATGATCTCTTTATCTGTTTCCAGTATCATCAGAGTCTCTGGTTATTCATCGGATTTTGTTAGATAATGAAGATGTTGTTGTATCAGCTCCTGGTCATGATTATCATATAATTCCTCACCTATTTTGGCAAACAAGGAATTCAGATAATCTGCATCTTGGGGAACATTGTAAATCAAATTACAGTGGGTCTCCAAATCTTTACCGTGCAACAATTCTAGCGCCAGAACGCTGGTTTACATTTTGTATTTTCTACTATGGTTAAACAATGGTTAGATATATTTTTTCATACAGCGTTTCTTAAATTCTCGTATGAGTCTAGTTGAAAAGGTGATTGGGTAAAGGGATATGTGTATGAAAAGATGTATTTACGGAATTGTGTATGGCTGAAAAGGAGTATGGATAAGAGGGTATGTGAACACTGTCGACGACGTCTTATCTGTTGTACTTTATAGCACTTTTGGGCCGTTTAAATTCCAGGTTGGTCGACAGAATGAACAGATAGGGTATGAAGAAGGCCATACTAAAAGTCACCTCAGAACTAGCTGAACAAATATGCTGCAAGGCCGTCGTCTACGTCAATGTCATTACAGTGTAAATGAACGGCAATCATTCTCTTTATCGAAAGTAGACGTTCAAATGACGTGCATTTCGATATCAAATGTCGTGCATTTTGATATGTAATAGGAAATTGATGATAATGTGAATGCAAAGTGGTTCTGATGTCACTTATTATTTATGGATGTTATCCTGCTGTTGAATGCTCCTAGACATGATGTATGAAGTTTTCGCCCTTCGGCTGAAGTGAATGACTGTCAGCATGTAAGTCAACTGGACACGTGTACCATTTGTCTTTTGCTGTCAACATATCATATCTTTTATGTTATCTCACCCCGGTATGTTTCTCAATCAGCTTAACGCTAGGAACTCATACTCCACGGTCGTGAAGTTAGTGTACTCAATACTCAACGGCTAATTCGAGGAGCTATTTCATCAACGGTTGTATAGAACGTCCTGACCATGCTGTACAAAGAACAAAACAAGATGAAAATTGACGATAAATACAAAACGAGATGTTTATGTTGAATTCCGTATTTATCACCAATTTTTATCGATTTATTACATATCCAAAAATGATTAAATTTACCCGAAACCTACCATAATATTCCTAATTCAGGCGATCTATCGATAATGATATTGTCAATTCACTGTGATACTGGTATTTTAATGTTTTTAAATACACATAGAAACATTTGGCCAATGTGTTCAGAATATATGGCAACATCCGGTCAAGATGTGCAGTACTGAAATCAACATTTGGCAACATGTGCAGTACACATAGCAACGTGTGGTAATACTTTCATGTTATGTGGCGAAACGGTGTATATTCAGAATATATAGGTCATGGGTATATAACAAATCATGTGTGATAAAATCTGCAACGCACTCGATGAAAATAAATTGGTGCGCACTCTTCCTCGTTGGACTGCTACATAATTCACTGAGCTTCCCTTTTTGAAATATTCCACAGTCAAATTCGGTTGAATATCAATCAAGTTATTTTTTCTTCTAATTCTCTTTTTTTGTGTGTCAGTCTATCACCAACATGATTGACATTGTCAGTTGCGGCCTGAGATATAAGCTGGTTAAGATATATATGGGTTGTTGACTGGGCTGCTACGCGACTAGCGATATATAGTTACTATCGTGGGTGCCTGTATGTTTCACATATAGATGAATTGGAACGGAACAATATCCCCGGCAAAACGGAAAACTCGCTCTGATGAGTTATTAAGATGAAAACTTTATGGTTCAAAAAGTAATAACGTAATAACTTGTTGATAAATTCTGGTAGAGGCATTATATGCTTGGTGAATGAGATATTATAGAATGAGATTTATCTAAATTCCGATAGTGAATTATAGAAGGTGAGAAAATAGTGTGGTGGAGACAGTGTAGAGCACATAATGCAAAATTACATAATTATGATACGAGGCGGACGGGAATTGAAAATTGTTATTAGTTGACTTTTTAAGTTAGTATCTTGAGTTAATGAGGTTACGCGAGTGGTGAGTTGAAGGGTTTGTCTAGGATATAACATATATTTTATATACATGTATATGAAATCCCGAGGGATTAAAAATGTTGTAAAAGATAGTCTTTGAAGAAGTTGAAAATTGAAATTCACAAAGGGGAATGAAGCCTGATGAGGTATGAACAATGAAAAGTTAACTGTATCTTGAGTTGAGGTTGTGGGTGGGAGGGCTTGAACAGTTTGAACAGCGGCGTGCGGCTGTTAGTACCCTCAATAGCCAGTAGTCGCGTGGTGGTTCATGTGGTTCCAGTGGTTGCCGCGAGGGTTCGTAGTAGCACTCCTTCCTCCCAATTAACACGACTTTTCAATTCACCTCAATGCTACATAATCATCCCTTGGGTGAATGAGAAACCATTCTGGTCGTTCCGCTGTCAACCAAAGAAAGGGTTGACTATGGTATCAAGTAACGGGAGATATAATGATAGATTAACTAATGGGATTGTCCCTGTACCATGATGGTGATTGGGCTTGACCACTGGACTGAGAGCGTTCTCCATAGGCAGGAGAGTGGTGTTGTGGGGCCTATGGAGGGAGTGTTGATCAGGGTGAAGAGGTTTGTTTCCATGGGGATAGTGAGGAGGTGCAAGGTGCAGCATCAGGTGCGGAAAATTAGCTTAAGCTGGACGGTGGGGGACTACTTGTAGAGCGTCTCGAATGATTTGAGGCTGGGTATGACTACGAGGATGAGCCGCATAAAGGAGGAGGAGGTCTGGTTGTGAAGTGAGCAGATTGAGGTTGAGCCGTTTGGGTCTCAAGTTGCTCGGCTTCGTCATCGAGCTTGGACATTTTGTCAGTCCAAGTGTCAAGATCTAGAGAGGAGGAGGAGGTGGGCATCGATAGTACGGGGATAACGATATTTTGTATATACCTTTAAAGTTGTATGTAGCCATGCAATGTTTAGAGAATCATAGAATGAGGTAATATCAAAATGCTGCCTGAGAGCGTGTTTTTGTGACTCTACAACACGCTCTACCCTCCACGATGCACTCTGGCTCTATACAACATTGACCTTCTAATACGATATGGACAATCTGATGCGGGAGGTATATTTTCCTACCGTAGTTGGTGGCTTATCCCGTCCTCCCACCAGCGTCAGCTAACACTATCTATTATCGCCTTACTAGCCCTATTCCCACTTATTCCACAGAGCGGACAGGACTTTGTACTTTTTAGGGACCCCCCTAGGAATACCTACTCTGGTCCCCTTCACCCTCTCATCTGCCGCATTCCTTATGATTAAACGAGGTCGTTCTTTTTGCTATAATAATATACGGAGTCTTCCAGCAAATTTTGATCAAGTGAAACTATGCTTAACTCAATATGATGTCCTTGGACTGAGCGAATCTTGGTTGAAAGAAAAATGTACAGACAGAATGATGGGTATACCCGATTTTACTTTATATCAACAGGATAAGACTGATAGGGTGAGGGGTGGTGCATGTTGTTACATCGGCAACAAGTTTGCACCATATACACACAAGGTTGATGAAATTTCCTTCACTACAGACGATCTAGAAGCGCTCAACCTGTCACTAAATAAGCTTCAATAAATAAAGTTCAAGCATTTTGCCTTTATCATTGTATATCGTCCTCTTGACGAGCCAATCAAAACACTAATCTCAGAAATTGGTAAAATAATTGAGTCTGATTCAGTTTGTTCCACAGAAATATGGTTAGCGGGTGACCTGAACGGCAACTTACTGGAGATGAACAGTCATTGTGTCAGGGACCTACTTTGTTTTGCAAAAGACCATCTCCTCCGGCATCTCATTAGTGGTATTACCCATCCCAACGACAATAACAATGGAGGGTCCCTAATTGACTAAATCTTCACGAATTGTCGATACTTAGAGGACTACGGCATCGGAAATAACAAAATAAGTGACCACTTACCCATCTATGCTATACGTAAGAAGGTAAGAGCAAGAGTCGTTCAATAGTTTCTTATCCAATGGAGATTGGGCGTCTTTCTAGCAAAGCGTATGTAGATTACATGTGGAGCTTTATATCAAATAAGATTACTGAATACCTGCACATTTCATGCCCCTTAAGAAATATGAAATTTAAAACAAACGGGATCCCTGTGTAAACAATAAGACTTATAGTGATATAGATGAACGAAACCAACTCATAAAACAATTTAGGCAAACAAATAACAGAGACCTTATAAAGCAGGAAAAAACATTGAACAATAAAATCAGATTCGACTTAAGGAAATCCAAAGATGAATTCCTATTGGACCAAATGAAAGTGTCAAAAGAAAAGAACCAGGAATTCTGGAAACATATTGATGGTTTTCTAAACGGTAGGCGCCAGGCCACTAAATGCTGTTTGCTGACCGAGGATACCGATCGAATCGTGGAAGATCTAGAACCTGCTGATTATATCAATGACTATTTTTCAATTATAGGTAGTATGCTGTTTAACAAATTATCAAGAGATAGATATGATAAACACTTAGAGGACTTGATAAGCAAGTACGAGTCAGCGACTGTTGACTCAATAAAGCTAGATAAAGTCGGGGTGATAAAGCTAATACAACAGATAAGCTGTCAAAAAAAACTCAGGTATAAAAGATGCGTCAGGCAGAGTCATAAAAGATGCCATGTTAATTCTAACCGATGAGTTTATACATTTGTTTGAGGTTTCTTTAAATAGTTCTAAGGTCCCACGTGACTGGAAAGTAGGTACTGTTGTGCCAATCCCCAAAGGGGTGACAGTCGTAGGATGGGGAACTGGCGTCCCATTACGTTACTACTCTCCCCCTTGAAAGTTCTAGAAAAATTGGTATATGACATCTTTCATGACAAACTGGATGAAAATAGTGTACTGGCCAACAAGCAGTTTGGTTTCCGCAATGGCCTTGGTACGTCTGATGCAGTCCTGGCACTGACAAAGGATCTACATCAGAACCAGAATGACAGGTTAGTAACTGTTATATGCTTCTTTGATCTAAAAAAGGCCTTTGATGCTGTGCCGCGCACAAAATGATTAGAAAATTGAGAGCTTAAAATATGTTTTCCAAAAACACGCTCGGCTGGATTCGAAACTACTTAGAAGATAGGACTCATTGAAAAATGGTATAGAATGAAAACTGAGGTCGGTTGAGTATGGGAGTAAGTTGATGATTGGGTGGTTTACTCCGAACACAAGAATGGCAATGTGGCCAGGCATCGGTTACAGCAGGCAGTGAATGCAGTTGTTAACTGGTGTGAAACGAATGGCATGACACTAAACACATCGAAGACACGAATCTGTTGGTGTGCCTCGTCACGACGATATAAATACTTACCGAACTGTACTTGGACTGCTGTGGTACACGTCTGGCCGAGGTGCAACACTACAGATACCCGGGAGTGGTACTGGATGGTCAATTACGTTGGAACAAATATGTCAATGAACTGGCCAAAAGTTGAAATGCATGAATATTCAAGTTAATAAAGATAAGATGTTCTATATCACAAGAGGTTGCTCTACAGATTTATAAGGTAGTAATTAGACCTGTACTTGAGTACTGCAGTTTTCTCATGGTCGGAGCAAGTCTGAAAGACGCTGAAACCCTTCAGAAGCTACAGAATAGGGTCTTGCGGGTAGTGCAGTGGAGGAAGACTTACAGGCAATGAACTGAAACCTTGCATTCCAGACTAAAGGATGACTATTAGACACGAAAAAAAAGTTTCTGTTGACACTTGTACACAAAATGTCTAAAAACTCAGACCTGACTGAAAATAGTAGGAGATTTACAAGAACACTGCACGAAAACCACTATTTTACATATATATATATACGCCATTGCGATAACGCACATATCGGCTGTATCGTGGCCTGTTTATATTTGTATACACCTCTTATACGCGTCTACGTTTCGGTCGTCTACGAGACAGTTTCCATATGTAGACGCGCGCGACTTGGCTGTCTTTCACGCCTGGCGTATTTAAGATAAAATATACTCTGCGCAATATATATATACGCCAGGCGTATATATGATACCCAAAAAAAAAAAAAATTGCGACCCTCAGCATGCCCCGTCCTGTGGGTGTTGGTAGAGCATACATCAACACTGACCCGTCACCCGCCTGCCCCCAACCCGACCCCCTAACGCCCCCCCCCCTCCCCCACCACCCCACGCCACCCCCAGCCAGCCTCAGTGAGAAGTCCCCCGCTGCCCGCCGTCAGCTGCGCTTGTACAGGTTGACTCAGTGGGAAACCCTCAGCGGCCGCTCGGCGTGTGTAAGATGTTTTCAGTCCTGAGCGGGTGGCTGAGCGGGTGGCTGTGAGGGTGGCGGCCGCGTTCACAAGGCAGAGTCGGAGTCAGGGTCGGGAGTCGGACTTCAGGTGCACAGAGACATGGGGGGGAGGCGATTATATAGTAAGCTTGACTGTCCACACATTGAAATGGTGTTTGAAAGTAAGATCTATTAGAAAAACAATTAAAAAAACAACATAATGCAACATAATTAAGTTTTTATAAAATAGATTGGTAATATAAGATTGTATTTTTCATATAATACAGACTTGGATAGTTAATGGAAAATTAAATATGCTACCAGTAGTGTCCCCAAGTTGCAAAGATCGGAACTATTGGATGGTGGCATCTATAAACAGAATCAGGCATATACATGACGTATATAAGACCATACCATGGACACGTATATACGCCACTAGATAAGGCGTCTACAAGACGTTTAATAGGTCGAACTTCTAGACGCAAAATCCTACTGTTAGACGCGTTTCGTATACATATGTAAAATAGTGGTTTTTCGTGCAGTGGAAGCCATGGAAAAATAAAAATGAGTGTACCTAGAGCCAAGGTTAGCCTGTTTCAAAAATCACTAGTGTATAGAGGGGTGTCTCTGTGGAATGAGCTAGAAGCAGCTGTGTAGAATATTCTAGATGACAAGAGCTTTGAGGTAGAAATAAAAAGAGATTGTCGGTGTATGACTGGTTTTGAACTACCGAGTGTAGGCGGTAATTATCTTCAGTTACTAGGTTGTGATTTTTCATCATCTCCATCATCATCAAATGCTTTGCCAGGGTTATGATTTTTGTTAGTTCATTAAGATCAACTCCTTGTACAGCTGCAACAGTGGCAAGCCTGCTCAATACAGAACTGTTCTTTATGAAAATTGAAATTTTAAAAAATCCCCATTAATCTACATTTCTATCGCAGTTGGTCGACGTCCAGCTTTACTGTCCTCCCTGTGTCCTAAACCCACAGCAATGGGTTTTCTGTCCCCATATGCACAATTCTCCCAGATTGCGATTGTGAGGCCTCACCGTTTTGGTGGGGCCCCTCACTGCTGACGACTGGTGGACAGTCCCCACACCAATCTCACCTCACACCTCACCTGGCGCGCCTGAGTCTCACCTGGGCCCCACTTCTTCACCAACCTTCAACCTACACACATCGTTTCATTTATTCTCTCACAAATTTTTGGCACTTCATCGAAGTTACAGCACCTCATATCGCGATACCAATACAACACCAAGTACGCAAAAGGTGCCTCATCATGGCACCTAAGACGAGGAAGAAAACGAGAGACGAGGAAGTGGTGAAGAAAACCCCGGTAAGAGAAAGAGCACACGAGGCCGCCAGCGCGTCCGAGTCGGAATCCGACCTGGAGGTCAGCTTCAACAGCAACAGGTCTGATTACGATACAGTTGACGAGACCAGTATCTGTAGCGAGGGCTCCAACGCACGTGTAGATCGCCTGGAGGCCGAGGTCCGAGGGCTCGATAAAAAAATGGACATTTTAATCAAAGCCTCCATGGAGCGCCGGCACTCCCCACCGCGTCGCAGACGCCATGACACCCGCACGGAGCACCCCCCTCCAACTCGGCACCGCAGACAACCCCAGCCGGACCGGTACTACAGGGACGAACCGTGCATGCCCCCACCACGGGAACTAAAACGCCAGCAGGACTACGACGGGTACCTGGAAGATGAATACGCAAGAGAATACATGCGTCCCCTCCGGTCCGAAGGTAAGGTGCCACTATCATCAGACATTTTTATTGACCGATACATTCCAAAGCCATTTATGTACCTCGACCGGGAAGGAGTGGACAGCCTGAAGCAGAAACTGGAGGCGCGAAAGGATATCTCCATGCTGGAATACATCCGCGCATTAGTCTGCCTCATACGGGACGAGCGCCGGAGCGACCCCCACAACAACGGGCACTTACTGGAACACATTCAGGGAATCATAGACGATGCTATAGTACGACCGTGGCCCTCGGTCCGGAGATTTTCCCAATATATTTTCGACCAGATCGAGAAGGGAAAAATCTCTTGGTCGGACTGGCATATTATACAAAACGAGAGAGTGCGCCTGTGTTTAATGGATCGCACCCCTACCACTCAACATACCTACAAGGGAACAAGTGGGCCCTCAAGCCGAAGCGCGACAAACAACGGAGCTTCAAGGACCGGGGGCCGGCATCGGGAGGTAGCCTGCCGCGAGTTTAACTCCACTAGAGGCTGCTCACACAGATCTGACCACGATGAAGGAGATATTACGTATGTACATGCCTGCTCCTACTGCTATGGTCGGACCGGGAATATGTACAGCGGGCATAATATGTCTCAGTGCGAAAGGCTAGACCGTGACCGCAAACACGGAGACGGGCAAGCACGCACGGCCTCAAAAAACGGGCTGTAGGCGTTCCCGGCAGTGTGTTGCCAGGGACGCCTCACACAACGGCCCGCCAAGTCAGCGAGACATCGGGTTGGAGAGCGGAGGACGTTACCCAAGCACGCGGACAGTGCTCGCCAGCGCCACAAGAACAGGCCCCTAGACATCGGCATGGAGAGCGAAGCAAAGATGGCGGCCACCGGATCCGGCACCAGCGCTTACATCACGGAGGGAGTCGCCGGGAACGTGCTTCAGCAAAAACAAGATGGCGGCACTTCCGGTCCTCTCAACTCGGTGACGGAGAGACATACATTTTCGCCTCGTACGAAGTATGTGGTCCCTGCAAGACGACAAAACGCAGAGAGTAACGACATACAACGAAGACACGTCGAGGAAAATACAAGCGAGGACCGCAATTGGAGGAAAACTCCCGCAAACCACGAAACTCCGACCGTGTACGACACCGGCCCAGCCAGGGAAGGGGGCGTGCACTCACCAGCAGTCACGCTCACACAGGTAACCACCCCGACTTTGCTGCAATTCGTAATATTTGTGAAAATAATATTGTAAACCATGACATTGACCTGTCTCCTAATGTGTTCAAAGCCCATAGGAAATCATTCTGGCCAAACATGGCATGTAACACTTCATCGGGTGACTCGGTCGAGCTGGCTCGCATCTACGATGTAGTACGCGCCACTGGTCTACCCAATAGCATGGAGGCGAGGCTCGCACTCCTGACCGGCCTTAATCTCGAGGCCTGGTATGATGTATTATGTGTACAAGGGGTGGACCCAGGCCTTTACGACCTCATTGCATATGGTTTCCCTCTCGGTTATACCGGACCGGTCAGCAATAGTATAGGAACCCCTAACCATAGCAGTGCTACAGACTACCCAGACGCCATCAGTGGTTTTATAGACAAAGAACTTGACCTGGGGGGTCTGGTAGGCCCATTTGACTCACCACCATTTACACCATGGTGTCATGTGGCACCTCTGATGTCACGACCCAAACGAGACTCGTGCGATCGCAGGGTCATCTCGGATCTAACTTTCCCACTTGATAAATCCGTCAATGCCTATGCAGTCAAAAACTCCCTTTTTGGCACCATACAGGAGCACGGGCTCCCTTCAATAGACTCCATAGTCGACGATTTGGTCGGGATGGGGGATGATGTTCACTTATTTTCGACCGATGTAAGTCGAGCATATAAAAGTTTTAAATCCGACCCCCTCGACTGGCCCCTCCAATGTCTCGAGTGGGGGGGTAAATATTTCTTGGAAGCTAGTATGGTTTTCGGCGCCCGATGCTCGAGCTGCCACATGCAGCGGGTCGCCGATGCCATTGTGTCGACACTACGCCGAAAAGGCATCAAGGTCTGGATGTATCTGGATGATATAGTTGTACTTTCTCCCTCCAGAGAACGCTCCATCGAGGATGCGGCAGAAGTCACACGCCTACTGGAATACCTAGGCCTACCTGAGGCTCTCAACAAGCGGCAAGGCCCAGCACGCAGCCTCACATGGTTGGGCATCAACATCAATGCCGAGACGAGGACGCTATCCATCCCACCGGAAAAATTGGAGGACATCGGGAGCTCGGTCGGGGCAGTCATGAGGCGCCGATCGATACCAAGAAAACAGATGGAGTCGTTGGTGGGTAAGCTTGTACACGTCTCGAAATGCATTCGCCCCACTCGTCTATTTATTTCAAGGCTACTCGAGACACTTCGCGGTCCGAGAGTACGATACATCAATATTAACGCGGAGGTCAGGGCAGACTTACGCTGGTTTGATGAGTTCTCCAATGCCTGGAACGGGATGGCGCTCATACCAGCCTCCACACCCACGCACTACATCGGAGTAGACGCCTGTCTCAGCGGCATCGGCGGCAACGACGAGCGTTGGGCATACGCCGGTCAGGTTGCCCCGGTGTCAGACGGAGCGGCAAATATTACTGAACTAGAGGCCGCCAATATCGTCATCGCTCTCCAGACTCTGATCAGCGAATCTGACCGGGGGGGACATATACGCATCTACTGCGATAACCTCCCGGCCGTTCACGTCCTCCAGAACGGTCGAGGTCACAATAAGGTCTTATTGGATTGTGCACGTGCCGCCTGGATGGTACAGGCCCTGTTTCAATGTGACATTTCTTACGTACATGTGCCTGGTGTAGAAAATATCATCCCAGATAATTTGAGCCGTGCCCACCTTAACAATAAACATTTCAATGATGCCTGCAATGATGTTCGTAACAACGGTCTTACTCTCATTGATCCATGCACATCATTTCTCAGCTCTGTACGTCCACTTCTTCTATCCAGATCGGGCGTTCCAATCTCTCCAGGAGAAGGCGGCAGCGCGGCAACAGGCCTCACGCGCCCCTGGGACGATGCGGGCGCATCGCTCGTCAGTACAAACCTACATCGCATTCTGCCGCCGGGTGGGCGACCGCCACCTGCGTCCTCGCCCCCAGACGATATCGGCCTTCGCAGAGTATCTGGCGACAGACGAGGTATCACCGGCCACGGTAAAGAACCACATCGCGAGAGTACGGCAACATCTGCATCGCGTGGGCGTGGCACTCACACCGGCCGCCACCGCTCGCCTCAACATGACACTCGAGGGCATCAAGAGAACCACCACATACAGGCCTCGAGAGCGTCTGGCGATACCCGTGGCTACACTCAGGCGGGCACTGGAGGCCCTCCCACGCACTCAAGACGGCAAAACGGTAATAACGGCAATCCTGCTGTTGTTCTATGGTGCACTGCGACGGTCAGAGGTGGCCCCTCCGTCCATCAAAACGTTCAACCAGCAGAAACATCTCACCCGTGGAGACGTCAGATACGAGGACAGGGCCCTACGGCTTCGTATCAAGCACGCGAAAAACGCCCAGAGGTACGACCAAGAGCAGCTCAGAATGATCCTCCCGGCGCCGGACCCAGAAATGTGCCCTACACGGCCGTAGCCGCCACGATAGCCCGCAATCCACAGTGTACAGTGGACGATCCATTGCTGGTATTTCACGGCTCGAGGCGCCCGATGCCCGCTACGTACATTGCAGCCAGTGGGCGTTGGCCGTAAAAGCCGTAGGGGCTGATCCAAGGACATACCCTCTACATTCCATACGCAAGGCCGCCGCAACAGAAGCCTTCCGTGCGGGCCACACAGAACTCGAGGTGCAAAGATACGGCCATTGGGCCTCCGATGCTTATAAGGCATATATACAGACTGATACGGCCACAGCCATGGGCACTCACTCGTACGGGCCATATCAAAATAATCAAACAACGGACTCAATCTCATATTATTTATTTATATTTTTATCAACTTTATTTTATTTCCCACCACCACACCCATTCCATCTCATCTACACTGGCATTCTTGGCGTTATATTATAAAATACTATGTATATCTTAATAATATCATATCTTACACATAACATACTATACATGTTATTTTACTCAACACACATATGGTCAATTCTCCCAGATCGTGATCGATGCCCACGTACGGTGACCAAAAATTCAAACTAGTTATATCTTCATAAAAGAAGTGGAAATATATACCAGAGGACAATACCTTACATGTGTAAAAGTTGGGAACACTAATCTTTATAGAAAATTCGTTTTTTAGCTGAAGGAATTTAACCTTATAACTCCTATGTCACCGTACGTGGGCATGAGGGTGTGATAAGGCCTTAGGGGACATATTGCTTGTTATTTATTAACAGAATTAGATTTTCATTTTTAGAAAATGAACCTCTAATCATATTTAGTAATTACAAGTTGATTAATACTATTCAGAATATAATGCCCATGTACGGTGACCGACCCACGTACGGTGACATACCTAAAAATACTTATTCATTTCTTAGCATTAACTAGCCTGAGGAATTTGCAAATTGTAGGTTTGAAGGGTTCTGTAATAATCTATTTATCTGAAAAATATTGTTTAATCATATCAAAAATTTCATTCCTTACATAACAAAAACCTAGTAAATTCTGCCCATGTACGGTGATCACATAAAGTTCACCAACCATGCTAAATTGGCTGTGATATGCTTGATAGAGGGAATAAACTTTACACTACAGTTTCTATGCAACCTTTACACATGGCTCCTTTATTTCGATTATTGAAAATTACCCAACAGATTATTTCTCTGTAATTTTTTTACCTTTACATGTGCCTTGACCATGTACGGTGACATACCCTTCACCACTGATTTTTTATACCTTGACTACATATAAATGTCCCCATTCAAACATTTATCATATTTTATAAGTTCTGTAACACATTTGTGTGTATCACACATTCAGACCAGGTAGATATCTATAGCTGAGAATTCAAAAGAGGTCTCCAAAATCTGGTTATATAGGTTCCACCTATGAATTTTGGGCTAAAAATGCCTATTTTAGGGGTCTATAAATTTTCTTTCAAGATATAGGTACATGAAAGTGGGGTTCCCCTGACAGATTTTTCATTTCTACATACTCTAATATCGTTTCTGATATCATAAAACGATAAATAGATATGAAAACGACCCTTTGAATTATTGGTCACCGTACGTGGCCCATCGATCACGATCTGGGAGAATTGACCATATGTCTTATCAATCTATTAATTCACTCAACCATGTATTATTTTACTCAACTTACTTGTTTTATGTCACCATAAAACTTTTATATTATCTTATCATATTATCAATATCATTATTACTTTGTATTATTTATATATCATGTTATCATCATTTATCAATAATAATAATATTAATAAATCTTATTTCCCAAGTTTGCCTTCATCTCCTCTGTCCATAGCTCAGCAGTGGATGCCCACGTACTATGAACAATAAATCAAACCAGCTGTATCTTCATAAAAATAATTAAATTATAGCGTAGAAGACACTAATAGACATATGTAAAAGTTGGGAACACATTATCCCAACCTAAAATGCATTTTTAGATAGGCTTCACTAGGCCTAACCCGGCGTTTACACTATGTGATTATCGGCGGCGATTCTTAAATTTGTATGCTTATCTGCAAAGTTTCATTCACTAATTTTGAAAATTATCTTCCTTACAAAACAAAACCTTAAGCAGGGTCAATATCTATCTATAACTATAAGTTACAGGATGTCTCCAAAATCTGGTAACATAGGTCCCATTTATAGTTTTAGGCTGAAATGCTCAATTTTAGGTTTTTCGATTTGTATTCAAAGTTTATGTATATAAAAGGGGGTTTTCCCTGTTAGATCCTTCATTACCACATATCATTTCTGAAAGTGTAAAAGGATATATAATTAGAATAATGACCCTTTGCCTTTTTGGTCACTGCATGTGGGCATCTTTCACAGACTGGGAGAATTAACCATATATTGTTCAGATCCATCTGAGGTATAGATGAACAACAAACTCCATGATACTCAAAGTAAGGAGCCTATTCCAACCTTCCACTAAAACAATTTGTATTCCTAGGCAGAGTCAACGGTTCAGTCTTTACAGACCTTCATCAGGACCAGGAACGAAATTGGAACATAAAAACAGTTCTTTTATACTATACATTAGGTCATCCAAATAAGACCATCAAAATAGTTTTGATCACCCAAATAGTTCAGATTCACAATTTACATTTTTCTAATTGTGTTTTGCATCAACAAAAGACACACATATTCATTTTTCAGATTTTCAACAACAACAGGAATAACTATCAGAAAACTCCTGAGGGTTAGTCCGGCGACAATAGATAGATATTGAAGTTTTTGTTCGGATCCATGTACGGCCTGCGGTTGATGTGGTATGTTTTGTTTTAATCGTGGTTGTACCCCTGGTAGGACCACAGATTGATTGTTACCACATGTGAATACTACGCCTATAAAATGTGCATGTATGTTCCTCTACTTCCTACTATGATAAGACTCACATATTATTATTTTATGTTATTTGAAATATATTCAAACTTATGATTAAAGTAGATATATGTCTCAAATATTGCCAGGATTTGAATCAAACCCCGCATCTCATGGGCATCAATGGTTGTTCCAGGAGTCCACTGTCAGTATGTTTCCGAGTTTATACAGAGCTTATGTAAAATACTTGAATAGGCAGGCTGAGGAAATTCTTTATAAAGAGCCACGACTCAGTCTTTTGCCAAGGAATTGTTTTAAATAGTATCTACTATTTCCTTAATTGCAATAACTGCAATTTTGACTTGGCCATGCTCATGAACAAGTAATTATCGTTTAGAATTTCACCGGGAGGTCAAGTAAAGTCGTATCACTGTTCCACACTTCTATGATGCACCCTTCTCCGCCATTTACAATAGGCGCCTAAAGGCTGACCACTGTAGATCCTCCAGCCGATAGTCTTCAAGTGTTGCTCCATAACGCAATATCGGCCTCAATAGTCATAAACGCAAGAATGTACAAATATCTAGCCATTGACAGCTGAAAGTCGTCAGGTGGTGCAAAATTCAAGAATCAACGCCTACAATTGTCTAGAGTAGACGCCGGGTACGATTGACACCGATACACCACGTTTGGCCCCTGACACGCCATGATTAAAACACGAATCACAGGCCTCCAGATTAAATTGAACATGTTGGATTTTCGTAGCATATCGTAGTGTTTCGGGAAAAGCTCTCTCACATATTAACTACTCGACAGAAAATCCTGAATGTTGATATTAGGTAAAACACCCATAAACAAGAAATCGCTGAAGAACGTAGTGTCATTTGATTGAAATCTAATGGTCTCAAATTGATACTTTCAAATCGGAAATACAATATAGCCACGGTATATTCTAAATTCTGAAAAATAAAGTGATTTTTTCTTGTAAATACTGTTAATTCATGCAACACTTACCTTGTAATTTCTTTTCTGATCTATATTACATTCGAATATCAAATACTGTCAGAGATTTGTATCTGTTCGAATTGTGAGCTGCATCAGTACCGTGGTCACCTTATTCTATTCCGCCAAAGCCATTCCGATGCATTATGATACATTCCGATAGGCTACGATTACCATATTCGGGGTTCTCTTGAAACAGCACGATTTTCCATTTCTAATCGTAGTGTATCAGAAGATCTATCGGAGTGAATCGGCGAGAGCTAGTGCGGGGTTTAATTATAGGCGAAACAACTGGGCCTACTGCCTTCTTGACTCGGCCATGCCTATAAACAAGTAATTATTGATAAAAAAAAACAGAGAAGAAATAGCGTAAAAGCCATCTGAAAAAACTATGAAGCTATTCAGTAACTGAACATTGCACCCTCATCTTTCTTAGATGCCATATATACCAGTCTCAATCGAGCTTTATAAGAGCAGGTCAAACGGAAATGGTTCTTCCGAACCATTTGGTAATGTACAGATTAATGATAGCTACTGAATTCTCACGTTCATGGCGTCATATGAATCATTAGTCCCTCATTAATCACAATCATGACCCTTAGATCTTTCTACCTGTTATATATTCAAATTAAAAGATAAGATGAATCACTTTCATAAGATCATACATGGATTCGGATGAAATCTTTGAAAGATTAAAAAATAATGTGTGTATAAATTGTTAAAAAAAAGACAAGAAAATCACCGTAATGCCTAATGAATAATCAGGAGCTTTGATTAACTAACGATGAACAAGGGGACCCTCGTTTATCATCTCCCCGTGAATTCCGATGGTTTTATTGGGACCACATCACAACTGTTCCTCCTAACTTAGCGTTTTCATTGATGTTAATTGTAAATTTATTTTGATTCTGTGCCGGACTGCCTCTCCTTTGTATTACCTCAGGCTCCAATACCTTATATACCCCAATTTCTATTGTCATACATTATCGGTCACCGAGTTCTTCCTGTCGATCACCCATGTCTTCGACGTCGCTACCATCACAGTGAAACCGGGTTTTTTTAACTTCCTTTACCCACCCACCCACACCACTGGATCTTTAATACTTTTACTTGGTAATATGTACCATCATCTTATACATCTTACCTCTCTTTATATTGATAGGTTTGCTAAGGCTGTTTAGCCGCTGAATCAGGTATGTCATGACCCCGCGGTTGTATTATCATGTTAAATTGTCTCATTATCGACTCATGTTTTCATCTCGTCTTATCTTATCCTGTCGCATTTTAGAAATGTTTTGTTAATAACCAAAACCTTATAAGGACAGTCAGGCCTTTTTCATAGTTAAGTTACTCATCTACCTGTCTCTGTTAATAAACAGGTAGACGATCTGTCAGACACTAGTGGTCCAAGTAACATTTAAATTTCTGTGAGCTATCTCATTACAGACCAATTTGTTCGTGCCCACTCTCCTTGTTTGTGATATGGCTGTATGGCCTGTACAGGTTACGTCCATAATTGGTGCTCTAAGTGAAATAACAACCTGAAGGTGAGGTATATAAGGGAGCAACAAGGCTGTAGTGTACACTGTCATCGACATCAACAGAAGCCATGACGAACCGAGACGTCGCCACATCTCTACGGTGCTTAAGTAAGTTATTTCTCATTGTCCACTATGTCAATTATACGACTAACGTACAAAAGATTATAGTTTTTATTAGAAAAGTACATAAATGCGAAAACCACTTTAGCTTACACGAGAATCTTTCTAGTACATCGAACTTATCAGTGAAAAGAAAGGACAAAAATATTCGTTAAAGAACAATTAAGAAGTATGCATTACCTTTTTGCATGCATTGCAAATTGTAAAAGCCATGCCATAGCTGAACAAGGTGAGTCGTGGATTATTGGATCTTGAACTCGTAGGAGTCTATGTTGTTTCTAGTAGGAGTCTTTTCGAGTTTCATTTTGATATGTGATTTGTCTGGTTACTATTTTTGGCTCATTGCTGCACTACTATAACATAAAATTAATGATGTCCCAACAAGGGCATTGTGTCTTGCCTCGTCTTAAGTTGAGATGTACCTTACCTGTCATAGCTTGTATTCTCAGGTCTTGAATAAGGCCCGGCGTTCTGCTACTACGATAGAAATTAAAGAAATTCCGATGCGTCACGATGTAGAATATAAAACAAATCGTAGACAATTGGGAATTTCTTTCTTGTAGACAAACGTCTATACTAAGCACATCTGCGTTCATCGTAATCGGTTTATTAGGTACGAAGAACGATACGTGTACCCTTGTTCAAGAAATATTGCATGATTGTGAATAATCATTTATCAGTATATATACATTGTAAAACATTATATATTTTCCAGGCGCTCAAAGTTTGATTCCAAGTCAAACTATAGAATGAATTATTTGAGACCCTTAGACGTACCAAAAATTATTTGGGACCTTTAGACGTACCAAATAAGAATTTGCTCGGAAAGATTCTACTTCTACTTAATTCCAAATTTTAATAATTTTCTGTAAAGGATTTCACACGTGAGAGGAATTTTCCAAGCAGAATACTCTGTGATATATACCGATAAGACCCGTTTCCATTGGCCGACTAAAATGGCGTCGAATTTTTGAGTTACCCAGAAAGTCTGGTAGTGGTGCCACTGACTTAGCGTCGGTATAGTAAAATCGGTGAGGGTAAAAGATTTCACTCAGAGACCAAGCTTTCACTCAGTGGTAGGTGGTGCCACATTGCATAATCTAAGCAGAAAAAGTCGTGGGTCATTTCATGAGCTGTATCATTTCCATTGATCAATTTTGGGTCAGCAGTGCCAAAAGTCGGTTGGTGGTTCCTGACCCTAGATCGGTACCAGGAAATCGACCAATGGAAACGGGCCTTTAGTCTACAACATTGAAGCTCCGCACGCACTGTGCTCCCAATAAGATTGACTTCCCGAGTCAAATCAAAAAGTTCATCCGAAGGTCAGTCGAAATCATAGCAGCATACGACACTTCTATGATTGGTTCTACGATACGCACCGATTCATTTCGATTGGTTCCCGACACGGCACAATTAAAAATGTGAAATGTAGGTCTTCCGATAATTGAGGAGACATTGCTGAGTGAGCCGGTGTGGACGTGTGCATAAGCCGTGCGAGGAAATACCTGTTTTAGTGCTAATACGGACTAGTGTGGTACCAATACTCTGGACTATTACTTAGAACTCAACCCCTAGACACGAATGGGGAGGTCTAAACCCAAAAGGAAAACTACAACGAAGGCTGGGCCGGAAAAGAAATCGGAGACCCCATCGACGGACCCGATGCCAGAGACTCACCCTATATCGCCCACGATGCCGGCTACACAGAAACTCAGTGCAGACGCGACCAACCGTGAAATTATTGACAAACTAAACGAAGTAGAAGGTAGGCTCGCCCTGTGTGAATCCACGGTATCAAAATCATCAACACTCTTAGATAAGCTTCTCCAAAGAGTGGATAATGCTGATAAGCTACAAAAAGATACTGCTGAAATTCTTGTGTCCCTGAAAAAAAGCTACGAAAAAACAGTGGACAAGGTAGATGATATCGAGACGTCAGTTCTAACCCAAGAAAACGATATTGTAGTTCTACAACAAATTGCAGACGATACGACACAGGTAGTAACTAACATGGATGACCGTACACTGAAGTTGGAGAATCTACAAAAACGAAAAGTTCTGGTTATCGAGGGTTTAAAAGAAGAAGCGAGCGAAAACCTGAGAGACAAATTTAGCCAACTTTTGAACGACACAGGCCTCGATGGGAACGATGCAGTCATTGAGGCTATATATAGAAGAGTGTATAGGTGGGACTATGAAAATCAACTATTGACATTTGAAGTCTCAACCTGCTTTATTGAACATCCCATATTGTGACACCTTTTGTACACGAAATGATAAATGGACTATGATGTAAGATAATCTATGATGATTCAATAAAGAAATTTAAAAAAAAACAAAAATTGACCCAACATGTTGGATTTTGCGAAGCGTATTGGTGTGTATCTGGAGTCTATTTGACGGGAACATATATCTGACGATTAAAATGCTGAACAAGTTATTTTGAAATCACTATTGTGCGAAATATCTAAAGCCAAATCTTTACTGAAAATATCGTTTCATTTAGTTAAATAAAATATGGTAAAAATCAACATTTTCGTATCTGCATTATAGTACAGTCCAAGTTACATTTTCCAAACTGATTGTGTCTGAATGATAATGTGATATGGTAACAAATTATCTATATTCATGCTGCAATTCCCTATGTGATGTGCATATGTACATTGGGGGAATCGTGAGCTGATGGTCACCTTTTTCTGTACCATCAAAGCCATTCCCATTTACGACGATACAGACCGATAGGCTACGATAAGAATTTTCGGGGACCTCCAGATACCCCACGAATTTGCCCTTATTAATCTTAGTGTATCGGGAGGTCTATCTCGGGAAATCGGGGGCAGTGTGTGGCTTTAGATATGTTTGAAGGAGGAGGTTCACCTACTACGATAGAGAAATTGCCCCTCATGGGCTATGGTGCAGATTACCCATGCACAGGCCAAAGAAAGGAATCGGAATGTCAATATCGTAGACCTGTAGCCAATGCGCATGATCCCGATAAATCTCACGATACACCAGTGTACCAAAACAGTTATGTAGCACAATTTAATTTTGAAATACATTTTGATTCCGGCAAAATGTAAAAGTTATATGTATAAGCATTCCTAGATAACAGATGACGAAATAAGATACGGGTGTCTCTTTTGCAGGAATACCTGAACTTCCCTCAAGTCTCCTCCCGCTTATGGTGGCAGTGATGCTCTTGTCTGTCTCAGCCAAGTCACTACCACTACGTGAGGACAGTAGCACCTCCGTCCATCAGCCAATGAGTATGACGAGCGTAGATATAATACACACAGGACAAAGACTCGCAGGCCTAGAGTCAGCAGAGCAAGCGATGATAAGCATAAAAGAAGCAAGTAATATTCATATGCCAGATGCCTCTCCACGTAACGCCGATAACGGAAGTAAACGGCAATCATTGAACAAATTGATGTATATATTTGACCGCCCTAAAAGCAACAGACATGAGCTTAACGTCCGAAACCAGTTCGTTCACGTCAGACGTCGTAGTGTTGATGACGTCATGCGTCGTCTGCAGTCGCCGTGCGCCGGTGGACGCCCGACCTTGAACTTGGGGACGATTGTGGGGAACAGGACACGTCCAGTCATCAGCCTCGGCAACGTCCTGCTGTCCCTGTCACGTGACGCCAACAGAGCACGTGAGCAGGTGACGCAGCTGCGCATGCGCTTACAGGGGAATGTGTTTGGAGAGGAGGTGCCAGATTTGGGACCTTTCTACGTACAGTTGAGGGCACAAAGCGGCCTGCGTATCCGCTCAATGAAGGTGAGTCTGTTAATTACACAATAGCACCATGATTTTGCTCTGCAGGGTAGTTGACGATTATTGCGCATTATATACGTGCTCTGTCTGAGCAGTGCCATACAGGCCATTCCATACATATTTCTATATGGCACTCCCGGGTTTACTTTCTTGCCTACACGCCAGCCGTGATTGGCGACCAGTTTGTATTTCCTTCGATAAATTGTTTTAAAAGTACCGAATCTGAGTACAATTGATTGAAATGACACCAAAAATCATTGGAATATTAATATCCTTAAGTTTTAAAAGGTTGATCATGAATTTGATTACATCTGTGGACTGGTTCTGTCTTATGTTGCCACTGACAGCACATTGTCAGCGAAACGGGAGTGCTGTTAGTGTCATTATGCCCCAGTCACACTGGCGTAAAAAACGGCGTTTTTCCGTGTACGCACGTCTACGTTCTTCTATGCATTTTGGAATCTCAAAATACGCCGCAAAACGCCGCAATACGCAGAGATGCGTAAAGGAAAGTCGGAATGCGCTGAAAAACGCCACAATGCGTACAGAAGCGTAGAGAAGCGTTGATGAACGTTGATGAACGTTGAGAAGCGTACTAAAACGTTAAAGAAAAGCAAACAAATACGTTCCAAATCCGTAGCTAATACGTGGTCTCCAACAATTCAAATACGTAGAAGAAACGCCGAATTTTACGCCAGTGTGACTTGGGCTTTACCAACCGGAAATCGTCCTATACCATATCAAAATCGGTAACGACCCTTCGGGACATAACCTCTAAGTGTCTAACTACGTGGAAAATAGGACCGCGCAGATCAACTTCTATAGCTTAACTCTATATATGGTCTGAATAAAGGTGATTCTTCTTATGTTTTTAAAATGCTGTACTAAGGTTATCTGCAATGAATAACAGTAGTGCCACTACATCATGAGGACCACTGTTATTCAAATGATAGAGCCTTTCCACAAACTCAATAGATTACATATTGCACATTTTGATACATTAATTTGCCAGGTTTCACAGAGTAGTTTGATTTGATGCCTATATCAAAAAGGTCTTAGCTGTCCATGCAAGATCAGAGCAATAGATCACAGTAATATCCCGTTCTAGTTTGTGGCAGTGACCTTCATGATGTAATGAAATATAATACAGTGAATCCAATTCTCACCTACTACTTGTCCAACCATTATATGTTCAATTTCCCTATTATCACTTCTGATGTCTTGCAATTAAGCATGAATTGCCTCTATGACGTCACAGGTGGAGAATCTTCTGCGGGCCGTCTACATCCGTTTGGCCCGCACGGGGCGCCGCCTAGCGGAGGTCCATGGCTGGGAGGATGGACCTGGTAGACGGCAGTACTTCCACTCTGCCCTGGAGGTGGTCATTGAACAGCACCTCCTGAACCTCATGTGTGGGGTGCAGGTCGCGCTAGGCGCCTTAAACAAGGACCCGCCCCGCCGCACTCTGGAGCTGCTCATGCAGGAGGAGGGCCTCCGGGCGCCGGCGTCGATGGCGCTACGCTACGTGCTGAAGATCGAGACATTAGCCCACCTGGAGACACTACTGGAGGAGATGCTGCATGCTCTAGGGACACTCACCAGTAGAATATCGTAAATCATTTGTTAACATTATGTCATATACCATAAGTCATCTATTCCATGTTCCCTTCATCAAGTAACTTTTATTAGGTCCGTTCGTGCATTTTGGGTAGTGGCGAGTACATACATATATATTTATACAATGTAGCTAGATACATACACACATACCTGGATACATACATACATACATTTACTATATACCCATGCCGTATATATATACTGTAAATACGTACCGTTTTGGTATATGACGTAAAAATACTGTACGGACCAGTGGTCCATACACCAAAATACGGACTACCTACCCATACACATTTATTCAAATTTTGGTTGTTAAGAAAAATTGAATTGATTTTTTTTTTAATTTCGGGTATATAGTAAATATATAACGTCCAACCATGCTTGTACAAGTCACAGAACTCGATGCTAATTTACTATTTGTACGGAACTCGGCGTAAACGCCTCGGTCCGTCCATACAGTAAATTAGCATCTCGTTCTGTGACTTGTACAGCATGGTCAGGACGTTCTATATAAGTATACATACATACATAAATACATACATACATAAATACATACATACATAAATACATACATACCTGAATAGATGGATACATACATACATAGACGGATTCATACATATATAGATACATACATACATAGATACATACACAGATGGATACATACATGAATAGATGGCTATATACATAGATGGATACAGACATACATAGATGGATACATACATAAATGGGTACATACATACATGCATAGATGGATACAAACATACATACATACATACATACATACATACACAGATAGATAAATACATAAACATAAGGATACATACATAAATGGATACAAGGTATAGTCCAATATATCAAAACAATATTTTACTTTTACTTTTACCATTTACCTAGAATTATCAATAGATTGTTTAAAGCTCACCTAATTGTGGTGTCAGACTTAAATCCAATTGCTATCACTTCGTAGGAAAGGCATAGAGATCGGATATTCCTGCATTGTTTGAAATACATCCACTAGATACCTTTGTACCACATGTCGATACTCTCCTAACATATTCTTATTCATACTTCACTGCTTATGTCAAATAGAACTATGAGTGGCGATTGAACAATATCAATCTCTCATCACAGTCTACGTAGTGTATTAGACACTGGTATCCCCGTGCAGTAACATGTGGAACAACAGCGTAGTGTGCAGTATGGCATTCCCTGTACACTCTTGTGTGTAATTATCGGTAACTTCTAATATAGCAGAGATTTGCAGGTGTATGAAATATCGGACCAGGTATATAATAAAATACGGATACACAATTTAGAATTGGATCCATTGAAGATATATGTTTCTTTCTCTTTTACAAAGGCCCTGACAACGTGAGCATATTCTGCCATGGCTGATATATATAAATACTGCTTTGGAGAAAAAGCAAAGTAATTGTGTTGTGTAACTTAAATTAACAACATATTTTCTGAGATAATAAAAAAAGACTACAGTGTCTATGATCTTCACTTTTATTTCTTTATTTGTGTGACCTTTTGAAAAGCACCCAACCTCTGTCAGCACGAACATTGTACTTAGAGACTAGGAGCAAATAGTATGTTTATCATTTATGAATGAGCGTGCAATTTTAAATGAATAACAACTTGTGTCTCAAGCCTCTGATCGAATACTGTGGTTTCCCGTACGAAAGCTTTTTTGCAAAGGACCTAGCAAAAATTGAAAAACTGTGAAAGTCAGACGTAGCTTGATGCGTAACGCGACCACAAGTAATCTCCTAACTGAGTTTCACCTCACGAGGTCAGCTGTGTGCTGTGTGCTAGATGTTATCTCCCTTCCTATTGGAACAACATTGAAAAACTGCACAACCAAGGCATGCGCATTGCTCTCAGACTACCTATTCGTGGGTATACCATAGCTAGTCTCCTAGAGAAGCTTGGAACTGACCCTTTGTGGAAGAGATGTAAATACAGCTCTCAGTTCTAATGTTTGAAAATAAACTGAATCTGGAGTGAACAGAGATCGCTCAAAGGAGTACCCGATTATCGGATAAGATTGTATTTACGGTCTACAGAATCAGAAGTAATGTTGTGTTTCGGGATCCCTGTCTGATAGGTGCACGCTTTGGAATTCAATACCGTACGATTGTCAAACTGCCGCTAATGTTGATATCTTTAAAAGTAAAATTTATAGATATTTATGAATCCATTTTCTGAAATAGTCTAGTCTGATTCCATGTAACATCTCATCTCATCACAGTTTTTCGTGTAGCAATACCTATTTAGTTTACATATTTATTTATGTATCGTTAAATCTCGATGTACCACGATTCTTTGGACCCAGGAATTGTATCTGAAAAACTTGATGCAATATTATAAAAAAAAGAGTTTTGGATACATTTCGTCTATGGATCGTTTTCTGTAACCCACTTGCACCGAGTCAACTTGCCATTTCTCGAACTGCCTGATTCTTGGATCAAAACATATCAAGCACTATTGATTCAATGAGGTATTTCGGTATTGAGTGATTGGTTATGGTCAGCTTGGCATGCCTCTAAGACCCTCAGACACTGGCACCCTGCTCCTTATCCGATAGCACAGTGAATAGCACACAGTCAGTGAAGGGATACATTTATTGCAGCACGCTGAAAGTGTATGTGGCCACATTGATCTTTTATACCACCAAACGAAACAGAAAAGTCCCAACAGTTCTATCAGGGTGTATCGTAAGGTTTCTGTAAGATTCACACTAGCGGACTTTCAGAAGGGCCCTACAAAAGTTTGAATTTTAAACTTTTTCGCCAAGATTTACAGAATTTCGACTATGCACTGTTGTTGTTTTGACTACCCAAGTTCAATCCTCCCATGGGAATATAAAATATCCTCTATATTTTAACTTTTAACCAACGATTAAAAGCATATCCTACAATACACAGTGGTGCCATGTGATAATTTCCAAACGTTGACAATTATCAATTAAATCTGGTTCATTTGAATTGTTTTAATACCAAGTGAGGAAAATTAGAGTATCATCGAGTTGGACCTAACCTAACAGGTTAATTAGACCAATTACACTTTACTGATTTATACAGGAAAGGTATTGAAAACTATAGTTTTCCTCAATTCTCTCAAAGACAGGGACGGTGAACTATGGTTTTTAAAACTTAAATCTGCACTACTATACATCTACTAAGTTCGGTGAAAGTTTGAAGAAAATGACATGGCACGTTGACCCCCATTTTTTTTAATTAACAATGTGTTCTATAACATTTTGAGACCATGATATTCAATTCCCAGTAAATTGACTTGGGTTTTAATTTTCAATTTAAATTGTCCAATGTGCCTTTAACCTCTAATTTGCTTTGTCATATAATACCATTTCGGCAACACGGGAAACCCAATGCGAGGGTATCCCATGAATGATGTCACACATTTAGCCTCACTTTGAAATTGAGAGTGGACAGGCTTCGACGTTATTTTGTGAAGTTTCGGTCAGTTTCGGGCGCTCCAAATGGGTGGAATCGTACAAACACTCCCGATATCTTTGGGAGAGGAGGTAGGAAATTCTCCGAAATATTGCGAATATTCTCGAAACTGTACTATAAAACTTTTTGTGGTGGAATTTCCGCTTAATATATACTTGCATAATAATAAAAAGCCATTTCTTGTAGTTATAAATCCGTCAATTGCCTACGTCAGAGTGAGTCAGAACATTCTCTATACTGCACCCCTAGCAGTATTTCATAAATGAACGTTCGGCCATATGTGTAACATTATATGATAGTGCAACGTTATAAGGAATATTCTATATTTGAAAAAAGAACCGATCTGCACCATGCCAGCCTGTGGTAACATTGCATGATGAGTGTCAACGATCCACGTCTAAAAAGCATTTTGTAATACATTGACACGGCCAAAGTGCAGTACATATTTACAAATAAAGTTCTACAAAAAAATTCCTAAAAGAGTTCAGTTTTTAGGTATCTTTGCACATTTGAATCCTCCCCAACGACACTTGGTATAAATTCATTTGAACAATGCTTATTGATGTAGGCATTATAATAACTACAGTAGAACCCCAATGATCAGGGTACCCATGCCAAAATGCCTTAAGTTGCGACGTGCCCCTTTTAATAAATGGGTACCCCATAGTCGGGTTTTAACTGTACATACTACATAGATTGCCTATATTAGCATAACTATAAATGGGACCAGAAAATATCAGTTCTACCAACGTTATATATTTCGGCTTCACTAATTATTTTTCTATACACCTGAAGTGTCCCTTGGCATCCAGGAAAACCGCATATATCAATAGGGTTAAATCGAATATACCATTGGAAAATATTAATTGACAACGTAGAGTGTAAGTATACGCATATATACAGGAAAGTGAATGAACATCAGACATCTGGAAAAAGCCGCACCACCTTCCGTTTTGTGTTGGCAGCATCCCTAGTTTTCATGTTCATAGCAGACCTGATGCCATTCTCTGGCATGGTGATGGGATTTTGCAGCTGACCTTTACCTCCCTTTTCTTTCCCGCTCTTTTCGGCGGCATTTGTCGTCTGCTTTTCGTCCTCCTCTACCGCCCCTGCCCGTTCACAGTCCTGTAGCCACGAGGCGATCCGTGCAAACAGTTCCTGCCGGCACCGCCCTTCCGTCTGCAGATTACTGACGTCACTGTCTGATCCGCTGGCCTCAGAGCCGCTATCAGAGAGGACGCCATTCACCTCCACTGGTTCACCAGGCGTCCGGTAGGTGGCGGAAACCGTCCGAAGCGGCCGCACTCCTTGTTGCTCACAGAAGGCCTCTGCTCGGCTATTGGCGGCCGCGCTGTCCAGGAAGGACTGCGCGCGCAGCTTTTCTAAATAGTAGGTCACGTGACGTTGGTCCCTCTGGCGGCGTCGAGCCCCTTGCGCCACCTGGCGTCGGTCGTCGTACTCCTGGCGGCGGCGGTCTTTACGTCGGTTCATGAGATCTCGTGGGTCTCCAAGACCGCGTCTGGACAGGAAGTCGCACAGTTCGTCTACGTTCATTGGTTTTGACGTCACAGCGTCTGAGCTGGTGGAGCGCCACGCTGCGGCCATTCCCAACACATTGGCAGCCGAGCTCAGAGACCAGGCGCCGGGGTCACCATGCCGAAATGACGTCAGACTAGGTGATGATATCAAAGCTGCCTTCCCTAAATCTGATTTGTTGACATATGCCTCAAATGATGACATAGTTTGGGAACGAAGTCGTTCGTGGCCATGACGTCGTGGTAATGCCTCTCCATATCTAGTGACGTTGAGTTTCTGTAGTACATGACCGCATCTATCCAACTGTAAAGCAGAAATATCGGTAGTCGGTACACATGTATCGATATTCCAGAGAGAAAAATGTTATCTGAGGGAATACTTTCATAAATATATCATCCTGTATATCTGTAGCCTTTTTAAATAGCGGGAAATTTATATGTTTAAATAGTCAAACCCTAAAATACTCAAAGTCTAATATTCTTATGTTTAAAACTAAGAAGAACCAAACCCCAAAACTGTCTATTTACTCTGGAAATGCTAGGTGTAAGTAACATTATAAGAATTCCCCATTGGTTTGAACGTGCATTAGAAGGGCAAATTTGTCGAGTGGTACCAATACAGAAGCCTGGTGGGTATGTAGTGGTTAGATAATGGTAGTACAAGCGTAGGTACTGCCTTGACTATACTTATATAGAGTACCTATACCCCTGCTGAGAGAGTGCCCCTTTCCTATACATTCTCCAGCATAGCGACGCCCTGTATACATTACGCTCAAAACAACCGGCGTGTATAGTCAAAATATTTAATCTAAAATAAAACGTCAACATGCTTGGTGGCTGGTGGGATGAACGAGCTAGGCGATGGGTGTGAGGAAATAACGAGTGGATAAAACCAACGTGTGATCCATGGTAGCTATAATGGTGCTGAGGAAAATCTCCCTGAAGGTCCCTTGTACCACCCCCATAAGACAACAGTGGTTGCGCCCGGGAGCCTTTAATTCAATGTTATTGTTAAACATTACCGACATGTGGATTAGAAAAGTATACATTCTCCCTTGTGTGAACGACCGGTCTCTGTATATATGCATTCCGTCTTTGCGTGTTGGATCACTTTCTATTGCTAACCACCTTCAGAATAATGTAGCCCACAATACGCTGTGTATGTTTTTTTGTTGTCGACGATAAGTGAGCTTGGAGAAGAAATACAACATGACCACATTCCAAAAGCAAGTGCTAATATTCGTTAAGTAGGCGAAACATTAATTCTCCAATTTTGGTAATCCTCATAATGAATAGCATTATTTGATCTAGATATTGTATTGAAATATATATCTACCTAATAAAGTATACTAAACCTTATTATTTGTCTCCGGAATCAGAACCAATTTCATATCATAATGTGATGGATATGCCCAAAACACAAAAAAAAACAATAGTCCTCCGGAAATTATATAAATACTATATTATGGATCATATTCCAAAATATACTCTACAATACAAATAAAACACACTTATCCGGTTTGATGCAACAAACGAAGAATCCTTTGCCACAGAGAAAAATAACACTTTGTGCCCTTTGTTGATTCAGAGAGTATAGCAACCAAAGTTCGCGATTTTCTCATTCACATCAACCGGAATAGTGTCTATTTGGTACGTCTGGGCTATTGATTTCAGAAACAGAATTTATACTCTGATGCATCGTGACGCCCATTCAATTCTATATGCAATTGTGCGTCGTAGAGCACGTCGTAAGGCATGTCGGTGGCTTTATGGCTATTTCGGCCACAGATTCTAGAATCTGGCGCCGTCAACCGATCATTATGCGTTCCCGATACAAAAAGTTGGTAAGTGTAAACGAAAGAAATACCCATATAGCACTGCATCGAGAATCGTATAAATAAATTATCTTGCACGAGTTTGGATGCGCCGCAATCATAAACGAGGCGAGGTCGAGTGACGATTACTTTCCATCCAAATAAGTGGACATCTTGAATAAGTTCCAAACTTTCCCCTCTATTTCATGTTTACAAAATGCTTATACAACCACATCGCTAATGCAGGCACCTAGTTTACCGACAACTATTTTGAAAACTCCAATGCCAAATATTTTATTATTGCGACCAAATGCATGTCCACAGGCAGTATTTTCTTCGGGTAACTATAGGGAAGCAAATGAGATGGGAAACGGCAAAAGCCAATGAGGATGTAGGGCTCAAACGAAAAATCCCTGCTGGTACTCTCATGCACTGCTTTGCATGCTAGGGACTTTTTTTCTACATCCTACTGAGACAGATACGGCTCTCTATATGCTTCTGAGTAGCGATCTGAAGAATGCATGTTTTGTATAGAGACTTTGTATTTGTATAATAAATACTGGGAGTCTAATCTAATTCTACCCCCTGGAAACCAGTATAACGCCTATGGGTTGAATAGATATTCTTTTTGTTTTGGATTACTAGTGGTTGCTCGAACATTAGAGGTTTCACATGAGGTATATGGCTTGAGAAACACCAACAATATAGAACTGGAAACTAGATGAAGGTGATAACACTTATAAGTTACAGCGTAGTTTGGAACTAAGATCGGGAAAGTCGCTGTCTTGCCAAATATATATTTACAATGATTGAAAGAAGTTTTAAAGGTTACCCTAGATTTATTCTCAAAACTTGTCAAGTATAAAAAAATAAAAGTGTAGGTTTTTCTTAGGTTTCTTAAAACTGAAACATGTGTACGTTGAATTATGTTAAGAACCTTGGCCGAATGCTTCACTTGCATATGTATCTGATCCTTACAGTTTTGTATTCCTAGTAATGTCTATAGACTTGGATTGTGAAGACATTATTTTGTGTACCTCTCTTTTGAAGTAGTCTTGTCGCGTCAATTTCTTCTGCTGTCTCCAACTCATTTTGTGTTTTCAATGTGAATGTCCTAAATAAATTGCCCCTCCATTTGCCTCCGACTACATCGAATATAATTCTCCATCTAATTCATTTTGATCACCATGATATTTCTGTTCCTGTGTCAAACGAGTCGCGTACTCCATCATTGTCACTTTCCGAGGTCGGCCCTCCGACTCCCATGATGTGAGTCCACTCTTGTTGCTGTCTGACGGATATTTCTGTTCACAACCATGCGCTTTTAAGTGTCAGTAATCCCTTCGTCCACCACACAGCCTCCAGAGGAGAGCTGCGTCTTTCCAGGTCTCGTATTGATCATGTGACTTCCGGATCTCTTCGCGGCTGGTATCCGGTGCGTTCCATTCAGCGTGTTTACTGTTAGGACTAAGTACAAGCCGCTGACACCTGTGTAGCTAAAATGCAAACCTGGCTCGATTCCCGATGGCAGGAGCCGATCCGGCCTCTGTCCCAAGGCGCATTCCTAAATTAGGAATTGTCGTCAGGAAGTCCCATTACAGGCATATCGGACAATTTGGCTTTAAAATTAAAAATCATGTCAGTTTCCTGAAACTTGAATATGATGATTTCTACGTTTGTAGAACCCGTATCTAACTAGAAAACCGGGATTCGCCTCGCTCGTTTTTGGAAATATGAATTGTCCGATATTCCTTTTAGTTTTTTGTTTAGGTAGTCACTCCGATCTTATGTGGCGTTTCAACCTATCGATTATGACCATGGATTATGGCATTTAGCACCGCCGACCGATCATGTCACATTTTTGGTGAGATAATGGTCAGGTGGAAGCAAAAAGTGTCAACGATTTGTCTCTCCAACATTACATAATATAGCACTACCGACTGATTTTTTGTACCACAGACGAAATGTCTCTCCATTGGATTTATCAGTAGTGGAATGAACTTGAGCGTCAAACATCGCTCGGCGACTGCCTCAGTTTCCATCGGAAAACACCAGGTTCGATGACCATCACCAAGTATGTGCACCAATATTTTTTAAAACAGAATCACCGACCGTCACTTTACCTTCACTGCTAATGATGAATTGCTAAAAGCTGATAATTGGAAATCTATCCCGTTGTCATACTGTATAATGTGAATTAAAGGCCTTTGAGATGTATTTAATGTCAACTCAGGTTGGTCTATGATGAAAGATCAATAAAGGCTACAAAAACAACTACAGAAAACGTTCGCTTTGACATTAAGCATTTTAGATTTAGCATGAAGCATACAGCACCCGCCTCCTCCTGTGAGGCAGGCCCTCCATATCCCAACCCCTGAACACAATGTTTGTTCGGTGTGAAAGCAGTGACCACAGAGGTATTGACGCGCCACCAAGACACATTTAGTAACACCAACAAGCTGGCGGAAGTGTCTGCTTCACCAAGTCAACGGCCTCAGCCTGGTTCTTAAAGGCATATCGGACAAGTGACTTTAACTAGGAGCAAATGGTATGTTCATCATCGATGAATGACCGTGCAATTATGAATAAATAAAAATAAAAGGTTTAGGTTTCATTCAGTTTATATATGGGTAATTTTCTGTAACCAACTTGCACCCATTCGACTTTCCATTTTTTTTTAATTTTTTTTTTTAATTTGTGCAAAGAGTGTCATCTCACTAAAGTGAGTTTTTCAGAACACTCGCTAGCATTTCTGCAACCGTCTGAGTCTAGTATCCAAACAAATCAAGCACCAGTGGGTCAATGAGGTATTTCCGTCTCTAGTAATTGGTCATGGTCAGTTGGGCATGCCTATGAGACACTCAGACACTGGCACCCTGCTCCTTTCCCACAATCACAGTGAATAGCATGCAAATAGTGAAGAGATTGGGTTGGGTCGGGTCAAACTTGATAACATATTACAAGTAACTCTGTTGGTATTAGAGTAAGTAAAAGCAACTGAGTTGAATTGATAATGTTCAGCATTTAGAAATTATCAGGTGGTGCCACTATGTATTTTAGGATATGCCTTTAACTCCAGGAAAACTTTAGCCGGTCTCTAATACCTCCTCCCTATCCCCAATCGCCCCCTATTACCTCGCAGCATGTGAAATACTTAATTCTGAAAAGTTGTTTGACTTGCACCCATTGCAATGGCGGGCGTGCTTTTTATGGGCTTAAATGGACATTGAGTTTGATTGCGAGCACATACTGTTAGCCAGGTGCGAATGTGGTTTGTGCTATTGTTTGTTAGACCATGGCTCAAAATGGCCATTCGTCCGAAGCTTGTATTTGTAAAACGTGTCTAATTGATCCGATAATGTTTTGTGACTCGTATTGAGTCTGGTTCGGAATTTGTTGCTATTGCACAAGTCTCCGGTGACAAGGGAGCGTTAATTATTTACAGTAAAAGGGGGTTGAGCGATACATGTTGGGGATTTGATATGAGGGTATTTACTGGAGGGCACCCTTTCTTTTGGTATACTCCTGGTTTTTGCGTGGCATTTCAATGTTAAGGATTTATGTTTTGCATTTCACACTCATATGTTCATATGGATTCCAGATGTGTATTTGAATAAGCTATACAATTCTAAAGTTAATAGTGTCTGCACTCTATTTGGAGAATTAAGAAATATATATTATCATATAACCCTGATTATATAAATATAAATTGATGACCAATACTCCACAGGTTTTCACTGCGGTTTTTTTTTTGTCTGGCATCACATCCACTCTTCTGGGTATCAAGGTAACAGATGCGGTAGCTGGTAGTTACCTGGTGACGCCCACGCTGTACAAACGGTTTTTCCGTTATTGTTCGCTCACCTGAGCACACGTCTTTTTTTTAAATCTGCCGTCCGTCTTTTCGACGCTTTCAAGCTTTAGCTAACGTGTAATTCTTGATATATATGCTAAGGAAGGTCCCAATGCTACTTATCGATAAACCCTGTTTATAATATTTTCCCGCCACTCACGCCTGTTTTTCTCTGATAGCAATGCAATCAAGGTTATTGCAGAAGAAACTTTGTCATATCACAAGTCGAAGATGAGTGATATCACAGCGCCAACACAATGTGTGATATAAATAAACTTAAACTCAAAGTCGTGACGTCTCTTTATATTTTGGTCCACTTCCTAGATGGTGGACATCCATTCCTATGCATATGAGAACCATTGTGCAGTAATTGCTCTTTAACTATTACTGGGAAACAGCAGTTCTAAGAATATAACAAACATTCAAATGTATCTTTGAACAATAGACATTCTTAATTTTTATAACAAGACGTCTACACTATTACAAACGTAGTGTCAAACATACTTTTATTAATTATTATATGATGTTAGTATTGAATAAAGAAATGGATGGTTTCAGCTCATATGATTACCTGTACCCTTTACCGTTTGCCCATAAGAAACACAAAATACCAAGACCATTTCTATATTTTTCTTGTGGGCCTATTATACACCATAGACCACATCTATACTAATCTACATAGAAAATGACCCCCGGGATATTCCTTTGGAATAAATGATAGGGCAGTTGTTTTTTATTCAAGTCTGCAATATCAAAAGACCTCACTTTTCTATTGATGGTTAAGATAATTAGATTTGTTGCCCTTGGCTTGAATCATATAGCATAGTGAGTTTCAATGTTAGAAAAAAAGAGACAGAATGACACAGGTGCACGGTCAGGACACGTACCCCAAAAAATGCAGTTCAGCAGGCTACCGTATAGGCCCGTACCCCACATACCCCAAAAAATGCAGTTTAGCAGGCTACCGTATAGGCCCGTTTGGATTGGAACCACCGACGTACTTTTGGCACTGCTGACCTAAAATCAGTCAATGCAAACGACCCGGCTCGTGAAATGACCTGCAACTTTTTCTGCTTAGATCATGCAATGTGGGACCACCCACCATCTCTGCCGTTTTCGTCGGCCAATGGAAATGGGCGTAATGCAACATGCCTGTCTACAGTGGTAGCTAGAGCACACGACGTGAGATCTGGAGGTCGTTGCTCATGTTTTTGTGGTATCGTTATCTTTAATCGGGTGGCAAATATATTTTTACGATTACTTTAACGATCCGACTGGAAAAGTGTTGCTCCCGTAATTTCGGATTCATTCAATATTTCCAAAATTAGAGTATATTTCAATATTAAAATCAAGGCTGAGATCTGCATTGAATCACCGATTGAATCGTGGGCCAATCGTGACCATGGTTTACGTTTTTGGTCCTCCGAAGGCATTTATACGGTCTACGATTTCCACCCATGTCTATGATTTGAATAATTGGTTACCTTCTGATAGGCTACGATTTGGCTATTTCAAATCATAGCCTATCGGAAAGTATGTCATCGACCATCGGCGTTGGTGGGTGCAGGGCATTAGTGTTTGTCTCTCTGCCTACAGATCATTCGTATGGCCTGGACCTATGCTTGGAGAATGTCCCATTCCCTACTCCTGAAGCCATTTCTCCATGTTCTCATTTCCTTCTGTGTGTATTTTGTGATCCATGCATATTCTTTTGTAAGTATTTCAGCTATCAGAACCTACAGAACAAAATTACTTGGTTTGAGATTGATGTTCATGGACAAGGCCTGGACTCAACCACACGAGCCTCTTAGTCAGAACAGAGTGGTGACAGAGATGGTGGCCAATCTACATGCCTGCCGCCCTCCGGTGATATTCGTTTGGTTGGCGTTGGTTTTGTCACAGGTGAATGGCGGGAGCGGGGACATAGAGCCACACAAAAGCCGGCAGTAAGTGAATGCAGATGAGGCCCCCGCTAGTGTATCCCACCCCTGGGACGAATACCCTAGCTCTTTCATTGCAAGGGGATGTAGGTGGCGCCACCGTGCTATAGGGGACCTCTCGCGGGAGTTTCCCGAACCTTAAGCATTGGTGAATATCATGAATGCTGCTGTGCGCCTGCGCGCCGGAAGCCCGTGTTAAGTAATAGGCAGACCAATCACGACAGCTCGTTGCTTCTGTTTTTCTACTCTGTTTTAGATACTACTTCTTATTGTGAAAAAAGGTCTTTCTGGTATAAGGCCGGGCTCCAACTGACTTCCATGTACGCTTTGACACGGCTACGATAAGGCTATGATATACCCCTGTCAGATGGGATCAGTATATATGTGTGTGTGGCACAGTTTATGAGAATGGCTTTTTTCAATCGGAAATAAAAAGGTGACCACGGTACCAACATATGCTGCAATGTAAAAGGTGCAGCAACGAAAATGATATGAAGGTGTATGTGTGTCGGGAGGGGGTGCATACAAATAATAGGGAATGCTTCCAACACAGTCTTGTCCCAATGATAAATCGATATGGTCGATTATGTTAGAAGGCCTGCAACACGGCCATTCTACCGACACCATACCAGAGTGTGTCAGAATGTGTCAGTTGTAAGAACCCCTCTCCTTCAGAAAAGGTGATTCTGTGTCAAAAAAAAAGGTGATCCTGTGTCAAAACCGCGTCGGAACGCTTGTCATAATGTGTCTGAAGTGTAGTGGGAGGTCTAAATTCTGCGTCGGCGTTGGAGGGTTCCCGGCCAAGGGGACTCAATTAATCAGTGCCTTTTTCGTCTGCCAATGGAAAATGGCAGGGAATGTGATGTCAATTGAAAACCAACAGGTTTGATATAAATCCCTACCATTTATTTGTTGGACAAACAGAACACGAGGTGATAATGATAATGAAGATATCAAGCTATCAATGAAAGGTTTAGACACATTTGCCATTGATCGTTATCATTTATCCTGATAATTTATATAATTAACGAAATCAAGAGGTGCTGAAGTAGTACGACCCGGTAACTAAGCTTCATTATCACAATTGACTACCTCCTTCACTACCAGACAACAGCAATCCTTTCTACCTTAATTACCATTTTAATTCCAGTATCTCCATTCAAGCACCCACGACGAATACACGCCCATTGTCGATAGGACTAATTCTCTCATGAATCTGTCATCACTAGAATCATCCGCAAATTATCAGCATAACCACCGAGAGCTGCTTTGGAGTTGTCGACAGCATTATATCTGAAATGATGGTAAAAATTATACTGGTAGAAACTCACAATTTCATCAATTTTCCCAAGCCACTCCATTTCATGGATCTTCAATATATATATAAATCGTAAATGCTTCCTCCTGAGAGAAAAATATGATTTTGTACTATTTTGTATAAAACACTGGTTATGTGTCATCGATGGACATTCACATGTAAGTCGGGAAAAAGCGCATGTAAAACACTACGTTCAATAAACAGATCTCATGAAAAATTAGAAAAAATCGTCGCCTACAATCGTCTAGTAAACGCCGGCTGACGTGTCCATTCAGTTATATACTTGAGCACTCGTCCGGAAACGAGGTCACCATGCATATTACAAGTTAACTCGTTTTGGAGAATTCGCCTTGCCAAGTCGTCTTGAGAAGAAAGGTCGAGTTCGTTACTGGTCGAGTTCGTTACGGGTCGCGATCGTTACAGGTCGAGTTCTCATCATTGTTTCATAAAAAAGGAAATAAATCAGCGGATTTGTAAAATAAAATACGTCCGGTTAGGTTTTGGGATAGGGCTAAGGATAAGGTTTTCCCTTGCATTTTGCCTCCTGAGATATATGTGAAACAGGACAGTTTGGTTTGGCTTGTGACCATGATAACAACCTCTCCCCACACAAACACCCATCCCCCACATATTTATTCATATTTATCCGTACATGTTTTCATAACGATGTCGGAATATTTCGGGGTGACATCGTTTCGGGGCGAGTTCTGTAAACGGGGCGACTTAGTTTCAGGCAAGTAAATTCCGGGGCGACTTTGTTTCAGAGTGAGTGTTCGTCCATTCCAGCCACATCTCTTGGCGGGCAGGGGGGGGGGGGGGTCGTTCGGCTCAGGAGAGATTTAGTAGAAACCGAACGAGAGTTAGACTTGACAATGTTTATGCCACGACGGGAAGGTCGTGTATTACTACACGAGGCGTAGCCGAGTGTAGTGAGGAGCAGACCTGACCAGAGTGGCATAGACATTGACCAAGTCTAACTCGAGTTCGGTTTCGTATTTATCCTACCCCGTCTATGATTTTGTATTACTACTAAAAGATAAATATTGAGTCAAGGACCAACAGAACTTTTTTCATAGTAGCTGACATCCTGCTCTCTGATTGGTCAATATTATTATTACTCTATTGGCATAAAAAACACTTTGGTCACGGCCTGCCACATAAAATTTCCCTATGTTAAGTCTATGGCGGTTTTTTATTAGGGGTAGGATAATAATGCATATGCGCGGTTGCTGACCAGGTAGAATGTGTGAGAATGAGTGAGAGGGGTGGGGTAATGAGGAGGGTCCATTGAGGAGGCGGGAGTGGGGAGGAGGGGCAAAGGTGACAGGGTGAAGCAGACCCGAGACGACCATCCATCCTTGCATGAAGTGTGTGGCTTCTACCTGACAACCAGATCTGTCAGAGTTTATGAAGTACACAATCAACATCTATGACCCATTTTCCACAGGCCGACTATCGCCATCGATCTGCAGTTGGGAACCACTGGTGCCAGATCAGTGAATGGAAACAGACATGTAGAGAAATGTTCACTGATTGACTATGCATAGGCCCTATTGAGGTATCCCGTAATCCACTCTGTTTACAAGTTCCGGTGCTCACTGGTTGCCGACGTTCTATGGTGATAGACCCTTGAACGTAACCCACAATTATCGCAGTTTAACGGTTTAAAATATTCAAATCGGAAAACCGATATCAGAAATAGAAATTTCAGCTATTTCTACATACAGATCCGAAATAATATTCAGGTTCTCCAAATATAAATGGGCAAACTGTGGTTCATGTTGTCGTGGTGTGCCCACCCAGCCGCGAGCGGAACTTGTATTTACCCTGGGCGATAATAGGGAGCTGAGTAACCTCTGGAGGGCGTATAGATTATGCAATAAGGCCACCACCAACTGACTTGGTTAACAACCAACAGAATCAAAGGGATTTGAAATCATCGCTGATGGTTATTGTGTTTGGAGAACAGTTCTGTCGGTATAGCCCTGTTAAATGCAACAGAAACAAGGTATATACAATACCTTCACCGATTTCTAGATACAAACGTGCAGTTGTTGACCACCACCAACTACAGGAACTCAATTAACTGGTACCGTTTTCGTCAGCCAGTGGAAAATGTCTTATAAGTACTTGTATGTGTGTATGTCAACTTTATCTCACCTTTGGAGTTTCCTCACCATAGATAATGGGAGTTCGTATTTAATACCCATGGAGTATTTCATTCAATACTCAATGGACCATGATGTCAGACACGTCAGCTAATCAGTCAATGATGGGGTTGATATAAAATCTGAACAGCACTAGGTCCGTAGCCGCTGAAAATAGTCATTCATTTTGGTATGCTTCGTAATCTCACTCAGCTTTTATCTTATTCATTTTTGTTTTCAATCAAATACAATAGTTCTTACTTAGGTTATGTCTTGCACTTCCTCGTGAGATTTAGAAGGATTTTAATCGAGAGCCATACAGCCACTGAAAGTAGACCATGAGCTTTGACTGTGTTTGTCTGAATCAACTCACGTCGTGGCTTTACAATGTCTGGTACATTGATTCATTGGATCAAGGGTTTCTATCCACTTTTAAAGGAACAAAGACTGAACAAAACAAGCCGTTTCTAATATATTATGAACCGATAACAACAGTACTTTGATGCTATTGTCTATACGAAAGTTACAGATACTATTGTGCTGTATCGATGACTCGATGCCATGTAAAATGTGCCAATAAACTGCTACATTAAAAAAGGCAATACAAATGATCTACTCGAGATTGCAAGCACTTCTGTGTCTCTTATCACTTCTCCAATCGACCGAACTTGTTTCATAGAATTGTATTCATGCGACCATTCTTCTAAGTATCCTTTACTTCTAATTACTTCCAAGGTATCTAATGTAAGGCATTCAAACGAAACAGTTTAGATACTTGAATTTAAGAAATGAATGAAATGAATTAGTAGAAACCGAACGTGAGTTACACTTGACAATGTTTATGCCACGATGGGAAGGTCGCGTATTACTACACGAGGCGTAGCCGAGTGTAGTGAGGAGCAGACCTGACCAGAGTGGCATAAACATTGTCAAGTGTAACTCACGTTCGGTTTCGTATTTATCCTACCTCGTCTATGCTTTTGTATTACTAAAAGATAAATATTGAGTCAATGACCAACAGAACTTTTTTTTCATAGTAGCTGACATCCAGCTCTCTGATCGGTCAATATTTTTAGTACTCTAGTGGCATAAAAAAAACACTTTATTTCACGGCCTGCCACATAAAATTTCCCTATGTTAAGTCTATGGCGGTTTTTTATTAGGGGTAGGATAATGCGTGATAACTAGATTTCAGGGAATCTGATGTGGGGTGTTCATGCAATACAGTTTAAATAGCTTAGGCGACGCACAGATAGACTGTCAGTCAGCTTATAATTTGGCAATGCGGGAACGCGAGTGAATTTGTTGTCATCGATTGATTTCTCAAATCTAAGCCATGTAAAGTGTATTGTATGAATGCCCCACATTATATACCTCGATATTTGGTCATTACACACTTTTAGACATGACAGGGAGTTCGTAAAACATCTCTGAACTCATGAAGTAATTCACTACTAACCGGCAAGTCCAACGCACAGGACTGTCACTTCCACTCTTCTAATCATAGACTCTATGAGTTGGGGTAAGCTCGAATAAGCCTAACCTGAGCTATGTGAGTGCATTGGAGTTTCGTCACATTTTCCAAATGGATTATAGTTCTGTTAGCGGCATTTATGCGAAGCAAATATCTGTCTGGAGAGAGTTCAAATTCTTTTTGCGTAGGCATATTGAATCACTTCTGGATTAATATGGTAATGTACTCACAACAGTGGGTGAGAGTGAGAATGCCAAGGGAGTCAACTTACGGTCAGTTTTAGTGAATTATAACCAGTTTAAGGTATATGATAATGAAAACATATTGTAATGACGTCAATACACACATACTTATTTCGGTGAAGCTGAGAAATTGATTTGAATCTGTATACCATGGATATCTTATTATGCTTGTAATGAGAACTATACCATAATATATTGATAATGTATACATTATATATATATATATATATATATATATATATATATATATATATATATATATATATATATATATATTTCATATATAGGTCTAGCTATATATATATATATATATATATATATATATATATATATATATATATATATATATATATTGCTAGTTGAATTATGACACCTAACTCTCTTTCTCTCACTGAAATCTCAGACCGATATTTGAGACGGGTAAGGAGCAGTACAGCGTAGGCGTATAATTATGTATTTGCAAAGGTGTGTTTGGCGCGTTGGAGGCAGGGAGCAGCAAATGCTGGGGATGAGTTCTCCTAATTTACGTTATGCGTCACCGTGACGAATGACGTCTCTCGGGACAAATGTCTTGTTTTAACACCAGGCGGCATGGTGTGTACTTTTACGGACAGGTGGCTCCCTGGGGGCTCCTCCTCAAAGGCCAGGATTACAGGACATTGACGCATGCGCGGGAGGCACTCAGCCATACAGCGGCGCCCCCTTGTGGGCCCTTAGGGAAAGGGCATCATTGTGTATGCGCCTGTTGACAACGAGCAGGGTGTATATAAATGCAGTGTGAGACTTGTGCCCCCAGACGATCACAGCATCCAACTGCAGCTACAGGTACGTGAGAACCTTCTTTGTCTCTAAGTGCTGATTCCACCAGCACGTTCTCTTTGACTAATAGGGTCGGCCAGTGTCTCGTAGTAATTTTCTATCTTCCTGGCTCATACTATAATTTTGTGCCATCTGCTTGACTCATTGCCCCTGTGTGTGGAACCCCCATTATCGCTCATATGGGCTGTTTCACCAGAGCAATCCACCCAGTCACTCTTGCACGATTCATCCCGACCTCAACAACTCAACAAATTGCGCTGGATCGGCTTACATCGTGTGTCCTGGTGGAATACCCACTATAGCCCGTTCCATTTTAACTTTTTTTTCCCTTTTTGTAGAATATCTGTTTTCCTTCCATCCCATAACTTGTTGACGGAATACTAAGCCCTGGCACACCAAACGCTTTTGTCATAAATGTAGTCGTCGATGTCTTAATCGATTGGTGGATGAACTTGTATTCGGAGGCCGACCTTGGTCCTGCACGCCCTTTCCGACAGGTGGCGTGTTGCAAACCGGCAGAACACTACCGGCGTCCCAAAGAAGTCCCGGATGGAGCTGACAATTAGCCCATCTGTAGGTCGGAGACTGGCAATATGTTTCCGGTTTGGGACGATAATAAGGTAGGGGAGTTGGGTACTCGATCGTGAGTCTGGGACGCCAGAAGTGCTTCAGCCCCATTGCTACTCACCAAGCGAAAGGTGGCCCCATCAATATCAAAACTAGGTTCAAAACTGAAATATTGTGATATATTTTGCAAAAGGAAAGATGTATGCCCAGATAGGTATCCTGACTTGGATTTAGTTGTAATGACAGTAGAACGGTATTCTACTGTTTGACAATTATCTATCTCACCTTGGTTTTGTTTCACTGTTACAATTATTTCCAACTTGTCGTGTAGAATGGTTCAGGGCACTACAATTAAAAGATATGATGTAATAACAAAATCAGATCGGAGAACATTTGGTAATTTCTTCTCACATATGCTTCATCCATGGTAGTTTAATTCACATTTATATAGTACGACACCAACTGGTAAGAAATGGTTACAAGAATAGGACGCTGTGAATACATGGACGCCGGAGAGCACAATCATATCAGAAACACGGCCATTTTGGGGTGAGGTAAAGTTTTGGGAATCGGGAGAGTAGAATTGGCACATGGACTATAGGTCTAAAACCTGTACTAGGATAAGTTTGGTAGTGTCCACCAAACTCCTGACGCACACCATTGCCTGTTCCAGCGCCCTTCCTGTTGCAAAACGCTGTTTTGTGTCAAACAGAAAGGCTGTGTCGTATCAGCGGGCCAAGAGGTTGTTTAAAAACTTTTGGTCTCAAGGTTATTTTCCATTGGCCAACTATTTGGCACCGATCTGCAATAAGGCCCGTTTCCATTGGCCGACGAATATTGCTTAGACTTTTTGAGTTACACAGAAAGTCTGCGGTGGTGCCACTGACTGTGCGTCGGTATAGAAAAATCGCTGAGGGTAGTAGATTTCACTCAGTGACCAAGCTTTCACTCAGTGGTGGGTGGTGCCACATTGCATAATCTAAGCAGAAAAAGTCGTGGGGCATTTCACAACCTTGGTTGTTTCCATTGACCGATATTGAGTCCACAGTGCCAAAAGTCTGTCGGTGGTCCCTGACTGTAGATCGGTGATGGGAAATCGGCCAATGGAAACGGGCCTTTAGGGAACCACCGATTGATTATTCAGGTATACCGACACTAGATCGGTGAATGGAAACAACTTGGTGTGTCAAATGGTTACCGATTAATATGGCGAAGATTACCTAATAAAGCCACCACCGACCGACTTGGTCTGCGACGTACAAAGTCAAAACCATCGATGAAGTTCAAGGTTTTAGTGGGTAATTTAAGTCAGTATGGGCTTGGTAAATACTGAAGAAATAACGCATACACTGCACCCTCACCACCGCCTACAGGCTCTTAGGAGAACTCGAATAATTGGTGCCGTTTTCGTCAGGAATTGGAAAATGGCCTTTAACGGACGAGTTCACCTGGGACCACGCCAGTAATCCTCGGCTACGACAAATTGGCTGTCAGAAAGGATTGGAGACAGTGTGTACGAGCGTTCCTACAAGCTGCTGCTGGTGCCACGTAGTGGAGCTCTTATTAACTAGATTTATCATTCATAAGTATACCTTAGTTTAACTATGTCTATTTCATACAGCAATATATATCTTAAAGAAATTGTTTTATACTATGAAACATGTTCTCTATTTACATAGAACATATACTGAAAAATATAGTTTCAATAAAGAAAAGAAGGAATGTGACGCATAGCTTTCAGTCATTATGCATAAAATCATAATTAAATGTCTATGGTTAATCGGGAGCATTGCAGAGTATTTTCCTGGGAACACCAGGCTCACGTGTGAGATACTAATTAGAAAATTATGAAATTTTGGAATTTAATAGAAGATATAGTCTGCCCATAGGCACTGCAAATTTGGTGATATTTGATTGGGCTTAATGGTCAATAATTTCTTAGTTTTGCTCCGTGTATATTGGTAAAAAATCTCCACAACCCTATAATATTTCCTGAATTATAGTGCATTATATGATTTAGAATAAAAATGCTACCTCAAGATCTGCATTTATGTAAGATTACATCGTGAGGCACATTGGAACCGTGATCACCTTTTTTATGCATGGTTAAGTAGCTTGTGTTAACATTGCATTTTGTCTATGATATGGACCATCCTAATTAACCTACGATTATTAGTTTTTGTATCAGAGCCCAATCGGTAGGTCTAAATTTCTATCGTAATAGGTGGACGTCGCCTATACACTCACAACCAAAATACCACTTTACACTCACTGGCTCACTTTATTTTTAATTTATGACGTAGGCGGTAGATGCATCTATAACAGCGACACTGGCCCTCTGCCACACCCATTATGAATCATTGTAAAGGTTGATACTGGGTTATTTCGTAGAAGCCTGCCGGGGTACTATATATATAGGCCTTGCTCTAAACACCACAGAAAACCAGGGTCAGAAAACAAGTTTAAATTTTGACCAAAATTGCATGAGAATTATTGTAATTCATTGTCATTGTGACAATATCTTAATCAGAATTATAGATTTTGTGAGGTGGCAGTGTCGCCGAAATGCGACCACAATTGCCACCTGAAGTTGACATGTCCCCCTCAGATGATTGTACACTGTGCTAATATCTTCTAGCTTTACAGGAAACTTGAACAACATTTAGTCAATCTAAAGGCAACTTTGTCGTCCTATTCTTGAATTATGTTCAGAGGGCATTAGTTTTGAGTTTGTGATGCGACTGCTCAATTCGAAAGAGTTGCATTGAATGAACCATTACATGGGGAAGTGTGGATTATCAAGGATCCTACCTAATGACCAAGTGCAAACAAAGTAGTGCGCACTATCAGGTGTATAATTAGTGTCAAACCTCGCGAATTAATGCTTGCGGCGAGTTTGAGACGGGACACGAAGGTTCGAGAGGTCGATGGTTTGAACGACAGCTCCCTGGGGGCGCCACTAGGCCTTTGATGAAAATCAGCCAGGGGGCGCATCAGACGACCTTTAGCAGTGTTGGAAGATAACTAAGAGACAGGGGACTGTAGCATGTAACTGTTCTCTGACTGGTTCCCTGAGGCGTGCGCCATTCCAGTATCTTTGCCCATTGCTTGTTAGAGAAGTCTGACTTCTGTCAGTAGCCTCCATATCGATCTTATCGTGGTCTTTGTTGCGTTCCCGTGATCAGCCTTTATGGTAGACAGTCCTCCACAACGATCATGTATAGATCATCATATACATATGCTAAATATTATTCAATATATCTTAAAAGTATTTATCTGGAAATATATGTGTCATTTTTCAGATACTCATACTAATTTGGGATGGTCCTGCACCAAGAATTATCGGCCATTACAATCAGATGTCTTCGACAGTAATATCCCTGAAATAACGCAACTATAGAGAGATCCTTGCAAAAACCGCCTATGTTAATCTCATTCGGAGTCGTTTATTCGGTATCGACCTGTCTTTTAGATACACACTCCCTGGTCGAGTGAGGTGTCAGTGACTTAACCCGCTACTGGGAATCTCGTCATCGAACTATGTTATCACCTTCTGTCTTTTTTAATCGATTCCTGTCTGTTTCTACTGCAATGAACAATTGTTCCATCGAGAGGGCATTTAAGCAACTTGTCATCGTAGCAAGTGTAGCACATACAATCAATTTCCAAACTAAGCAATACTTTCAGTAAAGGTGTGTCTATTAATAAATATGAAATATGTCAGGTACGACTTAGTAACAAATCCCGGACCAGCGGGAGTTTTTAGTTACCAGTAATTGTGAAGTGATGAGATGGTAAGTAATGTAAGATGTGTAAGAGACATTCATAAGTATCAAAGTGTTTTTATCACAACAATAATCAGTCGTTGATTTGATTATTTCCATTCGTATACGGAATACCTCTCCTTTGTAGCTACCTTACAGTTATTCTTTTCCGCGGCCTTTTGCGTCTGTTCATCTAACTCACTCCACAATTGCTCCTTTCTCAAGTACGCGGACGTTGACATTTGCTCGTTCGTGCTTTCCTCTGTTTAAATTTCACTTTAGTGTCACTACAAGTACTTCTTATCCTACAGTCTAAGTTGTTCACATCTTTGCTCATTTCACACATAACGGATAATATTTGGATGATTTTTCTGCACTTCAGAAAGCCTAAAAGGCTATGCTTTTACAACACTATATTAAGGTGGTTGTGTCTCTAATTGTTAAAAAGACTCATGTTTTGTGCAATTCTATCAGTTGATTAAGAAAGGTTCAACACAAATTTGAAAATTTCTATGTTCTACCATGTTTATCTTACCTATTACACTAAATACCTTTTCCAGGATATATGCATTCGGCTGCACAAATCATCGACTCTCTACAATGAAAATTTTACTCCCTTCTTGTAAGATGTGTGCCTCGTATAAAACCAATGTGTATTCAACTAATATCAATGTAAATCATCATATCATCTCTTGATTGTATTTTCATGAAGGATTTTTATAAGGTGTGTTTCACAGATCAAATAAGAGCTTTACTCAATCGCAATTCACAAACGAAGGAACTTACTAATTCGTCCTTATTTAGAGTGATCATTTCCAAGAAATTAACAAAAATGGTTATAAATCATACGGTTTTAAGTGTTAATATTGTACCCTCAATGGATATATAACAGCTAGACACACGTTACAGTATTTTAACCTATGACAAATTCGACAATGTATCTGTTCTTATCAATGCGATATAAACTGCTTTCCCAAAATAATTAATTTACTCTAAAGATCGCAGCAATGCAACATAGATGTTGGATGTACGATACAGCGAATGTCATCTCAGTTTATCTCTTCGGCAGACCCGTCCCGTTAGGCAGCCACTCACTAGCTCCACCATGCGGCACTCCTGGACACTGCTGTTCATGGCCTGCATCGTCATGGCGTTCCAATTCGAAGCCAGTGGAGCTCAGTTTTCCTTCTCCCTACCCGGCAAATGGGGAAATGGAAAACGTGGCGTGGGCTTCGGCAAAAGGACAGATTGCACAGACTTCGATCCCGAGGCTCTGTTCAACCTCTATAAAACCATTCAAGTAAGTATCATATACCATTTGAACTATGTAAAGGTCAAATGAACACATTGAAAAATAAGATACACAATTACGAAAGTATAGGGAATGGCATTGGCGATCCAAAAATTAGTTGTTGCAAATGTCCAATTCGGCCAGCTGTATGGATTCCATTCTGCACACTCTGCATGAACTATATATGATGGATAGATCCGACACTATTACCAATGATTTGTTTGTTGAATTCAGCAATGATGAACTATCCTAATCATATATAGAAGCTGACTGTGGGAAATAATTCTGTTTTATGATATATAATCAACATTCATCATATTAGGTAGGAACAGATCATTAAGTACGTGCATGTTCTGTCACATCTCAGGGAAAGAGAGGGAAATGAATTCACCTCGAACTTAATCATCAACAGCAGTCCTGAGCACCGCATGCATCAAAGAATGAATGAATAAAAGATTATATTTTTCTGTGTGCCCGTTTAACAGGTGGAGGCAAACAGGATCAACCAGTGTATGCAGGCGAAGATGGAAGAGGAGACAAGCAAGCACTAACTAAAGGTAATAATTAGGATGTTTTCATGTGAATGGCAGATTGGCAAACCTCTGGCAAAATCCATTAATTCATTGGTCGTATTTTTACAGATTTTTTCACAACATTGGGTGCACTGTGAAAGGAAGGCCGGCAGGTGGGCAGTGGGCTCCACATTATATTTTTCTAATCTTTCTGACTTTCCTTCCAAATATCATTAGGATTACTAATTCTGCTGATTGACAATCCACTTTAATATTACTGTGCTTTGGTGCTCCTCGTTAGTTATTCATTTGAAAGAGTTCCCTTTAGAAAGGTCCCATATCATTTTCTTACGTCATTTTATCTCACTGCTTAACTATGACCATCAAGTATTGATCCTTAAAAGATCATTTGAATGAATCCTCCCGAATCACTCTCGGAATGTCAATAGTAGCGAGTAGAAATTCTTCTTTGCCAACTGACTTAGTGCTCTTAAGTACATGATGCGTCTCAGCATTTCTCAATTGAAGACTTAGAAGGGTACAAGGGCTTTCTTTTTGAATATATGTGTGAATATCTATATATTCGGTACTCCAGATCCGGGAAAGACAAGCTTAGTTTCCTAGCAAGATTTCGAATATTTTTATATACGTATGTAATCAAGAAGTTTTTGGTACATTGGTGGCAATACAATACAATGATAATCATAGTTCCGTGTTGATCCCTTGTTAAAATTCATCTATGTATAAGAGCCGTCTGGGCAAACTGTGGTGTATTAATATTACGAAAATATAGAAGAAAATGGATGTCAATTTCATGTGTCAATTAGGGACCTGGTAATAATGGTTTTTTTATATACTACTTATATGGCTTTCGTCCACGATTAGTGACTTATATAGAACTGGATTGAGAATCGTATATATGAACAATACTCCACGAGTTCGGATGCACAGTCATCATCATTGAAGTGAATCCGAGTGACGATTACAGCATATCCAAATGAGTGGAATATTGTTTATTTTACGATTTGAGTGCGATTCTGGATTTATCTCACTCCTTTCACAGCTAGTAAAAAGGATCACAATATCAGAATAATTCGAATTGCTTATATAGATCCAGTTAGAAATGTAAAAGATCTTCATGCTGATGTCATGCCTGCTTTCTCACTGATTGGCCAGTCGATTATGATCATCTAATCTCACATCACTCCGCCAAGGCCATGGCATAGTATTTGCACCTAACATGGGTGATCATTGCGTATATTTTTTAATGTTATTCCTATGGCTAGACTTGTTCAAGAGATGCGAAAAATGATGTTACAATAGGTCCAACATCTGACCTGATTAGGACAACTGACAAATAGACAAACACTAATATAGATAAATTATCTATTATCAAAATCAGTTAACACATCCAATCTCTGTTTCCTTCTACAGGTAGCGGTATCGACTCATGGAGTCCATGGGTAGAAGAAATAGCATGCACCATCAAAAACCGACCAGATTTTATAGAACGAGAGAGAACCTCCAGGGCGTGTTCACCAGCCTGACCAATGCGCCCACTCTCTGAACCTCTCACTGGAACAGTGATGACGTCAGACGTCCGGACTGCCTCCTGGTGGCAAAATTGAGAAGCCACGATTCGGGCAAGTGGCTTCCCCTGCTGACATAACAATCATGGTGCCCCTGTTGGCACAGCGCCGATCTTTTTCTGATACAATTAGAGATTAGTTTCAAATACAAAGACTATTCGTTACCCTGAACCTATATGATATTCTGTCAAGAAGCCAAATGTCATAGTGGCCACTATGGATAGATATCTAGCAGTTTAATAAAGGTGGTGGTGATTTAGTTTAGTGTTGTTGTGTTGATAGTATTTTTATGATCTTAGTGAATACCTTTGACTTGAAATGTTTATCTTATGTTCGGGAATTGAGCAGTGATTTCATACTTAATCGTATGCCTCGTTCTACTTTAAAACTGTGGCTGAAGCTGTCACAGTATGCTCAAGCTCAACACGTGATGCTGTATCCAGTAAGTCGATGCTGTGGTCTAATTTTCTAAAAATTGTACCACATGTATGTATACTACATACATGTGGTCAATACATTTATCCTACCCCTAATATAAAATCCCATAGGCTTAACATTGAGTTTCCGTATGCCACGCTGACTGGCATACAGAGTTTTATATGCCACTAGTGGCATACAGAATTGTTTTCATGTAATATTCCAAAATCAAGGAGACAGGGTAGGATAAAATCAAAACCTGATTCGTTTTAATCATGGCCACCGCATTCCACTCCTGGAGTTTTGGCTCTGGACCTCACTCGGCTTTGCCTTGTGAAATCACTATGCCAAACTCCAGTCGTGGCATATGGTGGCCAAGACTAAAACTCATCCAGTTTTACGATAGTATGTATCGTAACTATGATATCAGCAATTATATATAGGGCCTATGTACATATATTTGCTGATATTATAGTTACGATCATTTGCAAAGGAATAATACTATTATATATAGTATATAATGCTATATATTATATATATATGAATCCTTTTCGGTCCTTTCACTGACATTCAGACAGTCAAGAATTGAGGATCATTAATATCTATGCCATTGCGTAGACGTACATATATGCTGTCTTTATTTATGTTTCCATATGATTACGTCCATTCTGCCCACCCACGGAGTATGGAAGAAAGCATGCAAGTATGCAATGGCTGTATTGGTATGGGCGTCAGGGGTATATATCAGGCTTATGTGCATTTAGGAGTAGCTATATACGCGAGCGTATCTATGTATAGATAGGGGCACAAAATTTTAAACAATGTTTGCCCACAGTCCCCTATACACACAACCACCACCACGCTCCACCGCCATTGACACCTCCATCGCCATCGCCACAGCCACAGCCACAGCCACAGCCACCGCCACCCATGGTGGCCAGACTTATCGGCACCCCACTTCTTTGTGCCTGCCCTCACATCGCTACCCCCACACCAACACAACAGTCCCTGCTCATCACACTGCACGAAAACCACCATTTTATTCATATATATGCCATCGCGGAAGTGCATGTATTGGCTGAATATTGACTTGTTTTCGTATATATGTATATATATATATATATATATATATATATATATATATATATATATATATATATACGCCCAGGCCTTATATACGGACGCGTCTTGGCTGTATTTTACACCCGGCCCTCCCCTCGACCCCCCCCCCCCCCCCCACCTCCCCCGCCCGCTCTCAGTGAAGCCCTCTTCACTGGATGCTTATATACACCTACAGATGAGGTGTATGCACACGGGGAATTGTACGACCTTGTATACGCAAAATACCTACTTATATACGCCGGGCGCATCCATATGTAACATAATGATGTTCGTGCAGTGTCAGTTTCCCTAAACACTCCAATGACAGCTTGTGCTATATGAACAAGGTTAGGCTGATACCCATAGAACAATGGTGTTTTAAAAGTAAAAACTATCAGAGGAAACAGTTAAAAACAAAGGAATGCTAGATTTTGTATATGTAATTGATATAATGATATTAGAATTAAATGCATTTTAACCTTAAAGTGCCGTAAGAGCAATTTTCCCGGCAGAATACTGTGCAATGCTCCCGATTAGGCACAAAGTCACTAAAGCATGTTTAAATGTCGTAGAGACCCTACAATATGGGTCTTTCATCAGAACGAAATCATAGACCCCCACTTTTAATCGGTGTCTAAGTCCATCGTAGACCACATCGGAGCCATATCGTAGTAGATGGACGCCGGGCCTAACTGTGCAGTAAAACATCTTTTAGAAAGCCAGATGGTGCTTGGGGAGTCATGTTCAGGGAATGAAGATTGGGAAAATGCATCAAAGGTGCATCTATATAAAAGCCAAGCTATAAACATTCAAAGCTAAAGGAAATTACATCCAAGATCAACAAAACTGATTGTAATACGTTCTTGGGCAGAACTAAACTATTGCTACTCAGAGCAGCACAAAATAGAACCATACCCTCAATAGGAGTACCAATTGAGGAAAATAATATTGAAGGATTTATCGATTTTTTATAAGGGGAAACCTTATGTTTACTTTACCTGATACCTGAAGAGATGACAATGAAGAAGCCATTAGGGATAAACGGGATAGCAACTAACCATAGAATGTTATAAGACAACTTTGTGGTATGAACAGCACAGGACTAGTTTGAGAGTTTCCCCCCATAAAGCTTTGAAACGAATATTCGTTGCATTTATGCTATTGTCTGTTAGTTTCGATCTCCGGACATGAGGACACCACTGGGTATTTTTGTATTTGTTAGTCAATGGAAAATCACATTAGCAGCTTTTTTATGAAGTGTTTCCCAAACTTGATTGGTTATTGATTCATTAATTTTCTTTTAATCTGAATACCCTGAATAACAAATTCGGCCGGGTTTTGTTTCCTCAAACAGGAAAATATCTATATTTAAAATTCATTTTCCTGAAGATATTAATAAAAATGTGTAAATGTATTTGAAAAAGGGGTGTCAAAAGCAGGGGGCCCTTCTGATTCATGAGAATGGTCATAACTCTGCGGATGTATGGAATACATATAAGGGAATAGAGGTATAGATGAATACAAAATAACTATATGAACAAATGATCGTCCCCGTGATTGGCGTAAATAAAATCTAGTATTATATCATATGAATAATCAATCGCCAACAAAAAAGAAAACGAATTCTTCAGGTGATCAGTTCAGCTGGAGGTTTGAAAATGAAGACCACAGCCTCCACCTTTCCCGTCTTGTCTTCACACCTAGAGAGGGCGCCACCAACAAAACTTGAGCCGTCAAAAATCCTATTTCCAGGCAAATAACGTGGGTCTTTTTAGCAATCCTTTATTCAATTCCTAATTGTACATGGCCACAAGGTGATGAATGAATGCTGATCCGGCAATGACTTCCCCAAACCTAACCAGTTACCAGCCAATTACCACCCACCAGTAAATAGGGCCGGTAGGTTTGTACACTTACAGTAAAACCCCGCTTCCGGGACACCCCGCTTGGAACAGAAATTTTCCCTCTATCAAGAGTTTATTTTAACCCTGATTAAGGGGACACCCAGCTTAAAGGGACACTTATTTCAGTACAAAATGCTTCTTAACCCCAATGGGGACACTTTGGAGAGACACCTTATCAAATCTGACAGGAGAGTGTAGGGACAACAATCCAGATTACCTTGTTTGCTTGTTTATGGTGTGTGTGCGGGGCCCTATAGGTGTCAGGTAGATGTCTATGGGGTGGTTGTGTAGTTACAACTTTGTACCTATGTAATGGTATCACCTGTATAAAGTTATCATATTCTACATACCCTTAAAAAATCGACAGAATAAAAACTTTGCTTGGAACAGAGGGTATCTCCTTAAGCGGGGTTTTACTGTATAAGCGTGTTTAGCTCACTCCCATTTTCATACCATACCGCCAGCACAGTCGAGCAGGGCATTAAAGACAAATGCTGATTGTTGGGTGATTTCTAAATTCTATTAAGTTTTGCAAATAACTCTGGATAATATAAGTTCCATATATCAGCAAATAGAAAATGCAGAAAAGTTGGCATGTCACCATGCTACCTTATATGGGAAGGCCATCTGAAAATGTAAGTGCTTAACTATTGGTGTCTATGGGATACTGCAATATTTTGACTTTGTTGCTAAATGACATTGATGTCCTATTACTATCTTCAAATAATTCTGGATTATGATACTTGGGAACATGTACAAATGAGAAATGCTAAAAAAAATACTATGTCACCATGCTTATTTCTATGGGAAGGCCATCTGAAGAAGGTAATTGCTTATCTATTGCTGTCTATGGGAAACTGCTATATTTTCATGAAACCAGATGGCAGCACCAGTGTTACACAGGGGGCAGTGCGATACCTACCCACATTTGTCTTTAATCCCCTCCAACTGGTCAGCATTATTCATTCAATGGAGCCGTCAAAAAAGATGGTCAGTATGCGTCAAACGACGTCACTTGACGTCGGCCACTGATTATTCTATTGCCAGTGGAGTAGCGCTTTTGGAGGTCGGCGGCGATATTCTGAAGTGGGAATCGCTCACATTTTCATGCGCGACCTAACCACACACTTCTCCATTTTTAATTAATTCCTATTAGTCCAATTTTGTTTCTAATGAATATGAAGATAATGAAATAACTGTAGCAAGTAGCTGAGGACAAGTTAGGTGAATATAAAACTAGAGTTGTAGTTATTCTATTTAAAAGCAATACTGCTAATTGAACAATTGAAATCTAATAAATATTTGGTACTATTTTTTTCAGTCGTAGCCGTCCTTAAGGTCGTTTATGAGTGTTGAATAAAGTTGACCTACATTGTCTCGGATCCCCCTGGCGTCCAGAAATGAGTCTTCATATAAGAGCGTAGATTTTTCAACACCCCCTGGTGTTGGAAGTGCGTTACGTCAACCTCTATTTGTACCGCACATTAATATATATATCCGGAACAGCAATGACCGGAAGTTGTTACCGCCCCTTACATGTGACAGCAGGGACCACCATGTATCATTACATGCATCAACCCTACACTCATTGTTAGTTTCGTAATTTAACATAAGTCGTGGTATGAGTATATGACATTGTCATTCAGAATAAGATTCTTTCAGTGGAAATTTGGAAAACGTACACAATATCATCATGATTTTGATATGCGTGGCCGTATTCTGCACGAAGTTATCGCGCAGTAATACTCCAAACGATAGCAGTTCAAAATCATAGTAATATTTTATTCATTGCCGACCTTTGGACTAATTACTATAAAAAGGCAGTACATTATTAGAAACTCAATCTATTGTTTATATGAAATAATATTGCAGACAACCCGGTAAAAACCAAGTATGTTGTATAGGCGTTTATTGTTGAACCGATGTTTCGAACCCAAGTTGTTCTTTATCAAGATTAAGATCTTTTCGATCTAGTCACATTAGGTACAGCGTGAGTCATTCTCTGCATGCAAGTCGTGAGGTCCTAGATGAGTCATTGTCGACTAATAGTAGTTGTTTTATAGAACAATGATTTAAGAGTGAATTATAATACTTTGGGTATAGAGTAACTGAAAAAGGTATAAATGTGAGTAATGGTGAGCATAGAAAATCTTTTATATAAAGTAGTTCCAAAAATGCCCGTGGGGTGTCAGAAAAAGCCGTAGTGGTATACGGCTTACGTACACTGTTCAGTAGCGATTTGTAAGCTCCCTAGTTTTAGCATAGATACTTCGTGTTAAGTGGGTCATAAAACCCTATATGACGGGATATGGCCCATGCGCATTGCCTTCTGCATCATTTGCTGGACAACAGGAAGTGCAATATTTTCTGGAAACGTGGAGCAACCTAATCGCGTGTAGTGGAGCACTTTCCCATGCTCCGTGGAGTGAGCAGTTTTGTAGATATAACTGTCTGAAGCAGCGGCATTGTGCAAAGGTCGGCGATTGGAGACAACAGCTGAAAGGTGGAGTAGTTGGAGACAGATAGCAATATTATACATGATTTTGTAACATGACTAAAACACAATGCAGATCTACATCGCCCATAATACACAACCATTTTGAAGATTTTGCATAAATCTGCGTCTTACGATTATCAACGTGTCTGCTGCTATGATTTGAATAACTCCACAGACAAAAACTTCCAAGTACTAGCTTGGGAGTAAGAGGTGCCCGGTCAAGCCAGCAAATTTTACGCCATTGTCGGTTGCCACCAAACGTCAACCACATTGTTGCTCACAGGCCGGATGTAAAGCCGGAAACACACCAAGCGAAAAACGCTTCACCTGATTATTGCTTCCAAGATGCTAAATTATAGGCAGGAGATATTCCTATGAAATGATATCTCACATACACGCCAATTTGTGTTGGCGATTCCAGAGATCGCTGTCTTCACTCGCTTGGTGTGTCTCCGGTATTAGGCTACAAAACATCGACATTTGTTCACGATTCATCCCGGTCATGGACTCGGTGATTGGGTTAAAATCTCCATGTATGCTACCTATATTTGGTCGACATGCAGTCTTTACCGGATCACAAATCCTCCCTTAATAACCTGGTAAAGAGGTTATCAACGTGTCTGCTGCTATGATTTGAATATCTCCACAGACGAAAACCTTTGATCTAAATAAGATGTTGGCAAACAGATTTTGCATCTATACCGTAGGAATGTCATGATGTCTTGTGGAATTCTATATTTGGTTGCTATGATAATAGTTCCTTTTATTGTTCACAAACAATTAGTGTTTTTTGCAGAACCCTTTTTCTTTTTTTCTTTTTTATTGCAGGTAATTCACCTCACATGAGATGGTCTTCCATTACAGCATTTTGTCAGTCCGGACTTTGAACATTTAGAAGTAGTACAAGTCTAGTTTTAACATAATAATAATAACAATAATAATAATAATAATACCTTTAAAATTTGTGTTACTCTAGAGTGGTAAGCCATCAACCCTTAAGGAAAGACACTCATCCATATACATAACTATTTAGAGTTAACCATCGAGAACGTTTTAAAGTTCTTTGGTTGCCATAACAACCTTCTAAATCATGTGCAAGAGCAGAACCAAGGGCCGGTCTGACCAGTAGTTCACCCCACCCAACTGTAACCCAGTAACTTAGGTGAATCAACTGTGGTTCCCTGATGATCAGCATTTGTATTAACGGTCATTCTGCTCATGCATGTTCTCCACTTCAATTGCATACTAGGAAGAAGAACCCCAAGAAGACTAGTACTGAGGTTTCCTCTGTCAGTGTGGCAGGAAACAAAGTAGACAATTTGATAGCTATTTCCACAGAATCCAGGGCAGCTGCTGAAGTGGAGGGAAGGCTGGCGCCTGTGTAATAATCTCGGAACCTACATCAAGACCCTATTCTGTATGGACGCCTAGCACTGTCTTAGCGAACAGATTTAGATACTGTTAAACAATTACCCTTGTACGAGGTATAGAAAAGGGGCTTCATGTACGCTCCTAGATTATCGTACGGGCCCCTGGATGTTTTGTTCTGTTCTAATTAACATCAAAACCATAGCTCTCTGAAACCTAATCGCATGATGGTTGAAATTTCTATTCCGTACATATAGAACCATGTTGACAGACGATTTAATGCTAGATCATTTATAGAATAGAAAGGAACAATAAACAGTGCCTGAGAGACCCTGGGGGCGTTGAATAATCTGGACAAGTGAGACTTTATGATCCTACAATGTCTCTTGTGAGTCATTTACATGTATATGCCTTCAATACAACAGAGCAGCTCAATGCTAAATATTGCAGGATACGATTTTTTAAAACGGCTCCCCTATATATTGGCTTTTGAGACTGAAAGGGTTAATATCATCTTTTATTATTTTTACCTAATTTACCTCAATCAATTGTATCAACACTATAAAACTTACAAAATGAATTTTCCCAAGCCACTGTTTCTCTCATTTTTAAACCAGTTCTTAATTATGGTACTGTGGCATGGGCGTTACTTTTGATGCCTTGTCATTAATACATTACTCCTAGCCTTAAATGCATGTAAGATAATTTACTAAATATACTAGGATATTACATTGATTTTCAGGGAAGGTAAACAACGTGATCGATTGAAGTTGTAGGATATAGCTACTGGCAGGGTTCTCAAGTCAGATAAAGAAGACCATAATATCATGTCATTCAGTTGCCCATACATCATGCTAACAGACGACATTAAAAGACCCTAACTTAAGCCAACATGACATCAACATGATGACGACAGAGGATATTTGTGAAGTTCTCCTAACAATAACATATTTCCCAGGAATCTTTTTTTGTGTTGACTGATGTAGAATCAATACTTAAATCATCATGCCATTCATTTTCAGTGTTTTAGGAGGCAATATGCTTGAACTGTATATAGAATGAGGAGTTACTTAGTTGCTGTTACTGAGCTATCTGTTCTCATGATTTCCATCATTCGCCTTATTCATTATTTACACATCTTTGTCACTTGTTTTTTTTCTTTTTCTTTTTTTCTATTCGCAGACTTTTCGCCACAGGGGTGGTCTTCCTTTGTAGGGATGCAGTATTACATATGGTACATTATCTCACCTCGGTATTTTTCTCCATAGGCTTAAAGTTAGGAGCTTGTACTCCACGGCCGTGAAGGTAGTGTACCCAATACCCAATACTCAATGGCTAATTGGATGATTTTTTTTATCAATAGATAACGTTATACGGGGTGAGATAAAATCAGAAACCCACTCGATGAAATTAACTTGGTCCGCACTCCACCTCGTTTGACCGCAGAGTAATTCACTCAGCTTTGCTTCGTGAATTGCTCTGCAGCCAAACTCGGTGGAGTTTGGACCAAGCTTTGTTCATCTCGTGAGTTTCCTTCGACGTACTTTAAACCCATATCTATTTCTCAATACTAATATATGAGTACTATTGAGTACAATAATATCAATAATGATAATATATTATATGTCATACTCCTAAGGAGTTTTGCATACCATCCACCAGTACCACAGCATACAATAATGAAGTTATAAGATGAATGGAATGGGACTTTGAGGCTACACAGAACACGGTATATTGTTCGCCTGTTACAGGTTCACAAGGTGGACATCTGTGCATTTGGCAGTTTTTCACTCCACTTTTGAAAGCAGTTTTATTTGATATTGAGGTCGAGATCATTCCATAAACATTTCCCTCGATAATCAGGTGGTTTTTTAGTCTTTAAGTGCATGGCCTTGGCAATTTGAATTTCGCTTGCGTTTGCGACCTAAGAGTTCCTTGTAACTTGAATTCCTTGATACTGGTGTCATACAAAGAGTTGTTGGGGCAGCCATACAGCAACTATTTCCTTGCATACACCAGTAATAACTAAAGTGGAAAATCTAACCTAGAATAGAACTGTTTGTATATAATAACACATAATAATGACACATTTTCTTTTGTTGTGCAATTGCTAAACTGTGAGTACCATGAATCTGTCTCTCAGGTTAATCCTCACTGCCCTATTCAGAATTCGCAATTTTCCGAAAAATGAAAGGTTTGTGATTGGATAATTTGATCAAGGTCTTACATTATTCTTTTTCTAAAATTCAGGTTTGAGTCTGGATCTACTCCTAGATATGGGTATGAGAACACCATTTTTAGCCTTTTTAAGTTTGTATAAAAACTGTAATCTTTCTGACTATATTTCTAATTATCGCACCAAAATAGTATATTTTGGTTTTGTCTGCCGAGAATATGTTTCACACTAGTCAATGATATGATCTAGATCCCTTTGTAGATTCGTAACAACTTTGTGATTTACTGCTGAGTTATAGGAAACAAGATCATCAGATTATGTAATTACTATGTCTTATAACATCTTAAATGTTATTAATAAAGTATAAGAAGAGAAGAGGCTCAAAAACAGATCCCTGGGACACTTCATACTCTACCTTTAAACCAGTTAGATACCTTGTCTGCAAATGTCCTCTGTTCTATATATAGCAGGTACGATTTCAACCGTGAGATATGACATTCTAACAAGCCGAGTTCCCTTAGCTTGGTAGGTGTAATCTAACATGGTACACACTGCTTTGCTGAAGTCAACATAGCCCCTCCATTGTTATCCCTTTATGTATACAGTTTATTTACAAGTGTGTAAATAGTGTCGATGTGTTTTTGCAGCCCCAAACTCATAAAGGTTATCAGTTAGTACATTGTTTTCTGACAGGTGTTTACTCAAGTCATCATGAATGATATCCTCACATGTCTTGCAAGGAAGTGCAATAGAGATAGTGCAATAGAAGGCAGTAGAAATAGTGACTGCCAATTATTTGGCTTTACATGGCTTCCCGTTCTCGGGAGGTGGGGGGGGGGGGGAGGGGGGGGGGGTCACAGTCATTATTATCCACAGTTTCGGAGATTTTTTTCTATCAAAGCTATGTTAATAGAGGTTAGAAAATCGTTCTAGAGTTGGTAGCATATAATCCTTGAGTACTGAGGTTTTGACATTACACAGAATGGACGATTTACCAGTTGACATGTTATTTATCAACAATAGTAGCATAGCATTATCGAAAATTAGTTTGGCCGGCGTTATCAATGTATCAGTGATATTGCGTTCATTAACGATGTTAGTGTTGGTTGCAGCAATAGTTTGGCCCCTTTTTACCAACATTAACAAATGGTTGTTCAGAAAATCTGCAGCCTTGTCAGTTGTTATTTCATTTTCTGAAGTCTGATCTCTGAAGGTTAGAGCGTCCATGGCATCACTGGTCTTCGTCAGTTTGTTGAGAGTGAGAACAATCGGTCGGTGATGGTACATTGCGAAGGGAAACCATTCCATTTCAACCTGATGATTTTTTGCACAAAAAAATATCACATAATCGTTCGGCGCTGCCAGGTGCTATGATCAGTGCCCATAATCGGCAGGTGGAAGCATCATATTAGAAGGACTTTTAGACTCCATGAAGTATCTGCCAGTGTCGGCACAAGCGTTGCCGCGCTTGAAGTGACAGGTGGCTCGCCATCATTAGCCTGTGGATTCATGTAATGTATTGATAAATACTCAGAAAATTTGATAACACAATCATTTAGGAAACTTGAGAGTGTTTTTAGGCTCGGCGTCCACTGAGATCCAGAAACGCTCTGATAGGCCTAATGATGAAATGTTGACATAATCGGTATCCCGTTGGAAAGTCATCCAGAGGATACTCCCCGATGCATGCATCGTAGGGTCTATCGGTGGGTATCGGCAGCTCAGTAGATGCCGCGCCTAAGCCTATTAAGGGCGATGGATCAATTAGTCACATAAAGGGATGTCCTGCTTATCCTCTTTAAATAATAAACAATGGATTGTGTAACACACTTAGGCTTAGTGGTTACTGTATATAGGTGCGTGAGGGTAATAAATGGTAATGAGACCATTAGTAATGTTAGGTTACGTCAGCTGGTATATCCGCTTGGACGGGCGAAGCGCATTCACCATGTAATGGAGCCCAATGCATGACACAGAATCACGTTTCGTGTCGTAAGGGACGAGTTTATCACAGCAGTGGGTCCAGTGCTCCGACATGGCTTCCGACACACTCCCACGTGGTCCCGACACAAGCGTCTTGTCGCAGGCATTCCTACAAGATCGAGCATATTCGATTTTTTTAGAGGCTAGACTGTGCCTGAGTGTGTTGGGAGCATTCTCTTTTATGTGTGTGCATATGTTAGCTATACACCACCCACTCCTCCCCAACCAACACACACACTTTTAAATCGTATACACTGCCAGAGCCCTTTCAACAGGGCTATGATTTGAATATTTACGTCGTAGCCACATGGCTAGGAAACGAAATCCCCCCCCCCCCCTTCGTAGCCGTGTCAGAATGTCAACAATTCTGTGTTGTCGTGTGTCGGAAAACATGTTAAGCCATGTTGGGAGCATGTCGCAGAGGCCTACGATAGGATATTTTGGTGGAGTGTGCACTTCCCGACATGCCCTGACAACGCTGTCGTAAAGCCCCTCTTCTTACGATAAGACTGCGACAAGGCTGCGACAAGGCTGCGACAAGGCTGCGATTGGAACTTTCATGTCAGCACTTGTCGTAGCCTTGTCGTGGTTGGTGGACCCCCCCCCCCCCCCCCCCTTTAGAACGCTTGTCAGAGTATGTGGGGAGCTCAGAGGGTCAGGGACCCATTTCAAAACTTTGGGTCCTGGTGGAAGAATCGACCCGGGATCAAGCCTACTATCAAGGACCTATCTGAGGAGAACAGACCATTCATTTTTTATAACACTTATCGTCCATATATAAATCCTGCAGAATTAGTGTCCTATGCCAGGATAAATAGGCTGTCAGACAGGTTTGGTTCTCATTAACTAATTCATCATTTATAATCATCAATGAATCTAATCAAATATTCGAGACATTCTTGTAGATGATCTGCTGTGCCTCGGCGGCGAGGGAAGTCCACCGCCAAGGATGTTATTTTTAGAGTGTGCTCGCACGCGCTATATACATCACCTAGAGGTTAGAGTGCTGGCAAAGGAGCAGGGTGCCAGTCTCATTTTCTGAGAGGTATGCCCAGCTGACCATCACCAATCACTCTAGACCGAAATAACTCAAGACCCACTGGTGCTAGATACATTATGATCCTACAGTCAGGCAGTCGCAGAAATGGAAAGTTGACTGGCTCCAAGTGGGTCAGAGAAAACTATCCATAGCTTGAATGTAACCCAAACCTTTTAATTGATAGTCATTCAGAATTGCAAGCTCATTCATCAATGATAAACATATCGTTGGCTCCTAGCTTTATAAATGTAGAGTTTGAACATTTTTAGACGTCTATGTACATGCATATTTATGTTGGGCAGTTAACAGTTAGGTAACTTGAAATTGTGATCCCTAATTGAGAAATGAGAATGGGGCTTGACAACTCCAACAGACAGGGTTTATTACACTAAACCGTATGACTTTATCTGTACTTGAAACCAAAGTAGCAATCAGAGACAATTAAAGATCGACAATGTCACTCGATACCCGAGGTGTGGCATACGTATCTGTCCAAGCTCTGGACTCTGTTCTCCCTAAAGTAAGCAAGAAAGATAGAGTTTCCATGTACATGCAATTCAAACCACAAGAGAATTGCAACGTTGCATACTTGAACATTTCCGGGATAGGGTGGTGGGGGGTGGGGGTGGCTAATGAGAGTATGTATATAGGCTTGTAGGATAGGTGATCCGAGGCCTAGGATTTAGTACACAATAATCGGCCGTAAACCACGAGATGTTCACGCGTAGTAATTCACGAGCGATAGTATTGGGAAGTGGTTTACTGTGGTCCCTAACATTTCCAATGGGGACTTTGCAAACCATGGGTAAGAAATAGTAACAATAGTCGTCCTGCAGGACTGTCGTCACGAGCAAGGAAGACTGTCTAAAAAGCGTTTGATAAGGTTTTACACAGATCGTCCAGACCCTCTTCACCCTAAGTACAGAAAAGGGTCCTAGTGGACGACACTACCTGGGGTATTGTAGGTGAATCAAAATAAGGTGAACAGCCTCTTTCATCAATTTCACTGGGTGGAATCTTCCACCAGGACCAAAGGTTCTAAACAGACCCATGTACCATCATGACCAGGATTTTTCTGTTTTATAGTGAAAAAAAATCTCCCCCTTGGGACGGTCGGACTTATTAACGTGACTGGCAGACTCTCGCCTATTTTGTCATGCATCGCCCGTGCGATCACCGCCACTGCAATATACAAATCAACTCCAAGCTCCCTTAAATCAAACAAATGGATGTATTTCTGTGAGGATCTTCCATCTCAGCAAGTCAGCATGACAGCCATTTTGAAAAATGGCTGTCATCTTGATTTTTAAAATGGCCCCTCAGATTACCAAAGGGAATCACCACAAATATTTTCGCTTTTATCACAATTTGCATGATTTTCTGGTTATTTTTTCCACTATCTAGAGAGGTTGGTATCTGGCACACCTCCTTGACCTGTCCGTTCCCCTTGAGCTAATTAGGTTCAGTCTGGCCTCTATCCCTTCCCATTCTAAAAATCGATTATTTCAAATTCAATACCACAGCAAATTCTACAACTGGACTTAGATTTTGTGTCCCTGTGTAAAATAGAAGCACATCTGTTGCCGTCAAGTTGATCTACGGCCATTTTAGATGACTTTTGTGGGTTGTTTTTTTTAATAATTTAGTAGAAACAAAATTCTAGAGAAAACCCGACAAGCTGATTTGTTTGTTACTGAAGTTGGTTTATTTGGGGATAATTTTTACATCGAGAATATGTGTTTCTGTTCATATTGAACATATTTGAGGTGAGTAATATTGGTTTTCACTTCGTGATAGCCATACTGAGAAGTGGCATAGTGCTTTGTGGTTGCAGTTTTTGAGTGCAGGAAAACATGTTCGTATACATCACCTAGAGGTTAGAATGGTCACACATACACTTCCGGCGTCCTGCAAAAATCTAACCGTTTACTCTTCATGTGCCGACTATAAAGGCCTGGCAAAATGAGCAGGGGTCCAGTGTCCAGCCTTACCATATCCCATGCCCCACTACTGACTTGGTTCCTAAAAATAGAGATTTTTGTTGATAGTCTTTTTGAACACAAAGGATTCACCATGTGAATCCTGTCATCAAATGATAAACAATGAGTTATGCATTTTGTTATCGGCCACTAGAAATAAAAACTATTAGATGATAATGACTAAATGTGGCATTCACATTTTCAAATCTAATGGGACAGACATAACTGCACTGTATTCAGACTGTCAAATATGATGGGACAGGTTTATTGAAACATTCCTGATATTTTCAAATACAAATGGCTTACAAATGAATGATTTCATAGGATATTCTCTTAATTTTATTTGATAAAATTATTTAGGTTTACCACGCTCTTCCATTATAAATGGAAATAATATTTGCTTCTAGTTATAAAGACCGCCACACCAATCCTTACCTATCTATATTTATAATGCCCGTCTATCTATCAGGTTTCCTAAGGGCCCCTACTAACTGTGTGCCAAAACTCATGCTTCATTCATTAAATGCACAATCGGACAAGCTGAAGGGTTACTAGCGTTTGACAGCTTTAGGACCATAGAATACTCTGCTGTCTTGTTACCTTAAAAAAATGAGTGTATGTACTATTAGTGTTATGCCATTTTACCTCGAGGCTTTATTTTTTAATCTTGCTAATATTCTATTCATAAAATACAGGAACATAAGAGTGTAATCACAAGAGAAAATAGGCCCCGCTTTCAGGTCTCAACCATGTTACGTGAAGTGGTTGGTGGACACCACCAACAGCTGTTCCTTATAATCCAGTGCCTTGTGAGTCTGTTAAAACACCTGCTCCTGCGCTAAAATGTTTTCATACTGCTATGAACTGTTCATTTAAAGGTCTACCTTGAGTAATCACTGTTATGTCCATATACGTTTGACATATCGTGCTTCATCGAAAGATCCTAGCTTCATGAATATTTTATAAAGTTTTCAGCCAGTCCCTGAAGTGATGGAGACGCAGATCCTGAGTCAAGATACAGCTGGATGATAGTTTTTTTTAGAAATCGAAAACAAGGTCTAATCCCCTTATTTATCGAGTGTGGGCCACACGTTAAGATACGCTGCCTAGGTCAGGGAGAAGTTATAGAGATTTTCAGCGTGCTGTCAAAACTATCCCTTCACTATCTGCGTGCCAAATCCATGTCATTGGGAAAGGTGCAGAGGTCCATTGATTCAGTGTCTTAGAGGCTCGGCCAGCTAACTATAACCAATCACTCGAGACCAAAATACTTCATTGACCTATTGCTGCTTGATATATTAGGGTAAAAAAAGGCAGTTATAGAGGTAACAGGTTGACTGGGGGCAAGTGGGCTACATAAAATGATCCAAAAATGTGATATAAGCCAAACCTTTTAATTGTTATGTTGGCCGAAGCTAGTCTATACCTGTAGGAAATAAAGACAATAGTCGGGGGGGGGGGTGTCAGTTATAGATTATACCAATTATCTAAAATGCGCTTTTACCTTAATAAGCAAGCTGCATAAATATATATAAAACTGTTTTTCTTCCTCATTTCAATTATGAAGAGGTTTTGTTTATTAAAAGTCCAATTAAGTATTTGTCTACTCTTCACCTTTTACAGAACCGTTGCCTTAAATATGTTTGGAAACTTCAAGATTTACATCTATAAAATATTTTTTACATAAATTAGCAGGTTTACCATACTTATGAGATAGGAGGGACTCACATTTAGTGAATTTTATGTATAAAAGGTCTCGTATTACCAAGTATATTTATCATTGCATTAGACAGACCCGACTGTTTTTAAAATGCCCCTGTTTTGACTGTTTTCAAGCCAGCCTATATAACATCGGTTCATTTCCATGGCGGAAATTTATGCAATTCACAGACCCTTACTTAGAAACACTGAAACATATAAAGTGTTTAAATCATCAACAAAGGCTAAATAACTTGAGAGCCTTGATTATATCTAGATAGCCTCCCTCCCCTCCCCACGAAAATGGACTAGAGTTTGTGGTATTTGTTTGTGCTGTTTGCTGTTTTCTCTTGCTCTGCTCACAATTTAGTTTTGCTAGGAGGTGATCGTTCCTATACTGTCAGTTGCCGGATATGGCTTATAACCTGTGAAATGAATTTATTTCACCGGATCTATGTTTGGATGCATGGGTCTTGTTATATAGTATTTTCTCCATAACTCAGTTAAATTGTAAATCTTCGTATTGAGCAACACGGACTAGGTGGGGCTAAGAAAATCAACTTTTATTATAGTCGAAGCCGCCACCTATTTGTTGATTGTCATCCTTATAACACTTATTGTGAACATATATGAAAAATCAATATGCATGTAAGATGGTTTATGATGATTCGATAGAGAAGATAAAAGAAATCAAGCCATATCGTCCAAAAGTGTGTAATAAAGGTGACCTAGACATCATCCACATTGTCATCAATTTCCAGAAAAGGCCCCTAGCAAAAGACACCCCTGAGATCTCGTAGCTGAATCAAACTAGCAAGATCAGCCCTATTTATCGATTAAACCAGCAAAATGTTTTACTATATACCCATGCCGTAAATACTGTAAATACGCACCGTTTTGGCATATGACGTAAAAAAACGGACCACCTAGCCATACACATTTATTAGAATTTTGGTTGTAAAGAAAAATTAAATTGATTTTTTTTTTAATTTCAGGTATATAGTAAATATATAACGTCCAACCATGCTTGTACAAGTCACAGAACTTGATGCTAATTTACCGTTTGTACGGAACTCGGCATAAACGCCTCGGTCCGTACAAACAGTAAGGCCCGGCGTCCACATATTACGATATGGCACCGATATGGCCTACGATGCACCTCCCGATAAAAAAACTAAATCGCGTCGGAAGGTCACCTAATATCGGGGCAGTTGACCACGTTTCTGCGATTAGACACCGATAAAACCCCCATACAATGCGTGGTGGATTGGCATGTCTAGACATATGTCTACGATTTTGCACCTTCCCGATATGGCACCGATTTTGACATTTTGTATCGGTGCCATATTAGCATCTCGTTCTATGACTTGTACAGCATGGTCAGGACGTTCTATATAGATAGTCTCTCCTACAAATTGGTAGTATTAGAGGAAGAATGTCTCAAATATTTATTTTTATATGTGGATGAGGGTATAGATGATGTGCGTCAACTTTATTAAACACGAAGATCTGGAACCAGGGGGGCGTTTAACTACACAGGCCATTGAGGGCATATTATTATATATACCGGTGCATGAATGTCTCACTTTTATTCACTAGGAGAAAAGATTCTGTTCGTCCGCACCGTGGCGTAAAATATTTTTACTACACACCGTACCACGTGATCTGTTGACACGATCGGAACAAAAAATGAATAAACAAAATGGCGGCCGTTCCCCTCGATTCGTATCACTAACGGCCTGTATAATCGCGCAAAAGCGCACGAAAATACGGAAATATATACAGATCAATGCCTAGAACAGTGATAATTCATTCAATATATAAAAACAATGACTGGACAATTTAAATATAGTAGATGAGCAACTTACTCACGACCCGCCCATACACTTGAATTCGGAGCAAACGTTACTGTGTGTCGTCATTACTACCGCTCACTCTTTTAGCAGATCTTTGTGGCACATGTGATCGCTACTTCAACCTAGTAAGTCTGTCAGCTATTTGTTACTGTGTGACGTCATTCCTACCGTAGTTACACACTCTCCAAGCATAGATCCGTGTGGTAAGCGCACGGCAGGGTTTGACATTCGTAGGCTGAGGGGTTAGTTCAGAGGTTGAATGGAGATGGAATCGTAAGTAACAAAATGACATTTTGGTATATAACAGAACAGATTCCATTCGGCCACACTAACCATGTATTTTTGTATTCTTATGGAAGACGTCCTACCAGGCCTAGTATTCAAAAATAGAAATGCTTGAAGCTTGTGAGTGACAATATACAAGTAGCGAGTTCAACAAATTCGCAAGTGAGTGGGGTTTCGACCATGTCACCTCAAGCCCCACATACCCTCAGTCAAATGGTCTGGCTGAGAGAACCGTGCAAACCATCAAGCAACTTATGAAGGATAATCTTGGCAGGGGACTGTCCTCGTGGACGAGGAATCTAAAATCGTCCATAACCGGATAAAAAGGGACATATATCTCCCATAATCTCATCCGCATACAGAAAATGTGGGTCTCATAGGTGAATTAAACTAGGAAGAGCAGCCTAATCTATCAAGTAAATCAGAGGAAATTTGTTTATCATGGTATCTAATATAAAACGGCAATGTTAGAGGGAGAATGTCTCAAATATTCAGTTTAGATTTATTATAGTTATAAATGATGAAATTAGTTACCGATACCCGCACTATGTGGCACTACCCGAAGTTATATACAAACTTTCCTCCCCACCAAGCTCCAAAGATGTCTCACAGCCTATTTGTCCTAGTCCAGGATATAATTCACTTGAAGGAATATAAGTATACATGATTTCTGCGCACATGGACGATATGTGTTATCAAATGTCGAATGGTCTCTTCTCCTGGGATAGCTCCTTGATGGGCATCGTGATCCTTGGTGGATTCGTCCGCTTAAGACCAAAAGATTTTAGACGGGCCCCTGGAACCTTCAAATAACTGTATATTGCACAGCACTAAATCCACTACAAGATTTATTCATTGCCCGAAATAACTGGCATACTAAAATTATCTTTTCAGTGCTTTTCACTAAATGGCATTCAATTCTGATGATTCTGTGTGAAATATTCATTATCAAGACTACAGCGCACGTCCTTTGTTTAGGCGGTTTTACATCCAGCTTCTATCCAAGTGACAGGTTTTACGGTCAATATCAATCATATTTTAAATGGGCCTTTGATGCTTGATATTACTTTATTAGTTAGGGTGCTCCTATGACTTCATTTAATGGAGTTAACAAAAAGGTGGTGTGCTGTCAAGTGAATAGTGTACTTCTGCTTACATTCGAGCTGGGGAAAATGAATAGAAAGGAAAGGAAAAATATCAAATTGTATTTTTTATGCTTTGATTATTTATATCAATGATACACACATTCCAAAAATATTTCACTGTCATAAAATGCTTTCAAAACATTGGTATATGTGGTATATGGTATATTTAAAAATTGTACGAAAGAAAGATTATGTAAAATATTTAATGCAATAAAGAAAAGAACAAAATATTCCAGTGAGGAGCATACACCAAAATGGGTCTGAGAATAAAAGAATAAAAATATGTTGGGACTTTGGTCGCATTTACCCTTTTATTTGATTTTCTTACATGCGCCTTATTGTTTTGTCATGATACGATACAAACAAAGATGCTTTGTTGTTCTGTTGGCGGGTAGCCACAGTCTTTTATTGAGAGAGAGAAACTGAAGATCTCGCTTAATTGTGCACTTTTCCTCAAGAAAAGAAAACGAATTCTTCATTTCACGGTACCTAAACACACGCACCAGAATTAAAGATGGATTCTGTCCTCTGTTGTTTCTACGCATCCTCAGCATGACAACTGAACAAGTACCTCCTACGCTACAAAATCCCATTAAAAAAGGTTTCACTCGAATAATTCATTTGCTTCTTCATGAAGATTCAAAAGATTCCGGTTTTACACCTTGTGATAACTTCATCGAGTTGTCTTGATTGTTGCAAGAAGTTGTTGTTTGAGAAATACTTTTGCAAAGTTCTGCTTTAATGTAATCTTTGCCAAACATCGCAAGTGACTTTGTTTACAGACATAAAACTAATTCCGTGAAAAGCCTAAGAAGAAATTTAGGTACATTTGAAACCTTTCGCTTCCATAGGTTATTTTATTGATTTAATGATTAGTTATTGTGGATAAACTCGGAAAATGAAAGTCCACTTACAGTTTATTTCGATATAGGTGTGTGTTGTACAGGGTGTCTACCCCTTCTTGTGTTTTCACTGTCAACGCCTTATCTATCACCACCTACAACTTCCCTTCCCATAACCTCGTTCGCGCCTCACTGTTGCCCGGATGTTCGAGTCATACCTAGCGTCCTCAAGCCTAATTAGAGCCAATGGTCTAAATCATGTATAGTAGACCTCGAGATGTACAATAACTGTACGTTTATCTTTAAGAAAAACATTTCAAGGGTATGTAAAAAAATAAGAGTTACTTGACTACCAATCGGTTAAGAATTGATATTGAACTCGAAATTGTTATATGATTTTTATAGAACAATATTTGTAGCATAGGCATCAGTTGGAATACGATGAAGAGCGCTATAGCTATTTAATTATTCATAACGTGACGTGTGACGTATCCGTCCGTCCGCTGACGCCTGGCGGAGCGAAGGGCAAGCCGGTAACAAGCTATAACAAAGGCCCCCGTGAAACATGCGGTGGAGGCTAATTGTTTCCAATTTATTTCGCAGATGCGAGGGACAAGGAGGTGTGTTTTGGTACAAACACCGGCTTACTGATAGGAGTGGGCGAGGTGTGGGAGGAGCATGTTTCACAGTGTCGGCTAACATTTGGGGTTTTAATCAGAATTTACTTTTGTTGATGGAATAGATTGTAGCCAGAAATGTTCGGGCTATGGCCTCCGTTGTAGTATTACAACATTACTGTAACATAGTACTTATATCTTATCAATGGCAACTTTCTCATTGTTTAAGAAATAGTATGATGCCTTCAGGTATGTTGCCGTGCGCATTCAATATACAAGAGTATGATTTGGTAGTCCACATAAATGCGCGTGTATCTTTCTTAGATTGACGCCTGCATGCAATGAATAATTGAGCAGTTTCTTTATGCATCTGTTTCTCGACTTTATCCTATGTCAACCTACATATGTTATAATATGATTTCGCATGCAGAGATCAATGTAACTGAGACTGGTGTACTTTACACCTTCTCTGCGGTCTTAGGCAATTCAAATATCTAAGCGCAAGGTGCCGTTGTTTGCTTTTCATAATCCCAAGGAAAGCTGACGAGTTTGATTCACATGAAAGGATACACCTGGCACATAGTCCCTGTGATCAATCACCCTGGGACTCAAGTACCCTTGAGGTAAAGGGTGTGAGAAATATGTGATCCCGCTTGCCGGCTTCCGATTGGCTAGGTTTGGTACCTAGTAAGAGTCTCAGCAGTGGGTATATTTGGCTCACCAAAATTCCCCTTTACATTTTAAAAGAGTTTTTAAAAAAATCAAAATTTCTTGAGATCCTGTACGTCGTTAGGGGTAATCGTTGGCGACAATTGCACGGGAAAATCTGGTCTTAGGGAAATGGAATCCAACCCTTCAAACGACGAGATTCCAGTAGAGAATTTCAGCAGGGTTTGTCTCAGACAAACACCCGGTGAGGTACAGGAATCCCTCTGTGTGGATTCAACTTTAGTCGGAATTGGGAGTTGAATACACCTGCTTGGTGATTCAAAACAGCACAACGTTCAGTCCTGTAACGCGCGGAATCAAAACTGTGTGGGTGGGTCGCGGGGTGGGACGGAGGATGACTGAAGAGGGAGGGGGTCTTTCACATGAGGCTTGATTTAAGATTGAGAGTTTTCCTTCGTAGAAGCGGTGGGGAAGGGAGGGTGGGACGGAGGGGGAATATGGATTCAGAGCATGGAAAGAGGAGAGGCGGAGGGAGGCGGGGACGGTGGGGAGTGGAAAGGAGGGTCGGGTGACTCTACTGCAAGTGGGAAGTTAGTAGCCGCCAGAGGTAAAGATGGGGGTGGAAACTGGTGGTTGCATCGTTGGGGGTGTTCTGGAAGGACGGGGTGGGTAGGTAGGGGGATGGGCCAATGACGTAGTCACTGGGACTATATAGGAACCAATCCGCACACAATTCTGCCACTCGCTCGCTGACCACCGCCCTGAACTGGCCTACCCGTGGATATCGTACCGATCCTATTGTTAACGAAGGTAGGCCTCCCGTCACGTGCTAATTACATCCAGGTAGACATACCTGCCCAGGTGGGCGGACACTGGAGGGCATCTCCTAGCTGTACCCTAACGAAACCTCCGCACTTCTACAAGGTAGGCATGCACTCTAAGCCACTCACCAGAACTATATTCCTCTTAAGATTCAAACTTTTGCTTTATTCAGTGTACAATATGGAAGGTGATAATCTGTAGTTATTCATGATTTTTGTTTTGTATTCAAAGGAGTTTGTTGTTGTTATACACCTTTTTTCCCGTACAATGTTTAACCTCCTTTGCATTAGTTCAGAAGTGTACGTATCAAGCATACTTTAGGACCTGCTGAAGCATCTATATTGCAATATGGAATGGGCCCATCAGTTGCAAATGCTTGACAATCTCCTATTCATCAATAGTATTTGACTTTCCTTACACATCTTATCATAAGTACTAATTACACTCGGAAATGTAATTCATGAAATAGAATTCGTTGTATGCTTTGAGTTAGGAGTTCTTCAGATGAATCCCCACATCATAGACCTTGGATATCCATGCCACAGCGAATATATTGAAATTTATGGCCTTGTAAATGACAATTGCAAATTACTGAAATATTTGCATTGGAACTATTTAGAAGGAAACCCACGAGATGAACAGCTTGGTTCGTACTCCACACTCCACACTGAGGAGCGATTCACGAAGCGAAGCTGAGTGAATTACTCTGCGGTCAAACGAGGGGGATTGCGGACCAAGTTATTTTTTATCTAGTGTTTTTTTTTTTTTATCTCACCCTGTAAAACATTACTTATTGATAAAATGAATCACCCAATTAGCCATTGAGTATTGGGTACACGAACTTCACAGCCGTGGAGTTCGAGTTCCTAATGTTAAGCCTATGGAGAAAAATACCTGGGTGAGATAGTGTATAATACTGTATCCCCATTTTCTGCTGAGATTATCTGCCCAACGTTTCGGTTGAGAACATATTCTGGGCAATGCCTCAATCGTTTGCGTATTTAGGGTTTGTAGGGGTGAAGCTTCGTCGTTCAGATAGGAAGGTAATGTGACGTCTCCACCTACCGATTTTGGCATTTAGCACCGCCGACCGACTCTGTGATACTTCTTATGCAATAATCGTCAGGTGCAACCAAAAAGTTTGATGATTATTCTCTCGAACATTATGCAATATGGCACCACCAAACAGCTTTTGAGGCCGCAAATAGAATCAAACCATGTTGAATTAATGGTGGCAGCAGCCCAAAATCAGTCGGTCACCACCTACATTTCCGTCTAAAAGCAGCGTTTTATTCTCAACGCCACCGATTTCTATGATGGTTTGTGGATGGAACCTTGATCTCTAGCCTGGTCTGGTACTATACATATTGAATAGTTGGTGCACATGGAACATGATCGGTCATCAGGTGGAAACAGAGTGTATACTTTGGGGTTAACTGTTGTTAGCAAGGATAAATTCTCAAGGACCACCGACCGACTTTTAAACAGGGTGCACATAATCGGCGGGTATTTCTCCGGCAGGTGGAAATGCTATGTTATAAGATGATAGGATTGTTAACTATGGTTAGCGAGGATAGATTTTCAAGGACCACCGACCGACTTTATAGGGTGCACATAATCGGCAGGTATTTCGCCGGCAGGGGAAAAAACCACATTATAAGATGATAGCATTTGTTATAAGGAAGCTCTAATAGCGATTACTCCATGTTTCTTTCTTGCACGCTATCGATAAGACGACTCAATAGAAAACACATGCATGAGACGATGAGAGATATATTCCACTTTCTACGATCATCAAGATTACGTTCTAGTGTTAGGCCCGGCGTCCACCTACTACGATATGGCTCCGATATGGTCTACGATGAACCTCCCAATAAAAAGTCAAAATCGCGTCGGAGGGTCACCTAATATCGGGGCAGTTGACCACCTTTCTGCGATTAGACACCGATAAAAACTCCATGGATTGGCATGTCTAGACATATGTCTACGATTCTGCACCTTCCCGATATGTCTCCGATATTTGCTTTTTGTATCGGTGCCATATCGGGAGGTCTAAATTTCTATCGTAGTAGGTGGACGCCAGGCCCAACACATACAAAACGGCAAGAGTATATCCTTGGACTGGCTATTACGACGTGTCAACTACGCGGAGAATACGACCGTACAGATCAAAATCATGATAGTGTTGTGCATTCATTCCTCATTGTAGTTTTCAGCTTTAGTGAAGTAACACCTCTTTGTACCCTGTTAAGAGACATGCTCACAAACAGGATCCAACTATGATATAATGTACATACAATAGGAAGAGAGTAACAATAACTAATGGAAGTTAACCCTCTGATGCCGGGAGGTGATGTAACCCGATGCCTTGAAGCTATTTCATTTTTCAAAGTACGATCTTTTCGTCGACCATTTTCAAGTTAACTCATACATCCTTGATGGAATGCCCATTGGCCATGGGGATGCTGCAGGGTATTATTACCTGGCATAATGATCTAAGTTACCCAATACACCTTCCGGATTTCGTAACAGCATTAGCTCACACCACACGTGGCACTACGCTATTCAGAGCTGTAGTGGATTACGTTACTACCTCATTATGCTACTACGATACCCACTTTAGCAATTTAAATTATAAAACCCATTACATTTTTGAAATTCGGTAATTGCTGTTAAAATTCATTTTCTAAGCCTGCATTCCGGGTGGATATTTCTGGGAATATAGCGAGTAAAGAAGCTAGGAGAATTAAATGAGGAAACAGGACATATCTGTATGTCATTGGACCGCTTTCACCACTAGCACTACCATCTAATAATTAAAATTACATGTATAAAAAAGGAAAAAAGGATAATATTCCACTTCTTCGGAATAGTGGAACAGAGGACTTCTAAGAGGAACAGGAAAAGTAGGGGATATATATATAGACTATATGATATCGGGAGAACGTCCTTAGTAAGACAGAAAAGGTGACAGTGTAATAGTTTGTGTTTTGATTTGGAATGAAAAGGACTGTAAATGAAAAGAAATGAAATTGAAAGATGTACCTAACCGATTTATGAACATGTTACAACAGTCCAGGGATTTGGGGTAATGTACCTAACCGATTTATGAACATGTTACAACAGTGCAGTGGAGAAATAGACAATAAACCGCATGATCTTTTAATAAAACCCTTTCAAACACAAAACAAATCTGATAGATCCAAATTTAAGATAATTAAACCCCTAATAAAACTATCCGTATTAACAGCAGCTCCAAACTTCGAAGGAATCAAAATGTCAAGCTAAAACGTTTTATTTTATATCACTTGTTGATGAAAACAATTTAGGATCTCCCATACCAAAGAGAGTAGTTATAATCAGGGCCCGTCGATTATTATTCAGGCGGCCTCGTGTATATTTTTTTCTCCACGTCCCTGTTTGATGTTGAAGGTTGGGGAGACATTAAGTAGTGTGGGGGTGAGGAATGCGCCAGGCTGTGGGTGTCGTCGCTCGCTCCAGTGATCACACTGCGTGTACCGCTAGAGTGGGCAGATCCGCGGGGATGCAGATTTACAAGGTGGCAGTAGGTGCTGGATCCGCCCCCGCTCTGTAAACCTTCATCCCGTCCTCCCTACCCGATGGTCGTCACTATATGGAGACAGGGTAAGTGTGCCTGAATGAAATCTGTTCCCAGATGTTTTGGTCGGAATATTCACCGAGGCCTAAGCGTGAGGTGAATATTTTCCACCAAGAGACCGATGTAAATCACTTACTATGTCTCCTTATCATTTATACTTGGTCAAGGTGTTATGTAATCCCCAGAAAACCAGATAAGCTGATTAAATCAAAAGTGAATTTATTTGGGAGTAATTATACATCGAGATTGGGGGTGGGGGGTCTGAATAAATGATTTGCAACGTTTCGTCTACATTCAGTAGATTTCTTCAGGCAATACTTGGAAATCATTAAAACCGCCATTTGAAATAAGTCACGTGGTACGGAGGGACATATCGATATCTTTTTGTCACACAGTGGAGAACAGAATCCGTACTCCTGGTCAGTAAAGGTGAGACATTCGGGCATAGGTGTAGAATGAGAATATAGAACAACCTGACCGAACGCCATTATACAGCAAGTCACTTGGTTACAGTAAGGCCTGGCGTCCACCTACTACGATAGAATCGTAGACCTCCCGATATGGCACCGATACAAAATGTCAAAATCGGTGCCATATCGGGAAGGTGCAAAATCGTAGACATAAGATTAGACATGCCAATCCACCACGCATTGTATGGGGTTTTTATCGGTGTCTAATCGCAGAAACGTGGTCAACTGCCCCGATATAAGGTAACCTTCCGACGCGATTCTTATTTTCTATCGGGAGGTTCATAGTAGACCATATCGGTGCCATATCGTAGTAGGTGGACGCCGGGCCTTACGGTCGACCAGTACATGTCAATAATTCTCTTGTTGGCCGTGCGTGGCGCTCGGGACCGTATGGAATTAGTTGTGTGCAGTGTGATTGGTTCATTCGTCTGTCTATTTAGTAATAGAAACGACCTAATTAGGTGATGAAGGAATCATCACTTATCAAAAGTTGCCACATTGTTTTCACCATATCACATGTTTACATAAGAAATCAGCTCCAAAATTTAGGTTCACATGCTGTTGGACCATGTGAGAAATTCCATCTCACCACATACGCTTCTGCGATTAGAGGTTAATGGTGGAAAATATGTTTTATATGTTGATAGAACAGGAAGCCATGAAACCAGCTACATACACAATATTAACAGGTTTCGGATATAAGTGGCCGTAATTTCCGAGCAATATTCGCGTAGTAATATCCGAGCGAATGCAAGGATATAACGTAGAGTCTAGTCCGAGGAGATTACGACCACTTTTAACTATAATCAGTTTATATTTTATTTATCTTTCATCATTGCAAATTCAAAATATCGAATAAAAAACAAAATGACCGCCGAACTTTTCACTCACTATTTTGTACATTTTCCCCGTCATCTCCGCTCTGTGTTAGTAAGGGATTTCGACTACCCATGGGTAATCCCTGCTCGACTCCCTATAGGTTTAGTATGGAGACTTAATGGAAATTAAATAGTAAATGAACACGATTGAAAACACTGTTTATCACATCAGTCAGCTATGGGTATCGCTCATTTTTCGCCAATATGATTTAACTATGTCCTGTAATAAATGTGGTATAAAGAGTTCGTAAACAAGGCTTTAATAAGTCACAATGTTACTGATTACCCTTTAGACACCTACTATAATTAGGAACGTCAATATCATATTTTCCTACGCCCATGACTTAAGCCAAGGAAAAAACATGACAGCCAAATTTTTTCACTGAGAATCGTTCCGAGTAGTTCTCTTCTTTGATCATGTCAATCACGATAGGTACCAGCGCCGCCCCGAGCCACCTGGTGGCCAAATATAGAACTGTTGACGAGCGCAACTGTTAGCCAAAGGCCAAAACTGGTAATGGATTCATACATAGTTGATCACATCGCGACTTGTACAAGTCGTTTACATCGGACGTCACGAAGGAAAACGGCAAGGCCACTCACAGAGAGATCCAAACACTTAAAGGTCAGTCTCCAACCACAGGAGGGATACTTTGCCTTGATATTCACCTTTAACTATAGATTCCTACTGAAACTAGTGGTGTTTATCTCACCCCTGACCAGTATCTTTTTCCGCATAGATTTAACATTGGGAACTCAACACCAATGGAGTATTGCAAGAAAATACTCAATAGGGGATGATGTCAAAAATGTTAGACTAATAGTACTGGATACCGATGAGTATGTTAAGATGTGTACGAATAGACTACGGTGTCTACAGTTTGAAAATAAAGGAGATTGGATCATTCACACAAAAAAAACACAGAAAAAAGTCAGTAACAGGGGGGGGATAAAATCCGACCCCACAGTCGATCCATAGCCGCTGAAAATATGCCATTCATTTTGGCTACATAATCTCATTCGGCTTTGCCTCTTAAGATTACTCCGCAACCAAAACTCATGTCATATGTGAGTAATTCCTTCGGTCAAACGGGTCTGTCCTTGTTCAGTGAGCCGCGTTCATTGGGAAAATGTTCGAAGCAAAGTCTCCCATATTTTCAATTCTTAAGATTAAGAAGTATCTGCAAATACGACTCAGACTACGACCAGCACTGCGAACTGAAAATAACCTTTAGGCGTTCTTGGCAAAAGGATATTCAATCAAAACCATACTCGACTGCAAGAAACGAGTAGATGTCCAAATCCGAATTAACATCCTAAGAAAAATAAAGACTTCACAAAATGGAGATGAGAACGAAGAAAGGACAATAGACAACCTTATGTTGATCAAAAGATACAAACTCGGGGACAAGAGAGTCAAACAAGTAGCGGAGATAATCTGGGCCAAATCTACAACCACCAAAAAACTCCATAGGGAGACAATAATGAAAGCATACAAGAGACCAAAGAATCTGAATCCGGATCCACAGGCTAAAATCACAAGCACCGGTATGGCTCAGCACTCTGGACTATCAGTATGGATAGTCTCCCAGGTCCCAACAAATGCCATGTCAAAAAGAATTTCCCAACAAACACGGCTGACCCGACAGGGAAAGACCCATTTGACATAAGAATTTACTCCCAGAGCTAATACAGAGAGAGGGTAAAGGCTCCACAAAATAAGAACCTTTGGGATTGGGGCCCATAGTCCTAGTCCTCTGAAATACTAGTCAGAGCACGAAAGACCACCAATGCTAGACTAACAAAAACACATCACACCTGACAAGACCTGATACCAGGTCGAAACCAGAAACCACTGGATGTAACAAAGAAACAAAGTGGATGGTAAAAAGAACGCAGAGAAAGAAGAACGTGGAACACACACAAGGACGACCGTTATCTATGCACATCCTGCCATCTAAATGTAGAGGAAACATACATTTGCTCTATATAACTTCAGTAAAGTCGTATATCGCCTTGTTTCATGTCACAAAACTCATGCAATATGTTCAGTATCTATGGATCTCGATGTAGTTCCTTCTTATTCTTTCTTGATGCCACAGACCTATGTGGATATTTACTTGTTTTAACAGATTTGTGTTCCTTTATAATGATGAAACTTTGTCAAGTGAAGCCACTAATTGGTCTGCTTATAACAATGTGTCTTTATATCTTTATTGCATCAGGTTTACATAGGAACAGCCAGCCATAATAGAGTATTTCCGTACAGGCTGGTGTAGTGGGGATTGATGACGAACAAACAGGAATAGCGGTGTCTAGATTTCCGTATGATAAGAAAGCCATTTGATAGCAGAACCTGGTTGATTCATAACCTTTTGGAGGTAGCTGCTAGTGTCATTCCTCAAGAATATGATAAGAAACATATCTGATGAAGCTCATTGGCATCATAGAAGTATTGCACCCTGTTAACAACAAGCTTTACCTTCGCTTAATTCCCTGCCTGAATTGGTTGAGCCTTATCAGGGCGATAGGACGAGGGAAAACACTGTCAATTGAGCGTGTTATCGAGACTCAATCAACGAAGTTGTCCGGAAAAGGATACGAGCAAATTGGTTCCTATGAACTACGGAGGTAATTTGCTGACGAGTAAGAAAGAGAAGAATACTACCTTCGTGGCGAATTGAGATCTAACTTTAAGCCAATACAATTATTTGAATCGTGATATCTTCGGCGATGAAATGTTATCAGAAAAGATAAGAAAATTAGCAATCGTTGGCGACATAGATTAACAATTCTAGGTTTAGATTCTTTGGGCATTGCCATTGGTTTATGGGAAAGCAAGGTGAGACAAACATTATTTTCTTATGTTCAAGATGTGAATCGTTAGTTAAGGAGTTGCTTAATTTGCACCACCCTAATGTAAAATTCAGATGTTTCTTTCCTTCTTTGTTCTATGGATCACACAGAAAGCTATTTTCCACTGGCTGACTATTAGCCACCGATCTGTAATCAGGGACCACCGATCGTTTATTTGGTATACCGATGCCAGCTCAGTACATGGAAACAGGCATGCGGAAAAGTGCTCACCGATTAATTGTGCATGGATTATGCAATGAGACCACCACCCACCGACCTCTTCACTTTCCGACAGAATCAAAGGGGTTTGAGATCTTTGGTGATGGTAATTGTGTTTGAAGGTCATTTCCGTCAGTATGGACATGTCAGATGGAGCAGAAACAAGGCAAAGACAGTGCCCTCGACGACTTTTAGACACCGACGAGCAGTCGTTGGCCACCTCAAACAGACTTTTAGGGGAACTCAATTAATCGGTGCCGTTTTCGTCGGCCATTGGAAAACGACTTTATACGACTCTGCTTTTTTCGTGTGTTTACTGGAGAAATAAATCACTCTAATTCCTACCACCTGCTACGGGGAAACGTCCTTTGTATAGGCAACAGGGCAGTCTTGAGGTTCCAATACGATTTGAACGAAGATCCCGGATGTTGATCCCGTTAGTTCCCTCACCCCTCAGGCAGAATCTGTGGTCAACTCTTTAAGCTTCCGTGTTTTAGGCCTTAGTCGTAGAGCTTAGGCTCAGGTGCGAGTAACTGTGACCACTTTCAGAGTATTTGAGAGGATGATTACCTCATAGTCTAGTCGTGCACTATGTCCCTATAAATCAAGTTAGAAGGTCTGCTTAAGAACGGTTCCATTTCTTCAAATCTAAAGGTACGTTCAGTTTCTGCAATAGTTCTAACATAATTGTCATGTATATCTAGGAATATTTATCTATATTTGACAAAGTCTTACTTTACTTTTCATTGCTATAGACCTTTATGTAATGTAATATATCTAAATTCAAACGTGTTTAGAACTGGGTTAATTGGAAGTTCTCAGAATAGTCCTTGGTTGGACAGCATTTAAGAAACATCAGCTACATATGTTTCTGTCGTAGCTTAAATGTTTTGATAAAAGAAGAACCAAAAAATGTTCGCTAAAATTCTGAAGCGCTGTTTTTCAACCAACTACAAGAAGATATCCAGTTGACAGTAATTGCCTAAGGGCAGTGCTTCAAGCCAACTATCCAAGTAGTATATGGAAAAAGGAATTTCCAATTGATATTGGGATTTCCGAACGCGAAATCTTCTCTACTATTTTAACTACTCAGTGATACATATTACAGAGTATTGTAATCTTGTAGGAGTTGTATTTTTAAATGAAAATATAGTGATTTGATTTAGTAAACGAGTGGCAAGAACATGTATATTGCAATCAGAATGCGCAATTCTGTTTTTAATATTTTTTTCGTATTTGAGTTTAGCCCTCTTTTATTTCAGTATTTATCCGAAGATTTTGTTATATATGACTTTCCCTCGTAGTCGATATGTGACTATCCCTCGCATCTAACATGTTGTAATATTCTGTGGCTGTAATAGCCCGTTCCAGAACCTTCAGAAGTCAACTAGAGCGTCTGAAGTATAGTTAGAAGGTCTAGAACAGATTGTTTATTCACATATAAATCCTTCACCTATCTACAGATAGGAGGTGGCGGTACAAACAGTAACCCTGGTACTACTCCACAGTCATTGGCCGACTCACTTACCAATCAGAGACCAGAACTAACTTTTAAATGGCTGCCTGCAGCCACGTTTCACTCCAGTGAACCTGGCGACCATCATACGAGCACATTCAGAACTAATGTGAAGCCATTATACATTTTATATAGTTTTTACAGTATGGTCCATATTTGATAAATACAAAATATAAACATTTCATAGCTAAGACATGGCCGGTACTTTTCAATGTGTCAACCCCACATAGTTCATATATTGGTGTTTCGTGTTATGTTTCTCAATACGTCAATCTCATGGAGTGTTTTGTGAATGTGTGATATAACAAGTCCTTCCTCTGTACCACCTCCTTATTACAGGACCACGCCCACACCCTCCCACACTCCCCCCCCCCCCCCCCCCTCACCTCCTGATGAGTACGCACGGCATGGCTACTATCGCTTATTGATCTCTCTTAAAGGATAAGATTAGAAGAAGGTTTCTATCTTTAGAAAGGTGGCTGTTTGGGACGACCAGCATCGATTGATTGTCTCATGTCCGAGTCACGCGATGTACAAACTGGATGGCCGATCTGCAAAAACAACCTGGTTCATTGACCAGACGGACACTCAGCCGGTGAATACCGTATGTGCTATGAGTCATTTTCCATTGACCGATTATTCGGCACTGATCTACAGTCGGAAACCACCGATCGATGTGTTGTGTCCACCGACGCTAGATCGGTGAATGGAAACAAGACATGTAGTGACATGGTCACCGATTAATGGTGCATAGAGTATGCAATAAGGCCACCACCGACCGACTTCGTCAACGCCTGACAGAATCAAAGTGCTTTGATATCATCATTGAAGCTCAATGTTTTAGGGGAAAATTCAAATATTTATAGACATGCAAAATACAGTAGAAAAAGCACTCACTGCACCTTCTCCGATTATTTGATACTGACCACCATTCAGTGGCACCACCGATAGACCTTCAGAGAAACTCTATTAATTGGTGCCGTTTTCGTCGGCTAGTGGAAAATTTCTTATAAAACCATTTGCAATTGGCCGATAGTTCGCTACCGATCTCCAGTCGGGAATAACCTATCGGTTTTTGTGTATACAAATGTTAGATCATTGAAAACAGCCTGTATTTGAAATAGTCACAAATTTATCTGTCAAACACTACTCAATAAATACACTGCCGGCAGACTTGGTCAGTGACCGACAGAACTAAAACACTTTGATTTCATCTGGGAATCTTAAGGTTTCAGCATGAACATTCGATATGTACTTATAAAATGCAGGAGAAACGAGGTATACACTTGCACCTCCGCCTATTATTTGATACCAATGTACAGTAGGTGGCACCACAGACATACCTTTAGAGGAAATTAATCAATCCGTGTCTTTTCGTTGGCTATTGGAAAATGGCTTGTAGTGTGGGAGGAATCTAACGGCTAAAGGAATAGTAGTAGGTATGGTTCATAGAAACGAGCGTAGTGTTACTTTCTCTTAATAAATAAAGGAGCAAAAGAGACCACAGACATTGTTTACGGTGACAAATACGTATATGCATACAAAGTGAAGTAAAGCAGTGAACCATAAAGTTCTGGTCAGTAGAGGTACTAGAGGAAAATAAAGTGTGGTTGTTGGAGGAGAGGTGGGGAGGGCAATTTCAGTGGTATTTCCTGACTCGTGGTGAGGTCATTGATCCTAACCGGTGTTGAGGGGAGGCAGGTGGAATGTGTAATATTGTGGTGTGGCCATTCTGGTTAGGTGATCCTGGTTGCGGGGTAATATTTCCCTTACCACACATAGCAATGTCAACTACAGCAACTATCCATTTCTATCTTAGCCTGGTATAAACGTCCCTATGCTTAGTATTACGAACTCGTTCTCAACGGGCTTGCGAGAACGGTAACTCGTTCTCAACGGGTAATAAAGAGATAAATACTTCCAGATTAAGATAAAATCAGAAACAAATTCGTGCTTGACCTGAGTCCCTGTTCACTATCTCGTTTGGGGTGCTTCAGAATATTCACTCGGCTATCGCCTCGTTCACGCTACTGCGCACTCCAAACTCGATGGCGAACGAGGACACAGACCAAACACTCATCAATTTCCTTTTAGTATTGGATACTGCTTCTGCTTAGCTGGGAATTCTGAAAAGACACACTGTAGCAAGTCTATGTTCAGTAAGAGTTGGTTGACATTGCTTTGGCGGCGACTACTGAGTAAGTGACCGGGTAAGTTCCTCTCTGCTGGTGCGTGGAGGGTGTCAGCTGCGTGTCGATAGAACATTATCCCTGATTGGTCAGTTTTGTTTACTGGCAGTGTCTCCACGGTTCATTGGATCTGGCCTCTCTTGTCCTCACAGGCACTATGGTCAGTAAGAGCACAAGGCTGACAGGTAGAATAGCTTTGCTAGCTCTCTGCCAAGTGGGTCTAATTACAACAAAAGCAAGTCTGTCCCATCAGATTGAAAGTCTGAATAAATTGTATTAGGTCTGATTACATTTGAGGATTATGTAAAAACTCAGATGTCATTTATTGCAGTGGATTGGATAGAAGATAGTATAATAACACAATCTTAATGTTTTTGCAATACAAACATCATTCCTATTCAACATTTCGCCATTCAAATTGTATCGGGTCAGTCTAAACACTGGATAGTATAAATGTAATTATTGTCATTGTTTTTATAAGATAATTGTACAATAAAGATTTTATCTTTTTGAAATCGATGTAGCCCTAAATGTCGCCATAATGACATCACTAAAAAACGAAATATGAATCTTCATTTTATGTAGTAACGACAACAGTGTATATGACAGGACTCTCCATTACTAATAAGATACAACATTTGAACAAGGCGATATTCAAGGTTTTATTATGTATCTTTAACGATGGCTGATTCTCAGCCCAATACACGACAGTCACATGAACTTAGCTTTCACTTCATAGGTATGACATTAAAGGTTTGGTCCCATTTCACTGAATTTTACTCCCATGTTGACCTTAGGTATCTCCGACTTGATCCGGACCGGCGCTTTATCATGGACCAGTCCTTGGTAGTCCTTTGATGTTACACAACCTTTTGGAGGTGGGGGGCAGTCAAAGGCCGGTAACCAGACCTGGGTCATAGAGCTGCTTGACTGCTATTCCATTATACTGGCGAACATTGGTTATATACCAGATTTAAGTCCCGGATAGAGGACAGGACTGATTTCAGATCTCAAACAAACACAACAATAATAAGGAACCGATAAACAGGTAAACTGATGCTTTATGTGTGACCTATACCAATATAACACGCAATGTATTGCGCATATTTTCAGATGGGGCTCCGGTGGCGCGTGTTGTGCGTGGTGGTGGTGGGACTGTGCCTACTGCAGCAGCTGGAGCCGGCGTCGGCCCAGCTCACTCAGAGTCTGGGCTGGGGCAGTGCCGGCTCGCCCGGGAAGCGGGCCGCCGCCAACAGCGTCCTCAGGGCGTGCACCACGCAGGCCGACATGATGGAAGACCTCATGATCCTTATAGAGGTATGTATAGAAGCCATTTTTCACGGGCCATCGAAAACGGCACCATTTAGTAGAATTCCCTTTCAAGTCTGTTGGTGGCGCCACCGACTGCTCGTCGGTTTAAAAAGATCGGTGATGGTGCTATGAATGTCCCCACCGACCGATTTACTCAAAGACCGGCAGAATCAAAATGTCTTGATTTCATTGGTGATCCTTAAGGTTTTATCAGAGCAATTTAATTGGTATGGACCCGTAAAATGCATGGGTAACAAGGCATACATTGTAATGCCCTGCTCACTAGTTATTTGTTACTGACATGCAGTCGGCGGCGTCACTGTCAGACCTTTAGTATTATTCATTTAATGGGTGCCATTTTCGTCGGCCAAAGGAAAATGGCTTCAAAGGCATATCCACAATACACACTAGCACCACCTGGTTATTTTCAAATACTGATAATTATCAATTTAAACCAGTTCCCTTCACATGTTCTGAGACCAAATGAATGATTCATAACATGTTATCGAGTTCGACCCAACACAATGAATTAGTACAAAATATTCTTATATTTTTTTAAATAAAGGATGGTGGCCTACATGATTCTTAAGACCCATATATGTAGTACTATGTACACGTACTTTATTTTTCGATAGTTTGATAAATAGAGAAAATTATATTGGTTTTACAACTTTCTAGAATTTCTATGTCTTCTATTGTAATAATATCATAACATTGATCTTTAAGTCAAAAATTGGCACGTTAATCCCCATTCTTATAGAGCCATGTGTATTTGAGGCCGAGCTGTAGGGTCTCAGCTCAAAATTGATAGCACTTCGTCTAGGAGAGTGGACAAGCTCACAAAATCTTTCAACATCCATACCTCCACAAGTATCCTCAGTCCCTGGAGTGGGTATGGGTGGATTTTGCAATGCTTGGAAAAAAGTTAATACTTATCTTGGGTTTCTTTAAGGAAAGAAAATAGGTATATGATAGCTAGGCCCGTCAGTGTATTACTGTGTATCCAGTTTTGGTGTTCCTGTATATATCTAAGGTATATCTAAAGAATTATTGTGGTGATATGCATGTATGGCACACCAAATTAGAGCTGGAATACCATAGAATAGAATGTAATCGCTGTACTCTATTGCCCACCTGATACGGAGTCTCCATACTAAGCCTATGGAGATTACAGATCGCTACTGAGGAGGATACGGAGCTCCGTACCCTCCTAGGAGGATACGGATTTTTGAGATGAAAGTAGTCCCAAACATAACTTCTTAATTACGTTGAAAAGTTTTCTAACGATCATATTTATTGCTTAAATCTAAAAGTAAGTGAGTAATAAAAACAACATTACCATAATTTCGATCTGTGTGGCCGTATTCTCCTTGTAGTTGACGCTACGCAATACTCGTCAACTACGCGGAGAATACGGCCACTCAGATCGAAATCATGGAAATATTGTGTATTTATCTGAAAATAATATACACATGTATACAGGCACATGTATTACAAACGTATTATGCTCATACACTCAGTCATCCAATGCTGCAGAATACGTTGCCATGTGTTTCTTTGGCGGCAGGCGTTGCGTAACCAAGCAGATAAGGTGCGAATCCAGCCTGTGGAAAAAGGCCCTCATAGGTCCGACCATTTTGGTGAGATGTGATCGTGGCATGAGATGCGAAGGTCTCACTTGGTTCAGTGTTGTCCTCGGTCTTGAAACTGGCTAATAGAAGTGTTGGGGATCTATAAAGGTGACCCTAATATAACTCAAGGTGTAAAACAGTATATAAGCTCCGGAACGCCATACTGCAGTTGGTTAGAGGCATGAACAATATAGATATGAATACTGTCTTTGCATGAGTGATTACCTTTTAAATACTGACATACAATTAAAAGTTATTAGTTTCAGTATAGGTCACTGTGTATGTAATTATATCAATTGTTTATTATTGTTCTTCAGCGTGAGGCAGCACGCCAGCGCATGTGCCGTGAACGCCGGCGGTGAACGTCGTCGATCAATGCCTCACGTAAAAAGCTACATCCAAAGGTAATCAATATGGCAATACTCTATTAAAATACTATACAATATGTATTAAACATTTCTAGGTCTAAAATGTAACCCAATCTAGTGCCTATAATGAGATGATGTCATTCCTATTCAAGATCTTATCTTGATAAATACAGGAAAGGGTTGACGCAAGAAATATTTTTGAAATAAGTTGAATTTGTTATATTTACAAGAATTTGAGTGATTTGTTTACAATCATGTATATAGAGACACGGTATGAAAAAGTTTTACGGTTACATAATTTACACTGCATAGGGAACAATGATACATAATTATCAAATGTACCGTATGGTATAAAATGAATATCTTTATTTTGCAGAAGACCAGGCTGTAACTTTCTACTTCTGTCTCTCAACGTGTCCGGGTAGTAGGGGGAACCAGAACAGGATGTGACGTCATTACCACCATGTCGCCATAGTATCCACACGATGCCATCACAAAGCGGTCAGCTCTGTACATACCAATCGATGTATCAATAGTAACCAATAAAACATTTTTCGTCCAAAGCATTGGCATATTTTCTACCTATCGACTTTTATAACATGGTTCCCGATTGTCTTGCACCCAAAATAACATCAAATATGAATTTGTGCCTCTTATTTAATGCCTAGGAACACTGTTGTATGATACCAGATTTCTTACAGTGACAACTGAGTTAATCTGGCATGACAACCGGGTTGCCATTTGCAGATTCTGTATAATATGAGGTAAGGATAGTTGTATGAAGCTTTATTTCACCCCTGGTATATAAACATCAGTCAATCAGTCAGTGATAGGGGTGAGATAAAATCTGAACAGCAGGCAATTCATAGTCGCTGAGAATACACCGTTCGTGTTGGTTTGCTAGGTAATCTCACTTTGCTTCGCTTCATGGAATTACTCCAGACCCAAAACTCATCGCGAATTTTCAGCAGCTATGGATCTTGCTGCAGTTCCTTCTTATTATGGCACAAAGTGAATGCTCACTTTCTCAGTAGACGCGATAGCCAACGCCACCTATTTTCTACAAAGTGAATGCTCGTTCCTTTGCAAGATATTGAGTACACTGGCAACCAGAGCTATCCAAAATTAGCTCTGGTCGGGTTATATAAGAGGCCGCCTTGATCCAGTAGCGGGACCATTTTGTTACTCTCCTACCAGGTCTTTCGTACTCCTTGGAGAGATAATCATAATATCCAAGCCAATTTTCCATTTTCCTATTTCCTTTCCTGTGTATTTTTCAAATTATAATGAACATAAAGCTTGATTTCTTTATCAATCTGTTAGCTATAAATATTTCTCACCAAGTATTTCTGCTTTTAGAGCCTACATAGAACAAAAATACTTTGTTTGAGGCAAACACAGAGGGATACTCTATGGGATTTAATCCGACGAGCCCCTATATCATAGCTCAGCGCAGACAGGGGTTGGTTGCCAATCTAGATATTGAGTTCAAGTGCAACCCATGAAGATGGCACCACTGTATTCGAAGGGCAACCACAGTTACCAGCTATTATGATCCATAGACAACGCACTTGCCACCTGGTGATTTGTTTGGCGTCAGGGACGAGATGGCCACCCACACGACTTGATAGCTATCTGTTCAATAGATGTATACATCCCTACCTTTTTCTCTACACATTCTCTATGACTCTCACATTTTATCGTACGCCGGGGGCGTTTAAGACATTTAGTCCTGGCGGAAGAATCGACCTGGGATCCCGCCAGCAATCCAAGAGCTATTTGGGGAGAGGCCACCTGCTAATAAATAATACAGCTCCATAGTCCAAATGTGGAAAAATTGCGGATTTATATAATTTGATTGCTGCTAGTTTGGATAAATATGGTAGCATCTTGGCTAACTGATACATTTTATAACTACTTGTTCTTTTAAGGTGTGCAACATGGTGCCTACAGTCCAAGTAGGTATCTAGACGAACCACTAAATAAGTATTAACTATTAGATTTCCTGAGTCTATACATAAGCTAATATCCCCTGGAGTTAACCCTTTCTTTGAACTAAAATACATATATTTGGTTTTACGAATAATAATTTATAATTAATTTAGGGTACACCAGGTATATAACATGTCCAGGATTTTTTTAGATAATAATACATTAAATTATGATTTTTACCATGTACATATAGTACCGTGTCAACAGTGTACAACATAATGTGAGAGTTGTTCAAAATATCAGACAAATCATTAATATAAACCAAATAGAACCCTGGGGAACTACATGCCTAATATATTTCACATCTGAGATCTACCTTTATGCATTATTGTCTCTAAGATAAATAATTAATGAACCAATCCAAAAAATCCCCCCTAATACCATACTTATATAGTGGATTTGATACAATTGTGTGGTTGACGGTGTCATATGCTTTCATGAAATTTATGTATACCACTAAAGTGTCTTCTCCTACTTTTTTTTTACATTAAAATATCGTCTGTGAAATTACTTATTGCATCAAAACTGGAGTTCCCTGCCTTAATCCTATATTGCTTTGGTGTTAAAATGTTATTATCATCTAAAGATTTCATGAGTTTTGTGTGTATTAATTTTTCCATAACATTATTTATATATACGGCAGAAGCAAGATGGGTCTGAGATTACTACAACAATAATGAATATAAAACTTTTAAATCTTCATCCAGATAATCGAGATAGGAGCGACCAGTCAAAATTGATTCCATAGTGATGTCTCCGTAATATCACTCGTCTTCGACTCGTGAAATTACGGAACCTAATATCTCGGATAAGATTAAACAAAAAAGTTACTCATTTGGTGGGAGGCCATATTTGGTTATCTACTATAGGTAACAGCTAATAATGGTGCCGTTCCAAATATCTAGGATGCCATAAATTAACTAAGTAATGGAGGGGGAGAGGGGTTACCAAAGAAAATATAGCGCAGTGAAAGTTTTAAATAAACTAGGAGGTTGAAAAAAATGGTTACTAGTTTTAATGTCGAAATTGTAACGGCGTAGTAGATGAAGGAAAATGCAGAATGACAGTTACAAGGCATGTCCGTTGCCATGTAAACATATTATTGTAAACAACGTGACGCTACTGATACTGGTACAGTAACTATCATGTTTACTAAATGGTGACAAAAACAGGAAGTATAGTGTACTGTAAAGTCAGATCTTGTATCCCATTGAGTTTGTATATCATAGTAGGTAAAATCGCGTAAATTATAGCGATTCAAACAAGATGGGCCCGGGCTTTGAGAGTAAACTTGAATGGGTTTCTGAATTCATCTGACCCCTTACATTGACTAATATTTGCTAGCATTTGTGACACAATTCCCATTGAGTATTTTTTCTAAATACTGCATAGGAGTACAAGTTCCCAATTTGAACTCTGTGGGGACAAAATACCAGGGGTGAGAAAAATGAATATAACTGTGTTATATCTTTATAAACAGTAGAACCCCACTTAAGGCACCCTCCATTCCATGCGACAGTGTCCGAATATGCGGGTTGGTCGCTTTTTACACCGGATTTTCAGTCTGTCTATGCTTAGGCGATGTAGTATGATGCCTTCATATAGGTGATCTTATGGCGTAGATACCATGTTATAACTACAGAGACACCACAGAGACGCCTACCTGACACCTACAGGATCTTATACAGGCCGCTGCCTGGTGTCTGATTGTCTAGACACCAGTCTATCAGCCTCACATTTAAACACCATAAACTAGGATATATCATTTATTTCCCCCACAGACTCAGTTATACATATATTATAACCTAATCAAATGGCAAAGACCATCAGCTGTTAACCTTTTTAAGCCTACTTCCCTATTTTGAATAGTGTTCCTTTGAAGTCGACAGTATGAGGAAAAAGGATCGTGTTATGTTAGATAAACTGAATCATAGGGGACTTCATATTGTATTGCAGTCTAAGGATAAATATAATTACATATAATTATATATCTGTCGTAAAGTGCAATTAGCCACCACAATATATAATTGTAGATTTCAGACGGAATAGCTGGACACCAAGAGGAGATAGACAAGGCTTGGGGATAAAGATTTCTTTTTATATTCAATACCAAAGCACCACAGTGCTGAGCACCCTTACCTTAGAGGAGCTAGACTGTGGAATGAACTACCTACTCAGTTAAAGGCATGTGATGATGCCGACCAGTTCAAGTACCGTCGACACCTGGAAAGGAATCTTTGACCCGCGTCTGATCACCGATAACTCATCATTATCTCGTATCTAATCTATCATTCGTCTTCTTAGTATTGTAATTTGATTATTGCAAAACCATACTATTGAATCAAAATAACTCATTGATTGATACCATTTTTGCATCACAGTAGGATACACAAGCTACCCGAGTGGTGCAGTGCCTGCATTTTTCAGATTTCCAGACTTAGTAGAAACCAAACGAGAGTTAGCCTTGTCAATGTTTATGCCACGATGGGCAGGTTGTGTATTATTACACGAGGCGTTAGTCAAGTTTAGTGATGTGGCAAATCTGACCAGAGTGGTATAAACATTGACAAGGCTAACTCGAGTTCGGTTTCGTATTTATCCTACCTCATCTCACCGATATACAGAGAATATTTGTAATTATCCATGTTAGTAGTTATCAATGCTGCCGGATCTACTTTCGTTATCTCACGAGTCCTTGATTGGTCCGTTTTTTTATCCACCTCGGTGCATAAATAACACTTTATCCAACGCTATGTCAAATAGATTGAGTCAATGTTAAACCTATGGCGTTTTTTATTAGGGGTAGGATGAAAATGTTTATCACGGTCTTACTAACCACAGGAAAACTATGGAGTTGGGGATATAGGTATGTGAGATAATGAGTACCTTTCGCTCTAAATATTTTCTGATTTGAATAAGTTTTAGCACCTGAAAAAAATGTTATGACAAGTATCAACTAGTCTCAAGTTGAGACCCTTTTTGAGATCATATCACTTGAGATCCCTTGAGATTGTCTCAACTGAAAAACACACAAAGCACCCCAAACGGTCGCATCTCAGTCTCAACTTGAGATCCCTTGAGATCGTCTCAACTGAAAAACACTTTGCCCCTCAAACTGTCTCAACTTAAGATCACCACGACTGAAAAACACCCCCTGCATGTAAGCATATATATATATATATATATATATAGATTGAAAACAATATTCCGGTCTCATGGAGACTTGGTGTTTGTACCCTTCTTCCCCACGGAGAACGTTAGTGGGTTTGCCCCTCTTTTTGTCAAAAAGAAAAATATATAGATGCAATAAGTACAACTCAACAGCTTCCCAAGTCGGTTTTGATGGTTGGCTTTATTAATGATGCAGCAGTACAATGTTTCAGCAGTAAATTTGCCTTTTTCAAGTATCAAATCATACAGTTAGATTTTCTGCTTCACATCCTCAGTCTATTCTCCCTAATATGAGGTACAATGGGTTAGATCAAAATATTAAGGACAATGGGTTAGATCAAAATCAGATCCCATGAGAGCTCTGAGCCAATTATCTATTTGTTAAATTTCTTTTCATTCTCTGAAAACCAACTGACACTCCCACAAAGGAGCCGGCAGGCAACAGGCGCGAACCTATTTGTTTCCAAAATCTCTGCACAGATTTGCATTCCACAAAGAAGTGCTCTAAGTCTTTCTTCCCAATCTGATATCCCTGGTAATTTTGGTTATACCTTTGCAAGAGAATAGCATATAGCTATATGTTCACACAATTTAAAACATGTATTGAACCTTCTTTATAGGGGCGCTTAGATAATTATTTACATAGTTTTGTTTATCCCGACATTACTGCCAGCTATAATCTGAAAGAGGTTCGTGCTGCTACGCAACATCTTCAACCCAAGGATGCTTTCAAACACCACCCATTAGACACCCGTATTCAGTATTAAGTGACATGGTATGGGTCAGGTTACTGTATCTATATCAATTAATAGAGCCTATCCGTAACGGTGGGAATCGGAGATGGTAATTAGTAAGGGTTTCAAGTCACCAGTTATAGTCACAAGTCTTGCTGTTCTCAATGACCTACAGAGGAAATACGCTGCCATCGAGAGAATCAATTAGAAAACTCATGTAAACTTAGAACCTGAAGATGTGATTGAAATTTGTTGTGTTGATATATGTCAGTGTGATCGACCAAGCTGTTGCTGTACACTTTGTAGTTTCTTAATGACATTAACAACATCTGCATGTAGTGCATCACCGTTGTGAAGATAAAGACAGACCTGAGATGCTTTCTTATAATAACCCAGGCAGTCCTCATACTGTCCCATTGCCCAGTAACAGTCCCCAAGCAGTTCATTCAGCACTACCAGTTCAGGGTGGTCAGCATTCTCTGGTAGGATGGTAGCGTACATGGCTAATGCCTGCCGAGCATATGCCACCGTGTCACCATGTCTACCGGCGCGAGAACATACTGCTGCAACACTACCCAAACAGCGAGCTACCTGAAGATGGGGCCTTTTATGACCATATACCTGCCTTAGGACCTGAAGGGCCTCATTCAGGTATTTCAAGGTCAGACTATCATTCTGTAGGCTAGTGTACGTCTCACCGAGTTCCTCCAGGGTCGAGGCGATGTCCGCTGATCCAGTTCCGTTCGCGACCATTCGGCGATATTCCACAAGTGCCTTCTCTAAAAGACTAGCACCAGATTCGTGTTCTCCAGCAGAACACTGGAGTTTGCCGAGTGCACGAAGGCAGTCTGCTTTTTCCTTACTGGGCTCTGGTCCTCCTAATCTATCCAACAAACAAACAGATTCTGTGTAGCAGTCGTGCGCTCTGCCACCTTCTCCACAGGTTTCGTAGGCAAGACCAAGGTGACGCAGTACCGTAGCTAGGTGTAATATTGTCTCACCAGCTTCATTTGTGTCACTGATTAAGGTTCTAAGTTTAATGGAAGCAGTCATAAGATTGTCCACAGCCTCTTGGGACCTTCCTAAACTGTTGAGAGCTTTACCGATGTCACCAATAGTGAGAGCCACCAACATGTCATGGCTGTGGCCTGTGTTATGGGATTGCAATATTTTTAGGCTTTTCTGGTACTGTTCAATTGCCCTTTCATATTGCCCTAGCCCCTCATAGCAGTGACCACACTCACGATACACATGGGCTGTGTCGTTCATAGGCCGTTCACCTTCGTCAAGGCGAGGTCTTAAGCTCAGGGCATCCTTCCAATGGCGAAGAGCACTGTCATGTTCGCCGATTCTCTGAAAGGCTGTGGCTACGCGCTCCACTGTATCAATCAGTGCAGGGCTCACATCTTCGCCATGCAGTTGAAGATTCTTTATCAGACTCTGTTTACGAAGTGCCAACGCTTGCTTCAACTCACCCCTCCTTTCATGCACTCCCGCAATTGTTTCTAATGAGGCAATGACATCCTCATCAACGGTGCCTTGCCCGAGGACGTTCTTCTTCAAGTACAAGGACTCCAGGTGGCACTCTGATGACCGTTCTTGTTCCCCGGCCTTCGCATAACTCTGTCCCAGCTCGGACAGCCAACCTGCCAGCTCAAGCTTCTCCTCCTCGGTCTCTGCAGTCCTTCGCCTGAGCCTGATTGCCTTCTCAAAGGCTCTAGTTGCTTCGTCTGTATTTCCACTTGCTGAATACTCTCTGCCTATGGCAAATATTGCAGAGCACACCTCAGTACTGTCTTCAGGAATACCTTCTTTGTTAAGGACCAGATCTAGAACCTCACGTCGGATCCGAACGGCGTGGTCCCAGCGCTCGATCTGGTGGTAGAAGTCAGCACACAGCTTCAGAAGTCGGATGAAAGCCTTACTCCGAGAAGGCTCGCGCTCCAATATTACCCTTGCCTTATTTACAGCTCTTTCCCAGCACCGCTCTGCTTGTTGGATACGTCCCAATGCTACATGACATCTTGCTCGTCCAATATACAGCTTTGGCACTTCTTCCACACAGGTGTCACTTCCAAGGTCTAGTTTACGGTACACCTCCATGGCATGTTCAAAGTAGTTCATGGCTGACTCATACAGACCTTCAGCATAGAATGTCAAGCCGATCTCATACTGACATCTACCCACCCTGATATGCGAACTGCCAAATGTTTGATTTTCCAGCTCCAAGCACCGTTGAAGGGTTATGACAGAATCTCTATATTCTCCGACTTCACGCTGGCAAATGCCTTGTGCACGCACTACATCACAAATGTCGGGGTGACACTGTTTGTCACCATATGAAAAACGGTACAGCTGCAACGCCATATCCAATTTTGCACTGGCTTCTTGATGAGATCCAAGCTGAAGCAGGCATGTTCCTAACCGTTTGTAGCAAGTGGCTATCAAGTGTGATGGTTTGGCCTTGTCAGAGTAGAACACCTCGCAGAGACTAGCCATCTGTTTATAAGATGCACAAGCTGACTCAGTCCTCTCCAATATGGAGAGCGCCTCTCCTTTGCACAGTATAACTTGTGGGAGATCAACAAGTCCTGCTCGTTTCCCTTTCACATATTTAACAGATGATTCCAGTTGACTCTGTAACGAATCAAAGACAATCAAGGCGAGTCTACTTTCTCCTGTGTATAAAAGGCATCGCCCTAATTCATATAAAATATTGACACTGCATACCGATTCAAAATTCATATCTATAGACGTCATGTCCTCATCCAGGCCAAGTTGGTTGCACAACAGATTACACATCCTTCGAACTTGTAGACGATAGGCAGCCGCGCAACTCAAGTTTCCCATTTCATCATGTGCCTTGGATATTTGAGTCAGTATCATGGCATCCCATAGTGTTGGGTAGTTGACATTGGTAGGAAGAAAAAGATGAATGTCAAGAGCCTCAATCAGAAGATTGAGGGCGCTCTTATGGTCACCTAGCATCAGATAAAGGCAGCCCATCCGGTAGTGCAGCTCACGACTTATATCACTTACGAGTTCATGCATGGACACCTGCTCCCTCAACCTGAGTGAAATCTCGAATGACTTCAATGCACCAGTCAGCATTCCAAGGCAGATCTGAACGTGTGCAATGTTCTCATAGACCCCAGCCTCAAACTGGTCTTTGAGTCTGTATTGATCAGATCCAGTCAACAATTCGCGAGAGAGATTGACGCCTTCAGTGAGTTGCTCCAGTGCTTTATCATACTTCCCTGCGAGCAGCTGCAACAAGCCGAAATTGTGCCACGAATTGACAAAGGACACAGATTTGATGGCAGCATCATCGATCTGTTCCTTTAACTCCATGGTCTTGTTAAAGCAATTGCGGGCTTCGCCATTTTTCCCAATCTGTAGGTGCTCAAGACCCTGGATGACGTACAAGTCATACAGAAGGACAGTCCTGGAGGGATCAGTAAGTGACGCCACTTCAGTGGTCTCCGTCAGGAGAGTTCTGATGGCATTGCACCTATCGCCAAGCCTGTCATATGCCAAAGCCTGTACTTTCAGATTGTTGTTGAACAGATGGCAGTCAAGAAGTGAAAGGCTTGAATAATCTTTGGCTTTCTGGTATAGGCAAGTCCAGCAAGGAACTAGAACCTGGTAGTATTCGTGAACTGCCCATGAGGTAATTACAGAATCATCAAAAGACAACCTTCCCATTAAACAGCCTTGGATGGTATTATCAGTAATTTGTCCTTTCACTTTACTTGAAGTGCTCTGCTTTCTGGTGTGTGAATAGTTTGCTTTAAGACTTGCCTTTAAACTTAAATAATAACTGAGACTATTAGCATACTTCAGGCCTTCAGAGTCTTCTTTCGTCAGGGCTGATTTCTTTACTAGTGAGTCAACAATATCCCAGGTATGAACGCTACCAATGTTATGATTAATTTTGAGAGCTCCCAGAATTTGTGGCACTAAGCCTAGGTCCCGTTCTAATTGCACTTTGTAAAAAGAACTGAGCCCATTGTTGATCACAGCAGCAGGTTCTGGTTCCTGAAGCAAAGACATCAGCCAATTACAGGAAATGTTCTCATGATTTCGTCGCCCATGTTCAGTTCGGTTCAACAAATGGGTGATTTCCGTTTTGTAATCCTCGACAAGAGCCCTGTCTCCGTCAATCAAAGTGTAGTGGAGGAGACGGGTGATGATACTATAACCAACATCTCCAAGCATTCCTTGATCAAGCTGACCCACCACTCTCCAAGGCGCACCAAGGAAGGCTGCCACCCTGTGTTCCGCCTCAGGCAGCACCCTGTCTCCTTCTACACACATAAGTGGTGTAATTGCATCCGAATGAAGACTCAAATCTAAGTACAGGCCAGTTTTCTTTTGAACATCCTGGAAACAGTGAAAGTTCTCATTATAGGCATCTTCAAACGTTTGGACTCCACATCGGAACAAAGAGGTTTCCCCGAGGTTCAGAATCTTGAGGTGTATGTAGTGGCAGAAGTTATGGAAATACTCGATGTTACTTGGTTTCTCGTCATTTCCAACGAGAATGATATACTCAAGTGGCATGTGGTAGGGATCTCCATAGCCAGCCACGAGAGGTCCAATGGCCAGTACGGCATAGCGACAAGGTGGTTCTCCAAGAACAGCTTTACACGTTGTCATCATATGTTGTAAAACATCAAACACTGTCTTCTGAGCCATCTGAGCCACCAGTGTCATATCCTCCACGAACTTTCCTTTCAGATGGGCATTCCCATCAGGGTCATCCCTAATATCCTCTAATCGGTTTCCTGCCACTTTCAGTGCCTCCTTGACTTCGCGTCTAATCTGTGCCAGTCGGCGGTTGTCCCTGGCCCCCGTGTCCATGGCCAGGTACTTCTCTATAACCACAGACGAGCAGCAGGAGTGTTGTTGAAGGAGCTGACGCTCGGCCTCGATGAGGCGACTTCGGACACGGATCTTCTGGTCGTCGTCCTTCCCGCAGCCCAGCAGGGCCGTGTTGTAGAGGGCGGCGGCCCGTACCAGGTCCCCGGCCGAGCCGGAGTGGTACGCCGTCTGTAAGGCCAAGTCTCCGAGCTGCTGGAGGAGCAGCGCCTCCTCGCCAGGGTCGGAGAGTGTCTTCGCTGTTTGGAGAGTGGAGCGTACCTGCCGCTCTTTCTGCTTGAGAGTGTCCAGGGGTGGTGGTGGCGGGCCTAGAGAGAGAATGATAGGACTTGGAGTAAATATGGATAAAGAGATGATGTCCTAAAGGGAGTGTTCCATTGACCCGGGAATTTAACACGTCGGGTGTGGGCTATATACATGGTTATCGAAGGCAAACCAACACTCAACCAGGGAAAATAGTGCCAACGAACAGTCGTTTCGATTTTAGAATTACAAATGAGGACTATTTTCTCCTCAGGAAATAATTCAAAATAGCACCGCCATTACATCATTAGAGGTTAACTTTATTTCCATTGATAACGGAGGAGTGCGGCATACCTGAATTACTTCATCAAATAAAATTAAGAGAATAAGATCAGAAATTATGTATTTCAGCCATTTGTATGTGATCAAGAATCAGGTATCAAGACTGTTTCAATTAACCTAGAGAATGGATTTTACAATTGTTCTAAAGGAATATTAAGATATAGAGATTTATATGTGTAAACAAATAAAACTGATTAGTTAATGAAATTAATTTCTGGTATTAAAATCAGTGTATCCTAATGCATTAAATGCCTCTTTACCAAGTCCGATATGGGTCTGAGTGTGATAGGTTCAATAACCTGGTCAGTGGAAGGGGGTAAGGAATGTGTGTGTGGAGGGGGGTGCCAATATTGACTGCCTAGGTTGAGGTAGACTAGAGCCATATGCCTAACCTTCTACCAACCCCATTCCTCCTTCATGGGTATATATGGGTGTGCCGTTTGACTTTGTCTGTCTATCGAAATTCTAGATCTGTCATTCCTTCTCTATATATATCTCTATATTTCTGGCAAACACAATCTGGAAGAGCTGATTATGTGTGTGTCTCATTCCCTGTCCCTGGAATAGATATGTTTTGAATGCTATACGGATAAGTCTGCCAATTCTAATACTATAGGGAATGGTCTGTTCCATCAGATATAGCAGTTCCAATGTTATCCATCTGATTTGAATGTATAGTAAAGTACCGCTTCTGGGACACCTCGCTTAAGGGAAGACCCCGCTGAACCCTTTAAGGGCGGATGATGCCTTAAGGCTTCAACTGGCAGGGGGCGGATTATGCCTTAAGGCATCATTTACTGGATATTCATGAAATTGTGTTTAAGAAGGAAATAATTCATGAATAAACTTGAAATTTGCAGAGAATGTAGGTCTAATATGATGTATTCGATGTCTAGATAGTAGGGATGGGAATATTAAGGATGACGTATCTTATGACATGATGAACCTTCCAATTCTAGGTTCAGAGAGCAAGTAGCCGTCCCCCAGCATGTAGTTCTGTAGATCTTTGTTGATTATCATTGGTTGGGGAAGTTGCTGAGATCTTTTGTGTATTTACAGAAGGGGTGACTGTCCCACCAATTTACAGAAGGAGTGATGTCACACCAATTCATTCTTATTGAAAAGTATTGACAACTGATACGAGTACAAACCATGTTGTCTTGTGCGAGGCCCTCTGGACTCATTTCTTCCATGCTCACTCTGGCTGGGGCTGGTGATTGGAGGCAACGGGGACTGGCTGTTTCCTATGCAAAGAGGTATACGGGGTGAGGTTCAGTTGATGCACATTCATTATCCATGATATACAAAGTGCCCAGTGGGAATGTATGGGGACTCAGTTAACTACTACCCATTATTTAGAAACTGTCAAATACCATATCCATGGTATACAGATTAAAATCCGTGTCATACGGCCTCAACGGGCCATTGTATACGGGAAACTAATCCTTTTGTGCTATAGATCAAAGAAATACATGTAGTCCCTATTTATATACCATTTAATTCGGCAATCCTTCGGTTTAATTGATTAGAGAAGAGGGATGATAAATACAACAAACGATTTTGTAAACTACTAGAGGTTGACGGCGTAATTCACTCGTTATCCCTCGGGCATTACTACGCGTCAAATGCTCGTTGATTACAGCCGGCAGCCACAAAACCGTCTATTTATGTGATGGTGCAGTATCTAATATGTTGGTCTATATGCCCTTTTACGTTACAGCATGCTACAGCCTGATATATTGTATCAGGGTGTATCATGAGGAACACCATTACATGGCCTTCTCGGTGGATCTCCCAGTCATCATTGCAGCATCACAAATACAGATGAAACAGTTGTGAGAAAAATAATGAAGACATTGAGGCCAAAACTTGCTGAAACTTCCTTCTTTTGCTACTAATGTAGTGTCAGGGTGTGGAAACTGGGCGTCGGTGGTGCCCTCTGGTAATATTCTAATGAAACGATACCTGATTTCGTCTGCTGAGTATATAGTTGGAAAAGAAACCAACTGGGGCATGTTGAATTATCTAGGCTCGTACATGAAGACCCGTTTAGAAGTGCACCTTGTACAAGGTTTATTGTTCAATGATTTTTAAGTTCGTTCGCCTAGATAGGCTTAGCCGTCCATAAGGTCATCCATAAGTGTTGAATAAAGTTGACCCACATTGTCCCTGGGTCTCTTTGGCGCACAGAAAAGCGTCTTCATGTACGAGATTATTCAGCATTTCGCAGGCGTGTAATCTGCGAATAAGTACGAACTCACGGACCGGGAAATATTGCTTTCAAGTCCGTGAGTGAGTAACAATTCACAGATTAAACGACTGGTCCCTTTTTTGCCTTTGTTATACACCTTTAAATAATATTCCAGATCCGTAGGAATGTACCTTTATTCTGCCCACACAGAGCTTCTCCGTATAGCAGTGTAGAGTATAGTAGGCCATACTTGATTTTTATGATATAGGGAGTAGAGGTTAATAAGTATAATCACCCCTCTCATGAGATCTCTCTAAGTGGTATTCTGTAGAAGGTTCTCACAACGCTCTATGGGAGAAGAATTCTTAACGAACTAGGCTTAGAGCCTTAAGAATCCACTGGCCTGGATCTCGTGCTAAACACGTACATCCCAGATTCCTATAATGATGCCACCTAGTGGGAATACTGTGTACTTGGCGCCCTAGTGGCTTTATTTGGGCTGGAATACAGAATACCACTTAGAGAGTGTGAGATCTTATGAGAGGGGTGGTATAAGAACAATGTGCACAAGGGTATGATAAAGGTCACATTCACGGCATTCCCGTACTTTGATATTTGTGTTTAAAATTCCATGATCATGTTTCCATTACATACCTAGTCTCAGGTTGGTGACGCTGACAACGGCCTTGCTCCCAGGCCCAGAGTTGGATCTCACATCAGTCTCCCCGAGCTCGGGGAGACGATGAGGGCGGCGCTGACCTGCTGTGTAGTCAAATATAAGTGGGTAATGATTGTTAAATCAACTACGAATTCCAGGGCGTTATTTAATAACTTATGCCTACGAGAGTACATGGTACAAAGAGACCCTGTATTATTGTTTATGGTTATAGATAAGTGATTTGGTTAGAGTATTGATGAACGGAGATATTCCTCTAGTTACTCATATGTTCAACACCAGAGGCTACCACCAGGTATAGAGGAGTAGACCTGTGCCGGCGCTGCTGCAGTACCAGTCACCTACCAGTAGCCTAGCTTGTGACATGCGTCTTCACGCACTCGTCTCTAATTAGTTTGTTGTTTGTTGTTGTTGTTGTTGTTGTTGTTGTTGTTGTTGTTGTTGTTGTTGTTGTTGTTGTTGTTGTTGTTGTTGTTGCTGTTGTTGTGGTTGTTGTGGTTGTTGTGGTTGTTGTTGTTGTGTGTGTGGTTTTTTTTTGGTTTTTTTGGGGGGGGGGGTCGTTTTTGTTTGTCAAAAGGTAGGGAAGATAATAAAAAAAATCTTCGAATTGTCATTCACGTCTTTCTTGATGTTTAATTAATATTGTTTAATAATGGTCGTTTGCTAAGACTGTCCAAGCTGACAGAAGGCATAAGTGTTGAATAAAGTTGACCCACATCGTCCGTTGGCGTACAGTAAAGGGCCTTCATGCCTAGGATTATTCAAGAGGCCTCTTCTTCAATTCTCCAATACCTTGTTGGGAGACATTGTTCTTCGTCGCACTTCTAATGATGATTTATTATGTGTAAGGATACATATGGAAAAATGCTCTAGGTGCAGTACACTCCTAAAAGATATATGCTTGTAAGTGAGGCCCACCCAGTTTATCAAAACAATGTATCGATTCATCTAGACAAGGTAGATTTACGGCTTTTAAGTATACTGTACATGTAATTCCTTCGGTTCCATGACCGCAAGTCAAGATGCCATTGTCTCTAGACACTAGTGGTATTTATCGTCTAGAGGTAAATGCTATCTGACAAAGCTTTAGCAACGTTTCACATGTTACAATAGTATACTTTTGATGTCAGAATGACATTAAAAGTATGCTATTGTAACATGTGAAACGTTGCCTAACTAGGCTTCACACCTACGGCCTAACTGGGCTTCACACCGGCCTAACTAGGCTTCACACCAATAGACTGCTAGACCTCTAGGCAAAACAGGTTTTGCCGTTCAACGCCGCCTAAAGTGTCGATTTCACCGCAAAAAAAGAAAAATCGGTTAATACATTGTATCTGGGAATTTAGGAGAGTTTCGTAGAATTTGGTAGAATATCGTACAACTTCGTTCCCAATATTTCCGATAAAATAGGTGGTTCCGGCGAGCTGGCCCACCGATCTAGAAGCCGGAACTCCGCAAAATAAATCGTGTTGTATCTTCCGATGGGTTCCAAATATGTCTAGGCTCAACAGAGACTGGCCCAATACCTGTATCCGTCCTCTCCTCGATACCTACACCAGTCACACTGCAACATACTTTATATTACTTTTGTTTAATCATGAAAGTCCATAATCAAAGACTTGAGCAAGTCTCGGGTCAACATTCAAAGCCCAGGGAAATTGTTGCCTATTGGAAGCAGCAAATGTCGCATACGATTCATAAAGATATTTCACGATTTGTTTCGGGGTGTTCCGTAAAGTTATGTGAGCCATTTCATTTGATGGACGAAGCCTTTGAGTAATATAAATTTTCCCGAAATTTCCTGAAATTTATCGCCAATGTGAACAGGTTTCCACGAAAATCGCGTGACCACCCGGAAATCGCTGAAAATTGTAGGTGCCTCTTTCACCGCGAAAGTCCGCTTGTATGATTAAGACAGAAACATTACGAAACACTCCCAAATAAATTTCCGATATCTTCTGGTTAGATTGGTGGCTCGATGGAATCGGCGCTTTAGGGTGAGTTTTTTAGTTGGACCGACGCTCGGACAAACATGTCGAGTCTGGTTGCATGCCTATAGAGACACATAACACTCACGCCTAGAGTGTTAATGGTGGATGTGATTAGAGTAGTGTTGTTTCTCGAAAGATTAGACTGCAGGAACAAACTAGGACATTGTATTGACGAGTCTTGGCTGTCTAGACTTCAGAGTTGATGATTGTCTTGGTTTTCCATTGGAAAAAGATAGTTATATGATAGCTAGGCCCGCCAATGTATTATTATATGTCCAGTTTCGATGTCCTTGTGTTCTCTAGGTATAGCTAGAGTATCATTGAGGTGATATGCATGTATATGACACACCAAAATGGAGATGGAATACCATAGAATATGATGCAATTGCTGAACTTTTTCTAGAAATAATCTAAACGGTTATAATAAACGTATACCCAGTCATACAATGCTAAGAATACATTTCCCGATGTTTGTTTAGCTGCAGACATTTAGAAATTAAGCAGATAAGGTGCAAATCCAGCCTTTGGAAAAGTTCTACTTACTCTGAAGAACGCCTCTCACGGAGCTGCCGGCAGTCGAGGGTGGCGGTCGGCTGGTGCTCTCACGTCCGCTGTACCTGGACACACGGCCGACACTCGCCGAGAGTCGGCCACCGGTGAACCCCGAGGCTGGGGTATCTGCGAGCACAAAAAGCAATGGTGTTGAAAAGGGATGATATATAAACTGTTGGTTGTAAAAGGGAAATCGTGTGAATTATTATATTATCATATGCCTATGGCCGAACGCTTGTGAAATATTGCCCGCTGTTGGGCTGCAGTAAAAGTTATGTGCGAGCTAACTGAGGCAGTGAATGAACTATGAATTGATGAATAACACGAGGGAATAACATTTTTGTGGTTCTATTCAATATAACAAGACAACGTAATGACTGAGCCGTGCTAATGGTCCACTCCTCTGGGCCTTGTATGAAGTATGTCGATCGGTGACGGCCAATGGATATGGGCTATTAGGAGAACGCAAAAAAATCTACACTGTGTTCGTCGGCCAATGGAAACGGGCCTATATATATATTACTAGCAACGTCGTCGCTCCCCTGAATGCCTACAAGCAGACGCGCGGACCCCTCCACTGCTCTGCCATGCCCCCTGACGGATGAACATGGAACCATTGTAAACTTTTGTATTTGGCATGACAGCAGACAAGCAGGCTATCATTTAATATGATCCAGGTACAGAAGCTGTCAAGTGGAGTCTACAGACATTACGCCCTGACACCAGTGGAAGGTTGTGGTCTCAGAGGCTGATTTAAGGTAAGGAGATGAGAAAACATCAATACTGAATTTTATATTCAGCGAAATAGATAAAATATATCTGAATAAATATATTTTTAAAAATGATAACAGGTTTCAGTTTATCACTACATGAGAATTTCAGTGACGTGGTACTTCAGTTTCCAAACCTAGATCTGGTTAACTCTGTCCCAAACAGATCTGACAAAATATTTCTCTTTTGTATAGGTATACATGTATTTCCCCTTGCATACATATTATTCCATAGAGGATATGGTTCTGACATCAAAACGGCACAGCAACATTATCCCACCTCAACCCAGAGCTGCTAAAACTATTAGAACGGGATATCATCTACAGTCATTCGTAGAACGCTGGCAAGCGTCAAACCCACTGATGCGAATCCAGCGATTGCACAGGTTCGTCTAGAGTCCTCACGGTCGCATGAAAAATTCGCTTCAGTGAATCAGGCGTTCGCATTGCCGGTCTCATGCGAATTCGCATGTACAGACGACCGGCATGCGACAGTATTAAAACCATTTAATTTTCGCATGTGTTCGCATGTCGCACGTATGCAAACGGTCGCATTGTCCCATGGTCTCTCGAGAATTCTATGCAAATTCAGTCACCTTACTGGATTTGGCACTGTCGGATACAGGTTGGTCTAACATTGTGAATTCCGCAATTCCGCTATTTCCCCCTTGTTTTAAGCGTACAACTCATTTTATAACTGTGATTACGGATGAGAATTTAAATTGTTATGATTGATTCTAATGCAGTAATATGAAATGAGAATTTATGGGACTTATTTGGAAATTAAAGTTGCATTACTGTAGGGATTCTTTTTCTGAAATATTTTACCGGGGATTCTGAATTAACAGAGTAAACGAGTGAATCTCTGGAGGCAATGTCGACCAAGAACGCGTAATTCCTGACTACATTATACCTCTCCCAATCGACAAATACGTCGAATGTCCTATCACATGGCCCCAATTATGTACGTTATTTTTGTAAGTGAGGCTGATTGATAAATGTATAAGAATTACCTTCAGGCTAGGACCCAACATACCATACCAACCTGCTATAATGTACTCCGATTTTAATCCTAAACCATCATATTTGTGTTCTGAGACCAAATCCTATTGTGGACTCCAGTTGGCCACACTTATTATTTCATATACGTGTGTATGTAACCTTTTCATATTGAAGGGTGATATAACACTACCGGGCTTACTAACACAACTGTGAGTGTTTAGGTAATTTAAGCCTCGATCCACTGCATTTGGTCAAACAGTAAAATGAACAACAGCTAAATGTTGGCAAAGATCATGCTCATCAACTGGAAACAGTCGTATTATCTTCTACTAAGGTTTATTAATGTATTGACATTGGCATTGCAAAACATAAATCCTTTCATATTGCTACAGCTATCTGTCAATTTGAAATTGTATGTATGCCCCAATTTCAAACTATAGTCCTGTAACACTTTATTTTAAAAGCCAAGAATATATACATTTATGGGAATAAATGGAAATCTGCCATGGTTTTATCATTTTTTAGAAATTGTTAAAATTTAGTGACCTGCAAAGGTGGGTTCTTAATTGGTCTTTCATTGATAATCTCATATTCTAAAAGACACATTTCATTACAATAAGTCCATGCTACCGTTAATAGACATTGAAATCCAATGTGCTAAAACAATAATTATACATGTATGTAGATATAGAAAACTGATGACAGGCACCAAAGCTCTAATGCTCGATACCTATCAGTCAAATATTTCTAATTTAGAAATGTTTAACTAAACAAACTCAGTATATATTCGCTCAGCCTGGACTAAATATAATGAACTTGAATATAGATGACGAATGGCTCTGGGTGAACGTGAGAGAACTGTTGTAACTTGCTAAGGTTCACTCAGTTCAGTCCTATCAAAAATATAATTCGTTTGAATACCTGATATGATTATGATCAATTACCTGTATTTAGGAGAGCGAGCCTTAGTTCGTACGCTCGGTTCTTCCTGTTGACATCCATGATGAATTTTCCACGAGAATATTTCTATTATATTCCTATATTCTATTATATTCCTATTTAAATTCCATTCACTGTCCCTCCATCGCCAAATCAATCCTGTTGATTTAGCGCCCATATAGAGTCCTTTGAATGTGTTGTTATTAGCGAGGACTTGATCTGCTTCGATTATAAGCGGACATTATGTCTCACTGATAGATAAATAATGTTCTTGGCAAAAGGCAATACATATTGTTGTGCTTTGCTTCAGCTGGTTTCTTGCTGTACCGATTTGGATTCGTCCACATGAGAGGAGTATAGAAATGCATGGTGGTAGCTCTAAAACCCGTTTCCATTGACCGATTATTATTCACCGATCTGCAGCCGGGAATCATCGACGAGATTGAGAGAAATGTTCACCGATTAATTGCATATATCATGCAATAAGGCCACGACCAACTGATTTTCTCACAAACAGACAGAATCAAAACGCTTTGGTTTTGTCGGTGATCCTCAATATTGTTATGTGTTGACCCGGAAATTAAAGTAGAAACAATGCATACACAGTACTCTCACTGATTCATTGATACCGATGCACAGTTGGTGGCACCACCAACAGATGTTTAAGGGTGACTCAAAAAGTCAATGTCATTTCCGTCGGCCAATGGAAACGAGCTTCAAGACTGCGACACATCAATCACCATCATTGAACTGTTTCCGATCACTTGGTCGGATCTGCTCCGTTCTGGTCACTAGAGACACTCGTTGATCAGTAACAGCGACCGGCCAATAATCGATGTTAGATATAACTGATTCAACCCTGTCGCTGGACAGAAGACGGAATTGGGCAGTTTTCAGTCAGTCGGATGGGAGAACGTATCGCACAGTGACATATTTCATGTCGAAATTATCGGAATGGTATGAATCGGGCAAAAACGGTAGATTTCGGCTAGTATCAATTCTCGGTTATAGAGATTGTCAGATCCAACGGGTACATGTTTAGAACACTACCATCTTTGTGTTCTTAACCTTAGTTATTGAGTGTATAGTTAGATCCCTCTGTAGTCAAATCCTTGGAAGCTGAAGTAACGAGTACCATGAGTGTCCTTCCTTTTGACTCATTCATCATAACTATTCCATTGAGTATGAGGATTCCTTGCTCAACTCTCCATTCTTTAGTTGTGTTCAATTAGTTCCTCCATTTCCAGTATGTTTCCTTGTGTCATCATGTCATCAGACAGTTGTCCAGGAAGTTCGAGACACTGAATCTCTGTTGGTGGTATTTCAAAAAAAGATCTGATGAGAAATAAAGTATAACATGTATACTAATCGCACTCGTTGCTGTCACTTATCGCTTATTTAAGCGCCAATCTTTGTTTATACCCGTTCTCTGTCTTAGATCAGTTGCAGAACCAATCTGTTCACATGCACCGCTTTTATTCCTGGTACGGAGAGTTAATGGTAAGGCCGAGCGGGAGCCAGGGGGGATGGGGAGCGGTCATTTGTAAATATTAAGAGGTGGGTGTATGGCCTCTGCGAAAAATAAACTATATGTTTACCCCCATATGTCGACTGATCTCATTAATCTTTTATGATACCTTTATGATATGACATCACTCGTTGAGAAAAAACAGCTTTCAGACAATAAGGACATTTAACATGTGTGAATATATAAAAATCAACTTCTGATTCGCACTCCATTCCTCACCATCAAACATGGCGATGTTGCACGTGTGAAATGCTTAAACCGTAAATTCCAAACATCCAGGTTCTCATTGTATCAGGGGCAGTAAAGGTCCATGCTAAAACACGCCATCCTGTATGTAAAAGAACCTATGTATAATTATATTGGAAGTATATAAAAACGACCTGACCATGTTGTGCAAGATGATGAACCATATGAACCATAGATTATCATCGAGTTTTGTAGTTTGTACAAGCATGGTAGTTTATTTTATATTCATCATATACCAAAAATTTGGTCTAACAACTAGTTTTAAAGCACCCAACGGGTACGGAACAATGTTCCTATTTTGTCGTATTTCTTTATGGTATATGGCGAAACGATGCGTATCTATCATGTAAACATCATGGGAAAATAATTATGCCAGTTACATCCACGACTGCCTCCCACAACATTACTATTCTGAGGCGCCATGATTCCCATGGCTGTATACATAATGGTCACTCCGCCGGAGATTGAACTTCCTTTAATAACGGCAGACCTTGTTTACAGTGTCTCGGGGTCACGTGTCTACAAGTGCAAGTAGCGTGAAGACGGCGCATGCTCACGAATTAATACACACCTTGTGTTGGTTCCTTCTCGACCCAGTCGATGGGGAATGCAACCAATTAAGTAGTAAAACAAAGTGCTGCATGATGGTGGGTATCATAGTTACAAAATAACCACAGTCAGGTAAGAGTTGATGTGCATTTATTATTCATAGGTGCTTTCATACCGCCGGTATGGAGTTTTCACGGGGAACCTCAATGGCAATCTATATCATCATTCCGATAATTAGTATAAAATGTCATTGATAGAGTGAATACAACCTTTATCATAGATAAAACAATTTGAGAAAAAAATCAGTAGATACAAATGAATTTATTATGTTGAACCAAACCTCGGCTAGGTGAGTGAACAGGCCGCATTGCCATGGTTACGGCGACGTTCAGTCTGTCTGTGTGTCCCCCGTTGTGTAACGCAGAAAGGCGTTTTTTTGCCATAGATTAATTTCACATATTTATGCTATTGAAACTGTTTTACTTTAATGTCCAACGTAAAATACCACCATACTTAGTTCTTATAAGTTGATGTAATCGGAACTATCAAAATGGCGTTTTAAACAAATCCTAGTATATTCCATGAGTTCCTCAATATTCTGGTCAGAAGTGCTCACCTCGCTTTTCGAACTCGGTGAGTATTTTCGACTAAAATATCTATGAACTAGTTCCATTCAGATACACTAACCACGTCTGCCAATATTCTGGACCTCTTTGGGGGGAAAATGCATGTATTTCCAGTGGTCAACAATAATGTAATAATGCATAAGATATCAGTTAGAGCCATTGGATGAACTACATATTGGGGTATACCGGCAGAATTCAACAAGAGATGGTAGGGGGGAGGGGTGCATGTCCATTTGATATAATTTACAAAAGCCGGTCCCCTATTCAAGCAGAATCCTGTGTACTTTACCCGTTAATTTTCATGGGCTGGTAATTCTCAGTGCAATCCGCATGTATTGCACACCAAATAGCGGGGAAATTGAGTGTGCAAGACTACCTCACTTCTCATTTATAACCGTTTATCGATATCTTAATTATGTCAGACGTTATCGGAATTCCTGTCGTGAATTCCTATGCATGGTGACGAGGAATGGTGCCTCAATAATGAGGCGGTCGATGGTAACACCCCCAGTAGTAGATCTTTGAACGATTTGAAAGGAAGTCTCAATAAAACATGAACAGGACCGTCCCCTCTGTTACTTTGTATAAAGTAAATAATGGGGATCTGCATGTTATTCAGAAATGTATTGATTTTGGATACCTTACAATGAATAAATATTATCATCTCTATATGAGCTAAGGTAAACAAGCTGACTGAACTTAGACTACATATTCTAGTGGCATTCTACTGCACAACCTTAGTGCTTGATAAGTCCATTTCCCACTGGCCGATTATTCGCCACCGATCTTGCGTCGGTGTAATCAAACAATCGATCGGTGGTTCCCGACTGCAGATCGGTGGCGAATAATCGAACAACGTGGCATTTGAAATGGTCACCGATTGATTTGAAGACAATTACACAATAAGGTCAACGACAAACACAATCAGAATGCCTTGGGTTCAGCACTGAGGCTCAAGCTTTTCGAATGGAAATTAAATCGATGAATGGACCTGTAAAACGCAAGAGAAACAAGACATATACTGCACCCTCAACGACCATTTGATAGGGATATGCAGACGGTAGCACGACCGACAAACTTTAAGGACTCAAACGATCGGTGCAATTTCGTCGGCCAATGAAAAATGGCCTTTGTATACATGACTTTTACCCAAACGGAACAAAGGTGCTTGGCTCTGTAGCATGAACACGGGATCAGTGGTATAATCACCTCCTATCAAAATGGATCATATCAAAGGATCTGTGGTGTACGTGTAGTCCGTACGTGCCGAAATGTTTAGTTAGTTCGTGTTTGTAACGTTAGGATTAGGCAAACCAAACAGGCCATAGAAGCGCCCGGTCGCAACAAGTGCACTCTCCGGAAAATCGCATTTCACTCTTATCAAACTCTGATACCCACTGGGCATCTAATCTCAATCTCAAATAAGGAGCATTATCCTCAGAGAGCATCATTATAGTCTTAATGTAGTCTGACACAAAATGGCCAGACATTGTCCATTCTAGTTCAGACATAATAAAAACTGTAAGTGAAATTGCGTATAAGATTCTGACCCAGACAAATATTGCATTGATCTAGTTCACTATGGACTCAGAGGCCTATAATTAGATCACCAGCTGTACCCCATACTTAGTACTTTTCATTGAGAAAGCCATTCCCCATTTAACAACGAAAATTTGAGTTCCCTCAAAAGGTCTCCGTGTGTGTCAGTATCAAATGATCGGTGAGGGTGCAGCGTATACCCTTTTCTTCTACATTTTACAAGTCCGTACTGATTTAATGGTCATGCTGAAACCGTGAGTCTCACTGAAGATATCAAAGTGCTTTGATTCTGTCGGTCTGTGAGAAAGTCTATTGGTGACATTGCACTGTAAGAGTGTACAGTGCAGATGGTTGGAGGGTGTGAACAAAGCTATATAGGACTCAGGTTGAGTAGAGAACAGAGTGCTATTGCCAGCAATGTTGATATCAATAAGGAGCAGGACATCGGATCTGAGGTGTGTGCGACGCGTGTTTGGTGGACACTCTGCGTATATAAGACACGTGTAGAAGCAGCACTAGTCAGTAAGAAAATAATATCTAGAAGCGAAAATCATTAAATCAATATCAAATCTATTTGACTCGTTGTTATACCTCTAGTTAGTAAAATTTAATTTCCTGTGCAGTGCTGAAGGCCAACACACATTTTGCGACTCTTTTTCCTTGCCATATGCTTCAGATTCTATATTGAAAATATCACAAGGAGGGTGCAACCAATGCAGCAGGGTTGGGAAAAGTTGGCGACAAAGTCTGCTCAGGCGTCGGTCTCCCCAGTGCTCAGGAGCTGGGTTGAATATCTTTAAGGATATCTGTACACACCTTGAGACTTTGCTTGGGAGTTTTCGACTTTTACACCGGAAAATAAATCTCAATGATGAATAACTGGTCTTTTTGGTGAATTTAAAAGCTGGGGGATATTGAATTCTGTTCTTGTGCATTCTGTTGGAAGAGACTATTTGCTATATCTTTCCTGATAAATTTATACAGATTTTAAAACTATCATTAAAAGAAAATTATAATTTTACCAGACATATTCATGATATATAATGACATTTTCAATCAAATCTGTTTTTGTGGAGAAAAACATATTTGGTAATAAGTTTGAGCCTATCTGCTGGGTGGATATATCACAGTGTGCATGGGTGCCTTGGGACTTTTCCCAGGACCCGGGCTATCAGCCCCCCTAGTGGGAGGTTGAGTCCAGAAGGTACATTTGGCATGCGATGAAATAAAATATGTCATATTCTAAAGTCTCAAGGAAAGTTGGTGGGTGGTATCTTTGTTGCGTAATCCTCATCAAATTAATTGGTGAGCATTCAAATACCAGGCTCTTTCCATTCTACTGACCTGGCGTCAGTTTACCAAAAGAACTGATCAGTGGTTCCCATATGTAGATCGGTGCCACATATTCGGCCGATGAAAATCTGCTTTCTAGATACTCTCAGAGAAGGCAAGTGAATAGTAATACTTTCATGGGATACTTCCAATGAACACCCATTCTACGACACAGAGTTTTCATTTGGAAAGAATGCTCCAAAAAGGATTTGGTAAAGAACAATGATGAATGTATGTATCTGTATACATATAGCTGATAGGAGTATACCTTCAAATTATCCTCGACATACCATATGATTAGTCACTATTCACAATTCGCGCAGTGGACTGGATAGGTTGGACCTTTATCATCAACAATTACAGATTTTAAAAAGAGTTTAAGAATATTCAACGAGAGCTTTGTTGCTTTCACACTAGAGGGCAACACCGTCTATCTGCTGGAAATGTGGTCTACACTGGCCACCAGAGCGACACTACGTCAGTTCTGATGGGGTTAAACCACTTGCCTGGAAGCCAAGCCACTTACATGATAGGCCAGGTAACGCCGTCCATTTTTTTGTGCATTATGGGTAACGCCTCAATTTTTCTGGTGCATCATGGATAAAAGCCTTCAACTAGTATTACGCTGTTTTGTTTTTAGAGAATCATTATGATGAATCATCTTTTATTTTTTTAAAGGTTATCATCACTTCAATTTTTAAATATCCTTTATTATATATAAACAAGTAGAAAAAGGTATTTGTTGAACCTCTTAAGCCGTTTACATGCCGTCTGGTGAATGTTGGCCACACTACAGGCTAGGAGAGAGGCACTCTCCTAGCAGAGATTCTGCTGGGAGAATGGGAGAGAGGATGTGTTGCCTATCCTTGCCACTGCAAATAAGCGGGGAACCAGCGAAAGTTGTAAGTCGCTCATAGCTGGGCGTTACCTGTCCCATATTTCATTGGGACAGGGAACCAGTCTATTAAACCACAACCATCTTGATCCACAAGCTGCATAGATTGACCACCACCTCAGCCTCCATTCTGTTCAGACTAGCAGGTTGTGTGCACCTCAAACCAGGTATTTTTGTTCAATGAAGATTCTAAAAGCAGAAATGTTCAATAAAGATATTCATAACTGAATAAATTGATGATGAAACCTAGCTCTCTGTTCGTTATATTATTTTGTATATATTCGAAAAGGAGATAATAAAATGCTAGATATTGTTCGAAAGTACAAAATAACACACTTTAAGTAGTACAAACAATCTGGGTGGAGAGTAACAGACACTCACAGAGTTCATAGTGGCCAGGAAATTAATCCGACCAGAGCGAACGTAGTTTAGGTCTGGTGGGCAGTGTACCAGCTGCAAGGAAGTGACTGTGACTCTCCCCGCAGATCTTTCGCCCTGCCTGGCTGTGCTTGGAAAGTGTGCCATTTCCGACTCTTGACGCTATTTTCCCATATTCCAATTTCCTTTTGTGTGTATTTTGTATAGAATGACCATAAAGGTAAATTCTATCATCCATTTTTTGAGTTATGAATATGTCTTTCTAAGTATTTCGGCTCTCCGAACCTACATAAAGGACAACATCACTTACCTCGAGTTTGATATTCATTGGCAAGGCCTGAACTGAACAATATCTCCCTCATAGTTGAAACAGAGTGGAAACAGATGGCGGCCAATCTAAATGGGAGACTGCTTGGGACCTCTGGTAAGCTTAGGCCTGGCGTTCACCTACTACAATAGAAATTTAGATCTACCGATATGGCACCGATACAAAAATCAAATATCGGAGACATATCGGGAAAGTACAAAATCGTAGACAAATGTCTAGACACGCCAATCCACCACTCATTGTATGGGGTCTTTATCGGTGTCTAATCCACCACTCATTGTATGGGGTTTTTATTGGTGTCTAATCGCAGAAACGTGGTCAACTGCCCCGATATTAGGGGACCTTCCGACGCGATTTTGATTTTTTATCGGAAGGTGCATCGTAGACCATATCGGAGCCAAATCGTACTAGGTGGATGCCAGGCCTAATGCTGTTAGAGTACTTAGATCTAACTGTAGATCTTCCCACTCTAGAAATATCTACTAAGCACTAGATCAAAATATTTGTAATCTGATAAAAAACAATTTCGACTGGGATTATTCCAGTTAGTTCTTCTTAGCTAAGTGAGCAATTATGGTAGAGTGTAGTTATCTATGTGGAGTGGGTATTGCATCATCCATATTACGTCAGCGAATTTTGTGGCCATGAAAAAGTCACGATTTTTCGGGATGAGAAGAAAGAGACATTGGGACGGAGACAGACAGAGAGAATGAAAGAAAGAAAGAAAGAAAGAAAGAGAGAGAGAGAGAGAGAGAGAGAGAGAGAGATTAATGTAGAAAGAAAAAGGGAAGCTGTTGTTTTATAAGACAAGGCCTGCAACGATGGACGGGTGGGAGTACCAGGTATAACATGCATATCCTTCCTTGATCGGCAAAGACAACTATGTAATATAGCAGAATAACGCATTTACACATAAAAACTAGGATCTAATGCCATTCACATTCATAGTGGAAGAGTGCGGTACAACTAAACCATTTCATCAAATACACTGCACGAAAACCACTATTTTACATATATATACGCCATCGCGATAACGCACGTATCGGCTGTATCGTGGCTTGTTTATACCTGCATACACCTCTTATACGCGTCTACGTTTCGGGCGTCTACGAGACAGTTTCCATATGTAGACGCGCGCAACTTGGCTGTCTTTCACGCCTGGCGTATTTAAGATAAAATATACTCTGCGCAATATATATACACCAGGCATATATATGATACAAAAAACTAAAAAATTGCGACCCACAGCCCGCCCAGGCCTGTTGGTGTTGGTAGAGGATACACCAACACTGTCCCGCCACCCGCGACCTCCCAACCCCACCCTCTACCCTCCCCCCCCCCCCCCCCACCACCACCCCACGCCACACCCAGCCAGCCTCAGTGAGAAGCCCCCCACTGCCCACCGCCCACCACCCACCGCCCCCGCCAGCCGCGTTTGTACAGGTTGACTCAGTGGGAAAACCCTGTGTGTAATTAATCAATTTATACTTAATTAGGTTTTTATAAAATAAATTGGTAATATAAAATTGCAATTTTCATATAATACAGACTTGGATGATTAATGGCAAATGAAATATGCTACCAGTAGTGTCCCCAAGTGGCAGAGAATGGAACTTTTTGAGATTGGTGTATATACAACGGAATCAGGCGTATACATGTATATGACATATATAAGACCGCACCATGGACATGTATATACGCCACTAGATAAGGCGTCTACGAGACGGATAACAGGTCTAACTTCTAGACCCAAAATCCTGTTGTTAGACGCGTTTCGTATACATATGTAAAAGAGTGGTTTTCGTGCAGTGATAGAATTAAGAGAATATCCTAAGACGTTATCAATCAGTAAGCCATTTTTATTTTTGTTCAATAAACCTCGAGTGTCGATTTGATACTTGTTCCCAAGTATCGTCAAACAGGAATATTTATCAAGGTGTAGTTTGAATCAATGGGAACTGATTATTTATTTAATTAAATTTCTAGTATCAAAATCAGTGTATCCTGGTGCATTAGAAAATGTCTCTCAATCAGATTCTATATGGATCTGAGTGTGAAAGATTCAATAATCTGGTTAGTGGAGGAAGGTAAGGAGTGTGATTCTTACTCGCCGTAGGGACTACTTTCCTCGTAGCCCTAGGCCATCAGGGACTGCCCTAGGGCATTCATCAGTGTCCCTAGTCTCGCAAGAACCTTAATTGTCCATCATACTTCTACCAAGATAAGTATTCGGATAATTACCTAGTGTGGGATGCTAATACTGAGTGACTGGATTGAGGTGGACTAGAGTCGTATACCTATCCTTCTCCCTACCCAATGTAGTGTATGTTTCTATCTATCTATCAGAATTCTGGACCTATCATTCCTTGTCTATTTATCTGTCTGTGTTTGTCTGTATGTCTTCTCTGTCTAAGTCTGTCAAAAGTCTGTGGTTGTCTGTCCCTCTCCCTGTCCTTGTTTGTGTGACCCTCTTTGTCTGTCTGAATCTATGTCCCTCTGTTTAAATAATTTTATCTGCCCATCTCTCACTACTTTTGTCCCTGTCTGTGTGTACATCTGTATGACTCTCTGTTTCTGTCCCTGTCTGCATGTTTATCTATATGACTTTGTCTCTGTCCCTGTCTGCCTGATTGTCTGTATGGTTCTGAAATAGTTTCCTTCTGGTAGCAGATCAGGTGAGTGCCTGATTTTTCTCCTTGATTTAGAATCAAGGAGAACTATGCATACATAGTAGCTGTGGTGATTATCATCCTACAATGAGAGTTTTTTTTTGTAAGTTTTCCCATTTTCCCAATAACCTTTAACTTTGCCCTATCACTCATTATGGGAAGCTTTTCGAAACATACAATGATTATTCCTATCTTATGGTCTCTTATATCATACCAAATGTACCATTGCAACCTTTCTTATACCATTTTGTTCCACGTTGCATTAATGTTATCTTCTCATAATGCGAGACCGTCAAACTGAACTATTGTTACCATTCTATGCGCATTTAGAGGCTGGTTGACTGAATAATTACATCAAGTTATCAATGCCGAATCTCAGACGCATTATAGTTCAATAGGATTAAGATATTATCTGAAATAAAAGTGTTATCTTGCTGTTAAAAGTGGTCAATGGAAGACCGCACTGTATTTGTACAAGCGAATCAATTCCCAAAAATTTTCTTTTTTTAATCTACAGAAACAAAGATATTCGTCTAAATCTATCTAAAAATCTGGATAATTAGGATAGCACTCACCGGGAGCGTCTCGTGTCGTCATTTCCGGTCTTTTACACGTAGGTCATTAAGAAAAATCACCTCAGGAACTTAATGAAGTCTTCATAGTATTTGTTTAGCAACATCGCCAAACGAGACCAAACTTCAAACTAAAACACATTGGAGTTTCCCGACACAGGCCAAGTGGAAGGGAGGAGATTAACGGAACATGTCCCTAATCTGGTTGCGCCGCATATAATCTGGTGTACTCAGGCCTGGGATTATAAATCTGTTGTATTACCAGTTAAATGTATGTCAGCATAGCGCTTTGACCGACGGGTAGCTAGGCAGATAATGCACTCAAATGCGTCGTAGAAAAGGTGTGGTATATATTTGAAATGTATAACCAGCGGAAGACTATCACTCAACGTGATCACAGAATGTGTCTACATAAATCATAATATTCATGAAATATGAAACGTATTCAACATACCAATGTTGTTGGGTTTTTTTTGGTATCCGTTTTGTTAAGTTGCGTTAATGACAGGCTTTCGTATAGTGTATAGTTGGTTATTTTCATCTCATAACCCTGGTTTAATGCCTGGCTTCCACGACGGACCTTACGATGTACCTGGATATCGATTATGATGCACGCCGATGTTCCTAGTCTAGACGTTTGTCTAAGATAAAGATTTTCCTGATTACCTATGATTTTTGACATAATGCATAATTAGAGTGCATCGGAAGGTTTTTCATTGCTATCGTGGTAGATCGACCAATATGTAGAATATGTTCAATCTACGACAGGAAATCTTAACCATGACACAGGTATATCAGATTTATACTGACAGATAGGCAGAAGTCTTAGCTTTCTAACAATATTTTGTTTATAAAAATCGCCCTATTATTCATGACACAAGAGCGATTTACCTTTTTCAAGTTAGAAAAAAACTAGTTTTTTGTCCCATATTAAACGCTCAGGACTATAGTTGTTGAGTGGTTCTTTCACTGATCGCGCTACCAATTAGGGTTAGAACTAGTCAAGTTAAGAATGGGTGGAGAATGGGTTAAAAACGGATGGAGAACAATAATCGGGGCAGTGGAGTACCGACTTTAGTCATCGATTTATAGCTATTTACTACGTCACAGTGAGCCAGAACATCATTCATACTGCAGCGCTTCATAGACGTTTAGCCATAGGTGTATAATGATAGCGGAGGTCTACTGTATATGTTTATATTCTAAAGTAACAGTGTGAGCACACAGTGGGGGTGAAATAATCAGCTTTATCAGTACAGAGACAGGTACTTTACAGAACCTGTTAATGCCTCTCCTGCAGTTGTGATATATAGCTTTTAACACTCACAGATCACCAGCTTATCAACAGAGACATGCAATAAAGGTAATGTAATCGGGGTACTCCAAGTACTTTGTCCACTACTTATCAGATCATTTAAATAGGAAGCCTATATCAGCAGTATCGTTATGCTCGTGCGGCATAGTCAATATAGTCAACCATGAAGATTGTGAGCGCTCTGTAAAGTAAATCCAGATATGGTACGAGGTCCTATAATTCTTTTCGGAATACATGCTGTTGTCCTTCCAAATTATTGATTTACAACTAATCTTTACTACTAATAGTTTCTCGATAAGACTATACAAGAGCTAACTCGTGTGCTATCCGTGTGTGTTTGTCAGGTTTTGGCAGTCAGAGCAAGTGTATCTCTTATGCGGCGTTTCTACCTGACGACTTAATGTCCATCGATTATGTGGTTAGGGTCGTCGAGTGGTGTCACTTGTTACCTTATCTAAACACATAATCGTCGACCCAAGAATAACTACACGTTTGGACCTCACGACTGAGGAGGCTGACTTCTGAGCCATAATGAGCATCCTCGTCCCGCCACCGATTATATGTACCTGTTTACAAGTGATTGGTCAGACGCATAGTCGTCCAGTGGTGCTAGATTGCGTAAATTGGGAATAAGTAGTTATGCACCCTAAAAGTGGCAAATCGTCGGCGGGTGGTGCCCAAAGCCATAATCAGTGACCATAATCGTCAGGTGGAAATACTGCATTACACATGCACGGGACACTTGGCTATCATCTATCTGACTGTCCACCCATATTAGTGCTCTCGTACGTGCTCTCACACCCACCAATCATGTAATGCTCCAGTCACACTGGTTTAAATTTTGGCGTTTCTTCTCCGTATTTGAAAGGACACCAGTTCTGCGTATTTACTACGCAAGTACAGCGCTTAAATTATGTTTTATTATGCAATCCAGTCACACCGATCAATACCTACACTCATCAATAGCATCCACTAACACCAACATTCACACCCTCCAACCACAACAAGAACACAGATATCCATCAACCCCAACATCCACCCCCACCCACATTTACACCCCCCGACTATTACAGCACCTTCATCCACAAACACTAAAGGTAAATAGCATTTATTTACCTTTGTCGGCGACAAACAGACGGTAACTTGTCTCAGGCAAGGCATCCTACCAGAGTCAGCCGTAGTCGGTAGATGTAGCACAGCTAGGCAAGGCAAGCCCAACAATTAGTGAACCACCCCCCCCTTCAGATGTTATTTTGTCACCGACAAGTTGTGGTTTCTATGTTCCTAAATCGATGGCCAAAAGTTTATCAACATGTTGATAGATCTAGTTGCCGACAACAGAAAGTTAGTAAACGGCACTTGATTAGGTGGCCGACACGGGCCAAGGTATTAACCTGGGACATGTTGGTGCACCCCTCTTATAAGATCTGGTATTTTGTACTCTCACTACGCTCTATGGGATAGGAATTCTTAACGAACTGGGCCTAGCGTCTTGAGAATCTACTGGCCTGCCTCCCGTGCTAAAGACGTACATCAATGCAACCCAAGGATTCCTATAATCTCAATAATGTGAAAATACTGTGTGCCAGTAGATTCTCAATGCTCTAAGCCTATTTCGTTAAGAATTCTTCTCCCAGTGGTACAGAATACCACTTAGAGGGTGTGAGACCTTATGAGAGGGGTGCTTCACCGACTCCTATACGATGTGGGAACTAATTGTTCAATCCTGAATCGGCAGATTTGTGTTGGGCTTTAACCTCAATCACCCACACGTACAACCTCTAGCCCCAACACCAACACCTACCAACACCAAAACTTTAACTAGCAATTAGGTCGCAAGATAGGTATTGCTAGTTTCAAGGTAACTATCGTTAGTCGGAGAATAGAAGCATCTAGTGGCATAGTGGGAAAGGGCCTTTTGACATTAAGTATGAGGGGGGGGGGAATACTTTTAAGGCATTCATGAAATATTCAACATTTTTCAACATTCCAGGAGGTCCAGCAGCCTGATGTCTGCCTGGTGATCAGCTTGTATCTAATAAATTGTTTCTGAAACACCAACCGGCTTGGTGTTTTGTACGTCTTTGTACTAGCCAAACTATAACTTCGGTATGGGCTGTAAACGAAAAGGACTAAATGACCGGAGTAACACAGCTTGTACATCAGAGAGTAGTAGTGCAGAGAGGTGATCAAATGCCCCAATTATTGTCTACCTTCCGACGCGATTTTGATCGGGAGGTGCATCGTAGGGCATCGGAGTGCATCGGGAGAACAGTGGACGCCTGGCCTTAACCTGTAATAACTATATGGTAAGGGCCAAGTCTCATAAGGCTGAGACGGATTTAAGACTTTCATCTCAAGGGGTACTTTTCATGAATTTTTTTTAAAGAAATCTCAGCATGTTGCCCGACATAAAAAAAATCAAAAGTATCCCCTGCGATGAAATTCTAAAAATCGTCTCAGCCTTATGAGACCTGGCCCTTTATAAAATTGTGCTTCCTTCTTTATTCTAAGTATCTTAGAAAAATAGAATGCTTTGTGTTAAGTACAGATTCGCACTGTCTGAGACTGTTGCCCGACATTATAAAAAAAAAGTAGGCCTACCCCCTGAGATAAAGATTTTAAAACCCTAATTTGAACGACTGTTGAACATCCAAGCCTTATAATCTATACACCATTCATTACATATTCCAATCATCTTGCTAGAATACTTTGTTACAGAAATACATGCAATAACTGTAATGCAAAGGGTATATATATATATATATATATATATATATATATATATATATATATATATATATATATATATATATATATATATTACTGTAGCACCATCTAGTGGCAATTCGCGGAATTACACGCAAAACGGTGGCGCCGCCCATGGCGTGCGTATGCGTTGAAGTGCGGCAGTCATCAGCTCGCGGCAAGGGCCGCTTCCGGTCCAGTGAGTTCTATGTCCATGTATACATATATTCATTTATTTAAACACTAAAAGCTCGTCTAAAAGTCAAACTAAGAAAGGATTTATTTGAGACACCTACACACAATCGAAAATCACTGTGAGAGCGATTCTCCCGGCAGAATACTCTGCAATGCTCCCGATTAGCCCCCAATATCTAATCATGATTAAATGTCATAGACAAACTACGATACAGCTTTTATCATACCCCTAATAAAAAAAACGCCATAGGCTTAACATGGGATTTGTAACTTATGTCACGGGTGTGACATAAAGTGTTGTTTATGCCACTACTTTCTGACGTACGAGTCCGAACTCATTTTGTTGGCTCCGTAATGTCACTCGTCTTCGACTCGTGAAATTATGGAGCCAACAAAATGCGTGGCATAAATAAACTCAGACTCAAACTCGTGACGTCTCTTGATATTACATCGGGACCAAATCGTAGACGCCCATTTTGTATCGGAGCCTAATAGCAGAGAGGTGATCAACTGCCCCGGTTGTAGGCGACCTTCCGATGCGATTTTATCTTTCTTTTTATCCGGAGCTCAGTGAACGCCAGGCCTAACATGTTTTAATTAGAGTCATATACAGTAGAACCCTGTATTTATAAACGGACACCCCGCGCAAGCTGTTTCTCGCTTGGTACTTCAATTGGTAGATGTCGTTGTGTTCAGGTAGAGGAAATAACGTTATATATATATATATATATATATATATATATATATATATATATATATATATATATATATATATATATATATATATATATATATCCTATTATATGTGCTGAGGCAAGTATTATGGTAACGCCTTTCTCACCCGGCGTTTACACTAGACAACTAAAACTAAACACGTGACGATTATAGATCCTATAGCCAATAGTTGTCAGGTGGTGCTCAATTACGCAATATTGGCCGCAAAAGTCGTTGACCCAAGAATTCCCTCAGGGGTTTAAACTGGACGACTTTTTAGAGATATGTCTGACTACTGACCCACTGGTGCGATGTGATCGTCGCAAACGTTTTATGGCTCCATAAATGACCCTCGACCAATTTTGTTCCCCCCAACTGTGACAGATTTATATTTAATGTTAGAGGAGTCCCAGATATGCAGTAATGAAACGAAAATGAAACGTTATAATTCATCATATATAGTCCAAAGGTGGCGGTTTTCCTATTTTTCTCGGAAATCCGTTTTCATTTTCGGTTTATAAAGTTATTGTTCTTGTGTAAAACAAAGTGATAATAAATTGGGCCTTATTCACACCCATAGATAGTAGTTCAAACCTCCCAAGTCACACCCCAATCTCATTCTAAGGCGAATAATGATGTGTTTCTCATATTTTCTCAGTCTCTCTGTGGCAGCAAATTCGACATGGAAAATATCAACTATTTTATTCATGACTCCAACTGACATCCCTGTATATCTAATACATAGGAAATTCACCATACCAATGCGACGAATTCATCACACATCATGAACATAGATGTGCGATACGACGGATCCATAGCATTGCACACAATCCCATACATGTGCAAGTCCAGCCCCACAGGTGTTGCCATTCAGCGCCGCCTAACGGCCCTCTGCCTAGTTACGCGGCCGCTCGGACAAACCTGGCCGAGTCCGGCTATATGTGTATAGAGAACACAGCAATCACACCTAAAGTGTGAACGGTGGGTGTGATTGGAGGAGTGTTGTTTTTTGACAGATTAAATTGTTGGAACAAACAAGGGTATTGTACCAACGAGTCTGGGCTGTCTCAACTTCGTAGTTGATAATCATCTTGGTATAAACATGGAAAAAGATAAGCATATAATAGCTAGGCCTGCCAATGTATTATTGTGTATTCAGTTTCGGTGTCCCTGTGTTATCTAAGCTATATCTAAAGCATCATTAAGGTGATATACATGTATGATACATCAAATTGTAGCTGGAATACCATAGAATACAATGCAATCACTCTTATTTCCCTGGAAATAATGTACACAGGTATTATGAACGTATTACGCTCATGCACTCAGTGTTCCAGTGCTAAAGTATACATTGCCAGGTGAATGTTTGGCTTCAGCTGTAGCGTAGCTAAGGAGATAAGGTGCGACACCGGCCTACGGAAAAAGGCTTTATGACGATCACCCGCTGTTTATGACTTTTTATGGCCTTGCGATGAATCCATCGCACCTGTGGGGCTGGGTGTCTAGACGATTGATTCAAGCCGTCTTCAAATAGTCGTCAGTGTCAAATCGTCTTAATAATTGTCAGGGTGTACCATCCTGCGTAATGAGACGATCTGGAGTCGTTGCTCATCTGGCGTTTATATCAGACTTTTCCTCGCCATCGAATGTAAAATGTCGTCAGGTGGTGCTAAATGTAAGAATAGTCGCCTATAATCCTCTAGCGCAGTGTACGCCGGGGATAGGGACACCTCACCACCCCCTCCCCCATCCCTCTTACTGTCTACGAATCCGTGCGAACAAAGAGATGTGGGATGTTTATAGAAATAAGAGACGAGGCCGAAGAAAAACATCACGTTTACATAAGACCAGACACACAAACCTGGGTTTGTTGCGGCATGATGTGATAATATAAGTTTATTTTAAACCTAACTTCGATATAATAGAAGGGTTTCGAGTATATTCTACTAGTTTGATATATGAGATAATGCTACCTAGAATGTACATTTGAGTTAAAGTTTTTTCTACGATATGTGCAATAAACAGCAACTGGTGATACTGAAGGCCATCGATAGGAACGACGGTGGCGGTTTCAGTCTCGATATATATATATATATATATATATATATATATATATATATATATATATATATATATATATATACATATATTACATACATACATACACACACACATACAAAAATACATACATACATACATACATATATACACACATATATACATACATACTATATATACATATATATATATATATATATATATATATTATCAAAAGAAAATATATGAGAATATATATATCAAAAGAAAATATTCGTGTTATGAGGACCGAGAGGGCGGTGGAGCGGGGACAGAGAGATCAAGCTTGTTGGGCGGGAGAAGGAGAGGAGTGAATGTACAGCGGGTGGGCACCTGTGGAGGAAGGAGGAGATGACATGGAAACCCACTGGCCGCACAAGGTGTAGGGCAGTGGGCCGGCGGTGTGGGACGTCCCGCGGACACAGCTTCAGGGAGACACCAACACTTCCCAGCACCTTCTGTCTGCCATGGAGGACAACTTTTCACAATGGGATGGGAGTTATTGACGTTTTTCACCCTCCTGCTGGCCCCGATACTGCCAACCCTGTCAGCAGCAGTAGATGACAATGGAATCCAAAAAGGTAAGAATTTAGGTACTTAAGAACTGTTTAGAAGGTAATGGTTTATATGGATGGGATGTATGTGGCGTATTTTTAACATCAGTGAGGACACATACCTTACCCCCAAGTGAGGCTATCAACGGATGGGTGGTGTTCTAGGGACGTTTGACGTTTCCTAAAGCCGTCATTCTTCTGTTACAAAAGCACAGGTCTGAGTTCAATGCTATTCTGTAATGCATTACTTTTAAATTAAAATGTTAAATATTGATATTCTATACTCAACTTTAAATTCAATTTCTAAACAAAAGGTTGTGCGTTAGTAGATGCTAAAAATAGTATAATTTCTTTCTCTATCTCTATGTGCACAAAATCGTTCGTTCAATTGCAATCTTGTTTTATTGGGCATGGCCTTGGGTACCTCAGATGATGATTGGTATTCACAGACAAAAATCGATGGTTTTGTGGATAGGTGGCCATAAACCTCGAGAGGTTTACGCGTTGTAATACACGAGCGTCGGCGAGTATGATACGACGTCAACCTTCTCCGCTGCTCACATTCCCTCCAGGAATACTTGTGCAATAAATATTGGTTTTGTGGATAGGCAGCAGTAAACCAAAGTGGTTGATGTATAGTAATACAGGAGCATCAGTATTTATTACGTCAACTTCAAGTGGTTTACAGTGCCGCCTGTCCACAAAGCCATCTTTTGTTATATTAATCATACATCTTCTTGAATAATTTATACCCAGGAATGTCCCTATTATAGGGTATATCAATAGGGTTTATCTTTGCGCTATAGCTTAAAGGCACTATTTTCCCGTATACAATGGATTTGAGGCTGTATACCACGGATTTGAATCCGTATACCATGGTTAGAGTATCTGGCAGTTTTTTAAACAATGGACTGTAGTGGTTTACTGAGACCCCATGCATTTTCAATGAGGACTTTGTATACCAATAAAGACGAGGACTTCGTTAACATTGTTTCTTAGATATATTAAGTAGAGGTGTTCCTCTAGTTCTCAAATACACCTCTTTCCAATTGGTTTGTTCAAAAGTATACCTCATGAATGCATGAAATTCTTCCCTGCAGACAACATGCATATTTACATAGACTGTATATTGGCGGTACAGAGCGTCTCCCTATACAGCTCTTGTCTGTGAATTTACTGCGTTGATTTCTAGATGAGATACTACCTGGCAGAACTAGGAACAAATATGTTCGTCGTTGGTAAATGAGCGTGGAATTATTCAAATAAATAGGTCATTTTCTGTAACTATGGCTTATTTTCTGTAACCCACTTGGCACCCAGGCAGCCTGCCTCTTCTATAACTGCCTTTAAAGAGTCTAAATATATCAATCACCAGTGAGTCAACAAGATATTTCGGTCTCAGGTGACTGGTCATGGTCACCTGGGCATGTACACATAAGACACTGGGCCACCGTACCAATGTTACAGATAGCACTTGAAGCCTGCAGATAGTGAAGAGTTAGGTTTTTGAAGCAAGCTGTTGTGTATATAGACCAGGAGATAATGTTATTTCCATTGATAATGGAAGAGCGCGGTACACCTAAATGACTTCATGAAATAAAAGAAAAAGAATATCAAAAGAAATTATGTAGTTGAGCCATCTGTATTTGATAAGGAATAGATATGAAGAATATCTCAATGAACCTATGGAATTAATTTGGCGTGTATCATTAACAGAAATACCAATCAAGATATAGAAATATATATGTTTATGACCCACCTATTACGGAGTCTTCATAGGAAATGTAGGCAGCAGTAAACAAAAGCGGACCTGTAATTAGCTACCCAGAGATTCTGGCATGTCAGAATCTCTTGCAGGAGATTCCGGAAAAATAGTCCTGTCCATAATGAGGTTGACTCTTTATGTACTTCGAAATAAGTTCCTTGAATATTCATTCAATGTTAATTATTTAGAATTAATGATGATAATCTCATTTACCATCAGAAATCACTGTGATAGCACACTTTAATGTCTTGCAAAAACTGTTTAATTCTTATTATTCTATTATTAATCTTGTAGGTATAAAATACAATAATAATTAATACAATAACAACTAGTTTTGTATACGAGTGACCATAGTCTCCTCATAGTGGACGACGTGATACCCTCGCTAATCGCTTGGATATTACTATGTGTCAACTACTCGGTGATCCCTGTTATCCTGGGGCTACATCATAGCCCTAGGCTCGTAGGAACATCAATTCCCCTTCAGTACTAGGTAAGTACCTCGGGTAATTAACTACTCATACACAAAACCCGTCATTATTGTGTATTTTAACAAATGGAAACTGATTTCTATCGTGAGGCGAAGCCGAGTGAAGTCCGGAGCCAAAACTGAACCAATTTTATAACTCAGTAAAAAAGGACAAGTTCTGGATGGCTTCATGTTGTGCATACTGATAACAGAACAGAACTACTGCCAGCATTCTGTTATAAATATGCATATGCTGATGCTTTAGTGGAGCTAAAATTGGTGCCTAAAAGAATCTTTATGACTGAGGAAAAAAGGAAAAATTCAGCGTGTAGGGGAATTGAACTTTCAATGTTTGGTTTTTCTTGTAGAGACTCTACCTCTAGACTGTTGAGACTGACATGTAGAGGGAACGTTTAAGGGACTAATGAATGCATGGACAAATCTGGTTCCTCAAAATACACCAGGTGGCAGGCACTGCAATGAAAACACTAGTTCCTTTCATATCCACCCAGTGTCAGTGCTGTGATTAGACTATACCAGTACAGCCAAGGGATAAGATAACTGTCCTTTTGGTCATTTGCAAACAGTGTCAGTGCTGTACTGTGATAAAGATTTGATGAAGGAATATGACAAGATGGCTTCAGCTTGTGTATACTGATAACAAAACAGAATTCCTGACTGCAATCGGATGTCAGTAGGCACAACCTGAAGCTATCTTGCCTAATTTTAAGAGATTCTTCTATGAAGTGACTAGTGCGGTAGATCTTTGATTACTTCCTAAAACAATTTTATGACTCAGTAAATAAGGACAAATTCTGGATGGATTCATGTTGTGCATACTGATAAGAGAACAGAAATATTGTCGGCATTCTGTTATAGATATCCATATGCTGATGCTTTAGTGGAACTAAAATTGGTGCCTAAAAGAATCTTTATGACTGAGGAAAAAAAGAAAAGTTCTACATAAGATCAGATAAGATACGTTTGGTCATTTGCAAACAGTATCAGTGCTGTGCTTTGATAAAGATGTGATAAAGGAATATGACAAGATGGCTTCAGCTTGTGCATACTGATAACAGAACAGAATTCCTGACTGTAGTCTGATATCAGTATGCACAACCTGAAGCTATCTGCCTACATGGGGGGGGGGGGGGGGGGTCGAGAGCTTGTATATTGGATAGAAGGAACTGTTTTGAGGAAAGATGTCAGTTAAGGCTGTTCTGCTTACATAGGGTATCCAATAGGCAGAGGTCTACTGTAACTTGTGCATGATAAAGGCCTTAAATGAATGGTCAAATCCAATTTGATTTAGAGCCAATATTAACTCAACATGATAGCTCTGTCCTTCCAGTGGATAAGTTTTGTAAGATTCTAAAGTGGAAATATAAGAAATTTAAAAGGAGAAATAGAGATTATTTTTGTGTTGTAGAGCTACATTACTTCGTAAAAAATATTTATTACTTTGAAAAATTTTAAAAAGAGCTGGAGTGAGGGGATTTGAACTCTCAAGCTTAGGATTTCCTTGCAGGCACTCTACCTCTAGACTACAGAGACTACAAAATAAAAGTTCTATTTGAGCGCGGGAAACATGCTCATATACGTCATCTAGAAGGGTTAGATTCTTTGCAGTAAGCTGAAAGCCTGTGTGAGCATTCACTATCAATGCACCAGCTAGAAAGGCCTAGTGAAATGGGCAGGTGTCCAGTATCACAGTCTGACCATACCCCTGCCCCAATACTGACTTGGTTCCTAAAAATAGTTCAAAACTGATGGGACACACCTAAATACATTGTATTCAAAGAGTCACATATGATTGGACACACTTGAGCGTGTTATAATCAGACCCACTTTGCAGACGGCTATAAAACCAGTTTTCCTTTCTTTGACCCAGTGAGCCAGTCCAGCGTCAGAGACTTGACCATAGACGTGCTTAAGTCTTTGACTTATAGCATTTAACATTTAAAAATGGTTGGGCCGTTCCCGGACGGGCCGTCCCCGGTCGGGCCGTCCCCAGTCGGGCCGTCCCAACCCCGGCCTGGCCCCGCCCAACCCCGGCCGGGCCCCGCCCAACCCCGGCCTGGCCCCGCCCAACCCCGGCCCAACCCCGCCCAACCCGGCCCAACCCCGCCCAACCCCACCCAACCCGGCCCAACCCCGCCCAACCCCGCCCAACCCGGCCCAACCCGGCCCAACCCGGCCCAACCCGGCCCAACCCGGCCCATCCCGACCCGACCCGGCCCATCCCGACCCGGCCCATCCCGACCCGGCCCATCCCGACCCGGCCCATCCCGACCCGTCCCAACCCCGGCCTGGCCCCGCCCAACCCCGGCCTGGCCCCGCCCAACCCCGGCCGGGCCCCGCCCAACCCCGGCCTGGCCCCGCCCAACCCCGGCCCAACCCGGCCCAACCCGGCCCAACCCAGCCCATCCCGACCCGGCCCAACCCGGCCCATCCCGACCCGGCCCATCCTGACCCGGCCCATCCCGACCCGGCCCATCCCGACCCGGCCCATCCCGACCCGGCCCATCCCGACCCGGCCCATCCCGACCCGGCCCATCCGACCTGGCCCATTCCGGCCCAACCCCGGCCCGGCCCAACCCCGGCCCAACCCCGGCCCAACCCCGGCCCAACCCCGGCCCAACCCCGGCCCAACCCCGGCCCAACCCCGGCCCAACCCCGGCCCAACCCCGGCCCAACCCCGGCCCAACCCCGGCCCAACCCCGGCCCAACCCCGGCCCAACCCCGGCCCAACCCCGGCCCAACCCCGGCCCAACCCCAGGCCCAACCCCAGGCCCAACCCCGGCCCAACCCCGGCCCAACCCCGGCCCAACCCCGGCCCAACCCCGGCCCAACCCCGGCCCAACCCCGGCCCAACCCCGGCCCAACCCCGGCCCAACCCCGGCCCAACCCCGGCCCAACCCCGGCCCAACCCCGGCCCAACCCCGGCCCAACCCCGGCCCAACCCCGGCCCAACCCCGGCCCAACCCCGGCCCAACCCCGGCCCAACCCCGGCCCAACCCCAACCCGGCACGGCCCAACCCGGCACGGCCCAACCCGGCACGGCCCAACCCGGCACGGCCCAACCCGGCACGGCCCAACCCGGCACGGCCCAACCCGGCACGGCCCAACCCGGCACGGCCCAACCCGGCACGGCCCAACCCGGCACGGCCCAACCCGGCACGGCCCAACCCGGCACGGCCCAACCCGGCACGGCCCAACCCGGCACGGCCCAACCCGGCACGGCCCAACCCGGCACGGCCCAACCCGGCACGGCCCAACCCGGCACGGCCCAACCCGGCACGGCCCGTTTGACCAGTTATCCACCCTTGTGCTTTTGGTGACAGATCAACCCCCTCCCCCTGCCCACTCCCACCCCCACCCCAACACCTACTCACTGACTTCTTCTACTAACAATCAGAAACTGATGGGACAGATTCCCCTACATGGCACAGCGCCAGCAAACCTGTTTGACCAGTTATTCACCCTTGTGCTTTCAGTGACTACAGACCAACCCCCTACCCCTGCCCAATCCCACCCCCACCCCCACACTGACTTGCTGACCTCTTCTACTCACAATCAGAAACTACATCATTTATGTATAATAGAAACAATGTTCGCAAATAGTTGTATTATCAAAGTTTTTATTATGTGAGAGTTTATTGTACTTCAGAAGTATCGCGCTCATCCATTGTAAATGGAAATATCATTAGCTCCTAGTTTTAGGATCCATGTCAGTAGTGGGGCAGGGGTATGATCAGACTAGGATACTGGACACCTGCCCATTTCACCAGGCCTTTATAGTTGGTTCATGAAAAGTGAAGGGTTAGTTTCTTTACAGTAAGCTGAAAGCCTGTGTGATCATTTTAACCTCTTGATGACGTATATATGAGCGCGATTTCCCGCACTCAACAATAAAGCCATAAGCCACGGGAAATTGATGCGTAGTAATACACCAGCGCTAGTGGTTTATAGAGTACTAGTGGTTTATAGAGCTGCCCGTCCACAAAATCATCGTTTTTTGTATTTATCATTCATCTTCTCAAATGCATCTAACCTAGTAATTGCCATATTATAGGTATTACAATAGGGACTATTTCTTTGCTCTATAGTACCAAGAGATTATTTACCTATATACCAAGGCTTTGACGTCGTATACCACAGATTTTAATCCATATAACACAGTACTGGTATCTGGCAGGTTTTGGGTCATGGTTTACTGATTGTCCATACACTGGTTGCATTGTAAGGTGCATCGGTAACGTGATCACCTTTTTTTTTTTTTACCAGGGAACCAATTCTGACAAGTGGGAAAGTGGCTGATCTAGACATGTGCCTACGATATGAACCCTTTCGTTTAATCTACGATTTTGACTTTTGGTATCGGAGCTCGATCGGTAGGTCTAAATTTCTATCGTAGTAGGTGGACGCCGGGCTTTAAAATACAGCTATGCTGAAAAGGTTTACAGGCCTCTGCAATGTTATGGTATTTTATTCATCCCAGAATACTGTGCCAGGATGGAAAAATCTCAACACACTCGGAATCGGCCTATACAGGATTTGCCCATCCCAGCACACTCTGGACACTCGTTTCCACATGATCATGTTTTTTTGGTGTTCTTTCAATCATCGATATTTATAGGTATATAGAACAAGAAACATATATTTACCTTGTCAAAACGTCCTTAAAATCCCTCGTTTCTTCGCTAAACTTAGGTTCTCAGCTCGCTCTATTAGCTCAATGTCTTGGGACATGTACTTAAGTTCGTCCCAGCAAGTTGAATAAGTTTCACTAAAATCCAACTTAACATTGATATTTTATTCTTCACCTTTTCCATCCCATCAGAATAGATGCAATGTATCTTCTAGAAGGGATATTGATATTTGATGTACATATTCTAGTGTTGGCTAGGAATTGCATTATAAATAAATTTAAGGATACCTTTCCTGTGGTAACAAGACCAAAACCAGATTCCTTGATCTTGCCCATCCTATCATATGCCAGTATGATAAGTTATTGCCACCTTCCAAATATTATTGCAGAAACCTTTCCTGGAAATGGCACGGTGACATTGTGTCGACCAGGCTATGGATATCCAGAGAAATGTCCCCGACCTGAAGATCCGGAGAACTTCATCAAGTGCTGCCGCCATTACAACACACCACGCTGTTGTGAATCAAGAGCAAGAAAAGTGTGCGCCAATAAGAATAAGGGTGCCCTCTTTGTCAGTGGATGGGACATCGGTAAGGTCACTAAAGTTGATGTCTCTATTTTATATCATAATAGGGAGCCAAAGTGAACCCGTTGCAACCACCGATAGCCGGTCACAAAATAGTATTTCCGGGTATAGGCGCTCAGTACTTAGACTATGTAGGTTCAAGATTATATGTCTCATTCACCAATCTTTTAGATCCAAATTTCTAATAAACTTAACAACTGTCATCGTAGTTTCGAAACAGAGTTATTCAGGGATGACAGTAGTAAACTACACTTCAAAAGTAACAAAAAAGACCAAAAACGAAAGTCTAGCCTCAAAGCCCCATAGGTTTAGCACTAGGCCTCGTTCTTACTGGCCACCGGAAATGGTGTTTTGTAGGTGGGTATCTGTGGTTTCAGCGAGTTCACTTTGGCTCCCTATATGGGACAGATTTTCTCTAAATCTACAATTCAGCCTTGTGGGCGAACACAAAACAAGACAGAGATAATATCATATAAACAATCACACAATTTTGTATTCCTTTTAGAGCAATATCCCAGCTGTATACAATGTAGATACCCATTATACTGACTTTCTCCATAAGATACGCCCCTCTGCCTCCGGCGCCGGGACGTATTTTATGGGACAAAAGACATTGAGCGACCGTCCCTACAGGCTCAGTAACCACTCTTATATTGGGCTGTAGGAGTGTGAAGATGTCCTTTTAAGTGCTGTATGATGTGACATATTTATGTATTTATACAAAATGCAGCGGAATGAAACGTGTACTCCTTCTGCATGAGTGACTCGTCCTTGCATAGAATTTGAATTTGAAGTTTATCCATTGGGAACCAAAGGCTGGGCCCAGCACAATTGAGGACCTTGAGAAACACTAGGCATCTGTTGAAAATACCATTTTCCTAAACCTCTAGCTACAGATATAAGGCTAAGTGATTGAGATATTGAGAAGGTGTAGTGATGACTTAATGGATAGCAAATGGTGATAGGTTGAGGCTATGTTTGTGATTAAACAGGCAGAGGCAATGCAAAATATGTACAGGATCCCTAGATACACCCGATTGAATACGTTCTACTGTACTAGGTGTGTAACATTCAGCAAAGACGTTTTTAACTGCCTATAAATAAATATAATGATACAAAAGTCTTTGTTTACCTAAAATGCTATTGGATAGAGTATAGAACTACATATGCCCCGATGAATAAACATGCCATTGGTTGTGTTAAAGATCCTGAACCAGACATGGCAGCCATCTTCTGCCCCGAGCCAGACCAGTCGGAAGAGTACACATCATGTGGATACACCCGTGGGGATATGTCATGCTACAACAGAGACACGTAAGTCAGCATCTCATACTCTAATGAGAGTAATTTGAATTTGAGCACCCCTTAATTTTATCATTACGTCGCTATTTCATTTAGAATAGCTGAAATTATATCTATTTCAATATATATTACCCTCAACATAACTCGTTTTTCAACTATGGGTATTTTCCTGTAGAAGGCAAAACTATATGTGGTGTTGTAGCTCTCAGTGAGATCTACATGATGAAAAACAGAATTGGGTGACTAACTCCAAAATGGAATGAGTTACAACATGGTGAACCCGAACACTGAGGTTCTTCCCATTTCGTGAATTATTTACTATGTATTTAGTAATGGCATTCTACAGAAATATTTTAGACATGGTGATTTTTAAATACTCAGATGAAATGCCCGATGGACAATAGCGTTTGAAATGAGAAGTAACTAATGATATTTCTCTACCGTGGACAGGGCGACGATAATCGTGTGGGTGACGACCGTTTTCATCTTCGGCATAGCACCCTTGGCATTTGGTATCTTCTTCTGCATATCAGTCAGGTCAGAAAAACGTCAGGCCAAAGAGCGACTCGCAGCTGGGATCATCGTCTCAATGGAGGCCGAGATCGAACATCGTAAAACCCTTAAGCTTGCTGAGAGAGCATCGGCAAACAAGGCAGAGACCAAAGCCGCCAACCAGAAGCAAAGGCAGAGTAAAGAGACCGCAGTCGACAGCACTGGTATTGAGATGGCCTGATAGAAGTAGTCTCGACAATGAACGGACAACAGGGAGCAGATAAATGTACTTATATTGAACTGCATCGAGTATCATATCTAAATAAACATTATCATATACTTATCCCAGTGTCTTACACAAATACCAACCTCAGCTACAGAATTGGTATTATACATATACCACCATGGTATGGTGGTATATAAAGATATTCTAACAAACTTTGAATATGGGTTGTGATTGGCTGGATATATATCACCGAACAATCATATTGGATAGATGTCACAGCTCCATTACCAGCACACTTTGAAGCCAGCTAGGATGTCGTAATATTTTGACCAAGTATTTTACCAATCATTTACATATGAAGGCATATGATAAAAGTAAAATTTGATAACCAAGTTCTTGCATACAGTAGAAACCCGCCTAACGGACACCCCGCGTAAGAGCGAGTGGAATATTTCAATTGAAAGAATCGCAGTACGCAATAAGTACCAATAAGATATATATATATATATACACACATTTGAGTTTGGATCAAGGCGAAACTGAGTGATGATTACAGCACATCCAAATGAATGGAGATTTGTTTATTTATACGATTAATATATATATATATATATATATATATATATATATATATATATATATATATATATATATATATATATATATATATATATTATATGAATTTAGGTACATGGTCCAGAAAGCTTTGAGGTATAGCGAGAATACACACATATATAATACTCATTGACATAACTTTCTCTAAAACGCAATCATTTTGTTAATTGTATTACCAGGAGAGTATAGGGATCACTCAAAGTTCCCTAAGCTGGTATGACCAAACGGAATCCATCACAGGTGGATCAAGTTGTCACATTTGGATGACTAAATTACTATTTCGGGAGTATGTTGTAAAATAGTTATCGTTCGCTTAAAGCCGGTGGTTTGTAGCAACCCTCAGATGGAGATATTTAGATGTTTTTGCGAGTCGAAAATACATCTGAACAAGATATGTGGACTACTACTTGATTATTGATGGTCTACGGATAAGAGTAGCGTTTGAGAATGTATGGGGACTCAATAAACAACTATCCATCATTCAAAAATTGTCAGGTTCCATAACCTACGGATTAAAATCCATGGTATACGGGCTTCAAAACCATGGTATACGGAAAATACTTTCTTTTTTAATTCAAGAGAAAGATTAACGACAACATATACTCGTCAAGCAGCAGGCAATCTTCCGTATCAAAGTCACATACAAGTACACAGAAGTAGACAAAAACAGTTGCGCAAAAAACGCAGAAAGCACAGAACCAATACATCACACATACAGGATATATACAATAATATACACAAAGTACATATATAATTATCTCATGGTAACGTCCAGATAGTGTCGTCATTATATGAGATAAATGTGTAAGTGATATCTTTGATTTTCATCTTAAAGTTATCCAACTTTTTTAATTGTTGTACACTACCAGGGAGTTTCCTCGAGTACTTATTTCCTAAATAAAGCGAAGTGTTTATATTTCTTGGTCCGGTTTTTTATGCTTTAAATATATCTTCCCTGTTTCTTGTGCCAGAATAATCAATCTCCCTTAGATGGATTGGGTTGCCACTCCATTTGATTTGCAATAAGAGATGATTTAGTCTCCGTACATTGAATGGGCGAATTTTGCATATTGCGAAATGTTTGGTGCGATGCAAATCCAGTGTATTTGATTTACCTACAACTACGCTTAGGACTTTGTTAAAGCATTATCTGCAACATTGTCTTTTATCAGATATTATATTAGTTTGATTTTACTGCGCTTTGCCTTTGGTTGGAGAGCAGTAAATCCTAATGATACCCAATACCCAAATGATACATGCACAATATTGACTGGTTTCAGATACAAGCGGCCGTATGCTCCGAGGAGTTGACGCGTAGTAATATCCGAGCGTATGCGAGGATATTGCGGAGAGACAACTCCGAGGAGTGTATGACGATATATAAATCAATGCGTGTATGACGATATATAAATCAATGATACTACCGCTGTTAGATTACGGCGACATATTTATCGCACAATCAAGTACTGCCGGCTTATCCAAACTACAGGTCTTGCAAAATGAAGTATTGCGAATTATCTTAAAATGTCACCCTAGAACCCCAAGAGCTATACTGCACCGCAGTGCCAACACCCCATATCTGGAAAACCGGCGTGATTTTCACATTCTGAACTTCATGTTTGATCAAAAAGACAATGTCAATATGATAAGGACCAGTAATGTGAATACGAGGGCCACACAAGGCCCACTGTTTAAGCAATTGCAGCCACAATGTTCGGCCTATGTCAAATCGTTAAATTACTATGGACCAGCAAGATAGAATAGGCTCCCAGCCGACATCAGAAATATGAACTCTAAAAAGGAACTTAAATTACTGCTTAAGAAAAGATTGGCATCTACAATCCCATAGACATTGTTAAATCTATGAGTTATGATTTATGGTTACCTACAGTGAAGTGGTTAAAAAGGGTGAAAAATTAGAAACTAAGTTCTACGTATAAAACTGGTATAATCATACCAGGGCCATTGTTGTGTCCTGTAGTGGATCGCTGAAGTGATATTTCCTCGTTGCATCAACTATGTATTCTCGTTATTATATTATATATTGTAATTTGTTATATTATACAAGCCTCACATGGCTAGAAGTATCAACCTGGATTTTGTAACACAACGGAGCTGGCTGAATATGAAAACCAGTTAATTCTTGTACTGAATTCGACCAGCATAAATAAAGGATTTAAAAAAACACAACTATTTTTCCATACGCACTATTTTTCCGTATGCGCCACCCGGAGCATACAACATATCCGTATGCGCCGGGTATGTCTATACAAATACCCTATGTGTTTTCTATGGACACTTTGTATTAGGTGGATAATAAACTATAATACCCTCCACTCCCCAGGACACATACTCTTTCACGGGCACCACCATTTATCAATGTTTGTCCACTGCTTTTGACACGCTGGTGCATTCTCTAAGCGAACGCAGATAGGATTAAATCTTGAGGACCAGAAGCGAAGAAACAAACCTCAATCGATGTAAATCTTTTATTGTTCTTTGCTGCTGAGTACAATCATCCACATATACAAACTGATGGGATTTTATAACCTGTACATCGTGTAGTCTGCGCACCAGAGGTTACACTGACCTGTGTGCTTAGACATCATCACAGGACAGAATGGTGTCTCCTACAAGGAGGGTCTCAGGATAAAAACCCTCTGCCACGCACAAATCGACCTTCTATCCAGCACACCCGCCACTCCTCCCATGCACCAAGTGGTGCACCTCCAGGAGAAGGGGGGAGGGGGATCTGCTTATACAATGAACCCGTGTTAGAAAACCTGCTTACGTTTCGGCCAGACACCAAAGGCAATGGAAGCCACAAGGCTGCCACCGTATAGCATCCACAGCTCACACACACGCCAGCTGGTTTAAGGAATGATATGGTTCAATTAGTTCTGCTATAAGTATGTTACATCATGTCTACAACGCGGTTCCTACAGTGACTTAGGTATGTGTATATATATATACGTATGTTAGTTCAAGGACAAAGTGTGTACCTACAAATCTGGAAGTCAGAACAAAGTGGCGCATATACAGATCATGAAGTAGATGCAACGGCTGCTGTGGAAAATCGTCCTAATTGCACAAATACGAAATACAAATCATCATTGACCATGATCATGTAAGCAAGTTATCAGAATATCACCCGAATCTAAACCTCCCAGCGTCGCCAGCTAAGATTCAACGTTGCTTTTACCTATAGGTAGGAATATGATACAATAAATCAGAAATAATAGTCCCGAAAAGATAGTTACTGTGTGGGAGCGCATTCTAGTTACATAAGTCCAAACGCAGTATCATTACCTAATCATATAGGCCTACGACAATCAGTTATTCGAAGGCTGTGAGGATATCTGAAGTCTCAATATGATCAATATGAGACAAGTAAGAGGAGATATCGTAAGTTTCAAGAACACAGCCATCATTATGGAGAGGGCATTGGGATGAGAGAGATAGTGGAGTACTGCTTTACAAGTCTTCTAACCTTATCTACCTAGTAGAGACAGAGAAGAGTCAAAGTTGCCAGCGGTAAAATGCTGAATAGATGGGAAACCCCAAAATGACTAATTGATCGAAGGCCGGATCTTAGAATCGGTTTCATGGAATCCCTAAGGAAAAGACTAATCTCATCTATTCCCATTACTAAGAACAGAGGTGAACATCACAATACGATATATCAGAATGCAGTATTCTGTCATGCACTTGACTGTTCAGAAAAGAAATCCTTTTACTGCAAGAACCTACGAGACTGGAAAATTTCCCAAAGGTAATCTAATTTTAAGAACCGGCGAACGGTGGTACTCATTAGTATGCAATATTTGATACGGGACTGCTCTGCCTAGGTAAACATGCCACGTTAAGAGGTACTGGACATACTGCCTGAGAAAAGTCTTATTTGTCAATGATCTTCACACGATACTATGTATTGACTTCTACAATGGGGTCTGGCAGTCGCTTCGGTCGCACATATAACCTATTGGTAACTGGTCAATAACACTACACAAAAAACGTCTCCCCTGGCCAGGTGTATAATGATTCTGAGACCGATAGGTCAATGATTCTAGACAAGGGAGGGAGGGTGTTATCCACAGGAGTATTTGGGGGTCAACGCCAACTGTAGAATTTGAATGTGGACAGTGGAAGCCGTCTAGAAAAGCAGCATGATGGGACCCAGGTTAGGACGGCTTCTAGTGGGTGTAAAACTGTTGAAAATTCACCGAGGTTTTTATAGGTATTTATACATAAAGCTTCTGACTGCAGACTTTGAAGGTCACTGGAGGAGATGCCAGCCAAAGACGTCATGTCACACTCTCAAGGTCATCGGTCTTAGGTCCAGATTCATCTCCGTTAAACATTCGATATGGCGGCAATACTAGGGGAAATTTTCCCACTCTATATATCATTTTGGCTTTGTATTTACTCCATATTCAGAACATGTTCGGGTGACTGATGAATGTCAAAACAAATTATTACTTCAGATGGAATAGATAGGATTTCTCTTGTGCCACTGAAGTTAAAGTATACGTGACCGGAACAAATATATTTTCAAAGTCGACCACAAGAACACTACGTATTGTCCTCGGTAAAATCTCAATTTTAATTTAACTTACCAGGTAAGTCTCCCAAGATTCTGCTATCAAATGGAATGTTAACCAGGACCAACACTACTACCATTTCTTTTAGAATTACAAAAAATCCATCTTACATTTACAGAATTGAGGGTATACAATGATATCTGAATACGTATGTTACATAATTATGTCTAGGATATGTTATAAGCAATATAGAATCCGTATCTTTCCTATGGAATTTTTCATAGTATCTGGGTTGGGTTGGGCTTGGGCTTATAGGGCATATATATTCCTGATATTAATACTCTCATAAATGATTTAATCTTTAATTCTCTTGCAGGAAATATTTGGTTTATCTTATTTCAAATTGTCTTTACATTCGTGACGAATATGAAAATGAGTACCAGAAATACAACACGTTCATCATGGACACCAACCAATGGCACTTCAAGTGATGGGCACAGGTACAGAACCATGATAACAAAGTAATGTATACGATATCTAAAGGAAGGAGCCGCAAGGCTACGAGGACCCAGACCGACTATGATGCGTGGCATTACTAAAAAAAATAACCGAAGCAACATCATAACAACCTCGTCCAATAAAGCCCATCCATTCTGTATTGACCACGACACTACACGCGCACACGGGGAATGGTTATTACGTCCAGGAGGACACCTTATAATGATTATATGGCATATATACACAACACACGTACAGCTCCGTAAAAATGAGGTAATCTGGGCGACCTTCATGCACTCAACTCCCGGGTAAAGTAACCCAGGTGGGATGTCCCTGTGATTACCTATGTTGCCTATCTATAAAAATACAGATCTCGTATGGGGATCACGTATACACTGGTTCCTTAGGGCGTGCACTAATATAAGCCCATGATTGCCACTGGTAGCTTATGCCGAATCACAATCACAATAGGAATGTACGTCATTAAAGGAAGCGAAGGGAAGGGTAAACTTTAGTATTAATGTATGTTAAAGTGTTGTTATGGCTTGCCATGTCTCTGCATTATACCCCTGTCTTGACTTCTATATGTCACAGCAGCCACATGGAGGAACGTCCAACTGGGATCAATATAGCATGAATTTGTCGATTGTCCTTTAAAGCCTCGCTATGGGAAGCGTGACACTATAAAAGGTGTGTTCCACTGGGTTGGCCGTGAGTCCGACGAGACGGGAGTCCGGCAAACATGCCTATAGTGTACAAACATAGTCTAGCAGGTAAAATAGTGCCAACCGAAGTCCATTTATTGCAACGCGACAAGAACTTATTCATTAGATTTTCATTTTAAAAAGTTCAGTTGGCAGTACTGTTTTGATTGTCAATAATTATAAAGGTTGAGTGCGCATCCATCTGGCTTTTGTTATCATTTACATTCTTGAATATGAAAAACAGACGAGGGCTATTTCCTGCATAAGCATTAGCTCAAAATAGCAATGCCATTAGAGTGTATGGTAAGGTCACGCATGAATAAAGCGGGCGATAGCGACGTCGGATGGTCGCCGCCGACCGCCTAAATTGCTAATCCACTGTACACATAAATATATTAGGCTTAATCGGCGATGTCAGGTGACGTCGTTTGGCGAATGCCGATCGTCTCTTCGACGCCTCCACCAGCTCAATGGAACACCCGTTTAAACGAGAAGGCTGGTATTCTGGACACGGAAATGAGGAATTAGGAGCATCATGTATGCAATAGTATCAATCCTATTTCAAAGTTAAAATGAGTCGTTGTGATCAATCTTGACGAACTTGTTAAGCTGGTCTTTGATATCACAAGAGAAACACTAATACATATTTCCTTGTTGCAGGCATTTAACCTCCAAAATCTGAATCTAGCATAGTTTAGACATAGGCCATAAATCAGTAATATAGCATTTCTTAGTATTTAATTAGTATAGACAGACATATTTCAAACACTTCCTGTATTCGTGTTATAAACCTGAACAAGCCATGAACTCAAAAATCGAAATCCAGTCCAAGGGTTGCCATAGAACACCTTATACCATATAACATTCGAGTTAGAGCTTACATCGTCTAACATTGCAGCTGACCTGATTTAAAGATTGGTTAACATTATGGTTCATTGTTATACTTATCTTTACATTATAGAAACGGCAGATCCGAGTGTGGTCCTACTTTTCTTCACACTTTATCTCCAAAATGGTGATTTATGGTAGGAGCAAGGTTTTATTAATTTCTGGATAATTGTTCGGCCTATGCATTAAATGAAATTCGTCATCACACTTATGTTAGAGATTTGGTCAGGTCTTCACCCATATGGATATGTACATGCAGATGTTCTTGATTCCCCAATTCACGAACCACGAATTTCATTTGATATCCCTTATTTAATGTATGCGCACATTTCCAAATACAAACCATGTTGCAGGGACCTGACTGGAAATGAAACACAGTCAAACCTTAGTTTTTTTCCTGTCAAACGATCTCATCAGAATAACTAATGTATGATCGAGGGAGTTTCTGATATAAGACATCAATTTCAAGAAAGGAGAGAAACCTATCAACTTAACGACAGAATAGTCAAAGTATTAGATACTTTTTAAGAGTTTAGTTCATTGCATATTGAGTGGTTGATTCGCTATACCTACACAAATATATAACCAGACACCTCAATTCCAGCTTAAACACACATTTAAAAATCTGTACAACTTCAACACGGTATTATATAACATCTGGCGAACTGGTTACCGGCCAGTACGCACCAAATAACTTTCATAAGAACTGCGCATACAAACCATTACATTACTAGCCTTCCAAAAGACTCTATAACAACTCCGTTGTCGAAGTATAGAGACCTTGCTACAGACAGGTACATTGTGTACATCACAGACACGCCTGTTCATGACATCATATTATGTGGTGGCGCCATCTAGCGAGAGCAGTGGTGCCCCCAGGTGGAAAAGAGAAACATAAGGTGCGCCACACAGTATGAAGTAACAAACAGGTACAAAATTATACATGATCCAAGAAATTAACTTTTCTCAGCTAAGCACACATGGAAACTTGATATGATGTAGCATTATGTCATCACTTGTCAAGCCAGCTACGATAGTATTCAATAGTAGGAACAAGCCAAGATCATCTCACCGCTACAGACACATGTATCCAATCTTATGTTCATTGTCTTGTCGCAGCTCTGCCATGGCTCGTATCTCTCTGCTACTGCACAATACCAATCTAGATAACGACAGGGTGGTATTTCTATGCATCGCTATCAAACACCCATTCACTGCTACAAGTGTGACACTATAACCCAATCCTATGTCCTCTCACAGTTATCCTGAGCCACAAGAACCAAGTCTGCTTGGTTAAGACAGCTATTGAAATATCTTTTGTTCAGATGACCTTGACTTTTCATCTAAGTTCGACCTTGACTTCGGTTGACCTTCACGTGCAGCAGGCTATGAGGTCGGCGTAAGCGGTGTCGGGCTGCGCCACGCCTTGGAATGTGGAGTGGAATGCACGCACCTGGCCATCGTCCGTCAGCTGGCTGCGTAGATCTAGAGCCGAGATACAGAAGAGGCGGCGGTCCACGCTCTCCATGCGTCCCATGCGACTGATTATGTGTGGCAAACTGGGCGAGTCAAGGCTGATAACACTGTGTGGTACAATAATCCTATAGAAAGACGTAACCATGCTGTACAAGCTACAAAACGAGATAGGCATTGATGTCTGTACGCTTTTATAGCTGGATCAGGTCATTCTATATCCATTCTACAGTAGAACCCCGCGTAAGCGGACACCCTTCGTTCCAGGCCAAAGTGTCCTCTTACACAGGGTGTCCGCTTACGTGAGGTTAAAATAAACATCTAATAGAGGGATCCGATCCGAGAAAAGGTGTCCGTTAACGCGGGGGGTCCGTTAGGCGGGGTTCTACTGTATACCCAAAATTGATGAAATCTTACCATAATTTGGCCTAGTAACTAAAGTGTTAGCTGATGCATACGGAACAGGGTCCTGTATTTTGCAGTACGGAACATGGATCCGTATTTTGCCATGACATAATTCAGTACGGTATTTTTATGGTATATGGCGAAACAGTACATATTTACAGTGAACATATGTCATGGGTCTATCAATAATGACTAATACACGAGTGCTTTGGATTAGGCAAAGTAGACTCCCATTCATACGATCGTATTACTTGGTTTAGGCATCACTTAGAGATACATATTACAAGGATAGGTTGTTTTACTTCCATTTATCCAGTTCTCTATAGAGAATAAAGCTTTTCCTCCTAGAATATAACCAGAATGTTTATATCTTTTTTGGGTTTGTCTGAGCGGTGGCCTAACTAAACAACGTCCCGTTAGGCGGCGCTGAGGCGGTGAACGGCAATACCACGGAATCTTCGTTACAGTATCCGTTGAAAATGCGATGATATTAACGGACGGTTTGCTTAACGGAGACAATTTATGAAACAGGTCCCTGTAATAAGATCTGACTGAGTGTGTAAGGATACAGGGCTCGCAGCCAGGGGTTGGTGGAGGCGCTGACGAAGAAGCACGTCAGACTCCATACAGCCATGGCGACAGGAGTCCGCTGGGTGAAGTTAGAGAGTGACAGCATGACCCAGTCCCGTACGAGCGCGTTCTGGTCCTTCTGTAGAAGGTTCTCAAACACCTGGTTGAAACAGAGTTAAGAGTCAGTACATAAAATCATTGTGTTGAAGTTGGGAGGCGTTGCTTCACGTTTGCGATAAATTTGTGGATCAGACCAGCGACCCGAGGATGAAACTGTTGCTCCAGATTCTTTGTGGATCACTTCAAAATTATAACATCATCTGTATTCAATTACAAAACTAATGAACCTTTCACCTATGTCACTGAAAACGTGGTATTCATCGAACTCGGTGAATATTTCCGACGAAAACACCGGGGAACAGATTGCATTCAGGCATATTAATCGTGTCTTAATAAATTAGTTGTTTGTACCTGAAAGACGACGGAGGCCATGAGTTGAGGGTGCGGTTGCTGAGAGGACAGGAACTCGCCGATGACCTTGTTCATGATGTCCTGCGGCGGGAAGAAGTCGGCCAGAAAGGTGGGCAGTGCCTGTGTGATCACCCGCGCCTCGTACGGCAAGCCCTTCCGGATCCTGCCAACAACAAGAGCTAAGTGTGCATTTTGAAACAGAAATATTGGCCTTTAATGGCCAAACTAACAGGTGGACGCATTTAAAACTCTATGCAAGGTCTGCCGTAGAACTTGTCCAAAAAGAGAAATCATATACCTATCTGTATTTAGTTATGGCACCACCTGGTGTTAGTTGGCCATACTACAGGTTCCATGGTCAAAGTGAGGCTGAACTTCAACCGGACATTTAGTGTTCTTATAAAGATATAGATATAAGGCATGTACCGATGCTTGGAGAGTGATAGGACCACAGAGTCCTCTAGGGGAACATGGCTGCATTACAATTCCAAGATGGCTAATATTCCCTATGCTATGAAATTAGACAAAAATACATGAATATCCTGTCAAATATAAGTCTAACCTAAATAATGATACTTTCTAGGATGCAAGCAACAGTCAGTGCCACTTATGGAGATGGTAAATGTGTTTCAGTATGCCCAAATCACCCCTCAAAACCCCCCACTTTTAACAAATACTTGAATATCTCTGTAAATATAGAATCTACTTAGAAAATTCCACTTCCTAGCACCTAGTGTCTTTTATTCTCTTTCAATTGAGGCATAACTTATTATGATTCAACCAGTATAAGCGGTAGAAATTTGTCCATAACGGAGTTCTTAAAAATGGACTTGTGACTACAAAAGTCCCCCCTCCCCAAACTGAATTCACTATCTTATAAAAATCCATGCCAAAATACTAAATACTAGAACTAGGCATACTAAGGCATTCTACCACTATAAAACCTTCTGTCCAAAACAGAAATCATATTCCTATCTGTACTTAGTGAGCTATAAAAAGCAAAAATGTGGTCAGGTCGCCTATTGACTCTACAAGCATGTGTACTACAGGCTTTAGCCATAACTTAAAGACCAACCGTCCACCTGCTAATAATGTAGCATGGTTGGGTTCCTTTTACCTGTCAAAGAGAACTGTCACCCTCTCCATGGCAACAATGAGAGATTCGGGGTCATGTGCGATGTGCATGTACGGGTTGGGGAACTGTGGGGCGTCCTGTACGCAGCTGGGGCTCCAAGCATCTCCAGATTTACCTGTGAACAGCAACACAAGACAGAATAAACACAATAGTCTTTGAAATAATCAACATGTCTCTTAAAAATAATTGAAAGTTTAACTTTTGACTCTGATATCATACTTCTAAAAATTAGATATCCAAATATCCACTTAGATAGGTATGGGCTATTTAGTATGTGTTTCTCTTTAGTATAAATGTGATAATTCTATTTTAGCGATAAAGCTATAAGAATGGTTTATTCTAAATCACGTTTTAACAGAAATGTGTGTCGTAAGCTTTTCATGGTCCTAACATAACATGTCAAGAAAAAACGCTTTACAACATAAAATATAGTAATTATCTCGGGATCGGAGAATTTGGCGGTGTAAATAAGCCAGAATAAAATCAGAACAACACATTTAGGAATTAGTGATAGGTTGTACAAAGATAGAGTCAATTAACGCAAAATTGCTATCTGCAAATCATGAGGTAGAGCTCAGCGACATGGTGAAGCCACGTACATGTTATCCAATTGTGAGGAAGACAAGTTAATCGTCAGTAGTGAGATTATTCAGTTAACCATAGCCCAGTCAGAAAACTAGAGAAATATCTAATGAGACAACTGGCAACCCATCCATTCTCTGAGACCACTAGATGAAATGAATAGGTATGGGTATTTCTAATCTTTTAATCAATGTGTGGCATCATCATGTGTTCTTCCATGAAAATATTGAAAATGAAACAATATAAAACGTGAAATCATTCCTATGCCGTTTAATTTTTTTTTTAATGCTTGTTAATTATTTAGTTTGAAGGCTCCTTCTATAATATTTGATGTATCATAAAGTATGCCATGAATCATTAACAGATTATCTTGCAGATAAAAGTTTCAGTGATCATCATGCTGAACATGACTTGTCGCATTGGTATACCTTTTCTGAAATTACAGAATCAATGAGGCCCCTTCAATATACTCAATGATTCTGACCTTTATGTCCATAAAGAGATCAGATATGAATTTATATCAGCAGGGACATGTGTCTGTTTATCTTACACCCTTATCCCACTTACAATGGGCCTTATAACCAAAGAAAACCCTTATATCAACTAGAAGTAGGAAGATGAGTGGAATCTGCTCAATCACAATCAAATCACACATGATTTCAGTTTAGCATCCATGTTGAAGATTCTCGAATGTAGAGAATAGGCAGAGAGCGGTGGAGGTGAGTGGGGACAGTTATATATGAGAGGTGGTGTCAAAAGCAGCTAAGCCGGTGGTGAGGTGATGATCCAAAATCAAATCTTTCAGCACCCACTCATCACAAAAAATCAATGCACATACTACAGTCAACCCATCATCAAACCATTCACCCATTCATTAGTTATTACCTCCCTCTTAATCAAACTGGTTTGTAATGAATAGATCATCAACACCCTAACATCATCACATAATTTATGAAATATCCAGATTTAAAATCATAAAGAATCGCACATACAAATACTGACACTCCAACAGGAACTGTCATGTACACATACTAACTGTATTGGACGAGACAGAGTTCGTTACACATCCCTGTGCATACTGCAGGGCCCAATCTATTCCCTCCAAAGAGATTACCACTTTTCTCGTTCTCTCATACACAAAAACGATCAAAGTGAGGGATTATTCGCTCGTTTATCTGTGTTTATCAAGAATCTGTTTTCATTTCATTCTATATGAAGGGATAGGAAATCAAGTGGTGAAATCACTGAACAATCAACACCAAAACAATACCCAAACCGATGCAGTGCAGACAGAACAGGAAGCTGCAGAAAGTCAGGCTAGAACTGCTGTATGCTAGGGTTGTGTTTAACCACCGCCACAGAATTCACGATTTCTTTCTCTACCAACCTGCGCCTAGTGACCGATCTGAGGAAAAGTAAAATAGACAAAGTAAAGGGTACCATAACCACTAAACATTGAAGTTCTTTTGAGTCAGAGTGCATTGGTCGCAGATTGGTCAAATACGAGAGGTTTGTATGTCCTTAGTATCAAAAGACATGGAAGACCTATCAGAATCATAAAGCAAAGCGATTTATCGCTTTACATACATATATCATATCAAGTCACACTTAAGCTGTTATATCATGTAAACACGTGGAGCAGGAACCAATAGATTATGTGTCATATCAGAATAAATTCATCCTAATCCTGTAAAATGCATACAAGCAAATCTACCATGAACCAGAGGTCAATGGGCAATTGTTCTGACAGACTATGTAGATTTATAACTATAGGGTTACTCAAACATCTGAATTTATTATATACCCGTGCACGTACTTTTAATAGTAACGTGCTGCTACTCCCCCATAACATATATATTGTGTACTACACTGTACCGTACACTGTTATACGGCGGGAAGTGGGCTTCACTTTGACACTGTTTCTACACCATTTTACGGCAAAATACGATCAATTTCGGGTATATAATAATTATAGAACAACATACGATCATCGTATATCATACAAGGCTCGATGACGTTGATGTTATTCACGGAACTCGGCCTCATGACCTCATGCTGTAAATAAGTCAAGCCTCATCTCATTCTCGGGAGAATGCATTTATTATATACCTGTGCCAGTATGTTAAACAAATACCAACCTCTGCTAGGGTATTGGTATTAAATATATACCGGCACAGTATGTGGTATAAAATGACGTACCACCCTACTTTGAATACAAATTCTGATTGGCTGAAAAAAATTGCATTGACCTACTTATGAAATGCTGGCAGTGACTTGCAGCACTCCGCTAATTTATGTGTGCAAAGGATCACAGGCGTTGAAGGGAAAAAAAGAGTAAAAAATGTGCTTAGAGCATATTCTGTGCTTGACTTTCACTAAGATGTCAACAGATATACCAGCACACTTTGAATCCAGCTTGGACAGCAGATTCCCTTCTGTAATTCATCAAATACTTATACTTGAAGGTATATAATAAAATAAAAATGTATTACCTTACTGGTACATACTCACATACCTTGTTTCTTTTGATAAAAATATTCCACTCGCTCTGCGAGCTCGTGGAATATTTTTATCAAAAGAAACGCGGTATGTGAGTATGTACCAGTAAGGTATATACATTTTATCTTATTACCGTTCTACTTCGTTTTAACTTCACCCTAGAGTTGGACATGTTTCTCGTTCATCATAGGCCAGTTAGAGGAACAGTGTATGAAATTATTGAGCAACTCTACCGACACAATTATTGTTATTTCTAAAGTATCCACTAATGATTTGTTCTCTTCATAATATCATACGGCATGAGTTGTAATCATCTTGTCCCGGGCTCTTACTCTATACTACTGACAGACGGATACAATGGGTAGTGTTACACATTGGCCTTAGGAATTACATCACTACATAAAACAGGTCTTTTCACAACATAAATTTAATCATCACTTAATTCACCCATGGAAATCTTATAAATGACTCCAGATTTATCACCTCGCTCAGGTGGACCTTAGAAAATACAAATATAGAGCTACTCAGCAGTGCGCAGATCGCCATATTTAAAGTGCTCCCCTCCCCCTTCCACTCCCCTGGTAAAAGGAGTGTTCCATTGGGCCAACTGCATGACGACAACAGAGCATCACACGGCGCCCGCATGTCAACCACACGGCAGCCTTTTGGCCAGTGTTTGTGGCAATCGGTGTTGTGGAGAAAGCAACACACTCATCGGTGATGGCCAAACAGCGATGTCACAGGTGACGGCCCATTAAATCTAATAAATCAGCTTTTGTCTGATGCCTACAAACACAGGCTACACGGCAGCGATGTAGCATCGGCCTTTGAAGTCCCCTGTTGGTTTGTACACTCTTAGTATGTTTGGCATCTGATTCAAGGCCAGCCCATTGGAACATCCCCTTAAGCTATACCAATCAAGTCTTAATTATTTTTTTAAAGCAATTTTTAAGGGGATGTTGTGTCACCCAATCACTGAATTCGGCTATACGACCGTTCTTCATCTCGGGCCCTTTATTCATGTTTATTTTTTCTTTTATGCGACGTCGGCCGCAGTGGAGGTGTTTATGCCTCATTCTCCTTTATTTATGCAATGTGTAGCCTAGGCAAACTTAGTGACTTGGCTTTTTCCATGCAGGATTAACATAAAGACACATATATGATGTAGCTGTCTGGTTGTAATGAATTAAAAGTGCCTCTCCACATATTTCCCAGTAATCTCCTGATTGATATTTAAATAACAGTGACATAGATCACGATGTTGTTTATGAAAATATAATATCCCTAAAAGTTATTCACATTTTAATGGTGTTTTCACATAATATTTCTTAGTAAATTCGGATGCATTGGATACCTGCCGCTAAATTCTAGTTTGCAGTGCAGTATATTAATAACCCATCGTTCTCAGTCTGAAAAAAAGGTCAGCTCTTGAGATTTACTTTAATTCTCCTCAAAACCTATCCACCGGTGGCTCAGTTTATCTAATTTTAATAGAAATATATGGGTAAATGACGAGCATATTAAATCATAAAAACAAAAGGTTATAAATGGAACATGGACAATGTCAAAGGCTGTCAAAACACGACAACAACCTGAAACTATTTCAAAATTTGTAATTTAACATGAATTCAAAAGTAGAAGCTTTAACTCTGTTCGGCCATGGAATTAACAACACTGATGTAAGAAAAAATCTATAACAATCAAGTCTATGGGAGACGATAAAGCGATAAGAAAGGTTTGATAGAAATGAGAAATATATCTCGTACACTGCAATTGATTGACGGCTGCTTTGGGGTCTAAACGACTAAACCATGCCACGCATCGACATATACTTAGTACAATTAACCACACTTACATAGATCAATTATGGACGTATCAGTGAAACATACCTGAATACATGCATGTTAACATGAGACCAAGCGATGCTAATGACCTCTGAGGACTGGGTAGACATAATCTGCAAGGTGAAACAATACAAATATAAATCTGTGTCTTCGGGCATACAGGGGTGTGGTTAGACTTGCTCAAGTCTTTGATTATTAATACTCATTAAATGATTAAAGACAATCAGAATGAAGTTCATTATAGTATAAATCCTTCTCTGACTGGCCCATGAATCAAAGACTTGTCCAGTAGGATCAGAACCTCCTGCATATGTCCCCCCAATCTCTCCCAACAACTCTACACCTATACTCCTAATAATGGAGCTAAGCAGCACCAGAAATCCAACACCATTACCGATTGTACCAGTCCCTGTATCTCAGCGAGGAGGTTAGCCATAGGATGCAGGGACTGGAGCCAGTCTAGGGTGTGGTGTGTGTCAGGTTCACTTTATCTAATGCAAATAAATCCCCTACACATGATACAGATATAAGCGGACGAGCACAGGTATTTTTTTCATTGGGCACATATTCGATGGTACATAACCTCGCTCTCCTATCGTCCCAATAACAACCAATTGTAAATATTCCGGTTGTCTTGATATGTTGATAACATATTTGCATAAGATTATATAGGCACAACGATTTTACATAATACTGTAGAAAACAACAGAGTAAATGAAATATGATACATTAGTTCATAATATGGCAGTAAATTTACAAGTAGAGGTCTTACATGTATGTAGACAAATGTTAACATTTTTCTACTTAGCCTGATAATCAGAAAGCTTTAAAATGTTTTGTAGGAATAAGCTCTCACTTGGTACTATCCAATTCTTTTACTAAAGCCCTGTATACCACCTAATTATAGAAGTTTGACACAAATCATAGCTTACTTTATTATATTCAATACCATTATCATAGAAATACAGTGTTATCACTCCATTGCTCCAATAGAGCAACAGTGTAAGAACTGTTTACTAGTGTGTAAGTGAATCCTTACCTGTCGACACTGAGCTTGACCAGGGCCTCCGAGTCCTGTCTACTTAGTACTGACGACAGTAGGAGGCGCTCCAGTCCGCGCAGAATGGCCAGGTACGTCGACAATGGCGTCATTTCCTCCGGGCCAGAAGCCGTTGCTATAGCAACCTGTAATTAAATATAGTATTTTCATAATTTCGAATGAATGATGCTGGAATCATTATACTGGCAAATGAAAGGAACTGTCTTCAAGTGAAGTCGCGTGGTCACACAATCCGACAACACCTCTTATTTTCACACCCAGATGAACAGGAATACAAATGGACTCGGTACCGGGGCAAACTCGGTCCGCCTGCAAACTCGGTACCGCGGCAGGCTGGGTCCGCCTGCCAACTCGGTACTGCGGCAGACTCGGTCCGCCTGCAAACTCGGTACTGCGGCAGACTCGGTCCGCCTGCAAATTCGGTACCGCGGCAGACTCGGTCCGCCTGCCAACTCGGTACCTCTGTGGACTCGCTCTGCAAAACAGATGAACTCGGCATTGCCCGGGGTCCTTCCCGGCTGCCTGCCTGTGGACCTGTCATCCTTAACCCTAACCCTAACCCTAACCCTACTTTAACAAGTAGCCTCACGGGCGTGCAGTCCTGGGTAGCGCTCACATACTACCGGCCTGAGTGCCACACGGGCGGGCGGGCGGACTAAGACCGTTGCGGTATCGAGTTAACCGGTACCGAGTTCTTACGATAGAGAATCCACCATCTACCATGAGCAGGAGTGACCTACCTGAAGTATCTTGGCGGCAAAGTCGAGCTCTTTCACTTCCTCTGGGTAGTTCTCTATTATGTAGAAGCTACACGCCCACATGAGCAACACATGTTGTTGACTGGTTATAGTCGTGCTGAAAATATATACAACTCTAGGTCAGACATCAATCCCTACAATGCCACACTCTGACTATCGTCACACTTCTCGAATTGAACTGTGAAATCAAAATGAGAAAACCAAAATGCTCGACTCAAGTGCATTTTTTCCTGCAGACAGCTGAAGTCAGGCAAACGGGACAGATCATTATCTTGACAAACACACGGGAAAACCCACACAAGATGGTGAATCTGTTAAAGGATACGATCCCACAAATGCAAATGCTAACAATAGTTATTCAAAATTCAGATTGGTCAGCATATATTGGGAGGAGAATCTGTTCATGTTTTCAGTATGATAAAAAGATAAGTAATCGATACAGTGAACTCAGTGAACGTATAAATACAAACCATGTTCAACGGTAGTTCCAATGACCCAACGAAAGTTTAACATCATCGGGTGTATGCTATACATTGATATAGTACACAAACCAACAGCTTCCCAGGAAATATAGTCCCAACTGACGTCCTACGTTGACTTTTTGCAACAATCAGACAAAAACTAATTTATTACTTTTTCTCTTCTTTTTATAATCCAATTATAGTATTTTTCCGATTTCAAATAATTATAAAATCCAGTTGTACATTCACTTAGATTTTGTAATTAATTACTAACTTTTAAAATCTTCATGTATATGGGAAACAAACTCGGACTATTTTCTGCGCCGGATCAATTCAACGCCATTAGTTAGACTGCGAATGAATAATCTTTTCACAATTTTGTCGGGCAAATGGAACACCTACTTGAAGAAACCAGCTAGTAGAGAATTACCTAAGCTGACATCTGATCAGAACCATAACTAAAAAATAATATGCAAACAAAAAAGTTCCCTTTCTTGGAGCATACCACGTTTCATTATTCCGATAACGAACATACACCTAAAACATATGCTGGGTCAACTAAATGAATGTGTTGGCGTTCTAGTCAATTCTTATGAAATAAAAATAATCATAAATGTCCCTGTATCAAGTTAGTTTATTAGAAGTAAGGCATAAGAGTTATAGGGATCTAATGTTAGAGAGTGTGCTCTAGTGTTGATACTTGGAAAGAGTGTTATATCATGACATAGAATAATAGAAGTTTTGAAATTAGTAAGCCGAGATTGTAACAACCTATGTAACAATGGAACAGATCATAGCGATACCTACCCAAAAGTATTTAACATTTATTTTCTAGAAGGTCTATAAGCAACTCTAGATGTGTATAGTACTAAGAATTCCCAGCCATATTCCAACTGCAAATCGATTTTAGCTATGTCAGTGCATGCATTGCTTGAGTGTTCACAGCAAAGTTATTTTCATAATCCTGTGCGGATTACACCGGCAAACGACAGAAAACAGACAGCTACATAAACAGACTATGATTTACATCCTTGTCCCTTTATAATAGATACTGCTTTAGAATGGTATGCTTTTGGTGTCAGTATCAAACAGGGATAGAACCCTGGGCTCACTAATCATATAACGAATAATTAACAGTCAATATATAAACGTGTGATACTCCAATGTTACGTCACAGAAAATGTATACACAATGTGCGCGAGTTAGGATAATTGTCTTCTACCATACTACCATGCTCCTTATAGCAGGGATGTCAGTTGGGGTCATGGACAAAAAAATTGTATGTGGAATTTCCTGCCTCAGAGAGACTGAGAAAACATGGAAAACACATCATTATTTCCTATGGAATAGGGCTGGGGTGTCTGGGGAGATTTTAACCACTGTTTATTGGTGTTGATGAGGCCCAATTTGTTGTATCTTTGTTTTACACAAGAATTTTTTTTTTATTAATTGAGAATGAAAATAAGGATTTCGTTGGAAGAAAGGAAAACTGCCATCTCCGTTATAGTGCCTGCCATATTGAGACATGACTTGATCCAGTTATATTTGGGAATCATCTAAAAATCAAATTTTATCCATTAGAATTTAAAAAAAAAAATTTGTTTGTAGAAAAAAAAAGTAAAAGCAAGTATCAAGAAGATGGGTTTATGAATCTTGTAGATGTTAGTATAATAATAATTCTAATAGATCACTTAGTGACTACCTAGCTTTGAGTAACCCTGAACTATTTGTGATAGTGTGATCAGACGTATCTAGTAAGTAACAGGATAAGGTAGACATTCACGCAGGGGAAAATACAACAAAGCCAATGCCAACACACCGGCTAAGTCACTTTACTCACGATTTGGGTTGTCTGTAAGAAAAAAACTTCCTATAGTGGTTTTGTGTGGCACATGCTTTAGCAACAAGAACATATTTATCGGCGAACACAACTAAGCAATTTCCAAAATTGGATGAGCTTTGTTAGACGAAAATATCATAAAGGTTTATTTCTATATCTGCCAACAAAACAAAATCCATCTCGGATACGGGCGTCTTAGAATTTTCAGGCCAATTCATAAAATATAATACATGATCTCTTATAACATATCATAATCGGTTACTGCCTTTTCTGCTAGCATTAAAATGTTTTAAACATAAGACTCAAGCGGAATAATCTTATCAACCTAAGATTCAGGTAACGTATGTGCTAAAATTAGTAAATATATATTGTGTGCTATAATGTTTCATATTTGGCGATTGCAGTGCATTCGTAGTTAAACAGAGAAGCGTGTTGTAAGGCATCAGGCTCGTATGAATAAAAAAAGTGGGTTTTAAGCTGAATGCCATTGCACAGTCACTAATCTTCGGGACTAGCTTTCACAAGGGGCAATTTCGTTGTGTGTTTGAACACCATATAGAGAACATCTATTTTACATTAATTCCTGAAAAACATTTGTTGTTGTTGAATCGTTCAATCTATATCAATATGAAGGAACGTTTGAGTTTCCTGCTTCCTGTGAATTTGAACAGAAACACCTTCACCCGGACTTCAATAACAAAGAAGAATATGTAGGTAAATTCCTTGTGTGTTGAAACTTTCATGATGCTAGGGGTAAGCACTTCCAAGATGAATATAATCAATAAATTTGATATTTTTGCATAAGCTGCAGTTAGAAGCTTTGCGCTTTGTATCATCAAAAGAGCATTCTATAATATGAACGATCCACAGTCGCTGAAAATATGCCATGAATTTTTGGTTGTGGAATAATATCACGAGGCAAAGCCGAGTGAGATTACGTAGCAAAACAAATTGAATGGCATATTTTCAGTGGCTATGGATCGAGTGTGGATCAGATTTTATCTCACCCCTGAGTATGTGTTTCCTAATGTTGAGTCTATAAAGAAAAAAATACCAGGGGTGAGCTAATGTATATATGTCGTTTAAAGTTATAAAAAAAAACTTAAAAAAAAAAAATTGTCATACGTTTTCACCTAGGTCTATGTATACACATATAACCTTCTGCTACTCACTGTGTGATGTTGGTCAGCTGTTTGAGCAGGTACTCGGCAACATGTGGGATGAGCTGATGCACCAACTCCGACATACCCGCCTCCAGGATGTACATGGAGCCGTACAGTGCTGCCACCTTGGTGGGCAGGTGTGTGCTGCGCAGACTGGTCTCGATCATCTTGACGATGCGGTCTGCCACAGACACGTCCATGCCGACGATGGCGGCGGCCTTGCAGAGCGCCACTACCAGGTACTGTCCGGCCAGCTCGTCCTCCGCCGGGTGGAGGCGCTGCACCTCCAGCAACACGTCCACCATCCACTCAAACTGCGAGCGCTCCGTGAAAATGTCCGACAGGGCCAGGATCTGAAACACATGGATACCGATTTTTATGAGAAAAATTATCATCATTACTTTATCATCTTTTTTTTATTCATGGTTGCCAGTTGGGGTCGGAAAAAGAGACACTTAATTATCTCACCCCTGGTACAAGTTTAGCCATGGGAATAACATTAGAATTTATTGAATTTCAGATGACGTCATATGAATTTGCTAAGTATATATTCAAATTATTCTGAAATTGCGCTTGTTTAATATCATAGAAAGGGGTGAGATAAATCCAGAACCGCACTCGAATCGTAAAATACACAATACTCCACTCGTTTAGTTGGGCTGTAATCGTCACTCAGCTTCACCTCGATGACGATTGCGGCCCATCCAAACTCGTGGAGTATTGTGTATATATACGATTCTCGATGCAGTTCTATATAAATATTATTTGTTGCAATACAGGGTTTATGCATCATTTACGCACTGAAGTGGGGAATCAAGGGAAAGCTCAAATCTTATTTACGTGGGTCAGTCGGGAGATTCAATTGGAGGTTTATGAACTTTGATTAAATTGGGTAATTTAGCACTAGGTATATCAAATTTACAAATTATTTTTTTATTCTTAAAATGAAAACATGAATTTCAATGGAAACACTGAATACTGGCATCCCTTTCATAATTATTTGTCCCAAGTGGAGGAGCCTGTCATGAGACCACAATAAGTATGATTATAAATTGTCAATGTGATGGATTACGGAGGTGATGAATGACTCTAACCAATGAGGTTAGGTTCTTCTACACTACACGAGTGGTGATCGAATTGATGTGATGACTTCAGGTAGAAATTTCCTAGCGAGAGTTCCTTTACATCTTACACCATAAAGACATGATTTGAGAAGGACTGGCCTTTGATATAGCAGTAAATCTACCACTGCTATGGGTGAAGGAGAAAAGTGCCGCAGCGCGACTTGAACCCACTAAGCCCTACAAGCTTGGGATTACAAGTCCAATGCTTATAACCACTGAGCTAACTCCCCACCCTAGATAGGTAAGAAAATATTTAAAGATTTTAACTCAGGATCATTGATCACCTTGACTTGCCTCTTGTTTGTTCTATAGCCATTCCCTTTTCCATCTTTTTTTTTATTTGGGGTAGGGTGGGGGTCTGCAGCTAGAGGGCGTTTGCCCCATACCAGCGACTTATAGACAACCTTTCTATTTTTCATACTTTTATTTCATGTAAATCTTTATCAATTCATTCGCTACCTTAACAGAAGAGTACTCACGCTGCGGATGGTCTCGTTGAGCTGCATGAGGGACACACGGTTGGTGCCTGTCAGCACCTGACCGTAGAGCTCCAGTAAGAGCTGCAGGCACGAGTGGATGTCCAGCCCGCTGACCAGCGCCGACCGCTCGCGCACCTCCACCGGCAGTGCCACCTGGTGCAGCGGCGGGTAGATCTGGCGCGGCGAGTCCACCGTGGAGTCGGTGCCCGTCGTCGTGTCGCTGCTCGAGTCCTGCAGGAGCTGGTTGGGGTCCAGCATGCCCACCAAGCCCCAGATCGACTCCACCGACATCTGCCAACGTGTCACAAGGCACAGGGTTAGTTTCAACTCATAGGGAATTGTTTGTAAGGAGTTAACATGCATGCGTAGGGATACCAGTCATGATTATAGATAATCTCGGAAATAAAGAGGGAACATTTTAGGGAATTCACAAACTTTAAGAGAATTTAAAAAAAATCAAGGCAGAGATAACTGTTGGAATCTGATAAAATTTGAACAAATTAAATACGTCACATGGGTCTTTGATTTGATGTTATAACATACTTACAGTAAAGCGCGTATTACCGGACTAAAGCGAGTGTTCCACCAACTAAGCTGACAGGCCCGCTGACTCCGCTGGCGCTGGGCAACCAGCTGGCTGAAAACGTGCAAATTCCGCGAGCTCTTCCACCAACCCACCATATTCTAGCCGGTCAACGACCACACGTGGCCCGTGCGGGCATCTAACGGCCATTTCCACTAAGCTGGGTGGTTGACCAGCGCTGGGGAGGGCCATGGTACCGCCATCTGGTGTAAGTTGGCCGCAAAACCTCGCTACGCTTGTTCTTCAGGGTCTGTGGAATATCGGGAAGACCCGCGCTCCTCGGACCCCTGCCAGCCCAACCGGCGGCAGTATATTATACCTGAACTATGGATCAATCACTGCCGGCCAGTGGCCCAGCAACGCCAGGGAGATCTTCGGCGTTCTTCCACTGGCCAGACCCTCGGCTGCGACAGGCCCCCACCTGCTGGCGACTCCTGTACGGCCCCTAACCTGGGCTAGCACCTGGTTGGTGGAACACTCGCTTTAGAGTTCATCGGAAAGTTTCTGATCTCTTCGGAATATATAGAAAAATATCGTATTATATCCTACCTCCTTTACAATTCTTTCGGACATGGTGAGTGGACTCAAGCAATAAATCGCAATAGGGCTGAAACTATCAGAAAAAATGTGGGTGCACTTCCACCACCAGCAACGCATATGATTTTTTCTTATCGCACCAGTTCTCTATTTCGGCCGGTGTCAGCATAGATTGGTCGATCGATGGAATCCATGCTTTACCAAGGCAAGAAATTGAAATCACTAGACTTTTCCCATTTCCGTAGTAAATAGCGGTTGGGCGCTTTTCCATGGTGATTTGGGTGCTGCAATGTAAAGAGAAGTCCATACCTGACCCAGACTGAAGGTCTGGTCTCCCAACTCTCGCTCCACGTTGTTGTGGAACAGCTGCTCGGGATGACCCACGTGCTCCCCACCAGGCGCAGCATACGGATGATGTGGGTCAAGGTCACTCCTGTAAGTAGGTCAAGGTCAATATACATCCCGTCATGGGTTTCAAGGTAATATAGGATAAAGCATAAAACTAAGCCTGCACCGGTATGTATTGGGGGTGAGCGGTACCGTTATCATGCAAAGATTTATCAGATGTTTAGGACTAGTGGATACGATTGTGTTAAGAATTCATAGGTAGGTAGAACTTTGGTGGTCATTTTCCATAGGGTTTGGTGTATTGTATATATTTAGACTCTCCTTTACACCTAAGCTTTTCTCGAATGGTTATACAAGATACATATACCAGCGAAAGAGTATGTATTTTGGTCAGCTCATGACGTCGTCAATTTCTCTTTCATGAGTTGTGGTAAATCTTTATAAAACGCCGATATGTATTCTCATTGAATATATTTATCTTGTGCATATTGAAAGTGCTATTAAACATTAAATGCTATCGTTTTGGTTTCACGTGGAAAAAAGCTTAGTAAATGTGGCTGGCATGAAAGAAAGGTGAAGCATTAATTGCCAATGCGCTTTGTGCAAAAGGTGGACACTTCTTAGTCGCAATTAAAATATCGAAAACAGGCCACGCTGTTTTATATTTCACGATGGATCTAGAGCTGTCGAGAGACATGCTTTGATACAGTTTTCCCCAATCGTGTCACCGAAATCGTGCTCTTGACATAAAAGTACATAAACATCCATCTATATACTGAAAGAAAATAGTCTAAGACATTAACTGATATCCCCTAAGCCTTTGAGAGCGGTTGGTTCCTATTTACCGATTCACACCGGTCAGGTCATGTCTGAAACACTCATTTTTAATGGCAAGATCCCTAAGGATGATTTAAAGATTAAAAATACGTTGCAAAAACACTTCCGTACAGAGAAAAATGAAAGTGATTTAAATGCCATTAGTATTTATCATTTAAAGCCGTTAAAGTACCAAGACTTGTTAATATTCCAGAAACATTCTATAAAATGAATGATATTTGAAAAATTTTCATTTGTCAATATCTATTTTTTTAAACTGTGCATGCTTTGACCGTAGACCCCTTCTGTTCGGCACTGAATGAGGCTTTTCAAGGAACCACTCGCTCTGAAAGGGTTAACTAAGCCCCAAGCCTGAGCAATCATCGATCATACCATGAATTACTTCTGACAAGCCGGCACATAATTAGGAAGCAAGGTCAATCTGCGCCGGGCACACATATTACAGTGTTAGAGTTGTAGGATACACTTTATAGGATAGATGGGGAAATCATAGAGATCAATCATTTAGTTGTATGAATTTGGGAATTTTATGCCTGTAGGATAGGGTAGAAAGCCTTTATTAGTTCGTTGGTCAGTGGAAACAAGGGGCATGAGATTTACAGGGTGGCTAGCATTATATAGATCATAGCGTAGCTTCTGCTTAAGATTTCATAGTACAACAACACTTACAAAAATAAATATATATCATAAGATATCTTCCTAATTTCGGCATTCGAAGAAACTTCCTTATTTTCTCCTCCAAAAACATTTATCGTGAAAATGTAAATAATATTTCTCGTTTATTCTACCTCAAATATATCCGACATAAAGATTTCGATATGGCACTACCTTTATCACGTCTCCTAAAAGTGAGGTTCTTAGACTTATTCAGAATAAAGAATCCTTTATGTCTATAGCATTATTTCGTAAACTTGTAATTGAGAAATTTGCGGTAGTAATTCAAGATTTTCTTTAACATCAACCATAGAGCGGTGAAGGGTCCTTATCTTTACTATCTGCATGTCACCGTGTTTAAAATATCTTACGCCCTAGCAGAAAGTCCTTAGCAACCGTTCACACAAAATGCCCATCACCATGGCAACCAGCTTGTTATCTATGAAGCTACCTGTTGCCGTAGTGATCATGTTTGCACTTGGTGACCCTCCACTGGGTGAGAGCGTGATGCGTGTCTAAATCACATCTGTCCAGGATGCCGAGAAAAAATACAAACACAAAAACACCACAGAGTCAGACTAGACCAGTTAAACGAGTCAAAATTAAATCTATGAAAATGTTATGATCACTTTGGGAACTTATTTTCGCAAAAATAGCAATGTATTTGAATGACTGATGATATAGCTGATACTTATTTCATATAGAATTGGCAGGGATGAAGGATGCTTACCTTTGTCTTGCTAGCGCTTGTATTTCCCGTTCAACGATACCTCTGATGTAAGCGAGTTTTCTGCCACATCTAAAACATTATACACAATGTAGTACTTCTCTGTACTTGATTCTAGATTAGTTTTTTGTGGGGCTGAGCGAGACGTGTAATCGTGACGTTTGCATTATTGATTCTAGATTAGAAACTCCAATTTAATCTATAAATGTAATATTGTAATATATTCCCAAAACTGACAGACCCCCCCCCCCCCCAAGAAAAAATATATCCAAATCAAAAAGTCCTCCCATAAAGATAGAGAAATATGTTCAGGTCGCCTAGTGACTCTACAAGCAGTATACTACAGTAGGCTATAGCCAAAACCTAAAGACCAACTGTCCACCTGCTAACAAGCTCTAAATATAAGTTCAAAAAGGGTATTGTCAACACTGTATGATATCGTAATAAAATAGAGAAAAGTGAGTCGAGGGATACACTGCACAGTATGTATACACCATCATAATTATAAATACCCATACTGATTGTGTATTCTTTAGAGAATATTAGAAATGTATTGCATATATTGTTATAAAACATGAAAAAGAAAATGAGTTCTAACAAGACATGGCGAAAACATCTCTATAGCAAGCCGATGCTACCACGAATATGACAATATCCTGTGAGTTTTTGAACCTTGTTGTTATAGTGTCTCCAGGATTCTATTGTCTAAAGTTGACAACGCATAGCTAAACATGCAAATAGATCATATACCCAGTCCACACTCTCCAAACACAGTGCAGTTTGTTTTAGTGTTTTTCTAATATTGCCAAGCATTATTCTTGGTTGCAGACTAATGAAAAGACATCAGGGGGTTTTCAGACTCATCAGGCATCTTAATCTATGGGCATAATCAAGGCATATGACTTTGTCACTCTTTAGGGACAAGGAACCCTCCTAATTCATTAAAAAAAAAAAGTTGAAAAAAAAGAGACAAGGACACTTCTCAATCCACAAATTGCTTGGAAGAACAATATTGGTGATATTGAATGACAATTAAAGAATTATATATAAGAAAATAAATACATGGCATTGGGCGTGACCTTACCTGGTGTGGAGGAAGGCGAGCGGCTTGTCGCGCGGCCTGTGCTCACATACACTGTTGCTCGGGTTGCCCGAGTAGGGAGTGAGCGTGGACTGGACGAGAAGAGACGTGATGCAGCGTACAGCCAGCACCATGGTCTGAGCCCGGTCGATGTCCTCCTGGTGTCAGAGTATCAGTATCATCAGCTCATTAGTTACAATCACTGTATGTTTGTGCTACGTCTAAAGCGAGTATTTCATCAGAATGTCTGAATCAACTGGCAGTGATGGGACATGTTGCTACATTTCGGCGCTTTCCTGCTTAAATCTATGTATATTACTACAAATGTGTCATCATTACCACAGTAGCCTGGGGTTAACCCCAGGTTACTGTGCTAATGATCTCACATGATAGGCAGTTTGTGAGCATATGTGATATAGAGATATGTACCTGCAAATTTCACGTTTATTACAAATCCTCCGTAATGATGCAGAATCTTTTAAGTTCACATAACATGTCTCACTAAACCTTTTATTTTTCTAAACTGTATGATATCGCATGGTATATGGATTGCTTTAGCGCAATCATAATGGTCCTATTTCAGGAACTCCAGGATCTTGACACGTTTAGTGTATTTTCTGCTTGTTTGTTTGTTGGTTTGATTTAACGTCCAGTCAACTATTACAGGTCCTTTCCAGACTTTCTCAAGGTTCTTTTACACCACAAGGGTGATGATCGAATCTTTGCGATGAGTTCAGGTAGAAACCTAACCCTACGTATTTACCAAGGTGACACCATATAGACACACTATGAGAAGGACTGGCCCTCGATATAGCAGAAAATCTACCACTGCTGGCGGTGAAGGAGAAAAGTGGCTGCAGTGGGATCTAAACCCCAAAAGTCCCACAACCTTGGGAATACAAGTCCAGTGCTCTTAACCACTGAGCTAACTTCCTTGCATTGGGTGCATGACTCACCTCGACACTAACGAGCTGCTCCTCCCCGAGTGGAGCGGGGTTGAGCACACCTAACAAGCTCATCCACGTCTCCTCAAACTGCTGCCGACTCGTCCAACCTAACAATAACCAAACACCACTGTGTTAAGATCATAGTGAAGGTATAATAAAAATGACAGTTAACACATCTTGATTCCCAGCAATGGAGGGGAATGGACATGTTTTATTTAATATACTGGCATAGGTTCAGGGAGACTGCTATTTTTTTGGTTTGGTATATTTTTTTATTTCTGCATCTAAGTCTTTCCGATGGCACTCAATACATTTTCTGAGAAAAAAAAACTCAAAAAGATTTCTGAGAAGTAATGCATTGGTATTTTACTTGTATCCTGTATCAATGATTAGTGTATGATTGAAGTTAGGATAGATAGATAACTTATAAATGGAGCCGGAATTCAGTCTACAAATATAATTTCTATAGCCTTTTAGCAATATCACTTTTTGTCTGTGGAGCTGTTATTTACACAAACAGTGTAACGGTAAAAATCGCTGGTCGGTTGATATATTTGCATGCAAATGGCGCCTTACCAAGGATATTGACCCTGAAGATGAACTCTTTGAGAATGTCCTTCTCCTGAAGGAAGTCGAGCGGCAGCGGGGGGAGCTTGGTCTTCATGTCGCCGCCCGGCGAGGGCAGCCAGCCCAGTGTCCACACCAGAGGGGGCGTCCGTGCATACGAATTGACTAGAGGCAAGCGCGCCAGACCTGAGGACGACATGCACACGCATTACATCAGCCTCAAATTCCTCATTCAAAATGCACCAAACTTGTGATAACTGTCTATTTTAAACACGAACATTTTCACATCACAGCTATACACATCACAGTTTAAAAAGTAATTCAATTCATATTCTCCGGAAGATTACACAACCGTCGCTTACCGATTATCACATTGCGTAGGGTGGGCGCGAGATACTGAGAGACGCACGGGGCCAAGTGGTGACTTGAGAGATGAGTTTTGAGGCAGTGGACGAGTTCGGAGATTTGATCACAAGCACGAATCACATGGTGGAAATCTGAAATGGTCACCTGTGTGTTTAATCTATGTACAGCTCAGTGTGAATCTCACATGTAGTCCAATCGTGATGATAAACCGTGAAAAAAATCTGGCATGTAAGAGACACGGACAACAATGTACACAGTGAAACGTAAACAGTTATGTCTGCTTGAATGCAGCATGTTCTTTTATCATTACATTACAACTGCGATAGAGGAAGATTTCAACCTACCATCAAAACTGGTATTGGGCAGGTCATCTTGACTCTCCTGGTTCGGCAGAGTTACTAAACGTTCTCCCGGCAATACCAACACTGCAATAAAATGGGCGACTGCTTTAGGAGTGTGTTCCACCACCTAGGCAAAATTTCCACTAGGTGTCTTCCAAACATGCGATAGAGAGGCCCAGTCGACAGCAGCGCACATATGGCTGCTGTACAGGCACCGCCAGCGGGTAACTGGCAATGATTATTTTATCAGCTTTAGCAGGTTTTAGCCATACGGTGGACGTACGGTGGCCGTACAGCCACTGCCGGCGAGTATATGGACTGCTCCTCCGCACCTATTTCTATATATCTGCTTAACAGGCGTTGACATGACGCCCATGTAGCGCCCATACTGTTAAGTAATATATTCAAATCACGATTTGTGATAAGCTATATGTGTTCAGCCATATCGTTCGGATTAGGGCCATGCATAATATATGCAGAAGGATATATGATGGAACCCATCAGAACAGGTGTTATACTGACTGCAAAATTGTGAGAAATGTCATCTTCTTTGAGTACTGGCATACATGTGAGCCCTCTTGAGTATCATATAGTGTTTTCTCACTCGTACTTACTAGAAGCTAGCAGCGTATGGACGGTACGGATGGCGGAGCAGACCCACGTGGATTGTTCAGTGTGGCCAATGACGTCACTGAGACGCCGGTCCTGCAGCACGAGGGCGAGCGACTCGAGCGCCGTCTGGAGGTGGGCAGAGGTGGGCACGAGGTCCTGGTGAAGCTGCCATTCTAACACCTACATTCCAGGGATGATAGTTGAGTTATGAAAAAAGAAGACATATGTTTCATTTGGAATTTACTGCCTCAGAGAGACTGAGGAAACATGGAAAACACATTGATATGGCCATGGAATGGGGCTTGGGTATGTGTGGAGGTTTGAATAGGAGGATATAAAAATATTTCATATAGACCTGCGAGCAAAATAAATCATAACAAAAGATATATTATGTGCAAGAATATGTGAGCAATGTCGCAATGTAATTGTTTTGAATATACAGTGAATTAAGTGACGCAGCCCGATCTAGGCCAATCTAGGCCTAGTAAGCCCCATCTCGTGAGATTCAATTAAGCAGGTGTTAAAACCACAGTGATCCATGGCCACGGGCTGGCCAGATATTGCAAGACCTGTACCAGATATCGCACGCTTCGGCTGAAAAACCTGTTCATTGGAACACCCGGTTTACTGAGAAAACTAGCATTGAGATCATTGGTTGGAAATACATGCAGTAGGCTAGACATACTTAGAGTAACTTGCCTCTAGACACAACAAACTAAAACGACAGACGTCCTTGGCAGACTCTTGAGGGACGTCTGGCTTCCAGGGTAGCAGCGGCAGGCTGACGAGGTATTGAAGGAAAGCTGCTGCCAGCTGGAACACAGACTCGCACCATCCGGCATCCCCCAGGCAATCTTCCATCTTTTCTTTGTACTGCTCCTCCTACAGACATCAGTAATTAATTATTGTAGAGGATGATATTCAACCAATGCAGATGGAGAACTGCCTTAAACAACCATCCACTCGTGTGGTGGCTGCCTCTCTTGTCTTAAAGGCATATCATACAATACACAGTTGGGCAACTTGGTGATTTTCAAATACAGTCAAGTATCAATTCAAACTGGTTCCCTTTACTTAGTCTAATACCAAATGAGTATAGTATGACATGTAATCAAGACTGACTCAACCCCATAGGTATATTTAGCCAATTGACATGTGACTGATTTGTACAGGAAATGTACATAAAAATATAGTTTTCTTCAATTCTTTTAAAAACAAGAATGGTGACCTATAGTTTTTAAAACTCAAATGTATAGTACTCCACATTTGCTATCTTCTGTGAAAGTTTGAAAAAAATGACATGGGTCTTCCTATATGAATAACAACTTTTCAGAATTTCTATAATTCATGATATCATAATATTGCCACAATATTTATCTGTAAATCAAAAGCAAACACGGTGACCCACAACTTTTTAAAATTAGCAATGTGTTCTTTAACCTTGAAGATAAACATATTGAATTTTAGGGAGATTTACATAAGTTTTACTTTTCAAGGTAAATTGACCGATATGCCCTTAATATATTCTTCAGAATATGTCATTGTCTTCTGAATCTGTATCACTGACTCACTGGTTATCAACGTTAGATAATCAGAAAAATGAAAATGCATTTGTTCTGCGATGGTACTTGCACATGTCAACATAATCTCTTTTCAAGAAAAAAATTGAGAGAATCTCATGTAACGAATTTAAGATCAATAAAAACAGAGCTTGTTATTAACAAAGAAATAAGATAAAAATGCATTTCACCACAGAAAAACCTGCATACCAGGTTACTGTGAATATTCCGTTGAGTGTCTTAGTAACTATGTGAAATATTATAAAAGCTCTAACTAGAGCCACTGTATGAGTTATTAAGTAATTGTCATTGATGGCTTTCTAGTTCAATGCTCTTACAATCACCATCATGCTTACACAATGCTAATAGGCGGCGAAAACGGCCATAAGTATTTACAGGGGTGTGAAAACAGATGAACAAAACAGGAAATATCTTCCATGTGGAATTACTGCCACAAAGAGACTGTTAAAACATAGAAAACACACCATCAGTTTGGAGGTCTGACCCACTGTTCATTGGTCTGAATAAGTCTCAATCTACTCCCTCTTTATTTTACACAAGAACAAAAATCATAAAACTGAAAACAAGGATTTCCTTAGAAAATAGGAAAACTACCATCTCTGGACAAACATACCTGCAGATTGGCCGACTCATCGTAGTTCACGATACGATGCGGCACGGGCATCATGTTGATGATACTGTTCACGTGTCGGAAGAGCGTCATCTGAGCTGCTCCTAGGAGCGGGTCGAGGAACTCCTTGGCCGGGCTGCCGGTGAGCGGATCGGACAGCCCCAGGTCGTCCTGCTGCCGGGAACGGTGCAGCTTGGACAGCGTGAGGTGTGTGCCCAGAGAGATGCACTCCTCCAAGATAGAGAGGTTGAACTCCTACCAAGTAAACATCAATTCACACTTACATCAACAATGCTGCAAATTGGCCTGCAATCACGAGGGGACTTTTATATGTATAGATATCTAGGAATAAGAGGTTAAAAGAACTTTTTGTATAACGTCTCAAAAGAAAAGAGATGGTAAGTCACTTGCCATGAGTAAAAACGTGAAGGTTGCGAAAATTAGTAGACGCATAAGGAATGTAACATGGATGTATTATATGGAATTCGTTGAAATCAAAACCTATAATTATATATATTAGAAAAAATAATAATCGTAAGTACATACCAGTGAGCAAAGTAAAGGCCTAAACTCACTGAGCTCCCGACACACTACAACAAACGTTCCGACACACTTCCGACACATCACGACACAAAATTTTCAAAATCTCGACACGGCATAAGCCAGCAGAGTTCGTTCTACATTCCCAACACCTATACATGTACATGTACTAGAGGTTTAGCCCAAATATATGTACATGTACTTAGCATTTGTAACAGACCATTAGATGAAGGTGATTGAGACACAGGATATCTCTTATCGCATCATGAAGCAAGTTTTACGGAAATATACTTCCCATAATACCATTCCACAAGTTACCATCTAATATACTTGTAGTATTGTTAACTTCTTTACCATAACTTCCATTCTGCTTGAAGGGGTACTAAAACTATTTCACTCGTAGAGAGTATATTTTACTGACCTTAGCCATGATAATGTTGAGGATGCTGCCGTAATCGAGGTGGCGCAAGAGTTTGGCACACTCCCGAGGTGAAGGGTTAAGACTAAAGCACTGGTCGCGGACGATGAGGGCAAACCACTCCTGAAAACACAAGTAGTTCTTTCAAGAGTTACTTATCATTCAAAGACGAATTTAGCCTTGCAAAGGACAACGTGCTAAGACTCAACGCATCATATACATCAAAATATATACACATTATGTAAAACAAAAGATAAGTATGCATCTCAAAATAGACTATTTGGCCTTTAAAGGTCAAATGAGCAGGTGGACGCATTTAAAACTCAATACAAATCGCTTATGACAAAATATTTTTTAGGGCATTCTGTTTCGGAAAAACTAACAGCGACCGCCAAACCGATTGCTGGTAAATTACCAACTACTGCCTACGGCCCAACAGGTGTCGATAATGCCCAAAACTCAACACGCATGGCAGAATCCTATGCTGAAGGTGTTATATTATGAACGAACCAGTTTTAGGGGTAGAAATATGCCCCTATAGGAGTTCTTATAAATGGACCTGGTCAAATGTTTGAGCATGACTCAGTGTATTAATATGCATGGATCTCTTTGAAGACATAGCGTTATGTATATGGCGTAGTGTACCTTGTTCATGCGGATGTCGTTGACTGCGGTAGGGGTGAGGGCCAGGGGGTGGGTCCTCTCTGGTGACAGCGCCATCCTACTCTCAGGACACATTAACACGCGCAGCTTGTTCAGAAGTGACGCCAGCCGAGCGTGCCTGACAGAGAGACACGCAGACGACGGTGAGAATAAAGGAATGCATCTATGAGGTACTTAACATATACTAGCACTAACTGGCATCCCTAACTAGCGAAATGTGGCGAGACACTAAACATATAAAAATTGGCACAGTGCAAATAAATTTGCAAAAGAGACCCAAAAACATTGCAAAGTTTATTCCCTCAATTATTTGCTGGTACTGTAAGCGTGGAAGTTGCAGTTGGTTTTGTAATAGTTTCCAAAAGGCACAACATTTTCGAACGGATCTGCTTGGAGTTGCTCCCGAAAATAGACAGTCACATAGTTAACTAGACCTCAGCATGAAGATTGAAATGCCACGAGAGTGAGGCTCTTACATCGATAAAACGCCTATCCTGCTATTCTTTGTTTATATCTATAGTCGCATGCACGTTTTCTCTTATGATTTATTGCTAGCCATATTGAACTAAAATCCTGTAGTTTTCTAATCACATTACCCTGAGACAAGCCTCTGACAGCCTCCGCCATTGTACAATGGCGTAAGATCCGTTGTTCCCAAGATTGTGACTGTATTACTATTGTGCTAGCCAATCAGCTAATCTAAAATGAATGCCAATATCAATGCCAACTTCTGTGAGGTACTTAGCTTGGTACACTGGAATGGTTTCAATGATGGACGTATATTATTACTGCAAGATCTGCCCTCCAGAATACATCTATGTATATATATTTTATTTTAATGTTAATCTGAAGACAATGAGCGCAGATTCAAAGAAAAGCTTACCTTGTGATGAGGCCATTTGTCTTCATGAACTGGAGTAGTTTCTCGAGATCTTCTAGCGGAAGTTGACTACTGCTCTCCTGTTATAAGATCAATTTAATAAACTACTTGATCCGATGACTCGCAACTAAAATAGACATATATTGATTTAAGAATTGGTACATATATGGAGGGACACAGGCTAACATAAAAGTAATTTTCTCAAGGAAACTATGAATGTACAGTTCACAGGCGGAGAGGTCGAATTTCCTAGCACAATTATGTAACTAGTATAGATTATATTCATTGCTACATTTAAACTAATGATGAGGCATATGTTCTTACAATATGCAGGGATCATATATCATGCACGAGGTCCCATTTGGTGGAAATCACCGAATCTTTTTTCCTGAGTATTATTTACCAGTCAAACATTATTATGTCACATGCAAATCAGGTTTAGTTTTGAAAGGATTTTTTCTCATGTTCTATTAATTGGTCAATTATGAGAATTTCAAAAACAGGACAGCCACCTTCGAAAAAGAAGAGTCTACTTCACTTTAAAACCAACGAAAGACAAAAATAGGACAGTTAAAATTTAATCTTGTGTTGCTTTTTAATATTGTGAGACATGTTATTGTAGAAGAATGGTCCAACGCCTCGTCTATAATCTAAATATCAAGTCAATTCTGTGAAAGTAGTAAATGTGTGTGCATTATATGGGTTAGGAGTTGGAGAACAAAGTAAATACATGTTAGTATTGAGATATGCAGTACTATTTATAATTACCAATAGGTATCCAGACATTCTGCGATGACTTATTCCCTTTTTTCCCTTAAAAATTTAGAGAATCTCAAAATAAATATTTTCCTCCCTAGGAATACCATAGCGTGCTTGGATTTCTTTCTCTTATTTAATTTGAGGGGAAATTGGGGCTCCAGGAATGAGGAAATATGTAAGTGATGAACTAAAAATGCACTAAGTAAATCAGGAGTGATTTATGTTAACCTGAGGAGTCATTTGAGAAATTTGAAGGATAAACTGATTATAAAATAGTGATCAAATGTTATCATCTTTAATTGGCTTGATATAATGGTTAGATGTAACGACATTGACTCTTGTATTACATACAGCCTTCATTGTTTAAGCTTTTAGAGACTACATCTGAAAGGGATTAAAGTGCACAGTTATAGTTGCTCTAACAGAATCCAGATCGGGAAGATCCGGTTGATGTTGATTAGTCACTACGCCATGACGGTGTGCAGAACGGTAGCTTGTATATACAAATGGATTCCCTATGAGATAAAATTTCTAAACCACAACCCATGTCAATTTCTAACACAATCTTTGTTGGGTAACTTTGATGGTTATAAAAAAAGCTAGATAACAGAGTCCAAGTCCGAATGATACCAATTAATAGAACTTTAGAACCATTTTCACATAAGGCTTTTGTGTGTATGAATATGATCTTATATGGTTCAGGTTATCAGTCTACTGACCGATTCAGTTAGAAATATAAAGCAAGTCAATAAATCATATCGAGTCTATATTCAAAGTATAAATTCGTATAAGACATTTGGGAATTATCTTGTAGTTGTACACTAGAAGTTCACAAAGTTTATTTCTAATTCCCGAATAAGACAATGATAGCGAGCAACGTCCAACGAAAACTGGGCAGTGCCTTTTGATACTTAAACAATAATGACTATCATGAACGTTTGTTTTTTCATTTGTCTGTTTGTGGTTTAACGTCACTGGAGACCCCGAGGGTATATGGGGACCGTCAATGATTTAAGCTTTTCACTGTAGTAGGCTCATTTCAGTCACTTCAATGTTTCCAAATATTTATAAACAAAGATTTGTCTCTTTCAAAAAGCTGATTATATATTTCTTTGGAATAATATAAAACTATTTTTCTTCTATATTCTTTAACCCCTTAACAGTTCAGCAGGATATGGTGAACAGTTAGAACACATTGTATGCTTGACATAATGGGGGGTATTTTTCACCCAGGAGGTATTTGTGTGTAAGTCTGGAGTGACCTATTTTCAGACAGGTCAACTTCATTTATTCACTACCACTTAGGCCTCCACAGTTTCTCTTCCCATTCACAGTTGAATGAATGGTGTACATGCAGTTGAAACAGTTGTGAAAAGGGGACTTCATACTCACTTCCACACTCTCAGCGAGCAGCATTTCCACCCGGCGGCAGGCGATCATATCACAGAAACGTGCCACAGCCAGGTGTGTAGTGCTGAGAAACTTGTCGATGAGTAGAGTGAGTAGAGCCCCGGACTGCGACAGGTGGATGGCCTCCAGACAGTGCAGCGTTTTCTTTACCTGGGCGGCCTGGACAAAGGAATCACCAACATGAATTATCATTTGAAAAAAATATAAATTGCACAAAAAGGAGTACATTCATGGTCTCTGCTTTGTTTGTCTGGTGGTTTGATTTAACTTCCAGTCAACCATCACAGGTCTTTTCCAGACTTTCTAAAGGTTCTTTTACACAAAAAGGGTGGTGATTTAATATCTAGGCGATGCATTCAGATTTGCCAAGCGCTAAATCTAAGTACAGCTAGAATCACTAAATATGACCTTTTGGGGGGTTTTATGTGTAAAGTCCAGGGTAAAAATGATTTCCAATGGCATAAAGCAATTTCAAGAAACATGTACTGGTCTTGATTAACAGCACACCTTAAGTATTTTTCTCGGGTTTCAGCTTGAGCAATTCTCATGAATTATTTGAGACCAATATCATTCAAAAGCTGCGGATATACGGATATGTTATGTTAAGTTCAAGCAGTGATTCTCTGCTACGGTCTCACCGTCGTTTCTCTTTCCTACTTTGTAAACTTCTTTTTTTTCATTTTTTAAATTTTCCCTGAAAACGTGTCAAAGTCACACACCCTTTAGTAGCCACACTTTAGATGCTTAATGGGTCCGAATCGGGTGAAACCTTGTCTTCGCAGCCCCTCTTTTTTGATAAATCTTATAAATGAAAAAAAACCCACCAAGAATAGGCTTGGTTTAGACTTCTCCGAAATTCACATATCTTTTAAGAGTGGAGAGTGGATCTAAGATCCGGTACAATGACTGGATGCACCGTTTGTTTTCATCCAGAACCATTCCAACCTGGAAACTCCATAACAACATGGTTCATTTGACAAGAAACTGTCATCATCAAAGTAGCATCGGCTTTATATAGAGGGGTTCTCGCCACGTCTTAAATTCTATTTCATACTTTGCAGTACTGTCTGAGTACATACCCTGGTCATGTTCTCACAGCGGGAGTGGATTGCCTGTATCAACAGTCCACTGGCTGCTGAGTTCCTGTGTATGGCACTGATGAAGTCCTTCACCGGAGGCTCGTGCGACAGATTGATGACATCACTCACGTGGTTGATAATGACCCACGTCATGTGCTCAGCGTCAGATAAATTCTCACACTGAAAACGGAAAACGTTTTTTAAAAACCGCCATTTGCCTACACACAGTAAAGTTCACAGTTGGAAGCCATATACGTGTTACAAGGTAATCTAGAAAGTAGTATATCGGATTTCAATACATATAGATTGGCCGTAATATTCCATAACCAAAAGGTATCCCTTTAGAATGTAATACTGTCGTTCAAACTCTACACAGGGACCTAGCACGCAATCAAATACTTTAGACAAGAGCTAAGAGTTCATTTAAAATAAAAATATTAGCCTTTAAAGGTCAAATTAGCAGGTGGACGCATTTGAAACTCAATACAAGGTCTGCCAATAATTAATTATTATGATATCAAGGAAGCCCCCCAGGCGTTGGCAGGAATGGGAGGTATGGGCGGGGGAGGCAAAAATGTGGTCAGGTCACCTAGTGACTCTAAAAGCAGGTATACTACAATAGGCTATAGCCATAACCTGTAATAAGACCAACCGTCCACCCGCTAATAAATACACAATTTTAACTGGTTTCAGATACAAGTAGCTGCAATCTCCGAGGATTAGACACATGGTAATTTCTGAGCAAATGCGAGGATATTACAGTCTAGTCTGAGGAGATCACGACTGCCTGTATCTGAAACCAGTTTATACTGTATTTATCATTCAGCATAGAAAATCTTTATCATCAGATAAAAGAGAAAATAACCGCTGACGCACTACTTTGTATACAAGGTACTTTTTCCAGTAATCTCCGCCTGTGAAATATACAATCCATATAGATTTAGTACGGTAATCGGTGGATAATAGATGTATTTACTCACCACGTAATCACAGAAGAGAATGAGGCCGCCCCGCCGCACCACCTCCCCGTGACAGCGCCGCCCGTTGCCCGGCACCTTCTCCTCGGTGTCGGCGTTGGGGCGACTGTGGGGGTAAAAGGTCAATCCTAATCAAACTCTCTTTACTACTTACTATGAGAGGTACATAATACGCAACTTGTACTTTGATGTCCAATTGAAAACTATTTAATAATCCATGTGGACGTGGAGTTGGAACTATAAACATGTCCCTGGCCCAAGAATTTATTATCCAATTGAAACATCATATACCACACAACTCATGTAGTACCATTTTGTTCATAGCTAAGTGGGCGTATCATCTAATACATAGATATATTTAGATTTAGAACATATGTAAGGGGGTTATCATATGCAACATAACTTTGTATGTCTTATCATATACCGATGCGCGAACGTCTCATTTATACGCCATATTAGTATGGGTTTTGTTTGTACAGGCAGTGGCGAAATATAAATATAATACTACCAACCATATCGCGTTACCAGTTAAAAGGAAGACTATCATTGGCCGAGGATGAACGAACCAATATGAGTGTTTTTTTCGGAATCACACGGCGTGAACGTGAACGGCAGAGGTTGCTATTCGTGTACCATACAACATGTAACTTACATAGGGCTGTTTAGCATGTATATAGGTGGGTGTACCATACAACATGTGATTTACATAGAGCTGTTTATCATGTATCTAGGTAGTTGTATCATACAACCTGTGATGTACATGGGATTGTTAAGCACCAATAGCACCATTTAGCTGTGCCATACAACATGTGACTTACTTTGGAGTGTTTAGCACACACCTAGGTGGGTGTACCATACTTAGTAGAAACCAAAAGAGAGTTAGCTTTGTCAATGTTTATGCCACGATGGCCAGGTCGTGTTTTACTACACGAGGCGTTAGCCAAGTGTAGTGAGTAGCAGACCTGACCAGAATGGTCTAAACATTGAGAAGGCTAACTCAAGTTCAGTTTCGGATTTATCCTACCCCATCTCACCGATATACAGAGAAAATTGTGTAATCATCCATGTTAGTAGTGTGTTGACACTCATCGGAGGATGGCCACACTTATCAATACTGCTGGATCTACTTTCGTTATCTCGTACATAATTAGTCTGTTTTTTATTCACCTTGGTGCATAAATAACACTTTATTCAACGCTCCGTCAAATATACTGAGTCAATGTTAACCCTATGGCGTTTTTTATTAGGGGTAGGATAAAACCTGTGACTGACATAGGGCTGTTTAGCATGTATCTAGGTGGCTTTACCATCGAGCATGTGACTTACGTTGGACTGTTTAGCATGTACTTGCGCGGCGTCTGCAGTATCTCACTCCACCACTGCTGGTCGTCAATATTCATCAGAATGAGCAGGTTACACCATTGTAACGTAAGTGTCGGGTGCGTACAAGCCATGCCTCGGAACTGGTCATTTAATGTCTGCAGACTGAAGAACCCTTCTGGTGTTCCCTCTCCCCGGTCCTTCCTCATAGTTGCCATGGCAGCCATAGCTACCCGCCGATACAAACCTGTCAGAAATCACGTAGATTCAGATAAATATTTCATGTATTCCACACCACCACACTATTAAAATATCCAAGGTATACAAGTTACTTCATCTCTTCAAGAGAAATCTTTGTATAGATTATGTATCACTCATTTCTACAGTACTAAAAAAAATAAAAAATTCTACAGTACTCGCTCATTACTTAAAATTCTACAGTATTAGCTCATTCCTTAAAATGCAACTGAAATAAAGCAGATAAAGAAGTTCTCACCTGATTGGAACATATGCGTAATGTAGAGGAGTAGGTGGGCGAGCTCTTGGCAGAGAAAGGAGTACTCGGCTGAGCTGCTCGTCAGGTCTGTACAGCGATGCCGGATCTCCTGCCCCACGACACCGACCACCTGTAGCAGGAACCTGCGAGAAGGAGAATGCAATTGTAGCAGTCACGGGTTATGTTTTAGTCAGATGTGATCATATATATATAGATAAAACCCGGCATCGATAGTGCTACCCTACTGATTAGATTATAACCCTTGGTCGGATCGTTGAGTAGTTTGGCTGACCAATATCCCTACTCACAAAAACACATTAAGTAACTCTGACATTGGGTGAGTTGCCCAGCTAACCAAGGTTAACAGGCCGCCTCAACCAGCAAGACAATATGGAAGTCCATTCAATGAAAACCCATGCTGATCTGCCTCCTAAGAGGAACTTAAAGCAAGAGCCTAACTACCTGATGAGGTTGGTTTGGTTGGTGCTTTTGTTTATTTAACGTCCCAGGGGACCCTGAGAGTATATAGGGAGTAACTCATGGTTCAGCTTTTCTCACTGCTTTTACACCACAAGGGTGGTGATCGAATCTATGAGAAGAATCTAGGACGAAATCTCACCCGTACACATTTACTGAGGTGGGAGTTTTTTTTAGTTCCGACACCACATAGACATGGTATGAGATCGATTGGATTTGATATAGCAGTAAATCTTCCACTGCTGAGGAACCCGCCTTATATACACGGCGGGTTACATATACAGTGCAAACCCGTAGCACTTCCATGCATGGGCTCAACTCTACCACACAACAGCAGGGGCAGCTTTACGGCATCCTCTATTGAAGAACAGATACGCCACCAACTCGACACCCGCACCACTACACAATCAATATATTATACTAAAAGATTAAAAATGAATATGTAAACCGATTGAAACCAGTGACTTGGTCAGTGACGGAAGTAAAAGGAAGTTGAAAAAAACCCTCAAATATGACTAAGCATCCTCCACCGGTTTTTGTTTTTTTGTGTTTGTTTCCCTTTATTTGCACTGTAGAAAGGCACATATTACTAGTCTCTGCATTGCAGATTTTCAGACTAGACTAGACTCCAGTACGTCCCTACATACCTGGCGAGCATGTTCTCTGGCGTCATGGGGGCCTGGCGCTGGCAAGCGGCCACCTCCTCATCCACGGAGCGCGTCTTGTGGTTGCGTAGAGTGTGCGTGAAGATGGAGAGGCGCAGGTCGAGCTCGGCCAGCCGGGAGAGCACTACCTCCTCCTTGGACTGTGAGATAAGCACGCGCAGTACGCCCAGCACCAGACACATCCAGCGCTGCAGGCCCGTCCCTGTGCTCTGTGTGTGCAGAAAAGTCTAATATAAATCGATTTTTTTCCATCTATCTTTTTACTAATCAACCGCGAGGCCCACGTAAAAACTGCGTATATTCAACATATTAACATTTTTTATGTATTCTAGTCACACTGGCATCAAATTTTGACTATTTCCTATGTATTTTGTAGTAAGCGAGCATTCCACCTTAACTAGACCTTTAACAGGTGGGCAGGCTGGCCGGTGGTACCGGTGCCTGGCAACTGGCCGGCTGGTGATGTGAAATGCTCTGAGCTCTTTCATCGACCACCATATTCTAGCCGGCCGACGACCACATTGACTTTCCACGTTCATTTCATGTTCTTTTACACATTTCGACATACATTTACTGAACTCTGCGTTTATTCTAACATGGGTGTTAACCTGAGTCAGTTCTTCTGGCATTATCTTGGACATTGAGAGCATATATGATACTGCCATTTAATTCTAATAGCTTTTAATGAAGATTTTCTAGAATATTTGAAAAGTGACCTATTACCTATCACTTTGGCACTAACGTTATTTAGATCATATCACCCACGCGGTCATTACATCTTTAATCAAAAGAAATACAAGAACTGGGAAACTTTTGAGAACGGTCTGCAGAAACCACCATGATACAGCTTGTGCAAACGCATCGCCACCTTGACAGAAACTCATATTATCCTACCCCTAATAAAAAGCCGCCATAGACTTGACATAGGCAAATTTTATGTGGCATGCTGTGACATAAAGTGTTTTTTATGCCACTAGAGTAATAAAAAAACTGACCAATCAGAGACCAGGATGTCAGCTACTACGAAAAAAGTTCCGGTTGTGCTCAAAATGCCCATTCAGATGTTGCTAGCATGATACAGAATAATCGAAAAATGGAACTCACACCTGAAGTGTAGAGACGGGGTAGGATAAATACAGAACCGAACTCGAGTTAGCCTGACTAGTTTTCAAGCCACTCCGGTCAGGTCTGCTACTCACTACACTCGGCTATCACCTCGTGTAGTAATACACAACCTGTCCGTCCTGGCATAAAAACTAATCAGGCTAACTCTCGTTCAGTTCTATTTAAATCTGAAAAAAAACTCTGTAATTGTTAGTATAACTCACCAGATCGAAGGGTGGGGCAAACAACGACTTGAGCAGGACATCCACTGGCCGGAAGACACTTGGAGCGACTGACTCAAAGAGGCGATGTACCACATCAAGCCCTGCACGATGATCGAGGTTAACCTGCAACATACATACAACCTCAAAAGTATTACCTGCATCAACATAGCTTTCCCAAACACATCTTATCATCTGTACAGGGATGTCATATGGGGTCATGACAGAAAATAGGAAATATTTTCCGTGTGGAATTTACTGCCTCAGAGAGACTGAGAAAACATAAAAACACATCGTTAAATACTGGCCATGGAATGGGGCTGGGGTGTATGGGGAGGCTTGAGCCAATGTTTATTGGTATGAATGAGGCCCAATGCATTTTCTTTTTTTTTTACACAAGAAACAAAAATTCTAAAAACTGAAAACGAAAAAAAGGTTTTCCTTGGAAATGAGGAAAACTGCCATCTCTGTCTATAGATACAGATTGTATCTGTGTTGGGCAATTAATAATACATGTTGTTGACGTGTTGGGCAGTTGATGAAACAGTTCTATCTTTTTAATTCATGTTAAGCTCTCTTTTGACAACAGATATTTTTCGCAATTTGATTATAGACATGTTTAGGTGATGATGCCATAAACCACCAAGTCGACAGTATGTCAGTTGGTTACAAGGTGGCTTCGCAACCAACGACCAACTAACTAATCTTTTTCCTTTTCGAAAAATCTTGTATTCTAATTCTCCAAGAGAAATTGAAGCGATGAAATTATTCAAAAAGAGGGAAAAGAATTTGAAAATAGTTAACAGTATGTAGCTAAAAAATATCATCCATATTACCATGGCGTTTGCTCTTCCCCACTATGTACTGGCCAAATTATTTACCGATCATTTTATGGACCTGAGTGACTTGAGCTAACGTACCTGTTGCCTGGCTAGGAGCGGCAGGACCATGTCGGTCACTTGCCGAGACAGCCGTTTCCACTTGTCTTCACTCTCCTTGTGGCACTGATGGAGGACGATGATGAACATTTCTAGCACCTAAGGCGAAAAGAAAAGGAATGAGTTAACGAATCACTGATCAAAGTAAGCAATATTCCATTTTTATATGTACACAAGTCTTTATATACACGTTATTAGCATGAATATGAATTAGCTGGACAACGTAAGTTGGGAAAATGGCTCATTATTCATACGTACATTTCTATCAATATAAGGATTGTAATATGTTACAGTCATTCATTTATAAAAGTAATTCATGGATGGATGAGACTATTTTCCCGGAATCTCTGGGTGGTGAGAATATCCTGCTTGGTAGATTACAGGTGCCCTGTGCATTATCTATGGCGAATAATAAATGGTTATATTCCGTGCTGCTAATGCTTACCTGGTAGTACTGTATGAGGCGGAGGAGCATAGAAACGACGACTTCCCGCTGTGTGTCGAGGTCTTTGCCCGCGTCCGCCTTGTTGGTAGAGCGGGACACGAAGAGATCGTGGACGATGGGCTGCAGGGCAGGTATAGCTGCAAACCACGGACAGTACATATATATACTAGTGATGTTTAGTTCCCGATGAACGAGATTGTGTTGAAAATGTGTCTACATCATGAATAGGTTACAATCAACACGGTGTCACATTGTTACATTTAGTGTCATTTACTCGATTTGGTATCCCCTATATCGTGTACAAACCTGCTTGATATTTCTAGACATGGTTTACTGTATTTAATATTCACTGACTTCCAGTCTATAAGAGCCTCGAAAAAACCCTGACTGCCATCTTGCAGGTGATCACAAATTGCTGTCAGAATGTAAAATGGTGAACAACTGAACTAATCAACTTTCTAATGTGCAATCTGTACATGTAATGGTTGGAATAGGGTTATTTACATTATCCAGATATGATTCAAATGTGTCAAAACAATGAAAATCCCTTGTTTCAATATAGGCTTAACACTATGTAGGCGTTTCAATAAAATTTCTTCGCCCATGGCTAGGAGGGGGATCGTAGTGCCACCTACTTCCAGGTCGATTTGGCGAATAAAGTTTGTATGTCTGTTTGATTTTAGAAAATGCCCAGTCATCCACTATAGGTCGTTTCGAGACTTTCTGAAGGTTCTTTTACACCACAAGGGTGGTGATCGAATGTGATGAATTCAGGTAGAAATCTCACCCATACACATTTACCAATGTGAGAGTTCTTTTACTCCCTACACCACATAGAAGTGGCATGAGAATGATTGGCCTTGGATATAACAGTAAATCTAACACTGCTGGACGTGAAGGAGAAGGGCTGTAATGGGACTCAACCAACTGAACTAACTCAATAAAGAAAAGCACCATGACGTACCGTGAGTGGTGGGCTGTTGACCACTGGCCATTATGCCATCACACAGCTGGATGATCTTTGGCATGCCTATAATCGTCTTGGAATGGTACCGTTCATATGACAACAATACGAGGAAGTAAAAGATGTGCGGTATCAACGTCTCAGAGTTCCTGTAATGCAATGGAGGGAAAACGGTTAGAGTAGCAAATCTTGTAATACCTAAAAAAATGCAACTCTGAAACATAAATATTTTCTATTTTTGTGTGTGTAGAAGTGTATACCACCTCTCATATTGGATGAATATTTTCTAGAATACTGGTAGATCACAGCTTTCGGACAAGTGCTAATAATACAGTTATGAGACAACAAATCATAAGTACTAGAACACAGCTTGCAGCATATGACCTAACAGATATAATAAACCATATACAGTAAATCCCCGCTTCTGAGACACACTGCCCTCTATTAAGAGTTTATTTCAACCCCTCTCAAGGGGACACCCTGATAAAGGGACAGTTATTTCAGTGCGGAATGTTTTATAACCCGCTTAAGGGGGCACTTTGGAGGGAAACCTTATCAAATCTGATGGGAGAGTGTGGGGATGACACTCCAGATTATCCCATTGGCTGTTTACAACCTGTTGACGACCACAGATATTCCCCAACTTGCATCCCTGTAAAAACACACACAGAAACATCTTTGAGAAAAGTGAGAACTCACCTGATCTGGCCCTCTTCGATGAACTCGAATTGCTTGATGACGAAGCCGATGAAGATCTGGTCGGAGTCGAGCAGGCAGTAGTTGACACGGAGCTGCACGAGCTGCGCGAGGAGGTTGAGCACCTGTTGCTGGAGCAGCAGCGAGCTGGTCACCGTGTACTGTTTGAGTGCCTTGATGACGAGTGGCTCAAACAGCCGGATGTAGGACGCGATTGATGTCTGCCCACCACAAAAACAGGCGTGGGTGAATGTCAACAACTACAATCACTCTACACTATAGGGCACATAGATGAGAATCGATGGTTTTGTGGCCAGGCGACTATGAACCACGAGTGGTTAGCGGTTGTATTACGTCGTCATCCTTGAGTGGGTTAAAGAGCCACCAGTCTACAAAACCATCGTTTGTTATATTCATTATCAATCTTCTTGAAGAAATTAAACCCAGGAATAGTCATATATATCAAAAGGTATGTCAACTTTTTTCACTCTATAGCATTCTATATACTCTATGGCTTTGCTGCCCTATAAAAGGGATTCGAATCAATATCCAGTAGTTGTGATATCTGACAGTCTGACAATGGGCAGTTGTTTATTGAGTCCCCATACATTTTCAATGGGGATTTTGTATACGAGGGATAATAAAGAGCTATCGGAAAGTGGCCATCTTGCCCCGGACACCAAACTTAACACCAGATCATAGGTACTGTCTTCTTCTTTTTTTATAATTTCTTTATTGGCCATACAGAATTTACATACTACTTGCTATCTAGTAACTGAAGAAGGCTCATGTAGAGCCGGATCTAGTAGGACAGCACAAGAATAGTAAAATAGAACTCTGAATGTAACACCTGTTGTAACACAATAAAAATCGGGAAAGGGATGACAAACACACAGCGGATGTCCCCCAATTACAGTGGCACTATCTTACAATTTCCTGGCGGATGATGACGGAACTAGCAATCACTCTGTGCCCTATATGATCCTTATTTTCAAAGAAATTAGCATTTTATCTAATCATCTCTAATCATAGCGTATATAGCCACAGTTCTGAAAATTTCGACCCCCCCCCCCCCCCTTCAATCTTATATGCAATAGAATAAAATACGCAAAATGTTAAAAATCATTTTACCGCCCCACCCCCCTTAATGCTTGCGTATTTTATGGATGGCCCCTTTCCTATGTGTTTCCGATCTGACTGTATTTTGACTTCTTCTTTCTATTTCTACTTAATTGGTTGTTTTTTTTCAATATTGCCTACACTATGGGACAACACAGACAGTTGGCGAAAGTTCAGATCAGGATTGTGTGAAGCTAATATAGCCATGCACAATAAGACACCAAAGGGAATGGTTTATATCTTTTGAATAACGACTGAGAAATATTTCGAAGAGAATAACAAACAAATGACAGTCTTCGTACAACTGGACAAAGAGATTGTGACAAGGGATTTCATGACACAACATAATCGCAATGTCCTGAGGATTACAATCCAATGTATGATACCTGGTAACCACATCAATATTTCCATATTGCGTCCCGCTGGATCATTCCCATAATTGAATTCTAATCAAGTTACTCTTATATCAAGGAGAAGTATTTTCCAGTATACTAACATGGGAGCCATCACGCTAAATTACCTTGTACAGAAAAAGAGGAACACGAAATTACCTTATCTGCTTTACTACCCGGCTTTAGTACTGCTGGGATTTTCCGCTCTGCCCTCTTCTTCAGCCATGATATCAAGCTAGTAATCAAAAACAGAAAGTCCGACGATTTAATTCACTACAAGACAAAAACCATCGATACGGCATAAAAGGTACAACATGAAATAGTAACAAATGTTTATAAGTGTATGTGTTTCTAGGTTTAATGCAAAATTATCAGATACTTTGGAAGATGAGATAATTTACTATACAAAATGTAAGTCCCAGGAAGAACGTCTAATTGTTGACGAATGTACGATGTCATGATTATTACCTGAACATATCTATATTTTTAAAGTCACTATATGAAAATGTATTCATTTGAGAGTTTTTTCCTTGACTTTGTTGTCATCAAGCGAACCTGAGGTCTATTGAATGAGCTAAGGTCTTACATGATAACCCTTTTCTATACGCCAAAGATACCCAGAAACGATGTGGGTCAACTTGATAAAACACTTATGGACGACCTTTGGTCTTGTAGAACAGTCATAAGTTTGAATATATATCATCAAACGAGAACTCTTGTACGAGGTCTCTTTGTACCATATACTTTCGTCGGCATGAATTATTCAACAGGCCCCTGAAGCGACGTGCAGTGATTTTGTGAGTCTCACCTGGAGGATTCCTCCTCAGTGTGGGCCGTGGTGGTCTTGAAGGTGGCACCACTCATGCACTGTGAGAACTGCATGTAGGGCGTGGTGAAGATGCTGTGGTAGAGGCCCGGCCGCACGTTGGACGTTAACCGTGCAGCCTTCCCCGGCTTCCGAGAGCTCGGCGCGGCTTCGCTGTTCTCCCACTGACTGGCCAGATTCGTGCCAAAGAGAGCCTTTAGCAGCTGAGCACAGAAAATATTAGAAATTAATTAACATGTGGAATTTGTTTTTCTTTAATCAATTCAGAAAACAATGCAGTGATAATCACCTGCAGACAGGCGTTCTTCCATGTAGCTTTTGGTTAAGGAACGACTTGTGTACAAAATTCAGTCTACACTACATCCATATTCGAACTATTCGCGTTGCACCCTGTCTAAAAAAAGAAAGAAATGTGTACAGAACTTCAAAGGTATTCATAAGGATTTTCCTTGATACATCCGAACCCAAATCATGTCACTGCGGGACCAGTAGTTTACAGTATTCAATACTTTTTTTATTTTCAAATCTTAGACCAAAGGTCAAACATGGCTATGAAAACACATCGAACTAAGATGCGGGCAATCTTTACGACTATTAAATACAGGGATGTCAGTACGGGTCATGAAAAAAAAGGAAATATTTTCCATATGGAATTGACTGCATCAGATAATACATGGAAAACACCCCATTATAAACCATGAATGGGGCTGGGGTGTGTGTGTGTGTGGGGGGGGGGGGGGGGGAGTGGGAGGTTGAATCACTGTTTATTGGTGTGAATGAGGCTCAGTGTATTCTCTCTTTGTTTCTCTACACAAGAAAAAAAAATTATAAACTGAAAATGAAAAGAAGGATTTCCTTGGGAAAGAGGAAAACTGCCATCTCTGTAAATACAAAAACGAAATTCAGGAGAGGACGGGGGCCGACTGACCTGTTGAACGCAGTGAATGGCGGTGGTGGCCTCCAGGGTGACGGCCGCCCGGAGATAGCCGAGCAGCTCCTCGGCGTGCTTGCCCACCTCGGGCAGTCCCGCCACCTCCAGCATTAAGGAGAAAGTCTCCAGGGCTGTCTGCAGGAGGTTGGCGAACTTGTCCGTGCTACTCATGTCCAGCGACAACTGCAGAGAGTGATAAAAGGACAATTAATTCATGCATATTATTCACCTGAAGAGATTTTTTTTTCAAATTTAGATTTCAAGAATGGAAATGGCGAATCAAAATACAAGAAGTATGCTGGTACAATTTTATGAGAGACGCGAGAACGCAAATTGATTTTTTTTTATTTAGAAACCTACATTTATTGCCATTGTCTATTTGATATAGCTTTGATTTCAACTGTGAGATCTCAACTATCGTCAGTTCCGTTTCCGCCATAATATTAGTCCATCTTGTAAGATGAATTGTGTGCGCAATTAAAAAAAGAAAGAAAGAAATGCACAGACAGCACTTCACTCCCTGGCTGCGTCTTTTCTTGCTAATTGCTGAATTTCTATTTCTATTTTTTTTCCAAAGCATACTTCTAGAAACTGACAATAAATAGTGCAATATCTTTCAAACAAAATGCGAACTTACCTTATAGTTGGAGTATGCACCTTTCAGCACATCATAAAGTTTCATGTAGTACGGAAGACTGTAAAATGTTCCTAAACCCTCCTTCTTGTTCTTTTCCTCTTTACCTTCTTTTTCCTTTTCACCTGTAAAGAAAATATGAATGAGTACATGTATTGCTGTTGATTTTCCTTGATCGATAATGATAGATGCGTAAGTTCTATGTATGATTATGTGTGTGACAATGAGCATAAATTCTTTTTTTATTGTAGATAACGATGGAATGATGATCTGTGATGAACAATCCTTTCAATTTAAAAACCTGTAACCTATGCATGGTGAACTTGTGTTTTAAATGCATCTAGATAAAGCACACCAAATGCATCCTATTTTCAATCTCTATTGTACCAGTAGAAAATAAATTTCTCTTTTTTTTTCAGAATATAATGAATTTCAAATAGGGCAAAATTCATTTCCATTGCTTTATAGTTATAGTATATAGATATAGTCTTATTGGATTGGTCATCTAGAAATAAAAAAACTAAACTTATACAGAAGCCGATACCTTTCTTGTCCGTCTTGCCGGCCGTCTTGCCCTCAGGGTTGGCGGCTTCCTTGCCCTTCTCTGTCTGTTCTTCCTTCATGGCCTTGGCTTTACGCTTGATTGGGCTCAGGGAAGGAGCGTTAGGCAGAGAAGGGAGCGAGGGCTTCAGCTGCGGGGGGCCTGGCGTCTGATCCTCCACTACGTGCGCACAGACGTTCAGCAACCTGTCCCACATAAATCAGACGGGTGTCATTTGTTGTCATGAAATAAATGTAGGAATTTACTGCCTCAACATACCCCAGAGAAAACATAGTTTATTTGTTTGTCTGTGGTTTAACGTCCCAGGGGACTGTGAGGGTATAGGGACCATCAATGCCTTAAGCTTGTCTTTCATAGACTAATTTCAGTCAATTCTTTTTAATATTTTTCAAATATTCTATAAACAATCAAAGAGATTTGTCTCTTTCAAAAAAACTAATTATGGTTTTTTTTCTCATTAGAATAGTCTCAAACAACATTTTCATGTTGTTACTATTTTTCCAGTACTTTGTTCGAGAAAACATAGATAGGTTCTGATAGAACATTAAGCACACTCTACCTGGCAATGTGGGAGACAAGCTGGTCAGCGAGTGGCACCAGTTTACGATCAGAGAGTGATGCCCACTTGGCCTCATCGCAGTTGGGATCGAGACCTGAGATTTCTTCCGCCGATCGCAGGCATCTGTAAGCTGCACCTGGATTGGAAGCGGGGCAGGGTGGAAAGCACACTATTTAGAATTTAATTCGTTGTGTATCTATTAAATATAGTGTTAACCTTCGTATAGATTCTGAGAATACCCAGTATAAAAAACATTTACTGAAAAAAAAAATCAATCAAATGATTAGAATACTAATCAATACCTTTATGATGTGGAGGCCACTGGGTTTGTACATAAATATGAACTTGAGCTTTTTAATATATATTTGCAATTTAGAACAATACATAGTATCTAATCCCTTTTTTCAAGCTGCTTATAATCCGTTTTTAAGGATACAGTATGAGGATGAAGGATATAACATTCTTATTCAGCTCATTTACATACTTATCAGATCAGTAGAATTTTCATATATGCATGTTGGTAGGATATATACTGTTATGTTCCAAATATCGGTATGTGAAACAAAGATTCTATCCCATGGCCTAACTGACCAAGCTGGCTCTACGTTACATGCTGCTGGAGGCGACCCCTTGGTTACGATCAACACGGTCGCCCCCCATGGAGCCAGCATATAATCCTGATCTTGATGTATTCTCATCAGTCCGATTAGTGTCATTCAGCTTACTACCCACACCCAATAGTAACAATATCTTAACCATTCCTCAAAATAGCATTAACCTCAAACATCATCAACCATCTTGGATCTGTGCAATTATGAACTGCAAACTGTGAACCTTTTCAGAACAAACGATCGTGCTCTGATGAATCATTGTTCAGATTTCCCCCCTTGAGATACGATTTTGGTGGGAATGCACCAGTGAAGTGGTGTTCGATACGGCCGTATTCAGACCCGTCCTATGCCCAGGCCTTAAATCGGGTACATAACCGATGTTCGCCAGGTGTGGTGGTTCCATTGGCGTTCGTTTGATTTAACCACAAATGACCACCAGACGTGTGCAATTCAATACCGGTTGAAGTAACACCGTTCTATCCCATCAGTTGTCCACCAAGAGAAAACCGGGAGGATTCAAGATTTTAGAGCAGAGGAGGGCCGGAGAGATTCTTGGGTCCCGTGAGTTTGTTGTCAAGACCATCGCAAACTGTTTGCGATAAAAGATTTTTATTGATTATGATTTTCTATTACAATTGAACCTTCAATCACGCTCAATCACACTAGACCGTTTACAGCGACAACTATGAAAATCTAGCGATGAAATTTAGCGGGAATTCCCTCGTGACGTCATAGTTTGGGAGGGGTTTCCCAAGTTTTCATTGCTATATTTTTTTTTATACCAAATGTTCATTGACCCAAAAATTTGTCACTCTACACACTAATTGTAACCATTGGAATCGCTAAACTACACTTCCATAGCTGTCGATATATATGTAAAGGGACCCTGATCAACATCAGAGTGTAAAGTGCTGATTTCACCAACACACACGATACAACAAGATTCGGCCCGATTTGGTTGTCTTGCTAGATCGTGCTATGATTGAATGATCGCGTGCCTATTTGTCGTGATGTGTCTTGAGGTGTCACGGTGGTGGAGCACCAAAATAGACACACAACATCACACGCTACGTTTTGAGACCACGGAAGTACGACACATCGCAACACAGTAAGACACGACAAGACATACCAAGATATATCACGGCAAATCCATCCTGTTGGTGGAATCAGCCCTTTATTCGGCCCTATGGAACCAGGCCTTTACACATCGTCTACACACGTACCTGCGAACACATGACCGGCCAGCTGCAGCGCATCCTGGTGCGCGGAGAGATCCATCATGGCAGCCGATGACGTCAGCTGTGAGATGATCATTTGTAGGGGCCCGCCGCCACAGCCAACACTGAGTTCGTCCAGGGAGAGATTGGATAAGACTCCCACCATGGAGGTGACACTAGTGCCCCTGTAGGTGTAAGTGCGTCCATGTTTTATTGTTATACGGTAGAGGATACTCCCGCACACATTGCAATGAGACATTGCTATATACAGACAACAGTTAAATCAAATGGGAATATTCGCCCCTACAGACAATTGATTTTTGCTTAGGTCACACACATTTCTTATATGATTTATTTGAGCAAATCTTTTCTCCTTTTATGTTTTTTTCGTCAGCTGATATCACACATCGAGCTCTTCGAAGCGGTAGCTGCAGTTGAGACCATATGTAGCCTCTTCAACATTCAACTTTTGTAATGGCTTATTCAACATTAGTATTGACTTATTTTGGTAACAGCGAGAAAAGTACTAAATTTGCTAACCTGCGTATATGTACATTGTCCCTCCGCTTGATAAAAAAACTATGATAACCATTCAATATAAATCACACAGAATTTCCACTAGGGCATCTTACTTGTGGTGCTAAAAATTCTTGGGATCTGTCTATATATCACAGATTAGTTTGTATTTTTTCGAAATTCAAGATAGCCGTATTTTCTCAAATCAAGGTATGTTGAGTGAAACAGAAGACATAGAATCTAGGGTGAGGTTGCTTACGTCTCGGTCCAGCGGCTGGAAGAATTGGTGCGCTGCTTGTTGCCGCGTGTTGGTGTCCGCGGTCCGCCTTGAGGACTGGAGGGCGGGGAACAGCCCCAGGCTTGGCTGTACTGCGTCACCATGTACTCGTCAGAGAGCAGAGACAAGGCACGCAGACAGCCGTACTGCAAGTAGTCCAACAGCACAGCGTAAGCATAATTATTACATACCTATTGCTGAAAGTCTATGAAATAGTACCCATTGCGAGGTGTGCAGTTTAAATGATTTTGTATCGATAATGTTCAGGCTCACTTTGACGTAGTGCATGACTACCAATATCGGTTCAACATGCTGTGAATCAACGTCTGTGAATTTTAGGCTTTGTAGGTAAATAAAAAGGCGTTGTTTTGTGGGGTTTTTTTTCGATTGTTGTTTCCGGACTACAGCCCTCCATCTCCGCCCTTGGGCTGCTCCGCCTCTGCCCTCGGGCGGCACGGGTCAAACCCATTAGATAAACAAAACAAAACTGTTTTGTAAAGACAAGGGACGCCAACAGAATTAAATGGATGTTCCCGTCACATAGACCAAAACAAGGATGCTGTGCAGACGCCTGATGAGACATATTCTGTCGAAACTAACGAGTAAGGAAGGTGAACATCCATATAGATGCTCTCCAGATATTCTAAAGACATTCAGAACAACTCCTAACAATCCCCTTAGGGGGCAGGAGCAGCAGGACAAGTTAGTTCCATTTTTGTCCACCAGAGGACGCCACCACTCTACCACAGGGTGGTGGTGCCACTCTTAGTGTAAACAAAGCCATGGAACAACAGCTGCAAGGATTGGTTAATACAGAGGTTCAAGTGTCTTTGTTTGTGAAGACAGCCAAAGAAAACACAGGATCTAGGTCATCTGGCCACACTCAACCAATGACGGTCAAGTTCTGAAAACCCCATGCAATATTTCGCGGGAACTGCTGAATTCTGTGTTCGAATCGGTCACTTTCTCGCTAGTCGCATTACAGCCCTGTCAAGATTCATATATAAGGATAAAGCTTGATGATATGAATGTGTATGGTACATTCTGGCGCTAAAATTCTGCCCAAACTACTGAAACTTTTGGAATTTTCGGTCCCTCCTGGCGTGATAGCTGCTCGCAGGTGAAGTCATTCCATGTTGATGGTGTGTGTCACGGTATATGCGGGCGAGCGGTCAACACGGGTGCCATGCTCTCATCAAAACTATCAGCCAGCCATGCAGTTCTAGCCAACAAAAACTAATGAATTAGTTTTTGTCGGCTGGGGGAAATCTTGCCAGGCTGACGAGAATATGTAGATTTGGTGGAACGCCAGGTTCAAAATCTAGCTGGTGGAAAAGCATGCAATGCCTATTTCAGGTGGCCTGTGGCCCAGTGCTTCAACACAAACCAGAAAACGCTCAGCAACCGTGAGGCGATGTTCCAACAGGCGCCTGCTGGAACCGATGGCAAGCTGTTCCACCAAGCAGTTCCTCACCAGATTTAAGCCAGTTCTGCTGGCAAACGCTGTGCGATTGGTATACAACGTTTTCACCTGGTTGGTGGAACACACACTTTAGGAAGTCGGCGGCACCCATCTGACATCAGTATCGCCCACATATTTATGCACAACCATATCACTCACTCTAATGGCATTGCCATTTGAATCTAATCCTTGGGAAGAAAATAGTCCAAGTTTGTTTCTCATATACATGACGTTTTTTTTAAGTTCTTTCAAAAGATAGGTGAATGCAAAACTAGGTCTTGCATTTATTGAAACAAAAATAAACACGAAGAAAAAAACACCTAGAAATGACAATTTTATGAATTAGTTTTTGTCTGATTCCTGAAACTGGCGATCGCAGGATGTTAGTTGGCACTATTCTTTTTAGTAGGCTTTTGGTTTCTACACTAGAACAATGTTTATCACATACCCGATGATTTTAAACTTTCGTCTAGTCAATGGAACACTCGCTTAAAACAGGTATAGAGTAACACTGCCTACTGTCATGTGTCGTGACACTGTGCACTGCAGGGTGGCCGTCAGGAAGGCGACGATTCGGGAGAGACTTGACTCGAGGATGGGCGAGTACTTGGTGGAGTCGTACACGTGGTACGGCCTGCTCAGACCGTGGACTAACGGCTGTGGGGTGTGGCACCAGTCGTGGATGATCGGATCCAGGTAGTTCATGGTCAGCTCACGCGCCTTGGCTGTTACCGGGTCGTGCTGCGGGTTGTCCACGCCGAAAAACAGCCGCGGAATAATCCTGAGAAAATTCGGCAATTTTTTAATATTTTGAAGACAGATGTAAACATTCGTCCACTTATGGGACGTTCTTCCATGCATAGTCTCAGGAGAACATAGTCAATTTACAGGATATTATACCACAATTAACAAGACGGACAATACACCACACTTTAATAAAGCAGAAAAACAGAGTTTCCCTGGTGGCCAGTGAATATTTATCTCCTAAATGTCCACAGAGGAGTTCTTAAAAATGGACCTGTGGCTAACCCCCCCCCCCCCCAAAAAAAAGAAGAAATATAAAGAAAAAGAAAAACTGAAACCACTCCCTTTTTTTAAATCCATGTCTAAATACTAAACATTCAAACTGTACGATATTTTACTATATACCCATGCCGTATTTACTGTAAATATGTACCGTTTTGACATATAACGTAAAAATACTGTATGGGCCACTGGTCCGTACACTAAAATACGGACCACCTTGCCAAACACGTTTATTAACATATCGGTTGTTAAAAATTAAATTAATGATTTAAAAAAAAAAATTGGGTATATAGTAAATATATAACGTCCAACCATGCTTGTACAAGTCACAGAACTCGATGATAATTTACGGTTTGTATGGAACTCGGCATAAATGCCTCGTTCCGTATAAATCGTAAATTACCATCTTGTTCTGTGACTTGTACAGCATGGTCAGGACGTTCTATATAAATATTGCCATAAAACCTGTCCAAAATAAAAAACATATTCCTAGTAGTACTTAGTAAGCTATGGGAACCAGGTGTACTACAGTAGGCTATAGCCATAACCTCTGAGACCTACCGTCCACCCGCAAATTACATCTAAAATTCTATTTCTCTATTAGTCCCTCTTAACTATGCTAAATTCTTTATACGTTCACATTCAGTTGATCTATTGAGCTGAACCATTTCTAATGACGATTAAAAATTCACCTGCAACCCGTATTCATCTATCAACCTTTACTGATATCTTGCTAGACTTTTCAAACTTTAAGAAAACAAAAATACGCTCACTACCCGATGAAGGATTATAAAATCTGAAACGTTTTACTCTAAACAAGCAATAAATACCATCCTGTATTTCAACTTTACTCCTCTGTCTTGGGTTGTGCCTTTCTTTACAACAAAAATATACTCTAATTCAAACACTTTTCCAATTAGAATTTTGTTAAGTTTGATTGCTTGACGTTTATTACTACGTGACTGCCTCTGACTCCTTTTTATAATCTATCTTTCCTTAACTAGCATTCTATACAGAAATATGTAATGGTTGATGAAGACATACCTGACCAAAGTCGTAGCCGCCACATGCCTCACCCGTTGATCCTCGTCGCCGAGCAGGGCATAGATAACGCGGTGTAACGTGTGGTCTTGTAGGTTCAGACGCTACAAAGAGCACGCAAGTTATTACTATATACCCATGCCGTATATATATACTGTAAATATGCATCGTTTCACCATATAACGTAAAAACACCGCACGGTACAGTCCGTATAGCAAAATACGGAACACTGTTCCGTATTCGTCGACTAAAACATTAGTTTTTAGACCAAATTAAGTTAAGCTACAAACTCGATTATAATTTAAAGTTTGTACAGAACTCGGTGTTAAACCTTCGTTCCGGAGGAACCGTAGATTATCTTTTCGTTTTGTACCTTTACAGCGTGGTCAGGTCGTTCTATATTATTATTATGTACCTATGGTTGAACATTTATAAAACACAACCTGCTGCTAGGGTTGCAGTATCATAATGTTTGAGCCCTAGGGCCATAGTGAATGACCGCTAGCATCTATGTCATTAAAATGGTGTTTTTTTGATGATTTTCCGGTATATGATAAAAAGGTAATTGAGCCTGTAGCGATGACGTTTTCTGTCTTTTAACATTAAAATACGGCCGTTTCTTCTAGGATGAAAGACAGAAAACGCTATGGGCCCAGTAAACAGGTTTCCTCGTATTATGTATACTTATCAAACTTTAACAAACCCCTAAATAGGGAACAATTATGATGACACCATCAAATTTAGTAGATAGAATAATATATTTTCTTTTAGGCTACACTCAAAGTGCTTGCTTTGTACCTCAAAATATATGATATCTTGACAACGAGCACCCCCCCCCCCCCCCGACTGCAATGACTTTTTTAAAAATCCATTTCAAAATACTAGATACAAACATTGTCTGATATTGTATGGTCATTTAGCCTTCTGTCCAAAACAGAAATCATATTCCTATCTGTGCTTAGTTAGCTATAAAAAGCACAAATGTGGTCAGGTCATCTAGTGACTCTACAAGCAGGTGTACTACAGTAGGCTTTAGCCATGACCTAAAGAAAACCGTGCACCCGCTGATAAGTTACAATAATACTTACTCCAATATAATGATGTTGTCCAATCTTTACTTCAGGACAAATAGATTCGAGAAAGGAGACCAGCTTGAAGTCAATATCACCCAAGAGCTCCAACAATTCAACCTGGAAGAGTAATATGTGTATATATGGTTATATTTATTCTATTTTTACTAAAACTACAACATTAAACAGCAACATTAAAATATGCTGATCCTTACTTAGCAGCACAATTCAAACAATAAATTCTCAGACAAGAACAGCTCAATTGAAAATGCCCATCGGTCATTCATCATGTATCATTTGTTTGTTTGTTTAGTCTAATGTCCAATATGTTCCATAAGACTTACTTCGGTTAGCTGGTTATCGAATCTATGAGGTGAATTTAGGTAGAAATCTCACCCTAACACATTTACCGAGATGAAAGTTTTTTTTACTTCCTACACCACATAGACATGGCATGAGATATATCAGTACATCTACCACTGTTGGGGTGAAGGAGTGGTAGATGAAGAAAAGTGGCTGCAGTAGGACTCGAACCCATAAAGTCCCACAACCTCGGGGTTACAAGTCCAGTGCCTTAACCACTGAGCTAACTCACCATCCCACAGACACTAAATTTGACCTTGAACTGACCTTGACAAGCCAATAGGGGTTGTCCTTGAGGTGGAGCAGGGCGAGCATGACCTTGAGGCCGAGGTCACTGTGCGTGCTGTAGAGGAGTGTGGACAGACAGGTCCTGAGGGCAATGAGTGCGAGTCGGGTGGCCACGGACGAATCATCCTCCAGCAGACTGCTCAGGTACCCCACCAGCTGTTCCACCGTCAGCGTGGAGCCTGCAAGAAAGAACTCTACTTGTTAACCCTTTAAGGACGGATGTCTGCAGAAAAGCTAACCTTTGAAGACGGGTGTTTGTGGTATTGTATACCGCTGGGGGGACGGGTATGTATTCACCAATCATCGTTTTCAGCTTAGCAGTTCGTATATATACGTATCTTTTACTGCATAGAATCCACTAAGCATTGCTCCAATACCATTTTTTAATATTTTTTTTTAATATTTCTTTTTTATTTGCAATTAATTCGCCTCAGGCGGGCGGTCTTCCATTAATGCGTCCACAGTCCGGACGATGTACAAGTCAGTAGTTACATAAATCAGGTTGGTAAGTTAATTTACATAGAGGATGGGTAAAAATAATAATATTAATATTACTCAAATACAAAGGAAATTTCGCATTCAAGTAGTTATCAGTATAGTACATATAATTATACAGTGTTTGTATGTGATGAGATGAGGAAGTTGATAATAGACTAAATATTGACAGATGGTCCTGGAGCTGTAACATTTGCTCTGGGCTGGCAATTATCTAAGGTGACGAGTGATAACCGTGTTGGAGAGGAGGGGGATAGGCAACCATGTAAATGAGCGATAGGTCAATAGGTCACTCCAATTCTATGTTTCTGAGGGAACGTTTGAACGCATTTTTGCTCGGTGCTTTCTGGACATTCGCAGGAAGATCATTCCAGGCTCTGTGGCCCCTATACCTGGGTGATTTTTTAACAAATTCACTACGAGGGCGTTCCAGTACAAAATTATGTTTGTCTCTAGATCGGAGTGATCTTTGGGTAGGGTCAGGTGAGACTGGTTGTTCGTGTTCCAGAAAGCCTTCCGGGTGGGTTAATAGGTATTGTTTTCTCATGTAGACTAGCAATAACTCTTTCCGCCTGTGACTTAAAAATTTTATTTTGGTTCGGTGGTGGAGTTCGTCGACAGTATGGACCATGCCCTGGTCCCGTAAACATATACGGAGCCCTCTGTTCTGGAGCCTCTGCATCTTCCCAAGGAGCAATTTGGAGGCTCCTTCCATAAATATACTGGAGTAGTCGAAAATAGGGAGTATGGCCTGTTTATAGTATTGGATACTAACTTGGGTGGTCAAAAAATGTCTAATCTTTTGAAATTGAAACAGTTTAGCATTAACTTGTTTTATTATTTTGTTAGCCTGTTTAGCAAGATTGAGACTGTAGTCTAATTCAATGCCCAAGTAGGGATATGAATCCACACTTTCTAGTTTGGTTAGCCCAGCATAAATATCCACTGTTTTAGTGGTTTTTCTCTTGTTCGCTGGCATGAACCAGCATATTTTGGTCTTTTTCGTATTAACGGTTAGAACATTCTCTTGGCACCAGTCCAAAAAGACATCAAGTTCTTCCTGTATCCTAATCCCTATTTCGACTGGGTCCACATCGCTCCAGTATTATATTGATCAACGCCACACGAGTTTACTTTACGATGGTGCAAGTTCTGCTTGTGTGATATATTCTACCCGCCAAATAGCAGGCTTTCCCAACGCTCTGATGCCAAACATAGGGATATCCCTTCGTCCGTCCAGTACCGTTCCAAGCTCTAGCGACGAAGTCGCTAGTTTTAAAACAAAAAGGTATTCTGAGGTATATGACTGGTATTTCTCTCGTGAGATTCACATAATTGGCATCCCTGCTGTACATAGTGAAATGTATTACTTTCAGTAACAATTGAAGTTTTATAACCTAATTTCTATTTTTTTAAATCTAATTCTATATATTCTAATTCTAAAAGTGTTTTAAGAATTTTCAAATCCTGTCCCACTGACCTGTGTTGCTGTGGAGTTTGGACCACGCCTTGAAGTCTCCGGATGACTCGACGAGAGCGGCGTGCAGGAGGTTGCCCACCAGGGCGGCCGTGTTGCCCTTCAGCTGCGGGTCACTATGACTCATGTACTGGAGCAGGTCCGAGATGTCCTGGAGTGGACCTGCAACAAGCCAAAACACCGAACGTCATGATGCATTTAGTCCGATGTGCAAATACAGGGAGTGCCATTATTTCCCATTTAATGATTTTTTTCCGCATAATGTTGTTCCCCCTCTCTGGGGATTTGCATGTATCTTATTGAACTCATGTTCTCGCTGCAAGTAGTGTGTCATGTAGAGGTGGGCCAGATTTGTGGTCAGTTCACCTCGTGACACTACAAGGAGGTATACTACAGAAGGCTATAGCCATAACCTGTGAAACCAACCATCGACCAGCTAATAACAATGATAAATGAGCACGCCTTATTTGAACCTCGCACAATGTGACAGACTGTAACCTATGAGAAAATATATATGTCGCCATCAACACTGTACCGATAGCATTTTTTTTAGAGCAGGGATATCAGTTGGGGCCAGGGAAAAAAAGTGGAAGCATTTTTCATGTGGATTTTTCTGCCTCAGAGAGACCGGGAAAACTTGGATAATATGTCCTTGTCGGCCATGGCATGGAGCTGAGGGGTGTGTGGGGAGGTTCAACCCACTGTTTTATTGGTTTAAATGAGGCCAAATCGATATCATCTTTGTTTGACGCAAGGAAATGCAATTACATATACTAAATCTGAAAACGTGGATTTCCACGGAAAAAATGGAAAACTAACATCTCTGTTAGAGTGTAGAAGACGTACCTTTTTGGGGGCTGCTGATGTGTAGCTTGGCGAGGAAGGCGGCCGGGTGTAGGAGGAGCGCCGACCCGATACAACCCAGAGCCAGCGCCTTGACACTGACGCGCACCTGGCGGTCGGCTATCAGACCCTTCTCATTACCTGCGGGTAAGGAATCAGCGAAAACTCCATTAAAATTATCGCTTTTTTTCTATCAAGGACAATTTGCTCTTGTTTGTTTGTTTGGGAAGTTTAACGTCCAATTTGTTCAAAGTGAGAAAATACATTTAGCACCTGGTTAAGGTTAAGACCACTCTTGGAGAGGAGTGCAACAGAATCACAAGTTTGGGATATGAAAAAAAAGAAAATAGCTCAGGAAAATCTAAGTCAAAAGGTAGCATAGTCACCCATGCTTTTAAAGTTATATATATCTGTCTGATATGTGTTCCACAATACCATGAGACCATCATATCTAATTTTCAGGAAAATAACATGGGTTTGAATTTTCAAGACAAATTATCCGATATGCCTTTTAGTACTACGGAAGATCGATTCCACTAAGGAGACGAGTAAATGAATCTCAATAAACAAATCTTTTTAAAAAGAATCGATAAAGAAAAATTCCGCACCAGTGAGGAGGAAGCGACTGGCGAGCTGACGCACACAGTGCAGCAGCGGGATCTCGTCGTCGGTGATGTTGCCGATGTTTCCCTCGCGTACGGCCAGTGGTGTCGACGTGCCCGTGGGCTGGATGGCCTCGCTCACGTCAATCTCCAGCACCTCGTCCACGTGCGCCGAGCTGCTCAGCTGCTCCTCGCTGACCCCCTTCCGCAGCGGCAGGACGCGGCGCTGCGGGCTCTCGCCCTTCATGTCGGACAGGGTGTCGGCACTGCTGCTCTGTGACATGGTCTGGTCCGTCTTCTCCGACGCCTCCACGCGGCCTATCTCCACGCCCGAGTACTCGGCCTCCGTGTTGACGACAAGGTCAACCTGGTCACGGTCCGTGCACTCCGACACGTCCTCCTCCGTCCCCTCCTCCCCCTCCTCCTGGGTGCTAGCCTCCTTGTGACTGTTGGGGTCGAAGGGGTCACTGGGGTCAAGCTCGACTTGATCCAGGTCGTCGGTGGACCCCGAGGTCGTGTGACTGCTGACCTCTGACCCCTGGTCCATTTCTTCCTCCAGACCAAGGTCATCACTCACGGAGGGTAAGCGACCTTGACCTTGGGGTAAAGTGAGAAAAGAAATAGACGATAATCGATGGTTTTGTGGTGGACAGGGCCGTCGTAAGCCACGAGTGGTTGACTCGTAGTAATACCCGAGGGTTAGCGAGTGTATTACTATGTCTATCTCGAGTGGCTTACAGAGCCGCCTGTCCAGAAAATTGCTGTTTATTGCATTTATTTTCCATCTTCTTGAATAATTCAAACACAGGAATTGCCATATAGTAGAGGAGCAAATGGCCTAAAAATGGGTAAAATTGACCCCCGAAAGTCTACTGGCTGAAACTTGCCATATTAGTCAATTATGACCTCAGGAATCTGAATCTGATACTCGTTTGTTCCAAAAAGTGTAGCATCATACTCGTTTCCATGGTAATAGAAGGAAAACAAAATTCAATACATACTGACACATAATACATACTTTTATAAGAAAAGGTGAATAAATGCATTTTTTCTGTCGGTAAAATTTATCATTCTTTGGCCAAAAGTGTACAGTATGGAAATATGCCCTTTTCTGTTTTCTTGGAAGAACTGTTGCCATGGTAACATTCCAAGTTGGATAAAAAGAATAATTTTATGAATGACACACATACAAATTGATAAATTTAGCAATAACAGACAGCATTGATAGGTACCACCATTTTTGAAACCATTCAATTGTTCCCATGGCAACCATAACAAGGTTTTTTCTATGACCAAAGCAGCCAGATAATGATACACTAACTGGACATTTGTATGGCAAATCTGCATGACATGGCAACTAGTAGAAGAGTATAGTCTCAAAAAGGCCATTAGAGAGTCTACTGAATGGAATGTGCCATGTTGGTCAATCATTACATGGGGAATCTGATTCTGCCACTATTTTGACCAAAAGAATGTAGCATCACTTTTGTTTCCATGACAACCTCAATGCATAATAATCTACTTAGAAACCACCAATTTCCTGCAAATATGAATAATAGATGTAAGAAATAGGAGCTAAACACCTACTCATGAGATTTCATTTTCATGATGTATACATTTGGGACATAATGTGGAGTTGTTCTCTTCATTCCCTTAGAATTTGATTGCCATGGCAACCAGTTTAGCACAAAACAGACACTGCAGTAGCCAGCTCTGATTGTTGTCAAAGCAAATAACTAGCTTTTTAGCCATTGATGATAGAGACTTAATGTAAGTATTTATCCTAGTACTTGGAGAGTCTACTGCATGAAATGTGCCATGTTGGTCAATCATTAGATGGGAAATATGATTCTGCCACTATTTTGACCAAAAGAATGTAGCATCACTTTTGTTTCCATGACAACCTTAATACATAATAATCTACTTAGAAACGACAATTTCCTGCAAATATGAATAATAGGTGTAAGAAATATGAGCTAAACACCTGCTCATGAGATTTCATTTTCATGATGTATACATTTGGGACATAATGTGGAGTTGTTCTTTTCATTCCCTTAGCATTTGATTGCCATGGCAACCAGTTTAGCACAAAACAGACACTGCAGAAGCCAGCTCTGATTGTCATCAAAGCAAATTACTAGGTTTTTTAGCCATTGATGATAGAGACTTAATATAAGTATTTATCCTAGTACTTGGAGAGTCTACTGCATGAAATGTGCCATCTTGGTCAATCATTACATGGGGCATCTGATTCTGCCACTCTTTTGACCAAAAGAATGTAGCATCACTTCCATTTCCATGACAACCTAAATGCATAATAATCTACCTAGAAACCACCAATTTCTTACACATTTGAAGCGCAAGTCCCAGAAAAACAAGAAAACTCATAGGGTTTCAAACTCATTAATTGTTTTTATATCTTAACATTTCGGACGTAATGGGTAACTCTTGTTTCTAAGTTTTATTAATCTTGTTACCATGGCAACCAATGCAGGTAGAAAATAATCAGTGCAGTTACCCCCTTTGATTCTCATATAAACAAATTACTATAAGTTCTTGGGGGCATGCCCAGAATACTCCAGGTTTCTTTCCTCTGGCTCCCTCAAGACAAAGCTGGACACTTATCCTAGCTATTGTTACCAGCAAAACCTAGTTTTAGTTGATGCATATTTTGCCATATGGAACCCTGTTCCATACAGTATTTATACCTCCTGCTTGTATGTATCTGTCATATACTTGTGTCATGCTCTACCTGTTACTATTAACTATAGCTAACATATAAAAAGGTTTAGAAGGTTAAGGTATGGATCAGAGCTGACCATTGCATGTCAGAATCTCAGACCATTGTGGGGCATGCCATGGAGGAAAAATGTGACACCACTTAGTTTCAATTCCTGGCTCACTCTTGCTGGTTTTCTCTCCCAATATTGTGAAGGTTATATGGCCTTGTTGTTGGTGCCCATAGTGGTGCCCATAGTGCCCTTGAGCCCTGATACCTTTCCCAGGATGTCACAGTTTTAGTGTTGCACCTGCTACTCCTCAGCAAGTAAGGTAGGCCAGCAAGGAGGAGGAGAGGTAGCCAGAGGAGAGGTAGCCTGAAGGGCAGGATAAGGAGACCACCTCTGAACTAGAGGACCAAGAAGGGGAGGAGACATGGGAGGGAGAGACCCTAAAGTGTCCTTCTGAGTAGAAAAGTCAACCAAAGGGGCCTTGCATCACTCATCCTGCCTAAGAGGGCCATAGAGGAAATATATTAGAGATCATATTAGAAAGAAAACACAGGGGATACCTGAATGTTTTGCTGCAATGCTGCCTCCGTTTAATCCACTTCTCGATGCCTCTCCAAGAAAGGAATATTCTGTCTTTGAGCCTTTAAGACACTAGTATGTCTGTCCTGAGAAAGCTATGTTCCCCTCATAACTCTGAAAGAAGGGGCCTTATCATTATTGCCTCTCCTGTTAGTAGCTCCATATCTCCCTGTGCCCAATACAGGAGAAAATGGGAGGTAATTCTCTGGCTTGATAATGGTGCATTTCATATGTTATGGGGCTAGCATTGGTAGAAAACAGTCCAGGACTGGCCCCAGAAATTAGCAAAACACTAGATGAAGGTTGGGAGAGGTCATAATGGAGGGGACAGTGGGTTTCAGTGACTTATATTGCTAGCATATGCCCTGATGGTCAGACTGTATTGGGCATCCTATTCTTCTATGCATGAGAATAACCAAGGAACAGCAGAGGCCAGAACAGAATGGAGGGTGCCAGAATAGTGGCGGATGTCAGTGGTTTAGACAATTAGACTACAAATGGTGGAATCAGCAGGAACCATCTGGCTTCTCTCTCTAGTCAGGATATCATCAAATAAGTAAGGACATTTATAAGTATGCGTATAGAAATTAAAGTAATACAGTGTTTCCACCTGCCACTTCCGGCCCGCAATTCTATCTTTTGGCACCACTACTGACTATTTTGCCATTTTTAAGGTACATAATTGTCAGGTGGAAATGGGGATAACATGTTACAGATCAACAATCTTTTTCTCCACATTATGCAATATGGCACCAGCTGACAATTATTTGCCTCCCCGATAAATTGAAAGCAGTTATGTACATATAATTGGTTTGTGGCAAGCTTTTTACATTAACCATCTCTGCACAGTGTATCCATTGGAAGCACACATTCAGCTGCAATGTCAGGAGTGTTAATCATCAGGCTAGTAAACATGTATCAGCATCAGTATTTTCTCAGTTACTTTCAATACAAAGGTCGGAAAACCATCTGTCAGGTGGAAAGAGTTTGTTTTTGTTGATAATTATAATTAAATCTCAAGTGACACCACCCAATGACTGATTTTTAATGAATACATAATTGGTGATCACTTAGTCGTCAGGTGGAAATGCATAAGTTGATCAAAATGAATAATAACATTAAGGATGACATGCTATACCATGTGATTGAGTAACAGAATGATCTTGACACATCCTGCCCCCAGCTGTGTACATTGACACTAATAGCCATTAATGAGAGAGTGGCTCTGCCATAGATTCCCATCAATAAAGGGTTAATAAGAGGACTTTGAAGTGCTGTGGGGGGGAAGCACTGAGGACAAAAGCACTGACATGGTGGCAGTGCCTCAGGGCCCCATTGCTCTACTTTTTGTGGTATCGCTAGCTATAATTGCATCACAATTTTATTTTATGATAACTTTAACGATCTGACTAAAAATTGTTGGTCCCATGATATTGTATCGTATCCCTATATTCATGCAGTATTGCTAATTTGTATGATGCGATGGCTATACAACAATTCAGGGGTACATATTGAATGAGACAGGGGAAGATACATCCAGGGATGGCCGGGTGATACCTTGAGGCATCATTTACAAAATATTCGTTATTGTGAATAAAATTGGAAATATTTGCTCAATCAACCTGAAATGTTCACAGTTTGTATGTATAACATCATATTTGATATTTTTAGGTGAAATAAAGCATAGTATTTAGTATCATATGAGATGCCATGTGATGTTAAGATAAAAGTATCACAATTAGGGTTATATGTCCGGCCTCTAGCGTTATTCACTGGCACTAGTATCTGGCTCCATACCTGTACTACTATGGTGAGTACCCAGTGAAATAGGGTTTAATACAGATGGTACAATAGTTAAAACTGATCTGACACCTGGTTATGTGGATCGCTATCTCCTATAGGTAGATGAACAATGGGCTGGGGTGGTAGTGCCACCATGGATCATTATTGAGAATATCAGACAAGGCCATTTCTAACCAAAGTAATGCAATATGCAGACATCTGCCCTGATGTGAGGGTCTGCATAAAAAGTATTGCTGAAAGGCATATTTTAGGTGGTGATGCAATTCCAACTCAATCCACTAATTTTCTGGAGCAACATTTACGCCCTTGGATCACTATTCTATTATCTGCAAAGGCATCGTAAACATGAAGCAATTCCCCTCCCCTGGGGGTTCTGGTGGGCATACACCAGAAAGTGTATGGTGCCAGATGACACCATATAGAGGGTAACATAACACCATGTGGTGCCTTTTTTCTCCTTTGTTAGGGTATGCATCACCCATTCTGACATTCTGATTTGCCATGGTAAACTCTCATCCTAGACATGCCCCACTCAACCTTTTGTGGATATGTTACCCTCTAGTTCTGTTGATGACTGTCATTTCAAGAATATACAGACTATATATTCTTAATTTGGCACCTTGCTTATGCCTTTCCTGCCAGGTACCTGCAGCATCAGGACAGGTAGCAGTGTCAGTATAAATGCCCACTGGGGCAAGTTCTTAAAGGCCAATTGCAGAAATGTCATGTAACACATGTTTCATAGCATCATGTAATACATGATCCTTGATATTATGTTTCTTTTTGTTTAAAATTCCATAATATATCATACCTACATTCTAAGGAAATTTCACCTTTCTTGATCTATCATAAACTAAATTGTTTCATAAAACAAGTATTCCATGAATGATAATAACTCAAGGCATCACCCAGTCATGCATGGTGATGCCTCAAAGCATCATCCAGCCACGCTTGATCTCTCTAGTCATCACCCAGTGTGACTTGGTGATTCTTTGTGTCATGTTTTTACATTGCCTAAACTATAAATCATGCACAACTGGATCATGTCACAGATATTTTGATGACATCTTACTCTTGTATAAAATGCATCATATAGACCATGTACCAAATAGTGTTATATGCTAAATGTCATATCTTCATTAATTTCAAGGTATTTAGATCCAATATGAGAGCCCAAATATTGCATTCTGGGATTGCAGATGCATCCCATTGGATTCTGCATACTAAAATGTCCAAGAATAAATACTTACTTTATGTCTCTATCTTTAATGCCTAAAAGATTATAGCAGTTTGTTTAGATAACAATCACAGTTGGTTCCTGTAATGGATGCTCTCTGCTGCATTGGTTGCCATGACAACCAAATTCTTAGGGAATATTGATGACCCATGATATCCTAAATGTATACAAAAAAAGCTCATGAAACCTCATGAAAAGATGTTTTATGGCTATTTTTCAGACACTTACTATTCATGTGTAAGAAAATTTCTGAGTAAATCACTATACAACCATGTTGTCATGGAAACAAAAGTGATGCTACATTCTTTTGGTCAAAATAGTTGCAGAATCATATTCCCCATCTAATGATTGACCAACATGGCACATTTCATGCAGTAGACTCTCCAAGTACTAGGATAAATACTTATATTAAGTCTCTATCATCAATGGCTAAAAAAGCTAGTTATTTGCTTTGATGACAATCAGAGCTGGCTTCTGCAGTGTCTGTTTTGTGCTAAACTGGTTGCCATGGCAATCAAATTCTAAGGGAATGAAGAGAACAACTCCACATTATGTCCCAAATGTATACATCATGAAAATGAAATCTCATGAGTAGGTGTTTAGCTCCTATTTCTTACATCTATTATTCATATTTGCAGGAAATTGGTGGTTTCTAAGTAGATTATTATGCATTGAGGTTGTCATGGAAACAAAAGTGATGCTACATTCTTTTGGTCAAAATAGTGGCAGAATCAGATTCCCCATGTAATGATTGACCAACATGGCACATTTCATTCAGTAGACTCTCTAATGGCCTTTTTGAGACTATACTCTTCTACTAGTTGCCATGTCATGCAGATTTGCCATACAAATGTCCAGTTAGTGTATCATTATCTGGCTGCTTTGGTCATAGAAAAAACCTTGTTATGGTTGCCATGGGAACAATTGAATGGTTTCAAAAATGGTGGTACCTATCAATGCTGTCTGTTATTGCTAAATTTATCAATTTGTATGTGTGTCATTCATAAAATTATTCTTTTTATCCAACTTTAATAACCATGAGAAAACCAAAAATGGGGGTTCCCCCACAAATTGGAATGTTACCATGGCAACAGTTCTTCCAAGAAAACAGAAAAGGGCATATTTCCATACTGTACACTTTTGGCCAAAGAATGATAAATTTTACCGACAGAAAAAATGCATTTATTCACCTTTTCTTATAAAAGTATGTATTATGTGTCAGTATGTATTGAATTTTGTTTTCCTTCTATTACCATGGAAACGAGTATGATGCTACACTTTTTGGAACAAACGAGTATCAGATTCAGATTCCTGAGGTCATAATTGACTAATATGGCAAGTTTCAGCCAGTAGACTTTCGGGGGTCAATTTTACCCATTTTTAGGCCATTTGCTCCTCTACTAATATAGAAGGGTATATCAATTGCGACTATTGCTCTATAACACAAAGGCCGTACAAGTGGATTTGAATCTGTATACAAAGGTTATACTCTATGACAGTTTCTAAACAATGGTTAACATTTTCAATCGGGACTTTGTATAAGATGAATAATAATGGGTGAGTCAGTATGGACAGAATCAACCGTAAGACATGTTAAATTGTTCAAAACATTATCATATACCTCATGTATACTGTTAATTATTGTGACAGATGTACGACTACCACCATAAGAGCTAAGATAGGTATACAATCACTGAAAAATGGAATGTACCCTAGAGTAGTTTTTATGGAAATGAAAGTATATTCCATGTATAGACATTTTTGAATTAATATTAAGTACTGCATTTCTTTTTTTTTGTAGGGGGGGGGGGTATAGAAATGTATATTAAATACTGGAACGGGTACCATGTAGATCTAAACCTTATCTCAGGTTACGCTTCAATGGAAGATCACCTACCCGAGGTGAATTATAAGATTTTCTTTATAAAAAGTAAACGTACTACTACAGCGGCTGCCCATGGTGGAAGACACGTCCTTCTCAAAGACAGACGTGGACTTGATGGCGCCGCGGGTCACCAGTAGGTGGCGCAGGTTGGGCGGGCTGCTCCGGAGCAGCACCTGCAGCGTCTCGAGGGAGGCCGTCACCACATTGTGGTCGGTGTGGCCGCTGTAGAACATGAGAACCTCGTAGACCTGGAACCCAGCAGCACGGCAGGTGTTAGACTCAGCACGCACTATACAGAAACTGGCTTACTATCGCTGTACGTCAAAGATATGTGGTGAAATTATTGATTGGATATATCCCGATGCTGAAGGCAGAAGGACATGTCTGATCGATAATTCCATCAACTATATCGATGAACAAAGACAGTCAGCCTAGGTTTATATTATCATATATCTAAGAATTGAGAAGCTTTACCTAGTCACGTGATCACATACTCCACATGTCACACTGTGACGTACGGCCATATATATGTCACCGGTAGCAGTGGAGAGTATACTTAGGAGATATATCCAAAGTTATATGATAACGGGATCTGACATGGGAAGTAAGGGATTTTTAGTCTAATAGCCGTTGAGTGTATGAGGAACTGGTTATTATCTCACCCTAGTATTCTTTCCCCATAGACCTCTTAACATTGGGAATTCGTACCCAACGGCCATGGAGTATTGTAAAAGACTCATTGGAGGATGATATCACAAATGTTAGCGCATTACCCATTGATAGGGGGTGAGATAAAATCTGAAATGGACTCGATCCACAGCAATTAAAAATATGCCATTTTGTTTGCTTCGTAATCTCACTCGGCTTTACCTCATGAAATTATTCCGCAACCAAAACTCATGGCATATTTTCAGTGGCTATATATCTCAATGCAATTCCTTTTTAATAGGGTACGAGAGTGGCTACCAGGTATCATTATCCCATGGTACTGAGTTACTCACCCACACACACACACTTCTGAACTGTTGGCGTTATCCACAACCCCCTGCCTACTGTGACTTGCCTGAACATGAAGAGACTATGTCTATTCAATATGGGCCATCATAAAAAAAACCCACTATTTTCTGATTTTCTTTTCCTGAGATATTGTATACTCATTTTGTGCCAGAGCACACAATTGACCTTTCTAGTTTGATTATGTGAATACAGTTTTCTTGAAGTATTCAGTCACCTTTCCCCAAGAAGTAAAGAGAAGAAAAATATCCATCTGAGGTTCTCAGAGGTGTCTTTGGGAATCACGGTAGACCAACATTTAAATTTGAATGACTTTTTTTATCTATTACACATATTGGCACATAGTTTTAATATACATTTCCCCCTTCTAAGTCCAAGTCACGTTGATTCATAAAAAGGCTAGAAGGTCGTACATCACTCTACTAATTCATGAGTACAGCTGGCAATATATAATGCTGGAAATAATCAGACATTTCATAGTGGCAGCTTATATCTAAGTTCCCAAAATTCGATATACACGGTTTCGAAACTCTTCTGAAATTAATTGCTCTCTGATGCCCAGTAAGCTTAAAGACACTACCGTTAACCGTCCTCCTATATCTAGTACACGAGACAATCTAGGTGATACACAGGTCTGTATTTGAGAACTGAAAGCTATCGGGCAATGGTGGTAAGTGCTACGCGCCCTAGTGATCTACCGTCTAGCAGGTAACACGAATACTTACAACTACTTGTACTTAACACACGACGTAATTATGTTTTGGTGAAATAAGTTAAGAAAGAATTGTGCCGACTGCAACCTTGATATTGAACTGAATAGTCATTTTTAGCAAAAATAGAAGAAATGAGTTTGGGCATAGTGTTACTAAGAGTTGCGTGTCGAGTTAAGTAGCATAGAACTAGTATTGATTATCAAACACATAATTCCCCATCACAGATTGACACACAGGCTCACACATACACATGGCAATACTATGACCTAGAATCTATGATCTGCAGAAATAAGTGTTTCTTTGTGAAGTTAGTAAAATTAGCATCGCTCCCTTGACCTAAGAATGTTCATCATTCATGCTTCAATGGATTTCCGTTATTAAAAACTAGAGACATTTCAATTGAAGCATTGTATGACAAAATGAATGTTAATATTGCCTAATGGGATTAGAGGGTGTTTGTTTCATTCATACTTTCTCATACTTAATATGGTTCTATTAGAATATTCTGTGTGGATGTGAAACATAAAGGTCGGGGTCAATATAAGTCTAATATAAGATGCTACCCACATACATCTTCTAAAACATTACATGAGTTAACCTATGTAATAGTGATAACACCAAACTTTACCATACTTTGTACATCACAGCGTTTGTCCTCTATGATACAAATGACTTTGGGTTTATATTTTAAGTATTGAAGACGTGGCGAGAAACAGCTCTTATCGAACCGAAAAGAAAAAGAAATTATGTTTAGATTTTTATCATTTCCGAGGGTCGATCCGAGGTTCAACAACAATGTCTGTAAAAACTTAGGAGAATGGATAACAGAATGCATTTTTTTTAAAGTGAGTGCAAAGACTGTGCGAGTGCAGGGTGTAATTCACAGGGTTTAGATCTTACCTCCTGTTCCCAGTTTTTATGACGTTTCACCTGAGAGAACATCAATGGAGTTGAAGTAAAACAAAAATCACCTTTAAGTCAGAGAACACAGCTTGAACTAAAGAACAGTATAGAATTATCCGGGGCCTCAGCAGAGGTAGTGGGAACACATACATGTTGCGTATCTTTCTAAACTCACAGTAGGAAATAAAAAGAGGGTTTCATAGGAGAAGTACAAACAATAAGAGAGTACATTTTATCCAGAACCTCAAACATTATAGGGAAACATGATGTTAGCCCGCAACGAGTTTGCAAAATTGGGAGTTGATAAAATACTATCGGGTGTTCAAATAGAAATAACATAAGCTTGGGAAAGCTCCTGGTAGATGAGCGAGTTGAGACAGGTGGGGAATAAAAGTAACTATCAAATTTTAAATTTTCATGACATGTATCACTGACCTGAAGCACGTGACCACTGCTGACCTGCACTTCCTGTTCCGAGGTCATGACCCCGAAGCTGCCCTTGAGACTCTGGTCGGTGGTCTCTGTGATGGCCAGGTGAGGGATCATGTGACGCAGAGAGAGCAGAACACCTAGCAACGTGTAGCTGTGTCGCTCACCACTGACGGGAATTACCAGGTCTACCAAAGACGGAGAACAGAAGAAAAAAAGATTAAATTTTAAAAATTATCAATACTGAACCCTTAGCAACCTTTGAAAGTGTATGGTTAAAGCTCATATCCCATCGAGTTTGAATAGCGTTTATGGTTGAATATTATTAGACTCGTGAATATAATACGTGTACGTGCTACGAATCTTGATGGGAAGAATGGGATAAATAGTGAAAGATTAAACAAACAAAAAATAGTGAAAGATAGGTAATTTTTTCAATTTGCAAAGAGGCATTACCTATATAATGCTCTGTGAGAGATTTTTGCTTTGTATATTAGAATTGATCTGCAATTATTATAAATACAATCTGAAATTAACGTTGCTGGTCTCATTTATCAATAGAAACGAGTTACTTATAGTAATCTGGGAAGTTACCACAATGTAGCCCGTGTTGGGATGTTATAGATGATTAGTAGTTCAGATATGTTTAAATTATCGTATGGTTAAACGCGGAACTGTGTACTCCTACCATAAAAGAAACCGTTTTGTAAAAAAAAAAAGTTTCTAAAAGAAGGCAAAGTTTTAAACAATATGTGTAAATTGTCGATCTACTTATACCTGTCAATCACCTTCATTACCTTCCATTTTTATCCCACGTTTCAGTTAAATTTCAAAATCAAAAATAAACATTTGAATTTACCTTAAAAAATATTCTCCTTAATTCTGTGGTTCTTTTCATGAATATTCATGAATGTTCATATTTTTAAACGGAGTGGAAGCTAGTCTACTCTGTGGTAATTAAGCGGGAGGATCATTTGTGAGACATCTCGGTTCTGCGCAGCACCGTGAGTAACTCACCCAGCAGCACGGACAGCAGCCACGAGAAGAAGACGACGGGTTTGCGCGAGTATTGGCAGATGAGGGTGAGGGAGCTGGCCGCCGTACGTCTACACGTCGCCGAGGTCGACCTCAGGTTCGGCAAGAAAGACTTCAGCAGAGCCTACAGGCAAACAACCACACGATATTTACAGTATAATGTCATTGGCCATTCATTAATTGATACAGTATGTATTACTATTTATCGTTTTGCCAATCGTATTACCCTTTATCATATACCCGTGCAGTAACTCTAATACATACTGATGTTCCCTATACAGTATAAATTCTATACTGCACTCTGATCCGTGCGTTAATATGAGGAAACCTACTTGGTGTGAGCGAATTGGTGTCCGTTCGTGGTCTTTTGTCCTGGAAACATGTCCCGATACTGTAGGCAGACGGACATATTTCCGGGACAAAAGACCAAGAACGGCAGCAAGTCCCCCACAGTAAATACGTTACCATATAATGATATTCCTGAAAATCATCAAAAGGTGTGTTCTGCTCACTGCTACAACAAACTCACCCACGATACCCCTGCAATCCTGTAACCACCATCTTGGAATCACTTCCCGCCCCGAGCCTTCACATGGATGTTACAAACACTGGCTGTTCGATAATTTAGAACCAATACAAAGGTAGGAAATCACACTGTATCTATATGTTAAACTGCTGCTGAACAGAAGGCATACCAATCTATCAGAATTGTTAACATAGGGCTCTATGAGGGCGCATTCTGACTTTGTGTGTTGGACTATCCTTTACCATGATCAGTAATAAAGATGTCACTGTCTATACAACACCTCCCTGGAGTTAAGTTTGGGATCCCCGTATTTCACAGCCGTGTCTGAGAACAACATTAATTTATTCTCTTAACCAACAAGCTGACCCCCTGCCCCTAATACATCCCCAGGCTCAAAATGAGTTCACCATGTACATGGTAGACACTGCTGACTGACCTTGACCTCTGTGTCGTTGGTGAAGCCCATGAGGACGGGGCACATCCGGGTCATGGCCGTGGCCAGCGTCTCCTGAATGGCGTCCTCCTGGCGGCGACAGATGCGCGACACGCAGGGCAGCAGGTTCACTACGTAGGGCCTGTAACCAAGTACGAGATGAGAGTCAATGACGACGATATACCACAGGTAAGAGATGTCAGTTGGGGGCGTGAAACAAAGAGGAAATATATTTCAGGTGGAATTTACTGCCTCAGAGAGATTTAGGGAAACATGAAAAACACATTGTTATTGGACATGGAATGGTACTGGGGTGTGGGGGAGGTTTGAACCATTGTTTATTGACGTCCATGAGGCTCAATTTCTTTTCTTTGTTTTGCTCAAGAAAAAAAAAGAAAACAAGGATTTCCTTGGAAAATAGGAAAATTGCCATCTCTGAGGGGTAGAAGCTTCTCTTTTTAAATTGAGATCACATCACCGGTTTCACCAGTATTGGCTCATCAGACAACACATAATCTTAACGATTATTGGAGGATCAAGGTGGTCAACAAAGCCCCTTTCTGCTTATTTATGTTTTCTGTTGTTATCCAGACGGTTTATTTCCATCATGCCAGGGGTAGAATGGTATTCATTATTAATTCATAGATCAAGGCGCAAATAGGGGATTTTTGAGTCATCCTGTTTCAATTTCCCCCTCAGTAAGTGATATTCATGTAAATTCGTGTAATGACCTGCACTTCTGGGGCCTGATGAGGTGGCACATGTCAGCAAAGCGCCACAAGGCGGCACGCAGACTGCGAGAGCTGCCGTTCTTCTTTATCTCCTTATACAGCTCCACCTGCAGGCGACCCAGGTTGGTTTCCAACAGTGTCTGAAAACAAAATATTCATACAGTGACACTCCGCGTTAACGGACAATTTGCTTGGAACAAAAATGTTTCCCTCTATTAAGTATGTATTTCAACCCCGTGTAAAGGGAAACGCCTCGTAAGCAGACACCCCGTGTAAGCAGACGGTAATTTTGGTACGGATTGCTTTCAACCCTGTGTGAGGGAACATTCTGGAGGGTGCCTAGTTATGTAGGGACAACACTCTTGATTATCTACATCCCTTTTCTGTGGTGTCTGTGTGACTCATAGACTGGTTTTTAAACAATCAAACACCAGACAACGGCCTGCATAGGCCCCTGTAGTCGTCTGCGTAAGCGAATAATCTGCTATGAACACAAGTTATCCCCTTAAGCGGGGTTCTACTATACAACAAATAACTTTTCATTCTTGAATAGATATCGTCATCCCCCTAATAAATAGTCAATAAAGCAATATTGTATTACAGAATACCTATATCTAAGAATGTATTGCTTTGTTGGCTTATCTAATATCCGAGGGGACCCTAGGGGTATATAGGGACTTTCTCAAGGTTCAGCGTTTCTCACTTGTTTTACGCCATAGGAGCAATGATTCAGTGTAAGACATGAATTAAGGGGTATATAGGGACTATCTAAAGGTTCAGTGTTTCTCACTTGTTTTACGCCATAGGGGCAGTGATTCAATGTATGACATTGATTCACGCAGAAATGTCACGACAAGAGAGTTCTTGTGCTTGCCACGCCATGCAGAGATGGAATGAGAAGGACTAATCTTTGATATAGCAGTAAGTCTTTCACTGCTTGGGATGAAGGCGAAAGGTAGCTGCATTTGGATTTTAACCCCAGATCAAAACATGCATGCATATCACAGCACACCTACATGATGACTAGAAATCATATTGCAAAACAAGTGTTGGTCCAGATTATGACATAAGGCCACATCACTGTCAAGCATGGCGGTAATTCAATGTACACTTACGCAGTCATTTGGAAATATCACAGTATTCAAATATAAGACTACTAATCCTTTACAGAGATTTCATTTTGACGTCAACTTCTCGGCAATATATATTAGAAGACATTCGAATATACCAATTGACAACTGGCTGAAATGGTACTTACCTTGATAGTTCTGTTGAGGCATTCATCGGCGACCATTCGGACGTCCGACTCAGGATCATCACATAGCATGAGGAATGTTTCCATGGCAATCCCCAGAAATTTGGGGAAATCGACCACATTTCTGTATTTCGAAAATATGTACATAATCGTCAGAATGGACATTAGATTCCATCACAAATACGTTCACAGTATCAGCTATATCCATTAGTTATTTTTTTCTGTATATATAAATTGAATTCCAGAATGAATGTGAACGTATGCAGAATGCTGAAAGCATCGTTCCGATTACAATAAATGTTTTAAACCACTTTATAGTACTGCTTATCATTTCAATCGACCTGTTCAGGTATTGAAAATAAATTACACTTACCTGAGATTATTGGAACAGATACAATCTGCAATTATGTTACAATTGAGGACTTTCTCCTTTTTGTTTACACCAGCTTCTTTTTTCCTAGAAGAGAGATAATTTAAAGAGTTGTTAAATAGGGTGACTCTCATTGAAAATCGTAACAAATATATGTTTTACTGGGAAATACAATTTTAAAACAATACCGTAGGAGAAACAGAATATATTATTACTTGATCTCCTTTCTTACTTATGCATATGGTGTCTAACTAAAGTTATCGATATCGCAAGTCTAAATTACACATAGGGCTAAAAAAATATGATTTTATCATGCTCGATTCAAAATTGATGCTCAAGAACTTACTTAGACGCTTCATCTGTAAAACTTCCGGGCTGAAAGACTTTGAGGGCCTCGAAGGCTTTTACCAGTTTCTCCAGGTTAGCCATGGCGTGTCAGCTTCTGCAGCAAATTTTAGAAACATACCATGAAGCAGAAGCTTTTAAGCAAATACCTATATTGTGTAGTCGGATGTGTGGCATCTAGTGGGCGGGGGGAGGGGGGGGGTGGTCAGTTCATCAGCCCCATACTCATTTTGGGCCTACCAATTTTTGAGAATTGTTTCTAGGAGAGGTTTTTTCCTGCTTCTTCATTCTATCCAGATCCAAATTCAAATGGCAACCAAAGATGGAACAAAATGCCTCAAAAAAATTTTTTGCTACGAATATCGGCATGCGACACCTCAAAATGACCGTATTGATGAGTTCTAATGGTTGCTACCGTTTTCACACATATCTGATTCCCCCGTTGCCATAGCAACCAAATGTCTGTTTCCATAGACTTTATTCAATTCTGAACATATATATATATAGGCTGATATGAAATTGGTTGCCATGGTAACCACATTCTAATTTATGAGGGGGTGAAATAGGTTATATTCACACATTAATCTGTACCGGTACATCTGCATGTTACCCTACAAATTGGTTCCTTTCTATGAATATAGGCATGTTACACCTCAGAATGATGGCCTTCATGAGTTTTGATGTTTGTTTCCTGCATATCCAATGGAACAGGTTGCCATGGTTACTAAATTACACTTTCAACAGAGACGAAATATGGTTTCATTAGATTTTATTCAAACAGACAGCTGAAATAATTCATCTTTAGAGAGTGATCTGTAAATAGGCATATTACAGGAATGTTTGTAACCTCCACATCATTCTGGTTATAATATTCAGATTTGTTGACATCAGTTGCCATCTTATTTTTTACATATGAATAAAACATACCGGTAGTCACTGACCCCTTACGGATGCTGTTCTCTGCCCTTGCTCAGCGTCGGGATATATTTTATGAGACAAAAGAGCTTGAATGACCATCTCTACAGGCTGAGTAACCACGTTTTCTCTAAGCACACATTCTCATTTTTTTTATAAAATCTTCACAATTGCAGTGCACTATTATGACAAACACACAAACAAATCTATTTACAATGTAGAACTAGTTTCTTTTACAAAGTATTTATATAGAACGTCCTGACCATGCTGTACAAGCTACAAAACGAGATGCTAATTTACGGTTCGTACGGAACGAGGCATTTATGCCAAGTTCCGTACAAATCGTAAATTATCATCGAGTTTTGTAGCTTGTACAAGCATGGTTGGACGTTATATATTTACTATATACCCGAAATTAAAAAAATAAATTAATTTGCTTAGCAACCAAAATTTTAATAAACGTGTGTGGGAAGGTAGTCCGTATTTTGGTGTACGGACCACTGGTCCGTACAGTATTTTTACGTCATATGCCGAAACGGTGCGTCTTTACAGTATATACGGCATGGGTATATAGTAATAAATCACGTCTGAGCCACGTCCGAATTTGACATAGTACTAAATCACGTCTATATCTGATCTGGGTCATGATACGGTCGCAGCGAATAAAGATCGTGTTATGCTAATGTCAGCACTTTATCTCCAAGCATCCCTTGCTGATATATACCGTGTTTTAAACGACACGGAGCATACAACGTGAAAGTTAGTATATGTATATCTCAAAATAGCCATCAGTATGTCCAACACGCCAGGACAGGATGTACAGTGAGGAAGCTAGAGGAAGTTCGCATCATAAATATATATCAGTAATATATTTAGAAATGCACAAAAAAAGTGCCTTCGTCGATACACTAGAGTAATCAATATCGACTGTATCATTTATAGACCACCATGTAAATTGATCTGATCTGGGAAACAGTGTGAATAATATAGACTGAGAGGTTGTAAATATAAACCGAGGCCTTTTCTACAAACGAATCTATTTTGTTTTCATACTACTGATAGGAACCTGGATCTAGTACTGGATTTTTACCTAAAACGTATAAAAAGATTTCGACAGGATCAGCTTGGAGTTGCTCCCCCACATAGACACATAGTTAACCAGACCTATGCATGAAGATCAAAATGCCACGAGAGTGAGACTTTCACATAAAGAAAATTCCAGTTGTGCTATTCTTTTTCATTTGTCTATAGTCAGATAAACTTTTTCATTTATGACTTATTTTAGCCACGTTGTTTTCTAATTTCTTTTATCCGAGACGAGCATCTGACGGCCTTCGCCATTGTATAATGGCGGAATGTTTGCTGGTCCCTGAATTTTGACTGTATTGCAATCTGGTATGGGCAATCAGCTAATGACTGGATACCAATAGTCAACAGATTGTGTGTTCACAGGCTGTATCGGCGAAGTCGCTATTTAGTAATCAATAAAGCTCGGTTTGCATGGAGAATCACTTAAAGTACTGAATTTTCTCAGTCACCTTGAAGCAACACTAGGTAAATATTCACTCTCTGACCAGATACATTCTTGCAATCCCTGTAACATATCTCTAAGAAAAGAAAAATTATGCCTGATGAGCCTATTTTGCACGAAAGCTTGATAACCTTTTTTCTTACCCCTGTAAGGATTTCCAAGCTTCTCCTGGGGTGAAGATAAATGTAACTCGTTACCAAGTGAGTCACCATCACTCATCAACATACCTTATACATGTATTCTTATGGTTTACTATTTCTGCTATTTGTATAACTGTTTGTTGTTTCATGGAAGATCTGTCACATATGACAGAATGAAATAAAAGCATTAAATAAAAAGTAACATAGGTATGACGCCTATGATGTCATAAATGGTGATTCTCTATGGTTACAGCAACAGTCGGGAAGGGCAATTTCCCCATTTCAAGGCAGCATCTGATAGAGTTAGGACCTGTACCAGCCACGTCACTTTTCAGTAAAAAAAAAAATCAGTAATAGCTATACTGAAATATTCTAGCATTTTCTAGAATCGGTGGCTACTGTTGAAGCGTATGGATCCACCTGATGAATGAGCTATGTAAGATAAGACGATCAATAGAGATATTCGAAAAGAAAAGTATTTGAGTTCAGTACAAATGTATATATCTGTCCATCATACCATGATTTTCAGATTTATTTAAGAAATCTGTCAATTTTGTCCATAGACACTAATTCTGCAGGTCAGTCATCTTTCTCGAGCTAATGACTCAGACGCCGAAGGTGTAGCGCCTGATTCCTGACCTCGCGGCCACATCCATGTCTCCCGTGGGAAATCTAAGCAGGAAGGTGCTGGGCAATAAAGGTGAGCAGTGGGCCACTCTGTGGTACTTACAGACAGGGTCAGGCAGGAATCACCACTTGTTATGTCCACCCCCCAACGGCCACCGCATCACTGACTCACACAAAAACGCGAATATGACTCCCAAGATAAACTTATTTGTGAAAGTAAAAATGCGGGTGCAAAATGGACTGGAAGTGCAGGAGAGATGTAAAATCCATCTCCCCGTCATCATATTATAGATTATATATTTTTTTGTTATTTTTCGTCTTAAGTCTACTTCCGTCATCTAGAGAATATGTGGAGCAACAGTGTCAACATGTGTTAGAACCAACAGCCATGGAAAACATTTCCGATACGGACAGAAAGAGCTTTCATTGGTGAAACTTCTCGCAATGTAGGGTGATACATATGGTCCTATATTAATATGGTAATAAATTGTCTTTTAAATACCATGGATCGTTTATAATCTAGAGAATAGACTGTCCATGAGATACATACATGAGAGATACATATTTAATGTGAAAGCTGCGTATCAATTTGTAGAGAACCACTGCAGTATTTATGACTATCGCTTTTGTCTTTGTTGTTGTTATTTTATTGTTTTTAATCTAAAATGTTTATTCCTTTAATAGTTTTAAATCCAAATATGTATTTGGTGAATCGACTAAGAGGCCCCCCTTCGCTTTCAGACGGCAATTTAACCTCAAACTGAGGATATCCAGTACACCGCTATAAACATAAGCAAAATACAGTAATTATATGTATAATCGACCAAGTTGCACTGAATTATGTATTACATAACAACATTACAGCAATTTTGCAAACAATAGGTAGCCTGCCTCAGTATATCACCAGTGCGTTTGTAATTTGGCATCTTCCACCTGTCAGACTGACAGGTTCACACAGCTGCCATGTCTTGCTCTTTTACCGCTGTGCAAATAACGGCTGTCGGCCGGGTAGCAATCGGTGTAGTGGAGCTGTGCAACACGGTTGACGTCTGGCGTCGATCAGTGGCCGGGTACATAACCTTAACGGCAGGACCAGGATGTATGTTGGATCAGTGTTTGCTATTGTAAAACCAAATATAAAAAACCCAGGAAAAAGGAAAAGAAATAGAACTGACTTACTATCATATGCCCTCAGTAAAATTCCAAAATATATCATAACAATTAGCTAGTAAACTTCCCAAGAAAGTATTGTGTAATGATGGATTAGTTCACATTTATCTTATCTAAAATGTATTCATATTGTTTGACATTGGATTCTTCACATTGCCTAAGGATCATCAATTGTTCGTCAAGGGAGTGTACACATGTTGAGGGACACCTACCCTGGATACTAAGATGGCCTCTTTTGAATAAAGAAATCACAGAGGAACCATTGAGCTGCTCGGCCTTGCCATGACAATCCGCGAGCTCCTTCACCAACGCTTAATACCTCATACTCTGTCTATGCTAGTGCTGGATTTTTTTAAATCACATATACCCCCCCACCCTCCAAAAAAAAATCAAATCAAATCCTTAATACCCTAATAGTCACAACATAACTAAAGAAGAAAAGGGTGCCCTTAAATCTCTAACAAATAACACTAGAATAGTTATCAAACAAGCAGATAAAGGGGGAGCGATAGTGGTTCAGAATCGCTCCAGTTATGTTGAAGAAGGCCGCCGACAACTAGCCGATGGCAAGTTCTACAAAGAGGTCGAACGAGATCTCACCCGAGATCACAACCAAGAGATCACGGATGCCTTGCAACTACTTGTAGAAAAAGGTAAGCTAAAACCTTCTCTCTATAAGAAACTAACCACTACTAAGCCCAAAACAGCCAAACTGTATTTCCTACCCAAAATACATAAAAATGTCACCCCACCACCGGGACGCCCCATAGTCTCGGCTAATGGCTGCCCGACTGAAAAAATCTCAGCTTTCGTTGACGGCCACCTTCGCCCAATGCTGAAGGGGGTTAAATCATATCTGAAGGACACCATGGACCTTCTACACAAGCTAGAGAAACTGGGACGACTCCCAGATCACAGTATCTTGGGGACCCTTGATGTAAGCTCCCTTTACACCAACATCCCGAACACTGAGGGATGCCTTGCGGCGTATAAACACCTTGATAAGCACCGCAAGGCTACTCCGGGTGAACCCTCAAACACAGACTTATGCAAGCTCCTGTGGCTTGTACTAACGAAAAACAATTTTGTTTTCGACCAAAAACACTACCTCCAAGTGGGGAGTACAGCCATGGGCACCAGAGTTGCACCCACATATGCCAACCTCTTTATGGCGGATTTCGAAAACAAATTTGTTTACACTTACCTGAAACAACCAACTCTCTGGATACGTTTCATTGATGACATCCTCTTCATATGGCCCCATGACCCGGATGAGCTTGAAAACTTTGTAACCTACCTGAATAGGTGCCATGACACCATCAAATTTACGAAGGAAATCTCGACCACTCAGGTAAACTTTCTTGACACGGTCATCCACCTCACAAAAGAAGGTGACTTATTCACTGACCTGTACACCAAACCTACAGACAGTTGCAATTACTTGCACTTCCATTCCGCCCACCCGAAACACTGTATACGGGGGATCCCATATGGCCAATTCCTGCGCCTTCGCAGGATATGCCACCGGGAGGAAGACTTCATAAGACACTGCATCATGAAGGGAAGACACTTTGTCAGACGGGGCTATCCAATACCTTTTGTAAAGGAACCCTTTGCCAAAGCCCTGGCACGGGACAGACCGTCGTTACTCAACTCCAACAATGGAGCCAAGGACGACTCATGCCAAAATATTCTGATCACCACCTATAACCCAGGCTTCAATGGCCTGAAAAAGGTGACCAAGAAAAACTGGGATATCCTGGGAAAGTCTTGCTCCACCAGAGAAATCCACAGACTGAATATCCTGAATGCCTTCAGGCGCCCCAAGAACCTAAAGGACCACTTGGAAAGGGCCAAACTCCACCCCGGTAACAACACCCCGGTGAAACCCCATACCAACAGCTGCCTCAGACCTCTAAGCTGTCGGTATTGCCCAAGACTCAACACGGATGGGAGAATCACGTGTTCTGCATCCGGAAGGACATGCATGAGCAGGTACAACGTGACCTGTTGCAGTTCGAATCTGATCTACTGCATAACTTGTAAGCGATGCGGAATTCAGTATGTTGGTCAAACCAAGAACGAGCTGAAAGTGCGCTTCTCAGCTCACTTCCTGAAAATCTCGAAAAATGACAGGGAAAGTGAAGTGGCCATCCACTTTAACTCACCCCATCATGAGGGCCTCGTCTATGCCCACCCGGACTCAGACAGAGCCAAACATCTAAGAGACCTCTTAGAATTCAATTGGATTCAACGCTTACACACCAACGCCCCGATGGGCTTGAATGTCATGGACCCGACCAGACATTAACTCATACCAGTCACATTACCTTTAACCGACCTAGCCACGTCAAAAATTTTTTACTTTTCGAGTAATTTCGGTTAAAACCAATGTGTTCAGTCATCCTCCAGACTCTACCAAAGATTTCGGTTTTAATTATCTCGCACTTTTCCTTTTTTTCAACTAGTATAAACTCACATTGAGCTTAGCCCAGTTGAATACAAGAACAGACTTGAGTTATGGTTGTGCCAGCACACCCATTTTGATCCTAACAATTGGTTCACTCTAACTAAACAAAACCAGCACTCACCCACAACTCCAGACCATTCTGAAGCCATGAGTCTCGTTTTCCATGCCCAAAACTATTGGGATACCGCCTGTCAGACAGCCCCTGACACCACCAAGTGTCAGATCAAGCTTCTGATAAATTTATAAAAGCAGCCTGAAGATTCCCAGTGATGAAACCGCCACTTGTTGCCTATTGCCATTGCTATAACAACAAACCACGCCCCCTAAACCATGACATCACGGTCAGGGCGACCGATTAATGATCAACGTAGCGATTCACCTAGAAACGCATTGATCGACAAGGGAACTGTTCGAAAGCGAGAAATGATGACGTCATCGCCCTGTCGCGAGACAGCGCATTCAAGCGGTAGCTGCACTGATAGCAAGACATGCCTCGTCCTCTCTAAACAAATCCTTAATACCAAGTGGGTATGGACTGGAATAGCCTACTGGTATTACAAACATTGCAAACCATAAATCATTTAAAAGGCACCCTGGCACAGAAACTTGTTTAATATTGATATATAGTAATCATTCTCCAATTTTTATTGTGCGCTACCCTCAGACTATCGCTACCAAATTTGTACTATATATATGTAAACAGGGATGCCAGTTGGGGTCAGAAAAAACATTGAAATATTTTTCATTGCAATACAGGGTTTATATTACATACACATCACAGTGGGTACGCAAGAGGAAACTCAAGTTTTTATATGGATAAGTGGATAGGTTCAATTGGGGAAGGTGGACTGTGGCTGAATTGGATTATTTAACAGTTGGTATGTAAATTTAGGTAAAGAAAATTAATTCTATATTCTAAAAGTGAAAACATGAATTTAAATGGAAACATTGAAAACTGGCATCCCTGTGTAAATGTACTGACAACGGCACTACGACGATAGAGATAAGTCAAACTCTGAGATACATACCGAGGAATATTAGAGTTTATGAGAAACAAATTAATATCAGAATCAGTGTTTACTGCTAGTGAGAAATCCGCGGATAGTGTTTCAGTACTAAGAAGACAAAGTTAAGCCCACACCAGACATAGCCTGCATAACAGTAATTCTGCTTAGGGCGATGCACATAAATAGACATGGACAATAAGAACGACTGTAAGCTATGTGTGTCATCCATTCTTTTAGTATGTACAGGGGCGAGATAAATACAGAAAACATGAACTGCTTATCACATGATCAAACAATATCGGTTTGAATGAAAATTGACCGCTTCCCTGGCGTGATACTAGTTCTAAGAACATGCCCCTACCAACAGGGCTCTCTCACAGACCCCTTTAAAAGGTCAATACGTCACGGGTACATATAATAAATCGGCATCGGTTCATCTGATCGCCGATTTTACCGCGTATTTTTCCCGCACGAGGACAGTAAGCCTGTTTCTCTATAATACATAAATGTATGCCTCGACATATAACTACTATACATCATCTTTAATCTGTACGTAAGAATCTTGGTGAGGGTGGTGCACTGTGAGAGGTAGGTCATTTCCGTATTTAAAGCAGTTCATCAACTTACACATGAATTCATGTCCATGTAGTTAACTAGATTTGGCATTAATGTTACCATGAAAATACAGGTTTATGGATGTGTCATTGCAGCATCAACTACTTAAACCGCTGAATAAATAATTTCCAGTCCCAGTATTGTGTAACTGCATTGTTTCTTTTATTGGAAAAACGCTCTGTTATGGTAGAACAAATGTTTGGTTTGGGTTTGTTTGATTTAATGCACGATAATAGCAATAAGAGTTATCTAAACTCCTGTGGTTCTATTGGTACAAATGTGACATAAATGTAAACATTTTTTTCATTTTTTTATGCCGCATTAAAAATAGAATTTTATTACCAGGTGATTATAAATGATGATGTAATAGCTCTACTCAGTATGCGCTATTTGACATTTGACTGAGGTATTGGCAACGTTCCAATGATACTTTCCGGCTGAAAGAGGAAATCACCAACTGGCACATCTTTATAAATTACCGTTAATTTACCTAAAATTTACAAAAGAGGTTATATTCTGTATTCCATACAGGAACTATACCACCTGCGCCATCTACACATACGCGCCATTCAGGGAAGAAAGTCGGGCCTCAGAAAAAAAATTGGAAATTATCAACTAAAAAAAACCCTACATGTTGAGCACCATCTTGCAAAGGAATAACCAAGAATATATCTCCTATAATTTCTTTATTAATATGACTATTTTATGAATGACACACCCTGATGAAGGACTTGAAATTCTGAAACATGTCGCTAAAATATGTCTGATGATTGACTTATCATTTAAAAGTCAGATCCGGCAAATTGCCAAGCTAGTGGGATTTAGTTTGTTTATTTATTATCCCAGGGGACCCTGAGGGTATATAGGGACTAACTCATGGTTCAGTTTTTCTTGCTGGTTTTACACCACAGGGTTGGTGATGAAGCCTATGAGATGAAGTCAGGCAGAAATCTCACCCCTATACATTTACCAAGGTGAGAGATCTTTTACTTCCCACACCAGATAGACATGGTATGAGAACATTTGTCCTTTAATATGGCAGTAAATCTACCACTGCTATGGATGAAGGAGAGAGGTGGCTCCAGTGAGACTCAAACCCACAACCTTTGGACTAAAAGTCCAGAGCCTAATATTTCTCTTAATACATCTTATGAATGATAAAGTTACCTACCAATCATTTGTTGCTTAACATTTGTATTCCTTTCAAAAGTAAAGATTCTAAAGATGTCCATCATTTGTTATCAAACTAGTATCCCTGGAATAAACTAATAACAGGCCAGTCTCTAATTACAGACAGTTTGGAGGTGTACATGACATGGCGACAAAGGTCTGTCAGAGTCTAGCAGATCTGGTTGCTGATTGTCTAGGGAAGGGAGTTTTCGCGTTGGTTGTGCTAGAATAAAATAGGTCAGATTCAAACCCAGGGAAACCCCAAAACTCAAATATTATGGTTCTTGAATCATTGCAATCAAATTCATCATATTTTTTCTATCGTCTATGTTTTAATATATCCAATGCGTCAACAAAAATTACCTTTCCAAGAAACATGCTGCTAGTTCTAACCTGAAGTATTTTATTTCTCTAAGGGGTGTAACCGATTTCCGATGGTGGTGGTGGTGGGGTATTTGGGATGTGGTAGCGTATTCGTTACCATCCATCGTAAACCAAGTTCCCATTGAAAATGTGTGGGGACTCAGTAAAGCATTACCCAATGCTTGTCAGGGAAAACTCTGGAAACTATGGAAGTAATAATGCACACTTTTTCGGGGAAGTCAGATATATAGGGTTCTAGAAGCAATATTGGGTAGACATAAACAGGTTCTACTTAGGCTTTTAAATCGCGAAGACATTTATTTCTGTGCTTTATTAAAAAAAATCCCTGATTTTAGGGAAGTATCTGAACTCTGACATCCCTGAACTGTCTATAGGTATTTTTGGCGGACGCCTAACACCCTCAGATTACCTGCCATCCCAGTGGAACATCGTTTTAACGAGGTGCGAGTTCTTGTATTTCCCACATCACATAGACAGGTATGAGAAGACCTGGCCCTTAATATTAGTAAGTCTACCACTGTTAAGGAAAAAATTGTCTGCAGTGGGACTCGAACCCATAACATTGGGAGTACTAGTCTAGTGCCTTATCCACTGACCTTGAGCTAACTCCCCAACCCCACTGGTTACCATAAATAGAGTGTCTTGCCTATTTCATGATAGAAAAACGTCTCCTGTAATCTAAAGAACTCTCTAAGATTAAATTTTAAAAAGAGAATCCCATGTAGTGCATAATACATATGTATCGAGAACTAGATCATTTCCATCAGAAATAGATCCTGTGTGAGCACCATAATAAAGAGTCGGGTATTTCATCGTGGACGGAGTGCACCATTCTGGGTGAAATGAGAGCAAAGCCACCCTCAGCAATTCATATATTTTTGAATCATTGCCAGAATTCAGTTTGCCTCATCTGTGGATAGCGAAATAGTACCAACTGACCTCAGACAGCGTCCATCAGATTTTTTTGACGTTGATCTATGCACACACCGTGCTCTGTGTAAAAATTGTATTCTGTAGCACAAGTACACATATATGTAGTACATTCAGGTACGATGATTCCAGTAGTGTTAAATATATACTACTAGATAACACGTAAAATCACGAGATTAGACTGCCACAATGCGGATTTGATAAGAGTGCAAACACACACCATTAAGGGTTGAAGCTAATCGCTGATTGAATGATTAATATGTAGTTATGCATGTTATAGTAATTAACCCATTGGCGCATTTAGGCATCACCGAGTGTGGCCGGATAATGCCTTAAGGCATCATTTTCCAAGACTGAAGGATCATACTTTATATATCAGGGATAAGAGTCGGGACTGGGGAAAAAGTTGGAAATCAAAAACCTAAAAATATGATAGATCATCAAAACCCAAGCGGGTGCTGTCCAAAAACGTCGGAAAAGGACGGAGGCGGTCGGCAGCTACCACCCCTGATAAGTTACCGGAGGTTCCCGCGAAGCAGGGCCGCCCCCTAGCTACCGACAACGGCCTTGGTTCGACAAAGTTTCAATAGAGTCTGTCACTTAGTAAGTATTGACACTTTCATTCAATTTTCATCAAGATACCGAAAAGTCGGATTTCCGGCAATGGTCGGAAAAGATGGGAGTATATAGTAATTTAGGAAATAATAGATTGATAATGTTGAAACTTTCTCAGAGCGTAGGTATAATATTGCATTGAATATTAACAACAAATATGTTACAATCGCCATGGAAGTCCCGTCCCCTGGTTGTATATACTGATACTACTACCCGGCCTTACGCTCATCGCTTTGCCGCAGGCACCCGGCGCTAAAGGGTGAATTACTCGAGAATCGTTGTTCCTGCAAGGTAGGCAATACTTGCGTGACTATGGGCAACAGGTTGACCTAAAAAGATTTCAATCGAAGTATTATTTCCCATCAATTTCCTAATGAGGATTGTATTATCTTCCTACTCCTATTCTAGGGCTTAAGTAGGGCTGTCCTGGGAACGACTAGAAACGTCATGGAGGTCAGCATCAGTAACCAAGAAATTGTAATTAACATTCTATGATTTCGAATTGCCCGTAAACTACATGTATATCATAACCTAATTAAGATGAAAAAGTGTCTTTAAGTACAATCCAGGAGTTGTGTTTGTGTTTCTCTGTACCTTAAGTGCTGATTCCACCGACACACAAGATATAGCGAGATTAGTCCTGATTTGGTTGTCTTGCTACATCGAGTTAGGTTTGAATGATCACGTGCCTATTTGTGACGATGTGTTTTGAGGTCTCGCGGTGGTGGAGTACCAAAAAATACACCCAACTCGCAGGCTACGTTAAGTGACAACGGAGGTACGATATATCGCAACACTGTAAAATATTACAAGATATACCAAGATATATCACAACAAATCCATTGTGTTGGTGGGATCAGCCCTTTATTTGTCAAGACTGATGATGCAAAGTCAAGAATACTATCCACATTAAGTCAAATTATGGGTGAGCCATCCGCCAAATGTCAGGGATTACAGTTATAACTGGGGGTCTGTCATCCGTTAACCAGGGATACAAGTCATGATCAGGAAAACAACAGAAAAAAAATCAAGGGGGAATCCTTGGGTAGTCTTGGGGAGTGGTAACGAAATATGCTTTGAGTTGTGGGATGTGTTACTATAGATCACTTATCAATCATTATGAATGATAATCCTGAATTTTCTGATACCCATCCTTCCTGTATCGTGTGAAACTACCCTAGATAACATGAATCCACTCTACAACTCGTTGGGAAATTGATAGAAAATCAAATTTAGAGACGTATCTGTTAAAAAAGACCATCTACACTATATGATAATGCATAAAAATAATATATCTGGAGTACTTTTTATCTTCCAAAACATTAACAAGATAATCAAATACTATATCATACAGAGATTAAATCTATGGAATAAGGTGATCTTTTGGGTGTCTTTCTTTTTCTACATCCATGGCGTTTGTGCTGCTACTATTCGGCATGTTTCTTGTATTGAAAATAAGTTGTTCTTGGGTTGTTGTTAAACAGTGATGATTTTCTGCTATCCACTGTGATTTTCTGTGATCCAATTAGCAGGCGACGACCTGGTTGGTGGAATATCTTGCCCGTGGCCCCAGCACGTATAGAGAATCACACAGATGACATTTAAATTCAATATCTTTTAGATATGCATTGACTGCTCAGACAGGTCAAATTCTACTCGTATAATCTACCTGACTGTAGTCACCCAAAGTCGACTGCAGTAATTAAGTACCGGGTAATGCTTATTGCAATGCAAGTATTGGTATGAACTGAAGACTTATAAAGTTAAAATAACTCAAATCAAGATACTGCCCCATGTTTCGATAGTGAGTCCACATCAAAGGAACTATAGGTTTGCCCAAACTATAAACAATTGCAGTTAAGAGTAGAGAATCAGACACCCGTACATCATAGTTTCCGATCAAATTTCCAACACACCTACTGCCAGTACTGGCAGTTAACATAAACTTTAAAGTTTAACCCGCTGTCCTTCGGCTTGCCTACACAGCCCTACGGTGAGGTCGTCGATTGTAGAACGTCACCCAAGAAATCTACTCAAATTCCCTATCAGTAATTCCTTATGAATATATGGCTTGTGTCTGTGGGTTGAATCTATTGGAACTGTCACATACTACAAATATCAGGATCGTAAATCTGTAAACAAATCAGGAGGGGTGCTGCTGAGTCTGACTAGTCTGAGCTAGTAAATGACTATGCTCCGTATAGCAAAATAGCAAACAAGTAGCCCAGGGATACTCTAAACCAATATTTTCCAGGGAAACGACTTCACCCTACCTTTGATGATATTCTTACCGAACGGAAATTAGTGGTCATGATTTTACCTTCGAACCTCGATAGAAAACAAGTTACATCTTTGCATGAAAAAGAGAGACGGCCGGGGTTTGATTGGGTTGATCGAGGGGTCGGTAACACCCACCTGCCACTGCCAATCCACAACGCAGTCGACGATTCCTCTTCTGTTTCAGGGGTACAATCTTTCCGTATGAGGTGAAAGTGTCAGGTGTTGTAGGGAAACATAATGTCGTATTTGGTATTGCAAATCAATAAAATCCCTGCACTTTACATCCAATATTTTGGTGCAGTGATCTGACAGGCCTGAAGGAAATCGCCTCGAATTCACGTCACAAGTCACGTTTGATGCAGAGCGATAGTAAATATTTAGTCTCGTACCAAAAAAGACTTTATTCTAAACATCAATGTAATTATTGAAGAAGTTTATCGAAATACAGCATATTTCATTTATGCTACAATATATATAATATTTCTATGATACATTTTAAAAGTCTGCTTTGAATACGAAAGCAAATGTGCAAATGCAGGCTATATTGAATAATGGCAACAACCGTAGCAGACATCGTCGTAAAATGGAGCGGCAAAGAATACAAAATATCTGGCCTCGACGAAAAAGAAACCATCGGAGACTTAAAGAAAGCACTTCTCAAGGAAACCGGTGTTCTCCCAGAACGGCAAAAGTTGCTAGGCCTGAAATATAAAGGTAAACCTACGTTGTTGGAATGTGTGCTTACCAATGCATACGCCTCAGTTTCACATGTCTTCGGGTTCTCGTAGTCGTACTCGTAGCCCGCCAGTGACAGCTGGCGCTCAGTCCAACAAACTACGGACTTGTACACTATGGGCAGGAAAAACAGTGTGCGGCCGTGTTTGTTCAACGTTATCAATGCCAAGGCTACGCTTCAGTGATTTGCAATATACATCTTAGTACTTGTCTCACTCACCAGGGTGGCTACAATGAGAAACTGCAAGACTCCAAGAGTATCATAAAACTTTTAAAAGCTGAGGATGAAATACAGAAAATTGAATTAGTCCTGATATTAATTTTATTCTAAAAATATAGATCCGCCCCACACACAGTGACTGAGTGAGAGAACAGGCCTGTGTGTGAAGGCACTTGCAGCGGTCGCGAGCAGTCAGGGACGGCCAGCCAAGAACCAGCCAAGATCCACTGGAAAACTACCTTTAAGACACAGTTATAAAGTAAAGCGACAGTTATTTTGTGACTTGTACAAGCATGGTTGGACGTTATATATTTACTATTTACCCGAAATTTAAAAAAAATCAATTTCATTTTTCTTAACAACCAAAATTTTAATAAATGTGTATGGCTAGGTGGTCCGTATTTTAGTGTACGGACCAGTGGTCCGTACCGTATTTTTACGTCATATGCCAAAACGGTGCGTATTTACAGTATATACAGCATGGGTATATAGTAAATATATATTTATCGATTCAATTTGTTCTTCATACATGTCAGACTGCGGCCAGTCTGGAATGACAAGAAAGGGTTGGGGTGTATGGAGTCAACACCCGGCCCTGTGAGTGCAGCTGTTTCATTAAAGGGCTGATTCCACCAACATGATGGATTTATCGTGATATATCTTGTAATATCTTACAGTCTGGTGAACTATCATACCTCTGTTGTCACATGACGTAGCCGTGTGGTGTCAGGTGTATTTTTCGGTACTCCATCACCGCGACACCTCAAGATACATTGGGACAATTAGGCACGCGATCATTCAAACCGAGCCCAATGTAGCAAGACAACCAAATCATGACCAATCTCTCTATATCTTGTGTCTCAGTGGAATCAGTACTTTATGGTAAACACAGCGTGAGTCCGGTCGTTTTCAACAGTTAACGCCATATACACATACCAGTACAGATTATCTTTTCATATCTTTTCATAAATTTCTATTTATTATCATTATTATCAACTGTAAAGTTTAGACAGCCCAGATTTGTTAATGTGATGCCCTAGATTGTTCCAGCAGTTTAATCTGTCAAAAACAACACTCCTGCAATCACACCCACCGTCCACACTTTGGCTGTAAATGCTGTATGTCTCTATGGGCAGGAGGCCGCTCTCGGCTGTGTTTGTCTGAGCAGCGACCTATCTAAGGAACTCACCGTTGTGCCTCAAAAGGTTTGGAGATTGTTCAATACTGTTTACATGATAGTGTTCAGAGAAATGTTCAGTTTTTTAATTGTTCTGACACTATTCGATTGTTGATGTTTATTGGGGCCTTATTGAATTCCTTGATTTTTGTTATCAGGGAAACCACCGACTGACGAAGTACAGCTATGTGCCCTCAAGCTGAAGGCGAATGCAAAGATTATGATGATGGGGACTCGGGAGGAGAACCTTGTACGTATAGCTTAAGTGAGCTGCGTTTGTTTTGTAAATTTTGCCATTTGTGGTAAGATATTGGAACCTACTAATCACCCAAGTTTATTTTTGATATCTAAGAAATTGTTTAACGAAAAAAACATTTAATATCTAAATTACGATTCAATATACATGTTGGTGTAAGTGTATCATGGAGCACAACTGTAGTGTCTTAGGCTCGTTAGAATTCCAATTCCCTTTAAATACTGGTAAGTACCTCGAGCGATTACCTATTAATAATTTCAGTAAATAATTGAGGTTTTTTTTATTAGCCATGAGGAGGCCTATAGGTTAATAATTGCATCCTAAATAACCATGTTGATATATATCAAGGATTCGTCAGAAAATTATTACTTTTCTAGGTTGAGTTTTTAGCTCCACCGACCGATTTGCCAGAAGTGATAAACGACTTTGATATTGAAGAAGATGAGATTGCAATCGAGAATAGGTAAGATTACATGTTGTAATTTGGAAGTTCAGACTGATAATACCTGAGTAGGTGTGATTTATGATAAATTCTCATGAACCGTTTACATAATGTGTGTTTCAGCCTCTAATGCTTTAGATTCAAGGAACTGCTCTTTCTAATTAGTTCACTTGAAAGCATCTTGCCTGCGTTTTTAGTAGAATGTATGGTCTTCTTGGGCTATATAAAATATTTTTGTAACCATAGACCCAAAACCTAATTTTCAGGTGTTTTTTAAGTGGACAAATCGTAAGGTTCACAATAAATGCTGAAATTGAAAAATACTGCTTGTTAGCATTTTTTTCTTTCTTGTGATGTATCTATTGTATTAAGTAATTTCTATTGATCAAAAAGAGAGAAATATGTTCCTATCGCAATTACCAAGCCAATTCAAATTTAAAATTTGTGGTAGTTCTAATGTTATCATCCAAATGCAAAAGTGAAAACCTCTTGATATTCAGTATAGTATAATAAATTTGTAAACTTTACACTGTAAAACCCCGCTTATAAGCCGATATTTGAGGGGGGGGGGGGATTATTTTAACAAAAAAAACAGTTTTTGAATTTTTGCCAAAGTCTACTTATAACCTTCTTTTTTTCTTTTTTTTCAAAAATTGATATTTGAAAAAACCCAAATCCAAATAATAACATACATAAAAAGAGATATACAAATGTGAATCATTTAATGGTAGTAATTTGTCAGATAGCATGTGATATCGTATATTTATACAAACGTTCATATTCTATACAGAAAATTATACAAAAAGTTGTGAGCTGGGCAGATTGGGGCAGGGGGGGGGGGGTTAATGAGAGGTCAGGAACCCAAAGTGGGGGATCGGCTTATAACCAGGGTGTTCCTAAAGTTGAAATGCCCCCAGAGAATTGTGTAATAGCATTTTTGGGGTCGAAGTGAAGTGGGGGGGTCGGCTGATAACCGGAGTCGGCTTATAAGCAGGGATGTAAGGTATTTCCTAAGAATACATTAAAGACTGTATGTATCCTGCATTTATCCATCAAATATCTTTTCCAAAAGTTAATATTTTAAACTTGATTGTTGGATATAGTCATGATTAATGTAATTTTTTGTTATCATCCGAATGCAGTAAAATCTGTTTTATCTCAGTGTATTTTTTAGATAAGTGCGACATATATATATATATCGTGTAGTCCCCAGCTTGAGGTATATGGGGATATTTGGTAACTTTACCCTGGTAAGAGCTAGAACCCAATGATTGTAAATGTTATCATCTGAATGTGGTTACCAACTGAATGTATAACAACTGAACTATGACTTAAATATGTTTCCTAAGTAAAGAATATTTTTTCTGTCTAGCAGGATATTAGGCATTAATATCCTCCTATCAATTACTGTCATAGACAGAGTTTCTGAAATTAGTGTACCCAAATCTTCTCACGGATAGTTCAATAGCTATAATTTCATTTGATATAATATTTGTAGGATATATTAATATCTATTTTTGACCCCTAATTACCCCCATGTAAACTTTCGTGAGAATTGACCTGCAGTTATCCAGCACCATTAAAGTTCAAGAGTTCATAAAAGCTCACTCATTTATTCATTCACTAGCAGGTTCGGGATATTGACATTATCTACATGATGATATCTTATTGTGGATTAAAGATTCATAAATCATGAATGAGGCGAATCTCTATAACGTCAGTCAAACATGTTTCAAATTATTTTAGTTTAGAGTATTTTTTTTCTTTTAAGGGAGGAATATTTAGCAAAGATTGAGAAAAGGATCAAAGACTATAAAATAGACGTCATAAGCGAGCCTCGCCCTGGCAAGAAGCTTCTTGTCCTTGATATCGACTACACGCTCTTTGGTAAGTGGGATATAACCACTCTTTTGTCTTGGTATGTTCAGAATTGGGTTACATTAATTATCTATTTTCTGGTGTGTCTATGTAAATCGAAAGGAACACATAAGATATACACGACCGCTGTTATCAAAAAGAACTCTTCACGCCTGGACCATAGAGACCTTCTTTTACATGATAATGATATAAAGCAAGTGTTCCGTTGCCGCAACAATTCTGTCAAAAAATTATTTCCGACGTAATGGAGCAGCGCCGCCCGAATTCCTGCCGCAATCTCCGGCCTTCGAAATGAAAAATGAAAATCTAATAAATAAATCTTTGTCGGATTGCTGCAAACGGCGATCGCAGGATGTCAGTTGGGACTATCCTTCCTGGAAGTCTCTGGCTTTATTCACTATAACCATGAATAGCACACCCTGACGATGTTGGATTTTAATCTTTATCCTACCCCTAATAAAAAACCACCATAGACTTAACATAGGGAAATTTTATGTGGCAGGCCGTGACATAAAGTGTTTTTTATGCCACTAGAGTAATAACAATATTGACCAATCAGAGAGCAGGATGTCAGCTACTATGAAAAAAGTTCTGTTGGTCGTTGACTCAATATTTATCTTTTTAACAGTAATACAAAAGCATAGATGGGGTAGGATAAATACGAAACCGAACTCGAGTTAGACTTGTCAATGTCTATGCCACTCTGGTCAAGTCTGCTCCTCACTACACTCGGCTACGCCTCGTGTAGTAATACACGACCTTCCCGTCGTGGCATAAACATTGTCAAGTCTAACTCTCGTTCGGTTTCTACTAAGTATTCATGTAACACTTCTATTCATAATCTATTCCTTTTTTACGATCTAAGATCACAAGTCCACGGCAGAAACTGGTCTTGAATTGATGCGACCTTATCTGCACGAGTTCCTCACGTCGGCCTATGAAGACTACGATATAGTCATTTGGTGTAAGTAGAGACCAGTTATGTGTGTACATATTAATATTAGTATAATTTCTGTGGTATTATCGTGTCAATTCGGTTTTGTGAACCATAATTTTAGCTTACTGAACACCGATGGTATACATAAGGGTTCTGCAATGTTTGATATCTGTTCATATAAATCATAGCTATGGACGTATTCTATAGGCCTTTTTAAAAATGTGATGAATGATTTTAGCTTTAGCTATTTGTATTGAATTTTAAATGCGTCCAATCGCTCATTTGGCATCTCTAGACTAATAATCTTATTATAGAATGCACAAAAAACTTTTGTTTTTGTCGGTTGCAATTTCATTTACTTTTTGTAATAACGAATTAAAGCGGCAACGAGTATGAAGTGGATCAAGGCAAAGATGGAAGAGCTAGGTGTATCTTCTAACCCCAACTACAAGTTGACGTTCATGGTGGACGACCTCGCCATGATCACCATCAGTACGCCCAAATACGGTGTGATAAATGTAAGTCTTAGCATGAGCCTTTTATGAGAGAGAATAAATGGCAATATATATTTCCCCAGTCACACTGGGGTAAAAAACGGTGTTTTTCTATGTTCAAATCTACAAATATGTCGAAAAACACGGAGTTGATTTAACATACGTAGGAATGCTTTTAATATCTTTTAATATTTTTTAAAGTTCGATGTCTGAGATAGATTATAGCCTATTAGAATACGTTAATATCTAATTGATATAACAATCAATGTGTAACATCAAGCTTAGATAATCTTAATTTATACAAAATAGGTCAAACCGCTGGGAGTCATCTGGGGGAAGTATCCTCAATGGAGTAGCACAAACACCATTATGTTCGACGATCTTCGTCGGAACTTCATTATGAATCCACAAAACGGCCTCAAAGTAAGTATAGCTAGTTATGAGTGTATATTATGTTTAGATAAGATGCATTTGTCGTATATGCAACTAGGGATTTCCCATCAGTTCATGTTAATGTTGTCGAATTCAAATTTTCTGTCGTTAATGAATTTCTGGTATGTCAGTAAGGGGGTCAGGAAATAAACAGGAAATATTTTTCATGTGGAATTTACTGCCTCAGAGACACTGAGAAAACATGGCAAACACATCGTTATTTGCCATGGAATGGGTCTTAGGTGTGTTGGGAGGTTTGAAATACTGTTTATTGGTATGAGTGAGGCCCAATTTATTCGCTATTTGTTTTACACTGGAAATCATAATTTTTGAACTGAAAATGAAAACAAGGATATGCCTTGGAACATTTTTTAAAATACCATCTCTAATGTATGTCGGTTTGTCGGTCCGACTCTGGTTAATTGCATTCACATTCGATACATGTGTGCTCAGGGTGGGTCCAACAGCTGTGTGTAATCACAATAAAGAACGAGCGCACGTAATTATTTCAAAGATTTTACTTGACATACAAGAAAACTATATCCTCTTCAGGTGTTATTTTAGGTAAGCTACATTGTATGCAACACACGGATCGTTTACGGATTAAACAATATAATCAGATTGATCTAATTGTATTCAATCATTTTGTATTTAGATACGGCCTTTCAGACAAGCACATCTGAACCGGAATTCAGACCGCGAGTTGTACAAGTTGACAAAATACCTGAAGGACATTGCCGCCCTTGACGACCTCAGTGGCCTCAACCACAGGAAGTGGGAAAGGTCAGTGCAGTTGGGAATGCAGATAGTTAAAAAGATACGAAATTTCAAGATTTCAATAAATTATGATCAGTGTACTGCAGAATCTACGGGCATGATGCAACTGACCAATTTCAAAATCTTAGTTGGTTATTTTTTAATATTAATTCAATGGCCAAGAAATACTAGGGGTGGTATAAAGTCATTTCCCTTAATCATCGGTTTAGGCACCATCATTTTATTCACTATTTAATATTGAACATTTTTTTAACACCACCCTTCATACTTTCCCAACAGATATAAACCCAAGAGATTGAAGAAAGCAGACGTGCAAAGTGCAGACAAAGAAGATGAAGAAGAAGCGTAATCATGAAGCAAAATAAAGGCGTACCATGACGAATCTCAGTCATTCTTTACAACGACTGGTATTTAAAAGAATATAAGATGCAACAAACTGGTTCTCTCATCAGCACTCAGTGCGACCGATCAGGAAGTCGCAAATTTCCATTCCTGTTATCGTTCGATTCAGCATTGAAGCTATTATTCAGACATTGCATGGAGGGTGTTCGGTTCATTTAGGGCCGGAACGAAAACATAATTACCTGTTATAAGGAAATCAGAATTTACTTGGAGATATACCTCTTTGAAAAGTAGGCTTAAATCCCGTATCAGCAGAATGATAAACCCACTTATCATAAAACGTGAATGCTATTTCAAATCTATACCAGGATTCTTTCTTCTCTTAACTTTCTATTCGACTGCCAATATTTAGAATTTTTGTTTATAGTTTGGGTAAATTAACACCAAGGCTATGCCAAGCCATAATGATGGCGGTTACACAAACACAACTGCCATTCTATACTTTCCCAGATATGATGTACTTCATAGGGACCAAAGAACTGTCTAGGAAACAAAGAAATGTGTCAACATTTTGTTTTAACTTTTTTTCGTTCCGTCAAGGTTGGCGTGAAACCTCCAGGTTGGAAAAAATATATGTCACCATTTTGTCCAAAAATGTTTTACTTCGGACGGTCGTAAGAAGCAGATCACCTTTCTTGATCCTAAATTGTCGAATTAGATGAACACAAAGCCTCGTTTCACTTTGTGAATTAATTTCCCCACTTTTTTCTGAGTTGCTCAATCAGATTATTGGTGTTTATTATAATTGTGTCAGAGGGCTGTGTCAGTTTTGAAAGCTGCACCTGGTCTATCATTATAGATGCCCCATCGCTAGGTACTCCTAGGATATTCCTCAGGGCTAACTTCTACATGAGATATAAGTAATGCAGGTGCTCTGGAGTTTGTCAAACATTCTCTTGAGAGACCTCATTGTTATTTTGTTTCATTATTCATGTCTACGCCGCATGTTGTTCATTAAAAGCTACAATATTCTTAAAAGAAATGCTGACTACAGTGCACTTAAAATTTCATCCCTTGCCTGTATTGATTTCCAACGATAATACTCGTGAAAGTGTGGAAAACGGCTTTGTACAGTGGTCAAGGATATTCACTAAGTAACAAGGACTCCTTCTGAGGACAGTAGGATATTAAACATAATTTAAGTTATGTGTTTTCGGGGTATTTATAAATCAGTAGTTTCATGATAAACGAACACAGCTGTAATATCAAAATTTTATTTGATTCATCTTGAGCTTTGTCCATTGAACCGGATTCGTAAAGTATTGCACGAAACGGTACAATCACGACTTAATCATCAAAGCAGTATTTCCCAAGAGATTTGTGTACCACGAAAAGAGATATATCCAAAGTTTCTTCGAGATAGATTTTATTGACGTGAACGAAAATTCAATTTTCGTTTGTGTACACCATGATCTGTAGTAAAGCGTAATAAAATGCCTTAGTTCTAGTATCTAATTCAAGTTTCCACTGTTCTCTATATATACAGATATTCTATATATTACACACTGCATCATCCATGATAGCCACTTGACATAATATTAAAGGAGATTTTGGAGCTAGATCCCTAACTTTTTTCTTACATCTGTAATCTTTGTAACATTTGTCAAATGCCAACGTCTTCACAAGGAAGGACATTCAACGAATACGTTAGATATGGCTTCAGATTATGAAATGTTAAGCACTAAAGTAACTCACACACATACACATTCATCTCTATATATACGTATTACTTTCACACTCTAGTCTGATTTTAATGTCTGTGTTCACTTGGGAATGCGCTTTAGCTCGTTGGCTAACCAGATGGCGAACCCGAGGAGGACTAGAGAACCGCTCTGGTGCGAGGCGGCCAGCGGCGTGGGTACGTACATCAGCAGCGTGCCGATACCAAGGCTCACCTGGCAAGAAATAACAAAATTGAAATTAATCAAAAGTACATTAGCGTGTAGAGCTATAAAAAAAAAGAATAGCAGATTTTGATGTTCCTCTTTACGAGAATCTCAATCCCATGACATTTCAATCGTCAAGGTCTAGGTTTAGATAAATATTTAGGTCAGGGTAAAACTCCAAGCTGAAGCAGATTTTGTAGATAGTATAATATTAAACAGCGATGTCAGTTGGGGTTCGAAAAAAGTGGAAATATTTTTTATGTGGACTTTGCTGCCTCAGACACAGAAAACGTGTCATTGTCAACAATGGCATGAGGCTGAAGGTGTGTGAAGGGGTTCAAGCCAGTTTTCTATTTGGTGTGAGTGAGGCTTGATTGATATTATCTTTGATTTAAAGAAGGAAGATATTTTATGAAGCGATGTCAGTTTTCCATGTGTTTCTTTTTTCTAGTTTATGGAGTCGTGATCATTCTTGCAATAAAGAGTGGATATAATCCGGATTCGGATATTTTCTGGGTGTTTTTTTTTTAGACCTCGCTGACATCCCAGTTAATACTGAAAGTGCGAATGTGGATTTCCATGTGAAAGTGGAAAGCTGGCATTTCTGAATAAATGCTCAATGAATGCTGTAAGCTACTAACCTGGACGAGAGCCATAGCGGCGAGACAGTTGGCAGCGAGTATGGCTCGTGGTGGGAGGGGTGTGCGCCGTGCCAGGAACCAGAGACCTAACGTGGCAGCACCTGTCAGCTCTCCCTACAGACCAAACATTTTTAATCAAATATTAATTTTTTTTTTTAAATAAATGGTAAGGAACAAGCCCCAAAACAAAGGGACATATCTTTTCTTGTAACGTCTCTAGAAAGAAATGAATGAGAATATAGGTCTTGAAGTCTGGAATGAAGTCTCTAAATAGCACTCGCGGAACGAGTTGTTAAATGTTTTTTATAAGACTCACAAAACGAGTTACACATGGCAATCTATACCTGAAATTCAGTGTATACTTGTTTGAAAAGCCGTCTACTCGGACTTTATTTATGTAGTAACATCTCAGAGAAAAAGCTGTTTTAAGTATCAGTAATAGGTTAAACATCTAAAGTGATATGTAAGGCTAGGAAACAGGATACAAGGTCACACATCCAATGAGGTATTTTCTCTCTGATGATAAGAATTTGGAAAGTTACAGCTCCTAGACTATTGTTAAAATGCTAACTTGGAAAACACTGCTGACAAATTCAGATAACTGTGTATAATCAATTCTATCTAGGGCTCCGTTCGTACCGGTACTCCATCTTTTCCCCAAATCAGTACGGTTTTTGGCTCCGGAGACTGCCTAAGTAAAGTAGAATTTTAACAGTTAATCTGCATTCCTCAGTTTTGTCGGCAAGAGATTCACATTTCAGTGTTTGCTGGTAACAAAATCTTTCAGAAAACTTGTCAAAAACCTCACTTTCTAGGCTGAAACAACCATCCAGTTCCTAAATATGAACTATTTGACTATATCACTTCGCACTTCTTTATGCATGTTGTTAAATTATCATATGGTAGAACCTCCAATCTCTGTCAGCTGACAGGAATTCAATATTTACCAGATGTCTGTGGTTAAACTGGACCATGGTGTGGTTCTCGAAAAAGTTTTTCCACTTGGGTTCAAAAGCTAGGATGTCCGAAGGAATCCATCGGTCAGCAAATTTAGGCCAAGAGTTGTAGACAAGGCCTGCATCAAGTCCTGCCACAAAAGCTCCTGCAGATAAAATCGATTTGTTTTCAATATCAATGTGTTTTAGGTTAAGTGCTTACATATTAACATATATATTATATCATTCTGGCATTTTCATGAAAAACACAATGTAGATGTTCTGGTTCTGATCTACAGCATACTTGTAATTCAGGTTGTTAAAATATCTTTCTACACCCCGATAAACATTTTTCAATGTAAATACTCATAAAATGTTTATAGTCTCGAGACAAACTGCAAAGATGACAATGATGGACCGCCCATGTATGTACTAACATTCTAGTTGAATATAGGGTTTAATATTCTCTAAAGCAATGTTACAGTGCATATGAGGCTAGAGTAGCTAATGTATATATCTCACCTGATGCTGCAGTACAAAAGACGAGGGCCATGACGCCATGTGAGTATTTAGCCAAACGCATTACTTGTGCTGTTTTCGTGTAGCCCTGCCAAGTAAAATATACAAAGTTTGCAATAGTTAATCAAAAGGGTGTACATAAGAGTAACATTGTAATATACTGCAGCTCTAGGAAAACCCCAATAACAAATAATTTGGTCTGATAAAGTTAAGATGGATCATTGCCAATGACGGACACTCGAGGTTGGGTATCACCTTGGCTTGCTGATAACGATATCAAAGCAAAAATCGATATTGCAAACATATTACAGCATACTTCGGAGGTGCTGTTACTGCAGGTATAAAAATGTCAGTTAGTGCCATGAAAAAAGAGGAAATATCTTTTTATGTGGAATTAACTGCCTTAGAGAGACTGAGAAAACATCGTTATTGGTCATGGATAGGGGCTGAAGACGTCGGGGGAGGTTTTAACCACTTTTTTTTGTGAAAATGAGGCCCAATTTATCATCTTTGTTTTAAACAAAATAAAATAGAATTTCATTATCTGAAAAATGATTTCCTTGGAAAATAGAAAACTGCCATCTCTGCGAAGAAACTCACCGTGTTGATGGGTAGCAAGTGGTTTAGGCCAGACCAAAGAAAGCCGGCGTAGAGAACCAGGGCACCACTGAGATGGGAGGCAAGTCGATACTGAGAGACACGGGGGATCTCGTAAGGATTATCCTTCTCCTCCAAGCCACTGTTTACCATGAAGATCCCTAGACAAGCCTGCAGTAAAATTAGAAAGTACAGGATCAAATCACCACATTGAATGACATTTCAACTTGAGCTTTGCCATTTTCACACAAGAGGGGAATAGCATCTAGTTTGCCGGAAGTTTGAGACTGCTTGGAGCATCGCAATGATGATTCTCCATGGAAAATAAGGCAAAATCCATATTGTGAAATCATTTTCAAATATACTTTCGCCTTTGTGTACGATTCAATTTGTATTATAATGTGTGCTGTACATGGTAAATATGGGGTAAAATTGACGATCAATGTGATCATCAACTATACTTTACCTTAAAATAGTAGTTTTTACCTTCATTTTTGGACGATTTGTTGGGTACATGCCCCTTACGCCACATACATGTATATATATATAGAGAGAACAACCTGACCATGCAATACAAGCTACAAAACAAGATAATTTACGTTTGGTACTGAACGAGGCGCTTACGCCAAGCTCCATACTAACCGTAAACTATCGAATTGTGTAGCTTATACACGCATGGTAGGTTGTTATACATTCAATATCATATATTCAACATTAATAAAAAAAACAAGAGCTGAGAGTGCATTTTAAATAAGAAATATTGGCCTTTAAAGGCCAAATTAGCACGTGGACGCATTTAAAACTCAATACAAGGTCTACCAATAATTAATTACTATGAGATCAAGGAAGCCCCCCAGGAGTTGGAAGGAATTGGAGGTATAGGGGAAGGGGAAAGAGAGGTGTTGGATTACCATGGGAGAAACTTATACAAGTTTTGTGCATATCTTACAAGTCTTTGATTACTGGGCCTGTCAGGTGTTTGGGGAAGTTCATAAAGTAGTTTGCCTTTTTCAAATCAATGTCAAAATACTAAATGATAAAACTAGGATATTGCATTACCATAAACTTCTCCAGAAAAAAAGAAATCATATACCTATCTGTACTTAGTTATGGCTCCGTCTAGTGTTGGTTTGACATACTACAGGCTCCATGTTCAAAGTGAGGCTGAGCTTCAACCAGATACTTAGTGTTCTTATAAGGATATAGGTATAGGGCATGTGCCAATATGCTTGGAGAGTGACAGGAACTAGAGCCCTCTCGGGGGAACATGACTGCACTAAAATTCAAAGATGGCTGATACCCCCCCATGCTTTGAAATTAGGCAAAAATACATGAATATCATGCCAAATACAAGTTTAACCTAAACAATGACACTTCCTAGATGGTTAGTAACTGTCACTGCCACTTATGGAGATGGTAAATGTTACACCAATGCTCACTTTAAATCATTATTGAGTAAACATCTGTTTGAGTATGCCCATTTCACTCAAAATCCCCCCCACTTTCAACAAATACTTGAATATCTCAGTAACTATAGAATCTACCTTGAAAATTCCACTTCCTAGCACCTACTGTTTTTTATTCTCTTTCAAATGAGGCATATCATATTATGATTGAACCAGTTTAAGGGGTAGAAATATGTGCATAAAGGAGTTCTTAAAAATGGACCTGTGACTACAAATGTCCACCCCCCCAAACTGAATACACTATTATTCTAAAATGCATACCAAAATACTAAATATCAAACCTTTATGGCATTGAACCACCATAAAACCTTCTGTCCAAAACAGAAATCATATTCCCATCTGTATTTAGTTAGCTATAAAAGGCAAAAATGTGGTCAGGTCACTTAGTGACTTTACAAGCAGTTGTACTACAGTAGGCTATAGTCATAACCTAAAGACCAACCGTCACCTGCTAATAATTACCTTTATTTGGCCTAATAGCCAATGTTTTAGTCCACGTATACGGAACATTGTTCCATATTTTGCCATATGAAAGACTGTTTCGTACATTGTTTTTATGTTATATGGCTAAACTGTGCATATCTACAATATATATGTCATGGCTATATAATATATACCCCGTACGCCACGTTCGTGTTGTACGACCATAAATAAGAATGGGTAGGAGCGGGTGGTATATGTAGGGCATATGACCAAGGATATATAATGATACACGAGAAAAAATAATGAAGAAAAAACCGCCTCACTTGTAAACCTAGCAGACCACCGTAGATGAAGACCCGCTTCTTCATGGCTTTAGCCAAGTAACCCTTCCTCCAGAAATAGATGGCGGGTAGCAGGAAAACCCCGCCTACCATGCGGCCCCAAATACGATGGGACCACTCCATCAGGTAGATGAATTTGAATTGGCTCATCGTCAAGTCCTGATGGACACTGTAAAGGCCAAGAGCAATAAGTTACAATATGCAAAATTCACAAGGTGCTTCTCCTGTGTAGATATACTGGACTGGTTGTCAGATCCAGATTGGAGCAGCAGTTTATGGTGTGATGTGATAATAGAGTTATGGAAAAACACAATATATGACGAATACCCAGTTCCTTGAGTTAGTAATTGTCAGAAATTTACCGAAAGCTGGACCCTAATACATTTTCTTTCGCTAGAGTATCTAGTCTGTGTAATGTCCTTGTGAACAAGGGATTCCAGATCAACAAGAAGTGTCTAAATGTATGGCTCATATCATTCACCAGATAAGTCTCACATTTCAAATTACAAGCGAGTGAACGCTTACTATTTATATTCTGGCGTCTCTTTGTACATCTCGAAAGCCTTTTCCCAGTCGACGGCCGTGACTGGGGGACGAACTCCAGTTACTGGATCCCATTTCGTGATAGACAAGCCAGATTCTGTCAACCTAAAAATGTCAAAGAAATAAGAATTTTTGACAGAAGTTCCAATGAAGCTTAGGTATTACCACGGATCCAAGTCCGTGGTATTACTATATATGGTCTGTTGGAGCTGGTTTAAGACTAAAGTATTTAGTTGAATCCATTATAATCTAACAAAGCATCAGGTTCGGTTTACAATTCGGGTTGTCTATGCATGTAGTATGTACATGCCAATGCCATGCAATCAAGGTCTGTAGCACTTAGTAGCTATAAATTTATATACAACTTCAAATTACATAAATATGCAGTATATCGATTCAAACAAACGGTTTTTATAACATGATTTACAACAGGCATAGGAGACATTATTTACACAATGATTGATTAGAAATATAGCAATTGCTATCTCAAATGGTTTTAAAACTTGCCTCGTGACTCCACCAAGCACAACGGCGCCAACACACATCCCTGCACACGTGACCAGCCATAGCCCCACCTTTCTCTGCGCATGTGCACTGATTTCTGGATAGGCCCGGACTGTGGCAGACTCGGCAGCTGCCGTCGTGTTCTGCCGGCATCCCTTTAGGATCTGATAGATGAGGAAACATGAATATTTTGATGCTCTTGGATGTTGACTTAGCTTTAAAGGCTTACTAAGTTAAGGCGCTTAGATCGTAAAGACGGGGATGCATGACTCCAAACAATTATTTCTTTCTGATATGCATGAATTTTTAATTCAGAAAGATTTGTATCAGGCCCGTCTACAAGTGGCTTAGTAACAAAAAAATGAAAAGAAAAATGAATGAACACGCGCTTTTATCTAACATGTATATTTTTTTTACTTCTAGTTGTCGTTCTCTTCCTAGCGATGATAACACCTTACCCAAATCTACATCCATGTACATGTTGAGAGGATGATATTTTTCACGAGGAATATCAGCCCACCGCCTCCCCCAGAAAAGAAGTCAAAACCCAAAAGACAATTGCGGTTTTGTTAAATCGCGCTTACTGACTTGTTGTTTCGAATCAGACGTGAGTCGGAAAAATTTAGTCCATGTGGATTGCTGAAATATAAATCATTCTTATCAGTAAATCATCTACACAGGGGAAAATAAACGTTCAGATATGGGACACCGACAGTTCTTCGGTGAACTCTCTCTCTGCGGGGACCAGTAAAAGGGTTCATAAAAGACTCGAGCCAAGGGTAATTTGAGCCTTGGACGCTATGACCCTTTCTATGGACACCTTGGGCCTACTCCTGTGTACGCCTGGAGCTACTTCCTTGGACGCCTTGCGTTCACCCTGTAAAGGATTTGAGCCCTGGGGCGTAAAAGCTGTGGTATTGCTCACATTCTCATGCATTGTGGACATACTAATTCGTAACTCAGGCAAAACTGGACGTAAAGACGCCAGATATAATAAAAGACCTCAACAATTTTTTATTTTTTTATATTTCATATAGCAGCCAGTTCTGCCACAGGGCAGTTCTACCACTGGTGTAGAAAGATAGGATACGTTCATTCATCTAGACCCTGGTTTTTTTTTTCAATAGACTCACGATTGGGAACTTGTAGTCAACGCCGCTGGAGTATTATATAAAAGAAAAGGTCAATGGGGATGATGTCACAAATGAGTTTTTCTTACCGCATTCGATCCATAGCCACTGAAAATATGCCATTCATTGTGGTTTACTAAATACTCTCACTGGACTTTACCTGGCTAGATTACTCCGCAACCCAAACTCATGGCATATTTTAGTCGCTATGGATCTTCATGCAGTTCCTTCTTATAATTTTCATAAAAAAGAAAATATCATTTCCGTTTTTCTTACGCACTTTGTTTCAAGGTCTTACATACCTGTAAAATAAACAATTTAACAGATTGCAGGACGTTAGGCCCCACCAGCTAAAAGTCAGTAGGTTAGGGCCCAACTTGACTGGCCTCAGTCCCTGTGTCCTACCCCTCCACCCCTTCTGAGTGACACAGGGACTGGTCTCATCTGTAATCGGCCCTATAGACTGGCGCGGTCTGGCAGAGGTCTGGTTACTGGTCAGGATATCTGCTGGGAGATTGATAACCTCTCACTTTGATCTCAATCGAGACATAGTCTGGAGTAGGCGAAATATATTGCTATAACAACACAGGCAGCCAGGGAACTGGATGAGGGGAGGGGGAGGGGTAGAGGGAGGTATAGGGTTACAGGGAGCGACTTGGGGTCATAAACAGCAGATTCTGGTCAGAGTGGACAAGTCTTTGATTCATGGGCCAGTCAGAGAAGGACACATGCACTTCTGTGAGTCCCAACTGCACGCTCTGTATTGTTTGGATCGGTGCGAGGAAGAACGTCCTACCATGGATGATTTGTACTAAATCCACTTTTTCTCATGAATAAAAAAAAAAAAAAAAAATGTTATAATGAATTGTATTCCGATTTTCTTAAATCATTTAATGAATGTTCATAATCAAAGACTTGAGCAAGTCTAGGGCCCAACCTACTCCAGGGTTGTGAAAGCCTCAGTCGCCCCTCGGCCGCACTGCGATGCCGCGGTCACACCTGTGGCACCGGGAGAGGGATATACCAGAACTGGACATGAGGGCCCATTTATTTTTGCAGTCGTTAGTCTGTTAATTTTCTGAAGTGGAATTATTGATTTGATGTCGATGTTATAACAGGTCGGCCCAAACGTCCCGACTCTCAGGTGGTGTGTCCTAACGTCTATATCATTAAATCAGCTATTGCCATCATCACCAGAGTGTTATGGCATCCGTAACTATATCGGTAGTACTTACACTATTGACACTTTGGAATTGAAATACAATTTAAGAGTTATCTTCTCTGATAGTCTTTGTCATGGGTGATAATAGTAACTGAGCCAGAGATTTTTTTCAGTGTAGTAGTCAGACTTGGCCTAGCTTAACCTGGCCCGACTTTGTGGTTTCACTCCTTTTGTAAAAAAACAAAAAAAACAAACGTGAAGCACTGTCAGACGTAACCCGTCCCTAGTTTCACAAAATTGTGGCAGTGGCTTTTATAACTACATGAATTCCCATCGATACGGCAAAGTATACCTGTATCGTTTCACGTACATGCGTATAGCCTATAGGGTCGGACAAGTCTTACTTACCAGTTAACTTCAGCCTTCATTCAAGTTCAACTCTAAGTTTTACACCATTGCATCTACTATCTAGATCTAGTAGGTTGCATAATGTCTTTTTAGATCAGGTAATACGTAATATATCGTGTACGTATTTTATGAACATTCTAAAACTGTGAAAAACTATTTCTTAGGAAAACGATTTCATAATCATATGACCTAGAGATGAACACCGGCAAATAACGTTCTGTTCTACGAGGATGCAGCCTTTTATCGCTCACATGTATGTGTCACCGTCTTACCTGCCTAGTTGTAGAATGAGATCCCACATTTGGGTGCAACAATCTTCTGCATAGTACACCACTGCATATCTGCTTAACAGTTAAACACCTTGACAACATTTTCTCGACCAGTAACTGGAAATATCCAGATGAGTGTGAGTATCTGACAGCACGCACGTAGGTTTCATAAGCGGGTCAACACCGCTGGTACCAGCCTAACTCTCCCCTCTGCTATAAGGGTTCTTCTCTGCTTGCCAAGTACCAGTTATATGTATTTGCCTCGTATAATTTAATATGTTGCTAGGTACACAAAATGTATGCTATATAATATGTAATAAATTATTTTTCAATAAAATTACATATTTTGTGTTTATTAATTACCTAAGATAAAGGAAAGGTCATCGTCTGGTGCTACACTAAATTCGAGGTAATATTTTGCTTGTACCCGTCACCGTTTAATTAGTTCTGAGATACCAGCGAAAAAGTATACATATGAAGTCAACATGGCGCGGGATTCGGAAGAAGTAACTGTGCACCCAAGAGATAAAATTGAAGAATGGTTACTGGACTACACATATGCTTGTGCATTAGAAGAATTTGGAGAGACTGGAACGGTTGATAATGCATTTAATCGGGATATCATACAAGGTAAGTAATTGAATTAGGTTGTCCGGATATACATTCTAACGCAGTTACCGTAACGATTCAAGTCGATTGTCAGCTGGGTTTATTCCTCTGTCAGTGATTCCGTGTCCAAATCACGTCCCTATGAAAGGAACGCAGTAGGCAAGGCCTAACTAGGTACCCCTAACTAGTATCCATAATGCAACAAACGGGAGGCTGCCTTCAATTCTGCCATAATAGTCAGCTTAATGACAATCTTGGGCTGCATTATTTGAAGGGGACTGGGTTGACGGATATATGGGTCATTGGAGGAAATATTTCTAGATTCTAATCTAGATAAATCTAGTCCTGTTTAGTTTGTGAATCTTGAAGCTGTTTAAAAGAAAATTCATATACTTTTCTGAAAGAAAACTGACTGCAAATTTTATCATGTAAGGTCAGGAATTTGCAAAATACATTCTGAAAATAATGGTTCACTGCCACAAAAAACAACAACTCGGTAAAACTGCAGATCCGTGGTCTCTAGCGTGTAAGCATAGGAAATGTCACTTTGCGGCCACGATATTCATCCACAACCTGAGAATATAGTTCTTCGTTAGGGTTAGGATTTTAAGGCTAACCCTAAACCTAACCCTACTTTAGGGTTAGGACTTATCCTTACCCTAATCCTATTTTATGCTTACCTTAAGGATTAGGGTTAGGTTTAGGGTTAGGTATAGGTTTTGGGTTAGGTTTGGGGTGCGCATTGATACAAGTTGTTTTATGGTCCACTGACATGGCGCCATTTTCGAAATATTGCAATTACGAGTTTGTCGACCCATCCCAGCGAAAATAACGGTTAGTTTAATGAAAATAAGCTGGTATTTAACTAATTTACATGTCCTGAATACGATTCCGGCCTTTTTATTGCGATAAAATCAACCGTTTTGTTCGAAAACGGCGAAAGATCGTCTCGTATCGGGCCCGGAAAGGCTTGTAAGCTAGAGGCCACGGATCTGCAGTTTTACCAACAACTCTATTCAGTTCCCAGTATGATGCATCACATTTTATACATTTTTGATACAAAAATTAATGCTATAATAGTTCTCTCTAGATTTCGCGTAAATAAAGCCTTACTGCAATCTATCCAGGGTGCCAAACCAATATTCATACTCACATGAGAGACTTCATGTTTCCTATGGTGCTAGAGTAGATGGGTGACTGGTCAACTTGTCCCTTAGTCAACTCGTCCCTTAGTCAACTTGTCCTTTTCCCTAGTCAACTCGTCCTTTTTGTTTTCCAATTGTCTTACACCTATATATAACTGAATTATATAATAGATAACAACTATATGATGTTAGATAGCAATTGTTTACCTGAATTTTATATTTGTATGACTTTTTCATTTCATAAACATATGAGTACATTCCAATTTCATTTCATAAATTTCAATCATGAAAATACATTTGCACCTGAGTCACATAGTATTTTATCACAGTATGATTTTAGGATAACATTTCTTTTTATATTTTATATTGGTCACTGAAAAACAGACGAATGGTTTAGATTTTAGAGCCTTATGAAATTATGTAGCCTGTAATAGGCCTACTGCATGTTGTCAACCCCCCTAAAATATTTGAAATTTCAAGAAACATTATAAAAACTCCATAATTTGAGAAATATTAATATTATATGGGGACATATTGTAAAGTCTCACAACCTACTTGCGTAAGGAGTAGACCTTAAGAAGAGAGAGAAGAACTCAAACACAGAGGTACTATGTACTACTATGAGAACTCAACTAAGTCAAACTGTTTATTGACAAGAAGGGATCCTTGTTTTATACCCTTAGCAGGGGGTTGACATGACAGGCTTGGCATCTGTGAGCTCTGCGCTGTCATTGGCTGTTGTACAAACAGCCAATAGGGGACGACCAAATCCGTTCCGGTTGAGCGCCCGTTCCGGTCTGTCGCACATGTCAGGAGGCCGCTCATGACACTGAACAACTCCAAGTGTCATTGGTAGAGTGACCTGCCCTCATGTGGGCAGACTGAGAACTAGAGCTGAGCGACAATAGGGGTATTATATGCCATTCAAAGCATGGCAGCCGTACTGTAAACATCAGGGAGGAGGTTACTAACCAAATGGTGACTGTTCCAATTCAGTCAATTTGTTCCTCAATAATTAGGGGTAATTTAGATGATTACTTTCTTCTCATAGAAACCAATATTACATGGCCACGATAGGGATGTATAGACCAGAACTTTACAATATGTTATATTTGACCCCAAACACCTTTATAACATATTAGATTTGAAACAAAAGCTCTGAGCCATATTTGGGTGTTGGGCCAAACTGATATAGTCTATCTCCAACAACACCCCGCAAGGTGTGAGGGATACAATACAAGGGAGAGAGAAAATTGATATCAGTAACTATAATCCTTTATATTCTTAATGAAATGATAGAAATCTACGTTTTTTTTAAAGCAAACCACTCAATTACTGATAAGAAACAATTCCAAAATCATGACTTACATCAGAGCATGTTGTCTGACACCCCAATGCAGATTGATGTGTACAGGGAATTTTAAAAGTTAGCTTGACACAAAGTCAGATTGTCAAATGAGAGGAAATCCACATTAAGAATCAACAGTTTATTTGACTTAAATAAAAGCTTTATTTGTGTTCAGCGCATGTTTCCGAACATTTTGATGTATATACATCCAGGATTACTCCATGTTTAATGAAAAAGGACGAGTTGACCAGAAAAAAGGACGAAAAACCCGAATTGACTAAGGTACGAGTTGACTAAGGCACGAGTTGACTAGCATTCTGCTAGATGATATACTTGCATGGATATACAAAGAGCACATTCACTTGTAGTTTTTAAAAAGAACTAAAGAATAACAGTTTCATACCCAACGTTAGATGAGAAAGTAAGGTACAGTAAAACCCTGCTTCTGGGACACCCCAGTTAAGGAGCTGCTTAAGGGGACATCCCGCTTCAGGGGACAAAATAGGCTTAGAACGAAAATTCCCCCCTCTATTAATAGTCTATCTTAAACCCGCCTTAGGAAATACCCTTTAATTACTGCACGCCTGACACCAGACCACCTCTCTAGTGCAGTTCTATGTTGCAATTGTATTTTGGTGGTTTTTTTTACAATTGTTGAGGGGAAAAAAATCTTTTCCAATGTATTTAAAGTTGTCTGTCAATGTTTCCATGTCGATAACTATAACACTATTTATTAACTATCATAAAGGCGTTTTAATCTCTGACAGGTAAATATATGCACTTGGATAAGAAATAGGATAATTCCAACAAATAGTAAATTTGTTCTTTTTTATGCTCTGAAGTAGACTTGCTCAAGTCTTTGATTATGAGAATGCATTAAATAAACAATCAGGATAAAAATTCATTATACTGTGTATCCTTCTCTGAATGGCCCAGTAGGAACAGAACCTCCTGTATATGTCCCCCAGTTGCTCCCTGTAAAACTACCCCTCCTCCTACCCCTCCCCCATCAGTTCTCTGGCCGCCTGTGCTGTCATATCAATAAATTTTGCCTGCTCCTGACCCGATAGTATGCAGGGACTGGAGTCAGTCTAGTTCTGAAGCTGTAATTGTACGTTTTCCCTGGAATGACTTATCTTAATCATATCAGACACTAAACCTAGTAAAGGTTAAAGCTATGTAAACGTCCAGTCAGTCGTATATTTGTCTCCCAGAATATTCGTTTTCACAAGTTCAAAATGAAGAGGAATGCAAAACAAACTACATTATAATGCCAACCTTGCAAATATATAACAGTAAATCGCTTTGAATAGGGTAGTATTCAATACGGATTTAAAGTTGAGCTTTAGTTAAGGGTTGATAAAACTTACTGAAACCTATGCCGGTTTATCTTGATCGATATATCAGAGGCCAGAGCAGTAAGTGCATAACCTTGCTTTCCTGAACAGATACACAACATGTTTACATGATTTGGTATCACAAACAAACAATCACAGTTGATATTCATTGAAGTAGACACATTTGGATACTTTTAACAACAAAATATTTACCTAAATCATAACCCTTTTCTCTTTTTGTTCAACCAATGGCCAGCTTAAACTCCTCTAAAGTTCTGTTCACATACTCCTTATTTTTCCAACAGGGCTAGTTAATGTTGTAATTCAGAGGGAAAATGCGTCGGCAAAATCTCAGCAACAAGTCAAGAACTTACTTGTGATGTGCTGCCTGGCTGACGGTAGTGATGCAACACTATCGGAGAGCGAGGATGGAGTACACAGGACCCGTTTGGAGGATGTTATTCACTTGATCCCAGAACTGTCTACCATTTTCAAGGATAAAACTGTGTTCGAGTCATGGGTCTGCGATCTAAAGCGACAGGTATAAGATTGTCTCTTGTACAATGTACGTGTATGCATTTCTTAACTGAGGAGCACTAAGTTCAGTTATTTAATGGTTATGACCATAACACTGATGCTTGTTGCAATCACTTTTTTCCCCATGAATATCATTTGATCTATGAATTACAATATCATTTTCTGAAGCTTGATCGAGTATTCTGCCCCGTCTTACCGCTGGAGATAAGTTTATTCATCAGTATTGTCTATCCTTTGTGATTTGCTGTTTACAATGATATGCCATACTTTTGTATTTGCATGTGCTGTTTTAGATCTGGTCACAAATATCTTGGCCTTTTCTCTGTAGGCGGTGTATGTTTGTTGTCGGACTGGAAATTTTGGATTGGCCGCGAATATATTCAAGCGTATCTGGACTGGAAAAGAAGTAGCACCCACTTCTAGCTCAAAGGTAAGTCGTGAAATTATTTGATGTTGAGGATCTGCGTTAAATATGTACATCTACGCATACGGACTCAACAATTCAGTCGTATTTCTGAGAGGAAAAGTTTACTTGGACATTGAGTGGTGAACGATGCTGTAAGGTACGCGAAACGACCACAAGTAAAGTCAAGAACGCCGTTGTGTGGTCTCTGTCTACCCCACAATGTGCCTTGGTCGATTGTCCCCAACGTTTTCCCGTTTCAGAACTTTGTTGTGATTTTTGTCCAATCAAATTGAGCTTAACAAGCCAGGAGCATACTGGGAAAACCGTGATAAACAAGAAAGTGTTAACCAAAATTACTTCGACATAATAATGCAGGTTATCTAAGTTTGATGTCGCAAAACAATGTTGTGGAGAATTCGTTCATCCTGAATCTAATATAGTAAATGTAAATTCTATTTCACACTAATATGTCTATGTGGAAACACCTACTGGTCTGGGGCTAGATGTCCAAGCCAAAGTATTTTTGTTTATTATTATTATTTATTTAAATAAATATATATCAGATTCATTAGAAAGGGGAGTTTATCGGTATAATTAAATATGTCAACCTTAGATCTATCGCGATAAAAACTCGTTTTTTATAAGTACAGTAAGGTCACAAGAATGCCCTCGTGTTTTATATACTCCAGGTGGTGAAGGTTGAAGTGAAGGGTGTGCTTCATAGTGAGGACCCCGATCACCCCACCCTGGAGGCCCATCCTTACCAGAAGCTCCTCCAGCAGACATACAAGATGCTACAGGTTCTGGAGACGGATCCAGAGCACATCCCCCATCTCCACCTGATGGCTCTACAGGCTGAACAGGGTCAGGTGGATCCCGTCGGCAAAAGTTTCAGCAGCGTGGCTTGTCAGACAGACGAAGCACCCCTACCCAAGATCTGCAACCAGTAAGATACACATATGTCTCCTTCTGTCTACTTAGCTACCGACTATGGAACCAAGTATGTTTTGTTAAATTTTAGATTCAAATCCGGTTACTTGTGAATATATTCCCAGCCATGGATGCATTTGATTTCGCTTTAATCTGTGAATACTTGTCGTAATAATGATCTACAGTGTATGGTGTAGTATCAGAACAGCGTCGGTGTTGATAAGTAGAATTATTTTAAGGTTAGACAGGATCCTTTATCCTCACACTACCAGGGTTTCTGTATCGTGTAAAGAGACTTATTTGCCACATAGCATTTTAAAGGCATATCGTACAATTCACGATGGCACCACCTGATGATTTTTAGATATTGATCATTATCAGTCCAAACTTAAATGTGTAGTGTTATATATTTAGCACATTTTGTGAAAGTTTGAAGAAAATTACATTGGTTTTACTATGTGAAAAATTTCTTTTTAGAATTTCCATATATTATATCGTAATATTATCATAATATCTGTCTATGTATCAAAAACTAACACGGTAGCCTCCACTTTTTGGAATTAGCCATGTGTTCAATAACACTAAAAGATCGTCATAGTCAATTTTCAAGAAATTTACATGGGTTTTGCTTTTCAAGGTAAATTGTCCGATACGCCTTCTATGTATATATTAGGCATGACTTGTAATCACCTTTTAATCCGAAGTCATTTTCACTTAGGAGACTTATCAAAGAGTTCAAGCACTTTGCTGCAAAATCCAAACTTCCGCACCTCGAAGGAAAGCCCTACCGACTTCCGGCAAAGTTGCAACGGAATTTTTCCAGAGTATTGAAGGATATCTCCCAAAACAGGGTGGGTGTCTTTACAGCTTTAAATCTTTGTTATAATTTCATTGCAAATGATGAAAAACAATTATGTTATGCATCAATAGACAGAATAAAATCTGCATGTCGGTGGGCATAGTTCCTCTCAAGATAAGCCTCGTTTACTATCGCACTGCATGTCTCCTTGTTTTTGATTGACATGGATTCTACAAACTCCTCGTAACATGTAGCGATGCATAATGACCAAATATCGAAGTGTCTAACGTGGGGCATTCACCTAATATAATTGAAATGGTGTAAATATGCAGAGTTGCAAAATAAAGGCGGCATCCATTATGTTTATACTTGTATATTTGTGCTAGAATATTCTACCTTTAATAACTTCCAAGACTTTGAAAATTAAGTAAAAGTATATCTTTTGCGAAATTCTTTAAACTGCCATACGACAGAAATTCTCGTCCAATTTCCGGTGTATTACGATCAAGAGAGCCTTTTCCTTTCTCCCAAAACGAAATAATCAATTTTTAAGATTCCATGTTTTGTCCATGTCATACCATCCATGCCTTGAACATTAATTGAAGTAGTGGAAAATACCATTTTTATGTGATTATACGTACTCTTGCAAATCTTTACAAAGCCAAATATATTGTTTTTCAGGAATTGTATTCTCAGAAGATGCCTTCATTTGATACCTCAGGTAATATGCCAGGATATATTTAGTGGTTATTCGAATAAGTGTGATATCTATTTAAAAACCAAGTTTCACTTTAGAACTGATACCATTTGGTACATGTCAGTCTAACAGAACTAAAATATGGTGCTTTTGATGAACAGCCTACGTATGTCGTCCAATTGGTGAACTTTTTGGGCTTTTCTCTGGCCAAATGCTCCAACTCCGTCTAAATTGCTGAATGCACACTTTAGCCGTGAAAACAATTATATTTAGGGGAAAATCTTTCCTCTTCTGGAGGTTGGTCCATATATATCCTCATGGACGTTCTTTGATCCTTTAATACCAATGGAAAGTTCTTAACTTTAAAAAAATGTTTGCTCGATAGTTTAGACCTAATGAAGACAATTGTCGTTGGCTCTAAAGAATTAGTGCCCATTGAATGAGTTATTTTTTGTCTATTACCGCGGGTCAAGATTTAACTCTTAGTAGAGGGGTAAAGATTTCCACTGGTATTGTTATTAGCAGGTGGACAGTTGGTCTTTAGGTTATGGCTATAGCCTACTGTAGTACACATGCTTGTAAACTCGCTAGGCAACCTGACCACATCTTTGCTTTTTATAGCTCACTAAGTAGAGATAGGAATATGCTTTCTGTTTTGGACAGAAGGTTTTATGGCCATACAATATCTTACAGTTTTAGTATTTAGTATTTTGACATGGATTTTCAGAAAAAAGAGATCTCAGTTGGGGGGGGGGGGGGACTTTATGAGTCACAGGTCCATTTTTAAGTACTCCTTTATGCACATATTTCTACCTGTAAATCTGGTTCAATCATAATATAATATGCCTCATTTAAAAGAGAACAAAAAACACTAGGTGCTAGGAAGTGGAATTCTCTAGTTAGATTCTATGTTTGCTGAGATATTCAAGTATTTGTTAAAAGTTGGGGGGGGGGGGGATTTTGGGTGGAATTGGCATACTCAAACAGATGTTTACTCAATATTGATTTATAGTGAGCATTAGTGTAACATTTACCTTCTCCACAAGTGGCACTGACAGTTGCTTACACCGTAGGAAGTGTCATTATTTAGGTAAAATACATATTTGATGTGCTATTCATGTATTTCTTCTAAATCTCATAATGTGAGGGGGGAGGCAGCAGGTGTATGAGTGGATGGTTTATTCAGGATATTTACACACAAATAGAAGTCAAAATGGTTCATAACTTTGTTTTGGAATCAGTCAAGACCCAGTCAAACGATATTGGTTTGTAAAATTATTTGCAATATAATTTACCACCAGATATTGGTTTGACCTACTTTATTGGTGTACATAGAAACAAAGTTTTGTTCCCGACATGGCTCAGGAGCATGCAGGCAGGTCTGTGTGCACTCATTCATGAAGCTATCACCAACTACAAAACGTTCTATATGTAGTTAAGTAGATGATTGGCAATTGAAATCGCCCTCAGGTAGCTAAATATATGTGTGCATTGATCCATGAACTGCTGAGTTCAAAGAGGAGTAGGGCTTTAAATATCCTATCATTGCAGGCCCTTCCCTATTCATGGATATCCTTCCCTCCCTCCCTCCCTCCCTCCCTCCCTCCCTCCCTCCCTCCCTCCCTCCCTCCCTCCCTCCCTCCCTCCCTCCCTCCCTCCCTCCCTCAGTTAGAATTAAGATATCAAAATATTTTCAGTCAACAATTCTAATCATGTTTTAAGCTACTTGTAGTGAGTTTTTAATGCGTCCACCTGCTTATTTGGCCTTTTAAAGGCCAATTATTCTATTTGAAAATGCACACTTAGCTCTTGTTTCTTTCAGATGGAGATGCTTCTACCACATCAGACGATGAAAGATTGTACGTAGACTAGATTATTTGAATTAACCCTTGCAAAGAATATTGAGTTACCATCAATTCTGATGATGATTCCTATGTATTGACCCGGGATACTTATTTTTGTGAAAATCCTAATGAACAAATAGTTCTAAACTAAAAGTAATGTGTATAAAAAGACGCTTTTTGTATGAACATGTATGTCTAGCGCTCCCACTATTATACCTGATCCGAAATTATAACCGCCGCTAAAGGATTCAGATTTAAATTTTGAATTTTTGATAATTGTTTTTTGTTTATTTGGGGGGTGAGGTATGTTCTCATCATGTCTTATAATAGGATAATGAATAAGGGCAAATAATTGTTATAAAACCATATATAGTCTCTTATTTCAACAACGAAATCAGCTATAAGCTTAGAGTCTTATGTCATTCATCCTTATATGGTGTCGTCTCATTATTACCCTATTTTATTCAATCCATCTTTATAGCCGCTATTAGTACATGTACATCTCAACATTCGAGTCCATGGTATACATCTTTCCAAAGTCTGGTAGTGAATACACTGTGATTATACGAGAGGTATTAACTACAAGTAATTCATTTATGCATCCTTCCATTAACGAGTTTTCATAAAAGTATACCCGATGTTCTCTGCGAGATTACAGATATCTTCAAAATGTGAGACATTGATCTTAGAGTAGATAAAGATATTTAGTCAATAGGTTAAGAGAAAAATATTTACGACCCGGCAATTATAGAAAGGCTTAACCTTTAGCTCATCGAACAGAATTCTTTGTTCATTTTCCTGAGTTTACCCTAACCCCCTCTTCAATGTTAATCACAGAATAGGTAATATTTCCTATGACTAGAGTATTTATCAACTTTTCAGAAGAAGATACAATAAGATTGTTTTGTTTGAGAAGAACTTCTGCCCATATTGTTTGACGATATATTTCTATATTGTTAAGGTATGAAAGTCCCAGCGAACCAAAGCCCAGGTCCACCAAAAAATCATCACCGATTGAGTCACCGAGAAGAAAATCCATCAGAAGTCCTGTGCATGCACGAAATAGAAGTTCGTCACATAGTACCAAATACAACTCGCCAAGAGCAAAATTGAAACGGAAAAACGATGATGTTACTGATGACACATCCTCATCACCTGTAGAGACAAACAAGTATGTTAGATAAGTTCTAGTCTCGTCTAGGTATGACAATGATTTTAGATTGATTAATAAGTATCGAATTTATTCTTTTTCTTTCATTCAATCAACTAGGATCATTGGTTCCAAGACTCCTGTATCAGTAATATAGACTAAAAGGTTCTCCACAGAGGAATACAAAAAAGATGCCCCCCCCCCCCCCCCCAACCTTCTGTCCAATCAATAGTTGGCCTTCCATGGAAATACCAATAAACTCTCTGACCCCATCAAATATCACTGAAATAAGTTGGCCCGGGCTGGAAACACTGAAGGGTGGAGGACTTTTCGAATGGGATATTTCTGTGGGGGTCCAAATTTTTGGTGTTTCCATGAGATGGCAACGTTTATTGTATTTGTATAGGGGGAAGGCAATGCCAACTTTTATTTTTATTTAACAAATTTCTGGACCAAGGGCTGTGCTTAAGTTTTTTAGCGTAAAATCAGCGGTTCTCGTACACAATATTTTTTTCTCATATACTATTAATTTTTTTTTGCTTTAATAGTGTTTGCCACGTCAAATTATTTTTCACATATTAGTAATAATTAACATAAAATAAGATTTCTGTAACTGTGAGATTTATTTCTTACCCATTAGTCAAAAGTATCGTTGGAAGCTTTGGCTCCAAGCTTCTGTGTGTCAACTATTTGCGATATCTTTAACAGGAAAAGCCGCAGAACGTCACACTCCCGGCGTCTCGATTATGACGAGGAAGTAGGAAGTAACGACGACTCAAAGGGTGACATCTACGATCTTTATGGTACAGTCACATACATGTTTTACTACCTGTGTTACTTAGATCAGAGATGGCAGTTTTCCAATTTTCCAAGAAAATCCTTGTTTTCATTTTCAATTTATAAAATTATTTTTTCTTGTGTAAAAACAAAGAGATTTAGCTGGGTCTTATTCACACGAATAAACAGTGGTTTAAGCCCCCTCACACACCCAAGCCCCATTGTATGGCCACATACAACTCGGTTTCTACGTTTTCTCAGTCTCTCTGAGGCACTGAATTACACATGAAAAATATTTAATGTATTTATTTCATGACGCCAACTGACATCCCTGCTAAATACATTTAGCTTCATCAATGAAGTTGTAATGTATTTCATGTCGAGGACACTGGCAGGCATTTTCTTCAGAGCTTTTGAAAGTCGCCAACTAGGATTTCATCTCCTTTCAGAATATTTGTAAGTGACATAGAAGAACGACTTTAGGAAACAAGATAGGCTAGTGTCATAAAATCCTCATATGAAAAGTATTATAAATTGTACTCCATGAGAATTCGAGTTGTTCGAATGAAAGGTAGCAAATATGATTCTACATGTAATTACATGGCACTGCGGTTTGACCACAACTGATATGGATCTCATTGAACATGCAGAGTCTGTAGTAACATTAAAGCGCTATAAAAGTATCAATTGCCACTAGAAGACATAGCTGTCTTGAGTTAAGATCAGAAATTGGAGATAAACTTGCATTCAGGGATGGCGTCATTCTGTATATTTATCAACGTCACGGAAAGCTAGTCTGGAAGGACCGGATCGAGTGGCACTGACCTAGAACCGATTTGAAAACGTGGGGCTTGCCAATGAGTTGTGGGGAACACAGTTTTCTGTTTCTCGTTGTTTTAAGCCGCGAAGAAAGAGGCTGTTTATCCTAATAGATTTGCGATTGATTGAAATGATTGGTATCAAGTCTATTGCAATAAAACGTTTATTGCAAGACATAAGTACTTTCAGATCACGCCATAAGGCCACATCACAGTCAAGCATGGTCATATTTAGGTGTATACTTATGCCAGTATATAGTTCACTATTTTCACCTGCTTTTAGCATGCAAAACCTTTTCTGACAGTTCTGATGGCAAATAAGATCATTATGACTGATTCTAAATAATTGATTATGGAATTGATTATGGATGAAACCTTTTTTCCCCGGAATCTTCGGGTAGGAGATTCCAGGTGCCCTATACATGTCCGTATGGAGACTTCGTAATAAGTGGGTAATAGATACACTGTAAAGCTTTGGAGCCAAGGCAGAGTGCTACACTTTTTTTTTTTTTTTTTAATTTTCATTTATTGATCCTTTGTGTAAACAATTTGAGATATTTCAACAATCGTTCGGTTTCAGGTTCCTCAATAAAAGGGTTATCTAACGAATAATGAATTAAGTCAGTCAGGGAAGTATGGCTATTTTCTATGATCCTTTACAATTGCAGTCATCTCAGTCCGAGAATTTACTTTTAAATGTTTCTCGTCTCATTTCCACAGATTCAGAGGGAGGACATCTTCAGACCTCTTACACTTCCGCCAAAGGTATGTACATATATACATGTGCTTTAACTGACTTATCATAATTAAGCAGCGCTTCACTTGCAAAAACACGTGTGTCAGCCTTTTCTGTAATAAGGTCATATGGTCCAATAGTCCTTTGATATGCTAACCAATCTCGACGAGATTCTTCATCATCCTCAAATTAACCAAAGTTAATTTTTCAAAAGAATTGACTTTATCGTTTTTCTGAAGATACCTCTCATGGTTGTATTTACCCTTCTTTTGACGCCTTGAATCTCTTGAAGCCGATCGCCCCACACTTGAAGAACGACTTGTACTTTCAGAATAATCCAGTCTTGCAGAACGTTTTTTATTTTATTTTTTATCCTTGCTCCTACTCCTTCTGTCCTTCATCTTCATCATCTCCACTAGGGTAGAAATCGTTTTTTTTCCAATCCTGACATCCTTCCCTCTAGCGATTTCGTAGCACTTGACACCGCATCCTCAGAAGAACCCGATTCGACCGCATCCCCCTCGTCACGTTTGCCCACTGTATCATTGTGGGAGAGAGAAAACGTCCGTTTTCCCCCTAATTCGAGATCCTGAGATTTAACGAAATCTCCTTCATCATCTTCTGAGAAATCCTTCTCTGTTACGAGTTTTTCTTCTCCCCATTTTCCAAGATTTAAGCCAATAAATCCTAGGGGTGAAAAAACAAAAAACAAAAACAATAAATCTTAGGAGACTAAAATATGTGTATCTCTCAGTGAAACAAGATATGAAGTAACCGTTAAGTAGTCGAACATGACGTAATTCGTTGGATACCGCAAGGAGTAGTGACAACAGTGACGTTACAATCACCAGGGTGAAGTGACAACCAGGGTGACAACCTAGATACGGATAACAATCATGTTGTGAGGCTCTACAATTTATATCTATATAACGAGTTATATAATGATATATATACATGTTTAACATTTTTGCATTGTATCAGCTGCCGGGTTTAGTTCATTCATTTCTTTCAAAATTCAAAGTAAATTCCCGCGAATAAGACGCGTTTTATACGCGAAACAAACCCCTGGTGCGTCTTATAGGATAATTTGTTTTCCAAAGTCAGGGTACGTCTGATAAGCGAGATGTACGAGGTACAAGCTTCTTTTTCTTTTTCTTTTTATTATTATTAGTATTATATTTTTCTCTTCTTTTGCTAGTTAATCTCCAAACGGATATTTTGACAAACCCTTATCATAGATATAATAATCATAGATAAACCCCAAGAAGACAAATCATTTCCCCCATATCTTTTTTTTTTTTTAATTTGAGCATGGCTCTCTTTTATTATGCTTTCTTTGAAATGGAGGTTACATGTGTTCATCCGACATTGTCATGTGATCACCAACCAATGATTTACATAAGTGTTTTAGTCCAATACTGACTTACCATTGTTCAACCATCTTAGTAATTTGTTCAAATACCAATGATCATATTTCAGTGATGTATACATTTCTAAGAGTAGAAAAATCAGATGATATATCCTCTATATCTATTGATATTCTCTCGATTTTTGCTGCCAAATAGTTACGACTCAGAAAAAGTCTAGCTCCGGCTGAGCCGACCCGAAATGGAAAAAAGACATTTTCAAGGACAGCACAACGAATTCCCTGGTCTGAAAGAGAAGAGGAAGAATTGTACAAATCAGTAATGGTATGTGCATATATTGGCATAAGTTATGTACCTTGTTCTATGATTTAGCTCTGTTCTTCTAATGCCATTTGGTTATCAGACAAATTGATTAGGATATTTTATCGAAATTACAATCAATTTTAAGATGTTATCCTCAATAAAATATGATATAAATTTGAATTTTCTCACGATTCATTTCTAAAATTATCAAAAGGGAATTTTTTAAAAGCTGAAGTTACTTCTCCATTTCATGGTTAATGCTAATACCTTTGTGGTGAAGAAAATGATAGATGGTGCTATGGTAAATGCAGTTGAAGTATACATACTGATTCCGAGCAGGCACACCCTGTGATCTGCTATCATGGCACATTTCACACTTGAAAATTACAAATAATAATATATACATGTACAAAGCCTAAAAAATGCTGGAAATTCATGATTTGGTTATGGAAAAATCATGGAACAGTCATGGACAAAAAAACAGTCAAACTCTGTTAGAACCCTAATGATATTCGGGTCAACTTAGGAGTCCAACCTCGAAACTTGTTTAGATTTATTCATCGATGCAGTTATGGAAACTAGGAAGACAAAATCACTATCGATCTCGACTGATACCTTAGTCTTTTTTTTTCTTTCTCTTCCTCTTGTCAAATATATTTCATGTAATTTCGGAGCCAGTTATTAGCAGGTGGACGGTTGATCTTTAGGTTATGGCTATAGCCTACTGTAGTACACATGCTTGTTAAGTCATTAGGTGACCTGACCATATTTTTGCTTTTTATAGCTCACTAAGTACAGATAGGAATATGATTTCTGTTTTGGACAGAAGGTTTTATGGTGGTATAATGCCTCACAGTTTTTAAAATTTAGTATATTGGAATGGATTTGAAAAAAAACTGAATTCAGTTTGGGGGGGGGGGACTTTGGTAGTCACAGGTCCATTTTTAAGAACTCCTTTATGGACATATTTCTACCACTTAAACTGGTTGAATCATAATATGATATGCCTCATTTGAAAGAGAATAAAAAAACAGTAGGTGCTAGGAAGTGAAATTTTCTAAGTAGATTCTATATTTACAGAGATATTCAAGTATTTGTTGAAAGTGGGGGGGATTTTCAGTGAAATGGGCATGCTCAAACAGATGTTTACTCAATATTGATTTATATTGAGCATTAGTGTAACATTTACCATCTCCATAAGTGGCACTGACAGTTGTTTACACACTAGGAAGTGTCATTATTAGCAGGTGGACGGTTGGTCTTTAGGTTATGGCTATAGCCTACTGTAGTACACATGCTTGTAAAGTCATTAGGTGACCTGACCATATTTTTGCTTTTTATAGCTCACTAAGTACAGATAGGAATATGATTTCTGTTTTGGACAGAAGGTTTTTATGGTGGTATAATGCCTCACAGTTTTTAAAATTTAGTATATTGGAATGGATTTGAAAAAAAACTGAATTCAGTTTGGGGGGGGGGGGGACTTTGGTAGTCACAGGTCCATTTTTAAGAACTCCTTTATGGACATATTTCTACCACTTAAACTGGTTGAATCAAAATATGATATGCCTCATTTGAAAGAGAATAAAAAAACAGTAGGTGCTAGGAAGTGGAATTTTCTAAGTAGATTCTATATTTACAGAGATATTCAAGTATTTGTTGAAAGTGGGGGGGGGGGGGATTTTCAGTGAAATGGGCATGCTCAAACAGATGTTTACTCAATATTGATTTATAGTGAGCATTAGTGTAACATTTACCATCTCCATAAGTGGCACTGACAGTTGCTTACACACTAGGAAGTGTCATTATTTAGGTAAAATACATATTTGATGTGCTATTCATGTATTTCTTCTAAATCTCACAATGTGAGGGGGGGGGGGGGGAGGCAGTAGGTGTATGAGTGGATGGTTTATTCAGGATATTTACACACAAATAGAAGTCAAAATGGTTCATAACTTTGTTGAATCAGTCAAGACCCAGTCAAATGATATTGGTTTGTAAAATTATTTGTAATATCATTTACCACCAGATATTGGCTTGACCTACTTTATTGGTTTATATAGAAACAAAGTTTTGTCCCCCACATGGCTAGGGAGCATGCAGGCAGGTCTGTGTGCACTCATCCATGAAGCTATCACCCTGAAGCAAAACGATTTATATATAGGTATGGCATCAGTGAATGCCAATTCAATCCCCTACAATCTGAAAACGTTTCCTATATACTCAGAGAATTGTTGATTGCCAAACGAAATTGCCATGACCTGCTGAGTTCACAGAAGAGAAGGGCTTAAAATATCAAATCAATGCAGGCCCTTCCCTATTCCTCCCTCCCTCCCTCCCTCCCTCCCTCCCTCCCTCCCTCCCTCCCTCCCTCCCTCCCTCCCTCCCTCCCTCCCTCCCTCCCTCCCTCCCTCCCTCCCTCCCTCCCTCCCTCCCTCCCTCCCTCCCTCCCTCCCTCCCTCCCTCCCTTTAAAGGCCAATATTTATATTTCTAAATGCACTTTTAGCTCTTGTTATTTGTTCAATAGTCTTATTACCTTTGATAATTGTTTCTAATTCATTCAATTGCTTGTATTTTGGTTTTTAGAAATACGGACTGGGCAAATGGTCATCAGTTATATCATCGCGAGGGGCCAAAGCCTTCCCTGACCGGACAAACGTGCATCTCAAAGATAAATGGCGCACAATGCTCAACAATGGACGTCTCACAGAGTTAGAGATGAAATTTGGTCCGATATGATGACTACATGCCACAGGCGTGCAATATTGACTAAGCTATACTTTATGTACATATCGCCATTTGCCACGGAAACATATATCAACTGGTAGAATAATTGAGGTCGTGGCTTTCATGGTGACTTGTGGTAGGGACGTCCAGATATTTTGCAATATAAGCTTGATATATTCATATTTTTGTACCATACCATGAGGTGTGGAAATTGTGCAGTTAGCTTAACATAGAACGAGATGAATGGTATGCAATTAGATAAGCTCTTTATTGAATTGAAAAATGTGTACATAAATCAATCAGGGATGCAGGTATTGAGATATTATCCAGAATTCACGGTGGGGGGCCCCCGGCTGTATCCAGGCCGAACCACGGCAGCACCCTGGCCACCGAGAGATGGATCATGGAGTGCCCGAAACAGGTTCATGGAGTTGCCTTTTTTCAGAAAGCGTTCGAGTTTCTGATCTATATGCACACATCCCATAGCAATGAATATATTATACTACTAATTCCTGACTGTTTCCAGTCATAATTCCCAAACATTATTTCTAATTTTCTTTCTAATTATGACTTGCATCTCTGTAATGCTTATGGCTGCCATTTTAGGGTCTCTTAGGTTGTAAATACGTGATAGTTCAAGGCGATGGTTTTCGCTGAAATCTCATTATTGAATTTGTTAGAGGATCTGAGTTTTCTTTAGATATTGAGAAAGCGACAAATGTTTATAATAAAAACATTGACATAAATTCGTGACTTTTTGGGTGTTTTTATTAGATTTTCATACCTTGCGTTTTGCTGTTCATTCTACCCATATCAGCTTATTTTCAGAAGATAAGACGTGGAAAATCAAGATTTCTCCCACAACAAACCTTAATAAACTAATTCATCGACGATTTCAACTATGTTCCTAAAAAGAACAGTTAAAATTATGGCCCAAGGTGTGTTGGGAGTTTCTGAACAATTGGCAGATTTAGGTGACATTGGGTTAGGCCGGCAGTCACAATTCCCTCAGTGTTAGGGTGTTGACATGGGAAATAAATATTTTGAAATTATTTCCATCTCAATAGGCCTTAATGAACTATTTCACCGACGATTTCAAATATGTACCTAAATGGAACAGTAAAATATTATGGTTGTAAGTAAGCTTGGGGGTTCTAGACAATTGGCAGAATTTGTGTGACTTTGGCTGGGGTCGGCAGGCAGAATTACATCATTTTCAGATAATCAGGCATGGAAAATCAAGGTTTTGAAGACATTCCCATCATACCAGGACTTAAAGTATTTCATCAACAATTTCAAGTATGTTCCTAAATAAAACAAGTAAAATGGTTCGAGGTGTGCTGGGGGTTTCTGAACAATTAGCAGATTTGGGGTCACTTTGCATTGGCCGGGCATGCAGAACTGAGCGTTCCTTCATTTTCAGAGCTTTTCAAAGCTTTTGAAATGGTTTTCACCTCACCAGGGTTATAAACTACTTTATCAATGATTTCAAGTATGTACCTAAATAGACCCGTTAAGATTATTGTGCTATTAATAAATTAGTAGGTGTATGATTATACTAATATCAAAATCCCACTTTAAATCAGGATAAGAACTATGAAATAGCCATCATTGATATGATTAATGTGCACTTGAGAGCATGTTCCTCCTCCAATTACTTGCTGAGATATGGAATATATATATATGCCATCATCATAAAATTTTGTTATACTTAAAAAAAATCCCTGGTGGGTAGAGTTGAAACTACTGTCTCCTGTTGTGCCCTCTAGCGATTGTGAGGATCTTCAGTGTTATACCCGTGAAGTCATTCAAGCATAGCCGAGGCATATAATTAATAGAATTTACAGCCCCGGGTTTCCTCTCTATTGTATGGAAACAATGAACCCAATAAGTATTGAAATATAGTCTCCTCTATGATTTCAATGTTTTATCCAAAAGGCAATATCCCAATTGATTCAGATGATAAGAATTCCTTTTTCTTATGGTAAACAAATTTTCCACTTCTTTACCCCAAATCATATCCTGATTATATTAGAAATAACCATGGCTGATCGACTGGTACCCCAAATTCACATCAACGTTGGCCTAATTGATTGTTTTTAGATGACCTTCGACGATTGTCAAGAGTTTCAACGTCCTTCGCAAAGTCTAGTTAAAATTCACCTTGATATAAATGCCTAACCTTGAGGAATGTTCTTGCTTCTACGGTTTCAAAAATACCCTACCTTAGAAAATAAGAAGCAGTTTGTCTAATGTAAACAGAGGTGACGGCCAATCTATGTCGGTTCGTGCTGTGCCTGTCATGATTGTACACCAGGCGGCAGTGCAGTGCCAGTGGCTCCGTTATACCGTTCTATCATCTGGCGGAGAAAGCATAAACTATCTTTCAATCGGTACTGATAGTGCTGACATCTCGCGTGAAAAATATATACAACTGTCTTTTGTTGGCTGTTACAAATGTTCTGATATTTCACGATTTACCATATGCCGTAGGGATCCCAATTGATCAATAATAATACAGATAGGCCTTTAGCTGGTCATATGTAAAGACATATATAAAGGCCTCTGCAACTAAGATATGAATTACGAAAGATGAAAAGTTAATCGCTAAACAAATCATTATTATCATTATGGAGATAGAACAACCTTTTTTAAAGACATTATGGCACATTGTCAGTTTTAAAACTAATCCCACAGGTAATACTATGTTTCACAGAAAATATTGACAAAGGTTTATAGATATCGTGCCACAACAACTAATAGAACCATCATGACGAAATGGAACCTCTGACTTAAACAGATATAAGATGAAAATAGAACGCCCCATCTCTCGGACCCCACCATTCACGGGCATGCGGCCTGCCATTCTGGAAAATAGACGGTATTTTACTATATACCCATGCTGTATATACTGCAAATACGCACTGTATATACTGCAAATACGCCTCGTTCCGTACGAACCGTGAATCATGCTGACATATCTTAAATGCCAATATATAGAAAGATTTGTTCATTTTGGGTATATGATAAATGTATAACGACCCACTATGCTTGTACATGATACAAATCCGATGGGAATTGATATTATTTACGGAACTCTGCCTTCGACCTCGTTCTATAAAGAAACACCATTTCCCCATCTCGTTTTGTAGCATGCACAGCATGGCCAGATCGTTCTATATATAATTATCTCGGGGCGAGAGCGGGTAGGATGTTGGATTCTCTCAGTAGTCCAAATATTACGTTCAACCCCATTGCAAGGTCTGTCATATCACTCCGCCGCTCCACTATCAGCCTCCCCAATATGTAGCAGATTTGGATCGTTGATATACTCACGTAAATATTCCAGAAAATTCCTTTTTAAATATGAAGCAGATTTTTATTTCCATGATCGGGCTGATTCTTGAATTGGATCCATCAACATGCTCTTCTTTCCATTATATCTATAGACAGGACATGAATTGGTTATTCATGTGTACATCGGAATGAGGCAAGATTAAAGATATAGGTTTATTGTTTAGGAGCTTAGACATTGACATAGTGCTGCTAATTCATATTTTTAAGGGCATATGGTCATCCATCAGAAGTTAAAACCCAGGAGCAATAAGACGAGAATAAGTATTATCGCGGTAAATAGCGGCACAGCGTATCATGCATGCCTCCACTGCCGTAAATTCTCATTCTCGTGTTGAATTTTTATGTGCGATTCTTGCCATTCCCGCACATTGAATATTAGAAATTCGTGAACGGAGGTTTTCTCTCTTGCCAGACAGTTAAAATGATATTACACAAGTAAAGAAATATAGCTTGACCCCTACCCTTGAGTTCTCGATTCTTCATGACCATTCGAAATTTAGGCAGACCTTTCCTATTAACGCATCACCACATAACCATAGGTATTTATAACCTTTAGATTCTTTCACTAGGGAGCTATGGGTAAAGGTTATCCATACAGACAACAAAATATTGCCCGAGCATGTTTCCATTGGTAAGAAATTTCATGACAAAGTATTGGTACTTTATTCTTCTCTAAAAAAATAATGGACAAAATTCGCCAGCCATCCTTCCTTTCTGTTCCAGTGCACCCGTGGAGTCTTAGTTCATACATTTTGTAATACAGACAGGTATGCAGTGATTTGGACCATCATATTTAATGAGGTAAGATTCAAGATATAGGTCTATTGTTTAGGATCTTATGAAAGTGAATATCAATTTATTGAAGTTGAATCTTCGAGAGAAGACAAAAAAGGGGGTTAGCTACATTTAAAAAAAATGAAGGGTAATTTTGACTGTTCACTGAAAAAGATCTGTATTTTTACAAAGGAGAATACTTTGCATAGTTACATTTTTCTAAATTGTACGGTATGTGCAATTTTTTTAATTGATATATTGGAAGTGCTGCAGAAAATAGAGGTCACTCTTTCTTGGCCTAAAAAAGACTAACCCACTTGACAGAAACCACGCAGTTGAATCAACTTTTTCACATAGCCTACTTAAAACAAGGAATTACAATTTTTTGTCATCGACGGCATTTCCAAACATGTATAGGCTATGTTAAAACAGAACAAAACCATCTCCAGCCTGATTATACATATTGAAATAATGATAAGAATCCACGTTAATTCTTTTTTTTTTTTCAGAAAAGTCTTTGAGATTGTTCAATGGATCCGTTTCTTCCTAAGTAGATTAATCCGATCACATACATTAGCCGTTGCAATGTTCCCCTTCGCTGTTTCAACCACTACCTTGGCCATGGCTATGCATGGTGATATTGAAGTATTATGTGCACATGAATTAGAAGGGAAAAGTTTGGGACTGAATCGCAATGGCCATAATGAAGGTGTGGTCGCATTAGCGAGTTGGTCGATATGTGGGAGTCACCTATATACATATAAACTATTTATAAAAGTGATCTCGTTATAGTGATTGAATAAAACACGACGTTATACTTGTACCCCTTTGATATTTTGAAAATAGCAGCAATTATGACAGCTTTCTTTGTTTGTACATGTTTCCAATGTGCCATTGACACAGGGAGCCGGGACCATCAGAGTGTATCAGCGGACGATCAAAGCCAGACGGCGGGAGTATTAACACAATCCCCGGCATTTTAAGTGCACCACTTAAGAAGAAATTAAGCCATTGGCGGGCGCTCTGGTTATTCTAAACCCTGGTCACTGGTATTGTGGCGGTGTTTTCCCACAATCATTAATGTGTGTTTAGGGTAGGCCTTCACTGCAGTCACAAACAGCGAACGATCAGTGGCAAGAGATGGGGCCTTCGTCACTTGGCTCCTAGTGTTATCAGTGTTTCCTCGTATTGTACTTGCTCTGTAATTAGGAGGAAATCGCGGCTTAATGAGCTGTCGTTGAGAGAACGCTTTGGTATGCATCTGAATGCCTTCTAAGCATCCTCAATTTAGGCCTCTTCAGCTTGGTGACAAGGCATTAGGCTGAGGTGGTTGGTCACTTGTCTGTCATTCTCGTGGTATTTTTAACACCTGTAGAGCTTACATACCAATGAAGACATCCGGGTAATTTCCTACAAATATAACCCTTCATTACAATGTTATTCTACATATTTTGCACATCTGCTCCTCTGATGACACACACGAAACACATTTATTCAGAATTATATTTGTTTCTGCATATTACAGATAGTAAGCAATAGAAGTGAATTCACTGAATGATCATAGTATTTCTGATTTCAAATTTGATTTACATAGAGACTTGGATTCTTTAAAAGTATGTCTTTAGCAGCTGATGGGTGTCGTGTTATTCCAAACTTTAGCTCCATATATAAACCACTGATATCAAATAAGCTTCACAAATTGGTTTGTGGGACAATGATACAGGTTCATCATTTATTATTTTTGATACATTAGGACTACCCCAAGCGATATGGTCTTGAGATCATTGATATTCATGCACTTCAAAAGGTGTGTTCTGTCACTAATTACATTCGTACCTTCAGACCAATATTTCTGAACATTTCAAAATACCAGCCATGTTATATCCATTTTAGGGCATTATTAAGGTATTACTATGTCATAAATCACTTTAGAAACGGCCCGAAATGTTACATTTAGCATTGATAGAAATTCAGACATAAGTGACGCTTAAATCAGGTTAATATCTGTCTTAGACACTGAGATATTGGAAACTTTTAATTCTCAGTATGTTACTGAATAATTCTCAGTAACATAGAAACTTATTTGTTGTTTGTTAAATGTGATGATCCTTGCATAAATTCTGTACTTCTTTATGTTTTTTTTGTTGGTGGACATTTATGCACCTTTCATGGTTGAGTGTCATCTGTTGATGAAATGTATTCACCTTCGCATCGGAGCCTCATCTTCGTAATTCAATATCAAAATGGGACCCATTTTGATGTCAAGGCATAGAAGGATAATTGCAATTTTGGTAAATTTCTTATTTTATTTTGATACTCTAACTAAAATGGCTGCTATTCTGAAACTTGGAAAAGCATTGGTTTGAAAGGTACTTAATGTAATCATCTGATTCATCACCCTAAAAATGTGGACATAGATAAAATCTAAGAAGGCTGCCACCAGGGACATATTCGAGAGTGGCTTCAATAATGTTCTGAAGCCCAAGGTAAGTATGTACTGTGAGCATGATATGTCCTTTATCTATTCATAATATCTGATATTCTACTAATCGTTTTAGGCTAACCCGCTGATAGTGTTTTGTTGTATGTATGTATATATATGTGTGTTTTTGGTTTGGTCTTTTTTGTTGTCGTTGTGTGTGCAGGTGTGTAGGTTGTGCGTGTGTAGGTGTGTGTGTGTGTGTGTGAGTAGGTGTGTGTGTGTGTGTGTGTGTGTGTGTGTGAGTAGGTGTAGGTGTGTAGGTGTGTGTGTGTGTGTGGCAGGAGGGGGGGGGGGGGGGCTAGTTGCATGTGCCTGATGTTGTGCCATCACATCACCCCTTTTCTATGGAGAATTCAGGTCTGAACATCCATTTGAAGGTCTGCTAAAGAGAAAGGTATTCAGAGAATCGCTAGCGACACCCTCAGACGACTAGTGGTGGCGACAGTTAGTGTAAACATTGGCCGCGGGGCGGCGGGCATGTCAACACACATCAGCAGATAGTCATCGCGCGGTGGCGGCGTGCAAGCCTTTGATCTCACGCTCAGGTGTTCCCAGGTAAGTAGTCTCATCTCTCGCTCGAGTGAACACACCCTGACGTGTAGCAGTGGGGTGCGGAGGTAAGGAGTTCAGGTCACCACACCAGATATAGTTGCCGTATTGAACGATTATTAGCTTATCAACACTGGATTACACCCAAGATGTTTTAGATACATCCGTGAACATTCCTGAGGGTGTAAAGTTTGAGATGCAGCTGATGCCCCGTTTGAAAATTATAGTTTGAATTTATACAGGGGACGTGATTTATATTGATCAATATTGATCAATACAATGCGTAGATCTCACGGAGGGGAATACTATCGTGATTGTATTTGTACTATCACCTAGAAGGTATATTATTTTGTCTTCTGTGCAGCTTTTTTTTAATAAATAGAATGTTTCACAGCGAATTACACCTGTACTATTTTCCCATATACAATCATTTCAGGCTGTATACAATACATTTGAATCCTTATACCATGGTTATGGTATCTGACAGTTTTTAAGTCCCCATACATTTTCACTGAGCACTTTCTATACGATGGATAATAAAGTGGGTGCAAATGCACAGTGATCTTATGGAATAGTATAGAATCATAATGGATGAAATTGTTGCCGTGATTACATTCGCAAATTTTCAAAAGAATCTAATTCAACCGCGTAGAAGATAAGGTGGGGGGGGGGGGGGGGGGCGGGAAAGTCCATACTCTTTGGGTTTTATACGACTGTTGCTGAGCACATATCTCTTCATGTTGAGTCAATAAAGATTGATGATCAAATAGCAACAATTTAATGAAAGATAGCCTCAATTCAAATAAATCGCGGTGGTATGTAGACGTTAGAGCCCACCACCCGAAAGTAGGGAGGTTAGGGCCCACTCATCGGGACGTTAAGGCCTACCTATTGTACCATCGACATATATCATTGAAATATGCATACATGTCAAATCATTATGTGGAGGATCGCTAGGATTCTTTTTATTCAGGCTGAAAAGTTACATTCACCTTACATATGCATTCTTCTATGTATCCTTCTCTCTTACTTATATTCTTATCACCGATGATATGTATTCACAATTGTATTTTCTATCGAAGACAATTAAGCTATAATAATATATACAGATAGTTACAAGACAAAATCGGCACTAAGACGATATGTTTATACGAGGTATATGTATACAGAAGAACCCCGCCTAACGGACCCCGCGTAAGCGGTACCTCGCGTTAGCGGACACCTTTGCTCGGAACGGTTTCCTCTATTAGATGTTTATTTTAACCCCGTGTAAGCGGTCACCCCGCGTAAGCGGGCACTTTGGCCCGGAACGGAGAGTGTACGCTTACGCGGGGTTCTACTGTACACTATATATAACAAACTAACAAACATTAACCAATTCTGCAAAAATAGGTGGGTCCTAACGTCTATTTATGCTATTTCTCCCTCCCGGCGCCGCAGGTGTGATCGCGGCATGGCGGTGCGGCAGAGGCGCGACGGAGGCTTTCACATCCCCGGTGTAGGCTGTGCCTTAACGTCTCGACTTTCAGGTGGTGGGCCCTAGCGTCCTGCAATCATCGCGGTGGGTAGACATAGCGACAACCATGGCCTTTTCCCGCCATGTGACATGCCAATATTAGTTCGCTTTAGTTATACAGTATTTTTCCATATGCACTATGGGGATTTTATTGCAATCTGTCACATACACGATATCCTTATGCATCGGGTAACTTCCTATAGAGTTTTAATAGGTTTACGAGGGACACTTTATACTAGGTGGATAATGATGCTAAATGTAGAAGGCAGCTATATCAGCATTGTCTTTCTTGATGCAATGTCTCTCTTGATATAAAATGATAATAGGAATAACCACTATACATAGATCTATCATTAGATCCCATCTGCACAGGGGCGTCAGAACATTTTGAAGGTGGGGGGTGGGGCGAACTTTAAGAATTGCTGACTTTTTTCTTGGTATTGTATGACTTTGACATTAGCCTGTTCCACTGGGTTTACCGTGAATCTATGAAAAGTCTGTGAAAAGTAAGGTCTTAGCCTTCATTGCATGCTAAAAAGTCAGACTTTGTCATAATTCCATGGCGAAAAGTCAGGGCTTAGCCATCACCGCAAGCTAAAATGCCAGACTTGGACATTTTTTCCACAGTGAAAAGTCAGGCCTTAGCCATCATTGCTGCTAAAAAGTCAGACTTTGACATTTTCCATGGAGAAAAATCAGGGTTTAGCCATCACTGCATGCTAAAAATTCAGATTTTGACATTTTTCCATGGCGAAAAAGTCAGACTTTAGTCAGGCTTTAGTCATCACCACACGCTAAAGAGTCAGACCTTGACATTTGTCCATGGTGAAAAGTCAGAGCTTAGCAATTACCATTGGCCAGTTCCACTCGGGGATTTACCTGAATCTGTGAAAAGTCTGAAAAGTAAGGTCTTAGCCTTCATGGCATAAAAAAACAGACTTTGGCATTATTCCACAGTGAAAAGTGAAGCCTTAGCCATCGTCACATGCTAAAAGGTAAGACTTTGACATTTTTCTGTGATGGAAAGTCAAGGCCTAGCCATTGTTTAAACACGTTAAAAAGTCAGACTTTGACATTTTTCCACAGCGAAAAGTCAAGGCTTAGCTATCGTTACATGCTAAAAAGTTTGACTTTGACATTTTCCTATGCTGAAAAGTCAAGACAGTTTTTACACTTGATAGAGTAAAATTTGAAGCTGCTGACTTTTTTGGCTGGTAAAAAAAAAAAAGGGGGGGGGGGGAGTCGCCCCCGCCCCCTATTCTGACGCCACCGACTGCATATATACATGATATTGACTGGTTTCAGATACAAGCAGTCCTATGGTCCGAGTAGTTGACGTGCAGTAATATCCAAGCCTATGCGAGGTTATCGCGTAGTGTTTCTCATACACTCGGATAATACTGAGTGTCAACAACTCTGAGCATACGACCGCTTTTATCTGAAACCAGTCTACATTGTATTTATCATCCACCGTTTCTAGACAAGGTGTATGTCAATACCAGTTCGTTTTAGTTATGTGCTATGTTTCCGGATGCACTATTTTGTCCGTATATATTTACATGCGCGGCCCAGAGCATACAATATATCCATATGCGCCGGGTATGTACATACACACTACCTATACCTTTTCTATAGACACTTCGTTTTAGGTATATAACAAATATGTTTATCATCCACCTAATAAAAAGTGTCCTTAGAAAACACAAAGGGACTGAGTATCACCATACCCGGAGCATATTGATTTACATTATATATATATATATATATATATGTAGCCTAGATGTTCATTACTCCCTGTTCTGATAAGCGCGCATAGGGGAAAATAGTTCATACTGGAAAATAGTGCATGACTAAAATGGACTAATACCGGTATGCCACTTGTCAAGAAATGTGGATAATAAATAAGCTATAGAGTGGTTCAGAGATAAAAGCAGTTGTATGCTCCTCGGAAGTGACTCTGCGCAATACCCTAGTATGCGCTCGGATATTACTAGGCCTACGCATCAACTCCTTGGAGCATAAGACTGCTTGCATCTGTTCCAGTCAATATTGTATCTACGTTCTACCATGCATATACGTTCTACCATATGCCAGTTCACTAATCTCGAGGCATGGGAACAGCGGAAGAACGGGAAGAGGGGTGGAGTGGTGTCAAGCCGGGGGATCAGAATTCTGCCCCCGGCTTGGAGTTAAAGGCCGGGTATGGGGTCAGCCCGCAGTCGCCGCTCTTCGCAGGGGGTTGGACTGAGTAGGGTTGGGATGTTGTCCCCCGTCATGAACAGGCTTTGTCATCATTCCCTCTCCTCCTGTATCTGGAGACATGTTAAACGTTCAATGGTCCTGGCAGAATTAGATAGTTCAACTTTGGGCCAAAAGGGGCAAGCCAATCGGTGATATCAAGGAATGGGGGCCCGTAGTACAGCGGTGGAGGCATGGATCTTTGTCAATCATAGTCGTCTATTACTCATTGTTATATCAAGTGATACATATCCATCCATACATCGATCCATCTGTCTGTCTAAATATGGTGATATATAGAAATAAAATGATTTCTAACTGATGACATGATATAAGCTTGGGATGTTACATTGTCACCCTATGCCATTTTATATTTTCTTATAACCTTAGTCGTTGTGGTCATTATATTCCCTCATGGGCGATACGCTGTATCAACAAGACCAGGTGCATACCTAGGGGGTTGGGGGTGGGGGGGGGGGGGGGGCACAGGGGACACGTGCCTCCTTCCTTCGAGATTTTCCAAAGGAAAGTCTGTTCCTACTGGGTATTCTTTAAACACTCTTTTTTATTGTTTATACTTTATCTGTTTTACTTGAAAGGCTAGTATATAAACCATTGTGTAATTTTCACATGAAAAGAACCTAATGACACCCAAAGTGACACATATATAAGAGGGTCAGGGCGCACAGATTTGAATAGGCGATAAAGGTAAGGTAGTCCCAGTTGTAATCCCCCCCCTCCTCTATAAAAGACAAATCACTCTAAACGTATCGTTACAGTGTCATTCAATCATCCCTGGACCACCAAGGAGTACTTTTGCCCCTGGATTCCTTGCAAGCTTTTTAAGCACTTTCAAATTTGTAACCACCCCATCCTGAGCCAAAATCGTGGGTACACCTTGCAGAATAGCTAAAATCCTACTGCCTTTCTCCCTGGACTCACAGGAGGAGCTTTGCTGCTGGACCCTTGCTAATCCTTCCAGGTAGCCTCAGGTGTCTTGCCCCCTCCCTAAAGCAAAATCCTGGGAACACCTTGTATACTTTGTAAAATCCAAGTGCTTCCAGAGGCCTCACACACACCCCCCCCCGGACCCCACTGAGAGGCTTAGGCACTCACCTATCTCAAGTACATGTAATCATCTAATCTGTAAAGGCCAAGTACTTTAAAGGGCTTTTCCCCCTGGACCCTCAAGAAGACATTTTGTCCCTGGAACCCTTGCAATCTTCCCAGGCAGTCACAGGTGTGTAACACCCGCCCCCGATGCAAAATATTGATTAATCTATAAAATCCAATGCATCTAGTGGCATCACCCCCTGGAACCAACGAGTATAGAGATATACTGGTTGCTGGAACCACCAGAGACGCTTTGCTACTGGACCCCTGGCAATATTCACAGATAACTTCAGGTGTGTAACCCTCCCTCTAATAAATTCCTGGATACAGCTTGTATAACCTATAAATTCCAAGTGTTTCTGAGGGGTTTATCTACTGGAACCATGGCAATATTGACATATAGCCTCAGGTATACAACCCCCCACCCCCTCCCTCAAATATTATCCTGAACGCAGCTTTTATACAATCTATAAAATCCAAGTGATGGGGGTGGGGGTCACTTGGTCCACTGGGCTCCCAAGAGGTCGCTGGAGGTCTGCCAATTAATTGTCCAAGGTAATAAAAGGTGTGCCCCTCCCCTCCTTCCGAAAAGAAATTCCTGGATACGTCCCTCAAGAGCATTCGTGATGAGGATATTGCATACAGCCAAAATTATATCAAATATTTTGCCCATGAAAAAAGTGTCCATGATAAAACCGCTCAGGACTATCAGGAACACAAGTGGGCCTACTTGGCGTCGAGACTGAAACCTTCCAAAAGTGTAACAATGTGCTTCATGCATCTGAAAATATATCAACAGCTCTATAACAATATACTTGTTTATGATTGATGTATAGTCACGGTTAGAAACAAATGAAAATTTAAACTTATGACCAATCAAAAAACATAAAATATCATCCCAGTTATGTGCATGTAGTTTCGTGGACCATGCAAGGGCAGATATTCGTTGTAGTGACCCCTTTCTCCCCACAGGTATCTGGTGTTGATGGCTGTTTGTATCGTAGTCAAAGCTCGCGCAACAGCTGTTTTGCTATGTGATTTAGGGTAAAGCTCCCATGATCTGCGACCCCTATTGGTGACCTGCTCTGAGCTACTCAGTCGACCTCCATCTAGAAGTGGTGTGGGCTTGGCCCGTAACGGACAGCTCCATGATAGGGCACTCACCGTAAATCCCGCCCTATATGTAAAACAAGGGAGACGTCACTACGGTATAACTCGAGGCAATTCCTAACAAATAAACAAAAATTGTCCCGGTCGCATATTTCGCGTTTCCTGGCGAGGTGGTGTCAGGGTGTCTGGTTATGAATGATGGCGTGTTTTTTTAAATATCTTTCCCCTCCCCCCTTTCCAATAATGGCGGGTTGTTAAGAAGGTTGTCTCTTCCCCGACTCTCTGACAGAGCACTCCTATAGTTCACAACATCGTCAGAGGGACCCGGGGACGGCGACAAACCTCCTCCGTTCGTCACATCCGCCGGCTATGGGCACAGGCGCCACGGCGACGGCTAATGCTACTAATTAGTGTTGGTCGGAGATGCCAATAGCTCTAATAGTGTTTGAAGGACCTATCACCCAAGGTGTTTTCCTTTCTGAAAGGGTTTTTTGTGTTAAACGCCCTACGGTCTGACCATTTGTGTAATTGAGGGTGACTTTTTTTAAGTGCTATAGTTTTTGAATTATTTCTTTTCCGGAATAGGGGGTAGATAAAGGAAGAGTAGATTTTAACAATACGTGTGAATTGGGATATTGATTGCGGTTACCACTTATTCATCTCACATAGAGGTGTGATTGATATCGATGGTGATGGACATGATGGACGAGGATTTTCATTGTTACCAACATTGGCAAGTTATTCTGTGTTATAACATGCTAAACTCACCAGAGTTATACTGTCTCTTTGGATTTGGTTAATAAGTGACTAAACTTAATTCTAAGGGCTTGTGGTGCACAATTGTATATAACCAACAATTAAACTCATGTACAGTGATGCAACGTTTTCGGCAGAAATTATGAGCGACACTTGGAGGCATACAGTGTAGCCACATAGTTACTAGTGCGGCAATAAAATGTGTGTGACGATCGCGTCGCATCAGTGGGACTGGGGCTTAAATCACTCCCATCCTCCACCAAGAGCACGCGATCCTCCTCTTAATGTCTCATGTATTGTCTGCAGTCAAACGTCCTAGTCTATTACACATGCTGACAATCACACGCAAATATATTAAGTCAATTGTTGCCTCGTTCAGTTTTCAATGAAGTATGCATGAACTGCACATCAAGTCATAAACCAACTTATTTTCAAATTGAAATAAAAGTCAATGTAAATTATCGAATAACAAATAACGGTCGCTATCAAGATATGATTAGGACCATTGTATCATCATTCAGGGATGCTCTTTCCATAGTATGTACGAATGCGAAGGACCTAGCCAGTTTTGTATTATGACACAGTAATTGCCGTCATTTGCTAATATTTTATGTATGTTTCATTTTAAGCATAATTGTTATGAAGCAATTCTGGTGGATTTAATTTGGGCGCCAAGGGGTGAGTGCACAGTGGGCGATATTGGGTGAATCATAAGCTGCCGAGACCCAGCGTCGACCTTAACTCAAATCAGTGTAAACGTTGAAATACCACTCCCCGATCCGTCCCGCGTTTCTGAAGGTTAAACATATTGTTTTTGAGCGTGGGCCACACGCCCATATACTCTGTCTAAAGATTAGAATGGTCACCTAGACTTGGTGCTTGCTGCAAACTAACCCTTCACCATTTGTGTGTGCAAGCACTGTGACATTGGAAGAGGAGCACAGGGCCAGTGTCCCAGAGGCGTGCCAACTGATCATGACCAATCAATAGAGGCCGAAATACCTCATCCACTCACTGGTGCTTGATATATTTTGATCCCAGACAGGCATTTGCAGAAACGGCAAGTTGACAGTGGGTTACAGAAAATGGCCCATAAACTGAACATAACCAAAACCTTTCAATTGTAATTAATCCATGATTCCGCGCCCATTCAGCAATGATGAACATACTCTTCGCTCCTAGTATATGGAGAAGTTGTACATCTCAAATCAAATATTGATAATATCTCCTACCAAATATGCTGTCTTATCATAAATAGATATAAATTCAGATATACCGCTACTCTTTTTCCATTGAGTATTTGGGACGCTTTTACTAAGCCTTCGCGCATATTTTGTGTCAATTTATTGGTTGCCACCAAGTTCTGCTGATCATCCAATATGATGTTACTTTGTTTTTCCTCGGTCGTGCGAATATTGCACCGTTTTATGTATGACTCAACAAAGAAGAGAGAATGAAAAAGTGGGAAGAAAGAGGAAAATAGCTTGATGAGATGAGTTTACTACCGTATGTTTTCTCCACAAAATATCTGAGCTAATGACTGTAGGTCTAGGAACTTGTTTACTTGGATTGTCATTTCAGCTATTTCTTTTTAACTCCCTATTATGGAAATAATGCCGTTCAGGAAACCATTGCTGATGACTAGAGGCGGATAACGTGTACCACGTGACACCAGCAGGAACGCCGTACCTGTCTCTGACGTCACGTATATCATCACGTCATAATATGACGTACGACGTCATCGTTTTCCACGACATCCAATTTGTCGTCCGCGTCGCGAGTAGTCTCGCAGTAAATTGATTCCCGCACGCTGACTGGGTGTTTGCTTGAAATTGGCACTGACAGCGTTTCTCATAACGGGGTTGGTGAGTGAGGCGGGCAGGCGGGGACGCAGGGCGACGTCGCTGCCTCGCGCGACGTGCTAGTCGATCCTGGTGTCGCCCTGCGGTGTCGCCCTGGCTGGCTCGAATGGCCCCTTCCATGGCCGGCGGCTGCGGGCCCAGCCCAGCCCCCTTCTGTCAACCTTTGTCTTTGGCTGTCCTCCCGACTCGGCGAGCCCTGCGGAAGACAAATTGTCACGGGACGTAAGTGGGCAATTTGGGGGACGACGAGTCAACGGGTGGTCCTCAGTGCCTCTGGTCAGGCTCCGGCAGCCGCCACGGTGTCTCCTCCACCGGCCCCCTCCCTCCTGTCCCCTGACTCGATAGAGCTGAGCGAAGGCGCGCTGCCAACAAGATAATGTTATAACAAATGGCTACTTGTGACCCTAGCTCCGGGACGGGAGCAGTAACTAACCAATAGCCCGGGGCCTAAGTCATAACAACTACCAGCTTTCTCTGCCCACTCATCATTTTTAGCGCTCTCATATATGTATTTTTGTGTCTCGTCCCCTCATGCCTTCACCACTGGTGGGACCAGCCTCAAGCTGTCACCAACCGGAAGACCGGGTGGAAGTAGTGCAAATTGTCACCAGCTCTAACGGGTTTCACGGCGGGTCGCGTCGATGCTGGCGCCATTTCAAGATTGGATGTCCCACTCCAAACCGCCCCTAGGGGATGTTTTAAAAAGATGTCAGCGTAAATGTATAGCAATATCAACATTTATTGTACTTCAAACACATTACTATGAGGTCATCATACATGTATGTCCTGCGCAAATAATACGTACGAGATGGCGGTTCCTCGATCATATTATTCTACTGGGAAAGTACACTAAAATGAAAACGTAATCTCACAAATACATGTTGCAAATGTCTAAAAATAGGCTAGTGAAACCGCAAATCATATGTACATCAAAATCTAACATGTTATGAAGCTTGACGCCTCCACATGTACAAAAGCAATTCGGTGTTGAAAAGCCTGGAGTGAGCATTACAGATGATATCAAATAGCTAGAAGCTAACCTTGTATTCCTATATACTTCCTGAAATCACTTATCGGCTAACCAGCAATGAAAATGTCATGGAATGCTCAATATGTGTGTTGCTTTCAATCTCCATCCACATACCTGTACTTAAATACATACCTTAATGAATGTAAAATCCACATCAAGAAAAGAAGTACCAGCAAGTACAAATGTAAATGCAGGGATGCCTAGATCACAGTTTCAGAATCAGAATGTTCAGTAATTATACACATCTATAAATAGTGTTAAAACTAACTGACTATCTCTGTGTATCTTCATGCATTTGTGTGTGCGTGACTCTGTCTCTATCTCCCTACAAAAGCAGCATGATCATGATTAATGTGCATATGATTTTGACGCAATTCACGATGACACCAGTAATAAAATCAAATAAACTCTGACTGCACCACCTACTATGTAGCAATGAGAGGTGTCGGATGAACAATGCTATTACTTTGTCATCATTTATTACTGCTGCGATCTGGCCCTCCTCACAACTCATGTGGTGCGAGGGCATACCGATGGACGTTGGCTTATAGGTGCCCAGCTGGGTATGTTCTATATCTTCCGAATGGAAGTACTGCAGGGCAGACCCTCCTACAATGGTTGATATCTGTTGTGAGCTCGTGGTCGTGACGGCTCACATCGGGAAAATGAATCATGCATGGCCCAACTATCATCTTACAGTTAGATATACAAACACATTATGGTGTATGGTTGTGTGCGTATATACATTTATATATATTTTTAATGATTTTTATTAGGATCACATGCTTTTTTATTAGGGTCACAACTTTACAAATTATTTCCAGATTCTGCATTGGCGGATCTGCCACCTGTGTATGTATATCAATCTACAAGAGGAATGACAACAATATATAACGATATAATAATATAATGAACGCTCGAGAATACCTAGATGGGAGTTGAGTGACATTTTTTATTTAGCCTTAATAAACAAACAAAAGTAAAGTGATAAGAATAAAAAAAAAGGTGAAAAGTACAATCCAGAGAAGAGCAGCTTGAGTTATGCTACCTCCGGCGCAACTGAGGGGTGACTGCCGTGCAGGTGTTGAGTCAATCTAGTCATAACCAGCGAGTGACTCGGGTGCCTTGTATATTGTCTGAGTGTGCCCACCATAAAGAGGCGCTGGCTGAGTGTGTGGGGCCTGCATGTTCATGTTTTGGAATGCCATGGCCATGGCGGTCGTTGTCGCTGCTGTTGTCATTGTCGGCAGTGTTCCGGAGGTCGGCCTGGAGGGTAGTGTTATGGTGGACAAGTTCATCCAAATAATCAGTTTGTTCCTTCAGTATGGCTTGGTGGATGTCGAACTCCGACTGAGTGGTGGCCTTTTCAAATTCATCGTCGTCTGATTGGGCATCTATGGAGTGGATCAGGGTGCCAGTGTTGAGTAGCGTATGAATCATTGGATACAGCCGCGCCGGTACCGATGGCTCTGTTGTCTTAGGTGACTGTGGCAGTGGGCATGTCTCGATACTTGAGGTGGAAGAAATTGCCTCTGTAATGGATCCAATGGCCTTTTGAGCTGGGATGCTTGCTATCCTTGTCTGGCATGTGCAGCCGTGAGAGATGCTAGATCTAGTGTTTTCTTGCTAGAGTGCCTGCGGGAGTTTGTACTGAGTGTCTTAGGAGTTCTCCGCCAGTGTTGCTATTAGGATCTGTGGATAGCAATCTTAATGAATGACTCCAAAACTTCATCCCATTACAAGCTCTAATGCTGGTGGTACTGCAATGACGGCTAGCTATGGACTCGTTGCACATCTAGATGGCGTTCTATATGGTAGCTCCATGTTGACCATCTTCAGTGTAACCAAGGCACGCCCCTTGCAGAGTGTTAGGCCCGGCGTCCACCTACTACGATATGGCTCCGATATGCCCTACGATGCACCTCCCGATAAAAACATCAAAATCGCGTCGGAAGGTTACCTAATATCGGGTCAGTTGACCACGTTTCTGCGATTAGACACCGATAAAGACCCCATACAATGCGTGGTGGATTGGCATGTCTAGACATATGCCTACGATTTTGGACCTTCCCGATATGACACCGATTTTGACATTTTGTATCGGTGCCATATCGGGAGGTCTACGATTCTATCGTAGTAGGTGGACGCCGGGCCTTACGCAGAGCTAGCCTGTTCAGTTAGACAAAGAGAATGAATATCGATCGTTTGAGCTAGAACCAGGTCTTATAGATAATATGAAGCAATTTATCAAATATCTATGCCAATTTATATGTATTACTTCAAACCAAAACAAACATACATATTTGATCATGGGATATTTCAATGGTATGCGTATCCATGTATTCTACATAATTCTCCCAGCTAAACATTTTATCTATATACATCTGATTTAGGTAGGCTTCAACCGATTTGCTTCACCAGGTTTTTACCTCTATAAAGATGTCCTACTGATAAATGTATAACACTATACAATACATATTTGTGCCCTCTTGCCGTATAACACTGCAGAAGTTTGGTGCAATTATCACTGATCTCAAATATCTGCATGTCGGCAAATATAATTCAAAGAGAACTGTATGGATAACGCATACTGAAACACAACCTTCATCTTCAAATCAGCGCTCAGCACCTAGGACCATGATGACGCATGGTCTATAAGTCATAGGGTCACCTGTGATACCTTTCTAGGAACTTCTGACCTAGTACACATGGTGCAATGGGTTCATTTCTGAATGCAGGTGAACTGAGCGCTTTCTCATAATGAGCAATCATGGCACAAACTAAATGACACACTCTGCCATGTAAACCAGTCTTTAACACGTGCTTTAGGACCTTGCCCCGGGACAACACCCTACTTGCTGATGTGCACCCACACCATGCAACACCCTGTGGCTCCTTCCCCTAAATTCAAACTCACCCATACACACTGGATGGTGTGAGGTAAAGTGGGATCATAAGGTGCTAACTGTCAGGGTGATATAGTATAGGGAAGGCTCCACATGTCTCTGGCTAACTACGTCTTGAGGTACTACGTCACGCCCTCTGTCGTCATCCTCAGACTGAGGGCGCTCACCCCTGTAACGGGCTACTTACAAGGGAAGATGACAAGTTTCATAGCCGCGCCTCTCCTATGATCTTCATACTGGCCCGTGGAAATTAGCCTGCACCATGTCGTAAAAGTCAGTCAGAGAAGTCCACACCCTCTCATTAGGTGTGTAACAAAATACGCGACAAGTTTCCTGTATGCTTCATCTGAGAGCAAACCCTACTCTTGAGATGTTAGTATGAAGCCACAGCATATCAATCACAATTGGGACGGTATGCGTGTAGTCTCGTGGTAATATTGACTTCCTAGTCCGATTGCAGGTGAGTGGGTGAGTACCCACTATATCAAATTTCCTAACTGCCAAGGAGGACTTCAGAAATACAGCATCCTCTGTAGCAGTGAATACAAAGTGTTAAAATTGTGTCCATAACTTAACACCCCAACATCTAAGGATAAGGTGTAATGTAACAAATGTATGAGGAAATCGGATTTTGATTCATCTTGTCACCTTTGTATTAACAATTGCTTTATGATCCGATTCAATACAACAATAGTCTCCTACTGTTTGTGAATGGTTCATCGATATAGATTGATTTACACCGTGTTTAATTATTTAGCTAGCCTTGAAATACCAATCAATTATTGATTAAAATTTAAAAATAGGTGGACATATGACTAACAGATTACAATCGTACACATTTTCATGTTTTGTTTGTATACCTGTGGCATTAATTACCATTTGCTGTCCTTGCTTTAGTGTAAAATGGCGCTACATCGAAATTATCACATTTCCATCAGAATAATAATCTAGATTGCAATTTAATTTTGTCAATGTGGGCTAGTCACCAAAGTAAATATCTTAAATTTGAATATTGGAATCAGTTTCGGTGTCTCTTGGTCATAGATCTGGTTCCCTAAATGAGGTTTTGTCTATAGAAAGGTATCGCAGAATACACGAGAGTCTAGTTTGTCTCTATTGGTATATATTTTATAGAATGATAAATTTCCACAGAATAAGATATAATGATCGTGTGTGAAAGAGGCACATTCATACGATTTTTTAGAAGTTAAGCTATAGTGTCACGGGTGTATTACATTTTGGTATGTCACCCTCTATCAAAGTAGCAGTCAGCACTAAATGTTACTCTTTGACATGTCATTATAGTTACAGTTACTCACTTAACTATAGCTGTCCTTGGCCATGCACCATCTCCCCACTACAGATAGACTTGTCTCACCGTTCGCCCGCTGATGCCTAGGTGAGAGTTCACTACCAGGCAAATAAATAACAATTTTCCACTTGACATACGCCGCAGGGTCAGAAGCAAGTCTCGCCGGGTGACCACGTGACTGCGGGAGGTCCCGGATGGGTACGGCTAGGTGGCGCCACCATGTCGGTGGTCGGTGTCGCAGGACGAATGTTCCCCCGGAGAAAGGTGGGCATCCTGTAGGCGGGGGGCAGAGAGAAACCTGCCGGGTAGGACATTGTATCCGTCTCCCTTACACAAAGCTCACGCGAGAAGAGGAAAAATTAGCGGTCGGATAAAAAGGGAGACAGAAATGAAGAAGGCAGCAACTGTCAAGCGAGTACGGCACCTCAAAAGAATATTTAAACCTATCTATTTTACTGTGAATTAGTTGGCAGGGGGGCTGTAAAGCTGTTTCTGAAATTACTCATGTTACAAAAAGCTAGTTACTTATGATAATATATGCTAGTGCATTACATTGCAGCTGCTCGTTTGAATAGTTCATGTATTGATCACCTATATTATATTTCATATATCTATATATCCAGTTGGTTGTAGACCCAGCGGAATTTAATAAGGAGTCGTCCAATTTGTGATCTATCAGGAGACAAATGGCAATACCATCTAAGCGAAAAGAAGGACACACATAAAAAGATCCTGACATCTCTATAAGTCTAGAGGTCTGATAATAGAATTGCCCTTTTTTTTCTCTCTCTGTGTATGTATGCATGCCCCTATATACCATAGGTCGTCTGGATTTAAAATACCAAGGCGGCGAGTGCGTAGGATTAAATCGATCGTCTTTTACGGTCTGATTGGCGAAAGTGGGCCCTGAAATTAGATTATTTACTCGGCTAGCTCGCGGGGGGCGGGTTACTCTGAAGGGCGCTGAGACGCTGCCGCCATGATGAGCACTTTTTGTCGGCGAATTGTCGTCTGACAAATGACGCAGGGCGCGGGTTTGATAGTGTCTGATTGTGTATTTATTACTCTTAAAGGTGAGCGGGCAGTTTCAAAGCAGCTGCGACTCAGTCTGTGCGAAAGGGGGTGGATCTCTGTGAACGCCATCAATTACGAGCCATGAATGGAGGAGTGCTTGTACCTGGACAGGGGGTGGCGAGCCGTACCGCTCGGCTGGCGACCAGCAGTCTGCCCCCCTCTCCATCTCCTACGAACACACACTCGACCTGGTCCATGCCCCTGCTGTTACAGCTTATTTACCGTCAATATCTACCAATTATACCATACATCCTTAGGCGGTAAATGTATTGCTCTTCAGAGATGCTAATACGTATACCTTCCTCTAACTTTGGATCATAACCATATTTATCATCCACCTAATAGAAACTGTCCAGGGTAAACCTGTAGGAAATCCATATGGGCCTACCCGGTGTATACGGATATGTTGTATACGTCGAGTTTTGATAAAGCGCGCATACGGAGAAATAGTGCGTATGAAAAAATAGTTCATAACTAGAGTAAATTAAAATCGGCACGTCACCAGTAGGATAAAGGTGGATGATAAATACAATATAGACTGGTTTCAGATAAAAACGGCCGTATGCTCCTCTGAGTTGACCCAACGCAATATCCTTGCATGCGCTCGGATATCTGAAACCAGTCAATATCTATGTCTCTTTTTCTTTCACTTGGTATATTGAAATCTCAAAATATAAGTGCAAATTGCCATTCTAAAACCAAGTTGAAATTTTGGATAGGCACTGGTAACAATTCAATAGATTGAGAATGGGAAAGGTATACTTGAGAGGAGGATATAACAGAATAACTATCTTTCCACTGACGGAGCAGTCTGGATGAATTCCAGAGGACCATATCGTATATCCACACATATGTACTCCCACTGCCCCTGAAAGGTGGGGAATGCAAAGCAATCACATCGTTATCTTTTACGATTCATGTCCATCTGCCACCAATATTATGTGCCTGTAGAGAACTGATTTATAACCATCAGAGGGAAGCTGAGTTTGGGTTTAGAAAATTCTGAATTTTCATGTTTTTTTTTGGATATGACGATGAACGTTTAACCATTTATGCAGTTGCATGCCGATCCTGATTTCGATCCCGCGATGGATTTAAATCTTTATTTGCTGGGTTCTAATTAAGTTTTGCTGGTTTACATCCTATCAATGATTGTATTTGTTTCAAGACTGTCGGATAAGCTTAGTTTACAGTATTATAAAAAGGCAATGCTGACTCATCTGGGATTTTCTTACGGTTCCGTTGCCGAGCTCTGATTCTCTGCATAAAAGGCAGCTGCCTTGAACGACCCATACTCAGCTCGATTGCTCCTATACTGTCCTGCACATTGCTTGACAGCGCACATCGAGCTAGGGTTGATCAAATCATCTTCTTTTACCTATTTAAACATCGATGGAGATGATACAAAGAAACTCAGAGCTGATCTATTAGATAGACACCATGTTGATATCAAGGAGTGTCTGAAAAGAGTCAATTACAGCAAATCCTCAAAACAGATTATTTCAATTGTATTTCACCATACACCAAAGTACATACTGACCCATAGCCCGCAACTCACTGGCGTTGGGCCTGTCATAACGTATTTCATCTCGTTTCACCCCAGACTGTACACCGTGTCATCATTTTGTCTGGTAAGTAAGCCTTGTAGTTTATTTGGTGGAAAGATTTATCCATCCAACCTAACTGTATATATGTATTTATTCACAATGTGTGGCCATGTTCAACAAATTTACCCATAGGCAGCATGCGAAACACATGTAGGTAGTGGTTCCATAATTTCTTCCCTCTCTTTATAAACTCTATTGCCTGTCGCAACTGCAATTGTAGTTGATAAGGAATTTCAAAAATACTATCTTACATGGTTCTCTCGGACAGACATGGGTAAACTATGCAAATATAGCCGAAGTAGACATTACATAGCCTGATGTTGACACCTTTTATTCTATACTACAATGTGGTGCAGGGAGTAATTATGAAGTCAATCATGAGACAATATTTTATCTTTTTTTTTGTTCCCCCAATATGGCATCGATTCGACTCGTTGGAAGGGTGAGGTGGCAAGTCTAGCTATGGGCGGCACTGTGCACAGGGAACAGGGACAGGTGCCGAAAAGAAGGTCCTCTATCCACCGAATTAATACTGGTAACCCGATACATTGTAACAATATGTCAGATAATTATGGTGCTTTTAATCGTACCGGTCACGCTCCGACGCACAGATAGCGACCAGACGATATTTAGCTGCCATTGTTCACGTGACCTGCATCGTCGATGCATACGCCGCCCTGCGGGACGCCCGTGAACTTCAATGCGCTTTTCTGATTCGCTCATGCTTGCCAACGGAACCGTGAATTGAGCCTTTCTGATTCGCTGATGCCTGCCAACGAGCTTGTCGCAATGCAATTTCCCGCAGGTAGTAATTACGGGGGCATTTCTCGGTAATCAAACAGGGACTGTGTTCAAGGTAGGGGACAGGAGGTGGATCAGCGGAAGATCATTCATTGATAGTCGTGTCTAGGGGGATTGACATTCACCTACAAACACTGCGCGCTCTTATAAAGGGACCCGTCTGGTTGCAAACCACCCCCAAACAAAGTCAACCAATGATAGCCCTGACAGACTGACGTTGGGTTCTCAGACTCCGAGATAATCAAAGTTACTGAAGACACCTTTTATTGCAGCGAGGGTAATTCTTCACCACCCAAGCTATCTGGTATGCCAGCAGTCATTCGCGAAAATTTTGCTTTGATTTTTTTTTTCGTGTATGGAAATGTCATCTCTTTCATAAAGAAGATGCTGACAGTAGCTACAGAATCTGTTAAATTGCAAGATGAGACTATGTTGATCCTGAATTGGTTGATCCTTCATCTCTAGCCATCAGCTATACGGTTCATGAATGGACATTTGTCCAGCAACACTACTACTTGCTATTCATTTTTAGACTGTATGCTCGCCCTCTACATTGATAATCAGGAGATCATTCATGAATCACCCCGCAAAACAGAATCGACCTTTCCTTGTGACCAGTCCGAGACATATCTCCACATAAACTAGATAAATCTGGTTTCTCAATTAATGATAACGCCACCGCCGTCGGGAGAATCATCTATGACATAAAGAGTTTTAGTATTTCATCCATCCCAGCATACTGTGCTGCTGTGGAAAAATACCAGCATTCAAATTTGTATACGTAACTAATGTATAAACAATTGCTAGAGTAAAGTGCCCTCCCACCACACTTTGCATAATGGTTCGACAGAATTAGGGTTTGGTAAATATTTAATTTATCATCGATAATCATCTAGGTATATATGATATGAGTGACACGTATTTGCCATGATGGTGCGTCCTCTCATACCTTGTTTCTCTCAATGAAAATATAAAAATCGCTCTATCAGCTCGTTTAGTATTCTTATTGACAGAAATATTGTATGAGTGGACGTCCCAACAAGGTGAATACCTTTCACTAAAGTGCCACTCCTCATATAGTGGCGACCCAAATTAGTGAACACCATTGGAACTGAGTGCTATGTCTCCAGTCTTTTCAATATTCAACATATCGAGTGCTTGGAGCATGTTTAGAAATCGTTACCAAACAAGCTACAAGGTATAGCATCCATGGATGAGGAATTTGACTTTGGAGTTCCAGCCTCTTGAAATGCAGAATGAACTTTGCATTTTGAGGTGTTTGTGCTGATGTTTTTCATTTTACAAATCATTGATATCTAAAAGAAAAACTGTTATGAAATTCACTGCTTCTTATTTTCGTATCGTGTAATGATAAACATGAATATGGATATCATGATAAAACGGCTTCAGTTTGTTCAACCTGATATCAGAACGATATTCCTGACGACAGTGTGTACGTGACAAGCCCGTAGGGCAAGTTATGTACCTACGACCGTCAGTAAAGTAACTGGTAGAAGTATGTGCACAGGTGTATGATAAAACTGAATTTTTTACTTAAATACGTGTATTGTGTTGGTGCTTTTGTTTCATATTTTATATGCTTTTGTAAGTGGGCAGGGGCAATACAGGTGTTTCTATTCAACCCAACCAAACTGTGAGTCTCTTAGTTATGCCGTCGGCATCGGTTAACAAGGCAGATAAGGTACGAACCCAGCCTGTGGAAAAAGGTCTATAGACAATGCATTACCAACTATACTCTTGTGTCTATTAGATTCACAGATACTGAAAATATGCTATGTGGTTTGGTTGCAGAGTAATCTCACGAGGCAGAGCTGAGTGAGATTATGTAGCAAACAAAATGAATGGCATATTTTCAGTGGCTATGGATCGAGTGTGGTTCAAATTTTACTTCACCCCTGTCACTGGCTAATTGGCTTGTAAAGTAATCACCCATTGAGTATTTTTTTTACAATACTCCATGGGTGTCGAGTACAGGTTCCCAATGTCTGTGGAAAAAAATACCTGGGATGAGGTGTATTTAAGTCCGTCTCTCAAAGGGAATTCAAAGTAGTAGGAGCTAGTATAAACCAAATGTAAGAATTAAGTAGTTGGCCTGAAGTTATGTTTCCTGCCATTTTCCCTTGGTTTGTTATCTGGGTCACCCCATAGTTAAATGTAGGTGGTTTGTTCGCAAGCTCTCTGTTAATCGTCCACCTTTTGAATGGCGTTATCTTTGCCAGACCCTCACCACTAATCTGATGAAGCCATAGAAATGACTGTCAAGTACTTTTCACGGTGAATTGGACATCAGATAGCTAAGCTAAATATTCATTGAGAATTGAAAAATAAACTCAGTGATTTGCAATAGATTCAATACAGGTGGGTATGACTGGTACGTTCAAGTATAGAACAATATATTACATTTTATACTTATAACATCTAATGTAGTTTCCTATTTAGTTTGGTAACACCAAAAGTCGTCGTGAGCATATGATGGTTTGAGGATTTATCGCCACATAGGGTAGGACTGATGTAGGCCTACCTCATATGATAGCAATGCCTTGAAAGCATTCTACGCTCCATTGCTGGCCTTGTCCATTGGTATTATATGAGAAATATGTGATTTTGACTATTCTGTCATCAGGATATGATACGATCAGGCGCTATTCATTTTTAAATGATTCTTCTTCTATGTACTATAGGCACGCAGTTGACATACAAGGAGGTACTCCAATATATGATTGAGGCATTTTCATTTAATACCGTCACTTAGCCTTGGTTAACCGCACTGCTTATATATGGCCATACTAATAATGTTGCTACATTTATAATTACAGTAATTAATATTGAATGATCAAAGGAGGATTATGGTCCTCTGAATTTAAGAATTTTATTTTTGAATAGTAGCGTTTATTTTCAGCTAGAAGATTCAATTACATCGAGATATCCATGATAATGCGTATGCAGGATGTTAAAGGAAGAATGATTGGTAACAATTAATAAAGTCTAGAGGCCCAGACCTTAAGAAGAAGGGAGTAAGAACTCAAACACAGAGGTACTATATGTGCTACTATGAGTCAAAAACTTAATGGTTTAATCCAACGTAAAACATCCACTTATATACACACAGCAGGTGGCATCTGAGTTGAGCTAAGCTTGTAAACTCTGTGCTGGGATTGGTTGTGGGAGTCACAGCCAATCAGAACTGACCAATCTCGTTCTGGTCTGTCACACATGCCAAGGAGGGCTACTCATGCCACTGCCAACTCAGGTGCCAGTGTCATGTTAGAGCACCCTGCCCCCATGTGGCCAGACTGGGAACTAAAGTGAGTGATAATGAGGGTAAATATGCCATTCACTACATGGCTGCCGTACGGTCAACATTAGGACAAGGAGGGAACTAAGTACAAGATGGCGACTGTACTAAATGCAGTCATTTTGGTACTGATAAATAAGGGCAATTTGGATGACTTAATCTCTTCGCATGGAAACCAATATAATTGGCCACGATAGGGATGTTTAGACTGGTACTAAATGCAGTCATTTTGGTACTAATAAATAAGGGCAATTTGGATGACTTAATCTCTTCGCATGGAAACCAATATAATTGGTCACGATAGGGATGTTTAGACTGGAACTTTACAAATTGCTACATACCAGTTCAAATAATAATCATTTATACAGTGATGGAATCATTGGTGCTTAGTTTTTGATGGACACATAGGTCCTTCACCTGATAGAAGACAATATGAACATTTAGGTGCTACGTAACTACTTCATATCAATTGTGTATAAGGCCCGGCGTCCACCTACTACGATAGAATCGTAGACCTCCCGATATGGCACCGATACAAAATGTCAAAATCGGTGCCATATCGGGAAGGTGCAAAATCGTAGACATATGTCTAGACATGCCAATCCACCATGCATTGTATGGGGTTTTTATCGGTGTCTAATCGCAGAAACGTGGTCAACTGCCCCGATATTAGGTGTCCTTCCGACGCGATTTTGATTTTGCATCGGAAGGTGCATCGTAGACCGTATCGGTGCCATATCGTGGTAGGTGGACGCCGGGCCTAATAGGTAATGTACATTTTCAGGGTGGTTATAAAAAAGATCAGAATTACTAAACATCGTAGTAGAATGGGTGGGTCGGAATAACTAGACCCACTTACTGCTCACTCAGCACAGACCAGCTCAGTCTGCTACTCATTGAACTACTCACCACCCTGACTCAGCCCGCTCTACCACAAACCAGCTCCTCCTCCAACAGGCTTGAAAGCGGTCTGTAAGTGGAACCATCGGAGATCACAGGCACCGGCAACAAGTGTAGTTCCATATTGGATCCATGTGGCGCCAGCCTTCTGTCCTGCTCACATCCCCTTACATTGACCCCTGTCCTGACACCCCACCGAGTAATATGTTAATAATGACTGGCCTTCCTCCACGGTTGCGTGATAATCATGTTAAATGTACCTAGATGGCAGGAAAGGAGAATTGATCGTTTCGTCGCAAATCTTTCTTTTAGTTTGTAGTGTTAATTGCATCACTTTGTCGGATCAAAGTGTGATTTCTAGTATGATTACAATTTATTGTTAAGAATAGTAAAACGAATACTGTTCATGAATTGAAGCACTCCTTTTAAGTTAATGCATTTACGTTTCCTAGCACGTTAGTCTTAACTTTTACATTGGATTAGGAGAAGGTTCCTAAATCTAGAATATTGAGTATGTACGATAAATGTCCACTGACCTTTCATGAATACCAGGTCCAGAACACTGTATTAATAACCGGTGCGTAGAGTCTATTACGGCATATTTATAGGGTTTTACCAAGTTCATGTAACAGAACTAGGCCAAGATATCTTTTACATGGGGTGCACTCTCTTATTTTTAGATTTTTTGTAACGCGAGATTCATTGGGATGAGGTTAAAGAAGATGAATTGACATTTTTTCCAATACAACTTCACAACTTGAAACTGATGTAGCTCCTGGTTCTGCTACAAGAGAACTGCATGAAAGGCAGTCGGGATATTTACTCGGAGTAAGGCATAGCCATTGAATACATAGAGCCTAACAAATTAAGAAAAAAAACAAAAAAAACGAAGTCAATTGATAATTACGCCCATCTTTTTATAGTGTATACAAGAAAATCTATTCGCAATAACTCGAAACAGTTTTGATATTGAGTGACAATACTTGACATATTTGAATTGATAAGAGTATGCTTTAAACTGTTTATCGCGATTTCAGTTGTTGCGCATAATCTAATATTACAGGTCTCGTCTTTTGAGTACGGTGATGCCCTGCTTCTAGCCTCATGGGCAGGAGTAGGTGTAGATTACAGTAGACTGAACTGATTAAAGGGCTCTGAGACAACGTATACACCATGGACCCTATCTCTGACTAACAGGTGATCCTGAAACATGTGAATTGACACTCCTTATAAAGGCATTCACCCCACAGAGAACAATCATCCCCCTCCCATCACTACAGATAGGTAAACATTATACCCCAGTCGTTCCGGCCATTATATCATGCAGTTCAAGCACTATGGAGACGGATTTAAGGCGTGTAGTGATAGCAAGTGTGACGTGTTTTCGGAAAAGTAGTCGCAAGTCCCAAAGTCAGTGTTTAGTAGGTCAGCAACACATCCAAGCCGGTGTGGATAAATGTCTGCTCATAATTACATACCACAAGCACTGTAAATTCATATTTGAAACTACCCAAATGGGAATGAAACCTGCATACAATACTAGGAGCAAATGGTATGTTCATCATTGATGAATGAGCTTGAACCTTTAGATAAACAACAATTAAACAATTTGGGTTATATTCAGTCTATGGATCATTTTCATCAGGATCCAAATATATCAAGCAACAGTGGGTCAATGAAGTATTTTGGTCTCTAGTGATCGGTCGTGGTCAGTTGGGCATGCCTTTAAGACACTGAGACACTGGCCTTCTGCTCCTTAACCAGTGTCACGGTGTTAGCATGCAGATGGTGAATGGTTAAGTATTGTGCAGCAAGCTCAAAGTCTATGTGACCAATCTAACCTTTAGACAGAGTATATGAGTGTGTGGCGTATGCTCAACTAGGTACATCAGTTTAAAGCGCATGTGCGATATTGGAAGTGGATCATGTTTTATATACTTTGTTTTCGCTATGGTATGTATATATATATATGACCGATATGTAACAAATGTATGACAGATTGAGCGAGAACTGCAAAGTCAAATAACCACTGAGGGGGTTGAATGACGTAAAATTGGCATAAATGAGCAGCTTGTAGACAGTAAGTCACGCAGGGTAAGAAGAAAACACTCAACATCTTTTCTTTTTTTTAAAGAATTTTATTCATTTGCAATACTTAACTGTTTTATCTATTTCAACATCCAGCTTATACTTCCAATCATCGAACACACAACACACTCTTATTGAATATGTCTCTCATTGTTCAGCCCTGTCAATTCTTTTCATTGCCCGCCCCTTATATGGGCGTGGCCGACTCTCCTTTTAACATGTGACTTGGCCTTGTCCAGATCCCTTCGTCCCAGTAATCCTAATCCGTACATACACCCAACACCAGCTTTCTGCTTCAAACCTGGACGCATTCTGGCTCTGTATATCTGTTGAAATAAAGAAATCGGTTAAGTACATATATTGGATACGATCTTGAGTGTGCTCTCATATCCTGCACGACCGCTCGTCTACACAGGAAAAATTACAATGCAAAAATATGCACACATAAACACGCATGCACTTTAGGCATTTAAATTCGCTTTGAACAAGGTATGCAAAAGTAGTCCCCTAACAAATTTAGAACTTATAGAGGGAATATGATAAATCCATTCATGGAATATGAGGAATGAAATGAAACCTGCTGAACGTGTTTCTTTCTTCTCTCAGGCTTTTTGACAACAGATTAATGCACCATCTGACTGGTATTGTAAACCCACCACACAATTGATGATTGGATGGCCTTTTGTCTGATCTACGACCAAGGTCGACAGGTCAAGTGCACTGTAACGGATCAGATAGGCCTTATCGCTACCACCAGTAGGCCTTGGCTGGTGGAAGGTGCGGAGGCGGAGTTATGGGTAATTGACAGCTTATCTACAAGCGTGGTATGCTGTAATTGGTCGAATCGGATACTACTATGTAATTGGTCGATTGACATATGACGATGTAACTGATGTGAATATATACGGATGTGCAAGAATTAAAAACCAGTCTTAACTCGGAATCGATACGTGAGTCCTTCTTTGAGTAGTTACAATTGGCGATCTTGCCAGGATCTGGAATCTTAACAAAACAGACCAAGTACGTACATCATGGCGGATCAGAAAAAACTCGATTTAGCAGTGGTAGAAGCGACACGAAGGCGACTAAACGAGTTTCTAAAAGGAGTATCTATCATTGACGGATGTGATAGAGCAGCGCTACGTGAATGGGTGGATGCGATCGATTACGCACAACGCAATGTAAAACCGGGAGAAAAACTGATGATGGAGGCTGCGTCTGCTAAAGCCAAAGGTGGATTGGCTCGTTATTTAGACAGCATCAAAGAAGAGTTACCGGAACAAGACCCGCCGCTACTTGTGACTTGGAGTAATGTGAAGGAAGCAGTATTGAAGAAATTCCTAAGCCCGGCAGAAATGAAGTCATTGAGACGGAAAGTTGAACGGGCACAACAAGGTGCATGTGAACAGGTACGTGAGTACAGTGAACGTTATATGGAGGATGTACATAGAGCTTATACTACGGACGAACAACGTATGGAGTTAGTGGAAAGCCAAATAAGAGACTTCTTTATTAATGGACTACGCAGCACAACGTTGCGAAACAATGTAGGGTGTAGTAGACCGAGCAACGTGGATGAGGCGATTGAGGTGGCAAATCATAATGCGAGTGTGTTAGAATTAGACGAGGAGGATCTTGAGCAAGCGGCGGTATCTTCCACGACAAACAAGGAGGAAGATTCAACGATGAAGGAAGTTGCGGGGATTTTGAAATCACTAGAAAGACAAATGCTCTCTCTCGTAGTTGCGTTGAAACCCGTTAAAACGAAGGAAGTAACCGAAGTAGCTGCGGTCCAAACATCCAACGGGCCCCCAGTTCTGACGCCTAGTCCGTATGTAGGAGCACCAATACAGGCGAATTATGCTCAGCCGAGTAATCCACAAGTCGCCCCCAACATATTCTACATGGGAGCGCCCCCGGCAGCTAATCGAGGAAGAGGACGAGGTAGAGGTCAAGGCGGTAATGGTAACAGAGGAAGGGGAACATCGGTCAATACAAGGTGTTATGAGTGTCAAGGCTACGGTCACATAGCAATGAATTGTGCAAACAGGAATGGAATGGGTTGTGTGCAAACCGATACCGCTCGACAAAATTCCGGAAGCAACTGGGATCGAAATTACGCAGCACAACCAAACTCCAACGGACAAAACACGGGATATTACGAATCCCAGCAGCAGCAACCTTACCAGGGAAACTGATCGCCGCGTCAGACGGACGCGTGTGTGTTCGTATACAACAAGGCCGTATAGGAGTTCACACGTTAGTCGACTCTGGCGCGTCGAGATCGCTAGTGACCACGGAGACCTGGAAACTATTATGTAGACAGACGGGAAGGGCAATGGTGTTATTGCCTGGAGTGACATTGCATTCCTTGTCAGGGCATGCCATTCAGACCCACGGTGTGGCCCAACTATCGTTATTGGGTACTGAGATTCCTGTCTTCGTGTGTGATCAACTTAAACATGACTTGTTACTAGGCATAGATGCAATGGAAGCGTTAAATTGTGAATTACGGTGTAGCGACAGGATGGTGTATTTGGCAGGACACAAATTCGATTACGGTGTATGCGAAAACACGGTAGCCGAATTGGCAGGAGTACATGCGGAGTTGGACGAGTGGAGAACTCAATATCCACGAGTGTTTGAAAACAACCAAGGTTTATTGAAGGCGGCGCCTGAAGTAGAGCTACATATCGATGTGGGCGGACAACCGCCGATACGACAAAAACCATATCGTATTCCGTTAGCTTTAAAAGACAAAGTGCAAGAAGAACTAGATAACTTACTACAAGCCGGGGTTATCAAACCAAGTAAAAGTCCGTGGTCTTCACCTCTGTTAATAGTACCAAAACAAAACGGGGGAATAAGGTGCTGTGTCGACTTTAGACAAGTGAATCTGCTGTGTAAAAAAGATGCACACCCCCTGCCGCATATTCAGGACATCTTTGACGCCCTGTCCGGGGCCACGGTATTTTCTGTATTGGACCTCAAGAACGCTTACTATCAAATTGAAGTTTCTTCTGAAAGCAGAGAGGTTACGGCATTTGCGGCCCCCGGAGGATTGTACGAATTCGCCAGGATGCCACAAGGATATTGTAACAGTCCTGCTACGTGGCAAAGATACATCAACATGGTATTGTCGCCTTTGCTAGGTAAAACAGCACTGGTTTACCTTGACGATATTATTGTGTATTCAAAAGATGCAACGGATCATACGCGACACTTGGATCAGGTGTTTCAGTTGCTGGACAAACATAGACTCACCATCAACTCGGAAAAATGTAAAATACGGCAAAGCGAGGTGAAACTCTTGGGCTACATAGTCGGAGTACAGGGTATTAGGCCAGATCCTAGGAAAATAGAGGCGATACAGGACATGGCGCGACCCCGCTCAGTGAAGGAAGTACAACGATTTCTGGGTCTCGCAGGCTATTACCGTCAATGTATACTCCACTTCGCTGAAACAGCTGAGCCCTTGGTAGAATTGACGCACAAGGATGTATGCTTCCAATGGACGGCAAGGAGAAGAAAAGCCTTCGAAGAGTTAAAGAAAGCCTTAACGTCTGAGACCGTTATGGCGTTTCCTGATTCAAGCAAACCGTACCAACTTTATGTGGATGCGAGTATGACATGTATAGGCGGAATTCTCACACAGCAAGACCAGGACGGAATTGAACGACCGATACGATACATCTCCAAACAACTCACGACCAGTCAGAAAAAATGGGCCATCATTGAGAAGGAAGCATTTGCGATCATATTTGCACTTCAGAAGCTGTATCCGTATTTATACGGGGCGCGCTTCCTAATTATAACGGACCACAAGCCCTTAGTCTCGTTTTTCAAACAAGAGGTTCGAAATTCAAGAATTCAACGTTGGGCAGTGCTTCTAGCTGAATACGGAGCGCCAATTGAGTACAGAAAAGGGGCCTCGAACATCAGAGCCGATATGCTTTCACGATTACCACCGACACAGAATCCGCGCCACGACGATGAAAGTGAAGTGGCCGTGCACGCATGTCACACAATCGAAGATCAACAGTCGTTGTTGGATGGAGTAGAGTTGCTTGCACAACCATCAGCACCTGATGTCTCCATTCAAGATACAGATTCGACATGGGACGACCCTGTATTAGATAGACACGAAGTTATACGACTACAGAGTAAAAAACCTGAGTATCGACAAGGTTTGAACCAAGAAAATGAATTTGTGGTCGTCAAAGGGGTTCTTTATACCCTTCAAGGATTACAAGGGCAGAGTTTTCCACGAATAGTGGTTCCCGCCGAGCTGGTAGAGCAACTAGTGACAAAAATCCATCACGATCTAGGTCATCAGAAAATGCAGAAAACATTTCAGAGGATAGCACTGAGGTACAAATGGGCCAACATGAAGAGGCAAATACACGATATCCTTCAAAATTGCCCGGTGTGTCTGTTGTACAAACCATTGAAAACATACCCGCCTGCTCAACCCTTACCAACGCCAACCGCGCCCAATGAGATAATTGGAATCGATCTAATAGGTCCGTTGCCTCTTAGTCACAAAGGGAGCAAGTACGCCGTAATGTGCATAGACCATGGTACGGGATGGGCGGAGATACTACCCATCCCAGACAAAAGAGCGATGCACGTGGTCCATTTTCTACAAGAACAATGGATTGTTAGGCATGGGGCTCCAAGCATTATCATTTCCGACCGAGGTACGGAGTTTCTCAACGAGGCAATACGTCAATTATGCCGTGAACATAATATAGAATGGAGATACTCGACACCCTATCATCCGATGACCAACGCTAAAACCGAAAGGTTCAACGGAACCATCAAAGCCATGTTGACGAAATTGGTGGAGGGCAAACCCCACGACTGGGAGAAGAAACTACCTACAGCTCTGTGGGCTTACCGATCGTCTATCTCCACAGTGACCGGGTTTTCGCCGTATTTTCTTCAACATGGACGAGAACCCCCTAACACGGGAACAAATCACAAAACACCCCCGGGGGAGGAATTGCGCGTACTGAACGACCAGATACAAGAAAGAGAAGAAGCCATGAAAGAAGCAAATAAATGGACAAAACGTTTGCAAATCAAGAATAAAGAACGGTTGGATCAAAGAAAGGCGGCACCACCATATAGCGTGGGACAGGAAGTGCTGTTAACCAACATCAGAGCAACTACCTTTCAGGCTCCATATCTACATGGATATGTAATACAAAACATAAGAAACAATGTCGTGACCCTTCATCATTTCACGGGCACCACGAAAAGAGTCAACATAGACATGTTGAAACCGGTGCCGATCAACATCACTTATATACCACAGTTGCCAGTGGTACCAGAGAACAATGTCGAACAGCGCAACAATGACAAACAACTACCCGGAAGGACAAATCGAGAATCTCAAGAAAACCATAAAAGCAACATATCTCAGATATTGCGCACAAGACCAGTAAAAGGACAGGTGATACATGGGAGATACTATAAAGCAGATTATAGGAGAGACATAAGGAGTCCGAGTACACATCCAAGGATTAATTGGACACGGTTATCAGACCTTGCGAGTGATGGGAATATCACAGAACATTCAGCAACCAGCGGAACATCAAACAAAGCAGAGAATCAAAGAATACGACTGCAGTCACAAGAGGGATGGATAACACCAAAGGAACAGACGTCGCCGACGGAGACCGAGGTGGTTGATAACGATAACCATAAAAGAGACGGCAATCCACGTATGTCTGATTTCGATGAGGGCGCAGATGATTACAGAACAGAATACAATGGAGACGGAGATGACAGCGCCGATAATAACTCAAGGGCAACAGACCCCGACTCCGTTACAAGAAGATCAATAAGGATTACGGACTTCGACTCGTCACCAATTGAGGATTACGCCACCAGCTTAGGGGACACGGATAATACTCAAGAGTCTGATACGGAGTCAGACCAGTCTCAAGAGGAGGCACGATCACAAGGTGTAAGGACCGATACACAGCTGTCAGAGGTACAGATAAACGAAGCCGGATTAGAGATAGCGCATCGAGAGGCACGGGACAATCAACCATTATCAAATACACTCGTGTCCGTTATGAAGCCGGATCAACCGCGAAAGGACACGATAGCACTCGACTTCGTGGTCGATACACAGCTGTCAGACGTGCCGAGAAACGACGGATTACCACAAGATCCTCAAGGCGCATGGGACAATAAACAACCCTCAGGCGACGCGCTATCGGCATCAACGGTCGTGGTAGATAACGAAGGGGAATACACGAGTGCATCAAGTGCCACGGCGAATACACACACGCCAGACCTGGAGCTCCCTGACATACAACATACGTGTCAGTCACCACCAAGGGAAGCCGACCATATAAGCACAGGGATACCACAGACCAGGTCACACGGAGATGGAGTTACAGACGAAGCATCGATAAAATCACCACGCACTAGGGCGGATTACAGATCGATACAAGGTGCGCAACAAGACACTACCATTAATTACAGAGAGTGGTCGTCCACTTCGGAAGATACGGAAGATTCTTACTCTGACAATGCGACAACGGGAGATGAATAACTTCTTACTAGTGGCGAGTTTCTGCATGTTATGCATCAGAACGCAAGCTTCACCATTATTGGAGACCGATGGAGTGTTAGTAGACTTGGAAGGAGAAGTCCGAGTGGTATCAGCATTATGGACAGTGGTCGTAACTCTTGAAGCGCCGACAGTACCAGACCTAACAGAGTTGGCGCAACAAGTGAGACATTATAGTAACTTGTCGGCGGATCGCGTGGAAGAAAATACGGTGGCCATATGGAACGTACGCTTGGCACAAACGTTAAAAGTATTACAAGAAGGCAACGATAAAATGCAAGAGGAAATCGTGCACACGGGAAGACAAAAACGTGGACTGAGGTCAGTGTTGGCAGAATTGGCGAGGGCATGTTTCGGGGTAGCGACGGAAGGACAAGTAAAAAGTTTGGTTTTACAAATCGAGAGACTGGGATCGTCAGTTGAAAGAATTCAACAACATGAGGGACAGTTGTTATCACTACTAAACATCACCAAGACTTATGGAGTACAAACAAGAAAGGACTTACAGACGCTACAGGATCATACTGCACAATTGCAAGTGATCGTCAAGAACATTAATAACAAGGTAAATGATCATATATCCGCTATTCAGACATTACAAGTGAACCAAATAGTAAATCAGGTACTCACGATAATGGAATTGGAAGTCACCAAGTTTACTAGAGCCGCAGATTTATTCCATCAACAGGTTCTACAACTAGAACGGGGCACCTTATCCAGAGATATACTGTTCCCAACCGAATTAAAAGCAATATTAAAAGAACTGGAACATCAAGGACATGCAGTACTTCCAGAATCATGGTATTATCGACATGTCAAAATTGACGAATTATGGACCCACCAGAACAAGTTAGCGTACAAAGTTTTGTTGCCTGCGGTGAATCGAGATGTATACTTAATGTATGGATTGCAGTATTTTCCGGTGTTGTTTACTTCCAACCTAACACGCACCATAAAAGGAGAAAATAAGGTGGCATTATCTTCTGAGACTAAATCATCGTTCGTACCCAGAGGGGATGTGTGTATTGGCCACGGACCGGCCCTATGTTTTCCAGCGATTCATTACAATCAACCTTCCTGTGAAGCCCAACTCGTAGCAGGAGATGGGGGACATCGTTGTGAGGTAACGGTAACCAAGAAACCAGAAGTAGATTCGATTGTATTAAGAGACATCTCCAGACCGTTCGTGGTAACGATAGTGCCTTTTACGACTATTGACGTAGTACACCGTTGTGTAGGGGTAACCGCCAGGAGAGCCACTATAAAGAACATTACTCAATTGGTGTTAAACGAACGTTGTGGTTTGGAAACAAAGGACTGGACTATAAAAGGAGTACAGATAGGATTTAGACAAGTACACCTTCGACCGTCCAAACCATTGAGATTGCCAGCGGTGGCCATAGTGTGGCCGGACAAAGTGGGCGATGAAGTGTATGAACAACTAAAACAGTTAGGGTCAGTCACGAGATCGGTGACTGAGATGCAGGAATGGACCATGCCTATTATGGAGCATACGTCGATGTATGATAGATTAGTGGTGTCGGGAGTGTCGATTGGATTGGTTGACTTTGTGTTTATCATATTGGGAGGCGTATTTTGGTATGTGTATTCTAAGCGAAGGTTCGTACTGAAAGCGGTCGGTGAAACTATCAAAGATATACAGAACAAACTAGCTTCGGAACCTGTGACAGGAATACCGCTCTTACCCCTCGCCACTCAGAACACCACCATATATCCGGAAGCGGGCACTGGAACCGATTAATGGACTATGGACTCGTTGAACAAGTGATATCGCTACTAGGATTTTCCTTATGTGTATGTCTAGATTAAGTATTAGGTAAAAGAAACAAAATTAAATTGTGTTGTGTAATATCGTAACCGTCCGTAAGGATAAGACAATACGAACTGTAAAACTGTTGTATTAGACTTGTAATTGTTTCTGGTGTGTAGTGGATTACTTAAAACAGGGAGGACTGTAACGGATCAGATAGGCCTTATCGCTACCACCAGTAGGCCTTGGCTGGTGGAAGGTGCGGAGGCGGAGTTATGGGTAATTGACAGCTTATCTACAAGCGTGGTATGCTGTAATTGGTCGAATCGGATACTACTATGTAATTGGTCGATTGACATATGACGATGTAACTGATGTGAATATATACGGATGTGCAAGAATTAAAAACCAGTCTTAACTCGGAATCGATACGTGAGTCCTTCTTTGAGTAGTTACAGCATCCCGCCGAGATCCAGGATGGAGACCGACAGGGCTCGGGGAACCGGAGCCGGGCTGTCAGCAGCCGAGGCCCAGCCAAAGAAGACCCACGGCGGACTGAGCTCGCACCTCGTCTAATCAGGCAGCGCCATCTGACGACGAAAGGATCGGGTCGTTCTCCGCGCTGTGTGACCGTGTGAAGACGTTACACGATCACCGCAGGTGTCGCCCGCAGATACACGCCATTCCAGGCTTAAATACGGGACCCGCGACAGGCTCCAGCTGGATATTGATGGTTGTAACAAATCGCGGGATCCAGACGTGCCTTGCCTTAAAGAACATCTCCAGCCTACAATGTCCAACTGCTCAAACACACACCATATTGAATCATGATATTGTTAGCAATCACAGATGGTGACTTTATTAATACACGGGCATGTGTAATATATCAACTTCGTACACTGCGGCTGCGGACAGACCCCAACAGTCACAGCCAAAGTAAATCCTTTCCAATTTGAGGACCTTTCTCAAAACACCCATTTGGTTGCTATGACAAAACAAATCTTCCTATTTTGGAATGTCATCAATTATGATATGTAGAGTTCATAGAGACCTTTACACATATCAAATATGGAAAGAAACTATGCAAAATCAAAAAGGATATGACCAAAAAGTGTGTCTGATGTGATTTTTTGAAAAAAATGTTATGTTGCCATGGAAACTGAGACTACAAAAATATTACAAAAGATTTTACCCCTCATGAAGTTGATTCAAACAGGGGACGTTTTTGGCTTCATTTTTATATATGGTTTGCCTGGTAAAATTCACCCGCGAGGTTCATTAAAATGTTTGGCTGATTGCTGCTCTACTCATAGCAAGGTGAAATTGAGTTCATGTCACATCCCTGAGACATCGGACCAATGGATACATTTGTCTCACCAAAATGCCACTATAAATTTTAAACATATTTAAGATCAAATTCTCTTGAGATTCTGTACCTGGTAAGAGGTAATCCTTTCCTGTCTATTTCCTTCCTATTGTCTAGGTGGAGTCCATTTGTCTCACCAAAATACCATTAGAATTCTTAAGTTTTGAATGAAAATCTCATGATAATCTATACCTAATTAGGGGTAATCATCGCCGACGATTGTAGGGGAAAAGCTTGGCTCAGGGAAATGAAACCTTACCAATCGGACGGGGACAGAATCTCAGTGGTATTTGTCTGAGACAAATGCCCCAGGAGGCATAAATCCTTCTGTATGAATTCCATGATCTCACCTACTCAATAGTTGGTGGCTCATCACTAACCAATCGGTTACCTCCAGAATATGTTGAAATATCTATGAGGGGGATGGGAACAAACCCCTTAATCTCAACATTAAGTCACGACTTTGAATAAAGTTTGGGAGTAATGTTTCATGAAAGGTTTTATTCTCTGGAAACGCACATGCTTATATCCCCTAGGACTTGAGTGCTGTAAAACTGAACTAAGGATGGCAACAAAGAAATCCTCACAACCGACTAATAAATACACATGATGGAACAACTGCATGATTGAGAAACACCTCCGATAGCTATTGGGAGAAATTCGGGCGATTGTTGAAACAACAGAGCAATGGCTTAACGTCAGCGACTGGTAACACAATGGTAAATGAGGTGACTATTCATGGATAGATGCGGGTTGGCACATGGAGAGAAAGAGGAGAGTGTGGATATGACTGTCGTGCAGTGTGGACAACACTGTGCATGCGAAAGAGATACGTGCCCAATTGTTGCTGCAGCATCTCATAGAGTTCCAGATTACTTCGCAGCGATCCACATTTCTGCACCTCCTGGTCAGTTGTCTCTCAGTGTGCACTCTCGCTCTTCCTAGTCTCATCGGTTAGCCTCTCTTCCAGGATCTGCCTGAACCCTCCGAAACCTCCTCTTTTTATTGCGTTTTTCAGTCTTTTGTTTCATACCATTGGCCAATCGTCTCCGCACACGTTAGTCTACCAGGGTTAAGGGTTGGAGTGTGTTTTTCTCTCATTGGCTCCTGCCCCACGCGCCCGCGTCCACTGATGTCACATAATCAGCTTTTCTGGGGACATGTCCCCTCCTGTTACTATCCATTATCCAGTGACTGGCATTCCTGGCTATCCGGTAATGTTTATGATATCCAACGATTACACTATGAACCCATATTCACTAACTTTATACAATTCTAACATGCCTACTATTTCAAAACGATGCCGACCAATACATATACATATACACAATTGCACTCAGTCCTAGACTCTATGATGCCTAACGAAATATAAACGAAATCCTTGTAGCCCAACTCCAATATTTCACACTTACATGTAGTAGACTCAATGCACACACAACATGACATGTCTCATGATACTATATTGGATATCTGAAGATAAGCTGAGGAGGTGGAATTTCCGTCTGGTGTCCGTCCTGTCAAAGTATAATTTCGCCACAGATTTATCGAGTGCTGGACGCCATGGCATTTGTGTGACATCCGATCTGGGTTTGTCTGGAGGCAAAAGTGTATTGTCTGTATACATAGACATCTAAGATAAGATTAGCATAAGAACTACATATGGCCCTTTTCTCTGAAATATTGATGATTCCTCAACAGATTTAGGCTTAACATAGGCATATACTTTATAATGTGTTAGATATTTAGGGACTCATCTTTCATTCCAAGATGGCGCCAGTGTTATAGGTTACAACTGATGCTCTACAAAATTATTATCTATATATATATATATATTTCGCATTTATATATAGGGCCTCTTTATATATATATATTTGCTCAGAACGAAGGGTGCCCCCTTAAGCGGGGTTTAAATATACATATATATATATATATATATATATATATATATATATATATATATATATATATATATATATATATATGTGTGTGTGTGTGTGTGTGTGTGTGTGTATTTCGCATTCTCGGGAGCCGCGTCATTTGTGAACGTGCTCTTGACGCTATTCAACTTGTATATGTAGAGTGTTCACGGATTTATAATCGTGTAACAGTTTGGTCACACCAGCGCTAGGTTGGTGTAACTGAAACTCAAGCCTGGACTTCACACAGGAAACATTCATTCTGGTGTGAGATGGTGTTATGTTATGTGTCTTCCTTATCTTGCGCAGTAGCGATACCTTGTCGGGCGAGCAAGGTGAGCTTTAGCCCTCCAAATCAGGGTTGACCATCAACAATAAATAACTCAAGTCCCTACAGTGAGACGTATTTTTACCCTCGAGAAGTGTGAACATCTCACAAAAGCCTACCTGGGAATGATGCAGCAGTGCTGGCCTTTGAGTACTTGTAAAAACAGCATCGTTTATTACCAGATTCAAGATCATATCACTTACAGATAAATCGTCCGTCTTGGATTGTATAAACTTCTCAAGCGGCAGCCAAGTAAAGAGAGCTTATCGAAGCTCTGGATCTTCACACGAAGATCATTAGTTTTCTACAGTCTCTGACAGGACTACTTCACCTTGTGCAGAACAGGCCGATATTTCAGATGCGTCGGGGCTTTTAAAGGCATCTTCATGAGAGGCAATCGACATTACAATCACGATCCAATTGGAGCTATACTTTCTTGCTCTTGAAGTGTGAACACCTCTGAGGAAACCTGGATGAAATACTGCATGTCAGATAATAATCTGATCTTGATACAATCATGATTAATTATTCTCACTGATAACACGTATGTGATATAATGTTGAGCAAAAGATCTTTTTTCGAAACAAACTAAAAAATCTTTAATATACATGACTTAATTAAAAGATAATTTGTATTTTGATGCTTTGCATGAAAAATGTGTTGTTTCTTAATGGGATCAGTAAAATGATTAAAATACATATAATTCAAGTGAGTCAATACGAGAATTTAGTTGAATAGATGGGGATTTTACGTCGTAGGAACTGTATATACCAGTTCACTACCCACCTAATATAGAGTCTCTATACTAAACCCATGGAGCCTTCGCTACTGAGTAGACCACAGACAATTGACGGTGTTAACGTTAAGGTTCTAATCATTTATATAATTTATTATTCTAATGATTAGTCGAAAGGGGGGTAATAGATACAACTTTACCAGGATTTTGAATTGTGTGGTCGTATTCTCCTTGTAGTTGATACTACACAAGACTCCTCGCTGTCACGCGGAGTATTACTTCGCGTCAACTACACGAGGAATACGACCATACAGATCAAAATCATGGTAATGTTGTGTATGTCTTATCACACCGAAAGCTTCAATGATGCATGATTCCTTCTTTACGTATGTCACTCCTACCACCTCCACCCACAAGCCGACATGGTGAAAAACGTTTCATCTATCGCCATACACACTTCTTTAATTTCGGCTATTTGACAAACATTTTCATTGATATAAGACACATCTTACTGACCAGCCTTCAAAGCACATTCGGAGGTTTCTCGTTAGAACAATTTGACTTGTGGCCGGACATTTGCTTGATCCCTGGCGACCTTGACCTCGGTGAACTGACCACGTGACTGACCGCTACTCAACACGATGGGCGACCAGCTGGACGTACAGCGACACCCAGCGGCGACCCGGGTCTGTAATTCCTTGTACATGACGGGTTTGTAATTTGATTTACATGCTCGCCGTTTACACAAATTGATTCTCGAGGCTATCCTGGCCGTGGGCGGACGCTGGGTGGCAGTGGCGCCCCCCTGAGGAAAACTGACCATTACTAAAATGACCTTCACCTTCGACCTCGACCACTCAGAGTAGATTTAGGAGATACTAGACATGAATATATGGACTCTTTAACCAATGCTTGACATAACTCGCATACATTAGCACATATAGAAACAGTGTTGTAGATATTTCTGTCAAATTGTGCACATACTTTCTACGAAAGGAAACGTTGATATTTGCATCTCTCCCAAGGTAGATGTATATCCCATTTGTGATATTTATTGAATGAGAACCCATCATGATTTGTGTAGTTTTCTTGCGGTTGTCAGTGAACACAGCAATACTATTTCATGGGATTGGGACAAAGAACGACATTCTGTCAAAATAAGCAACTATACATTTTTCATATCTATATTTTTTCATATGTATATAATATAGGCTACATATGTATACAAGAACGTATAACTTGAATATTAAAACAAGTTGATGGTTTGCTACCTATTTGATGGCATCTCTGTGCGACATCTTGCAGGCAATACAGAAATGCAATAAATCTAACCGGGCTGACACTTGAACATCAAACCGACAGTAGACCCACAACGACTTAAACGCTGTGTACAGTGCAGGTAACACTTTCAGTGCGCTTCACCATCTGGCTCCTTCTACATGAACATATAACTTTACAGCAATGATCACAGACTGCTAAATGTTTCAAAATTGGCCTAATGATACATGTCCCTCTCCTGGTGGTCAGGCGTGCCATGACACTTGACACGAGCTTCTGCTGCAGGTATCTAGAGGGAGACCCAGCCTTTCTAGTCACCCCACCCCTAGCACCCCATCAGAAGACACCTTAAGGGGTGGGCACCGTACCCACCCTCTCCTACCGCCACCACGTGCAGGAGGTGTAATTTGCTCCTCAACCAGAGCGCCGGCAAATTTGCTCCCTTTCGATCCGCCGTCTTATTATAGGTCCCGGAGGTGCCACCCTGTCTACCAAACCACGGGGTTGCCGGGGAAATATAGACGACACCTCGGCCACCTACCCCCTAATCCAGCAGGTGGTGACCATAAACGCAAACTTGGGGAGGGGAGCAGCATATTAATTCCACATTTTCAGGCGTATCAATTTGCCCAGGGTTTAATGACTAAATTGGCAGGTCGGTCGCACCGAGTGGGTGGGGCGAGGGGAATTAATTTTCAGTTTTTTCGACAGCGCCCCCCTAGCGGCGTGGATTTCACTTAAGGGTTTATTTTGATGACAGAGAGGGGCCGGGGGTACTCATTAAGGGGGCCGCCTACCCCCGGACCCCCGGACCCACCGGCCTCTGCGGCCAGTCCACGCGGCGCCAATCTTGGTTAAATGTGGAGATGCTAAAGGCGGGGGGCGGGGGGCGTGGGGGGGGGGGGGGGCGGCCCCTTCACTCTAGCTGTGGACACAACATAACTCCTCTCCCGAGCTATGCCAATCACTTTACAAATCATCACATCTCTTTGATTTTTGTCTCAAAGAAGGGGAACTGGGCCTAACATAATCAAAACTGTATTGCAGAAATTTAGATTTTAATGAAGAACAATACATCTATAAATCAATCAATGTGTGGCGCAGTTGCGGCCTGAAGTATTCATGAAGAACAATCACAATCATGGTACGAATTGTCGATTAATCTCACCCCTGGAATAAATGTCCATAGACTTAACATTGGGAACTTGTTCTCCACGCCCCTACGAGTATTGCAGTCCGTTCTCCATGGTCTATATCATGTACATGTTGTTCATTCTTTTAGTGTGTACAAGGGTGAGATAAATACAGAAAGCAACTCGTTTTGGTCAAAGTCATCATTCTCCAACTCATTTGAATGCTACATGATAGTCACTCGGCTGTCGCCTCGTTCATATCACACCGCATCAAACTCGTGGAGAACGACGACTTTGACCAAAACGTATCAACTGGCTTCTTCTTTAGTACACGGCCCAGTCCTCATAACGTATTATCCACCAAGTACAGAGTCTACATATATGTAGTCTACAGATGGCTACTGGGTAGGATACGGATAGCCGTATCCTAATAAGTAGGAAATAGAAAAAAACAAAACGTGTGTGCCAAGCAGTGCGTCAGGCAATCGGCGGCTATTTTGTGTTTCTATTTTGTGTTTCTTTTTATCTGCATGGTCGTATTCTCCATGTAGTTGACGCTATGCAATATCCCCGGTTTCGCTCGGATATTGATATGTGTCAACCACGCGGAGAAGACGACCAGGTAGATCTTATCATGGTAAGACATATGTTGTGAATTTATGAACCACTGCTCGCCTCAATAACCCACGAAAACACCCCTTAGCATCATACTAGAAGAAACAGAAATCTGAGGCAGAACCAGTCCCTACGGCATGTGTGCACTCTATTGCCTACCCAAGAGCCAATTACAAGTATATGGAACAGTGTTCATATTAGTATAATGTAATGGACTATCCTTCTACAGAACTTTGACAATGGTATGAACCACATGGGTATAAGATAACACTTTACTCTTCTGTAATAAGACCCTGATATTCTCGTGGGAGCAGATGGGAACTGCTCAGAAAGCAAGCATCACAGCAGTTTACTAACCGGACGTCTCTACCAGTTCCAACGATGACCTTAATGACGTTTACTCTGTGTCGGTTCCCATCTTTGCCGCAGCACGACGCTCTCCATCACTCTCCATTGACAGAAACCTCTGCCGGCGTTCTTTGGAACTCAGCGTTCAAAGCACCGCCTGGTGGGGATAGACCGGGAGATGAAGATCTGGGGGCCGCTCACTTCCACTATAATTACCTTCATTACGACCGGTTCTTTTTTCAACTGACTAAACGCACCTATCTACGGTTACCATCAGGGGGCCCATCCAGCCAGGACTGGCTGCAGCACCCGGTTAAATTCTTACAGATCGTGAAGCCTGGTTCTTTTGTTAACCAAAACATATTCACTGATAAATCGTTTTACGACACTATAATCTATCCGTGATATCTATTTTGACTTAGGAGGGACTACTAATCTGCTTCTGTGATGTCTCTTTTCACTATTGCTCTCTTTGAGGTTGGTGAATATATGCTTCCCAAACGCATGTTTGTCGAGAGTACATTGGCTCATAAAACCGGGCATCCATCTACTACGCTAAAAAGGTAGACCCTACGATGCAGGATGTCCAAAAATTTAGAAGCACCGAGAATGTCTGTTTCGTAGACAAACGTCTAGACTATTCACATCGACATGCATCGTAAAAAAGGTGATCACCGACCTGGCACACCTCAAGATTTTCAGACACCATTCTAATATTAAAATACATATACGCGCTAAATATACTAGTTCTATCGACCATATATGAATGTCTTAGACACCCCACAATTGACCTTTTAATCGGAACCAAATCGAAGACTCTCGGTCTGCATCGTACGGAAACCATAGAAATGTGACCAACTTCCCCATTTTTAGCTTCCCCCTTAACGCGATTTTAATATTTTTCTGAATGAGCTAACCTCGTTTATTTGGTCTGAGCCTTTGTTGAGAATGACAAAATTACATGTGGCTATCCCACGCTCCTTCATGTGTATCATCCAACGTTGTCGATGTATTTGTTTGATAATATTTTCTACTCGAATAATATCATCTACTCCAAGTTGCTAATTAAATAGAGCAATATGGGATAGTTTTAAATACCTGTTGGTAATTAAATTAAGTGGTATAAGATCTTTGTTGCTTATACAGAGCAGTCTAAGATTATTCTGTTTACTTTTTCAAACTCAGCCCCAAACCTAGGTTGCTCTAATTAAAAAAAGGTATATTAAGATATGATATACAGGGAATGTCTCCAATAACTTTAAACCAACTACTGATGAAACCTTTTTTGTTGAATCCCTCCATTTTTTGGTTTTTCCTATCATTGGTTCCCTCGATTTAACTTTTAGGATGTATCCACGGACACAATCTGTGCACATGTATATACACGTATCTGTATACTACTGGTGTTGCAGTGAAAGTATGATGCTGGACCCATTTTCATTCATATCACCTATGAACCCTGTGGAGGACTCACCCTAAATCTTACACATTATCCTACCCCTAATAAAAAACGCCATAGGTTTAACATTGACTCAATGTATTTGACGGAGCGTTGAATAAAGGGTTATTTATGCACCTAGGTGAATAAAAAAACGGACCACGCTACTAACATGGATAATTACAAAGTTTTTTCTGTATATCGGGGAGATGGGGTAGGATAAATACGAAACCAAACTCGAGTTAGCCTTCTCATGTTTATACCACTCTGGTCAGGTCTGCTTCTCGCTACACTCGGCTAATGCCTCGTGTAGTAATACACAACCTGCCCATCGTGGCATAAACATTGACAAGGCTAACTCTCGTTTGGTTTCTACTAATTGTTTTATGAATCATTCAACTAATCGCCAGACGGTTATCCTCAATATAAAACAGTGATAAATTTAATTCTAGAACCGTTGGCAAAGGGATATTGGCAGACAAATTGCCATAGATAACGACTTTTCCACTTATCCAACTAAAATGTGATAAGGCAGCTGAGTCACATATAGGATCATCATGTTTTGAAGCAGAAAATGATAGGCCTCTCCAAAATAAACGGAGCAATATACTCTGAGTAACCAATGGGATGAGTGTGCCTTATCGCCAATGATCAAGACCCCTTCCCATCTCCCCTCACAGCCCTGCCCACGTTCCAGGTTAATGAGGTCGGCAGGTCGACAGCCAATGACAATCGGTTAGACTGCCTCCAGCACTGAGCGCTATCAGCATGGAACCAGTCTGTTGGGAACCCCCCACCCTCATCATCTCAACCCAAGGCAATGCAATAAAAGGGTTCCATATAGAACCACTGGATACTATTGTAGAGGCTGCGGTGCATGAACGTTGACTTGTGAGTTTGTCTGTACAGAAGTAATTCGGTAAACTATACAGGATATTACCGTAAACTAGAACGGTATGTTACCGTAATCCATTGCATTTTATCATGCTGTACTGTAAATCATGCAATATGTAGCTAAATTACGGTAGCATCCTATTGCGTACAACACCAATCGAGTAGAACCCTCACGCAGAGTCTCCCCTTAGCCAGGGTTTTCAGTCTCAGAGTCTGTCGGTGGTCAGGCTATGTAGCATATATATAATACCATTATACAGGTAATACTATGGTATAGAGACACTGTTATAATCACAAGGACACCCCACAGATGCCAACCTGGAGTGTCCCCTTAAGTGGGGTGCCCTGGATGTGAGAAATTACTGTACTAAATGGCTAGTCATTTGAACGCTACGTAATATTCACTCGGCTATCGCCTTGTTCGTATCGCTCCGTGTTTAAACTCTATGGAGAACGACGACTGTGACCAAAACTTGTTGGTTTCTTTTTCAATAGCCGCCATTGTAACAGATAAGCCTATAGACCACTCTCAATTTCCACTAATAACATGATACCCATCCTGTGGGGGAGGAGGGGGTAGGGGGCACAGGTTTTGTAAAGGGGGTGGGGATGGGGGTTTGAATTTGGGCGATGGTGGGTGGGCAATGTTTAATTACACGCTACCATCTGTACAGGTCTGATTCTATTGACAAGTAAACCAATATGACCTAAAAGGTGTAATAGCTCAGAGACACGACCTCAAACAAAGCTCTCAATAAAAACCCATATCACTCAATCAGAGGTGTTGATCAAAAAGCCTCTATTCATCAAGTCACCCCCGACCTAATCATCCTACGACCCCTACCCGCTTCCAACCCCAGCCCACCAAAGGACACCCCCTCCTTCCCTCCGTATCAATTGATTAAAAGCCAACCAATTTCCAAATCGCCATCAAGCACTTCGTATCTCCTACTGACGCGAAGATCGGCCGGGGAGGCCATCACAGCAGTCAACGTGTCATTTCGAATATCAATAAAAATACAATCTTGACACAATAGAGTGAGGGTTTTCGCCAAGGCCTGCAGGCTCGTCGGGGGCGATAACGGCAGGTCACACCAAGAGACTGGCTTATTGGTTTACAGGGCCTCGTTCCCATTGTGGGTGACTATTTAAATCTGTGGTCGGCTGTTCGCGACGCTCTGTTGTTTCTAATAGCCAGCGGCCATGTTTAACAAATGATACTGCAGCAACGCCATCGAGACGTGTCCTTAATAACACGCGCGCACAAATTAAGCGGGTAATTACGGCCGGTCGGTGAGGCCCGTTTAGAATAAATTGACTATTTACTGCCCACTCCGTATTCAGTTTTCCCCGTCATACGCCACCGACCGACTTAATTGTTGCATGGCGCGGTCGCCTATAGCAACCCCCATTATCGCCCATACACTGTGGGAAATCGCAGCTGTCCTGGCTTTACGACACTGCCTTCTATCAATTGGCATGACTTTGTTCACCTCGATGAGGTAATATAAAGTATCAGTTTCTGTGTTGCGTGTGTGCACGGGATATTATGATGACTAAAGCCATTCCTTGCTCTGCTATTAGAAAGCGACAGTAAAAGACAGAATAGTCTCTACAAACAATACATACGGCATGCTGACACGACGAGACGTGGTAAGTGCTCCACCAGCGAATTTGACTACAGTAGACCCCCACTATTACGACCACCTTAGGCACTGGGCTAACATGGTTACAGTGGCGAGGTGGTCGCTTTACTGAGAGTACACCTGAAGTGACTAGATATTTCTAACATATATTTACTAATAAAACATCATTGCAAATATAAAATAACACATAGTATATGAAAATAAAAAATAGTGTGTCGCACCATCAAATCCTTCGCACTCAGTGGCTGTTGACATCTCCAGGCTTACTTGGACAGGCCAGACAGACAGTGAGAACAAATTTCAGAAATAGTGGTCGTCAGCCAAGATGGTCGCAAAAGTGAGTTGGTCTTATTACAGAGAACGTTCTGAACATGAAATAGAGGAAAAACGTTTCGGATTGACTAAACATGTCCGCAATCACGGGGTGGTCGTATCAGTGAGGTGGTCGTTAGGCGAGAGTCTATTGTATATGATTGAAATTTTGAGTACAGTGGTATTTTGCCTGCTTTCATAAAGCTTACAAGTGGTTTCATAAAGTTTACTTTGATAGATATTGGAGATTAAATTGATATGCACAAGCGATGCCCTTTACAGCTAAATCAAATGTAGGATCAGTGGATCTGCGATCAGTATATGCACGTTTTTGTTGTTGCTTTTCTATATTCAAGTAGAATGAAAAGGACACTTTACGGTGGGTGCTTGCTCGCAGAGATTCCAGTACAAAGGTGCATGCTGTAAATAATACTGCTAAATAAAATGGCTTCTATCAAATATGTAAACTATTGGCATGAATAACCGCTAGCATATGTAGAATCCATTCACATTCTAGATACATAACATACATGCACATACTTTAGGTTCAGATTGATAAATGTAGAATATCTGACATAGCCTTAACCTTAGAACATCTGACTAGGGCAATAGTCGAATGGAGCTGACGATTTATACATTTAGCAGTGTAGATGTTCGCTTGTGCTTGCCCTCTGTGACACATCACTTGCAGTCGGCTACCTTGGAGCTATACTAAATCACCAGATGAACCGAGATATGTCCGCCTATAAATACACCACAATCAAGATGTCTCCATCCACCAGCAGGCCATTACAACACGTCAAATAAATACAGAAAAACAACTCTCGCGTGATGCGATCTGGAGTGGCGAGTGGCGAGGTCTGTTGCTGAGTGAGCGAACGGGGGTCTTTGATTGCACACCATCAGTCAGCAATTAATGAAATATTCATTAATTAATTGAGGTCAACGATGGCCGGCTCTGAGCCAAAACGAGGTGAGGACCACCACCGGGGTAAAAGGGTCGCCGGTTACCAGAGTTGAGAGCACGCCACATGTGACGTCACACATGACGTCGTGACCGAACGTCATCGCTCACGTCATAGGAGCAGCCAAGGAGATCTGCTCCCGCCAATGACAACTACATATACAGTAGAACCCCGCGTAAGCGGACACCCTTCGTTCCGGACCAAAGTGTCCGCTTACGCGGGGTGTCCGCTTACGCGAGGTTAAAATAAACATCTAATAGAGGGAACCGTTCCGAGCAAAGGTGTCCGTTAACGCGGGGTGTCCGCTTACGCGGGGTGTCCGTTAGGCGGGGTTCTACTGTATATAGGTATGTATTTAGCAAGGTTATAAACACTGTGTCATGAGCCACAGCGGCTACATATATTTATCCATATAGACAATACTCACACGTACGTGTGTATATACACATTATTAACTGGTTTCAGAAACGAAGGACAGTAATCTCCGAGGACTAAACGCGTAGTAATATCCGAGCGAATGCGAGGATATTACTTAGAGTCTAATCTAGTGTACTAGTGTCTAAATCTGTTTTTAGAGAGGCATTAATGCGTTATATTTTATCTTTTGAAAGGTTGCCTTCCTTTATTTTGTATTGTCATTCAATTCAAATCAGTGTAAATAAGTTATTTGGGAGCGTTCACGAAGGAGAGGGTTTTGATTTGAAAATCTCAATGCCTCTCCAAACCAGGCGATACCTGTCCCATTAAGTATTTGGACAGGGAACCAGTCTAGCAGGATGAGATGTTTTCAGAGGGAGGTGAAGGATGGTCACGTAATGCAGGAAAAGGTAGAAGGTAGCTCTAGGATGACTGGTTGGTGTCTTGAGTTTACAAGCAGTCGTCTATTATCCACCTGGTTGCGCATTTAAAATCACAATTACATAATTGTTAAGTCGTTTGTTGTGTCTCCTTAAGTTGTACTCTCCTGTCTGAAGGATGATGGATCGTTCTCGGCGATGTATTATGGTATGACATTTGGAGTGTGGCACTTATGGAATTATCTTATCTTTTACAAAATATCACTTTATTATTGTTTTATACGTTTACTTTTTGAGATGAGGGGGTGAGGTGGGGATGCGAGTAAAGGTAGTGTGTGGGTGTGTATACGTATAAATTAAAAGGGATCCGAGTTGCTTCCAACCAAAATTTCTCTTGCGATTAAGTGCGATGAATCCGTCACAGTTGGAGTAATAAAATATTATCCATGGGGTTTATGAACCCATAAAACGTGTGCGACGATCGTGTCGCGCCTGTATGGCTGGGCCTTAACGTTCTTGGTCTTTTCTCAGACAACAAGTGTACAATTAAACTATATGCGGTGCCACTATTGTGTGATGGGTGTTTTCCCCCCTCTGTTCCCAGTGTTCGCGTCTAGTCATTGAAGGTCCCCTCGAGGGCTCGCGCCAGTTGGGCCCTCTGTGAAGTCCGCGGTTCTCTGTGTGACTTTGTGAGTGCGTGTGATTGAGCCCTTTTATAACGAATATACACGATGAATTCTATTAGCCGACGTGGGCACTGGCCGCCGTGTGCGCTGACGTGTGCATCGACGTGTGCATCGCCGTACACGTGCATCTTCGCGTTGTGCGCCTTCCCATTGTTGGCGCGTCTGGGCAGCTGGTTCTACGGTATCGTAGCCTCAGGCCAGGAGCTGAAACAACCACAAAGTCCCACTCCTTCACCCAATAAATGCAAACGCAGAGGTGAACCGAGGGATGTATATAACGTGTATATAAACTATGTTGACACAAGTACAGTCTCATATGTATGCATCTGTATATATCTATAATGGAAAGGCCTAAAAGTATACAGTGATGCAGACCTTTGTTGATAATAGTATACATGCATGAACATTGTATAAGTATACTTCTGCCATATGTATGTGTTTAGCCTACCACTGTACATTCTATATGTAGGCCTATATTTTCCTCATATAAATAAACATATACACAACATAAAAATAAAACCATCTGGAATATAGTGTATGTGGGGTTTTTTTTCGTGGTAAAATAATATCACTTCCGGTCACAGTGAGTTGAACTTCATAACGGCACGAGATGGATTTGATTTGCACGATAGCAACATTACTGGGCGCTGAGATGAGTTCTAAAAAGATCCGCATGGTGGCGTGGCCGAGCCAAACCAGCCCAGGGCGCTACTTTCAACTGTATCCCTTCTCTCCGTCCCTCTGCCCCCTCCATCTTTCTTTATTATAGGCAGAAGCAATGGCCATGTGTCCACAATCTGTAGAAAGGATAACTGACTATCAAAGCACCGAGAAGTTAGTTTATGTTTGTGCGTTGAATGGCCAAAGTATCCCGGATTGTCCAGTCGAGTGGAAGGATGATGGTAAGCTCCTTGTGAAACTCTCCAAGCGGATAAAGTCAAGTATGCCACCAATAGACCGCGCCATTGGCGTGCCGGGCTCCCGGGCCAGCACAGGTCCGCTTCCCCTGCTGTTCACCATTGACGTTACCACACCAAGCGAGAAACAGCTTTTCAGGGCAGGTGACCCAAACCCTCCCCCACTATCCTCATCCCATACCCCCGCTTGGGGTTGATATTTCGACGGTCCGGGGGCCCACCCCCTTCCCGACAGAACGGCGGCCCGCGGTCACAATGCGCCGGCGTGTCCGGCTAGCGTTCCCCGCCGCCTCTCGATAAGGGAGCGCGGGGTCGCCCCAACGCTATTATAGTCGATTGACAGCTCATTTTTTCGGCATTACAATCGCAGTGCGCGGGTGCCGTTCACCCCCACAGAGAGCGTGGCTGGGACAAGCAGGGAGACGGGCGGGGGAGTGGGAGGGGGGAAGCGGGTGCCGATGATAGCAGGAGTCGGTGTTGTGTCAATTTCCGAATTTATTAATGGATATCATAACCAAGCGACAGCGCGCGCCGCCGACGGTGATGGATTTACCGGAAGCTCGCCTCGGCGAACGCGCTATCTTCGGGCTGGCCGTTTTCAGAGACGCGAGGTTCCGTCACAACACGGGGATGGGCGTGCGTGCGTGCGGGTGTGCGTGCGTGGGTTGTAGGGAGGAGGGGGTGGGTGTTCGCTGGAGACGCGGGCATGGGGATATTTGAATTATTTGCGATAAGCGAACAGGAACTCGGGCAGCAGTTGGAGAAAACGGGGAATAAAGACCAGGCGGTGTTCAATGGATGAGCGGCCGATGGGGGATGAATTGCGCCGGGCTAGGATCAATTTCCCGTCGGCAAGATGCGGCCGGCGATGGGCGGGACAAGCTCCGGGCTATCAGAATCCTCACATAGAGCGCTTCGTCCGATAAGCCGGGTCTTAATGGAGCGGCCACCATCCCGACCCTGCCACCCCCTCCCACCGCCCGCCCCGCCGCGCCCCCTCCCTACTCGCTAACCAACGACTTTAAAGCGCTATGGCCTACTCCACCCATCTTTTTACTAACCAACTATGCACTCCACAGCACTATAACCTCTACCCAACCGACCCTCCACTAACCAACTCAACCACAGCCCTATAGCCTACCCCACCTACCCCACCTACCCCACCTACCCCACCTACCCCACCTACCCCACCTACCCCACCTACCCCATCTACCCTTCACCAATCAGCTACTCAGCACTATGGCCTATCCCACCCAACCTACACTAACCAATTACCACACAGCACTATTGTCTACACTATGGCCGATACCCAATCCAACCTCCAACCTCACTACACCAAGTACCTCACAGCACTATTATCTACCCAATACACTCTCCACTAAATAACTACTGTACAGCACTATTGTACTACTTGGGACCTCCCTCCCCACCCACCAGGCACTCTACGACTTGCCCTGTCCCTCCTCTCCGATAACCAATCACTATTCTACAGTTCTACCGCCACCACCTCCAATCTAATACTATGGCTTCACTGCAGGCACATTGCCAGAACAGCCCTTCTTCCCCCACCCAACGAATGTAGAACACCAACTTTAATAATGAACATCCCGACTGCCCATTTCAGCATACAATTATGCTATACAACCCTGCCACTCCCTAATCCGTCTCATGCAGTTAAGAACTACAACCAGGCAAACCCCATTGAATCTTTCAACGGGCGTAAAAGAGCCTTCCTCTTCAATTTCTCGTGCAGCACCCTGTATCCGCTAAACCTGCTCTTGCTGCAGTCATATCTACATGCCACCATTCATTGCAACATTCATCCTGACTAAGCAACACATGGACATACATATACATAACCAGACAAAATAAAACACTTTGTACGGAAATCGCCATGCATGTTCCTGTCAAACCTCCCTAGACCACACCTCATCCCCCAAACCACACCCAATATTGACGATACCTCTTTCCCACCACCCCCTCTCACACTCACCCCCTCCCCTACACTCACTGACACACACATCTCGATGCTGGCGGTGATAGCAATCGGGCAATGACGGGGCGGAATTAAACGATATTAAAATGATAGATGTCGCGGGGCTTTTGTTCAATATGTTGGCCGACCTCGTGGCCGGGTATCAGTCGGACGGGCAAGCCCGGGCACCCGCACCTTATCGGCCCGACCAGCGAGAGGCGGAGCCCGAAATTAATTTTCTCCTGCAACTGGCAGGGCCTGAAATGTCGTCGTTGGGAGCAGGGCATGGGGCTGGGGAGGAGGGGAGAGGCTATGGATAAAGGCCACTTAGGAGTATACATAGGGAAGCTGGTGGGTATTTGTGATGGCTATATTGACTGATCAGTCAAGTACATCCCTACGTACTGGACTAAATGTATACATGTACATATTGTACTTACGTGTAGAAGTAAGGTTAAGACTATGTGAAGTAGCACATAACAAAAATTACACTGCATTTCAAATAGGTCCATTCATAGCGATACACTGATGATGCGAAGGATGGGGACTTACTGAGAAAAGGGATTACTTGAAGCGATACATATTGGTATTGTGTCCCTCTATGCATTTCTAGTTTAAATGAAGGAGAATCCTGTTTATATTGTCCATGTGTGTTATACATGTAAAACATTTTCAGGGTGGCTGATTTCAAAGGAAAAAAACGGACACTGCATTGTATACCTCGACCCACGACATTGCCTTTGTTTAGTTGTATTGCAAGTGGATTTTGGTATAAAAACAAGTTCGTTTTGAACTTGCTGAAGGACGGAAAATTAAGAAAGATACATTTGTGTATCCTTATGTATCGATACAAAATCACATCCACGTAAATATTCAGATGTATAGGCCTATGTACTTCAAATTGAGACACAATTTTCCTTAAGGTAAATCTCATGTACAGGTTATATGAACACCAGCCCTGAACAAACTGTTCATCAGCATAAGGATTTCACATGTCATTTGATGTGTAGAGGAAGTATTTTACTATAAAAGTCTTGCATAGGCTCATGTGCCATCCACGTAATGTTATATGCGCCAGCGCTCCGCCTAGCGAACGCCTTTTCGACGTTGTCTGTGACATCAAGGCGACGTCATGGCAACGGAAATGATTGAGTAAACGACGCGCACTTTTGACGAGGGGCGGCGTCGCGGTTCGAAACGAGCGTCGACGGGGCCCGAAATGGTTATTTTGTGACGAGGCTAATTGCAAACAATAAACGCCGCCGCCAAAATTAATCTGTTTCGGATGACAGCGAGCGGCGAGTCCCGGATGTACGGGTGAGGAACGCGCGGTCGGCTTCAGACGACATTCAAGCAGCTTTTGGACAAAAGCAGACGACATTTGACTGGAACAATAACGGAAGATTTCACGCCAATCGGGCGACGCGGGGGGCGAGAACAAGGACAACATCTTTATGTTCGCCAGTCCTCTCGCAAAGACGAAGTCGTCATGGCGACGCCTGTGACGTGTAGGCACGTCATTGTGTGCGCGTGGGTGACGCTAATTCAGCGACAGACGCCGTGCTGGTGACGACCCTTCCTTGAGTATTGCCTCTCGAAGAGAAGTAGCTGTAGAAGAGTCGACATTCAGTGTGTAAGTAGTATATAGACCCTCTTCGCTCGAACTACAAGCAGACAGATTTGAGTGAACCAAACTTTGGAGATCTACCACGACAGCATGATAGAGAATGTTGTCACAGAGAAGGGAATGTATATAGTCTCTATTTAAATAGCTCAAATAAAGCATTACAACTGCTATACATATCGTTTAGAAATATATATTTTGGATGTACATTTATCATGTACATGTGCATATATAGGCATATTGTGTGTGTGAAATATAAAAATATATAGCCATGTGTGAACTGACACACCTTGCCACAACCAAGATTAATTGGAAGATGTTGCAACACCATCATTCCAGTTTTAGGGTTATATCTTCCGGGGTAGGCATTCAATTTTTGTAATAGTCAGTCTAGCCTTTGCCGGTCTGACATATGGAGACTGCGTGATGGTAGCTGGGAGAAGCCCTGACACCACTGAGAATGCCATTCATACGCCGACAGTTAAACGCGCGTTTGTCTCCTTTGCAAACCCTGCCTGTTGTGACAAATTGATCGGGACAGATGCTGCCAAAGCCCTGCGTTGCTGGAGCACAGCAACGGGCCATATTGCTGTGATGTACAGCGTTCTGGCTATATACGATACCCACGATGTAAGCACGCTTTCATCTAAGTAAATGTATACCAGTTAACAAAAAGTAAAACTCATCAGATATCAATTTAATTCGTCGCACCATATTGATTACTAATCAAAACATTAATTGGGTGTATGGTGAACCATTAGCATAGCACACATTAAGGGGGCTCGACATTTGGGACACCTGCTTTCAGTCCGCCCTACGTGTCCACCTTGGGACCATCTGCGTCACTGGCCGATTATGTCGGCAAACAATAACAAAAACAAACACAATATAAAAACGGCTACATTGTCTGACTCCAACACTGATTATACCTTTTGGTTATTTTACCCAATAATGCATGTAATCGTCGACCACTCCACCCCGGTCCATCAGTTATGATTGTATAATGATACCCCTCTGCCTCATTTTGACTTTACGCAACAGTGGCGTCCAATCAGTGCCATCGTTGCATTTTCAAAGTCCGATGCAAATTGGTGTCCAATGAGAGTCGGTCGTGCGCCCGAGACTTGGGCCGTGATTTATCCAGCGATAATGTACGACGCGACGTCGTTATCACGCAGTTACGGTTCCATGACGCCAATTATGAAATAAACCATGTAAATTGAGTGCTGTCACGCTAGAATGGCGTTTTTCTGGCCAATGGGAGGCATATATAACGTGGGAAACCCCTGCCTTTCCAACCCACAAGGGTTTTATATGCAAGGGCAATTAAACGTTTGAGTTTTGAGTGGTATGGCAGGACAATATTTTATTTAGCGTAATTTGGTACTTGATCGTATTTGATTGTGCATATTACGTGCATGATTAGGAAACACAATTATATCAAGGTCACAAAGAGACCGTTTTTGTGTGGTTTGTAAGCTACTTTCAGTAGCAGGGTTGAGAGTGCAACGTGAATGTGGTAGCTGTATATATTATATAGTGATGAGAGTATCTGAAATATATAACATCTGCATGACCCTCATCACCAGAATAGTAAACTTTAAGTAATATCATTAATTCTACTTTAGCATCACATGATCACGATCCTCTATCTCTGTCTCTGTCTGTATCTCAGACGCACTTACATAGGCTATATAAGCTGATATATGTGTAGGCATATATATATATATATATATATATATATATATATATATATATATATATATATATATAGAGAGAGAGAGAGAGAGAGAGAGAGAGAGAGAGAGAGAGAGAGAAAGAGAGAGAGAGAGAGAGAGACGGAGACAGAGAGAGACAGAGACAGAGACAGAGAGAGACAGAGAGACAGACAGACAGATAGACAGACAGACAGACAGATAGACAGAAAAGAGATAGAGACAGAGAAGAACCCCGCCTAGGGATCACCTTGTGTAAGGGGAGCACCCCGTGTAAGGGTCTTTATTGTTGTATATATTTGTATGTGTAGGCCTATGTATGTGTCTTTATATTTATATATATATATCTACAACACGCCATTCCACACCCAAAGAGATATGAGAACAAATCTGTAAGAATTGATTCTTTTTTCACCTTGCGTGCACTGATACTGTGACTGGAGCGATTAATACCTCAGCTACCTCTTTTTCTCTCTCCCCTACAAACAATAACAACGCCTCCGGTTTAGCGCACGCGCATGGCTCGCGTGCCGGCGCGCATACACCGCGTACACCGGGTACGCTTCCCTCCCTGACACGACCAATAATGACGCCGTCCTTTATTTTGTCGCGTACCCAATGAGCCGAACCCAACCCCCTCCTCCCCACCTTCCCCTCCTACCATGAGCAATTCCAGGAACGAGTCCCTCCAAGCATACGTTTCCCACGCCCAAGGCACAAAGCACAACAAAACCGACAATCATTTTTTCGCTGCCGCCCAACAATAGGCGGCGTCAGAGGCCACTGATTCCCTCCCAAGCGTAAATGAACAGAAATTGCCATTAATTAACATCCATTTTTCCACACCGCGAATTATCCATTAGTCACTGGGCGCTGTGGTTGGAGAGGGTGGGAGGGGTGGCGCGAGGTTTCTGTGGCACCGATCGAGTGGCAACTTGTTTCAATAAGCCACAACCGATTATCGGGGCCGCCGGGGGCCCTGTCCCCAACCCCCTCACTCCTCGAGCCTCGCTTCCATGTCAGGGCGGGCGGTGGCGCGCATGAATACGGCTGATAAGGGTGAGGAGCCGCGCGCGGCACTATATTGTGCGGCGTATATTGGGCGCGGTGCGGCGCGGTAATGCGCTATGAAGATGGCTTCACACATGGACGCACGTCGTAATGGCGGTGGCGTGAGACGGGCCTCTCCCGGGCCAATTATAACCTATTTGCCGACACCGCTCGGTAAATGTTTGTCAATGCGGCCGGCACGTGCTCGCCCGCTGATTTAATGAGCCAGTGATTTTGCGGCCCGCCAAGGATCGTTGGGCCGGGTAATTAACGCGCAACTTTTACCTCTATTACGTCCGCCCGCCTCTTCCGGTTCCAATGGATGAGGTCAGAGGGTTGGTGGTGGGAGAAGGGGCCTTTCTCTGTATACTGCCGTCCCATGCCACTCATGAATAAATCCCACTAAACATGTGGCTCTCGCCCTCATTAACCTGAATAGGAAACGATGCTTGAAACTGACCGTGGCGCCACACACAGGCATCGCTTTTAATTACAATGTAATTCGATCTATTGTACCGAGTAACTGCTCCGTGGTCCACTGCCCTTCACGACCCCCCCTCTCCCATAAAGACCCCCACGACCACCTCCAGCTCCCCAACCGACAAAAAGCCACCCTGGACAATGATACCCCCAACAACAACTCCCCTGACCAACGCGGTGGGGGTGGGCTATGGTCTATAGCGCTATTCTATGGAGAGTCCCTCTTGGCCATACAAAGGCACGAGCCTTTGTTTGCCTGGTATTGCACGCAAATTGGTCGCCATGGCCCATGGGCACGGCGGGGGGTTAGTGAGTGGGGGTAGAATAGCGGGGTGGGGCGTGGGCGTCGCCCGCCCCGGCGCCTTAGCCCGGGCGCCCCTGACACCACACGGGCGCGACCACGGAGGGTGGGCGGGTGAAGAAAGCGACGGGTGGTTTTTTTGTGCACATGGAGAGGCCGGTACTTCAAGGATGGAGTGCATGCTTGAGGACCTCTCTCAGGTACTCAGTAGGGCGCTGCTACTGGCAAACACACAAGTGGCGTGGGGCAGTGTGAGACTTCAAAGCCAAAGGTGAAGTGGATTATAGCCAGACAATGAGAGGATTAACTCAGGGATAAATATCATCAATAATCTTTGATTGTAGATGGATGTTTCTCAATAACAGGGAAGAAATAGAAGAAAGGGACACAGTGGGCTGTTCTGAAGGGAAACACTACATGAGTCGGTAATAGGCCTATACAAGTGCATAGGTTGAATCAGCAAGGTTGAATAGCTATTTATCTTCGTTACTTTACCCCTTTAGGTCAAGGATGGCATGGGGGGCTACCTGGAGCGCTACTAGTTATAGAGAATATGCGCCGGTAACTCCCCAATGCCATCAGTGGAAAGTGTTGAGTGTAAGCATAATTCTGTGTTCTTTTAATAAGAAAATAAGATTTTCAAATTATGAAATAATACGAGTTATTTTGATTTAGTGTCAAAATGACTATATGTCAGTATATATGTTCATTTATATAACTGCGAATATTATCTATGAGCATATCTTATACACACTACGACATATTTCTTATGAAAAACTTTCTTTGTTGTTTTTCTTATGCCAATACTGGGGCCCTCAATTTTGGCGAGATCTATTCGCATCTTAATAAGCTCGGCCACCCTTAAAGTGTCTAACCTGGCTTTGTATTCTAATTCGGCATCATAAATATCTACAGAAACCCAAATGCAATCCTGATGAGATTAATTATGTTTGAATTCAACGTAACCATAATTATAGCGCTAAATGGGCTCACTGAATAATTAAGGGGTCATTGGGCTATTGCGCAATGTTTGATTATACCTCGGGGCTCAATGACCGTCGCCTAAACGGTCATTGAGTTAGGCGCTTGAATAAACCATCAGGTGGCTGAGTTTACCCCGCTTTAAAGTCTTAATGATGTAAGAGAAAAATTCATCTGGTAATGGCTCGCGTCCGCATTGTGTGCTGGGTGTATTGACGGTCAATGCGAGACCATTTATCCCCCTATTCTACCCCCTCCCTGCTAACACACAGAAAATTGAGAGGAGTCGCCATGGCGGCTACCAACGTCATCCCCACCCTCCCCTTCCACCCGCACGGCCCGCAATCACCTGTGTAATTACCCTCTCACCGCGGCCAAAAAGTCAATTTAGAGAGGTTTCGTTTTAAAACGATAAACACCACTTGCGCGCCGAGTGGGCATTGTGGGCCCGTTTGACGGGGGGACCCTGGGGTAATTGGGCGCGTGAAAAGACATCGCGCGGTCTTTCATCCTTTGTGCGGGCACCGACTCATCTCACCCATACCCTCCACTGTGTCACCAACACACACATACACACCGCTTTCCTGTTCACATCCTTGTACATGTATAGGATATGCTGTCCGACATCGGCGTGGTACGGAATTTTTTTGTCAGAAATACTGGCAGTTTATCATCGGCCCATCACAGCGATGAATGTATTTCCTTTTTATTTTGATAGTTTTTCCATCATGATTCAACAATATCCATGCTCATATATAGCCTACGTATGTTCTTGTTCTCTTATTGGTGTCTTGTTTTCGAAGTAGAAGAAAAAACAAAGTACAAGTAATCAGTTCCCACATAGTCTTGGTAGAAGAAAAAACATGGTGTAATTGATCAGTTCCGATAGTGCATTACTTACCTGCATCCTTTGTATTTCCCAATCAAAAGGTGAATACGGAAATTGTATCGCGGAGCATACAGTTAAAGGTATAAGATTGCGTGCGAGGGTATTTAATGGGGGTGAAGTGAGGATGCGGTGTGGGGTGAGAGTCTGTAAGCCTCCCTGGTAGCCTGCTGTGTGGCGCCACTGTCGCCTTGAGATCACCCGGCGCCCCAGTAGACCTCTATTGTCGGCCTTTAGCGCATGGATTGCTCCTTAATTCGCATTGAATGAGTTTAATAAAGTCTCCTCGGGGCCGTGGGGAAAGGGAGGTGAGGAGAAGTGACCAGGGGGTACCGGCCCCTTTGACCGAGGCGGCCCTGGGTTCTGTCCGCGCCCGCCCAACCGTCCTCCAGGGCGTGAACCCCCGGGCAGAGGGAGAGACAGGCAGGCGAGGCCGCCATCCCCAGGAGAACACCCCGCTCACACACAAACCACACATCTGACGTGCACTGCTCATACACTGTTAGACGCCTGTTAGAGCCTGAAGCAACCCCACATAGTCATTTGTCCCAACTCCAGCTCGTGTCTTTATACGCTTTGTAAATGGAACGAGAGACCATGAACTATCACACCGACGTATAATGAATGTCATGATGAATGGCGTGACAACAAATCCTGTAAATATATATGTGTGTGTCTTATAGGCTAGGATGATGATAGAAAGTATAAAACTTAATAAAACGGTTGGAATACCAAGATGGTTACAGTAACAGAGACAAACAAATGACCCTCCCTCAAAAAACCCACATTAAAACAAGATTTAGTTTAGTTTACATTAAATTTAATGAGCGTCGGGGTGTATCGGTAGGTCTGAATTCTGCGTCGGGAGTTGGCGGGTTCCATGCTTTATAATATGCATACATGTATGTTCATCACTTGTACACACATTTTCACCCAGACCTCCGTCCTCTTCCCCACCCTCACCCACACCCTCACCACACCCTATTACTTATCCGTGTATCCATACCCTCACCCACACCATCACCTATACACCCCCATCCCTCTTCACGATTGCTTCTCCGTCTCCTTTCTGAAGTTGGTTACAGTCAAAGCTTCAACCATAGCCCCAGGCAGGTAAAATATCTACCGCGGTCAGCGCACAGTTAAAAAGCCACATTCATGAGAGCCGGCCACATTAGAGTCTCTTGGGGGTGCGAGTCTCCGGCCGGTCGGTGCATACATCTCCGGCCAGGGGCCCTTTGAAGGGCGGCCGCCTGGCGCCAGTCAGGCCCGGCCTGGTGTCTGGTCAGTGGGGCCCTCGACAACTAGTGACAGATTGAGATTCAGGTAATTAGCACACAACCGACCGGGAGTAATTGATCACTGCGCTGAGGTGAGCGAGTAGCTGTGCCTGTTGACTGCCAGGGGGCGCCACCGATCGCTGGCGGCAGTGGGGGAGAAGTCAAGTCTGCGGTGTCCAGTCCCGCAGTGAAGTCAGGTTTTAACTTTAAAGCTGTCTGCCTTAGACACACGTACCAGAATGTTACCAGCAAGCCACTTCTTTAGCTTCACTGTACTCTCTAAGTGATCCTAAAACTAAGACATAAAGTTTTCTTTGATATTTCACAGATCATGCAGAGCGTTGCCCTGTTGAGTTTATCCTCACGGCCAAGCACACACCAGCTCCCAATGCAACTTGAACAGTGATTTATATAATTATTTACCAATATAAAGACAGTGATATATCCATGGGGTTAGCGGAATATAAGTAGTACGGGGAATATTAATCCTAAAGTTCGCAGATAATGTTCGTGACATTGCACAAAAAATTTTTATATCCAGTTTATATGCTGATAAGGTCCACAACAATACGTATGATAATATGCAACGTTAGATTATTCCAATGCATTATGACGAAATCAACAGCAATAGAACAGGACTTCGGCCCTATCTATCTTCCCTTTCAGTACACTTATCTCTTACTTGTATCTTCATTTGCAAGTTGTGTTCACGTAAAGTAATCCAGTCAACAACGTTTATTCAATTTCTATCAAATGGGAAAAACACACGCCAATAAGGGCTCACATAAGCGGGCTCAAGGTGACGACAGTATATAACTATCAGCCCTACCTGATATGTCTTTTCTGTGTGCAGAGAGATCCCCTGGCTGGCAAGATCAGATTCATCTAGGAATAAACAACGGACCTGTTGCGAAATCTGTCATTGAGACTCAAGAGAAGATACGATGATCGTGATTTCCACATGTGCATATAGCTAACCTCACTCTGCGCTATGTCTACATGTCTAGAAACATGCGTGGGCTACGTATGCGTCCTTCTTACTTGGATTACAGTTTTTCGTATGTTGATCAGTAGGACTCATGTGCGTCCTCAAAGTACCCCTCTCCCTCCGCGCCTGTCTCCATTTCTCAGCCCTCCTCCTCTGCTTTACCCACGACCACCCCCTCGCCCTTCCTCAGCCAATGAGAATGGCTCGTTGAGTCATTAGGAGCTGTCGTGTCCTTGAGCTGAGCCTCAAAACACGATGCCCGGCCCGGTGTCCTGTGTATGTAAACAAAACATTTATTTCCTATTAGCCGCCATTAGAGGCTCAGCCAATAGGAAGGCGCGCCGCGCGTGACGTCACTGTGGCTGTGTGAGTAAGTCGGTCGTCGTCGAGGCAGTGGTGGCAAACTGGACTCGGGAGCTCATGGGTGAAGTACGTGCAACTTTTAGTGCTTCTCGCTTGTGATACGGCTCTAGGTATCACATCGCAAGGCTATACTGAGTAGTGTACACAGGAGGAGGTGAACCTACAGGAGACTCTACATGGATGCTTTGGTAGCAGTATTAGGAGTGTAAGCATCAACTAAACATATGATTGGAGGGACGGACTCTACCTCTTGCAGAAGTTGAGCGAAGTTGGTCGGGAGTACCACTTGTTGGTGCCCCTCTTGTCACGAGTGGATAGCCACTGCATGCTTACTTGTTTGTATTTGGAGTGTAGAACCTAGAGGTGTCACCCTTTGTACTCTCCTTGAAGAAGTTTGTGTGGCCACCCAGCCATGGTTCACTCAACGCTACAGACGAGTAGCACCTCAGCATTTAGTAAACCTACCCCGAGCGCCAAGACCAAGGACCCGGTCATGCTGCATCACGAGGCCATCCCGCCGGCCGCCCGGCTCAGCCTCTCCAGAGACGGCCTGGAGGAGCCCACGTCCCGGTGTGGCTCGTGCTCTCCGGTCGGGAGCGCCGGGAGCCGATCGCCGGGGCCGGTTGGGCGGACGTCGGGCCCTCTTAGTCCCGGCGCGCCGAGCCCACCGTGCCCGGTCTCCCTGGGTTCCCCGACGGTGATCTGTACCTCCCCGACGGCGAAGGCGCCCGTGGCGACGACGCCCTCCGCTAGACTATCCTTCAGTGTTGACGCCATTATGGCAGGTTCCGACACATCCTCCACACACAGTAATACCCACAGCCACCAACACCACCACCACCACAATCATCTCCACGGTGGCAACAAATCGGACTCAGAATGTAGCAGTAGTAGTTCTAGTAGCAGCAGTTCAACCAAAGAGAACTCCAGTCATGCGGACAGTAGTAGCAGTACCACCCCATCTCATCAACACCACTCCCAGCACCATCACCATCACCTCCCGGCGCACCCGTCACCGTCCCCGCCTCCCGCCGCCGGCCACCCGGCGCTGCTTGCCGGTCACCCGCACCTGACGCACCCGGCGGCGCACGGTGCCTTCTCCGTGGACGGTATCCTGAGTAAAGCGCCCGGGATGACGGAGCATCTGGCCGGGGCCAATCCCTACCTGCCCGTCTCCCCGCACGCCGATCCCGCCAAGTGGTCGCCCGCCATCTCCGCTGCCGGCTTCCCAGGCTGGCTAGCCTCAACACAGGGATACGCCAATCCAACACGTAAGCATATAGTTAAATATAAGGATGATAGAGTCTAATGGACAACAGGTTCATATATATTCCAAATTATTTTACCAGGATCTGGAGAGGCTTACTGCATGTGGGCTAACAAACAAGGCCACCATGTAAATACATTTATTTCTGAATATCATAGACCTGTATAGCTCCATTTCTGTTGAAGCTACGGAATTAAAATATATCAAAAGACACATTAAAACATTTCTGTCTATCGTGTAATCTAAGCACAAAATCTATATAAAATGTATATACATGTACATGCAATTGTTTCTTTTATAGATCACACCGTATTTTGTGTCTGTTACTATACACATGTATTCAGACCTGAGACAAAAATTACGACAATCAAGTTTTTAGTACTTACATATATCTCTTCAGATGTATAAATGTTAATTTTTAATGATTGATATGCATTTCAGTCACACAACAATAATGGCTTTATTAGAGATATAGGCAATAATTCTGTATACAAATACACAATCACACCGAAACCCAAATAATCAACCATTAATATTTTTATGGCCCCGGAACCAACTTTGCTACAGGGCTACACATTCATTCATTACTCTAGACTGCCCAAGTATAACAATATTTTAACATGCAGGTCCATACATTTCTTTACGGTGATACATGCTTACTGGGGTTGCCCCGTTGGTAAGGCCCTGACACTGATTAATTTACCCATACCGCTAACCTTTTAGCGATATGCAAAAGTCATCTATCAAATGATAACACGTGGCCACTATCACTGTGTGATCACCACTAAAATCTTAAGAAAAAACTTAAACCACCGCCACCACTTCATCATTAGCTGTCAATTCAACAGGTCCAGAACCGTGTCATTGTGGTTCTGGGGATTATTCTTAACACATGATATCATCCACCAACTTATAGATTCAGGTCTCACATCTGTACCCTATCAGTTCCTCGCCCGTTTAGATAAACTATTATTTCGACTAAAACTCAGGGCACATTGGCCAAGGGTTGTATCCAGGAGTAATTCATCATGCTGTATGTATTTGGGGTTTATAGGGTTGTGCAGAGTTATTGGTGAGGATTGTAAAGGAGTGCAACTGGTTAGGGTGCGCGTACATCATGGTATATAGAGGGAGGGGGGTATGGATGCTATGATTAGGGGTGACATGATTGGGTGACACGTATAGGGGACACATGTGACACGGGTCGCCTGATGGCACCCGGCCCTCCCCCTGTCTCCTCCGTGTCTTCGCCCTCGTCCGGGCCCCGTCAGGAGGTGTCACAAGTCACTGTCACCAGTCCCCAGCTTGTCTGCCTCCACTGTGCCAGCCACTATTATCATATACTCTGTACCATGCGGAAGACATGGCGTCTACCCTGGGAACCCCGATGTTACCTTTAGATATCCTGTATGACACAAAAAATATGAATGTTGAAATTTATGAATTTATAGAATGCTAACAATGACACCTGACAGACCATCATCAATATCATTATAGATTATAACTATGCAACAATTTTAGACTTATTATTCATTGATATTAGTTCTCATCAATATTCTGAGAAATGTTGATGTTCTCTTGCAACTGACTGTCTCTATTCCTAGTTCATGTTGAATATAGTGAGAAGTTTGTGAGTAAGCTTGCATCCATAATGACTGCAAGTGGCACAATGATGTCGAATAGTGCTTATGACGCTCTTTAGAACGAGCACCATAACAAAACAGACACTCTAGCTGTTATTAACGTTAGAGGAGCTTGTCATTGTGGGGTTTTCTGGTCGTGAAGGGGTTCTACTCCCAACCCCATCGTCCGCCACTCTACACCGCCCCACCCCCTCATGGTCACCAGGACAACCAGTCCTCCACTCTGTGGTATCTTGAACCCCACAGCATCACAAACATCCGTCCACGCACCTTTTATACCCCAGCTACACAATACTATAACGATACACCCCTTCAATTTATCTATAAGACCTTGTTGATTAAAATCTAGCTTTATTAGAAACCGTAGTGTTTGTAGCCGTATCTATACGGAACATATTGGTCAAGACAATCTCATTATCTTTGTCAATGGAAGCAAGGCCATAGGCAATGAGATATATGTTACCTTCCCCTGGTTACTTATTTAGAGAGAATTAGGAAAAGAATGTTAGGAAACGGATTTTATGATAACACTGTAAGCCAATGTATATCATAGGAGTGGGCTCATCGCTTCTACAAATCTCTGCACAGACCGTAATCCAGTGTGCTGACTGCTACACCAACAGGACCCATCTGGTGTGCATGTAGGCCTATATTCCTTCCACCAGATGGTCCCTCGATGGTGCTAGACTTCGATAGATTCTAGTTTGTCGCGGCAGCTCAACCCTGGAGTATGTGCTTCAGCAGCAGAGGTTCCCGCCTTGGGTGACAAAAGACATCCATCACGCAACGAAGGGTGGCTAGTGGGGTGCAGATAGCAGTCCGCGGATAGTGGTGTGTAGATAGCGACAGGCAGCGGCCAGTCTCGACAGGCTCACCCTGTTATCAGCAAATTTGCCGGCAATTAGAGCGTGGGCGATAATGGGTGAAAGGGAGAGGTGTCAGCTGTCGCCATAATGCCCCGGTGCTGGAGGAGTGGCGCCCAAACGGCCGTGAAATTCGGACATAGCCGCGCGACGTCGGGACGTACGTACATGCGCGTGATATGCGTGACCCGTGTGCGTTACAAGAGCAGGACACGTGTGCTACCTGCTACACAACGCACGTGCCCGTCGTAGCCAGTTGACTGAGGAAAAAATTGGGACCCTCGGGGAGATGATTAGGATGATGAGAAAATCAGGGGTATGTTCCTGATATAACTCGTAAGAATTTCTTCCAGACAGTGCGGTGTCTCTGGTTATAAATGCTCACCAGTCAAGTAAACATTATGTATGTAAGTCTGGAGGTCTATCGCATAACCAAAGGATACAGGACATTAGAGGCAAATTGTTTTCTGAATCCGATCGGATTTGAGAGTACTGGAATTGAGATTTGGGGCTAGCGTTTCGTTCTTCATTAATTCTATATCATGCATTTTTCACCGAATGGGGCATTACAAAAAACTAAGAAGGGAAGAGAGCAGATACCCATCGGTATACTTGTAAACAACTAGGGTATACATATATTTACCCCAACTGAGACTTCTGGACAAATTACACTCGAGGGCAGATTGTGGAATTCTCATGAGAACCCAGTCTGATTCTCAGAAGTACTTACCAAGAAGCGTCCTCTCAATACATCGCTCGCCCGAGCATGTAGGGACTCCTGCCACACCACCCTCCCCGTCTCTCCCCTTTACCCCTGCCGCCCATAAATAAACACCAGTCGGTCTCCTTACTCGAGCTGCTCGTGCAACTCAACTCAGGTGTGCGCGCGAGTACAAAGACGGAGCGCCCGTTAAAAGACAAGAGTAATGTCCGTCTTTGAAGACCGCCAAATGATGATAGATGCGGGCGGAGCACGTGGAGGGGGAGCACGCAGCCCCACCGCCGGCACCTCCGGGCTCCCCGCCCCGGCGAGCTGCTCAAACCGTGCAGAGCAGCGCCAATGCCGGGTACAGATCGAGCTGCTCACGTCGGGGCAGTGACTTGCTCATCGCCGCTAATCTGTTCTTAACCCTTTCCATGCAGCACAGAATTCTCCTGATACAACATCCTATCACAGGCAATGCCTGAAGTAACACTGTTCCTATCTAATATCCTTTAAACCTCCCAAAACAATCAATGTCACTTGATTTCAGTATTCTACCAGCTAGGATAATCAATCATATGTTGTGTTCTAAAATCAAAGAACCATATGCCCAGCGTACTTTGTCAGAGTTGCATGGACGCATCATGCTGCAATAGCCATGGGAATGCCTGCAGTCATCATGCTGCGGTGGAAGGGTTAACTTAAACGCAGAGTGACGTCATAAAAATAGTGGCGTCAGCATGACGAGCGGCGAATGGCGGTAACTGGAAGCAGACCCCCCTACTTCCGGCGACCCATGTACTGTTCTGTGTAGAAGATGAGTGAGGTGAAGTGTGAGGAGGGGGAAGCGGGGGGGCGGGGGTTGGCAGAGGCGCTGCGAGCGGCACACATTTGTAACAGGTTGAGATGCACCTAGCAGACAGAATCTAAGAGGTGACTCTGACAGATTTGTCTATAATTCGAGGAAGGGGGCGGGTTGAAGGCTTTTGAAGCTACCGTCTCGGAGCGTTTCTGATTGCATAAATGGCAGGCAACTAATGGCTTGCGAGGTGTGGCAGGATTAGTTGCTGATGGCAGAGAGTGCGCATAATAACTGGAAATAGCGGCTCGGTAAAGCTGTTGGTAGGGATCATATCTCTAAGTGATAGTCATTTGTATTTCCTGTTTGGAAAAAAAACAAGAACAGAAAAAAATGGAGATCTAAGCACTTGAGTAATTTACGAACGCATAAGCTATAAACAAAACAGAATGGTATTTCTTAAGACTGCAGTCTCCAATTACCAAGGTCATTACCGAGGTGTTTTGTGTCATGTTCGATGATCATGGTAAACTATACTCAAAAGAAACGATTACATATAGCCTTCAGTATATATGAACAACTTGATTCCAGATATCTACATCGATGTAGTGAATAGGATGTGCGATTACTCTCGTCACATGTGTTCTCTTCTCACTTCTCTGCCCTTCTACCGCGATATCAATGATTTAAAAAAGAGTGTCATCGGTGAGCCTCGATTGGAAATTTAGATAACATCGGATGGTGATTCCATCCGTAAACGATGCAGAATCTCTGCTCCACGATTGAGTTGAACAATAAGTTGTATGTCAAACAGACATTTTGAAGCGCCAGATCCTCTGAGGCGAATTCCTTGCTTATTTGCGTTCACTCACTTTCGCCCCGAGTTCTCCTGGTCTCATGTGTAAAGGACAGTCGCAGAATTCTCATGAACGCAAGAACGGCATACGACAATACCAAACGGTCGCATGTGTTTTTCACATTCTTACATATTTGCATCGTCATGTACTGTCGCATAGTCTCATGGCATCGCACGAGAATCATCATACGAATTCAGTCGCTTTACTGGATCATTTGAAAACATATGTGCTCAGGACTGTGATGTATTGCTCTGAGCGGCTCATCCCTTGTGACCAGTCGTAAAGTTTACCAAAATTCTGATGCCACAACAGTCTGTTGTTGGTAGGTGGGTGGGCAGAGGTCGGGAGAGGGAGGTGAGGAGAGGGAGGGCCGGACCCATTATCCGGCCATTATTGGATGCGGCTCCTCCCGTCGCCAGACGGCGACACAGGTCACCCCTGGGGTCGCCCGTACCACCCCTCCGTCCGCGCCGTCGCTCCAGGGTCACAGCCTCCGCCTCTTGGGGACTGGGGGCAGTAGTGGGGGAGAGTATTAGAAGGATGAGACAGTTGGGTACAAGACAAGAAAGGAGAATCCTTTTATTCCACCATGAGCTATTATTACATGCTGTGACGTTCCCTCTCTGACCCCGATCGACGCCATTCAGTACACCCCCTCGTGTGTGGAGCATTGCTAGAATACCTACGCCTTACATATGTGAATCTCATCTCAGAAGAAGAGTTTATGAGAGAGCGGGGAATATGTGGGATCAACATTATTTTCATCCTCTTGGGTGAGATTAGGGATTACTAAATCAATTTCTTGAGGAAACCATGAGTTTTCAAGCAGATGATATATAGTTTTGAACTGCTATTACGTACTTAATACTTGTCTATAGAAAAAGTCATAAAAATGTATAAATGTACGATTAGCTAAGGATAGTGATGTTCTAATTGGGAAATAACTTTTTTTCCTGCTGAGTCCGTGGTATGGCAGCAATGTCGCCGCCTATACTCGCGCGGAGGTTTTATTGCCTTTAGAATGATGAATATTTACACTATAGGCTAATGGTCAAACATCAGAGCCGGGTGACCGCTGTTTTTTGTTAGGCACACATCCATGTACATGACCTCAGGCTTTCACCTTTCTCCCACCTGAAGATACATTAGATATCAAGCAGATTTCAGAGCACCACTTTGAATAGAAGACATAATGCATCGAGATCCGTAGTCACTGAGAATGTGCTAAGAGTTTCGGTTGCGGAGTAATCTCACGAGACAAAGCCTCATGGTCAACATTATGAAGCAAACCAAAATTAATAGCTTATTTCCAGTGGTTATTGACCGTGTGCGTTTCTTATTTCATCCCACGGGCTATATCACTGACTACTTGACTAACACCTGTGACATTATCCCCCAGTGAGTTATTTTACTTAATACTCCATGGGCATTGAGTACAGGTTTCGAATGTTAAATCTATGGCAAAAGGATACCAGGGGTGAGATGATATCAAATCATCGAGTGCCGCTTCTCACTCCTGTACTTACACTCGGGCGTTCCTCCCCGTACGATGCCCCTGCGCGTCTTCGGGAGTCGCTGATACCCAGAAGCTCCCTGCTGCCAGGCCCCATGTCGACTGTACCTCGTTTACATTCGGCCAGTGACTGTAGCAGGTGACAGAGTGAACGGAGAGGCTCCACGTGCACGACAGGATCTCCGGAACAACAATGGGACCATCTGATAGTCCTTTGTTTACATCCGATTGTTGGAATCCATGTGTGCTGTATGGTCTAATTGATACTATATATGCATCTTAATATATATATATATATATATATATATATATATGATCCCATTACCTTCACTATCAACTATTGCATGGTAAAATATGAACATTACATGACATTACATGACATTACAAGTTATGGCATATCTCATATTTTTGGTCTGTCATATGGATATGACGACAGTTTCGAGCCGGCGTGTCGCCGACTCTCAGCTGCCGGACCATGTCACCGCCCGTTGCCGCACGCCCTCCTCCCGGCGACACAGGCCTCAGTTCCGCCGCGTCCCCAGCAACCACAGCCGCCGCCACGACAGGCGATAAGATAGGGGTAGTGTGTGAGGGGGACGGGCCGGGTCGCCGGGTTCGGGGGTCAGGGATAGCAGTAAACGGGGGCGGGGATGATGTGATGGGGGTGGATGAGTGGGAGGGCATGAAGGGGAGATGACATGCTTTATGCCTGCGGGTTTTCGTGTTTTATTTTTGTGGTTTTTTTTGCGGTGTTGGTTAAAAGAGTAACGATTACAACGTTTGCTCGTGCCTCACTCGCTTCACTGTAGCAGATTCCATATTTAGGCAATGTTGAACGACACACACAAGTAGGCCTGTTTACTTATACATAAATGTATGTATATATATATATATATATATATATATTCATGTATATACATAGGCCTATAATGCATACACATAACTCGTATACATTTCCTTGCATACTCACCCCCCCCCCCCCCCCCCACACACACACACTCGAACCTACTCTTCATATACATGTTCATGATACCATATAAGTCTCTAGCCTTGTGGAAGCCATTCTTGTCTTGTGAAGTGTATTTACTGTTAAGAGAACAGTATACACTACTATGGACCATCTGGTTTTAACAGAATGCTCATACAAAATACGACATGTATCTAATGACCCGCCCGTCTCTTCTTTTAGCAGGACTGGGAAGTCCTCCACGAATCAAAGCCTGCCCTCTACGGAAACACAAGACGAACAGGAAGCCACGGACACCGTTCACCACGCAACAACTGTTGGCGTTAGAACGCAAGTTCCGTCAGAAGCAGTACCTCTCAATCGCCGAGCGTGCCGAATTCTCCGCCTCCCTCAACCTCACCGAAACCCAAGTGAAAATCTGGTTCCAGAACCGACGCGCCAAGGCCAAGCGGCTGCAAGAGGCGGAGTTGGAGAAACTTAAAATGGCGGCGAAGCCCATGCTGCCCCCTGTTGGCATGGGTTTCCCGGCCGCGTTCTATGGCGGGCACGTGCGTCCTCCAATGCACGTGTCGCCGTTTGGACTACCTCCACAGTACTCCGTCTACAGCCATGGGCCGTCACCTGGTGTGATTTTCCCACACTAATCCTCGCATCCGGATATCATAAGTGTACATTGCTATTTAAAGAGACATTATATTGTACATACACTCGCATTGTTTTACATAGAGCCCCATCTGCAGCCAATGGGAGATGATCATGATGATGACAGTTATTAAGCCACTCATCTTGCCAAGCAAGTCATTGACATTCGTGAATGGACGCAATTCAATGCCTGGTGTGAAGTGACTATTTTCTTCTTCTTTTTGTTGAAAAGAGAAGATGGATTCCTCTTGTGTCCTCCATAAGAGAATCTGACTGAACTTCACGAGAGGAGGTTAGTAAAATATACTAACCTTCCTGATTGTACCTTTTCACATATTCATTATTACTGTTCCCTGTTGAGATATATTGAGATATATTGAGATATATTGACGAATCTATGAAATACATCATGTTTTATAAAGGTATACTTTGTTAATGGTTATCTCCATACATGTACCTAGAGTCTAAATTCAAGGTCATGAAAGAGTCTCATTTAAGGGTATAAGTGGTCTCGTATTAAAGTTTGGAGTGAATATACACATGTATGAGAATACATCTCTGCATTTGACCCACATTAACTGTTTGCTCAATAACAGTATACTCTCTGTATGAGTATTGCAAAAAACAAACGAGGCACTTAAAGGTTTCACAATAATTATTTAGGTTCGGAAATCTCAACCGTCGAGCATATTATCTATGGCACTTTAAAATGATGCCCCCGGCTGACGGTTTTGGCGGAAAATCAATTACATTCTATTAGCATAGAATTACTATCGAGTCGAAAATCAGTCAATGTCCGTTCCTACAATATTAGAGGAAAAGGGGGGCCTACGGGGAATAAAAAAACTTGCTGCTGGCAATTTGGGTGGTGGAAAGTGCTACCCGAGGCCTGCCGTATCATGTGCACCGGGCTGCGCCCGTGGGGCGTGCCACGACAGAAACAGGGGCTGTGGTGGCGCCACCACGCGGCAGAGTCTTACGTGACGGGTGCTATCGCGCATGCGCTGTCGGCATGGCTTGACGGATGGTCGTCCCCCCCGAGGACCCATCTCATTCGGGATACTCCACCCCGACAAATTTAGTGTTAAATAGCTGCAATAATTTCCCGGCGACAAACAAAATGTGCAATAACGTGATAAACCATTCCCTCGACGACCCAAATAATGCCGACTAAAATAGGCGAGCGGCGGAGGGGGCCGGCGGGGCCTGCCTTATCGCCGACGCGGTGGTTTCAAAGACCGGCGCGGAAAGAGGCATTGGGGCCCCCGGCGCGGCGATGTGGACTGAATGTGTTATGTACTCGATCCCACTCCTTCGGGACCATCTTTGTCTCAAGCGGTTAACAAAGCGGCGGGCGACGCGGCGGCTGCGCTGAACGGCTGGGTAGGCGACTAACAACTTGTAAATAGACCAGGCTGCTATCTGAAATTGGACGCTCGCTAAACAGCCGCCCGTGTGCGCACGCGCGTTCTATTTATCTCACCTCCCTGAACACTTTAAAAGCGTATACCCAGCAAGGCGTTGTGCAGTCGCCTCGCACCAAGTCCGTTTTATTTTTTTTATTCCGAGCCTACCACGGTCGTATCCACTCTCTCCTTCTCCCTTGTGGTTTAGGCGAATTTGTCTCTCGGTAATTGCCTATGGGTAATTAAGAAAACACATTAAATATACTGCAGTGGAGTTGGATGATTAATGAGACGTAAACTGTTTGTATAGGAGAATTGTTGTAAATAACCTCAGCACCAGGTGGAGGTACTGGCCTTTCACCAGCTGCATTGTAATATATACAGCATTTGCAATGATTATTGTACAGAATATTGATATTCATGGATTGTATTTATGTCCAGTGCGCTAAATTAAAGGTGTACTGATGTTGAAATTGAAATTCCATGTGCCTTCTTTGTTCTTATTTATATCAATCTTATTGAATTTATTGGTATTGATAGACAGAATTAGTATTACCGCAAGATTGCTCCATATTTTCTTCCAAATTTTTTCCCACTGGGAAAAATAGACTAACCACCATGAGCATAATTTATTAATCAGAAATGTGAGACAGTTTTTTTCAACAACAACTTTTATTCCAAATGAGTTATTTTAATCATGTTAACTGTAAATAAATTTGGATTAATTAGTATACAGCACAAAAGATAATCGCAATAATCAATAACAGATATAAAGTTAAAGTAACACTTTTGTAGATGACAGAAGAAAATATAAATTTTGTTAATTGATCTTTAAATATCAAACAAACAGAAGTGGAGACTTTAATGACATCCCATTGGAGAAAACTTGGCACAAAAGCCAGTCAGTCAATTCCCACAGCATAAATCAAGTTACCGTTGTGCTGCGCTTGCTGTGACAACGTTATTTCCCCCTCTCTATGGCTCTAGTTGCCCGACCCCCGACCCCACTCCATAGAAAAGAAAAAGGCATGATGTATCTTTTTATATTTAGGCCTAATAATCATATAGAACAACCTGACCATGCCGTACATGCTTCAGAGCAAGATGGGAATTTCCGGTTCGCACAGAACGAGGTGTTCAGCCGAGTTCCCCGCAAAATATCCATTGAGTTCTGTAGCTTGCACAAGCGTAGTAGGTGGTTTAATATTTGTAATATTTCACCAAATTAAGATAGAAATCATGTTGATGTGAAAATCACACTCAGCCGATTTTTTAAGGTGTTCCGTATGATAGCGTAGGGAACCGGGTGCAATATATAATTTATATTGTACAGGGAACAGCAGTATGCGTAAATAATACTATTAATAATAATACTATGCATGGGTATATAATACGCTATCATGCTGTCAATATAACTGTAACGTACGACGTTTTAGAATGCTTTAGTATGAAGCTCACCGTGAATTGAACACCGCAGAGGTCCTGGTCTTAAAGCTTCCAATAAAAGGCGACTAAATGATGTCGCACATTGCGGGCGTCATATTGGCCGCGCCACACTGCCTTCAGAGGGCGCGACCAATTCGTCACCCGGGAGTCCGCTAATGAAAGCCGAATGATTTAATTTGCCCCTGATGTTGACAGTAACAATTGGGATAGATCACCCGGCGATTCACACCCCTGATCCACGCACGCACACTAACCCATCTCCACCAGTTGACCAATAGGAAATGAGTTAATTTCCACCTTTCTGCCCGCCGACCCTTTCCGGGGGAGGTTGATTTGATTTATTCCCATGCAATATTCGACTGAGGTCCCTTCCGGATCCCTTCGCGGCTCGTTCGCCTTTTACCGGTAACCCGCCAGGTGGCAGTTGGGACGCAGCGGGGCATTTCCTTTAATTTCTGGCCGGTTATTTGCGCATAGACAATACCATTTGTCACTGGGTATTGGAGCTCTCCCCAGCCCCAACACCAATGTCCCAACTGATACAAATTGCCAGCTGCATTGACGGAATCTTTGCGGGGGATTTCCTGCCACTGGGTGGCTCCATAACTCTATATTAGCCGCCGTCAACCTAAGCAATATGAGAACTAATTGTGTTATTGGGAAATTGCCCAGACCCAACGACCATAACCCCCAGCCTTTTCAAAGGAAGCCGGGATATAAAGTTGGTGAGATACATCGCATATATCACTGGACATTGCCGCTCCCCTTTAACATGAGAGTACCTCCTCTATAGGTTGTCCGTGGGAAATATCCCAATACGGCCCAAACGCAACGTCACATGTATATTATTTGCCATCAAAGCTATCGTTCATTACTGGTCTTGCTTCCAATATCCAATATTGTCAGCTGCGATCAGTAATATGTAATGATCGATATTTCTCCCATAGTAGGGCCTACTCCGTATGGGTTTATTGTCAGATATATGTAATGCGTGTGCTCCAAGCTCTGATTTATTTCTTAATTGCGGTATCAATGATATATAATCCATATGATCATGTATAGCCCCAGTAATTTCCATACACATTATTGCAAGAGAAAAAAAACACAAAATACCATAAAGTTAGTGTTGGCTGATCTGTTATGGTATGTTGCAATATTTATGTAGTTTATGCGGGCAAAGGATAATGTTTCAAAATACAATGCTGACAATAAATCCATAACAAGATGGCTTACTTGTGAATTTTGATATCCTTTTAATCGCGGAAGTAAGTTCGTTGACATAGCTATAGTCTAGTACACTCTGACCTACCGACACTGGCTATGTGGTGTCAGACGTGCGACTGGCCAGACATGATGCATCGACCGTCACCAATACTGTACATAGCCTAAAGACACTGGACCAGGGAAAGGCCAATATTTGTCGTCTGCTTCCAGCGCGAGACAAAGCTCTTCAGTATGAGACGCGCGACCAGAACCAACATTTGTCCACCTGGTCAGAGAGTTGTCGCGAAAGGTCGCACGTTATCGTTGCCACTTGGGGAGAGGTTGTTTATGTGTGTGTGTGAACAAGGCCTTGTCTGTGCCCATCTCTGGTAGCCTGTCACTAATGAAGTGGTCATGAGGATAGAATTGTCACTTGGGGTTCATCATTGGTCACTGGTCTTTCATTTAGGGTCAGCATGGGCAGATGTTTTATGTCAGTAGAATGGTACTCTCTAGTACAAGGGAATATATAGACAATAATCGATGGTTTTGTGGAACGGCGACCGTAAACCACGAGAGCTGGCGTGTAGTAATACATAAGCGTTAGCGAGCGTATAACGACGTCAACCTCAAGTGGTTTACAGAGCTGCATCTCTACAAAACTCTCCTTTGTTGTATCTATCAACCGTCTTCTCCAATAAATCATTGAGTGAAGTACGAATCACCTTATAGAAATGATGGGCTCCACAATGTACAGAACATGATTATAGTTTAGTGACTGATTTAATAATGATATCAACCCATATTTGCGACCTGAGTCACGATTTGAATTTTCCAAAATAAACAGGACTGGCACCTGAGCCTGGGAATGTGGGATTGAATTCAGTATGAACTTTGTACATAGTCTACCAATGATGTCCCAAAATCTTGACCTTGCTTGATAATGCATGTGACTTACTGTTCTCCATTCAATATAAACCTGCATATTTGGCTTCAGGATACACCATGAACGCATCGAAAGGCAATCATGATAATGGAATTGAATATTTCTGAGTTATTACAAAGTGCCTTTGATGTAGCGTGACCCTATTTGTTTAAGAAACCATAGCTCAAATAGAGTTTCTTTAATAGTCCTATTGGATGTGCCCACGTATGTGAGGCATGTGGAGGCGGAGAAGGAGTCTGGATGAGCAGATACCCCTCTTGACCCCCTCTCTCTCTCTCACGCTCACATCAGTCTCACATCCCCGTGACCGCTGTCCCTTCTTCAAAGCCGATCGGGCACTAATTTGCTCAGCCGGTCAAGTAAGGGCAGGGTGGCCGGGATGAACACACACGTGGCGTGTCCTTCAAAAAGAAGCAATTTTGTCGCCGAAATGAGACACGATGACCAGGTTCTGGAGGTGGGGTGGGGCGGGGGCTGGGGAGTGCAAGGCTAGCGAGCTGCTCATTGCTCAGCCTTATATCCTCTCCTACCTGTGAGCAAACGAAGATAGGAGGGAGTAGGTTTGCTTTTCTCATGGATGGTTGGAGAGACTGGAGGAAGAGGCGTGGCAATCGGCTGTAAGAATTTCTGTGACAATGGTTTGGTGGGAATGTGTGAACGCGTTGTGATTATGTCAGTATTCGAAAGGTTGACGAAATATATTCGTCAAAGGGCTGTCATGGTGAGTACAGGATATGAATTGTACTTCAGTAGGGGGAATGAGCGTTTAGAGTGGGTTTCGGGGAAGGCGTGAGGCCAGGTTGAAGTGAGTGGGGTGTCAGGCGTCTTAATCTACTATCTCCAACCAACCATGAGAATAGCAAACCCACTCCCTCCTTACGCTGACACATATTAACTCATTCCATCTACTAAATCCTAACCTTGTACTACCGCGAGCTATATTTGCAGGGGTTTTCCACCATGTCATTAAATACACGTATACACATACCTGGTCACACCTGTGTCCTTCAGGATACACTCCTCACACTTACACAAGGGGTCGGTCACGCCCTCACCATCCTTCCCCGGCCCATCTTGCGAGGGGTAAAGATGGAGAACCCACATGCAGTTAGTTGCTAGTGTTACCACCTAACCCCAGCGGTCAGACCAAAGAGATACTAGAAGTAAGTTATCAGTGGGTCGCGTGGGGAAAATGAAAACAGGCGCCACGGGTCACCTATAGTCGCCCGAGGGACTGACCCACTCGTCCACATACCCTATCCGCCTTCCTGGATATCATCTTATAGTGCATACATCTGGCATCTTGGGTATTTTAAATATCCACCTGGGTCTTGAGACTATATATAGAGAGTGCCAATGTCCACCTGAATTTAAAAAAATAAAACTAGGAATTCCTATCGACTTTGTCTATTATGTCACTTCGTTTATCATGGTATACATATTTGTTATAATAGATTGGCAAGTACGTAAGTTAAGATATGATACTAGACCTCCATATGGTAGGTTGGTCTTAGAATGATATTTTGTCTATTGTTTACCCAAATACAGAACAAGATAGATCCAGATAATGGGAACACGGAGGTCAGGACTGGAGAAGTGCAATTCCGAAAACTATGACATGGAAAAGCGCAATTCATTGGCTGACCAAATTTATATCATCAAGTTTATAGAATTCTATAATGTTCAGTGGTAGCGGTATCCACCTTTTTGTTTTCTACTCCGGAGAATCGTTGTTTTTACAGTTGCGGCATTTAAAAGCCTTCGTGAAATAAAGACAGGACTCCTGTTTCAAATTAAAACATATAAAGCAAGTCTATCTTGCCCATTGTGCTAGTTAAGTCGGACATTGTCACCCAATTGACCCTGTCGAGTCAGATGGGTGTCATCAGGGCCCACCGGCGGAGCTACATTTCATACAGCGGCTTTGTTGTATATTGGGGTCGGGCATACCGTGCGCCCTCCGCTGGTAACGATTGTCGTCTGCCTGCTGGGTCATGTGACCCCCTACGTCATTAGGTTTGGCGGGAAATCCTACCGGACATGAATGGAAAAGAACCGCGGGAAGCCTGCCTTCGAATAAGGCAGAAGGTCAGGATGTACATGTAAACATATTTTTCCAACTCCACCTCTGCTCTGTGTCCTGCATGGAAGGTTATATTCTAGGATAGTAAGAGAGGATACAGGGAACAGAAAAGCACGAACCAATTTTCACATACGTGTACATAGAGAATACATGTCGAGTTGTTTTCTCCAGATGTTGATGGTTGACATAAATCCAGGGGTGGTATTTAGGGAGGATGGAACAACAAATCTCCTTCGCTATTCATATACCCCATAGTTTGTGATACACACACTCCTGACAAGCCAATTCGTAAAGCTAACTCCAGGTGGCCCCTTGGCATTTCCTGCCAGGAGAGTGGGCAGTTTCTAGCAACTCCATAAAGTTATTCTCATTATGGTATATAGCAAATTGTGTGTTATGCATGAGTCCCTAGTTTTGAAAGGACCTGTTGGTAGAGCGTGCTCACACGCACTATATACGGTGCCTAAAGGTTATACTAGAATGGTCACATAGACTTCGAACTCGCTGCAAAAAATATATCCCTTCACTTTCTGCATGCTAATGATATTCAGCGTGATGGTGGGAATGTATCAGTGTCTCAAGGTCTTAGAGGCATGCCTAAAGACCCATTGGTGCTTGTTATGTTTGGATCCTAGGTAGTCTCAGCCAGTTGCAGAAATGGCAGGTTGACTGGGTGCATGTGGGCTGTAAAGTTGTGACTATACAGGGCTACAGAAAACGACCCATATACTGAATATATCCAAAACCTTTTAATTGTTATTCATCAATTTTTATAATTCCACCCTCATTCATCAATGATGAATATACCACTTGCTCCTAATACTATACAGTGACATATCCATTGGGAACTGTCACCATGGTACCCAGGGTTTCCTTGGTTACACTATTCTATCCACAGTTAATTTGTACAATGATAATATCGTTTTCTATATATCATGAAACAAATCATGAAACTATGAGAATCATTTCCCCTAAAAATTGAAATTCATTTAAACGCCCCCAATATGCCTGGATACATGTTTAGGACTCACCAGGGGAATGCCTGGAGGTATCTTTAGGATCTACCACTGAAAGGGTTAAATGAGCTCCTGTGAAAACATTCTACATTCCTGTGATGTCTTTGGTAAATCTAGGAAATATTAACAACCTCAGAGAAGGAGGATATCATAATTGTGATTCTTTGAACATAACCATATACTTGTCCTCTCTTTTGACTATTGTTATCTACATATATGTACGTGAATGTCTCGCACTTCCTCGCCAGCTGTGCGGATTATGCACGCTGTATATGAAATATTAGTTCGTGCACTCCATACCGCGTGACTTGTCTTAAAATGACATTCTTTAATTATTTCCCGATATATAATCATAAGGAGACATAGTGACTGTATCTGAATAACATTTGTTCCTGGGTGTTTTGGTCAGAAATATTCACCTTGTTCTTCGATCTCATTGAATATTTCCGACACCAAAACACCTCGGAAGAGATTTCATTCAGCCACACTAGTTAGCCATGTCTCCATATACCCCACGCCCCTCTCTCTCACACACACACATACATACTAACACTCTCTGATTTTCAGTTGTCCCCTCACCCGTGTCTATAGGATGATGGTAACAGCGTAGCCGTGACTGATGATCAGCTTCTGGGAACCCTCAAGGTGGCTGACACCTTTGTAGTGGTGAGACTGTAAAGTGCTCCCGGACCTGCCACTCCGTCCTTTTCCGCCGCCTCTCACTGCCTGACCGCCGCCTGCACACACCGGTCATTACAGGGAAACAACCTCGGTTTTAGTTCATAAAAGAGACACTCAAGTCCGGCGCCGTGCGGACGAGCCCAGCCGCACATCAATGGCTATCAATAGCTCACTAATTGTCCATACATTCCGGGGCATTTGTGCGGACATAGTTGCGGGGGCGTTAATTTCGGGTATAGGGGGTCTCGTGGGTGTCTCGGCTTGGAGACTTACAGCAATAAAGCTGCCATTAGCCGTGCTAGATCAAAGCCTACCGCCAGGGGAGCTTTAATTAATCATATGTTTATCCTGGTGGTTAGGCGGTGTTTTGATGTGGGGGCCATATTGCCAGCCAGACCACCCCTTGGATGGTGATAAGAAGACCATCATAGCGCTGGCCATGTCGGCGGGTCCACCAGATGCCCGGATTCCTGGGGTGCTACTCACGCCCTTCACGGTGTGGGCATATCCGGCAGGAGGCGCCACCGTATGTGACGCTGCTACGTCACAGAACACGTCATAGGCTACGTCATCAGTGGATGATTTGAGGGACGCCAGACGCTGTATCCGACAGTCAAACGAGTGTGTGGTGCTTATACTGGGTTTCATTACACATAGATATATCCCAGTGAAATTGTATATGAATGACTGAAGTACCCAAGAATGAACGTTGGATATCATGGAAATTGATACATAAAGATCATAGCGATCGTATAATGTGTGAATACATTGAAAACGTGTGTGTCATGTCACACTCCTCAATTTACTGTGATATAGCCTAGGGTGATTACAAACTTTCTGAAATTTTCAAAATAACCGTAGATACACACACATATATAAGGAAATGATGGTTCATTTATATTAGTATAGTACATGTATATCAGTGATTAATTCACCATCAGAGTACTCTCCGGATGAGAAATTAACTGGTGCCTCCAGCGGGAGAACTGGACACCCGGTTGAGCACTCACCTGTTCTCCGCACTTTACACTCCGCTGTCGACAAGAGAAGACCGAAAGATTATTTTCGCTCCTCAAAGAGCTTCATAGAGGCTTCTAACAAAGAGGAATGTGCAATGAAATGTTGTCAATTTTATTACAGAGAATATGACGGGCGGTCACACAGGGACGGCTGTTATTTCTGCCAAATTTCTTCATTAGAAAGAGAAATATGAGACAAAGAACAGCTTTCCTTACATGAAAACCGGCACAGCACCTAAGAAAAGGAAAATGGCCAAGGTGTAGTTCACCCCTTTCACCAGAGAACAGGCGGAAATCAAAACAAGTAGTTTCAAGGGTGAGTTGAGAAATCTTTGTGAGGCATTGGACTCCTTTCAATTTTCGTCAACCTCACATTCTTTCCAACTTCATGAAGTGGCAGACTAAATTGCTTCACATACATCAAACATCTTTTCGAGGGCACCGGTAAGAGGTTCAAGTGTACCAGATTCAACCAGTCAAGGGCAGAACTTGGGCGACACTGGAGAAGGAGGGTGCCCACGAACAAGAGAGGCCAGGCACCCATCACTAAGAACAGCATACTTTCCGCCAGAAGTACAGGGGATGTGACCCAACTACACAAATAAACAAAACAATCCCTGAAAAAAGAGGATAAATTCAGGCTTTGACCACTTCGTCAGACGATGATCCATATCCTAGTCGGGAGAGACTAGCATATTAACTATTTAGTAAGTATGGTTAGCTCGTAAGAACTCATATTCTGAATTGCTTAATAAAGTCTCATCAACAGGCATAAGTATAATTGCATGCGAGCTACTCTATTGGTGCGTGGAGTCAGCAGTGCATGGTAAGCTCACACACTTAATAACTAGAGGTACAAAAACGATTCAAATTAACTCATTGGTGTTGTGCATCTGTTATAGTGTTATTTGTATCAGTTACTCCCCATATTGGTATTATTATTGTACATTGTGACTTCTTCAGGATATCAAAGACAACATAAACTAAACAGCTCCTGGATCCATCATCTATATTCCTACCTTAACAAAGTGTGGTTATATCCCTACAACATATATTAAGTGATAAAACCCACCTTTGTTATGCATCACATAAAACCAAATGTCAGAGCATCATGATCAGCAGACTTTCATTACTAACCTTTATAAGTTTCCTCCATCATACATGAATTCACATCAACAATTTCCCAAATTACAATTCATTCTGTTAAAGATAGTGTATAAATTTAGTAGAGTCACTTGCTGTGATTTAGTCAAAGATGCATGGTAATTTAACAGATCATAAAGAAGACGAGAACTCAAGAGCTACTACTGCAAGACTGTTTAATCTCGGCCACATGCCGTCCATGTATATCCACTGGTCACAGACCCCGCCTCCTCCAGCAGGAGTGGTCAGATGATTGGCCAAGATAAGATACCACTGCCTGTCAATCACGGCAGCCACACCCCGCTGGGAACGCGGTCAAGTCCCCCTGACCCACAAGGCACGGCCCTAATTACTCCTTCTAAGACATAGTATAATGAACCGTTACATATTTCTCCCCCCTCCAGGTTAATCCAAGCATTTGGATTACCCACAATTAAAAACAGTTATTAGTAAAGATTTGAACTAGTCAGGCTAACACATTGTTTCTACCAGCCTAGGATATATATCTTATACATAACGGATACAATCTCCTGACGGACCACAAACTCGATAACTTGTACTTTGTCGATATACTACTAAGGTCCAGATCCATCTCAGGCTTTACACACAATACTTAACAAAGGTTCGTATTGACTTATCCATCGTCCATTTACATGCACAACCCACTGCTTCAAGCGTCTAGCAAATTAATCGTATGGCCCTTTAGCGTCCGCTTCCTTGGTATTGCTGCTTCAGGCTTATTAACATTAATGACCATCTTTGTTTTCTGACCTGATCCCTCATTATTCTCAAATTTCAATGTCATTCCAAATACAAACAATATCAATGGCTACTACTAGAACTGTCATCCATCTTCTAACTTCATCGATAGCCTCAACGAGGTGTTAGTCCCCAGGGGGTTGCTGCTTCGGAAGTTCATACACAAGCACCGTGACACACACAATTCCCCTAGTCATATGGTTTGCCCATCTCTAGACGCTTCGTCAGACGTCCCTTCCGAGGAAGTGGACCACTCTTTGTAATTGATGTCTGTCCTAGTCGTCAGTCCATGAGCTATACGATGTGCAGCTCTCGTTCTGGGTCTAGTACCTGACGACGGCACCGTCATGTCCTGCTCCTGTAAATCGGTATCAGGTGTTGTGGTTTGGTTGTTATCGTCCCCCTGCTGGTTGTCTTCCCGAGGCGGCGGGGAATCGTTCATCCTATCTGTTATCTCTCCTCCATCCTCCGAAGTGTCAGACTCCTCCTCTGACCGCACAGCATGCGTGCTGTGATCTTCGGCGAGAGGCGACACAGGCTCCCCCGGGTGTCTGGTGTAATCCGTCCTGTCATCCCGGTCCCCAGTGTATATTGTGGGAAGATCAATTGGGGGGGTGCAAACCTCGTCCTCCGGAGGGTCAGTCCCAGGCATGTTTATCGTTTCTGTCTCTAGTGTGTCGTTGCCCAAGGCAGGGAGCACACGGTCCGCTACAGATAGCAAGGGCCACCTGTCGAGATTAGTGGTGATTGAACCTGTGTCGGCGGCCGGGCGTTCTGATAACGCAGAGTACGATGCGGCCCGGCTCCTTTGTAATTGTCGTTTACGAGTTAATCGTCGTTTAATGGTCTTACCGCTTGCCAATCGTTCTGCTGGGATGCGAGCGTCCTTTGGATAATACCGGCTTTTTACTACACAGGAGGGCGGCAAGTTAGCGTATGGATTAAACAACCTCTTGTCAGTATCCCTGTGGTCATCGGCGGCCTGATTAGTTGCACACTCAATAGATTCCTTATCCTTTGTCGGCCGCCGCCCCACCGTGTTAGTGCCATAGGGATCCCCTGGGGGGTTCTTGTCTGCTGCCGCTGCACACGTAGATCCACGGTTGAGGGGCAGATAAGTGATGTGGGAAGGCACTAGCTTTAGTCGTTCTGCATTTACTCTGAGTGTCCGTCCTGAAAAATGCCGAAGTGTAATCACGTGGCCTTTTACTTCTGTGACTACATACCCATGTAAATAAGTGGGTTGGAACGTTGTCACCCGTGCATTGTTCAGCAGTACCTCCTGTCCCACTTGGTACGAGGGTGCGGCCGGTCTCTGATCTAGCCGCATCTTGTTGCGTTGCTGTAAGTTCTTCGTTCTCTGGTTTACCAATTGTAGGGCCTTTTCTCGTTGTTGGATTTGATCAGCCAACACTTTTAATTCCTCCCCCACTGGTGTTCGCACATTAACGGGGTTGTTGGTCCCTGGCGGGTTTCGTCCAAACTGCAGGAAATACGGTGAGAATCCATGAACTGTGGACACCGTTGATCGATAGGCCCACAACACTGCACCCAGATGTTTTTCCCAGTCATGTACTCTCCCTGCTACCAATTTGGCTAGCATAGCCTTGATCGTCCCATTTACTCGTTCCGTTTTGGCGTTCGTCATGGGGTGGTAAGCGGTAGAGTACCTCCACTGTATGTTTTGTTCCTGTGTTAGTTGCCGCACCGCTGCATTCAGAAATTCCCTTCCCCTATCGGAGATCACAATTTCCGGGGGCCCATGAGTGGGCAGCCATACTTCTTTGAAAAAAGCCACGATGTTTTCTGCTTTTTTCTGCCGAATTGGGGTCACCTCCACCCAACCCGTGCAGTGGTCAATACAAACTATGGCATAGTCATGCCCCCTGTGACTTACTGGCAATGGTCCGATCAAGTCAATCCCCACAATTTCATTGGGTTTGGTCGCCGTTGGTAGGGGCTGGCAAGGGGGGTAGGTTTTGACTGGCCTGTACAAGGTGCATACTGGACATTGTTCCAGTATCCTATGAATTCCCCGTCGCATGTCAGGCCATTTGTAACGCTGCGCAATACGCTCATAGATCTTGTACATGCGCTGATGGCCTAGTTCTTGATGGATTTTCATGACCACTCGCTCCACCAGAGTGGGGGGTAACACAATGCGAGGGAAACTCACGCCCTTCACCTCCCTCACGGTATACAGTACACCTTCCGACACAAAGTAGTCATCTTCCTGTCTAAGTCCCTGTTGGTATTCCGCCATCCGAACTTGATGTCCTATCAGGGTATCTTTGGTAAGGTTGGGGTCCTCCCACTGTGCTGCGCCTTCTGTGGACACAGTGCGGCAGGGTTCGACTGCTAGCAGAGAGGCACTCTCCAACAATACGGCTTCGTCGTCCTGTACAACCTGCCCAACTTCCTGAGGGCTTGAAGCCACTGATGGTGCTGGAGATCGGGGGGGCAGTCTCGACAGCATGTCCGCGCGCACATTGTAGGCCCCCTTACGGTACTCAATGGGGGCTCCGAACTCCGCCAGCAGCACTGCCCACCTCTGTATTCGAGAATTTCTGACCTCCTGTTGGAAGAAACTCCTGAGCGGCTTGTGATCAGAAATTATGGTGAAGGTTGCACCCTGCAAATACGGGTATAATTTCTGCAGCGCGTACACAATGGCGAACGCCTCTTTCTCTATGGTCGCCCACTTCTGCTGACTGACACTCAACTGTTTAGATATGTACTGGATGGGCTTTTCTACCCCCTCATCGTCAGCTTGTGTTAGAATACCTCCTACACAGGCCATGCTGGCGTCTACGTACAGTCTGTATGGCTTCTTGGAGTCTGGAAATGCCATAATGGATTCTGAGGTTAACACGTTTTTCAGCGCCTTCCAAGCCGCCTCCCGTTCTTCGTTCCATAGAAACAGCTCATTTTTGCGGGTCAATTCCACTAGCGGCGCAGCACGTTCAGCAAAGTTTGATATACACTGGCGGTAGTAGCCCGCCAGCCCCAGAAAACGTTGAACCTCCTTCACGTTTGTGGGTGGTGCCATGTCCCTGATGGCCTCCACCTTTCTAGGGTCAGGCCGAATGCCCTGTCGCCCCACGATGTACCCCAACAGCTTCACCTCAGGTTGACGGATCTTGCACTTACTGGGGTTCACTGTCAACCGGTGCTGTTGCAGCAGATTGAATACTTCGGTTAGATGATCAGTGTGGTCAGTGTCATTGTCAGAATACACAATAATATCATCCAAATACACCAGTACATTCTTGTTTAACACCGGTGCCAGCACTTTGTTGATGTACCTCTGCCATGTGGCAGGGCTATTGCAGTACCCTTGAGGCATTCGGAGGAATTCATAAAGTCCCGTAGGCGTACTAAAAGCTGTAACCTCCCTGCTCTGGGTTGTAATCTCCACCTGGTAGTATGCATTCTTTAGATCCAACACCGAGAATACCGAGGCACCTGCCAGAGCGTCGAATATGTCCTGGATATGGGGGAGCGGGTAGGCATCTTTTTTGCATAGTTGGTTCACTTTTCTATAATCCACACAGCACCTCAGTCCACCGTCCGTTTTGGGCACAATTAGCAATGGGGATGACCAGGGGCTGCTACTGTGAGTAATCACTCCATCTTTTAGCATCTTGTCTATCTCGTACGTCACTTTATCCCGCAATGCCAGGGGGATTCGATAGGGTCTTTGTTTGATAGGAGTATGCTGGCCCACATCTATGTGAAGTTTTACCTCGGGGGCGGCTGACAGTGATGTCGCTCCAACTGCAAACACCCCGGGATATTGTTCCTTCCATTGATCCAGCTCAGAGTGGATACCCGCGAGTTCTTTGTTGGTGTCCCCACACTGTCCATATTGAAACCACTGGTTAGCCAACCACACCTTCTTATTCAAACAGTCTAGCTGGCAGTCCATTAGCTCCATCGCATCAATCCCTAGCAAAAGATCGTGCCTGAGCTCATTACACACGTACACTGGGATCTCGCACCCATATAGGGGAACAACCGCCACTCCCTGAGTTTCCAGCATGTGTCCCGACAATGATTTCAGTACCAGTCCCGCCATAAGCACTTGGGGCCGTCCCGCATCCCTGCAGAGTTGCTTCCATTTTGATTCAGAGATAAGGGATCTAGAGGCGCCAGAATCAACTAGGGTATGCACGGTAGTATTGCCCTGTGATAACATTATACACACCCTACCGTCTGACGCAGCAACTAGTTTCCCGGGTAGGGGTAGTGTCCCGCCACAGGCCCATAGGCTGCATTCCCGTTAGTCGGCCATCCTTCTCCTTCTGCGGCCTGGTAGTTTTGTGGTTGCGTTGTTTCCATATCCTTCTTGCTGGGGCACTCTCGGGCTACATGCCCAAACCCTTGGCAGGTATAGCACTGTAGATTGGGCCGTAATACACGACCGCCTCGGCCTCTGCCTCGACCCCGGCCTCTATCCCGGCCGGCCCCCGGGTGTACCCCCATGTAGAAGATATTGGGTGCAGGGTAAGGGTTTTGCATCTGGGGTGCCGGGATCGGTGGCCCGTACCCGACGAGCGCAGGTGCCTGGGTATACTCATTGGTCGTCATCGGGTTACCCGGGGCCGCCACAGCTGCTACTTCCTCTGGTCCACCCTTCGTCGACTTCATGGATACCGCCAACGACTGCACTTGCCTTTCCAGCGACTTCAATACTCCAGCGAATTCCTTGTAATGTGGGGTCTCATCTAGTAAGGTGGGAGGCGGCGGAGGCAAGGCTGCCTGTTCCAAATCGCATACATCCTCCAATGACAGGTAACTGGCATTGTGGTTGGCTAGAGTGATTACCGCTCGTACATCGTCCGCTCGCTGGCAACCCACCAACTCACGTAACCTGGGACTACGCAGACCCTTCAAATAAAAGTCTGTGAGTTGGGTGGCGATGACATCTATTTGCCGCTCTTGTGGTGTGTAGGCGTAGTGCACCTCCTCCAGGAAACGTACACCATACTCTTTGACAGTCTCACAGGGACTTTGTTGCGCTTTTTCTACCTTCCGTCTTAATAACTTAACTTCTTCAGCCCCGAGAAATGCTTTCAAAAGTACAGGCTTCAGGTTAGCCCATGAGTACTCCGTAGGTGGCTCACTCTCGGCAAACAGTGTCTTTGTTTCGATAATGCACCTACCTAGTGCGCCCTTAGACCGTCCTTGTACCGTGTCCATCATAATGGTATCCTCTGGATCAATTGCCTTATCAGCCGCATCTAGCCCATCGATCCAGTCTCTGAATGCTGCCGGCTCATTCCCGTCGATCACAGCCACTCCCTTAACAAAGTCATTGATCCTCCTGCGTGTGGATTCCATCACAGCGAGGTCCAACTTTCTCTGTTCTCGTTGCTCCGCCATCTTATGATCTGTGGGTAGGTAGGGTAACGTAATATCCTGGCAAGATCGCCACTTTAACAGATCATAAAGAAGACGAGAACTCAAGAGCTACTACTGCAAGACTGTTTAATCTCGGCCACATGCCGTCCATGTATATCCACTGGTCACAGACCCCGCCTCCTCCAGCAGGAGTGGTCAGATGATTGGCCAAGATAAGATACCACTGCCTGTCAATCACGGCAGCCACACCCCGCTGGGAACGCGGTCAAGTCCCCCTGACCCACAAGGCACGGCCCTAATTACTCCTTCTAAGACATAGTATAATGAACCGTTACAGTAACCTCACAGATCTATGACTAGAGGTACAGATAACTGACTAAAAGATCTTATCAACTTGCTTTAATAAACCGAAACAATCCATATAAAGCATTGAGTATTCAACAATGAACCAATTACAGTTGTCACACAATACCAACTGTTTCCTTCATAAAACCTTCTAAGATTGTCCACTATTCCTGTTATATCTCCTTTTATTCACAAATTAGGCACATCGTCCCAATAATCAAATGTCACTCAACACAATTCACATCGATCTATCACTTCCTCGCTCCTCGTCCAAGTGTACTGGTTCACAATCTAAATGATCATTACCACAGTCCTCCTTGTTAATTGTTCAGCCAGATAATATTCCTTTTCCGTTCACAGTCCTGGCTCGGAGTAGAACTGTTTTCACATACACCAACTAGCAGGGTGACCCCACTCAGGCAGACTGAGGCCTCTGGTGCCCACTAAGCATTTTGATCGCCAGGAAGCAGTGAGCAATGCTCACCTTGTTATCGTCTAGATGATTTCCTCCTACTCTGCTGCTCAGAGCGGAGAAGCACTCTAATGAACTCAAACCAACAACCTCCTTCTCAATTGTCTGAGCATCACATGACCGACCACTTTCCTTATAGGGAACACCTGTGGTACATATACCTTCTCCCGAATGCGATGTCATAGCATTGTGTCTTAACTTCAATTACACTATTTTATGTTATAACACACACTTAGTTATAGCAAATCCATTAGTAATTTTCGTACAAGCACATAGTGCGATAGATCATTCAAAATACAGGATTGTTCCCTCTAATTTCACATTGGTCTTAATCCTCTGGCAATGTTGTCACTTAATTCACAAAACTTTCCCAAGTCCAATGTCCTATTTCATGTTGTTCGTCATAGAGAGAATCAGTTCCATGGATTGCTGGTTATCTGTAGTTTCTACACAGCACAGAGTCCAAATGATAATATTCCAGGTCGATGCTACTCGTTGCTCGGAGTAAGTCTCCAGCGCCTGGCAGAACGGTGATCTTCTCCTCTGTGCAGTGATTAACACCTGCATAGATTCTTATCTAGTGCTGCATCTACACATGTCTTATACACAGCCTATTCACCCAGTGAGCTTCGTGCACATTTCAGATCTGATGTGCTGCTCCTTCTTTCTTTAGATCAGGTATCAACATTGCTCCCACTCGCTCTCCGTTCTATCTCTCAATCTGAGTCTTCGTTCACACACTTCAACTGTCGGCACTGTACACTCTCACAGCGCAATGCATATATATATATATATATATATATATATATATATATATATATATATATATATATGTATACATATATATTTATATATATATATATATGTATATATATATATATATATATATGTTGACAAGATATTGACAAGTTTTCTTTGTACTTTTTCCCAACAAATTACTACTAAATATACATATTATATTGTAATCAGCATTCTTTGGCATTGTACTTCTTGCTGGTAAAATCATAATAATGAGAGAAAGGATTTCGTTTTCTGGTGGTGACCATCGAGCGACGCAGTACATATCACTGAAGTGTTGGTGCAGTGTCGTTGCTCCTTGTGACCAACTCATCACTATCACTGCCGGATTACCCGGAATCCTATTAACACCAATAATAGAAGCAGTGAGCGTGAATCTGTAGGAGTCAATGGATTAGATCGTGGAAGGGAAGTGTACCCCCGCCCCCTATATCCGTATCGAAGAAGGGAGGGGGGGGGGGGGGCTAACATTTCCAACCAAACCATCGTCTCATGAGTACCCCCCGCCCCCAACCACCACACAAATCCCCTACAATGGCGATAGAAACATTGAAAGGACGAGAGTGTATAGGTCTCTTGGCCCGGCGGGGATAGGGTGGTTATGACGTTGGATGAGGGGGCAGCAGGGGGTGGAGTGCCCCCCTCCCCCCTGGGAAATTTCACCCGCGTGCGGAAAGTCACTCTGCACGCGCGTGTGTAGTGTGGGGGGGGGGGGGGGGGAGGGGGAGGAGGGGGGTTGTTGACTTTAAATCACAATCGGGGGACTTCAAAGGGACTATGTACACACAATACGCCTCATTCTGAGCCAGACAACAAAGTAGTCCGCACCTTATTTATTTGTTTATAATCCACTTACCGGATCGCCTACCTTATTACACTTTCATTGTTTGTAGTATGCTATCAAAACGTCCATTGTCCAGAACCACTCACCTGTGACAGACCAGTTATTCCGGGAACTGGTTCTTTATGGATACGATCTAATGATATTGAACGTCTCAATTTGCAATTACCAATCATTAACTTGTTACTTTAGATTCTCTTGCAAAATAAGGGTTTTCTTAAGTCGTAGACCAAAATAAATGATGTAGGCCTATACACCCAACCAATCTGTATTTGATACTCAAACAAACAAGGTATCATATATACCTATGAGTATCGATAATTAGCTAAATATTCATCAACACTTGATGACGTCGAACTGCTCTTGAAAGTGTGCTGGACGTATGTTACTCGATGTTATGTTCACAACCTCATTTTCTTTCTTTAAAAAAAAATAAAAAACGCGTTTAAAATGGTTTTCTTTGCATTATTTATTATCATAATATTATCTTAAAATCTTAGGTATTACATTTTAGTCCATATATTGTGGATTCCTTTTTTATTTACATATTTCCCTGTTCAATGCAATATTTGAAGTATGGTGGTACGTTGCCATACCGGCACAGTAACGTGGTATATGTCAAAAGCACTTCTCTAGCAGAGGTTGGTATTTGGAATGCTTCCTGGTTTAAAGCCTGTTTTCATTGGCCGACGAAAACGGCGGAGAGTTTTTTGAGTTCTTCAAAAAGCCCGTTTCCATTGACTAATATTGGATCAGCGGTGCTAAAGGTCTCTCCATGGTTCCTGACTAGATCGGTGACAGCCAATAGAAATAGGAGAACTCAAAACTTCTCTGCTGTTTTTGTCGGCCAATGGAAACGGGCTTATAGGTACATGTATATGGTATGGTAAAGACGACGCTACATTCATAAAAAGTTTATAGGAAAGTATATCATCATATAACTGTGCACGAATGTTTCACACTTACTAGCTAGCTGTATGGATTCCGTTAATGCATACAGTGCAGTAGGGTACTAATAGTTCGTGATTTCCGTACCACATGACATATTGTAAAATGGCGTTTTGATGATTTCCAGTTATATAGAAATAAGGAGACATTATGAGTGTGGCTGAACTTCATCTGTTCCTTGTTGTTTTGAGTTGGAAATATTTACCTCGCCCTTTGAAATCGGCGAATATGTCCGACTCAATACAACACGGAACAGCTAACGGATACCATTCTGCCACACTAAGTATGTCTCCCTATAATATACATCCACTGTTATATTCCTTTCTAAAACTTTGGAGGACCCTGCAAAGAACTCAATATGACTACGAAACGTTTATCTTTTCTCTCACTCCGTGATTCGAACTGAAAATTCATACATTATATGAGTATTTACCTTTAACCTCTCAAAATGATATCAATTTCCGGAGGCCTTATAGGCTAACAGCATTGGACCATTTTAACTATGATAATAGGAAGAAAAACAAATTTGTGATCTTCTTCACTTTCTCACAGAGGCTGCTTGGGAGGGGAGATTTTCCTCTCAATCAATCTGCGTTATCTTCTGGTTGTTTCCCATTACTGAAAACCTGAAAAGCGCCGGCTCTTAAAATCATCCGTTTAATTTTTGTCTTTCTCAAATTGACCAATCGATTCCCTGGCAAGCATCACCCGGGGACTGCAGCTTGTTGATATGCAAATGAGCCTGGCCGATGTCCATCATCCGAGGATCTAATTGACGGGCGCCGACAGCACGAAGACGACCCCTTTCCAGATCACCATTGAAGTGTTTTCAAGTTCCCCTCCGGAGAGACCCTGGATGTCAGGTCGCTTTGAAGTGGTCGCCGAGCGTCCGGCGTTGCAGCGGGTTGGGATGGTCAGATAGGGTCACCCGGCGCCGGAATGGTGCATATGTAGCCGGTGACATGGTGCCGCCTTTTTCCCCGGCTAGTCTTCCGCTTGTTGAAGCACGTGGAGGATAAAAGGTATGTTTTTAAATTCCCTCAGGGAAGTATGGGCTTGGAGGTGGCCGGATGTAGTGCACAATCCCACCACAGAATGGCGCTCCCTTTTTTCGTCGGGCACCCACTGCCAAAGGTCAGAAATGGGATGTAAATACACAATATTAACTGGTTCCAGATATAAGCGGCCGTAATCTCCGAGTACTAGACGCGTAATAATATCCGAGCCAATGCGAGAATATTACATAGAGTCTAGTCCGAGGAGATTACGAGCATCCATAATCTCTGCTTGGTAAATTACACACTCCCTATAGGTTTAGTATGGAGACTCCGTATCATGTGGATTATAGGCCTACAAATGGTGCCGCCCACGCCACACGCGTCACCCACCACTGGTGTGAAGCCACCTTAAGATGTAGCAACACATGGTTGTTGCTTTTTTTGTGTGTAAAATTTCTTTATTGAGTCAAATTTACATTCTTGTTGTCATTCACAATACAATACTTTACTCAATAAGGAGGCGAAGGACCTCAGCCTGGTTGGTCCATCAATGATGAATGAGCATGGAATTACGAATATAAATATTTATATATCGCTATGGTTAATTTTTCTGAAACCAAATTGCGGACAATCAACTTGCCATTTCCATAACTGCCTTTCTTTAATCCAAATACATCAAGAATCAGTGGGTAAATGAGGAATTTCGGTCTCTAGTAATTGGTCATGGTCAGCTGGGCACGCCTTTAAGACTCTGAGACACTGGTCCTCGGTACCTTTCCCAATGTCACAGTGTTGGGTAGATATCAAAGGGATAGTTTTTGCGGCACACCAGAGCGGAGATTATGAAAAAAGAGTCCATTGTGTTCAAAATAGTGCATGAGAAGATCGCTGATCATTTATTTTCTTCGAAAAATCAAATTTGGAATGCTCATCATAATTATAATATAAACTAGTTTTAGATAAAGGCGGTCGCAATTTCCTCGGACAAGACCTCGTGATATCTTCACATTCGCTCGGATATTACTACGCGTCATCGGAGATTGTGGCCGCTTGTATCTGAAGCCATGCAGTTAATATCGTGTATGTATTCGAACAGAAAGCAACGTCTTCTGTGACTTGTAGTCTACTTAATTGACTCTACCAATAATGCGTGTGTATGGAGGGGCGGAGAATTTCCCCCATGCGACATCGGACCGAGCCCAGTGGTAAAATTAGGTTTCCTAAGAATCCCCCCCCCCCCCCCACACACACACACGCGCACCAATGAACATGGCCACGCCCTCTGTGTTTAAACTCCTATATATTTCAACATGTTTCAGAAAACTGCATCCACGCTGCCCGCGCCGCTTCCAGTGTGAAGACACCTTAACAGGCTTCACACAAGACGCTTGGAGCATCCCTACTCCCTGTCCGTCCATCGGGGGCCCAGCCCTCGTAGTGCCGCCGCCCCCACGCCGGCCGCCGCCGCACGATAACGCCCGTCGACGGGGCCTGGACCACCGAGATAGACAACACTCCCGCGAATCAGTCAGTAATTAGTCATCCGCAACATGGTCACCAACAATTAACTAATTAATTGAGTGGGCCGGTGGCAGCGGGTGGGCGCCCGGCCCGTGCGCTGGACCGTGTGACAGGGGGTGCCGGTGGCGCCGGCGCCTGGTGGGGCGGCAACGGGGCTGGGGGTGCAATTCATAGGGTGGTGGGTGGGCGGCGTAGGTGGGTGCCCGGAGATTGGTCCGTTACCACCCATTGAGAGGGTGAGGAGGTACTAGAGATCGACGCTTAAACGAAGTCTGGTAATAGAGGGACGTTTCCCTTCGTGTTAAAGCCGATTATACTAAAGAATTAGGCTTCACTAAATAAGGTGCCGCTCACCACTGGTGGGGGAATCATGTGAACCATTCGGTCTACTATGTAGGCCATAGAATACCATATAAGACACAAAGCAGAAATAGATATCACGCTTAATTTCCAAAGGTTTGATCTTTATAAATATTGCGATGATTCTATATATATACATATATTTACATGTTACCTACATGTCGCCTTTTAAGTAAATACGGAAATCATGAATAGAAATAGGCATATGGATTACTTTTTTATCAACGACCCGCTTTTGTAACAGACAGGAAGTTAGGGCACACGATACTTCTTTTTTATATACTACTCACATTTTAATGGTGCAGGAGGGTAGGTTGAGCAGGAAAGGCAAAATTAACTTAGTATATCATCCATTATATTGCCCTATATCTGCTCTTCTTTCCTCATCAACATCCAGATGGCTCCCAGTCTAGCCCTGTACATATAGTCACATACTGCTCGTCGATGAGCCCGGGAGGCTATCAGCAACGAGTACGCACTACGCTTCTACTATCCCTGCGCTCCAGCAACCAAAACGTCACACGTCCACGACTGCATATTTACTCCCATTTACCTAGTATTTACCCTCCGTTTTCCCGACTCAGCGAAGGCCGATCCCCGCGGTTCTTACACTGCTCAATCCCAGCCTCTCGCCCATTGACAACCTGAGACACCGACAAGCTGGCGTACTGACAGCCCTGTGTATTGACAGGGCCCCATATTGACAACCCAGCATAATGACAGGGCTGCAGACTGACAGCCCCGCTACTGTTAGCCTTGAGAGGCTATCTTACTCTGAGGGGGGGGGGGGGGGGGGGTCCACATACTACGATAGTATTTGAAGACCTCCCAGAGCGCTCCGATGCATTTTGCCCATATCGCAGTGCAGCCTACGATGCATCCTTTTTTCGGAAGGTCATCTTAGTGCATTGATGTGCATTATAGACTGCATTGGGAAAGCCTCATCCATTTATATGATTCCATGTTTCTTTCCGACACTGTATAATTTTTTTCATCGGGAACCTCCGACACCCTCCGAATCCCCAAATCACAGTAGGTGCATGTACACCCTCCTTAATGGCCAGCTCCTACTGAGCTCCCGATACCCTCAGATATGCCCTATGGTGCTCCGATTAAAATAGAGGATCTACGATTTCGTCGTTGATGAAATCGCGTTGGCTAATAGGGATTATCATATAGTGTTCTGCCAGGAAAATCAGTCACATGTGTGAGATATAACCCTGCCCATCTGTGCCCTACAATAGAATACATGTACCTCGCCACGCTTTTTACCTCCAACGCCTTACCCCCACTCCAACCCACCCTTCCCTGCAGAAGCAAAATCCACTTTGCCTCTCCGAGCCCAACCCTGCCCTACAATATCCTGTTCAATTACCAAGCTCGGTGGCTAAGTGGTAGGGGTGTTCGCATCGAGCATGGAAGGTCGTGGGTTAAAAAAAGGTAACCCACTGCTGATTCGGCTTAACAACCGCCATTAATGAGGAGCAGGGGCTAGGGTCCGAGTGGAAGATCGGCTATATCGCCGAATTCGGTAATTGTACTCAGAATATTCCCTTGATAAAAATTGCTTAAAAGAAAGAAGAAAAAACAACAACTTTATTATCGAAGTGCCCATAGTGAACATATATGAACTCTCTATGGAAAGAACTGGCACTTACGGATATATTGTATGGTCCGGACTGCAAAAACACGGTGCCGACGGAAAAATAGTGCGTATGAAAAAATAGTGTATAACTAAAGGTGAACTAAAACCGATATGCCACCAGTTGGATAAAGACAGCCAGTGGGCGGGTTTCAGATAGGAGCGGTTGTAAGCTCATCGCAATATACTCGAATACGCTCGGATATTACTACGCGTCAACCCCTGGAAGTATACGGTCGCTTGTATCTGAAGCCATTCAATATTGTGTATATATATGCAACCTTACCCAACCCTATACCCATCATACTCTGACCGTCCCTGTCCCAGCCTATCCAACCCTGTCCCACCCTGTCCCACCCTGTCCCACCCTGTCCCACCCTGTCCTACCCTGCTCCGTAGCATCCCGCCTGCCTGCCGTACACGATACATCACTCAGGGACGTGGGTATGACGCTGCAGTGGCCGGCGACGCGGGGTGGAAATTGCGCGCGCCTGGCAAATGGGGGTTTTATTCGTGCGACAACTACTTTATTGGTCTCGTAGGAACCTTGTCTATATCGCGCCCGGGCGAGCCCGAATTTATTCGTCGCAATATCGCGCTGCAGGACTTGCAAATGAAAAACGGATCGCGGGCCGGACGGAGACGGCCACGTGCGTGTGTGTGGGTAGGAAGGGGGATAGGGCGCGCCCGCGGGGGGTGCGTCCCCCTAGCTAAATGTAATGATGATTTGCCGGGCGACGGGAGCAAATAAATCAGTATAACGGAACAGGGACTGTAGCCGTTGATGGGCGGGCCATGCTAATCCCTGAAGACGACGGCTGGGATTATGACTTTTCCATGGAAATGTCGACATGGAGTCGGACCAATAAGGGGCCCCTCGACCATGCTGCGCCTTTGAAGCAGGGTGGTCTGCGCCAGAAGGCGATAGGCCCACTCGCATTGCCCCACTTCCGGTTGGCGTTATGATAAAAAGTGAAACATAAAAGTTTAAAGGAAACAAAACTTGTGTACCCAAATGAAGATGGTGCTCACCACCAGGTTAGACTAACACACAGCCATTCTGTATGGCTGAGACTTTAGGAGATTTTCTTTTTATCATACCTTTTCATTTCCAAAAATAATCCACCACTTGGGCGGACTTCTATCATTACAACAGAGATAAAATCTTCCATTTAGTGTCTCCAAAGCTTCCATGGCTATTACTATAATACTTTATAAATAATAATACAGATAATAACGATAATAATATATTCTAGGTTTCCTCTACCAGAATGAAGGGAAATGAAAATCAAGGTAGACATTTTTCTAACATAGAGTATGGGCGGGACGTGGTCTAACTTTAGGAAGCGGCCTTCCCTTTGATACTTCCCTTCCACAAGAACCTCCCTTCACAAAAACTCACACTCACATACAAGTCCACATGCCATCGCCCGCAACACACACACTGTCTCTACACGTGTCTACTTCCGCTTGATTTCAACATAAACAAACGCTTGCCGCCCTAACCACAGACCGCCTCCCTGTCCGTCGAGTGGTTGCCGGATTACTCACACGCCTCAATGTTTGCTGAGAGAAGCCACGCGGAAAGAGTCACTACTCGGAGCCACTGGCTAGTGCCCTGAGCTACTCACCGGCAAGAGGAACCGCTCGAAGTTGCTCATATATCTACTCATGGAAAACAGTAAGATTATGCTTAAGTTATTGTAGGTCTGGTCACTTTGAACGCCCCATATAGGTGCTCATATATACCTGCTCACGGACAACCTCCGAAACTGACCCTTAGATTCTGTCTAGTCGAGAATCCTCATATCTATTTGTAGACGTTCGAGCTATTCAGAAGTACTCAGAGCTAATCAGCGCCTTAGTGAGCTACTTGGATCTGCTCAGAGGTTCTTGGCTTCATCAATGGTTCGCTGTAACCTGTGTAATCTGATTAGACTATTATCTATCTTCAGCAACATGGTGGTAACGGACAGGCCCTGGCGTGAACGAGCATTTTACAGGCTCAACTGTGTAGCAGGCAAGGAGGCACTGTAAGGTTTATGATGTAATGGTACAATAAAGCTGAGATGGTATAAAAGTGCGACACTTTTAATATGGTTTAAACTAGCATTTGTATAAAGTATAGCTACGAGGTCCAAGTGGAACTCTTGCAAAGAACATATAGACAAAAATCGATGGTTTTATGAACAGGAGGTTGTAACCCATGAGACTGTTATAAATCCATTGTTTGTTGTATTTTCTATCCATCCTCTCGACAATGAATTAAACCCAGGAATTGACAAATTGAAGTGAATATCAATAGAGACTTTTTTGCTCTATAGCACAAAGGGACTGTTTTCGCCGTATACAATGGTTTCGAGGCCGTACACTATGGTTATGGTATCTGACAGTTTTTAAATAATGGGTAGTGGAGTCCCCATACATTCTCAATGGGTAGGCTACTTTGTATACCATGGATAATAAAGCAGTGTACCAACAGATTTCAAATCACATTCTTATATTCACTTCATAGTCTTTAATGAATTCCCACCTCATATCATCACGACTCACAGACGGAGCCCCGCCCCGTATCACTCAGCCCTCTCTGACTGCTTCCCTCCCTTTATTTAGTGAGCCTGGAGTTCGGCGCCGCGTCTAACGCTTCCAGATGGTGGGGGAGTCTGTCGGCTGCACGAGGTCTCCGCCAGGTGAAAGCCTTGCCTCGAAAACAGACTCCACGGCAATTGCCCTGCCCTACACATGGCCCTCCTGGCCTTGCACGTACATGCAGTAATATCACACCGATATTATCATGCCTTGCCCTAATTGTCCTTGCCTTATCTGGTTTTGTTAGAATGATGTGTGTTTAAACACGCAATACTAACATGATTTTGATCTGCCTGCTCGTGTTTTCCGAGTACGTGACCTGTAGTAATATCCGAGCGGATGCAAGGATATTGCGTAGTGTGAACTACAAGAACAGAATCGGATCAAATCATGACCAGTAATGTTGAACTCATCAATCAGAACTTCAAATATAATTTACCAAAGGACAGAAAAAAATAGCCGCCAATCTGCTGATGCTCTACTTTGCACCCCAGGGTAATTTTTCCCGAATTCTCATAGGATAATACGACTTTCCGTATTCTACTTAGTAGCAATCTGTAGGACCTATAGGTTGATTATGGAGGAGACCCTGTGTTAGGTGGATGATAAATAGGCCTGACTCGTGCTGCCCTCCAATTCACTTCTCTTCAGTGTCTTACAATGCCTTGCCATATAAATACCTGCAATTCCTTTAAATCCCCTACAATGCCCTGCAATTGTCTACAATGAATGCCCTACCCTGTCAATGGTCTTGCCTGCTCTGCCCTTTATTCTTTATTTACCCTGTCTGGCCTATATATCTACCCTGCGCTACCTATGTACAAACCCTGCCCTATACCTATACCTCCTCTTCTCACCGTCGTCGACCGGGCCCTCCTGATGCCAGTGATGTATGTGTCGGACGCGGGCGCGCGGTCAATAAATTTTCAATTTCACACTTGTTGGTTATTATGGCGCGGCCCTTTGAAGTGCCGGCCGGGGTTAGGCGGGCGGTTAGCCGGCGCGCCCGGGCCCCTTCACGCCCCGAGCCCGGGCCGGCGCTGATCGATGGGCCGCTTCTCCGGGCCCCGTGTTTTTAAATTAAATGATGTCAGGTTCTAGTGAGATGGATTCCTCTGTTTCTGCCGGTCAGGGCCAACGAGGCGCCACTGGTGTCGTTGGCTGGAAATCAAAGGGAAGTGAGCGAATAGCCAGGCCTGACGGCATTCACTGCGGGACTACGCCAACTTCCTGTGGAACCACTTAGCGGGCCTGATGGGCGCAGTCAAGACGAACGCTTGTTGAAACGTCTTCATTTTCCACTCCACAAGATGTGTATGTGTAAAAATCTCGGACCATCCTTTATCATCACCTTGTTTTAATACGTCCGCCCCTGGAGAGGAGCTCTGACTCAGTGGTGGGAGAGGAAGGGGCGGGGGAGGGCGAGGGGGTTATAGGGCGTGTTTATAGGGTGTTCCTTATGTAATGTAGGTACTACTGAGATCTAGGCCTAGACGATGCACAGTTTACCCTCTTGGGATCCAAAAACTTAGACACTCAATATCTTAGTGGTACTGCAACCCATTAGACAACGCAGGGACTGAGTGTATACTCTTCAGCACCAATTGCAAAGTCAACCAATTGAGTAGAATCAGGAGTGGGGGCGGATGAGGAAACTGTCACATCGAGATCTACATAAATTCTCCTGATAGCACAGGAGGCCCCTTCGTCTTATTTGCTGCCCAATAACCGGCAAAAGCACCCCGAGGTCCGCTTTGATTCCAGGCAAATTTGGGTCGGGGGCCGATTTGGCGAATTTCGGGGGGTTTACGACATGGGAGGTGGTGTCGGTCGTCCCGGCGCATGCGCTCTAATCTCGGGGAGGCCGGGATGACACGGTCGACGCGCGCGCCACCTCCAGGCGCTGGCGGGAACGATAGGCGGGGCGGTGAAATGGGCGCGCCGATTTATGGCAGCGCTAATGGGACTGGCACAAAGCGGCTCGCCAACGCTGGGCGCTGAGCTGCTCTCAATGGGTCCTCTGTGAGCAGTTCCCTCCACTCTCCAAACAGAGACTCGGTTGATAGCCACGTCCGGGCTTCATGTTATACTCTGTACATCGGAAGTTGACGATCTGATCTCTGAACGCTAAAGATGCCTTAAACTTAAAGACATGTATGCCGTTAAGTGGATAGTAAAAAGACAAACTAAACCACATGCAAAATGAACAATGAGAGACTCAACCCAATACTATCTCCTACGCGAACGTTCCATTAACCAAAACCTAGCTATAGTTACATGAACTCTCTCTCACTACGCTGTAGCAACAATTACTATTGTAGATATTATACAGCCACGATTTCGTCCCATCAACAAAACAATAAAAAACAATGTTACCAATCTAATTCTCTGTTGGTTAGACTATTATAACCAAGGAAACCCTGGATTCCATGGTTATACCTTTGAAATGTGTAGCATCAGAGGATAAATTCAGAGCTCCCGGAAGCCACTTCAAAATCATTCTCAGGACGAGTGCGTGATGCAACTGCCAGGGTGCAGGACGAAATGACTTAAGAACATATATATTCCCGTTGATTCCTTAACCAACAAACAAAAACGACAAATATTGTTTGTGGCTAAAGAGTTTAGAACAAACATTGCCCGTGTGTCTCGCTAAGCATTTAAGATCTGATTTCTTTTTATACGTGTGTGTGTGAAACAGCATGATTGCTAGTTCTAACCATCATCTAACAGGAAATTGTAAGGAAGTGCCACTATAGTCGGGGGACAGCTGCCATTAGTTGTTATAATCTATTGATAATCGTAAGACAAAACCCCCCTGTTGCAAGGCAGGAAAAAAACCCACAAATCATAAATACATCGATAAGTTCTGGTGTTTTGTTTGGCATCGGGGATAAGATGACTGCATCCATAAAAAAGGAATCACACCCTTTATTCCATGAAAACGTGGTAATGATGGAATTGGGAATATGCTCTTAAGGCTCTAGTCAGCTATCTCTAGTAAACATTGCCATATTAGCATAGACAGAGTATAAGGTATTAAGCGTGGGTGAAGCAGCTCGCGGATTGTCATGGCAAGGCCGAGCAGCTCAATGGTTCCTCTGTGATTGGCCAGCGGTTACCGAGCAGATACTAGCACTTTACAAAGTGTGTGGCAATGACCCGGAGCTCTGCTCGGAGAGTGATCTTCTCGTTCCCGGTGTTCTTCCGGTGGGCTGCCCCTTTAGGTCTCGCAGCGGTAAATTAAGATGGTTCCTGACCCTTTCTCGTATTAGAAATCAATTTGTCTGCGACCGGCATTCTGGTGTTTGTGGGTCTTCGCGGCTGGACTTTTACAGTGATAGTGGGTCACCACTCCAACATATAACTGAAATGGTTCCACATGTTGCACTGTTGTGTAAGGTTTAGTAGGTCTATGAAACTGTCCATTGCCTTGGAATATTGACATTTTTCTTATAGGAATACTTATTCTTATTCTTACAGCTTTTCATTTCAATAGGGAAGGAATTAGCTGTGACGTGCTTGAAATAGTTTATTCCTTGCCGAAATATTTCCTTTGTGAGCGTTGACATCGATATGGATACTGCATTACGATAATAGCGTTAACCAGTACTAGTAATTCCAGGGCGTATAGTAGCAAACCTCCCCAAATAGAGAAGTCCACAGTGTAAACCATCCTTTTACAGAGTTCCAACTCTCACTGTGGTTTACTTGACAGGGCACCGCTTGGCCTGCACCTAAAGGCCGCCGGCGCCGCCCGAGTGTTTATAATTAGGCCTGCCCCTAAATAATCTAATCATTCAATTTTCTAAGTCGATGATGATTGATTGTCGCCAGGGCAGAGTGCATGTCGTTGCGACGCGCGGCGGGAGGCGCTAGGTTTTATCGGTTGCCGCCAGGGGGCGCGACCGGAAGGGGCCGATCATCGACCCGCAGACCCGGGTGCATCGCGTTCAGGCTCCGTCAACTTCCGGTCGCCTTCATCCGCTTGCACGCTCCGCGGCCAAATCCCCTTTTATCGCCCACCCGAACACACTGTTTCGTCACCGTCGATGTACTCTCGATTGGCGGCCCAGTGACGGGGGCTGGCGGCCCGCAGGCCCGTATTGACATCAGTGAGCTGCTCGGAGCTGCTCATAGAGACCGGCGGCAGGCCGTGAGCTGCCCGGGGCAGGCGGAGACGTGCCGTCAAACAGATGAGGACCAGGCGGAGGCGCGGCCTGCCGGGTTATTCAAGGATAACGGCGCAGTGATAATTCAATCATGACTAAAAGGAAATGGGACCCGTCAGACATGGAAAGACGTGGCTGGCTGCAGCGCGAGCGGCGATGAGTGTTGATTTCGAACTGAGTGGCGACATGAAGGCTTGTCCCTGCCATCTGCTGACACGCTTACCACGGTCCGTGAAATAGAAATAAACTGTCCTACCAGCAGATTTAGACCACGTGTGGTTATCACAGTACTTTCATATTCGCATGAAATCATACACGAGACGAAATAGATTTAGATGAAAAAAACCACCACCACCACAAAATATACTCATTGTGATTTTTAGAAAATGCTGAATTATTCATGATAATACTTTCAATACATCAATTGCGAAAGGATTGGCTTTTAATATGCGAATATACACAATTTGAGTTGGTTTAATATAACTTAATCGGCCTAATTAAGGACTGGCAAACGTTTTATGCATGACGGTCTCCGATCAACACGTTCTATAAAAAACATTGAATAATGCATCATTGTTTATATCCTGCCCTGCTGTTGCCACCGCTCGTTTCGAAGCATATCTAATATGTAATCGCAGTGGGTGTGTTTAAAACTTAATAAAAGGATGTGTGGATTTGAAATGGGTTGGTCGGAGTAAAGTGGAAAGGGGGAGTTGTCTGTCCCTGGGAAAGGTGGTATTGCATATCCCCCTTATTCCCACGTTCCTCTGTGGCTGTGAATTGAGCGCTCAGTTGATGGATGTATCTCTTCCGCGGAATGTGATTGGAAAATGATCACGACTCGAGGACAAACAATGGAAATTACCCTCATAATTGAGCGCCAGTCAAACAGATAATGACTGGCGACGATTTTCCCAGGACCCAGTGCTTCCGCCATGGAGCCGCGCATGCGTGCGACGTGTCGGCGGCCATTGGTGGCGTCCATGGGCAATCTAACCCTGTTTTCATGCCTCCAAATTGTAGGAGGCACGTGAGCGCGTGATTCAAAGTGGTTTAATAAACGCGCAATCACCGGAGCGAGGCGATTACCATCTTCCCCCGTGGTTCCGATTGAGTAAAACAATGAAATAATGAGGCGGGGGCCATTGAGAGTTATTTGCACATGAAAACGGCCATTGAGCGCGTCGTCGAGTGGCATGTCGTTATCGCCACGTGTGCGCACCGATGAATCTGATTGGCTGCCGCCATGTGGGCCGCCACACGAACAATACGCATGCGTCGCACCCAGTCGCCGGCCAGCAAGCTCAATTCATAACGGCGTCCGCCCCCTCCATCTCTCTCGCTACCGCTCATTTGCATATTAAAGACACCTAATGTCCTCCCCTCCCCGCAAGCGTCGCCACCTCCGAGATTTCGGGTAGATTTGTGGCACATTTGTCGCCTATGCGCCATCAACCAATCGAAAAGCTCGTAGGAAGCGAGTTCGGGTCGCTAGGCGACCATGACCTTGGAGATGGCGGGGTCCTTGGACTTCCTGTCGGGCGCCAGACAAAACCCGAGGCGATAAGAGACATCACACGCCATTGGTCGGATTAGCCGCTATAAATGATTGGTTCGTAGTGCGCATGACGTGGCCATATTGTGTGACGTCACCACTGTTTGGGGGACATCCTTGATCCCATTGAGCTCTTTTCATTATGGTGCCATTAAAGGTGATGAATCTCACTGCCTATCAGTTAAGTGAGATGTGAATTTGGAAGGTCCAGAAAAGGACTTGTTTTATGGCAGGCCTTTTGCTGTGAAAAGTCAGGCGAAATTGTTTTTTCAACATGTTTTTGTTGCCTGTTGTAAGTATAGACTGTAGCCTTTGTAAGTGTGAGGGCGATTTAATCATATATGAGCACTGCTCTTTTTTATTCAAAAGAGGTCATCTTAAGGCCCGGCCCCACTGGTGGGATGCGATTGTCGCACACGTTTTATGGCCCCATAAACGCGCCCTCGGCGGGGTTTATGACCCTTATTGCAATGGAATCATCGCACTCAATCGCACAGGAAATCCAGGGTATGCCCCACTGATGCGATGGAATCGTCGCATCACTTCTGGCACCATCTATGTACAATAGTCACAAAACTTAATTTCTAATATTGATAGGTACTCATATCTAATAATAATTATATCACTTCTTAATCTCACGCTTTACAAGGTATCAGAATAAAACCTAGGCTACAGCCAGAGCTTGCTGTTTTCACAGCTTTCACACCTGCTCACACCTGACATCCAAATGAATGCTGTCAGGTGTGGCAGTTATTGACTGTAGTAGGCCACAGCTACCAGTGGTCATAGCAGCCTGTATAACTACATGCATTCAATGCAGTGTATTCAGTATCTAGAGAAGTATAAAGAAAAGTACTCTGTACCTGTGCGACGAATCCATCGCAAATCATGAACATTTCAAGATGTGCGATGCGACGGATTCGTCGCATCGCACACAATCGCACACGCGCGCAAGCCCGGCCCCACAGGAGCGATTGTGTGCGATGCGACGGGCGGCGCTGTTTTTATGACCCTCGCCGGCCGTTTATGACTTTTTATTGACATGCGACAATCGCATCGCACCAGTGGGGCCGGGCCTTTAGTATCCAGGGTAGGTCTCCCTCGACATGTGTGCACTCCCTCGACAAAGAATTGATTTGATGATCCTTAAGTAGGGAATGTGAAGAATCCAACGTCAAACAATATGATTACATTTCAAATAAGATACATGTGAACTAATCCATCATTACACAATACTTGCTTGGGAAGTTTACTTGTACCTAATTGCTATGATATATTTTAGAATATTACTGAGGGCATACGATAGTAAGTCAGTTTATATCTCTTTTCATTTACTTGGGTTTTGAAAAAAAAGAAAATGGTTATAACATATACAAGACGGGATAGAGAGGAAATAAAGGATAAATACATAGCAGTAACATCTACATGTGTCACGGACCCCTACTAAATAAAGTGCTATAAGAGATGCATGTGCTACCATCCCGTTGGAAAGTTCATGAAATGGTAGTAGCCGATATGCCAAAATACAGTACATAAGAGGAACTGTATCATGGTCGTGCGTGTAATAATAGGCCTAGAGCTTTATGATATTTTCCATCTTTTTTATTCGCTCTGTTAGAACAGCAGTGTTGTGCCAGTGTGATTGATGGCGAATCTCCTTCATGCTGCATAATAAATGGTACAACCTTGCGTCACAATGTAGAATGATATGGAATTATAAATAACAATGTCATATTCTATTATCAAAAAGACATGACAAGATTTCAAAGTTTGCATGACATGCTTGGGTATATGGTCCCAGGCTACAATGGCCAATGATATTAAGTCAACAGCTAATCTCATAACTTATGGAGTACCCCAGGGGTCCATTTTGGGACCGATGTTATTTATTTTGTATGTTAATGATTTAATCAAAACTTTGCTGGGGGGTAACGACCGGGGTGTGAGGCCTGGCTGCCTATTGTATGCGGACGATACAGTGTTATACCGAACAGGAGAAAATGCACATCAGATAATGGAAGAACTGCAAGGGGACCTAGACAACCTAGAAGGATGGTGTAGAAGAAATAAAATAACAGTAAACACAAAAAAAACTAAAACAGTTATCTTTGCTTCGACCATGAAGGTAAAAAAATTGCGACAGGAAAATTTACACTTGAGGTTAAATGGTGACCCCTTGCAGAACGTACACTCTTATAATTACTTAGGGGTAACACTTGATTCTCAACTTAACTACAAAGCGCATGTGAATAACCTAGTCAGGCAGGCCTCACACAAGCTGTTCCTCTTATCAAAGATACGTCCATACTTATCAAAAAATGCCTGTGTTATCATATATAAAACTATGATTTTGCCTATAATGGATTATGGTGACATCCTGTACGACACCTGTAGTAACCTTGATTTGAAAAAATTACAAATTATCCAGAACAATGTACTAAGGATCATCACTAAGAACCACCGTAGAACACAGGTAGAGTTATTACACAATCTTACTCAATTTCCTTACCTTGAGAGCAGGAGAAAGTATCATATATTACTATCAATGTTTAAACTCTCAAAAAATCCATTGTTAGTGCAAAAAACGGGAGTAAACACACGAGCACAAAATGCACCCGTGATAAGGACTGAAAAACCAAACTGTGAACAATACAAAAGGAGCTTTAATTATCATGGTGCGGTTATCTGGAATAATCTACCGGCGACAATAAGAAACATTGATAATTTTATAGAGTTCAAAAGAATACAGAAGGACTACCTCATATCATGCATACCATAATTCAAGTATTTAATTTTAAGGAAACTGCAGGCTTGATGCAACATGCCATGCACATGAACAGCTCCTATTTATAGCACCAATGACAATTATTTATGTGGAAACTATAGTAATACTCTGCATATACTTCTCTGTGAAATTTTGTTGTATATATGTTGTGTGTATGCACCACAAAAGAGGAAACTGTAACTTACTTGGCACTGGTGGTACGTTGAGACCAGTCCTTTGGTCTGAGTATCTACCAGTCTAAATAAAAGTCTTAAAAAAAAATGCATAATATACAATACCGAAGTGGTTCTAGATAAAAAAAAACACACACACCACATATAGCTTGATCTCCAATCCCACGGTGTCTTTTGTGTCATACTGTATTTATACAAAACATGTAGGCTCTATTATTGTAAATATCCTTTCGTTTTCTTAAGCCTTTCATTGTTTAAGGCACCCACTATAAATCCCTCTCTTATCCTATAAAATGGGGCTGAGACAAAACGACACGACACTGAAGACTAGCCATCAAAATTTGTTTATCACTAGTCACTTTGATACATGGGAGTAATTTCAGTACAGCATAACTGAGCTTGTGAACATATGGTTCAGTTCCAGCCACCCTTCATCGGACCAGATCTCTTTACACACTCCTGGAACACAGGGGGCGCGTCGGAGCAGGCAATTTGCGTGGCCCACAGGGTCCTATTTGGCACCATACATTTCAAGACAAATAAGTCAGAGGTACCGGCAGGGTCAGGCAGGCGGGCGCGAGTGTCTTGGCCCGGCTCGGCTGATTGGAGAAGACATTGGTTGGTGGGGCCCGCCGAGCCCCCGTGTCATTGGGCGCCAGTCTTACTATGCACTCGACAGACAGACGCCGAGGTCAATGTCTACCAAAGCTGTTTTTCCTCCTTTTAATGTAACACTGGATATAATGATACTGTTTGTATTGTCGGAAGCCACCCTTGCTCCCTGAACCCGTCTTCCTTGCTACGCACTTCCATTTGTATACATAGTCAGACAATGCCATTGTACTGTGCCAGTATACGGGGGGAATAAAGGGTATGTATCAATGGAATATTTTTGAAGTCACGGTATCTCAATTAGAGGTTAATTTGACCAATTAGAGCCAAGTTAGTATGTGCTGAGCTTTGACAGAAACATTTTATTAATGTATATTGTATGAGTTGGTTTCATATGATTTACTTGCCATTTGATGCTGGAATAATTAAAGGATTATATCAAACTATGGTTGGTTTATGAGATTAGGTTGATAGCTTTTGATATTGTACAGCCGAAAGCAGATGCTATGGGTCGTTGGTCTGGGAAAGGGTCCCCGCCCAACATTAGGAAAATAGATTAAATTAGATACGTTGCAGCGAATAGATTCGGTAAGATGTCACTCTTTATATACTTGCTTGTGAGCTCAACAGTAAGAATCGCCGACATAAATCCAAACTTCGACCAGCTTTTTTGCAGAAGTGCTGGAAAATATTTTACAAGATAAAAATAGGCCAGAAATGGAATATCCCGCTGACTCGAGTTCCTCTTATAACCATTAATTCTCACTGACATACGCCTGTAAGTCCAAATCCATAGACATAGACAGTTGATGTATAGATAAGTTGTAGACGGGTTTTTAGGGGGCAATGACTCTCTCCTTGCCTTTTCTCCCCTCTTCGTACTTTCTTTTATTCAATATATTTTGCTAGTTCTTTAGGATAGGGTGAGTTGGTGTCAAGTCCTCGTGGTCGGTGTAGTCTTGTGTTAATCCCGATCACTGACATATAGGTAACGCGATAGGGTGAAAGCTATTCCCACTAGACTGGCCTCAGTCCCTGTATCCTACCCACCTCTTTCGCCACCCTACCGCCACCGCGCACCGCCATACTCTTACCCTCCCCCCGCCCTCCCACGATCCCCTTGACCTGGCTGACGGACATGCCAGGGGAAGCTTTTAATGATTTCATGAATGTTCATAATCAAAGACTTGAGCAAGTCTAAACACCCCATCCCCACCACCCCCTAGAAGTGGGCTCTCGCTCCAAAGTCATACTTAATCTTCTGGTATATTACAGATTCTTCAGAGTATAATGTATCTTTCATGATCGCTATGAGTTTTTTTTTCTCTAAAAGATCTACATCTTAGGTCTGATCGTGATAGATTGGGGAATTCCTGTGGAATAGCACTCGCTGGAAATTAATCTTTAATTCCAATGGATTTAATAATTTGCTTGATAAAGGTTGCTACACAACATGTATGCATGTAGTCTATTATTCCCAAGGTGTGATAGAACCATTTGCACAGTGTATATATAGCCTAAATTTTTGTACACATGTGTATGAAACATAAAGTAATAGAAACATATCTATAGTATTTCATTGAATATTATCGGGAAAACGGCAGGCGCACGTTGAATAGATCCAAATCTTTTAAATATACAACATAATAAAGGAGAGGTACTATAAGAAACCTGGGAAGTTTTTCGAACGTGGGCCATACGCTCATACACTCCGCGTAAAGGTTAGAGTGGCCATATAGACTTTGAGCTTGCTGCAAAAAACTAAACCTTCACAATCTCCGTGCCAACACTGTGACAGTAGGCCAGTGTCTAAGTGTTTAATGGGCGTGCCCAGTAGATCATGACCAATCACTAGAGGCCGGAAAACCCCAATGACCCACTGGTGCTTCATGTACATGTATTTGGATCCTAGAAAAGCAGTTGCAGAAATGGCAAGTTGACTGGGTGCAAGCGGATTACAGAAAATAACCCATAGAATATAGAATATAACCCAAACCTTTTATACGTTATTTTTGTTTATAAAGCCAATGATGAACATGCTATGCTCCTCTTTTTTTCTTATGAATTACCCAAACCACTGAATTCTGAGTATAACAGTATTTCGAGGTGCCTGACAACACTGCCGCCTGCGACCGTATCCAGGAGTATGTGTCTGTGTGTCTTCTTGCAGGGGAGGGGGTTACTGGGGCAGGTTTACACACAGGAGCAGATGGCCGTGGAGGCACGCGGCCAGGCGGCGGCCAACAGTCACAACTGGCCCGGCAGAGTCGGGGTGCTGGCCGGGGCCCGACGCCGGCCCCCGCCCTGGAGGAGCCGGCGCGGGCGAACCCGACACCGCCAGGCCGGGACTGCTTCGTGTTTGCCATTAAGAGGCCCTAATTGAAGGCGAGTGATATTATCCGCCAGCTTACCCGGCTCCCGATAAAATTAGCTACACCATGTCTGCGAGCCACGAGTGTTTAAGTGATTCCTGATCACCGGCGGGACTTCTAACTTTGTGGAAAAATCCTCACGTGAGTCTTCGCTCTCTCTCTCTCTGCCTGTCTGCTACGTGCACGCCCACCGACCCCCTCCCGCTTCTACCCGAACCCGCCCTGCTCTTAGAACTCTTACCATCGTGCAGGCAGGCCGACATGTTGAAAGACGCCTCTGAAAAACGCCCAGTGACATGATCGTGGCTGTAGGGAGGGAGGGGGTGGCATGGGCGCCGGTGTAGTGCGTAAGGGGGAGGGGGAAGGTAGCGCCACTGTAAAGAAGCCCAGCCCCGATCTGTCCCAGCGGCCCCCGGCTGTCCGAGTTTGTGGGAAAACACAAGTGTTATCGAGTCGGCTAAGTGGTTTGGAATTGACGTGATTGCTTGTCAGTGCTCGCCCGGTTGACTCACTCGAGTAGCGGGGCGACAGCAGTTATTTAACCTTTCAACCCCGGCCACCAAATTGCCGCCACTCAAGCTTTTGTTTTGGGAAGCGGGCGTCCCGAAGCGCCAACCGTTGTTTGGATAAGGGTCCATTTAGTTATTAATCTCATTAGCTAATTGGCGAAAACTGCGCACCGTCGGGGAACAATCTGCCCGAGCCAATTTACATAATGTAAACCGCTTAATTGACGGGAAGGCAGGCTGGATGCAACGTCAATGTAAACTGCGTTTGGCGGTGTCGTCTGTTAGGTTATGACGTCACAGAACACGACCAGAAAGCCATGTGCTGTCGGTGTCTGCTTTTTCACAAGCGGCAACATATTCCCAGACCAGACTTAGCTATTTTCTTCTCAAAATGTCTGGTAACCAGTCGACACCACTCGAAAACTATACAAGTTTGAACACTTGAGAGGAAAGTCACACAAGCCTATTCAAATAAAAAGACAGCAAGATGAATGAACTGCACTTGCAGATACCTAATATAATGTTCTACAATTTTCAGAGAAAATAAAAGAAATGAGCTTAATGTCGAACAGGCCTATACTTCACCCGACAGTTAGAACAAATATGTGTACAAGTTTGAATTTTCCATTGAAAGCATATTTTTCTATATGTAATATCGATTCACTGTAAATCTTCTCCTTCCGCCCATAGTAGGGAAAGGGCCAGAGTCAGCGCGTGGGGTTGTGTCCCATGTGTTCCAAAGAAACCCTAATTCGGTTCGAGATGTACAAGCATTTGCTTTTATGCAAGATCACAAAGATTCCGCTTGGAGATCTACCCGATTCCCAAAACGGCGTCCAGACTGCGTCCTACGGCGCCAACATGGCTCACAACAAAAAGGCGCCGTTGTCATGGCTACTTAGAGAAACGCCTAGGTGTCACATGGCCGCGAGACTTGGAACGAGACGTGAAAGTCGGAGCAGCGTTTGGCGCCATTTTCTCGCTGTGCACTTGAAGCCGTCAGGAGACGCGAGTGGCGCCCTCTATTGCCCAGATGAATGGACGACCACGACGGTGTTAGGACCGTAGACCGGGCATGGCGCGAGCATTTGATGTACTGTTAGATCCCCTGAGGCCATCAATTTGTCGTGAGTGCGCTAGCCTAGTATAAAACACCTCGTGACCAACGCAGAACGCCCGGCGCCTTGGTATAACAATGTCGTGGAGAATTCCCGTCCGTGGGGCCGCCATATAAACGGTATAGACACGGCTCCACCTTCTGTTAGGAGAAATGAGACCATCACACGGGGAGGTGTCATACTCGCAATTACTCCAAGCTCCTTCCACCTGCGCCCAGCTGAGCCTTGGGGGTGTGGGACAATTCTTGTATAGGCCCCTATACATATAAGGGATATAATACCACCTGTCGCCCGGTATCCTCACTATAAATCACCATTGATCCAAATCAATAAAACTTCCCAGGTTTCTTATACATTGAGTATGCTGGTCCATACAATTGAGGAAACCACCAGTGCCCATACATACCGCCCCCAAGAGACTACGAGGTGGGGCCATTAGACAGTGAGTCAGCCTCTCTCTATACTGACCCTTTATGTCAGCGGGCACTTCAGTTAATGCCCCGGGCCATGTTCTGGAGTATATTGACCTCTCACCGGCCAATACCACGCCTGGCTGACTAGAGGGTACTGTGGTCGTGAAGCCGGTGACTCCATTTACAGCGTGTGCGGTGCCCCAAAATAAGCCCGCTATGCAATGTCCACTGGGGGAATAAACCTTGTGTACGTGTAATGGGTAATTACATGTGGGTAGTGGTATTGTGTAATCAACTCTATCCCCTCTATTTACATATGTGTACTTAAATTTGAATAGTTATATGTATATATATATATATATATATATATATATATATATATATATATATATATATATATATATATATGATATGCCAATAGCTGGGCAGTTGATAATTACTGTATAAGTTCTAGTTATGCTCAAGTAGACCTATACACCGATACAATAACTGATTGATTATAACTTAGAAAAATAGATAAATAATCCACACACGCAAGAAACTGCATTCATATACTATATCGACTTTACAGGGGTCCATAAAGAGAATCTCCATCTATTCTGCTTTGCTGTCTTTGAAATCAAAATAGCAACAAAAAGAAGAAAAGAAAGAAACTACCTGGTTTCATTTCTTTATTGTTTGGTTTCTTTTATCCACATCGGTTTCAAACTTCACCAAGGTGGGCCCATGTACCCATCCCGTTTTCAGGCCTCATGGCTTTTGTCAACAATAAATGCTCACTTAAGCATCGGGCGAATATAAACTAGGTATTATGTCCGGCTGACTACGATGGCAGCACTATTTTCATTTAACCTTTCATTCCGGACAAATGGATAATAAATTATCCCCGCGTGAGACACCCCCGGTACACCCCCATCTCCCGGCCGTGCATAGGGGGCCTGTGAGGTGAGTCGGAGGGACGTCAGCCGTGCGGGGGCGCTGCTGAGCCGCCAGGCGCCACTCGCCTCCAAACCGGTAATTTAGTGGCGGTGAGCCGCGACGCCGCGACAAAAGCCCGCTAAACAAATTTGGCAAATTTCACAGATACGCTGGCCGAGCTCGAATCACCTCCTAAACAAACCTATCTGGCCGCGGAAAAGAGGGGGAATCGGGAGGTGGAATGCTTCAGAAGTGGGAGAATACATTAATCGCCGGGCGAGGTATACGGTGAATGGTAAGAGGGAATCGTAAACCATCTCTCCCCCAGGCCGGGCGGCTCGTTTTAAACGTCCCCCATCACCTCTGTATATACCCCCCTCTTGTGCCGGGCAAATTGCTGTCGCCTCTACCTTGACAGAAGCCGAGGACCTGGCGCGGCTAAAGATACAACAATTTCCTCATTCGGTGAACACCATCTAAAGGCCATCCGTAATGGGAGCCAATTGCGAACAATTGACTTGACAGTGAGTGGGTGAAGCCTGGACTGGGCGGGACTGACTGTAAGTGACACCCGGTCTATGCCGCAGGGTTGCCTACCTGCCTACTGGCCGCTTTGCAGCCGGCATCCCTGCCCGGCATCCCCGGCTTCCCCGCATGCCCTGCCCCCTACCTTAAATCAGCCTCCCTGCCACCCACTCGGCCTCCCCATATACATGTACATGTAGTGTACCTGACCTCCCTACCTGTGCAGCTTCTCCACCTGCCAGGCCTCCCTCGGTACCTAACCTCCTAACACACCTGGCCTCCCTGCTTGCCTGGCTTCCCCCTCGCTTCCCAGCCCACTTGGCCTCCTTACTCACCTAGTTTCCCTGACCGATTGGTCTCCCTGCTTATCTGGCTTCCCTGCACACCAGACTTCCCTGCCCTTCTGGCCTCCCTGTTTGCCTGGCTTCCCTGCCCACCTGGACTCCCTTTTTTCCTGGCCTCCCTGCTTGCCTGGCCTCCCTGCTTGTTTGGCCTCCCTGTTCGCCTGGCCTCACCATCTGCCTATCATTGGCTTCCACTTCCCTATGGCTTCCCTGTCCACCTGCCCCCTGCCCACCCGACCTCCCTGCCTTGTAGGCCTCACCATTTGCCTGACTTCCATGCATGTCCACCTGGCTTTCCATTCTGCTTAGCCTTCCTGCCTCCTTTGCCTTCCACCCGACCTCTCCGCTCATCATCCGTTCCCTGCCTGGCCTCCCTGCCTGGCCTCCGGTACCACCTTGCCTTACCACCTGGCACAAGACTCCTGGCTTCTTCATCCAACCTCTCTGCCTGGACTTGCTGCAAGGACGTCCTACCTGACCTCCCTCGCCAAGCTCCCCACCAGCCCTTTCTCCCCGCCCGACGACCTCTGTGCTCATAAAGAGCGTCCCTATTTATGTTCCTTTATGCACACGACAGTTAATAAAACACCGTTATATATGCCCTCCTGTAAACACCTCCGGGGCACGTCCATAGGCCCTACACCACGCAATTATCCAACCACAATAGTTTGAAAAATGCCCCCATTCCACTGTGGTGAGCTGCGTGTGTCTAGCTGTTGTTTGCTACAAGTCTTCTGACGAGGTCATATTATATAGCTCGCGTACAGAATATTTTATGAAGTAATCCATAGTATCTATATTCTGAATTATTGACTCGATGTATGATTTGAGACATGTGTTCAGATTATGAATAAATCATTGTCCAAGTGTGGGTCCTATGTGCCCAGGAGTGGGGAGATGGGTTTTCTATATGACTCTGCATATATTTCTCTGGCCCCAAAATTCCCATGGGAATACCGTAATTTTAACCGTAAGTTCTTTGCACTGAAGAGAGGAAGAAACTGTTAAGTTAGACACAGACATAATGGCAGATCATGATGAGAGCGGAGAAAACTGCTGATGGATTACAATGAGTCGTGTACATCATTTCCATATTCCCAATCATAGAAAGTAGGCCTATGCATTTTGTCTATAGGCCTACTCCCCCCCCCCCCCACCACACACACACACACACTCGTGTTTCTATGATAAATCCTTTTGCGTCAAAAGATACATTAAAATCAGATTTGCATCATTGGCCCTATTTGATGAATCTAATGTATACATGTCATTAGTCATGAGACTAAGTATGAGATAATAATGTTTCTCCCGAAGCTGATATATGGCTAAAAAGTAAACTGTTCCTCAATAAACCTTCCTCATTGTGGTAAAGGTCGGCTTGCTGCGAGTAGAGCATCATTACTGAAAATAACCGCTCCCAGCGTTGTCCATAGTGGGCCCCCGACACAGCTATTGGGCACTGTTGTATATTCATGCTGCAGCCCGCTCTAAAGACATAACCCTGGGCCATTGTCAACTTGCCGACGAACGCTCTTCAATTGGGCTTGTAATGTGTGTATTAGGCCGTCTGCCTTCCTTGATATATGACCCACCAGACGCCAGATGAAAAACTGTGTCAGCAGGGGACATCCACGCGCTGTGCCTGATCTGCTGTAGAACCTTGTATACAGTCCGAGGGCTATTTAGATGGATCATTACCCTACCCCTGGATGAAAGTAGAAAGCAGTAGCTGGGAAAATAAAATTTTATTGAATTTTATGCAGTAAAGTAGTAGATAAAATTTTATGTCGACCTTACTGGACGACATATTAGATGTAATGATAATAAGAGGTAAGTAATAATACATGGAATAATTGACATTGGAATAAAAGTCAATTATGATAAAATTATAAGATAGAAATACAATGTTGGATTGTATTATGGGTAATACAATGAGAATTGTATGATAATAAAAGGCCCTACGTGAGTAGTTGAGAAAGAGAGAAGGTGTGGGTGGGTGGGACGAGAAGAGTGTAGAGTACGTGTGTACTGTATGGAGGGTAGAGTAGAAGTGAGACCGGGGTCCGGACCGGGGTCGACCACGTGACTGCGTGGTTAGTGTGAAAGCCGCGAGGGGGCAGGAGGGGCGCCTGTGAGGCGCGGTAGAGGGGGACACCAGAGGTGGCAATGACTACCCCTGACCAAAGGCCATGAGTCACCCATTACCCTACCCCTGGATGAAAGTAGAAAGCAGTAGCTGGGAAAATAAAATTTTATTGAATTTTATGCAGTAAAGTAGTAGATAAAATTTTATGTCGACCTTACTGGACGACATATTAGATGTAATGATAATAAGAGGTAAGTAATAATACATGGAATAATTGACATTGGAATAAAAGTCAATTATGATAAAATTATAAGATAGAAATACAATGTTGGATTGTATTATGGGTAATACAATGAGAATTGTATGATAATAAAAGGCCAAGAAGCCAATAAATGAAAAAGGAGAGGGGGGGGGGGGAGAGTTTAAGAGTCTTTTTGGTTTAGGGACTTGAGGAGTGCGAGGTTCACCGCTTTCTCGTTGTCGTCTTTGATGTAAGAGCGGTGGGCATTTGATTTCCACCCTCCATACTGTTGTATGGAGATTTCAGGCATCCCGGCCTGGAATGCCTGTGTTGCCGCTGCCTTGCGAAGGCTGTGCAGAGTGTAGTTCGAGTCCTGTCGCGCGGCCACTAGCAGCTGCTTCCATGCCTTGGTAAGCATACGTGTGGTCACCGTGGTTCGGTCCTCGAGCATGAGGAACGGGTCCTCGGGGGTGGCCGTGGGGGCGGCCGCCAGCATCCGCCGTATAGCTACCAGCGGGCATGTGGCGGGAGTCGGCGACGCCTGGAGTGTTGCCGTTTTCTCCTCCCCAGCCAGTTGAAGGTTCTTTGCCGCCTTGACGCGGACGGTCACGCTGGTGGGCGTGACCACCACGTCTCGGCGCGACAGGTGTCGCGCTGGATCGTGTGTTGCCGCCGTCGGGGGCGCGACCTCGCTCTGCCGCAGGGCCGCGTAGAAGATAATCAGGACGGCTGCCCGCAGAACTATGTGCATGGGGGAGTCCGTTAGGGCCCCGAGGGCGGCCTGGAGGACCGCCATCGGCACCGGAGGCTTGACGTTTGGGCGATAGTCCTTGTTGCGTTTCATGGCCTCCAGTGCCCGCTTCACCCGGAAGTCCTCGGTTGGCGCGACGTCGCCCCCCGTCAGTCGCAGGTGCGACCGCACATGGGAGAGTTGGTTGGCGACCGTTGCCGGCGAGGGGGCGTGTTCCGCGACGTATTCGAGGTACGCCGTGGTGAAGCTGACTGTAGGTGTCTGTGGATCGGCCCGCATCCGTCGGCAAAACGCGAGGTACGTGGCGACGGCGCTCCTCTGGTTGGCGACCGTTCCGCGGGCACGTGCCTCTGATTGCCGCGCAGATGCCCTCGTCTGGAGTGAGAGTAGAGCCGGATCTGCATGGAAGACGCAAGACTGGTATAAACGAGGCATGTGTACACGGTATGACCTCTGTAAGGGAATGGTATGCGATGAACATGGCAGCAGTATTATAATCCCTCGAGGTCAGGTGTGCCCTCCTCAGGGCATCGGCTACAGTATTTAGGACCCCAGGCACGTGGGTATAGATGAGTTCGACCTGCAACTTGGCCTGCACCATCCAGGCCTGGCGGGCACATTCGGCCAGTACCGAATTACGTGCCCTCCCACTGGTGAGTGCCTGGACGGTGCCCAGGTTGTCACAGAACACCTCCACACGTGTACCACGGTCGCGATTTGTGAGGAACGTGTTCATGGCGTACACCGTGTTCAGTGCCTCGAGCTCCGAGATGCATGTCACGGGGTCAACGGTCGGGCACACCCGTCCCGCGTAGAAGTACGTGCCGTCCGTCCCGCCGATCCCTGAGAGGCACGCATCCACGATGATACACCTCGTTGGTGATCCTCGAGGGATGAGGGCGTGGCCGTTCCAGCCGTCGGCGAACCGGAGGAACCAGTCGAGGTCTTGCCTCATATCGGCGTTGATGTTAAGGTAGTACCCGGACATGGCCCTCAGTGCCTCCAACAGTTTGCTCACGAACGGCCGTGCCGGCCGTATGCATTTAGAGACGTGAAGTATCTTGCCGAGGACCGACTGCAGTTGGCGTTTGGTGAGAGACCGCTTCCTGGCGACCGTTCTAACGTGTTCGCGTACGTCCTGCAGCTTGTCCTCGGGGATGGTGATGGACATCTCGGGGGCATTTATGATGATCCCGAGCCAAGTGACGACCGGTGCCGGGGGCTGTGCCTTGTCCGTGGCCTCGGGGAGGCCCAATTCCCGGAACAGCCCCCGCGCTATGGCGAAGTCCGATGCTGCTTTTCCTCGGTTGGGAGAGAGGATGATCAAGTCGTCCAGGTACATGGCGGCGTCCACACCCTTTTGTCCCAGCATCTGGACAATGGTATCCGCCACGCACTGCATATGATACGAGGAGGCACGGGCACCAAACGGCATCGCCGTGTCACAGTAGTACCCGTCCCTCCACGCGAAACAGAGCAACGGCCAATCCAGCGGATCGCACCGAAAGTTCTTGTACGCTCTGGCAATGTCTATGGTGCTCATGTAACTACCGGGCCCCGAGGCCACCAGGCGGCCGACGAAGCCGTCAACGGTCGGCAGGCCGTGTTCCCGCTCCTGACCGAAGACAGAGTTCTTTATAATGTAGGCATTGACACTGCTCTCCTTGGGATACGTCATGTCGGTAATGACACGACGCTCAATGCCCCCCCGCTTCTCGCGTGTCATCAACGGCGACACGTGACACCACGGGGAAAACGGGGCCTCGTTGAAGGGTCCTATAAGGTTGCTGTGTGCCTGCTCTTTACTTATGAACTTGTCGACCTGTTCCGGGAATCCCGTGGCACTGGGGTGGTTGAGCGCATCCTGGGTATCGCTAACAGGCCCGATATACCCGAGGGGAAACCCGAACCGGATGAAGTCGAGCAGTTCTTGTTTTCCGGGGATTCCGGAGAGGTACCGGACCCACGCCGGAATGTTCAGGTCCGTGGGGAGCTCAATGCGTGCGCCCAAAGCGTTGGGCAGTCCCGTTTCCCTCACCTCGCCGTATATATAGGCGTGTCCCGGCGGCCCGGGCCCGGCGAACTGGGGCCAGAGGGCCCGCCTGTGTGCGACGAAGGCTGCCGGGTCGGTCTGGACCCCGGGGACCGGCACCCCGGTCTCACACACCTCCCTAAGTGCCGCGAAGTCGGGTGTGGTCACCGTATCAATTCCTCCCCGGGGTAATTGCCGAGGCAATTGCTCCTCCACTCCCTTAAAGCTGTCAGCGGTGAGAGTGTATTCCCCGGGGTCGCTGTCATCGCTTGCACGGTCCACGTGTTTGACACGCGGTGTTATTGTCACGTGCCCGGGAGGTGTTACGTCATAGGTGTGGCACTCGCTGGTGTCGGTCGCCCCCCTGCCCGGGAGTGCATGCGTACCGAGTGCAGGGGTGGTGTCTCGCGCCGCGCCTACTCCTGGGGCGCGGCGGGTGCGTTTTTTGAACTCGGGTGTTGTGGGAGCACTTGAGTGGGCCGCAGTACGTGTCCGGCCGGTGGGGCTCGGCGTGGGGCCGCTGTCGGTGTGGGCACAGCGCTCTCGTAACCGACTCCGTAGGCGAGCTTCCTGTTACACGCGTGGATAGAGTGCGTGCACATCCTGCCTACAGAGTCGCAAAAAGAGCACACATGCACCCACTTTATGACCCCATCCTGGTGGCCGTTGCGTTGGCGGCACCCCTTCTCCGAGTTAAATGCCCGGCAAGGTAACTCCCGTGCCCCGGGCTTAGAGACGTCTTGGCCGTTCGTGTTCGTTGTCGTGGCCGTCATGGCGAGCCGGACGCGCTCGTCCTGTATCCTCACGTGGTCAGACCAATACAGGCGTCCGGCTTCAACCTGGTCGAATACATGGTTGGACCACCTCCGTACTCCGGCCCACGGCCGTGTCTGGGCATCGGTGGTGACCTGCGTGAGGTGGCGATACAGGTCGCGGCGGTCCTCCTCCCGCACGGCCCGGTGGTCCTCCATCATGTTGAGGAACGCTCCGATGTACTCGAGCGGCCCGAGTGTGCTCCTGGCCTCGAGCTTCTGGCTTATGGTATACACACCCTCACGGTCGATATACATGTATGGTTTAGATATGAGACGGTTGGTATGTAAATCGATTGCAAGCTTACCGGCCGTCCGATCGTGCCGTAGGGTCTCCCGTTCAATCTCGCGCTGGATGTAGTCCTCAGAGACGTATCGGTCGCGGAGCTGCCGTGGGGGTGGTAGCCGTGAGGCCTGGTCGTTGGCCCAGTCCCTCGTCCTGTCTTCCGCCGCAGATGGTTCGGTTGGCGGTCTCGACGCCCGTGATGCTGACCGTCGTGATGGCGACCGTTCACGTGACATCTGTGTAATAGCCGTGAGGATGGACTTTACGTTCTCCTCCAGGGCCACGATACGAGAGGTCTTAACGGACGAACCGTGCTCGGAGACCGAGGCCACGTGTTCGGCGCTTCCCTGCGTAGTCGATTCCTTCACGGTCGTCTCGGACCCGTCTTCAGCCTCGGGGGCGTTTGACGGTCCGGCTTCGGGGTTTGCTCTCGTTTTCGGCATCTTCTACTCGTTATCCCCGTACTGTCCTCGTATGATGTGATGGGGTGCGGGCCTTTGTGACTCGTGGAGTACAGACAAAGGCTGCGCGCACGTGCCAAAAATGACGAGAAGAGTGTAGAGTACGTGTGTACTGTATGGAGGGTAGAGTAGAAGTGAGACCGGGGTCCGGACCGGGGTCGACCACGTGACTGCGTGGTTAGTGTGAAAGCCGCGAGGGGGCAGGAGGGGCGCCTGTGAGGCGCGGTAGAGGGGGACACCAGAGGTGGCAATGACTACCCCTGACCAAAGGCCATGAGTCACCAATGTAGAGGCTAGTTAATATTTATACACCTGAAATGGCAACGAGAAATAACAGTCGTTGGATATAGTTGTCTTTATGGTATTTGCATGAGCAGGTGCACCACAAATGTGTTTCCAGAAAATGAGATTTTGGTGAGACCCCTATACACAAGAATTCTTCAATGGTGGGAAATATTGATGATACAAATACAAATTATATTTTGAATGCATCATATACGCTGACCCTTCCGTCTGTGGTTAAACCCAACAAAAATTGGTGTGTATATGTGAGCTATTATTTCAAAGCTCACCTGAGTATTGCTTCTGAGATGCTAAATTATCGATGGGAGATATTACTAGGAAATAAAGTCTCACATATACGCCATTTTTGTTGGCGATTACGGAGATTGCTGCCATGGCTCGTTTGGTATGTCCGAGGCTTAATCACATTTTCTCTTGGCACTTCTCTTTGCTTGTGAAATACATGTACGCATATAAGTGACGAATTCTATTATCAATTATCCATCGTATGCAAAATACCAGTTGAGAATGTACGGGGACTTAGAAAAGCACTAGCCATTATTTAAAAACTGTCAGGTACCATATCCATGGTATACGGATTCAAATCGATTGAATGCGGCTACAAAACCATGGTATACGTAAAAATGATCCCTTTGTACTAAAAGAGCGTGTAACGGTTCATTATACTATGTCTTAGAAGGAGTAATTAGGGCCGTGCCTTGTGGGTCAGGGGGACTTGGCCTCGTTCCCAGGGGGTGTGGCTGCCGTGATTGACAGGCAGTGGTATCTTATCTTGGCGAATCATCTGACCACTCCTCCTGGAGGAGGCGGGGTCTGTGACCAGTGGATATACATGGACGGCATGTGGCCGAGATTAAACAGTCTTGCAGTAGTAGCTCTTGAGTTCTCGTCTTCTTTATGATCTGTTAAAGTGGCGATCTTGCCAGGATATTACGTTACCCTACCTACCCACAGATCATAAGATGGCGGAGCAACGAGAACAGAGAAAGTTGGACCTCGCTGTGATGGAATCCACACGCAGGAGGATCAATGACTTTGTTAAGGGAGTGGCTGTGATCGACGGGAATGAGCCGGCAGCATTCAGAGATTGGATCGATGGGCTAGATGCGGCTGATAAGGCAATTGATCCAGAGGATACCATTATGATGGACACGGTACAAGGACGGTCTAAGGGCGCACTAGGTAGGTGCATTATCGAAACAAAGACACTGTTTGCCGAGAGTGAGCCACCTACGGAGTACTCATGGGCTAACCTGAAGCCTGTACTTTTGAAAGCATTTCTCGGGGCTGAAGAAGTTAAGTTATTAAGACGGAAGGTAGAAAAAGCGCAACAAAGTCCCTGTGAGACTGTCAAAGAGTATGGTGTACGTTTCCTGGAGGAGGTGCACTATGCCTACACACCACAAGAGCGGCAAATAGATGTCATCGCCACCCAACTCACAGACTTTTATTTGAAGGGTCTGCGTAGTCCCAGGTTACGTGAGTTGGTGGGTTGCCAGCGAGCGGACGATGTACGAGCGGTAATCACTCTAGCCAACCACAATGCCAGTTACCTGTCATTGGAGGATGTATGCGATTTGGAACAGGCAGCCTTGCCTCCGCCGCCTCCCACCTTACTAGATGAGACCCCACATTACAAGGAGTTCGCTGGAGTATTGAAGTCGCTGGAAAGGCAAGTGCAGTCGTTGGCGGTATCCATGAAGTCGACGAAGGGTGGATCAGAGGAAGTAGCAGCTGTGGCGGCGACGGGTAACCCGATGACGACCAATGAGTATACCCAGGCACCTGCGCTCGTTGGGTACGGGCCACCGATCCCGGCACCCCAGATGCAAAACCCTTACCCTGCACCCAATATCTTCTACATGGGGGTACACCCGGGGGCCGGCCGGGATAGAGGCCGGGGACGAGGCAGAGGCCGAGGCGGTCGTGTATTACGGCCCAATCTACAGTGCTACACCTGCCAAGGGTTTGGGCATGTAGCCCGAGAGTGCCCCAGCAAGAAGGATATGGAAACAACGCAACCACAAAACTACCAGGCCGCAGAAGGAGAAGGATGGCCGACTAACGGGAATGCAGCCTATGGGCCTGTGGCGGGACACTACCCCTACCCGGGAAACTAGTTGCTGCGTCAGACGGTAGGGTGTGTATAATGTTATCACAGGGCAATACTACCGTGCATACCCTAGTTGATTCTGGCGCCTCTAGATCCCTTATCTCTGAATCAAAATGGAAGCAACTCTGCAGGGATGCGGGACGGCCCCAAGTGCTTATGGCGGGACTGGTACTGAAATCATTGTCGGGACACATGCTGGAAACTCAGGGAGTGGCGGTTGTTCCCCTATATGGGTGCGAGATCCCAGTGTACGTGTGTAATGAGCTCAGGCACGATCTTTTGCTAGGGATTGATGCGATGGAGCTAATGGACTGCCAGCTAGACTGTGTGAATAAGAAGGTGTGGTTGGCTAACCAGTGGTTTCAATATGGACAGTGTGGGGACACCAACAAAGAACTCGCGGGTATCCACTCTGAGCTGGATCAATGGAAGGAACAATATCCCGGGGTGTTTGCAGTTGGAGCGACATCACTGTCAGCCGCCCCCGAGGTAAAACTTCACATAGATGTGGGCCAGCATACTCCTATCAAACAAAGACCCTATCGAATCCCCCTGGCATTGCGGGATAAAGTGACGTACGAGATAGACAAGATGCTAAAAGATGGAGTGATTACTCACAGTAGCAGCCCCTGGTCATCCCCATTGCTAATTGTGCCCAAAACGGACGGTGGATTGAGGTGCTGTGTGGATTATAGAAAAGTGAACCAACTATGCAAAAAAGATGCCTACCCGCTCCCCCATATCCAGGACATATTCGACGCTCTGGCAGGTGCCTCGGTATTCTCGGTGTTGGATCTAAAGAATGCATACTACCAGGTGGAGATTACAACCCAGAGCAGGGAGGTTACAGCTTTTAGTACGCCTACGGGACTTTATGAATTCCTCCGAATGCCTCAAGGGTACTGCAATAGCCCTGCCACATGGCAGAGGTACATCAACAAAGTGCTGGCACCGGTGTTAAACAAGAATGTACTGGTGTATTTGGATGATATTATTGTGTATTCTGACAATGACACTGACCACACTGATCATCTAACCGAAGTATTCAATCTGCTGCAACAGCACCGGTTGACAGTGAACCCCAGTAAGTGCAAGATCCGTCAACCTGAGGTGAAGCTGTTGGGGTACATCGTGGGGCGACAGGGCATTCGGCCTGACCCTAGAAAGGTGGAGGCCATCAGGGACATGGCACCACCCACAAACGTGAAGGAGGTTCAACGTTTTCTGGGGCTGGCGGGCTACTACCGCCAGTGTATATCAAACTTTGCTGAACGTGCTGCGCCGCTAGTGGAATTGACCCGCAAAAATGAGCTGTTTCTATGGGACGAAGAACGAGAGGCGGCTTGGAAGGCGCTGAAAAACGTGTTAACCTCGGAATCCATTATGGCATTTCCAGACTCCAAGAAGCCATACAGACTGTATGTAGACGCCAGCATGGCCTGTGTGGGAGGTATTCTAACACAAGCTGACGATGAGGGGGTAGAAAAGCCCATCCAGTACATATCTAAACAGTTGAGTGTCAGTCAGCAGAAGTGGGCGACCATAGAGAAAGAGGCGTTCGCCATTGTGTACGCGCTGCAGAAATTATACCCGTATTTGCAGGGTGCAACCTTCACCATAATTTCTGATCACAAGCCGCTCAGGGGTTTCTTCCAACAGGAGGTCAGAAATTCTCGAATACAGAGGTGGGCAGTGCTGCTGGCGGAGTTCGGAGCCCCCATTGAGTACCGTAAGGGGGCCTACAATGTGCGCGCGGACATGCTGTCGAGACTGCCCCCCCGATCTCCAGCACCATCAGTGGCTTCAAGCCCTCAGGAAGTTGGGCAGGTTGTACAGGATGACGAAGCCGTATTGTTGGAGAGTGCCTCTCTGCTAGCAGTCGAACCCTGCCGCACTGTGTCCACAGAAGGCGCAGCACAGTGGGAGGACCCCAACCTTACCAAAGATACCCTGATAGGACATCAAGTTCGGATGGCGGAATACCAACAGGGACTTAGACAGGAAGATGACTACTTTGTGTCGGAAGGTGTGCTGTATACCGTGAGGGAGGTGAAGGGCGTGAGTTTCCCTCGCATTGTGTTACCCCCCACTCTGGTAGAGCGAGTGGTCATGAAAATCCATCAAGAACTAGGCCATCAGCGCATGTACAAGATCTATGAGCGTATTGCGCAGCGTTACAAATGGCCTGACATGCGACGGGGAATTCATAGGATACTGGAACAATGTCCAGTATGCACCTTGTACAGGCCAGTCAAAACCTACCCCCCTTGCCAGCCCCTACCAACGGCGACCAAACCCAATGAAATTGTGGGGATTGACTTGATCGGACCATTGCCAGTAAGTCACAGGGGGCATGACTATGCCATAGTTTGTATTGACCACTGCACGGGTTGGGTGGAGGTGACCCCAATTCGGCAGAAAAAAGCAGAAAACATCGTGGCTTTTTTCAAAGAAGTATGGCTGCCCACTCATGGGCCCCCGGAAATTGTGATCTCCGATCGGGGAAGGGAATTTCTGAATGCAGCGGTGCGGCTACTAACACAGGAACAAAACATACAGTGGAGGTACTCTACCGCTTACCACCCCATGACGAACGCCAAAACGGAACGAGTAAATGGGACGATCAAGGCTATGCTAGCCAAATTGGTAGCAGGGAGAGTACATGACTGGGAAAAACATCTGGGTGCAGTGTTGTGGGCCTATCGATCAACGGTGTCCACAGTTCATGGATTCTCACCGTATTTCCTGCAGTTCGGTCGAAACCCGCCAGGGACCAACAACCCCGTTAATGTGCGAACACCAGTGGGGGAGGAATTAAAAGTGTTGGCTGATCAAATCCAACAACGAGAAAAGGCCCTACAATTGGTAAACCAGAGAACGAAGAACTTACAGCAACGCAACAAGATGCGGCTAGATCAGAGACCGGCCGCACCCTCGTACCAAGTGGGACAGGAGGTACTGCTGAACAATGCACGGGTGACAACGTTCCAACCCACTTATTTACATGGGTATGTAGTCACAGAAGTAAAAGGACACGTGATTACACTACGGCATTTTTCAGGACGGACACTCAGAGTAAATGCAGAACGACTAAAGCTAGTGCCTTCCCACATCACTTATCTGCCCCTCGACCGTGGATCTACGTGTGCAGCGGCAGCAGACAAGAACCCCCCAGGGGATCCCCATGGCACTAACACGGTGGGGCGGCGGCCGACAAAGGACAAGGAGTCTATTGAGTGTGCAACTAATCAGGCCGCCAATGACCACAGGGATACTGACAAGAGGTTGTTTAATCCATACGCTAACTTGCCGCCCTCCTGTGTAGTAGAAAGCCGGTATTATCCAAAGGACGCTCGCATCCCAGCAGAACGATTGGCAAGCGGTAAGACCATTAAACGACGATTAACTCGTAAACGACAATTACAAAGGAGCCGGGCCGCATCGTACTCTGCGTTATCAGAACGCCCTGCCGCCGACACAGGTTCAATCACCACTAATCTCGACAGGTGGCCCTTGCTATCTGTAGCGGACCGTGTGCTCCCTGCCTTGGGCAACGACACACTAGAGACAGAAACGATAAACATGCCTGGGAGTGACCCTCCGGAGGACGAGGTTTGCACCCCCCCAATTGATCTTCCCACAATATACACTGGGGACCGGGATGACAGGACGGATTACACCAGACACCCGGGGGAGCCTGTGTCGCCTCTCGCCGAAGATCACAGCACGCATGCTGTGTGGTCAGAGGAGGAGTCTGACACTTCGGAGGATGGAGGAGAGATAACAGATAGGATGAACGATTCCCCGCCGCCTCGGGAAGACAACCAGCAGGGGGACGATAACAACCAAACCACAACACCTGATACCGATTTACAGGAGCAGGACATGACGGTGTCGTCGTCAGGTACTAGACCCAGAACGAGAGCTGCACATCGTATAGCTCATGGACTGACGACTAGGACAGACATCAATTACAAAGAGTGGTCCACTTCCTCGGAAGGGACGTCTGACGAAGCGTCTAGAGATGGGCAAACCATATGACTAGGGGAATTGTGTGTGTCACGGTGCTTGTGTATGAACTTCCGAAGCAGCAACCCCCTGGGGACTAACACCTCGTTGAGGCTATCGATGAAGTTAGAAGATGGATGACAGTTCTAGTAGTAGCCATTGATATTGTTTGTATTTGGAATGACATTGAAATTTGAGAATAACGAGGGATCAGGTCAGAAAACAAAAATGGTCATTAATGTTGATAAGCCTGAAGCAGCAATACCAAGGAAGCGGACGCTAAAGGGCCATATGATTAATTTGCTAGACGCTTGAAGCAGTGGGTTGTGCATGTAGATGGACGATGGATAAGTCAATACGAACCTTTGTTAAGTATTGTGTGTAAAGCCTGAGATGGATCCGGACCTTAGTAGTATATCGACAAAGTACAAGTTATCGAGTTTGTGGTCCGTCAGGAGATTGTATCCGTTATGTATAAGATATATATCCTAGGCTGGTAGAAACAATGTGTTAGCCTGACTAGTTCAAATCTTTACTAATAACTGTTTTTAATTGTGGGTAATCCAAATGCTTGGATTAACCTGGAGGGGGGAGAAATATGTAACGGTTCATTATACTATGTCTTAGAAGGAGTAATTAGGGCCGTGCCTTGTGGGTCAGGGGGACTTGGCCTCGTTCCCAGGGGGTGTGGCTGCCGTGATTGACAGGCAGTGGTATCTTATCTTGGCGAATCATCTGACCACTCCTCCTGGAGGAGGCGGGGTCTGTGACCAGTGGATATACATGGACGGCATGTGGCCGAGATTAAACAGTCTTGCAGTAGTAGCTCTTGAGTTCTCGTCTTCTTTATGATCTGTTAAAAGCGAAAACAAGGGTTGTTGTTCATATCAGCTTTAATATGGCAAATGCTGGCTTCAATTTATCAAAGGATGGATAATAAAAACAATAAACGATGATTTCGAGAACAGGCGGATCTATTAACCACTCAAGGTTGATTTCGTAATACACTCCCTAACGTTCGTGTTTTACTACTCCTCATCCCCTCGTGGTTTACGGCCACCGGTCCACAAAACAATCGATTGCTGTCTATGTACGTCTTCAGACAGGGAAGTGTTGATGTCGGAACCAAACCGCGAGCTTTGTAGGTGATGGACGATGGGCGCACAACAGCAGACGACATTGAAGTCGGCGTTCCGAGACGCCCTGACGCCACGTCACGACGCCGCGTCACCAAACAGGACGCCGTCAGTGCCGCCTATCGCGAGGCGTGTCACAATCGGTCGAAGGAGGAGGACGAGACACTGCACATGAGCCGCGACACGGAGCGACGTCCGAGCTGCTCGTTTGAGTCACTCACTGAGCTGCTCGCCCATTCTGCTCAGTGTGGATATCTCATCCGTCCCACACGATGAGAAGTGTATCTGGGGCCTGTCGAATAATCTAGGCTCGTACGTTTTCTGGTGCTGGTGCTGGACAATACGATAACTTCAAAGATGAATGGCATCCTGGATGATATTTTACATTAAGTGTTCTATGACAAAAGAGAAGATACTTCATAAATGAACATATTTGTATATCAGACCTTATAAGACATATAGGTTACTCTTATAAATCATCAAAACACATTACGCTTATACCACATTATTCTATACATTATACAACACTATAGCCCCAGAGACAATTCTAAGATACTGTTTTTGTCGTTCGTAGTTTATTCAACGGCCCCAGGGACGATATGGGTCAACTTTATCCAACACTTATAGACAACCTTATGGGGACTAAGAGTATTTTAGTGAATGAACGTAAATATTTTTAAACGATAAAATCTATAGAAAATGTTCTTCATGTACGAGCCTAAATTCTTCAACAGGCCCCTGTGTTGTCTATTGAAGAACTTGTGCCTCCGGAAGTACAGGGTACAAGAAACCCCGTATAGGTTATTGTCGGATAATATTCAAGGGGAATGTGTTGAGGTTAATGAGAGCCTGGCCAGTCTGCTGACTACCAATAAACTAAAGAAGGTGCATCAGGTATAGAACATGCACTTATACTTGTCAAAAGTATAAGAAGAAGGGACTGCACTGAAATCTGTTGCCGATGAAAATATGCCATGAGTTTTGGTTGGGACATCATCCCCTAACATATTGCTGACTTTTTCCCCCTTCTTTTTTGACAATACTCCATTGGCGTACGAGTACGAGTTCCCAATATTTAGTCTATGGGAATTAAATACCAGGGGTGAGATAAATACCCATATATGGGGTGCAAACCCATCTTTGATTTCTCAGAAATCAAGACGCCATCCTTACTCTGGTGTAGAGTATACAAGTTATACCTTGTGGAGAATAACTATCTTATTTATTCAAAACTTCAAGTTATGGAATATCAGTATATAAATCTATAGAACAGCTTCTGTGCCTTGGGTCAGGGACTAAGGAAAAAGACTGGGAAACCCCAACTAATATCAACAACAGGATATTAGTTGCCTCATACTTACCTGTTAATTGCAAGGTGTATTAAATTTATGATAGTACTTTGGTTTAAATCGCTTACCCCAGTTATACAAACACTACCCAATCAAACTAGTTCGATATTCGTTTTTTTTTCTTTCCGGCTAATACTTACAGCACATATTGCCTGATACTCACACAGTACGTGTTACTAAAACTGTGCATGGACATGGCTACACATTCTCATATTGCCGCTCTTCAATGGCTGGAATTCAATAGTAGTCTACGTACAAATCCCCTCCCCTCCTGAGAAGAGATTACAATAACTCATACCTTTAGCTATTCATAGGACTCTACCCACTTTTTGTGCTTAACTAGCGAGCCATAAAGGATGGGGAATTAAATACTATGTCCAACAGTATTGCCAGATCTTTGAAAAAAAAAGACACAAGTAATCTGAGACTTTATTGAAAACCAACCTTATGGTAAATGCACTACATCGGTGTTGATAGATCACCCACTGACATCAAAGGAGACCCATCGGGATACATCATTATAATCTTTCTCTACATCAGTATAGTTAGAAGCAATTATTTGTTGACATTGAATTCAGATAATGCGTGACGCTCAAGTAATGATCGCTACCCACTTCGCTGGCGTTCAGTTATGTCAGTATTGGACAAGAATACCAATTGGGTCAGGAAGTTTGTGGATGTCTACCTCGTGATATCAAGTAGGCCCACTCGAGGTGAGGGGGACATTTGTCAAGGTAAACAGTTTGACAAGGTAACAAGGAACTCTTTGTCAACAACAAATATCAAGTCATCGCTTCCCATTGCCACTCTTTGATCATAACCAGAGGCAATGGGATTTAGATTGCTCATAACTAGTCGAAATCAGAGCAATTGCATTGCACGATATTTTCTCCGTTAAATCACCTCTGTGTAGCTGTCATGTCTGACTAATGGGTTTTCCACAGCTCCCCTGTTGTATAAACTCATATACTGGGAATAACACGCACAAAGAAGTCCATTGTCATAAAGAATATGTCAATATTCAACAGTCAATCATGAATGAGGAATCTCAAATTGACCTGCACTTATTATTCGCGGATTAATCTTTATGAATGCCATGAATTATATACTTCCAATAAATAGATTTTAATAAACAGTTTATCGAGGGCCATCTGAATATTTTCAAAAGCCTGGTATAGGGCAATTTATCACTCATGTGTCGGATATGCATGGGAGGATTCCTGCTAATCAAAAATAGACTGGTGGTATTGAAGGTGGACTAATTCTTCATTAATTTGTTTTAGAATGCACAGGTTTTAAGCTATGTTTTTAAAACATATATTTAGAAATCATTGGGATCACTTACAACCTAACGATAGATGCCAATGACCTTTATTTTAGTTTTATATTTCTGAAGATTTATATATTGAACCTTTGCATATATTGAATTCGTATATATTGAACAAAACGGTGGACATACACTCAAAGATAAGCTTAATAGAGTTCCCATCCTCAAATAATTCTGTGATGTAATGGTGAAAGGCTCATCCTCTGAATTTAGCATTGTCTCACCATTTCCGTTACAATATATACATTTAGTCAATAGACAACATTGCTGCCCATTGATACAGAAAACTGGATGACGATTTAAACTACCGAATCTCTTCAATCCAGTAACATTTCAAGTGTATAGAAATATCCCTGGCTGCAAGCCTTTTTCCAGACTACCATCCAAACATAAGTTACTAGAGATATACCATTATAATAAAGATGTAGAAGCCAGATAAATGGGCTTAGAAAAAGGATAGGCTAAACATATTGAGCATCAACAATTATTTCCTGACGTCCAAGCTGTGTAGGTGATGAAAAACAAGTCTCCAATGTTTAGATAATTTTTTTGTTGACCCCTCAGCTTTTGCCTTTTAAAAAACACATCTATATGTACAAGGGACCTTCAAAAGTATAGACATATGAGGCAAGGGACCAGTTGGATCCATGGACGCGTGTCTAAACACTTTGGGTCGATTTCCAGACTGTCGACCGACGCGACATCTCGTGGCCTTCTTTTACCGGACAATTGCAAAAACACGACGGTCGTCGCTGAGGTGTGACACCAGCCTCAGTCGGCAAGCGCGGCTGTAATTGGCTGCGCTGTGACCACGTGGTGTGCGCGGGGGCTCCCCTCGTGGTACCAAGGGCCTCTCTCTGCATGATGCAGTCCCGCACCAAATGGTGAAGTGGCGCCACCTACTGGGCGACATCTGGGGAGCGCCTTAGATCTCCCAGCCACCGCTAGGCGGCTATTTCCCTGATGGTCATATTCAAGTTCCTCCAAATGTCAGCCAACTTCACTGTAGGTCGGCCTCTGTGTTGCTGAAATTTTTCTTCGTCATGCCTTTATTGCCTATATCTCCAAACTTTGATCCGCCAAGGAAAAAGTTTGCCCTGTAGGGCTTCAAACAAATAACATAATTATGTGAGCAAAAACAAATCAGTACTCTTTGCTAAAATGGTGTGCGTAGAGTCCACTTTCCATATGTATGTAAGTAAACATTTACTTCTACTAAGCACTCGGTACATCCAAATTCTTTATAAGAGAATCAATAAAGAGAGCTAAGCTAAACAAAACAAAAAACAAAATCAGATGACGATATACGCCAAACAAAAAACAGAGAGAAATTCCTTATGAGGGGACATGTTGATAGATCTTGTTCTAGATAAATGGAAATTTACATATATTTATATAACTGGGCAACGGGAAATGCCACCTCATTAGAGCCTAATCATATGAAAATCAGCATGCGAAACACCACAAAGAAGAGCGTTTGAATAATCTATCCTAGATCAGGTCTGTGTATCTAAATTAATGAGATACTATTTACGACTATCTAGTAGTGTCCCCTCATGTGACTCCTCCAGCGTATACACTGTGTAAACCAGACCACCTCTACAGCCGCCTTATCTTAATTCCTTAATTATTTGTTTAAGGTAGCATCTCCGTTAGAAATTGGTTGATTATACAATTAATTAGACAAAACGGCCATGTTGCCTTCGTCGCTGATGAAATCGACGTTCCTAATGAACGCAGCCACCTCCAGGCCTAGTTAAACCTCGCTGCATCTCGTGAGATCACACAGACCGCGTTATCTCACCAGAGATAGGGAGAGTGGGCTTCTTTGAATCTGAGAGCTGTGAAAATGATCTCGCTCGTTATTTAGATAGCGGGTGATGGGCGTGTAACCGACCGTTTCATTTTGAAGATCCTTGGTGATAGGAAAGGAAAATGTGTACCCAGCGAGGAACTTTTATCAGCAACGTCCGTCAATCACTTCAGAGTTTAATATCTGGAAAGTTCCGAGATTGGAATAATATGGTTCAGACTAGTGTCCAGCTTTTTATTCAGAAGGATCATTGAATTCACGTAGATCTCCCTATTCATCTAAATAAATATCATAACTAAGTTAATGGACGATCAAGTTTAATTAACATTGAACTCATGTTTAATACGTGCCTATCCTTCATAGATGCTTATTTCTGAGATCCCTCAAATACAATCAAAGAGTGTTGTGGTTCAATTTGGTGTGGACACTTTATGGAATTAAACTGACGAACACGTTTAGGGTTAGATACAGTTCTCTATTTAAACTAAGAGAATGCACTCCTTTTTTGGTTTCTGTTTGCATCCAGAAGGAAAGAAGAAGAAACACCTAGTATCTTCAAGATAGGCTTCTAGAATGACACTTTAAAAAATATTCCTTTATTCTCATTGGGACAGTCGTCAGCGATTAGCTGGTATGAGTGAATCTCCTAACTCTAACAGGTCACTATATTCTTTCTGCTTATATGTTGCAATAAGACATATGTTATGATAGGGCCAATATGTTTAGGCTTGTATACGAACACATGATAGTAAACAAATCAAGACAACCTTGATGTGATATTTCTGCTCTAAGAGCAGCTCGCAACACTTGGCCGATATAAGGCTCGGGTTAAACGGTAAACACTTGGCGCAGAGATGGCCTGTATACGACATGACCTGTAGGAAGCCATGCTGACCTTGGAGCGCTTCCTGCCGACCGGGGGCCGCGTCACTGACGGTGATCGGCGAGGGACCCAGCGGCGCAGGTAAGTGACACACCGCCCGGGCCTCATCTATTCCCGCTGCTCCATCCACCTCCCCTATTATCGCCCACCGGAACCACCACAAATCGCGCATGCGTGATGGAAGCGGCATCACGGCACGCCGCCTCATAGTAAAAGATCTCGTGATCAAGGCGAGAGCGCGCTTTCGGGCGAACGCGTATAGAGTGGTTTACTCTGGCGGGCGAGTTAATTGATTGAAGCAGGGGCTAACTTGGAGATCATCGCCTGTACCGTGGAGAAAGGCCCGGCTGTGGAGATATGGATTGACACCACTCTGCAGGGGGGCCGAGGGGCCGGGCGAAGCATGCTCACCAGGGGGCAGCACTGAGCGGGCGCAAAGTAGTCCGAGGACGCTGGGGGTCACAGGTGTGCACCCCTCGACCACGCCTATCCATCTTACCGGCACCCCTAATGAGCCTCACCTCCTACGCCACGCTAATTATAACATATTTGAAATGATTTTCGGGCTAATTAGTGCAGACAGAAGACGGGGTGTAATTGCGAGGTGACGTTCGTTATCGGGCGCTTGGGGGCGGTCCGTTTCCTGTATATACTTAAGCAGCGCGCGGCGCCTGCGCACTCGCGGATAAGTGAAACAACAGCTTGGCCGGGGGCAATTGTTTCTCAGACTAGCCGGTAGAGGGCAGCACGCCCATTTGACCCCTCCAATGATGTCTATTTTTCAAATGGACGTATTAAAGCGACGGAGCGAATCGGCCGTGTGTGCTGGTCCGAGAAAAGCCAATTACCGCGCTGACACGTTTTACAGATGATGTCTGTTTCACATTGTGCACACACAATTAAAACGCTTCCCAAAGTGATTTTCGACGGCTCAAGGTGTGAACTCGCCAAAACGATGATGGACACTGCACCGGTGAAAACCATTCCTCCCTCCTCCCAGTTCCTCCTTAAAAAAAACCCATCAACTATAGAACCCTCTCGGTGTGCCTCCTCTTGCCTCCCGTTGTGCCCCAAGCTCGGAACCAGGATCGGCCCCCGGACCTCGAGCCCCCCGGACGTCACAGAGCTGTTTGGCGAGAACGCCCAGCCCATAATTCTCCCGGTCGTCGTCCGATGAAAACACGGTAACCATCGCGGGAGCGCCGGCTGAGCACCGGGCCTTTGTACGCTTATCGTTGCTTTCCGGGCCATTTCGTAAACTAATAATATCCTCATTCGGGCCAGAATAATAATTCATCAAATCGTTGGGCGCACTAAAGTTAAAGGAGGAAAGGTTTTTTTCACCTCTTTCTCTCTCGTCCGCCTCCTCTCCCCCTCCCCTCGGCTGGGGGCAGATAGCGGTTGGTACTGTGGGTAATTACTGCTCGCAGGGTCGGGCTTTTCATGCCGGGAGGCGAAGTAGCCATGTCAACGCTGGACACATCCACGCCAATATTGGGCCAATCGGCGATAAGGGGTAACCCTCACACGCTGGTCCATTTCCCATAATGGTCGACTGCGCCCGGCCACTTCCGCGTTGCCGTCCAATATTGTCGCGCTGAGCTCGACGCCAATGAAGCGCGCGCCGAACGCGGCCAACGTCCCTTCGTGTGCCTCCGCAATGAAGACAACGGTCTAGATTTAATTACACTCAGCCGAGTGAAAGATAGACCGCCATTGGGCGGCATTATTGGCCTGTAATTGGCAGGATCAGCGAAATCAATATCTCATGAGGTAGGACGGGGGTGTGGTGGAGGGAAGGGAGGGGCGGGAGTACGGTCGCCTTACAACACTCGTCCGCAGCCGTATCCATCATCCGCACAAAAAAAGTAGTGCGTTCACCAATCGCGGAGTAGTTCGGTGTGAAGCCAGCAGTGAAAAGTCCCACCGTGCTGCCATCTGGCGGAGCTCGACGTTATCAACCGGAAGCAGATTGATTCCTTCCGGTCGGCTGCGTTTATGATGCGCGGAAAGACGGTGAAATGTGGTGGAATTCGACAGAGCAAAAAATTGAAAGATTGCTGTGACCAAGCTGTGAATTGCACCGATACATATTTCCATATTTGTCCGTGGTCTTATTCCTCTACATCTGAAAGGATGAAACAGCCGAAAATGTCCAATTCGCAGTTCGCAGCCCCTGTAAATGAACCCATGACTCCAAAAACAGCATTTTTAATGATAACTTTATACACGTTGGCGTCATGGGTATATAGTCCAAGGATGAATATAAACGAGCATGAGGTCGGGGCGAGCAATGCCTTGGTTTGATCTAGTGGACTGCCTACTGCCTGCTCATAGCTCACGTCGATCTATGCGGATCTCTCCATAGACGTCCCACTGGATCACAGAGATTTCGGTAAGGGTTGGAATACTAAATGTCACATCTTAGCCACTTCTTCAGAGGGCACCTCAGTACAAGGGATTTGATATATTTCCTTCAAAGTCTTGCCTCCTGTGGTGGTGAATTTGCCTGCTATGCTCTCCTCACTAATCACGCACCTTGCTCGGGCGCTCACTTTCTACGAAGCCAAACTCATGCCAGTGATGTGACGCACTGATCGTGGGGTGACATATAGATGGGGAAATTTGACATAACGGTAGTTGTCGATGATCTATTGGAAATCTTTAAAAAGTTATAACCATGTAGGTGACAAAAAGTATACAGACCGGACGTTGACTGAATTTGATAAATTTCATGGTGGCTTTTCATTCATAAATTTCCCGAAAGGTTTGCATTGAAATATGACAACTTCTAATATCATGATTGGGAAGCGGTTTAACCATATTTTCATGAATTTCACATCTTATAGCTCACGGTGTACTTCCTTCTGTCACGACCCCACCCCTCCTGTCAGTCCAGGCAAGGGCTACAAATCTGTTGTGGAGCGACGGAGGCGCCCTCTTCTGGCTTCTTTGGGAGCATTCCAAAGGATAGCGCAGTGTAAAACAGATGGAATTTTATAATCTGATCTTAGCTCCCAACCGACTCCCAGCCTTCTACTCCCTACTACCCAATCTACCCCTCCGTATCACCTGACCCACCCCAAACTACCCTTCCCTAAACTACCCAGCACACTCCTCCCTACTGCCCAACCTACCCTAACCTCTCCTTCCCAAGCAACCCCTCCCTACTAACAAACCTACCCCTCCCTACTACCATTCCCTACTACCCAACCCACCCCAACCTATCCCTCCATCCTTCCTAATCTATCCTTCTCTACTGCTCAACCTGAGACTCCCTACTTCTCAACCTACCCCTCTTTACCACCCAACCTGCTGTTTCCTACTACCCAACCTACCCCTCCCAACTACCTAATCTACCCCTCCCTACTAACTTAAACACTCCTCCAAACTACCCAATCTATCATCCCCTATTACCCAAACTACCCCTCCTTACTACCCACCTACATCTCCCTACTACCTAACCTACCCCTCCCTACTACCCAATCTATCATTCCTTACAACCCAAACAACCCCTTCCTACTACCCAAACAATCAGTTCCCACTACCCAACCTACGCCTCCCCACTACCCAACCTCCATCTCCCTATTACCCAATCTACCATTTCCTCCTACCCAACCTACCCTACCTCTACTACCCTATCTACTCCTCCCTCCTACCTAACCTACCCCTCTCTTCTGCTAAACATGCTCAACCAGACACTCCTTACTTCCCAATGTGCCCCTCTCTGCTACCCAACTTTCCCATCCCTACTACCCAATCTACCCATCTCTACTGCCCAATCTATAGCCTCCCATATAGGACTGCTCAGCCTCTACCTTCCTACTACCACTCCCTCCTGTACTACCTACCCCTCCCTACTGATGAGCTTACCCCTTTCAATGGACACATAGATCTAGCCTTCCTAATTTTCTCTCCTGACTTCCCATCCCTACTGTTTTTCTTTAAATGCCCTCCGAACTCTGCTTACAGACTAAGGGGGCTCGGTGGGCCTTGGTCAGACGCATGCTGCAATTTGAGAGATGACTCTATGGCTATGAGCAGCTCATAGCTACTCGGGCGACATGTTTCCAATTCCCGCGGATCTGGAAGACATCCGCGTAGTTTAACCATCTGCCACGCCCGTCGCGGGGGCGCTGCCGGCAGTGGCGCCAAGCCAATCGGGCCAATAAACAGAAGCAGGTTGGGGAGCGGGGAGGTGAATTCATAACTAGCCCATTATGGGGTGGGCGGCGGGCGGTTTGCGGCCGGCAGGGGAGTGTATCTGACAGGAGGAAATGTGAACTGCCGAGATACAGAGAGTCAGCCGATGGGGGTCTCTAACTCCAAGCGTAGACTTAGCCTGATATCTCCACTCAGCACTGACCAGTATCGACGGGCTAGAACAACAAGTAATCCACAAATCATTCGAAGTATGTAGAGATATGGGATACATGATGTCTGGCCAGATCAGCATTATACCAAATGAAAAGATTACTGATGGAAGGGAATGGATACGAAGGATTGCATTTCTCTCTTGTCAAATTGTTTTTGCTTTGTGTATTCCATTTTTTCCCTCAGACTCACTTTGAAGCAGACCTATAAGTCAGGGTAGGAGAAACTCACTGATGTAAGACAGTGCAGTGCTATATGGACTCAAGAACTAGAGTTTCAATGTTTGTTATTTCTCACTGCACTAAAAGCAAACGTCGCGGAACCCACAGGAACTGACACCGCTATAAGAAGTCGGGAAGATGGAGTGTTTGCCGATGCCGTGTCGGTTCCAATTAGCCTCAGTAAGTACACGAGCGGGCGTCCCCGCGGACGGCCAGCTAAGTCGTGTCGTCTGCTACATGTGTGGGTCAGTAGAGGGGGACACATGTAGAGGGCAGGGTGGATAATGAAGGGGTAATGCGGCCGTTTTCAGCCGCCCGCCCTGAGGTCCCCAAGAGGCCGCGGGGCCTATTATAATGATGCTTGTCACCGCTTATCACCTCCGACGTCCGCGACGAACTCCCGCGAGACCCGCGTTTGTCATCCGTCCGCGTTGACCTGGGCCAAGTCGAAAAATATCGTCTGCTTCCGAACGCTGCCGATTTTCAACGAATATTGCCGTTGAATGCAGTCACACTGCTCGAAATATCACCCCACCCGAAAACAGCGGTTTTAAACTTTTCTTCAGAACGTGATTTTCTCTTAGAATAATATCGTAGATGATATTCTGGCATTGGTTTCTCGAATCCCATCGCTGCTGACAAACAATTGAAATGACATCCTGTTAGTGTTACTCATAGCCCCTTATGGGCGGGGGTCTGTGGCAGAGCCGCATGGGGAGGAAAGGGTACGATTATCAATGCATAACGGTGGATGATAATATTGTTATTATTTGCATGAAGAAACAATTTTGAATATGATGTTATACATAGGGTCTACGTGTCTAAAAACAATTTGACCGTCGGACTTCCATGAGGACATTTTGACTTGCCTCCACGGGTGAATATTTTTTCCTTAATCATTTAATCATGTTATATTCTCTGAACATTAAAGTCTATTGATCTATCATTTCCCGATAAAAACAATGCTATCGTGAATATCGTAGATAATGTTTCAATGAATTTTCTGGATTACGCTTGGGAGTGCCTCAAGCCACCAAACTGTCTACTGGGGAATAATTTAAGGTATTATTTGCCCCGAATGGGCTAAAATGGTGAGGTCGAGTGTGCTTGAGAGACAAGGTATGGGAAGTAAAAAGACAGGGGTCCTGGCCTCCTCCTTTCTCTTGATCAGCTCCTGACATGCATAACCACTGTTCTACAATCTAAAAAGTAATGCTCTTACAGCATTGTGAAAACCTTGGATCTTTCAGTCTCGTGGTAGTGAGGCCTTTTTGTCACAAATGGATCACCTTTTTTGAAGTACATTACATGTCTTAGAATTTCATGTTAGGTATCGCCATCCTAAAGCCTTTTTTTCCATTGCCCTGCGTTTCTCACGCATTTTACGGATCCATACTGATTGAATTGTTCTGATAAAACCTTGAGTATCACCGATGCAATCAGGGTGTTTTGATTCTGTCCGCTTTTGACTAAGTCGGTCAGTGGTGGCCATTTTGCGTAATCCATACCAAATTAATCGGTGAGCATTTCAAACACCAGGTTATTTTCATTCACTAATCTGATATCGGTATAACATCTGTAGACTGTGAAAAACTGTAACTGAGATGGCATTTAGTTATGACAGAGTTATAACTCAGAGATAACACAAAGCTGTGACATGTAACAGTGACTCAGAGATGTTCCATCAGCCCGACAGCACTTTCTGGACAATCCTTCAGGTCCGGGCTGCATCAGCAAATGATTGTTGGTCAATCCTGGTGAAACATACCTATATTTACAACCATGACAACATCATGATTTTTAATAAATTAGAATTGTCAGACTCTTTCTCATAGCAATCACGCCCTAGTTGCAACAGTATAAGCCCTGTAGACTAATATTTGTTTTGAAGGGTTTCATTGAGCGTCGGCCAAATGCTCATATACCCTGCCTAAAGGCTAGAGTGGTCACATAAACTTTGAGCCTGCTGCAAAAACAATACCTTCAATATCGGCGTGCTAACACTGTGACATCTGTATTTATAAGCGATTCTGTGTTAGTTAAGATGCAGCAGGTCGAAGTGTGATTTTGGATCTCTATTATGACCCAGTTAGGAAGAAGTCAGTGTTTGGAAAAATTCATGTATACTTTGTTCAAAACTTTGTTGTTGCTGGTGAATAAAGTATAAAAAAAAATATCAGTAGTGCACAAATTGTGAATTGGGACTTAATAATATCAGAAGCTTATTTATTATCCACCTGATACAAAGTGTCCATAGAAAACGCACAGGGAATGTGTATGGACATACCTGGCGCATACAGACATGTTGTATGCTCCGGGTGGCTCATACTGAAGAATAGTGCGTACGGAAAAATAGTACATAACTAAAACGAACTGATATATTTCTACGCGTCAACTCCTCGGAGCATACAGCCGCTTGTATCTGAAACCTGTCAATATTGTGTGACGTTGCTTTGGCGGCGACTACTGAGGAAGTGACCGATCGGCCGTACTCGCCGGTGCGGGGAGCGTGCGGAAGGCTGCTGGTCGTGAAACTTAGGCCCCCATTGGTCAGTTTTGTTTACTGGGTGTATCTTTGCGGTTCATTGATCGAGATCAAACACATCTGTGTGACGCGTTCGATCCGGTCCATTGCTTTGCAGAGAACGTTCCTGTTTGAGCAGTATGTGGTGGAGTGGACCCAGTGGGGTTCCAGTGCTGCCACCTTCTGGGAGTTTTGGGAGACTTGTCCCCTGTCTACCTGAACTGCTCAGCCTTGTTCCCTATGGGTATAAGGCTGGGGGTTGTTTCAGAACTGCTGTGCCAGTTATTTTTTTAAACCGTTTGGTCTATTTGGCACATGGGGACACCTCTGGATGCCCCATTTCTCAGTAGTTTCGATTATGAAAATCTCTTCAGGCCTTTGCCAAGGCTTAGATACTGTATCTATGATACCATGTATCTGTTTTTTGCAGCTTTTCATACTACCGGTCACTCCAGTGGTCTTATGGATAGGGCGGGCTGTGATATATGAGTTCAAACTTAATTCAACTCACCGTTCCGTGTTTCGTTGTCCAGTGGACGTGGCGGTTCGATGATTCGAAAAAAAAATTGACGTGGCGTTAGGGGTCGACCTATCCATATTTACTGTCCATAGTGTTTAGACCAAGTGGAGCCTCGGTGGCTAGCCGGTGGATCCAGTTATATTCGATCTTGTCTCTCAATCTACCTGCTCCCTTGCTATCCGGGTGCTGGTATATGAAATCCAAAATCTGTACCGTCACATCTTCAATTCCCTTATGGTTCAGTTCGTTGAAGTGTGTTGGTACAAATTTTTTTCGAATCATCGAACCGCCACGTCCACTGGACAACGAAACGCGGAACGGTGAGTTGAATTAAGTTTGAACTCAATTATTGTGTATTTATCTGACAGCTCGAATGTGTGTATTTATTTGGTATTCCGTGGGTTCGAATCTGCGATATCTTTAGCATGGCCAATGGGAACATTCTCAAATTTGGCCAATCAGCAGCTATAGTCCTGAGCGTTTAATATGGGACAAAAAACTAGTTTTTTTCCAACTTGAATAAGGCAAATCGCTGTTGTGTTGTGAATAACAGGGCGATTTCTATAAAACAAAATATTGTTAGAAAGCTATGACTTGGACCTATCTGTTTGTATATATATATATCTGATATACCTGCGTTATGGCTAAGCTTTTCTGTTGTAGATTGAACATCAGAATTTGTTAGGTAAAAAGCACTAAAACATATTACCCTCCTGTCTTCACAGTGATTTGATGAAAAATCTATCACGCAGACCTGTAGAAATAAACATACTATCTTTTTAACCCTTTAAGGACAAATGATGTCTTGAGGCATCAACCAGCCCAGGCCAAATGATGCCTTGAGGCATCAACTGGCCCAGGCCGAATTATGCCTCAAGGCACCATTTCTCTTAAATCAATTAAAGTGTTTTTGACAAAAAGAAATTGATTAATATACATACAATCTTCAGGAAATGTAGCTATAAAATCAAAATCAATATTAGTGAGCTAAAATAAGCGAAATATTATGGATTACCAAAAATATCATAGGATGAAACATCAAATTATGACTTTTTCCAAAATGTGTTCGTCCTTTAGAGATATGCACTATCACTAGCACCCGTCCTTATGGTGATACCTCTGCCAAAGGTGGCCATTCTTAAAGGGTTAACTATTCCAAGACAATTAAAATGATACCTATATTGCCAGGCTGTGATAGTTATATCCTGAGGTACAGAAGCATTATGACAGATGACAAAGAGTCCAAAAGAGGCCTAAAAACATGATAACTCTTCTAATGTTATTGTATTTCTGCATATGGCATAGCTAGAAACTGCCAATAATTACCTCTGAATAGCATTTAGTCAATAAGATAACCAACCAGTTGTATTTTGTGAGGGTTCATCTACAAATCACTCTTTATTTTAAGTATCTATGCTGATTATTGACTGAAGGAAAATCAAGTCTTACTTGCTTACTTATAATGTCAGTGATTCAAGCAGAAATATGACCCCAGGCCAAAGTACTATGATGAAATGACAGGTGGCACCACCACTTTAGAATCTTAGGCCTGGAAAGTTCTCTTATGTATTCTTTATGAAGTTCTCTTGATTTTACCCATATTAAATGCTCAGGACTATAGCATTGTTGGACTCCAACAGACCCTTGTCAGGCTGTCCCGCGCAATCCAAGCGGTTTATGGAAGAGACCTAGGTGTGAGATTGAAGCTAGATTGGCCGCCATCATACACTGTGTTCCAGCTTAGAGGTTGGTAACGTTAAACCCTGGTCATGTCCACGAATTCTCACTCTCAGACCAAGCAGCTTTCTTTATCTGTAGATTCTGAGAGCCGAAATACCTATTAAGAAATATCTATAGCTCACAAAATTGATAAGAATGTCTATCTTTATGGTTATTCTATTCAAAATACACACAAAAGGAAATACGAACATGGAAAAATAGCTTCAAAAGTGAGAATGGACAAATTCTCCACTTATAGGTGTAGGTCACATGAAAGATCTGCGGGGAGAGTGTCAAACACTAACAGCTAATGGGTCAAGGCAGTCACAGATTTAACCCAACCAGAGCTAACAGAGTGTAGCTCTGGCAGCAAGTGTAGGTTGTAGCTGGCTGACACCAAAGGGCACCAGCAGTTCAGGCACATAGAGGAAAATGCATGCACAAAGCTATTTACAGAGTGACTCAAAGAAGACACTTAGATGTGACATATAGGAGTGACCCAGAAAGGAGACCTAGATGTAACATACAGGAGTGACTCATAGAGGAGACCTAGATCCGACATATAGGAGTGACTAAGAGAGGAGATCTAGATGTGACATATAGGAGTGACTCAGAAAGGAGACCTAGATGTGACATACAGGAGTGACTCATAGAGGAGACCTAGATGTGACATACAGGAGTGACTCAGAGAGGAGACCTAGGTGTGACATATAGGAGTGACTCAGAGAGGAGACCTAGATGTGACACATAGGAGTGACTCAGAAAGGAGACCTAGATGTGACATATAGGAGTGACTCAGAGAGACTTAGATGTGACATACAGGAGTGACTCAGAGAGGAGACCTAGATGTGACATATAGGAGTGACTCAGAGAGACCTAGATGTGACATACAGCAATAACTCAGAGAGGACATGAAGCTGTGACATGTATCAGAGACACACAGAGGACAGTTAGTCATAACACTCAACAGTGACTCAGAAAGGACTTGAAGCTGTGACACGCAGGAAATACTCAGAGAGGACACTTAGCCATGACACTCAACAATGACTCCGAGAGAACATGAAGCTGTGACACACAGGGACGACTCCCTGAGTATGTGCTTTGCTGCGACACACCGCAGTGATAAACAACAACCCTGCGCTCGTTGCAAATATCACCTCCCCCAGTGATACGCCCCTCCTCCCCATCCTACTTGAGGCCGTGCAGAACGGTTCGTCATGTGGCTTCTATTTTCTCACGCCTGTTCTGACCGGCGCGGAATATAATAAATCACGATAACATGTCACGCTTTGTTTGCAATGACTCCAAATGCTTTCTCCACCAACTTGTGCAAGCAATTAGAGCTTGTTCGACGTACAGTATGGTTAGCAGGGGTCTGTCTACCACCGTTTTCCATTAGACTGTGGTTCTTTACACCTATCTAGGTCGACAAGCACAGTTCAACCGTGACGATATATTTGATTGGTACCGTGTGTCTTAACCCTTCATTGTTTACTTGCATTGTTCTAAGTCCAGGTCACAGGTCCTTTTCCCCATATTTTGTATCTAAATCTCTTTGGGTATGAGTCAACTGGTTGTGATAGATTGGAAAAGATTGTGATGACCCGTTGAGACTTTCGGTGCAAGTGGGTCATATCGTCATGAATTACACTAATCATTAAATGCAAATCACATCTCATTGAATTTATGTCATATTTCTGACAAGGAATCAGACATAAATCAAGGACGGCGGGAACTACGAAACACAATTTTCAAGTTAAAGAGACTTTCATTCACTCAAGACATTTTGTATTCTATCAATTTCTCAGATGTCTAAAGGAAGACCTAAACATCAATAGTATCCTATTGAAACGCAAATGTCACGACCATTTCTTCCGAAAGAAAAGTATGGTCAAAAGTAATACATATTTCTGATTTGAACTTAACATTTACATTACTTTAGCATTTCTGAAAATGAAAATGTGTTTTTTGTTTTTTTCTCTCTCTCAGAGATTAATGGTAGAAAAAGAAGAAATTAGTAGGGTAATGGTTACCAAATAAGTCCTCAATCCATGATGGTTTCAAGTATGCTATGTTATGATTTACATAGTTTCGCATTGGAAAAATACAATGAAAAATACAATTTAAAAGTGTCTGAAGAAACATCACTATATTGTACGGGTATTGGCCGAGACGCATCAGTCAAATAATCCGTGAAATTGCCTGGCGTTCAAGGTCGTCGATCTATAAATTCATTAAAGTTGTGAACATTATTTCATGTGATGTCTAGTGATGCAATAGAAACGTGGCAGCCCACAGCTGACTGCACGTCCAGAGATGCATGTGTGAGCGCCCGGCCACGGGGGAAGCCGACCGGCCATCGACGAGCGGTCTCCCTGTCAGTCCTCACCCGCACCACTGTGGGGTGCTCTGAGAAAACCAGCCAGAAATCGAGAAACTCAAAATCAGTTTGTGCTGCAGATTGTAAACTGCTGACATAACCAGCTTAACAAATTCCACGGTTCGCAAGACCATACGTATATTGTGAAGAACGCCTTAATACAATTAGCATGATCATTTATCTCGTTTCAGCTATGTACCAGAACTATGGTTATTTGGAAAAGAAGAAAGAAAAAAACACACACATCCTAAAGCCTAAATTTACTACCAAGTACTTTTCGCTTACAGGTATTCACTGAAGTCGCATACATTTGGCGAACTTTCCGGCTGGACAACATCCTAGTGATTCTTTATCTATAAATATTTAGAAATCTATTGTTGAAAATAGGTACATTGCTGCAAAAATGTAAAACCGATTCTATTATTCCTGTGACATTGCTCCAGGCAGTGTTACATGTGACTGACATCATGGACTCACGCCACAAATGAGAATGGATGGCAGCTCAGTGGCGCCCCCATCAGGCGTCTCGCGTTTTGCAAGCACGGAATGTACCCGGCGGATCCGGATGAATTGAGCTTGGCATTTCCTACAGGACGGCCCGCGCGCCGGGCACCATCGGGGGTCATGTTTGCCGTCTGCTCACCGGGAATTAACACTTGTGGTTTGGATTAGGACTGTCTGCTTTTATACTTCGCCCCCGGAAGCAAAGGTTATCGAGGTTGCGGGCCAGTGCGGCTACAACCACTCGCTACCAGCTACGACGCTGCCCAACTAGAGCGCTCCCTGGAGTCAGTTTCAGAAATTGAGACGTCACCGATGTGCTTTTGGTTAAAAGTGGGTGTCGCACAGAATAAACGCCGCCGAATGGCAGAGAAACAATAGCGGGTGATATACCGTGCATATATCAATAACACAGTAAATCATGCTGTGATAAAGGCACACCACTGGTAGTACCAGTGGACTGAGGCTGTCCTGGGTAGAGGGGGACTGGTGGGAGTCGCAAGGATTACACCTGGTCCTACTCATCATAATTTACTTTATCGAACATCTTGGTCTCGCAAATCATAATTATGATAAATAATTATTTCATGTCAGACTTTTATCTCATATTATGTTTTATCGTACAGAACGATGTCACACGTGGCACTTTGGTTTATCGTACATTTTGTCTCATTATAGACCATGCTTTAGGTTTGGGTTTATGATATACATACTTTCTAGATGATCTCAATTTCCTTTTCTGAATAATCAAGGCAGCTTGGAACAAAGAAACAAAGAATCTCCAATGAAAATTAAAACCTGGAAACCCAGATAATTCGAAATGCCCAGAGACAGGCAATTAAATGTCATAAAATGCTACTCAAATTACCCATGCTTTTAAAAACTCTCATGGAAGTGCACTGGGACCTGGCAATATTTTCAGATTAAACACAAATTAAACATTGGTCCCTTGGCAGTATTCAGTAAAATAAAAAAGAAGATCCAACTATGCAGTTTACTGAGAAAACATCATGTGTCGTGTTGCCACCAAATCAGTATGGTTAAAATCGTCTCTATCAATACGACATTAATATTCTTATAAAAACATAGTATAGTAAAGATTTCATTCTTGAGAGAATAGAGGCGTACCCAGGTGCGGGGAAAGGGATGTGCACACTGGAGACAACACGAGGCAAAACCCATCTTGGGCAGAACCCCTGAAAGCATATGGATTTCATACATTATACAAGCGGTTCCCAGGATTTTGCCATTGGGAGGGGGAGTTGCACACCTGAGACGCACCTGAGACAAAGCCTCAACTGATGGTCCAGGAGGCAAAGTCACCAGAAGGACTTTTGTACATTTTACAAGCTGTATCCAGAGTTTTGCCTTTCTCAGGTGAAAATAGCCCATTGGTGTATAATACTTTTTAACTATAAAGTTAAAAATGCAAGTGCTCTAAAAGGATTTTAAGTCGGAATAGAACATCCCTGAGAATATATCGTAGGAATGGAGGTGGGTGGGGGATTTACCCCCTGTGCTCCCCTTGGTACGTCCCTGGAGAACTATGAAGAAGCTGATTCAATAAAAAAACAGACAAAAAACCCTGAGGATTTTGTATTCCAAGCGAAAGATGGAACGTTTAATAGAATCAGAGGTGAAATGGGATATCTGGCATGATCTATTTTCTGTCCAGATGGCCCTGTTTTCAGTGTGGGTTGTGGCCGGCGTACATCCAGCCTCTCAGACGGCGGCTAAGTTAGTCTCGTATGTCATCGTCTTCAATAGGCGCCTAATTCCTGTCTGCCGGCCAGTAGAGCCATCTTTCAGTACCGAGCACTCCGGGAATTGCTCGCGATGAAAGTTTACGGGATTGCCGCCCACTTCAAGGGACTAACGCTTTGAAGTAACTCCAGGAACCAGCCTCGACGACGGAAACGTCAACTCTCGTCTGGAGGGTTCGAGAGGTCGCGAGGAGTGTTCTGCTCTCCTGAAAAACATAAACACCAAGAGGTTTCTTTGGCTGGCTGGTGAGGGTATATATGTGTGTGATGGCCATTAAACAGTTTGTTTTTCGCTGGGTTATATTAGAGGAGAGAGTGATATCAATTTGGCAGCAGACGACAGGTCGACGCGGGAAGTGGCGGGAAGTGGGGAGAGCAGCTCGAGGGTTCAGAGCAGCTCGTGTTTCTCGGCGGTCTGGGGCCTATAATACACGTCTATTACAAGTCACAGTTAGCGCCCAAATATGTCAATATCCAATTGGCACCTTGGATCGTTTGCGCATGTGCGGTGACACGCTGCGCATGTCACAGACGCGCGGGTAAACATTGCCATTGCAACACGTGCATATCATTAGCACACCACCTACGTCGCCACACTTATTTGTTACAAGTCTTTGAAAACCGAGAAGGGCACCCTCAAATATGTCTCTAAAACGTGTATTCATATAGGTTACTATGCATTATGTTTGCTGGTCTCCTGGATGTTACGTCATGAAATTCTAACATAGGCCTACCTGATTGAGAACTTAAAAGTATTGTATTAACTCATAATATCCGGTACCTGCTGTAAACCAGCATGGGAATAATCCAACGCTGACAGGAACCGGCTTATTGACTACAACTTTACCCTGTTAAATACAAATGTAAACAAAATGTAAAACAAACTCAGTAGAGGTGTATTTGATATCTTTTAAGTGATATGAACGAGTATGGCTACTTATGGCAAGATATATGTACCTGACTGACATGTGAGTGTTTCATTATGATTACGTGAAAGACGTTCACACCTGATGTGCATGGGTATCCTAAATTGGTTGTCAATGGGCATCCATACGTGATCTGGGTGCCTCACTATATTGCCTTACCTGATATGGTTGTCTCACTATCATTCCCCTAACGACACTCAAACTTTACGTTAGTGTCTCACTATGTTGCCCTATAGACATTCATAATTTATGTGAATGTCTCACTATCATTGTCCTATAGACATTCATACTTGGTCTAGGTGTCTCACCATATTGCACTATAGACATTCATACCCGTTGTTGTTGTCTCACTATCATTGCCCTATAAACATACATACTTTTTGTGGGTATTTCACTTTGGTATCCAATAGACATCCATACTTGATTGGTTGCCTGATAGACATCCAGGGGCTACTTGATGTGGGTGTCTTACTAGTGTTAGACCATACCTGATATTTATACCTGGTGTGGGTGTCTCACTATGAATGCCCAATAGAATATCCCATCATAGTAATGTTGGGTTACCCAATACAATTACACATGGTGCGGTTGTATCACCATGCTTACCTGATAGACACTAACACCTGGTGTGAGAGAAAGAGCAAAACTTGGAGTAGGCAGGGATACCAAACTGGATCGATCTCAAGTCTCATATTAAAAAGGTGAAAGCACATTACAAAAACGTATTGACATTGTGACAGGTACGCCAGAGTTTACTAACGCTTAAGAAATCGAATTTGGCATTTTTGCAATTATCGTCTGTCTCATTTAGATAACATAAGAGAGAAGGTTTGCTTAACATTCAAGGGCATGTCGCATATCGTATACATATACATATATCCATGCACAAAATCATGAATATACATCAGTATGAAAAAATAACATAAGAACAGTATTTGACAGACAGTAATATATTTCACCTTTGGGCACAAGGCTTATCATAGTCAGAACGCAGGCGGGTCCCCCGGGAGCCTGGCTTTTTAATGGACAGTATCTTAAGTATGAAGCAAAAACGCTGACACCAATTCAGGGGCGGGTTTTCCTCGGCGAGCAGACACGAAGTGCATGGTGGGAATGCGCACACAAATTACAGATCTATCACTGTTAGCCGACTCCGAGGACTAATCTATTACCCCGACGTCAACCCCGCCAGACGAATCGCATGCCGCGAGTATGTAGCTTATCAAAACGTTATTAAATTAAATTCCTGCCGTGGCTAAAAGAGCTGCCGCTACCTCGCCGCCGCCATTTGCCATGAATTTCATGGTGCTGCGCTCGGGACCAAAATTGATGGCCGCGGGAACTATTTTCTACTCTCTCCATCACACCGCCGCAGTATCAGCACGAGGGTGTACGACGGAACTGGTGCTGTGGAAGACCACAACAAGGTCGTGGTGGCAGGAGTTAATCCTACAATGTGACGCGACACGACGCAATGCAACGCGACTGGACCAGAAAAAAGGCAATTAGTGTAAAACCATGCGCCTACTGTGTTCCCGATATACACGCGAATAGGCCCGGACCATAGTGTCATAGGCCATTATGTTAGTATTTCTCTATACTCGTTATTGTTTCTAATCGTCGTGTATCGGGAAGTCTGCCGTGGTGAATAGGTGCAAGTTGGTGATTATACTCTAACAAAATAAGACCCGAAAATATTGAACTTTGGAACATCTAGTAAATATATTTTTTTTATATATTTTTTTTTACAATTTTCTATCCTACTCCCTTTTTGTCATGCTTTGTCATACAACACTTTATCATTCTTGGTCATGTAGACTGGACCCCTCCCCCAACCTGCTGCATGACGTCATATATGGACGACCCCGGTGCAGCGTTGCCTCGTGCGATCTCCTCCGTGTATCCCCGACCAGACTTTAGTTGTGACGATTGCCGCTCGGGAGCGTCGGAGAAGGTCTCCCGGGGCGCAGGGTCTTTAGAAGATAGCTGGGGCCGGTCCGGAGTGGCCGACACCTCCGGGCCCCGCCTCTCCTGGAGCGACCCAGCGGGGGTAGGCGCCGGCCCCCTCCGGGCGCCCAAATCATTCTCACCACACCTCCAGGCGGGGCCGGGGCGGCGGGTCAGGCCACTCCTCAGAAGCCTCGCCAGCCCCACCGATCATATGCGGAGGACGCTGAGACAGTTACGTTCCATTAGGGGTACAAATTGGAGGAGTTACTGGTACCGGGTGACTCCTGCAGTCTCTTCCAAGTCAACCCCCACTGTCCGACCCCGGGACCAGGAGAGGAAGGTGAGCCCTTGACGACTGCAGCACCCCTGGTGTCATCGACGAGAACAAGGGGCCAGTCTACAAATAAATGAGGATGTTGGTGAATAAAAACTAATACCGTGAAGTCGCTGCCATTGTTTAGCAATAGTTTAGTTTATGTATTAAAGTTGTTCTTTAATTCCACACTACAACAGACAATGATATTAATGTTTTTTGGGGGATTCAGTTTGACATCAAGATAGGGGGAGGGATCAATAATATTGTCAAAAGTTTCGTCCCAATTGATGGGACTTCTTCACTCAATTTAATCAATTTTTATATGTATATTCCATTTGGAGAACCAACAAAAAATGCATTTACGCTACTTTTTTTGGTAGTGGTGCTGTATTGTGTAGATGTTTCCATCAATTTTTATTTTCAGATGCTGTGAACATGAATCGTCTTCACGGTTAATCGTTTCTTTCATCATAAACGAAGATCAATTACAACATTTGTGAGTCAAAGAAACTATTTAAAAAGGTATACGAGGAATATGTAGACAGCGTTATGCACGAGATCTCTCAGGTCAAACTGATGACAGAAGCTCTTGAGAGTTCCCTTTCACAAAGCGAACATTACTAACTTGATGTTTTCTTTAGCATTTTCCCCCCGAAATTAACTAACTCGGAGGAAGTAAATGAAAGCTTATGTAAATGAAATTATACTGCAAAGGGTTATGGACAAACTCCTTTTTTCACTTTGCTCACTTTGGGGACACAATGAGTGGCAGTTTCTTAGTCTTCTTGCTGCCCTTCACTGCTCTCCTGCGTGAAGGTTGCCCAATTTACCCAGTGCCTCACTGAGTCTGTGTGCTTGGCCTGCCGGTATTGTCAACTCTTTGATGTCTTGTACCGTCATGATAGCGAGCACCTCAAAATCTGTGTAGTCCTTCACTGCCATGATGTCAGTCGTCTTCATCTTAAGGCTGATATTCTTTGGCCAATTAGTAAAGTCAAAACTGGCGCCCATTTCAAGGTTGTTTTCTGTTCCTTTATCTGCCATTGTACAGTGCCCTTTGACAGGGCCTTAAGTTCTTGTTGCTGCTGTGAACGTGCTGAGGCAAGTGGCCACCATGGAGGGTGGTTGCTGACCATTAATGGGGAGGGGGGTGATTAGGCTCCTGCCTGCCCCTCCCTGTGCCCCCAGCGCCTGTGCCGAGCTCCTCCTTGGTCTCCTTATATAGATCTCTCTCTCTCTCTCTCTCTCTCTCTCTATCTCTCTCTCTCTCTCTCTCTCTCTCTCTCTCTCTCTCTCTATATATATATATATATATATATATATATATATATATATATATATATATATATATATATCAGGGGATGTGGCCTATTGATTATGACGTCAATATTCTATTGATGCCTTGACGGTTGAGATTCACCCACTTTGCCTTTGTTAGTCTACAGAGCAGGATCTGTGAAAAATCTTTAGTGTCTTGCGATTGTTTCCTGGCCAAACTATATTTACTCGTCTGGTTATATATTTCATTATAATAGGAACCTACATAATTTATATATACATAATATATTATATATACATATATATATATATATATATATATATATATATATATATATATATATATATATATATATATATATATATATATGTGTGTGTTTATATATATAATACAGTCCTGAAGTGCGAACTTGTCATCGGGAAAGAATATGTGTCCCACTAAGATTGACTACAAGTGGTCCAGGAATAACACTTCCTAAATCTAAGATTAAAACATTCAGTTTGCAGTATTTATATTCAAATTCCTGTACAGGAAAAAAAGAGACTGGTGTGATAAAATTTCTCTTTACAAGAAAATCCGCTATTAATCACAGCACAGAAGTTGGCCTAAGGACACTTTGCAATTATTTGATTTATAGTCAGGATAAAGTGACATAAGGTGTAAGGTTTGCGTGACACACCATTAGGTTGGCCTCTGTATCAGAGCCGCCGTGTGGAGGTATCTCCCTGATATAGAGACTCGGTAATTCTATGTTGGCGTCCCACGGCTCGCAAGCCTCGGCTTTCAACTGACAGATTTTCTTCTGATGAGGACCTGAAAGCGTGCTTGATAGGGCTGGGGGTCTGTGTGTACCCCGGTGTGAGGATCATCATTCACACCCAGAGCCAGATAAATAGTCGATCTTGCCCCATGATTAATGGTCAATTCAACGGGCCCTATGTATGGCCGATAGGGCCCGACGCATGGACACGGTTACATGTGTAGCACGCCAGGTATGTGGCTGGGTGACGGGCTCCCCGCCCACCTGGTTGGCCCATGGCTGATAAGGAGCTGTCTGTAATCTCCTCACCATCCTGGAGGAACCCTGGACCGCCACCACTTGGTATAAACACCGGCTCTGCCCTGGAGTCTTGCACCAATATTGCCTTGTCCTAACACGCTCAATTTACACATATATTGTTTTGAATAATTATACATCTATTTTACGTGTATTGATACGAGCATTTTGTCCTACATATAGCGCCACATTTCCTTTCCTTGTAAACATAACTTTCATCGTGTATAGTGCTTTGCACGTTCTCTTTATCTATAGCAATAGGTATAGCATATTTCTACCCATGGGTTAGGAAGTCCCCATTGCAAATGTATGGGGCCACAGTAAACCACTCCCCATTGTTTATTAGTGGCCGTAAATCACACCCATGATTAACAACTTTTCCAAAGCCATTATCGAATGTCTAGGAATAGAAATCATTAATGACCCTGAGTAAGAAATACAAATATAGATGATCTTTTGGTTGGTCTGCTCTGTAAACAACTCCAGGATGCACTCATGTATTATTATGCGTCAACCTCTTGTGGTGTACGTCTGCCCATCAAGAAAAAAATCATCGATTATCGTTTATGTGTATTTATATCAAATAAGTCATGGGTTCATAATGAGAATAATTGTGTGCAGACAAGGCGGCTTCGCGACCAACGAGTAAGTGACTGTATATGTATTAGGCTGCCCGGTCTCTGGGCGTTAATTAATTCATTTTTCCTCTTCAGAACTTGACCGTCATAATGAGAATAAGCTGGCATTATAGATGTATGTTTGTTTATATTGCAAGGCGGATCCACGTCCAGCGCCTGACGTGTTTTTTTTTGTAAGACAAGCTGCAAAGTCCGTATCACTGAGAAGTCACAAATTTCCGTCTTCTCGCTGCCAACACCAATCATACACTAGATGTGTCACATTCAAAAGACCCAACGATAACACAATACAATCCTGATAGTACCTGTCACTTAATAATATTATTGTATCACATTTACTGCATCTTGCCGGGGCATGTAAGGGTAGACTCTCGGAGAATAATGAGCTAATGATTGTCAGTGCCGTAAATCTTAGCGGCATCTATTAGCAGTGCCTGATTACCTGACATTGATGAAGCCGTCTAGAACACGTGTAGGTGTATCGGGTGACGCCTAAACCTGCCCTAGCCTATTACACCTTCCTGGGGCACTACCCGATACATTGGGGCCCGGTGTAGTTATACGCTGGTACGCGATCTGCTCACCAGGTGGCCTCAAGGTGCACGGGGTTTATACCCCTACTGGGGGAACACCTGGGGAGAGGAACCTATTCAGAGGAGACCCGTGCAAACGCTCGGGGGGTTAGGATTGAGAATAGAGTTGGAGTGGGAAGCCGATGTGGGAAGATTGGCCTCTGGGAGTTGGATGAAGCGAGGTTAATTTGTGATAGTTGAACCATGATGGGGGTGGTCATGATGAGGGTGGCCTTGTTGAGCGTAGGCCATTCGCTTATATATGCCTCTCATAGTCATATAGACTTTGAGCTCGCTGGAAAAAAAGACTAAACCTTCGCTATCTGCATGCAAATCATTAGACAATCACCATCTGCGTGCTAACCCTGTGACATTGGTAAATGAGCAGACGGCCTGTGTCTCAGTGTCTTAGAGGCATGCCCAGCTGATCATGACCTGTCACCAGAGACCGAAATACCCCATTGACCCACTGTTGCATGCTATATTTGTATCCTAGAAAGGCAGTTGCAGAAAAGGCAAGTTGACTGGCTGTAATTACTTTAAGATAACCCAAACCTTTTGAGTGTTTTCCATTCATAATCAATGCTCATTCGTAAATTATGAATATGCCATTTGCTATAAGTTTTGTGTAGGGTGAGTAGAGGAGTTCCGCGTGGACAATGTCGTTTATAAATATTCCTGAATAGGCAGCTATGTAAACCAAGGCTCACTGATCCCATACGAGTACCATAACCGCCTGCCTTCATAATAGTTCTTTGCAGAGTTGTATGTGGCTTCTCCACTGGCTTCAACAACTGACTATATATGTAGACAGGGCCACTATGGCTTGAGTCGGGACATTTTACACACAACAGGGTTATCTATATGCAAACACTGGGTGAATGTTCTGTATTACATATATATATATATATATATATATATATATATATATATATATATATGATCTAGCTATTCATAAACTACTATGTGCTTACTACACTGGCTTCAGTGGTGGCTTCCATTTATCGCTTTCCTATATAGTTTCTGTATAGTATGAAGTGAGTGTATTTTCCTCTTAATTTGATGCCGTATTCCATAATTTACTTTGTGGCTTCAGTAGGCTTTAGCAGTGCATGTTTATATTCGTATGCCTTCCTTTGGCAAAATCATGAAATCTCTAAATTGTATTCTAAGCATGATATGGTAGCCGATAATTACCTATTCGCCTTCATCATTTGTTTCAGCAGTGGCTTCTGTATAATTGAGTTCTTGTTTCTATTTGTAAGACGCTATACTTTGTGTTTTATCTTCTTCGTAACTTAATGCTTTTACTTATGATATATCATATTGCATCCTTTTTTGAATTCTCACTGGCTTCTCCATGAGCCAGTACCGGCTACTTTATTCTTCTTCTCTAGATTTCAGCTAAAGCGTACTTACAAATTGCCCTCGATACTTATGGTTGTAAAAGTTATGGCTCCCATAAATGAACAACAATATCTGTCCACTATCTTCTCAGATCGATACGACTACTTTAACCTGCCTTATGTCTGCTTTAGTGATTTTGTTCATGGCTTCCTTGCTTAAACGTCAAGGAGACCACTACCATAGTGGCTTCCATACAAAGTGGCTTCGGCAGTAATTAACTTGCCTTGCGTCTATATTAGGTAGTAATATCAGCGGGTGTTGTTATCATATGACCATCGCCCCTTCAACATGCAATATCGAAAATTTTGCCATCATATTTTCAGATTCTGATTTCATCGGCCTGCTTCTGGACAAACCAGCAGTAATACTTCTGCACCCCTTCCTAGGTATGTGCCATCGCTACATTCTTTGCTACCAGTGCTAAATATTTCCTCATCCTTTGAATACATTTCATCCAAATGCGTGTTGCCTCTGCCAAGACCTCCCCATCCCTCGTCAACCCTCACCCTTCGGGGATCACAAACACCCTACCACCGCCATCGTTAGCATCGTCCAGTTTCCTCCTGCAGGCTATATTCTGGCTACATACCGCCCCTCCCCTCATCTCCTCCTGTGCTCTCCGCTAACGCGTTCCACCCCGATCCCTAACCACTCCCGTCACCATTTGCTCCCTGCCCTCCTCCTCTACGTCTTCTAAACACACTGCCACGTCCACCCCCACCCCTACCTTGCCGTCCCCAGCCTCTCCTCCTGGCTGCCCGTGCACACCGTCTCACCATGCGGCATGAGCTCGGGGCGGTCCCGCCTGATGGCCCCCAGTCGTTTCACGGTCGGCCACAACCAATCTCCGCAACCCGGCTGTTCAGGGCGGGCGGCGGTAAGCGGTGAGGCGGCTGGGGCTGTCATTTGTCAGCGGGCGGGTGTCGGGGCCGACCCGGGGGCCGGCCGGCGCGCCCTCAATTAATACACGGCGGGCGTCGGCGCCGCGCGGGCCGCGGGAGCCGAGCGGTGGTGGGGCCAGCCCCCGGCGGCTACATCCATCACTGGGCGCGCCCTGGAGGAGGGTGCCGGGCCCGGGTGGTACGAGCCCGGCGCCGGTCGAGGTGTCATTACGCCGCCCAGCCGGGGGTAAGGGCTGATAGGGGGCTGAGCCGAGCTGTTCCCCTGAGCTGCTCCCTCAAGAACTCGCCGAGCTGTTGTTGTGGTCTCAGTCGAGTCTGGAACGTGTGCGCCGGGTAGTAACGACTCGTACCGACTCTGTGCTGTCTGTGACAACACACACAAGCGACATGGTGTTATCCCATGAATTACCTTCTATATCTAATCGTTGAAAACGTTTCATGACAATCTTTAATAAGAAACTGATAAGTGTTTGGTCCCTGTCCCCATCTCGCTTTGAGCGCAGGAATTTGAATGAGGCAAGAGGCGAGTGGGTATTCTGAAGCACGCCAAACTAGATGGCACTCGGGGACACAGACCAAATACGAATATGTTTCTCATTTTATCTGTTTATCTGTTTATTGCCCATTGAGTATGGGTCACCATACTCGCAAGCCTGTCGGGTGGAAGTTCCTTGCGTTGAGCCAATGGACGTTTATACCAGGCCAAGATAAAGCGGGATGTAGACCCTATTGTCTGTTTACAGGATCCGGTGTTTGCTGGTTGCCGTCATGGTACAGTCATATACTTTGACCCATACCCCACAATTATTGACGGTAAACGGTCTTTATATGTCTTCAAATCGAGATATATATGGCAGATATGGAAATTTCAGCCTTGCTCCCATAAGTATTTAAAGGGTTCCATGTGGAAAACATTATTTCCTAGGTTTAATCATTTTCTCATCCTGCTCTGCGATGGGAGTAGAGAGTCAAGGGGACCATGGTAAAACATTACTAGCGACTTCGTCGATTCCGAAAAGTATAGAAAAATGAAACATCAGACTGCTGATAGCGGGGTTCGACCTCCCGACCTTCGCATTCAGGGACGAAGACTCAGCCGACTGCTCCACAAAGTTATGTAATGTATGGAGGTAAAATACTTAGGCTGTTGGTGGGTGGGGGAATCAGCGGAGTTTTTGAACTGCAAGTCCTTACAGCTCCTATTATTTCGATGACATAGGTATTTTGCCAGCAACCAGCGAAATGTGATCTCATTGGTCTCACGAGAAAAGTAGATCAGAAAACTACATTACTAAACTTTGATTTCAGCATGGTTCGAAATATATCATAAGAGAAGAAGTATGTCTATGTGTAGATCTACCAAAAAGAAGTACTGCTTTGAGTTTTTCACTGAACGAGAATCTCACTCTCGTGGCCCTTCAGTCTCCAGGCATAGGTCTGGTTCACTCTGTCTCTATGTGCGGGAAGATCTCCAAGCGGATAGTACGGAAAATTACACGTTTTATATGTGGTAGGTAAAAAGGCAATTAACTTTCATAAGAAAGAAGAGCCAGAATATGGATCTGTCCCCCCAAGGGGCCTGCCATACTGCTAGCCACCTAGTGACTGCTTTATGAACTAACAATGGCTCTGTCCCCTATACCACATCCGGCAAACTAAGTCATACTACTACTCTACACCTTACCAGTGCCACAGAGTTGGCAGGCATGCAGTTTGTGCTACTCTGTGCAGGAGCCGGAATTCTATACAGCTTCTCCCTAGTCTCGGTCAATTCATACTGCCTTCCGCCTATGGCGTCAGGCAGTATGAAATCAAAGACTGACCTCGAACAGGAACCGTTTCGTCCACAGTAAGGACGTTTCCTAATATTATTACGCGTCAACCTCTCGTGGTTTACGGCCGCCTGTCCACATTACCATCGATTATTGTCTATGTACATCACTACAATATGGCTCATATGCCCTCATAACAACAGATACAAACTATGATGTGCTTCGTGCCTCAATATAACGTCTTGCTGCCTTATCCAAACACCTACCTTAATGCACTCAGTTTTTCAGAAATACTAATTCATCAGTCTGCTACAATTTCACTTGCATGATAAAACATATCAATATCAGCGATAGATATAAAGCTGCAAATAACTCACTGGGGGAAAGAGTGCTGAACATAGACAATACCTCGCACTGATCTATAATAGTAGGCCCTCCCATATTCCACCTCATATTTGACCCTGATCTTTCTCTGTTTATTGACAACACGCCAAGCCTTGGTCGTGACATCCCACACGTTTTTATTGGAACATGTATAACATTGTTGTGTGAGGTGGTGTCTAACACCAACCCGACCATACAGGGGTGGAGTATAGTCTGCAATGGAGGATGTTGTATTATAGAGGAAACCTATGAAATTTTAGGGTCTGAGCCCGTATCCCATCGAGTTTGAATCATGTAGTAATTCACAAGGCGAAGCCGCGTGAATTACGTAGTGATTCAAATGAGATGGGATCGAGCTCTGACCCTAAATTTGAATGGGTTTCTGAATTTATCTCACCTTTTATATTGACTAATGGGCTAACATTTGTGACACTATCCCCCATCAGATATTTTTCCTAAATATCTAATGGGCGTTAGTTACCAATATTAAGTCTATGGAGAAAAAATACCAGAGGTGAAATAATAATAAGAAACTGCATGGTACGTGGGTATGAATTGAATGCGGTTAAGATTCTATCTCACCCCTACCATGGGCTAATTGGCTAGGATTTGCAGCATCATCGCCCATTGAATATTGTTTTCAAATACTCAATGGGCATTAAGTGCGAGTCACCAATGTAAATTCTAAGGGGGAAAAATATCAGGAGTGAGAAGGAGTATATCTTCTCACCATATAAAAGAAATTCGGCGAAATGGGCACCACACCTTAAGGTTATGAATGGTGTGACGAATACAGATTTTATTATATACCTGTGCCAGTATGTTACACAAATACCAACCTCTGCTAGGGTATTGGTATCAAATATATACCAGCACAGTATGGTGGTATAAAATGATGTACCACCCTATTTTGAATACAAATTCTGATTGGCTGAAAAAATTTGCTTAGGAAGTGCTGGCAGTGACTTGCACAAGGATCACAGGAGTTGAAGGGAAAAAAGAGTAAAAAATGTGCTTGGAGCATATTCTGTGCTTGACTTTCACTAAGATGTCACTTTGAACCCAGCTTGGACGTTGTCATATTTTCTTATGTAATTCATCAAATACCTATACTTGAAGGTATATGATAAAATAAAAATGTATTACCTTACTGGTACATACTCACATATCGCGTTTCTTTCGATGAAAATATTCCACGAGCTCGCAGAGCAAGTGGAATATTTTTATCAATGATGGCCAATGGAAATAGGCTATTAGGAGAACAAAAAAAATCTACACCATTTTCGTCGACCATTGGAAACTGGCCTATATCCTGATATGAACACAAATGATGTCCAAGAACTTGAGGCTGGACCTAGGCGACAATCGGCACATTGTCAATCCCAATCGGCCGTGTATACGTGTTCGTCTCCTTCCACTCAAAGAATGTTTAGAAGATTGGGGTGGCTATAAAGTATAATGATCCAGCGTTAGTGTCTGTCGTCGATAATAATCTTCTCTCAGAGCGACAGAGGCGAGATGACGTTAGAACACTGACATATTTACGAGTTGCCTTATGCTGCATTTACATTTACATCTGCTTGTCCCCGGCAGTCTTGGCACCGGGGACGTACTGGAGACGAAACGGGAAGGAAGTAGGATGAGGGGTAGATGGGCTGGGGAGCCGTTAGAAACCATGGCATACCATCTCCACTGGGAGATGCGAAGCTTTGTCAAATAGTATGGCCTGGCAGCCAGGGTACACCATGGTGTTAATGAGAATCATAATTAGACGGGATGACCGCCACAGACCGTAGACCACCATAAGTGGCAGTACTAACAGAATGTGGTGGACGTGGGTGACTACAGGCAGCTGTGCATGGCACTGTGGTCGAAACAGGGACCTTGAACACCCTCAAAAAGAGTAGTTGCTTTGAGTTGGCGGGGTCATGGTGTAAATGCAGATTTCTGCCTCCATTCCATCTGCAATGGGGCCTCATGATTTGGTATAAATTAAGCCACCAGGGTTGCCGAGGTGCTGTGCACATGGTGTAAACCTAGCATTAGGGCTTGTGTGCTTGACTCGCATAATCAAATAGGAGGAACTGAATTGGTTTATTACGCATTCTTAAGTAGATATCGGTGAGTGTTCACTTATTTTCTAATATTGTAATATATATGTATATATATATATATATATATATATATATATATATATATATATATATATATATATATATATATATTTATTTATATATATATGCCTGTGTGTATAATTGTCTAAGATGTGCAATGAGCACAAGGTATATGGCTGGACCCGTTCTACTCCCGTAATTGGAGTGAGTTCATCTATGCAAGCTGCCCTGAGAGCTTGATACCCATTTGTCAGTCAGCTCACCTGACTGGTATCCACTTGATGACTGGACTTGCTCGGTGACAAAGTCAGACGGGAAGTGAACTGCCCAATGAAATCGGTCCTCCTACCTGAGTGTGACAGGTGAGGTGGGGGACCAGGTTGGCATTGCTCTATCTAGTATTTTGTATTCGTACTTTTTTATATCTGTTATCACTAGTGAGTGGTTATAGTAGGGGTGTTCTTCTATAGCTATCAGTATTATATATTGTGATGCCTATCATACCTGTTCCGATAATAAGGCAGGCTCTTAATGGCTGAGTAACAGGGGGCAGTGGTATCTCTTGTGATATCCCTGTTTCTCTTAGCTCAGGACTGTGTATAGTTTTGAACACCTCTTTTGCAACTTGAGTGCAAATACATATGTCATTTGTGTAATAATAAGGGTCGTACAGTGGAATATCGAAGTAGGTTTCACCGTGAGTGCGTGGGGTTTGGCCATTTTCTGATTTTCTTTTTCCAAAATGATGAAACAGAGAAGCGGGCTTAAACATTGTTAGGGACTTAATTTGTCTACATAAATATATGTATATATATATACATATATATATATATGATATAGTATATATATAGTTTTATTTATTATATATATATATGTGTGTATATATATATATATATATATATATATATATATATATATATATATATATATATATATATATATTATAGAGGAAACCCATGAAAGTTTAGGGTCTGAGCCCGTATCCCATCGAGTTTGAATCACATAGTAATTCACAAGGCGAAGCCGCGTGAATTACTATGTGATTCAAATGAGATGGGGTCGAGCTCTGACCCTAAACTTGAATGGGTTTCTGAATTTATCTCAGCCTTAATATTGACTAATAGGCTAACATATGTGACATTATCCCCCATTGGATATTTTTCCTATATATCTAATGGGCGTTAGATACGAGTTCCCAATGTTAAGTCTATGGAGAAAAATATCTGGGGTGAGATAAATATATATATATATATATATATATACATATGTATATATATGTAAATGTGCGTGCCTGCTGAGGAGTTAAATTCCTCCTACCGTAACCACCATGGACTCCGTTGTAGCATCAGGAGCAAATTTCGCCAATTTGCCTGCAGGGCAAGTCAGGCTGTGCAGGGCTAATTATGGTCACAGTGGTGCCGGTCTTGGTGGATAAAGCGAGAAATACGCAGCCTTAATAAGCTGTTTAACAGCAGGACACTGGGCCTCGTCCTCAGGCGGGCTGGGATCAAGTGTCTTCCGTCCCAGCCACCCCCTTCAACCGCCCCGAGACGCCTCCTTAAAGACGTTCCCCCATAAAGGGGCTGCCATGATGGATTACTATGGCAACGTGGGCACAATTAGAGCTCGTGTTGTTCCCAGACGCCGCACGGTGGCGCGCCGGTCGTCACACACCAGGTGGAGCCAATATGGACCAATCAACATTCAGATATCGGATCACGTGACGCAACGCAGAAAATATTAGTCCGGGTCAAGTCGTTCGTCATAAATCCGCCAGGGGGCATTAGCGTTCGTAATGGAGATGTGTGAACTAAATGCTGTCTTGGAAAGTCACAAACACAGAGGGACATGCTGGGAGCAACGCCTGCTCCTCTTTACCATGAATGATCAATGACACTCATTTGACTTCTCTCCAACGTCATCTGCAGCATTACAATTTTCAAAATCAGGTCCTGGCAGTTTGTTTTTTTATTGAAATAGTTGTCTTTCACCTTGAAGCCTCAGATGGCTACACATCTATTTAAAAGTAAAATAGTGGTTTGTATACAAGGAACGCCACACATGCACATGCATTTAGAGCGATGGTCTGTACATGTACATAATGTATACTCAAGGAAATCTAAGGCTGTATAGTTCTAGACTCCTGATGCTCCTTTATTAGCGATAATAAGAAGCTTATATGTTACATCTGAACTACGCCCAGAGAATCCACCCGGTAATAGAACAACACGCTCAAATGATAAACAAAATCTATCTTAACATAGGCCCAAAAGAGAAAATCCGTAAATCTGCTTTGTTCAAAGGAAACTGGATCTGGAACAAGGACACACCAAAGACAATTGTTCCAGTGTAACTGAATTTATTACTGTACTAGCGACTTCGTCGAGTCCGAGTTAAGAAGAAAATATTGAAAAATGAAATCACGGGCTGGGTTCAAACTCCCGACACTCGCATTCCCAGGGAAACACCCTGCCGACTGCTCCACGGAGGCAGATGCTCTGATAGGGCCAAATACTTAGGCTGGTGGTGGGTAGGGGAACCAGCAGAGTTTTGAAAGGGTTACCAGCGAAACTTGAGATCTCATTGGTTTCTCACGAGAAAAGTAGATAAGAAAACTACAATACTAAACTTTGATTTCGGCATGGCTCGAAATGAATCATAAGAAAACGTATGTCTGAGTATTGAAATACAAAAAAGAGTAGCAGGTTATATAGTTTAGTACTGCACGAGAATCTCACTCTCGTGGGCATTCAATCTCCAGGCCCGGTTAGGTTCACTATGTCTCTATGTACGGCAGCAACGTTTTAGATATAGTAGGTAAATATCGAAAGAACCTGTCGTATTTCAACACTTTCCAATCCAATCTACAAAAAGCTGTATATGTAATCCGTATCCACGAAACTCATCAGAACATCTCTTCACTGCAGGCCTGCGAAAAGTAGCTGACTCACAGTGACCGGAAAAGCCTCGTTTTCATCATCACAGTAGGAAGGAATCCCGCAGTGACACCACCTGGTGGGGAAAGCCCTTAACTACCTGAGGAAACGATGCGCCCGTCCGCCTGCCAGCAATCACATCAGAAACAAAGGGCGATTTAGGCTCATCAGGCCACGTTTGATTGGCCGCCTGTGGTAAGGTGGGATTTATTGGCGTACTCACTGTGATTTTCGACCATTATCAGTGTCATTGTTTCAGCAGTAATGTCACCTCAGGAGCAGACATCTGCCTGCGCCACTGGGAGCGGCGTTGCCAGAGGCATCACTGGAAGTGACCGTAGGGCAGTATGAGCAATTGGTATGAGGGACTAATGAAGGTTGGGGAACACTAACGAAATTTGTCACTCAATTGTAATTACACGTACGCATTCGATACCTATACTTAGAAACGTATTGTTCCGAATTAAATCGTATATGTGATACACAATTATCTATTCATATATCATACAGCAACACTGTAGCCATTGGCAGTTTGGTTTATTAAAGCTCAAATGAATACCCCAGTGTAAGTTAAAGTCTTAAAAAAGACAATCCCAAAACCCGCAATGTATATGGCAAATCTTTCATTTGCTTCACTTTGTCCTTGATATTCTCAATACGGATAAACCAATATTGTACAGTATGATCAACAGTGTATCACTGTTTGTTATGGCCGTCTAATAATAGTTGAAATAAAATACATTCCATTCCCTGAAGAAATGCATTGTCATTGCAGCGGTGCCTATATACACTGAGTTAGTGCATAGGTATATGATAACATCAATTTTGGATTATGATAAACATAGAGCAACATACCATGGTCAAGCATTAAACTTTATACACCACAAGGGGAGGCTTGAGTCTATTTAGCCATATAAGGCCTCAAGGTATCATTCGGCCCAGGATGACTTTAGGCATCATTTCTGTGATATCTAAAAGATCGTATTTATCAAAGACATAATGAATCAATATTCATGAAATTTTAAGAGACAGTAGATATAACATTATATTTATTGTTTCTACCCCAAAAAAAAAAAAATCAGGTATCACGTATCATATCACCTGATGAAATAAACGAATTATTGGTTCTGACCACAATGTGCTCGTCCCCTAGGGGTATATATGTATATATGCATGGACTTAAGTACACCCGTCCATGCGGTGGCAGTTCTGCATCAGGTGCCCGTCCCTATAGGGTTAATAGAAACATTTTAAAAATTGGTCCGTAATTCGTCCAGGAGTGGAATACAGCCATATAACGTCTTACGTTTATCCTCCTGTACACCCTCACCCTCCCATCCCCTCCAGACCGCCACCCCGTCCCCAGGGAGGTAGGGACACCCCTCATGTCTGTCCCCACACCCCGTATCCCTTCCCTATCACATCACCCCGGCGCTGATTGTTTTACACAGCAGTGAGGTGCTCATTTGGCGTTCTAAGTGTGCCATTAACCTTTGGAGTTTCTATGCCCGCTCATATCCTTATTCCATTACTGACCATTAGTGCGCGCCAGTCCGCCAGTAATTGTCCGCTTCAGGCAGGTGGGCCGGGCCCTGGGCTACTCCCTCCTTCCTCCAGTCGTATGTGACCACCAGACCTACCACTGTGTCCCTTATTAACCTAGCCGGACACTCCGCCCCTAACCCCAGCCCCCATCACCCTACTCAGTGGATACTAATAGGCCGACATTTAAAGGGCCACGTACCCACTTCAAGCAGGAGGGAAAGGGCACCGTTAGAGTTTCTGCTGCTTTTTTTTATAGACCCAACGAGTATAGACTACACTTATTAATAGACCCAATACTGAATCATTGATAGGGCCCAGACTGAACTGTTCGCGCCACATACATTTAAATATCTTATCTAGACTGGACATATGCTAGGCTCAAAGGCCTGTCTTCTTTAAAGACAGTGAATATAATAGCCGTTTGAAAAGCAGCAAAGATGTTGTCATATACATCGGGAATCATTATATAATGTGATTCAATTCAACAATATAATTTGGGCTTAATGCCCCCCCCCCCCAAAAAAAAAAACAACCTTTAAATTGTCCAAGTTCCTTCCTGATGTGACTTTATATGAACATATGCCAAATTATTTACTTTCTAGATAAAAATGAAAATATATAAATACGTTTATTATCCATCGTATACTAGAAAATATCCATTAAAAATACATGGGAACTCAGTAAACAACAACCTATTATATAAAACCTGTTGGATATCATAATTATGGTAGACGTTTTCAAATCCATGGTATACGGCCTTCAAAACCATAGTATATTGGAAAATAGTCCCTTTGTGCTATAGAGCAAATATGTAGTTCCTATTGTTGTACTCTTTGATATAGCTATTTCTGGGCTTAATTCATTCGATAAAATGGATAACAAATGATTGCTTTTTGGACAGGCCTGAGAAGGGTCTGTTGAAGTCTACCAGAGCTCGTTGCTGATTGGCTGGCGATGGAATTTTCTCATTGACCGTGCTGAATCTCAGATCAATTTAAACCCAGGGGATACCAAACAAACTTAGGAGCTGTCAGATGAAAAGTTTCTCTAAATTTTGAAACCGAATACATACTCTTTACTCTACTAATACATTTTTATATACACTATTAATCGGGAAATATAAAACTTATGAAATATGAAACAAGGTATGATTCCTGTCTAAAATACTTAGTTAATTTTCAGTCTTTATGTAAGGGACCTATAACGACCCCCGGTAAGGTGTCAACACCATCAACAGAGTTATTAGCAAATGCTTCACAATGTGGTCAGGTCGGCAGCCCTGGCTGACGAGGGGGTCACAGGGCGGATGGATCCATATATTGACACCTCTTAAATGAAGTATGGTAAACAAATGAGAGAACAGCTCGGATTTGCATGAGGATATAAACTGGAAGAATCCTGAAATTAAACAGATATTGAACCCAACTTCTGGTAGACTGTTTTTCTCTGATACATTATATTTGGTGAGCTTGCCAGGATTTCTACACATCCCAATGGCAAAGAAAGTAGGCCTATAAACATACAATTTGGCAGACCAAAGATGATTGGAACTATCCCAACAGGATTCTATCAGATGGGGATTAGATGCCTTCACTAAAAACATTCCAGTGACAGATGGTATTGACAGAGGAGTGTTTAGGGAGTGGGTGGACGCATTCAACTATGCTCAGGAAAACCTAGACCCTGCTGATGAGCTCCTAATAGAAGCAGCCACCGCTAAATCTAATGATGGACTCACTCGACATATAACATCACTGAAACCTAACTTCACAGCACAAGCCCCTCCGCAGCCAGTCATGGTTAAACTAAATGATTGGGATCAGTGGATATAGACAGATATCACACGAAAGAGTAAAGAAATAATCTGACCGCTTACCAGAGGAAGTTCATTGAGTATACTCTCCTGAGGAACAACAACTGGACTTGATGGTGACACAAATACGGGACTTCCTGATTAAGGGCCTGAGAAATGAGCAACGTCGGGAACTGCTTGGGTGGCAATGATCAAACGATGTGGAGGAAGTCTTTGAGCAGGGAAACCACCACATGCCTATTCTTAACCAGGATAATCTGCATGAGGTTTTAAGTTGATAACTGTGGTGTTGGGAAATTATAAAAGGTTGATATTCCAAATTTTGTCGTGGATTTTCTTTTTGTTCACAACTAAGTTGTCCGACCATATTCCTAAAAATTTCTGTTTTAGAAACTGCCATACCATGAAAATATAGGCCTATTATATATTTATGGATGCTCTTGAATGAGACTAGATAAGGAACACAGTAGAATAAAGATGGAATTTATATTGTTGTAATCTTTAGATCTCTAAAAGGGGTACACTAATGTGAAACTCAGTGGAGGGGTAATGGCCAGGCTGGCACCGGGTCTGGGCAGTATGAGAAGGCTAATGGAAGCAATCCATGGGCGCCCTGTTGGGCATAACAACCTCTGTGCACACGACCCAGCCACTGCCGCCACCAGGGGAACGCGCGGCGCTGTGATCGGTGGCCATGCCGGTAGGCGGCACTGCGTCAATTACTTATGCTTATTCTCTTACAGCACGCAACTTCCAAAGTCGGTTCTGCCCAGAGCACCTATTTTTAACCCTGGTCAATCGAAAATAAATCGCTTCGTTGTCGTCGGATATGACTTTCCCATCGTTTAGGTTTATGGCAGTTGTGTTTTACACAAATTATGTATTTGTTTTGGTCAATTATGCGACCCTTGCAATCGATAGTTCTCGTGTGGCAATAGGGGGAGAACAGGTCCGGAGGTGGTATTTATCATATTCTGTAACTGTTCCACTGAAAATTGGTAACAATTGCTTTGGTAAAGTGGGCATACAGAGTACCAATTTACAGAGGACTCCCAGGGCAGGATAAGCACGGATAAAACATTTATCCGGAGCCATATCTCGGTAAATAGTCCCGTGAGAGGGACAACGCCAATTGCGCGATGAAAAAGAAACCCTGTATGGGGGTTGCCCGTGGGGTTGTAAAATGCAAATCACTGTAGTTTTCCAATTTGAGCTTCAACGAGTATAACTTTTAAATTCCTCCTACGGCGTCCAAAATCATAAATAACTAATAAGACAGCCGTCATAGCAACATACACGCAATGTCACCATTCGATTCTAGTTTTTTAACCAAGTTTTATGCCCTGGGGGTGTAATCATACCTACTGATAAAGTGGTGATAGAGTGGTATGGGCTACTTTCTACATTAATTCCTACTCATGATATATATTACATACTTTATTGCAAATGATTTCAATAGCTATTTGGTAATGTAAAGTATTGAAAACACGGACGCCATTTTGTATTAGAAGTTTTGGAATTCATCCTTGGATACTGCGTAGCTTATTTTCTCAGAACTCTCTTTCATTACACTGATAGAGAGCTTGGGATACCTTTAGATTCTGTTCAGATATTCCCAAAGTGTTACAGACGATTGGCAGTTATGCATGTTCGGATATCTATAGGCTTACCTAGCCCATTGATAAAGGTCACACCGCGTAGTATTACACACAGAGTTTTTTTTCAATTTGAAACTGACGTGAACATCAAAGTGATCTAGTGTAATATGTTCTCAACCTCACATGGCGTAATCTGGTACCACTGACCAATATTCGGGGCCACCGACGAAATAAAACAGGGTTGAATTAATCGGTGATGAAATGCAGGTTTAAAGAAATACTCCGACTGTGCAGATAAAATGTGCAATTAGTCTACAGGTATAAACGCATCAACAACTTGTCAGTTGATTATCAGTCCAGTTATTTTCTCTGGAAACACCACCAACCGACCCTTCTCTTCGCGATATTGTATTGGTGTATTTCCCGTCAGCAGGTGTAAAGTGGGCCACTGGTTGACTATTTGGCACAGATCTGCAGTCGGGGACCACAGATAAAGCCCGTTTCCATTAGCCGATTCTCCGTGATCGATCTACAGTCAGGAACCACCGACGAACTTTTGGCACTACTGACCTAAAATCTGTCAATGGAAACGACCGACCTTATGAAATGACCCGCAATGTGCACCACCCACCACTGAGTGAAAGCTTGGCCACTGAGTGAAATCTACTACCCTTCTATATTGACGCACAGTCAGTGGCACCATCGACAGACTTTCTGGATACCTCAAAAAATCTACACCCATTTCGTCGGCAAATTGAAATAGGCCTACTGGTTGACTATTTGGCACCGATCTGCAGCCGGGAACCACAGATAAAGCCCGTTTCCATTGACCGATTCCTCGTAACCGTTCTATTGTCAGGAACCACCGACGAACCTTTGGCACTGCTGACCCATAATCGGTCAATCGAAACGGCCCAGCCCGAAAAATAACCCTTGACTTTTTCTGCTTAGATTATGCAATGTGGCACAACCCACCACTAGGTGAAAGTTTAGTCACTGAGTGATATCTACTAGTCTCATCTATCTTTCGATACCAATGCTCAGTCGGTGGCACCACCGATAGACTTTCTGGGTAACTCAAAAAATCCCTGCCGTTTTCGTCGGCCAATGGAAACGGGCCAATAGATTTCTTGGGGACACTGACGCCAGATCGGTAAATGGAAACGAGACCATCAGAGAATGACACGAATTATTTTTCCTAGATTATGCGGCAATGCAAATCAAATCTGTTTGTACCCATAAAATACAGTAGAAACAGTGCATACAACACACCCTCACCGATAAATTGATGTACCGATGTGATGTACCGATGTGACCGTTAGCGGAACTGAAAAAAATCGGGGCCATTCTTGGCGGCCAATTGAAACTGGCTTAAACTACGTGCCTACCCTTCGATCCCACAGCCCATTCCAGTGGTTTGTGCATCTGAATCCCCTGTAGGCCAGTATTCCATAATATCCTACTCAAGGCACTCTCTATCAAACTACACTGACTTAATTTCCCTTTCCGTATCCATCTATCGTGAAATTTGAAACAATACAGGGAAAATGAATTTTATTTCAAATCTCAGCTAGCTTTTAACAATACACATGTACAAATCTCGAGAAAGACTTCCAGCGTATGAAGAAGAATTAATTAGAGGATTCTTATTGTGAGACCACAACACTGCCTGAGGAATATAAACCACGTTTTCCCATCAATCCTCCAGAGTGGCTCCATTGGATAAACGGTTGCTAGTCTCAGTAGGAGAGATTAGACCGATCTGCCAATTTCTACCTCTATAGAAAGAACCATATACTCCCCTCGCATCACAACCCCTCGGACCCCGTTGTGAGGGGCTAATCGGTGCAGCCACCCCATACCCCATCCGCAAGACAAGGCCCTCAGCGGACCAATAAAGCATGAGAAATTAAACGGCACAATTTCCAAGGTGCACGCGTACACAGAGAGAGAATAAAAACCCCAGCCGAATCTGTCATTATTTGCATGGCTGACCACGAGACGGATCACCCTCTGCACAATAGAGTCACTCCCCATCCCCACTGCACCCCCTTGTCCCAGACTGCTGCCATGTCCGCTTGCAGCCTGAAAGACCCATGCCCTGCCAGACCCCTGCTACATGGAACCAGTGCTCTCCCCGACTTCCCCATCAACCAGGAACCTGAAAACCGATGCCCTGTCAGAATACTACTGAGAAAAAACGTAGTTACTGAGGCCGTAGTGATTGCCGTTCGGGTCTTTAGTTCTATAAGCTACGGTCTGATACCGAAGGTGGAGGGCCTAGAACGGCATTGCTACGGGTTCACTCACTAGATACCTAAATAACCCTAAAATTCATGACAATTCATGTACCTACGAAATCATCGATCCACAGCCTATTTGCCCGATGATGGCGCCCATACACTACGTCTAAGTGAGTCCAGACATTATTCATACTTCGCCCCGATCAGCGGGTAGTATTTCATAGACATTAGGCCATAGGTATATAATAATACATGCGACCACCTATCAGCAAAAACGATATGCCTTATGAACAAGCAATCTGAGAGAACAATTTTATGCCAGATCACCACCACACAGTCCCTATCACACCACTGTACCTGGACCAACATCTACTACACCACCACCTTATTGGATAGCAAAATTCAAGTCACTGTCACCATATAAGACTATGACCAGTTCTCTTTATTGAATACTACTTCAGGGCTATCCATAAAGTACGCACGGAAAATTTCTGGAAATTTTGACCCCTACCCTCTAAAGGACAAAGAAGGAGCATACGCAAAGGTTTTTTGACATCACCACCCCCTCCTCCTCAGTGCGCACATACTTTAGTCATGGATCGCCCCTTCCCTGATATGTTGGGAAACTTCTGTGAAAACATTCACCCCTGACTGACGAATATATTGGCAATCGAATACATCATAAATACACAATATGACCATGAGTTTGATCTGTGTGGTCGCATTCTCGGAGTAGTTGACGCGTAATACTCGAGAGATAGCGAGCAGTATTGCTTAGTGTCAACTACAACTACAAAAGACATGGTGATGTTGCATTGATTTATTAGACACCTAATTATTAGAAAGAAATCATACAAATGATTAGAAACTCAGCGTAAGCACTCTCTATTGTTTATATAGCTAGTTCCTATAGTACCCGTCAGGTGGCAGTAAAAGACCTGTTTTAGGGAAAGCCGAAGATATAACATAGGGTCAACTCTGAGGAGCATACTGCCGCTATAATCTGAAACCAGTCTATATTGTATTTACTATCTACCTTTATTATCCACCTAATACAAAGTGTCCATAGAAAACACATAGGGAGTTTGTATGGACATTCCCGGAGCATACAGATATGTTGTATGCTCCGGGTGGCGCATACCGAAAAATAGTGCGTTCGAAAACATAGTGCGTAATTTAAATGAACTGATTTCGACATGCTACTTGCCCAGAAAAGGTGGATAACAAATACAATATAGACTGGTTTCAGATAAAAACGGTTGTATCTGAAACCAGTCAATATTGTGTGTTTATCCAACTGGTGGCGCGCCGATTTTCATACGCACTATTTTTCCACATATGCCAATTTTTGCAGCCCGGAGAATACAATAAATCCGAATGCACCGGGTATGTCCATACGGAGTTCCTATAGGCTAACTAAGTACACTTTGCATTAGGTAGATAATAAAACGCCATCCTCCCAGCCAGACTATCAACCTGTCATATAATCATCCTGCCAGTACTCTACCCCTCTAGACGACTGTCCTGCTCGGCCCGTTCCACGCCCGACCAGCACCCACATCACCATCCTGAGGTTGTCCCTTGGGTCTCGCCACTCGCCAGCACCAGCCCTCCCCGGCTCCTGCAATAATTGGCGTGGGATTATTCTCACAAAGAGGTGGAGGTCATTTGTCTCCTGGCTGACAGGTGTCATGGAGAGCGGTGTTCAGTCCGCTGCTATTCCCGTTCTCGCCCCATGCCACGCCTCACCCTTCACCTCTGGCAGGGGACAACCTCTAATTGTTGTTGTCATTGTGAATAATGTTTTATAGATCACCTGCTCGGTCTGAGCCTATGACTGGTTGTGCAGGTAAAAGATTCAAATTCAAGCAAATGTGGTTTGTAGTTTATTCAATTGAATGTTATCATGATATAGGCTATCTTGCCTTTATGCCATATATATTTATCATAATGTATCTGAGAATATATAGATCATTATTCAACATTTTATCCGGTCCAATTGCCATTCAAGCATTTTGAATTATGCTTATCAAATATTGAGGTATACTGTGATTAGAGCTAAACAATTATGTCTGTGGCACCTATTGTCAGTAATATGAGGAGACATACTAAGGCCCAGTGTCCACCTACTACGATGAAAATTTAGACCTCCAGATATGGCTCTGATACAAAAAGTCAAAATTGTAGACTAATTAGGAAGGTCCATGCCATAGACAAGTGTCTAGACAAGCCACTTCAAATTCACCATGCATCTTAACGGGTTCTCCTGTATAAATAAAGGGGATCATGGTCCGATAACACAACCAGGGCACAAGAGCATATCTTACGAAGTTATTTTTATTGAGCGTTGGAAAAAGCGCTCTTATACATCCAGAGGTTAGAATGATCACATACAGACATCCAACCTGCTGTACAAAAAAATTAACCCATCACTATCCATGTGCCAACCATGTGCCATATCCCCTGTCCCACTACTGAAGTGGTTCCTTAAAATAAAAACCTTTGTTTATAGTCTTTTTGAAGCCAAAGGATTCATTATATCAATTCTGTCATTAAATGATAACTGTACTGCACGCAGACTGTCAAATCTGATGGGACAGATTCGGTATTCAAACCGACTTGAACCAGACCTGAACAACTAGTGTTACTCCCATCCACCCACTTACAAAACTCTGGTCCTGAAGCCACTCTACTTCAAGTCGTGACATAATAGCCCCACCTCCTCCCCTCCCACAACCACTCCCTGTCTATGTATATTTCAAACTGTCAGATTTTATGGGACAAACCTAACTGTGTAGCATAGAAACTTCCATATCTGATGGTACAGACCCTACGATACAGGTTTTTCATCGGGGGGCCTGAATCGTAGACGCTCGTTTTGCATCATAGCCTCTTTGCAGAGGGTTCATCAACTGCCCCGGGTATAGGTGACCTCCTGAAATGATTTAAATTTTTTTATCAGTAGGTGCATCGCAGGGCATACCAGAGTGCATCGGATGGTGATTAGGTCCCAGGTATAGGACTCTATTGATCTCAACAACTGAAAAGACCCTGTAGGTCAATCTTTTTCAAAGTATAAGTAGTATAGGTGTAGAAAGTGTCATTTGCAACAGGCAACCTCCCGTACTTACTTACCTACAGAGTACAAAGGGCAGGCTATAATCACATCCCCCCCTAAGTAATGGTCCAGGTAATGGTACTCAATTAGTCGTGATTTTAGATTTCAACTTTAATAATAAATGAGGTTTCCCTTTCAGAAAAGACGGATACATATTCACGAGTACGAAATATTGGGGATTCCTTTTACACTCCGCTACTCACAGATATTTTGTTTATTAAAATAGATTGTGTTTTCACTATACAGCAAAACCCCGGTTAGAAGAAACCCTCATAGAGACCCTTTATATTTATCATTATATTTTCCCTCTATCAACTGTTTGAGTTTACCATGCTTAAAGTGACGGACATCCTACTCATTGGGACACTTTAACTCAGTACGGAGGGTGTCAGGTGGTGTCCTCTTATGCGGGGTTCTATTCCGTGATGTAGTTACATAACCTATAGATACATATACATACAAGATAGACTCTCATTGTGACGAACATGTGAGGGGTAATGGTGGTGTAACGGTTCATTATACTATGTCTTAGAAGGAGTAATTAGGGCCTTGCCTTGTGGGTCAGGGGGACTTGACCTCGTTCCCAGCGGGGTGTGGCTGCCGTGATTGACAGGCAGTGGTATCTTATCTTGGCCAATCATCTGACCACTCCTCCTGGAGGAGGCGGGGTCTGTGACCAGTGGATATACATGGACGGCATGTGGCCGAGATTAAACAGTCTTGCAGTAGTAGCTCTTGAGTTCTCGTCTTCTTTATGATCTGTTAAAGTGGCGATCTTGCCAGGATATTACGTTACCCTACCTACCCACAGATCATAAGATGGCGGAGCAACGAGAACAGAGAAAGTTGGACCTCGCTGTGACGGAATCCACACGCAGGAGGATCAATGACTTTGTCAAGGGAGTGGCTGTGATCGACGGGAATGAGCCGGCAGCATTCAGAGACTGGATCGATGGGCTAGATGCGGCTGACAGGGCAATTGATCCAGAGGATACCATTATGATGGACACGGTACAAGGACGGTCTAAGGGCGCACTAGGTAGGTGCATTATCGAAACAAAGACACTGTTTGCCAAGAGTGAGCCACCTACGGAGTACTCATGGGCCAACCTGAAGCCTGTACTTTTGAAAGCATTTCTCGGGGCTGAAGAAGTTAAGTTATTAAGACGGAAGGTAGAAAAAGCGCAACAAAGTCCCTGTGAGACTGTCAAAGAGTATGGTGTACGTTTCCTGGAGGAGGTGCACTACGCCTACACACCACAAGAGCGGCAAATAGATGTCATCGCCACCCAACTCACAGACTTTTATTTGATGGGTCTGCGTAGTCCCAGGTTACGTGAGTTGGTGGGTTGCCAGCGAGCGGACGATGTACGAGCGGTAATCACTCTAGCCAACCACAATGCCAGTTACCTGTCATTGGAGGATGTATGCGATTTGGAACAGGCAGCCTTGCCTCCGCCGCCTCCCACCTTACTAGATGAGACCCCACATTACAAGGAATTCGCTGGAGTATTGAAGTCGCTGGAAAGGCAAGTGCAGTCGTTGACGGTATCCATGAAGTCGACGAAGGGTGGATCAGAGGAAGTAGCAGCTGTGGCGGCCCCGGGTAACCCGATGACGACCTATGAGTATACCCAGGCACCTGCGCTCGTCGGGTACGGGCCACCGATCCCGGCACCCCAGATGCAAAACCCTTACCCTGCACCCAATATCTTCTACATGGGGGTACACCCGGGGGCCGGCCGGGATAGAGGCCGGGGTCGAGGCAGAGGCCGAGGCGGTCGTGTATTACGGCCCAATCTACAGTGCTATACCTGCCAAGGGTTTGGGCATGTAGCCCGAGAGTGCCCCAGCAAGAAGGATATGGAAACAACGCAACCACAAAACTACCAGGCCGCAGAAGGAGAAGGATGGCCGACTAACGGGAATGCAGCCTATGGGCCTGTGGCGGGACACTACCCCTACCCGGGAAACTAGTTACTGCGTCAGACGGTAGGGTGTGTATAATGTTATCACAGGGCAATACTACCATGCATACCCTAGTTGATTCTGGCGCCTCTAGATCCCTTATCTCTGAATCAAAATGGAAGCAACTCTGCAGGGATGCGGGACGGCCCCAAGTGCTCATGGCGGGACTGGTACTGAAATCATTGTCGGGACACATGCTGGAAACTCAGGGAGTGGCGGTTGTTCCCCTATATGGGTGCGAGATCCCAGTGTACGTGTGTAATGAGCTCAGGCACGATCTTTTGCTAGGGATTGATGCGATGGAGCTAATGGACTGCCAGCTAGACTGTGTGAATAAGAAGGTGTGGTTGGCTAACCAGTGGTTTCAATATGGACAGTGTGGGGACACCAACAAAGAACTCGCGGGTATCCACTCTGAGCTGGATCAATGGAAGGAACAATATCCCGGGGTGTTTGCAGTTGGAGCGACATCACTTTCAGCCGCCCCCGAGGTAAAACTTCACATAGACGTGGGCCAGCATACTCCTATCAAACAAAGACCCTATCGAATCCCCCTGGCATTGCGGGATAAAGTGACGTACGAGATAGACAAGATGCTAAAAGATGGAGTGATTACTCACAGTAGCAGCCCCTGGTCATCCCCATTGCTAATTGTGCCCAAAACGGACGGTGGATTGAGGTGCTGTGTGGATTATAGAAAAGTGAACCAACTATGCAAAAAAGATGCCTACCCGCTCCCCCATATCCAGGACATATTCGACGCTCTGGCAGGTGCCTCGGTATTCTCGGTGTTGGATCTAAAGAATGCATACTACCAGGTGGAGATTACAACCCAGAGCAGGGAGGTTACAGCTTTTAGTACGCCTACGGGACTTTATGAATTCCTCCGAATGCCTCAAGGGTACTGCAATAGCCCTGCCACATGGCAGAGGTACATCAACAAAGTGCTGGCACCGGTGTTAAACAAGAATGTACTGGTGTATTTGGATGATATTATCGTGTATTCTGACAATGACACTGACCACACTGATCATCTAACCGAAGTATTCAATCTGCTGCAACAGCACCGGTTGACAGTGAACCCCAGTAAGTGCAAGATCCGTCGACCTGAGGTGAAGCTGTTGGGGTACATCATGGGGCGATAGGGCATTCGGCCTGACCCTAGAAAGGTGGAGGCCATCAGGGACATGGCACCACCCACAAACGTGAAGGAGGTTCAACGTTTTCTGGGTCTGGCGGGCTACTACCGCCAGTGTATATCAAACTTTGCTGAACGTGCTGCGCCGCTAGTGGAATTGACCCGCAAAAATGAGCTGTTTCTATGGAACGAAGAACGAAAGGCGGCTTGGAAGGCGCTGAAAAACGTGTTAACCTCGGAATCCATTATGGCATTTCCAGACTCCAAGAAGCCATACAGACTGTATGTAGACGCCAGCATGGCCTGTGTAGGAGGTATTCTAACACAAGCTGACGATGAGGGGGTAGAAAAGCCCATCCAGTACATATCTAAACAGTTGAGTGTCAGTCAGCAGAAGTGGGCGACCATAGAGAAAGAGGCGTTCGCCATTGTGTACGCGCTGCAGAAATTATACCCGTATTTGCAGGGTGCAACCTTCACCATAATTTCTGATCACAAGCCGCTCAGGAGTTTCTTCCAACAGGAGGTCAGAAATTCTCGAATACAAAGGTGGGCAGTGCTGCTGGCGGAGTTCGGAGCCCCCATTGAGTACCGTAAGGGGGCCTACAATGTGCGCGCGGACATGCTGTCGAGACTGCCCCCCCGATCTCCAGCACCATCAGTGGCTTCAAGCCCTCAGGAAGTTGGGCAGGTTGTACAGGACGACGAAGCCGTATTGTTGGAGAGTGCCTCTCTGCTAGCAGTCGAACCCTGCCGCACTGTGTCCACAGAAGGCGCAGCACAGTGGGAGGACCCCAACCTTACCAAAGATACCCTGATAGGACATCAAGTTCGTATGGCGGAATACCAACAGGGACTTAGACAGGAAGATGACTACTTTGTGTCGGAAGGTGTGCTGTATACCGTGAGGGAGGTGAAGGGCGTGAGTTTCCCTCGCATTGTGTTACCCCCCACTCTGGTAGAGCGAGTGGTCATGAAAATCCATCAAGAACTAGGCCATCAGCACATGTACAAGATCTATGAGCGTATTGCGCAGCGTTACAAATGGCCTGACATGCGACGGGGAATTCATAGGATACTGGAACAATGTCCAGTATGCACCTTGTACAGGCCAGTCAAAACCTACCCCCCTTGCCAGCCCCTACCAACGGCGACCAAACCCAATGAAATTGTGGGGATTGACTTGATCGGACCATTGCCAGTAAGTCACAGGGGGCATGACTATGCCATAGTTTGTATTGACCACTGCACGGGTTGGGTGGAGGTGACCCCAATTCGGCAGAAAAAAGCAGAAAACATTGTGGCTTTTTTCAAAGAAGTATGGCTGCCCACTCATGGGCCCCCGGAAATTGTGATCTCCGATCGGGGAAGGGAATTTCTGAATGCAGCGGTGCGGCAACTAACACAGTAACAAAACATACAGTGGAGGTACTCTACCGCTTACCACCCCATGACGAACGCCAAAACGGAACGAGTAAATGGGACGATCAAGGCTATGCTAGCCAAATTGGTAGCAGGGAGAGTACATGACTGGGAAAAACATCTGGGTGCAGTGTTGTGGGCCTATCGATCAACGGTGTCCACAGTTCATGGATTCTCACCGTATTTCCTGCAGTTCGGACGAAACCCGCCAGGGACCAACAACCCCGTTAATGTGCGAACACCAGTGGGGGAGGAATTAAAAGTGTTGGCTGATCAAATCCAACAACGAGAAAAGGCCCTACAATTGGTAAACCAGAGAACGAAGAACTTACAGCAACGCAACAAGGTGCGGCTAGATCAGAGACCGGCCGCACCCTCGTACCAAGTGGGACAGGAGGTACTGCTGAACAATGCACGGGTGACAACGTTCCAACCCACTTATTTACATGGGTATGTAGTCACAGAAGTAAAAGGCCACGTGATTACACTTCGGCATTTTTCAGGACGGACACTCAGAGTAAATGCAGAACGACTAAAGCTAGTGCCTTCCCACATCACTTATCTGCCCCTCGACCGTGGATCTACGTGTGCAGCGGCAGCAGACAAGAACCCCCCAGGGGATCCCCATGGCACTAACACGGTGGGGCGGCAGCCGACAAAGGACAAGGAATCTATGGAGTGTGCAACTAATCAGGCCGCCGATGACCACAGGGATACTGACAAGAGGTTGTTTAATCCATACGCTAACTTGCCGCCCTCCTGTGTAGTAGAAAGCCGGTATTATCCAAAGGACGCTCGCATCCCAGCAGAACGATTGGCAAGCGGTAAGACCATTAAACGACGATTGACTCGTAAACGACAATTACAAAGGAGCCGGGCCGCATCGTACTCTGCGTTATCAGAACGCCCTGCCGCCGACACAGGTTCAATCACCACTAATCTCGACAGGTGGCCCTTGCTATCTGTAGCGGACCGTGTGCTCCCTGCCTTGGGCAACGACACACTAGAGACAGAAACGATAAACATGCCTGGGAGTGACCCTCCGGAGGACGAGGTTTGCACCCCCCCAATTGATCTTCCCACAATATACACTGGGGACCGGGATGACAGGACGGATTACACCAGACACCTGGGGGAGCCTGTGTCGCCTCTCGCCGAAGATCACAGCATGCATGCTGTGTGGTCAGAGGAGGAGTCTGACACTTCGGAGGATGGAGGAGAGATAACAGATAGGATGAACAATTCCCCGCCGCCTCGGGAAGACAACCAGCAGGGGGACGATAACAACCAAACCACAACACCTGATACCGATTTACAGGAGCAGGACATGACGGCGTGATCGTCAGGTACTAGACCCAGAACGAGAGCTGCACATCGTATAGCTCATGGACTGACGACTAGGACAGACATCAATTACAAAGAGTGGTCCACTTCCTCGGAAGGGACGTCTGACGAAGCGTCTAGAGATGGGCAAACCATATGACTAGGGGAATTGTGTGTGTCACGGTGCTTGTGTATGAACTTCCGAAGCAGCAACCCCCTGGGGACTAACACCTCGTTGAGGCTATCGATGAAGTTAGAAGATGGATGACAGTTCTAGTAGTAGCCATTGATATTGTTTGTATTTGGAATGACATTGAAATTTGAAAATAATGAGGGATCAGGTCAGAAAACAAAGATGGTCATTAATGTTAATAAGCCTGAAGCAGCAATACCAAGGAAGCGGACGCTAAAGGGCCATACGATTAATTTGCTAGACGCTTGAAGCAGTGGGTTGTGCATGTAGATGGACGATGGATAAGTCAATACAAACCTTTGTTAAGTATTGTGTGTAAAGCCTGAGATGGATCTGGACCTTAGTAGTATATCGACAAAGTACAAGTTATCGAGTTTGTGGTCCGTCAGGAGATTGTATCCGTTATGTATAAGATATATATCCTAGGCTGGTAGAAACAATGTGTTAGCCTGACTAGTTCAAATCTTTACTAATAACTGTTTTTAATTGTGGGTAATCCAAATGCTTGGATTAACCTGGAGGGGGGAGAAATATGTAACGGTTCATTATACTATGTCTTAGAAGGAGTAATTAGGGCCGTGCCTTGTGGGTCAGGGGGACTTGACCTCGTTCCCAGCGGGGTGTGGCTGCCGTGATTGACAGGCAGTGGTATCTTATCTTGGCCAATCATCTGACCACTCCTCCTGGAGGAGGCGGGGTCTGTGACCAGTGGATATACATGGATGGCATGTGGCCGAGATTAAACAGTCTTGCAGTAGTAGCTCTTGAGTTCTCGTCTTCTTTATGATCTGTTAAAGTGGTAACAAGTCCATGAACTACTCTTTAGCCACACCCACTGCTTCGCCTACGCCACCTATAGGATCGCGGACGTATCATCGTACCACGTGACCGCCCTTCTTCTAACAGTTAGGGGGGGGGGCAGTTTTTGGAGAGTGCCGATAACCTTTACAACTCACCTCCTCACGAAAAAAAACAAAGAGACTTACTTCCTCTTCAGAGGTTTTTTTTTTTATAATTATCTGTCAATGTTCGATGTATTTCATGATACTTATAGTTGTATACCCGAGAGTTATTTCTTTCTGTACATCAAATCTCTTCATAATCGAAAGTTATATAAATGTATATACAAACCCCTCTGATATTAATTGGGCTTGCGTTACATCCTTTTCCTCCATACAGTACATGCTGAATTTAGATATAGATATAAATAAAAAAAGAAGAGAAAAGTACACCGGCATTGACATTGGGCAGCACTATACATGTGCACCCTTCGTCAATTAAGACTATTCAAAATGAATAAACCCACAACCTGTCTTTGGAACTTGTCCAGTTTAATTTAATATGGGGTTGTCATTGGGTCATATTGGCAAGTGCGCATGTTTTGATTGAAAAGGTTATGTGTCATGTAAGTACCGGGTAGTATAGGTCAGCCCAACAGGCTTATGCAGCAGGTGTGGCCGGCCCTTTGTCTGACATCCACTGCCTTCTCTACGGGGACCAGAACAGTCATAGGAATAATTGTAGGCCTCCGTACGGAACGCAGGGGGTCTAGGCCGAGAGGTCCCCCGTCCAATAGTACCTTAGTATGCAAGTCACGTGATAAGGTGACAGACCTCGTGACCAATGTCACAATTATTTTCAACTTTATTGTTGAATAGGAAATTACGAAACTCAGTTTCAGAACAGTGAACATCAATCTTGTGGTTGCAACAGAAGCCTTTTCAGATATCCTTTTCCAACATGTATTGTTCGGCCTTTATATAGTGTGAAATATCTCAAAGAGGAGAAAGGACCATATGACATATTGTTTATAATTATGACATACTTTGAGGAACATATATAATCAGGTATTTTAGCCATCCCATCATAGTGTACTCGTACGTACCACCACACTTTATATATGCAATCTCCAACCCAATGTTCTGCCTTAAAAAGTGCACAATAAATCTGCTCTGTGAGTGGAGTTACCGCGTGCGCGTTGTGAATAGCAGAATGTTGCTTCTGGCCGCCCAGCACACAATGTGACACATTTTAATATGGTTTGATGTCATCAAGTTTTGGTAAACATTTGATTAATTATCAATGACTATAGGTACATAATACACGTGAAACGTGTTTTTTTTTCTATCTATGTAATAAGAATAGTTAATGCACACCCATGCAGTAATTCACGTTACGTTCACAGTGTTAATGAACGGATGAGCAAAGGTGTCACGGGGTGTCCGCATACGCCCGGTATCCAATAGCTGGCGTTCTACTGTAAATAACGATAAGAAGACTGTGTGCTTATATTTGTAATCTTTCAAATACCTCAACCCTGTTCACAGAGGTTTAAACCGGTGTAAATACCTCGTATTAAACATCCGGCGACCAGGGGTTCGGAATCAGAAGATTACTATACAGGAATATAGTCTTCTCATATTATTTCACCCCTGGTATACGTTTAGCCATAGGAATTTCATTAGAAAAATATACTCAACGACCACCCTGGTAAAGTGACAATACTACGTCACAGCCGTGGCGTAGTGAATTTGCTAAGTATATTTTGATTATTCTGAAGTTGTGATGATATTTAACGTCATAGAAAGGGGTAAGATAAATCCAGAACCACACTCGAATTGTAAAATAGACAATACTCCACTCGTTTGGCTGTGCGATAGTCATCACTCGTCTTCGCTTCGATGACGATTGTGGCCCAGCCAAACTCGTGGAGTATTGTCTATTTGTACGATTCTCGATGGAGTTCTATATAATTACATCCCCACCTTCAAGATCCCAGTTGCCCGTTCTAAGAGCTACTCAGGTGGAATATACCCGGTGAAGTATTTCGGTGAAGGAAATTTCACAAGCTATAGCTTGTACACATGTATAACAATTCCTCTTCACATTCCACTTGAGTGTAGCATCTCCATACTCACACATACATCCAGGAAAATTCAAAGCAACAATTCCTCTTCACATTCCACTTGAGTGTAGCATCTCCATACTCACACATACATCCAGGAAAATTCAAAGCAAATTTCATATGATTGGAATGACGTCTGTATATTTAGTAGTCAGGTCTCTTACATATGGATAGAGGTGATTAGGCCTTCCGTATTCCATTACCAAGTATAATGTTATAGGTTACAGAACCATCGTCTGTGGCAACACCATTCGTGGACAATTCCTGTACTGTAGATCTTTACAAGTTCTTATGACACTCCACTGATTTTCAAGGTTTTACAATGACTCCATTGCCTCTCTACACCCACCCCAGTTTAAGATGATTCAAGGAAGAATCTCAGGGCATGCTTGTCTCCACATGAGAGGCTTTATACACAGACTTACTTATCATTTCTCATCCTTCACTTCCATGACTGAAGAACACCTACTTTTCACCTCCATGAGTGAAGAACACCTTACTTTTTCACCTCCAGCAGTGGATAACACCTACCCTGGGGCAAAATGGCGGCCCCCTGGGAGCATTACCTGTCTGTCCTATATAGCTTGCCCGTGGCCCTGCCTGATCAACTTCACCTGTTGAGACCTATCTAGGTTTGTCGCATTGTAGAGAGTGGAATTCACCGCATGATGTCTATCGGAAGATTAACACTGACGACTGGCTGCTGGCAACGTTCTCTCTTAAATCATTCAAACCACCACCCTATATTATCTACATCGATAACCAGAAGATTATCAACGGCGGGATACACATGCTCTTCGTTGCTACTCACACGCTTGCAAGCCTTTCTCCACTGTGCGACTTGGGGGGGGGGGGGGGGGGGGGCTTGCGAGCGCGACGTTAAATGGGATTCACATGAAGATGGGATTCATGTACCACACAGGGCGTTTTTCTGAGAGAAATCCTGCTGACATTCTGTACTCGGACATAATTTCTTCATCTAGATTACAGGGTTTCATTTCCCTCAGACATATATCCCCCCTGTAATTGTTGAAGACATTTCCCCCCAAAAAAGAACAGAATCGCATGAGATTTTGAACCCTGTGAGGTACATGAATCCCACCGTGTGAATCCCATATTAGACGTTCCATATATAGCTTGCGATCCTGGGTACCGCATGTACCTCGGATCGCAAGGTAACATCGATTCTGTGTGGAGACTACCCCGCTTGCAACTGGAGGGCTTGCGATCCTAGGTACATAGGTACGCGCAGTCTCAGACTGGGCGTACCAAATATCAAACATGTTTGATATTTAAACGCTTGCGTTCCGGGTACATGCGGTGCCTCCAGTCTGAGACTGGGCATACCCGGTACGCGTTGCAGTCCTGAAGGTGCGCCCAGTCTGAAGCACCAGATCCACTAAGGCCACCAAGCGAATGCGTCTGCGATCCATGCGACTGTGCGAATCCCATGCGATGATATTCAATATATTCAATATTGTCGCAAGGCATTCCCATGTCCATGCGAACGTTTGCGAACGTCTGCGAACGTCTGCGAACCCAAATTTGCATGGAAAATCGCCTTAATGGATCTGGCGCTTCAGTCTATGTACCTAGGATTGCAAAGTGGAGATTGGCACAGTGGCATTACATGTGGTTTATCTATAATTTTCCTGGCTCTTCATGTATACTTAATCTTTCCCGTTTCCTCTATCCCAGCACCAGATGCGCATCTCTCTGAATTATACTTCCTATCATACACTTCTCTTATAATATATATCATTATATGATAACCTTATATAAATATAAATTAATTAACCGCTCACCATTGTGTATCTATTCACTCCGGTACTATACTATCACGTCACTTGTTATGGTATCTAAGCGATTGTTACTTTGTATCTAAGGTATCCAGGCTTACCTGTACTATAATTCCAAGAGCAACGGTTATTCTGCCGCTTCGCCTCACCTGGACTAGACGTTTTTAGTCTTACCTTTAGTCTTTTCGGTGTACCGATATTGATGTGTAGGCTTTGATGTATCTGTATTTTGAATAAACCCTGTGTGTTTATTTATTTCCGCCAAAATGGCTCCGAAATGCAGACTTTTGATTTTAATCTTTATGCTGTGCCCGTCAGTGTAAAATTGCAACAGTTTGTGCAAACATCATTTTCCCAGTGGATGCCCGACTGTGTATTAGCATGCCGTAATCACAACCCAATCTTGAATATCCAATATACATGTGTATGTGCAAAAATAAGTGAGAATGTTCAGATTTAGATTAGATGATAAATAACTGACTACAGTCATGTAGACTATATACACGAGACGTTAAAGACCTGTTTTTCTGTACCATTCTCACCACTACCAACACAGACATTCTAGCGGTCAGACCACAGCTCTCCCACATCACATCCCCACCACCTCAAACACAGCTGGTCACGTGGTCAGACCCCATTCGCAGGTAGTGGCACCTGGTGGCGGCACAGGAGGCCCCAGCGACCGGTCATCAATCTGCCCCCGACACCCGCGGGCCCCGGAGGACCCCCGGAGGAAGGACGGCCTTTCAGTTGGCGCGGTCGACTAAAACGCCGGTCGTCGACTCTCGGAGACGACCCCCGAGATAACATTGTCGCCGGCCACACGACCGTGGGGGCCGGGACGCGCCACGGGGTGCCGATAGCATAGACGCCGGGCGCGAGGGCCGGTCGCCGACAATCATAAATAAAGCCCAGGCCGACAATAAGTTTCTTCGTCTGTCGTTTTGTAATGACACCCAAGAAAGAAAGCTGCCGGGAAAGCGCGCGAAATTTGTAAAAATCGCCCGATTCCCCCCGGGGCGAAGGGCGAGGTGGTCGGTCCGAGTTCCTCCATTAGGTGGCAGCACTTTATACAAGTGGGCGATAATTGGCGCAGACACCGGAGCCAGCCTAATGACGTCAGGCGCCAGGTGAGACACGGGGGTTTGTGGGTAATTGAGGGATTCTGGGCGACGGAGATTTGCCACCCCTCATTCACACCGGCGCACGGGGCGGGCTTTTCACTCCCTCTAAGCAGAGCAGACGACTTTTAGTCGACGCCTGATTCACCAGTGCTTTATAACGACAGCAGCGACACCCCTGCCCGGACGACAATCTTACACAAATAGTGCCCCCATACACTAAACCTAATAGGTATTTTATAGACTTTAATTTGAGACTAGTGTGCGCGCACGCCGGTTGTGAAGGAGGATTTAAGTGAGCATTACTCAGTCCGCGAGGAGCACAGCTAAACGGCGCCATTTGTGATGTTAAATATCTCATTCATTTCGGTTTGGCCATGCAGGTGTTTAGGACGTCAAGGTGGCTGCTCACCATATTAGGTACCGTGCATCAAAGTGTCACGGGTGAATGCGCTTGACACCTTGGTAAAATAATACATTAGCCAGTTAAAAGAGGTCAAAAATACCAAAAAAGTAGAAATCACTCGTATATATATATATATATATATATATATATATATATATATATATATATATATATATATATATATATATATATATATATATATATATATAATATTGTCTGGTTCCATTTTAGTCTTAGTGGATTATGACCACTTTCATCTGAAACCAGTTCATATTACAAGTATTTATTATTCAGCATTGCAAAGTTGAATTATCACAATAAAATGACCGCCGATCTTACCATGTATTATAGAGCAAACAAAAGACTCTTTCCCCCCGGAATCTCCGCACTGTGTAGGGCTAAGAAGCACTCGTAATTTGTACTCTTTACAGTCCCTAATGCTTAAGTATGGATAATGTAACATATTGCAGAAAGGTCTCATATCCCCAAAAAGGTTGGAAAAAGGTACTTTTCTTTTTTTTGTCAAATTTCTTTATTGAACCATTTTTACATTCTTGCTATTTTCACACAATATAGTATTTTCACTCAATAAAGAGGCGAAGGACCTCAGCCTAATCAAGGCTGCTTTTCTTGGTCCTGCCATGACCAGATAAGATTAACTTTTATAAAACAAAAGAGAGAAAGAAGGTCATCTTAACTCTAGAATATTCTAATTTAACACATATAACTCACAGGCATACCACAAACTTTGAATTGATCCAGTTATACAACCAAAACTGAATATATAGTTATACAGTTGATCTACATGTAGTTCACACGTCTACCCATGATTTGTCTTTCATTAGGGTCTTAGTTAATGATTTGAAATACTTATAGTTTTCAGTGTTTCTAACCAGAGAGCTTTGGCTATACCACAGTTCTCCTCCATAATACATTACAGATCGCATATATGGGACAGAATTTGGCTTGTCTATGTACAGTACCGGAGCATCATGCAATCGAGTATTTTTCTTCCTGTTATCAATATACCGATTTTCACGTGACCGTTTATACATGAAATTTAGCACATGTGCTTCACGTCTGTGCACTAGATATGGAACTTTTGTTAGTCTATGTAACTCATCAACTGCAGCTCAGATTTATGACATATACGCAAGGCCTATTATATCATGGTGCTGCTGGGAAATATACAGATACTCTACAAATTCTTCAGAACAGGGCCTTGCGTATTTGGAACTCTAGAATATTCTAATTTAACACATATATATAACTCACAGGCATACCACAAACTTTGAATTGATCCAGTTATACAACCAAAACTGAATGTATAGTTATACAGTTGATCTACATGTAGTTCACACGTCTACCCATGATTTGTCTTTCATTAGGGTCTTAGTTAATGATTTTAAATACTTATAGTTTTCAGTGTTTCTAACCAGAGAGCTTTGGCTATTCCACAGTACTCCTCCATGATACATTACAGATCGCATATATGGGACAGAATTTGGCTTGTCTATGTACAGTACCGGAGCATCATGCAATCGAGTATTTTTCTTCCTGTTATCAAAATACCGATTTTCACGTGACCGTTTATACATGAAATTTAGCATATGTGCTTCACGTCTGTGCACTAGATATGGAACTTTTGTTAGTCTATGCAACTCATCAACTGCAGCTCAGATTAATGACATATACGCAAGGCCTATTATATCATGGTGCTGCTGGGAAATATACAGATGCTCTACAAATTCTTCAGAACAGGGCCTTGCGTATTTGGAACATATATATATATAGTAACGACAGTAAGTTCAGTACATTTGGCGATATTAGAGTGGTAACACAATACAGAAAACTCACCAAAGTATCGACTTATAGTTATACAGAATTGTATCGAGATTCGTATAGATAAACAATACTCCATGAGTTTGGATGTGCTGTCATCATCATCAAGGCAAAGCCGAGTAACGATTACAGTGCATCCAAACGAGTGGAGTATTTTCTTTATTTTGCGATTCGAGTGTTGTTCTGGATTCATCTCACCCCTTTCAATTGCATTAGATAGCATCACAACATCACAATATCAGAATAACTCAAATCGCTTAACGCTTTAAGGACGGGTGCCTGTGGCCAACCTACTGCCTTGAGGATGGGTGCTGGTGGCAATGTATACCGCTAAGGGACGGGCACACAGCAGTAAAACCCATAATTCAATTGTTTAATCACGTGATATGATATATAATCTTAAAAATTTTATTTCTTTTGAATAGAAATATTAATAATGGTATCATACAGACATTCTGTGAAAATTTCATTAATGTTCCTCCATTATTTTTTGTTAAAAACGATTTTATAGGTTTTTGAGAAATGATGCCTCAAGGCATCATTCGCCCTGGCCTGGATGATGCCTCAAGGCATCATTCGCCCTGGGCTGGACGATGCCTCAAGGCATCATTCGCCCTTAAAGGGTTAAGCAAGACCAGTTAGAAATAGATAAATCTCCATGTTGATGTCTTGCCTACGTTCTCAATTCCTGGTCATTGATTGGCCAGTCGTTTATGACATCATCTCACATCACTTCACCACGACCATGGTGTGGTATTGTCAATTTATGCGGATGGTCGTTGCATAAGGTTTTTTAAAGTTATGAATGTGGCTAAACTTGACGTAGGGGTAGGATAAAGTACTTTAATTTCCTGAATATAGAAAGAACCTCATCCCGACGTTGGAAACAACAGAATGCCCTCCTGTTGCTTAAATCTTCTAATATGTCCTCTCTTATAAGATGGATGGATGTAAAATTCCTGCTTTTCGGCACCGTCTATAAAAATATTCTATCCCTTACAAAATACACTGTTTGTTCTACTCCATCGGAGTGGGTTAGTCTCTTCTTATAGAATAAAAGGGACATCCCAACACCGTAACATGTTCTTCAACTCGTAACTCAATGCTTACATCTTCATACATGCATTACTTGATCACGACAATCACAAAAAGCGCATCTCGCTATTTCTCTCCCACTTACCAAGGACCTGGTCTGACACTCGTATACTCTAATAAGAACAAAGCTATTGAGTTTGAAACGAGACAGTGCCACTACAGTTCGCGTTTGGCGACCAAACCTAAAACCAGAGATACAAAGACGGACAAAGTCATTACGGGTAGACATTCTGAGAATGTTAATGCCCCCAGTAGGTGCCAGGCGCCCCATAACACAATGCCTGCCCACCAGGGGGCGACAGGCCGCTCCAGATAACCTCTCGGTTCCCTTCTCGCCGTCATCATGTATCACGTGACCTGGCACGATAAACTACGAGATCGCCTTACCGCCATTATACGGCTCGTCGCCGGTGGTGATTGGCTGAGAGTTGTCTCCGCACCGCACCGCCCCTTACATCAAAGGCGGACAATTAATATGTTGATTTCGTGGTCATTTGCAACGCGCGATAAAAGTAAACTCGCGCCGTGGCCAGATAAAGGTGGCGCCACGGAGCTAGACCGGAACCAGTATGGCGGCTGACTGGCGTCAATTTTCCCAGGGAGCCACAGCTGGGGAGGAGCACTGCCCGGCCCATCGCAGACCAAGTGGGCGGATGGAGTTGGGGAAGAGAGACATAAAGAATAAAGAAGTGGGGAGATTAAGACTGGGTGTATACTAATGAGCATGAAAGTTTGAAAATTATATATATATATATTCTTGAGACTGGGCAGGTTTTCTGAACAAGTATAAAGTAACTGAGTAGATCGATTGCATGTCTAGAGCTGATAACATAACATGGTTTAAGATGGTTTTATATAACCGCTGTTTGATAACGTTTCGCAGGTTTAAATGAGTGACAGGTAAGGAAGTTGAGAATGTCAACACTAAGTGTCACCATTAAGGGCTAGTTTTATCTTTGAATGTCACTCTAAGTCCAAAAACACATGACCATCACTAAGGAGGGTTGGAAAGTCGTTACCAAAGGCGAGAACATGACAAGGCAAGGGTCATCATATTAATGACCATAAATATGAAACAATAAAGAGCCAAGTGGCTGTCCCTGTATAATGACAGGGATTGCCGACAATCATTTATCATATAGACTTGCAAAGCTGTAAAACTAGGAGTAAACGGTATGTTCATCATTGCTAAATGAGCATGGAATAATAAATGAATAACAGTTAATGTCTATGGTTCATTCTCACCCAGTCAACGCGTCACTTCTGCAATTGTCCCTCTAGAATTAAAACATATTAAGTACCTGTTGGTTAATGAGACATTTTAGTCTCTAGTTCATTGGTCATGGCCAGTTGGGCACACCTCTGAGACACCAAGTGCACTCCTCTCCCAATGGCACAGTGCTAGCACGCAGATGGTGAAGGCTCAATTCTTTTCAGCAAGATCAAAGTCTATGTGACCACTCTATTAGGAAGAGCATTTGAGCGAGTGCCCCACGCTCAATAAAATCATGATAAGAGTCGGTATTTACGTTGTTCTTGATAGGTGTAGGCCTATTGTATGTTTACAAGTTCAGTTTGTTACATTTTTTCATCTTTCATTTTCTTTCTTTTTTTTTTCATCCTTTTCCCCCATTCTTAACTAATATGGCTTGGACATTGTAAAGACCTTGTTTAAGAATGGATCGAGGATAAAATAATGAAACATGTAATCCTAGTGGGCGAGTGGAAGACCACTAATTGTACGATGAACTGTGTCAATTAAAAAAATTGTACGTAGCTCGGGGAGGGGAGGTAAATGTTGTGTATACGAAGGGATATTACAATTATTATTACATGAGTGAAATGACTGTGTAAACTTGTCACACACATTATATATAGAATTATGGACAAGGGAATGTGCCAGGTTGATATGGTATTGTAGATTAGGACAGAGAATGAATCTAAACTTAGTAGGCTGTCAGAGAAATCATGAACGGAACGATATAAAAGGAAACTAGAGCTGAACAGCAAAATAGGAGTAGACAGAAAGGCAGGGTTGACTGTAAACCAAAAAGCCACAGTATTTGCTAAATTTTATTCGAGTTGATCTGACCTCCTCCAACGTACACGAAAAAATATATGGTTTTATACATGTATATAGAACTAAAACGAGCCAGGATTCGCCTTTCCAGTTACAGGACATCACTCCTTTTAAATTAAAACCCTCTGCACGATGCTTGGTTGGTGACCTACATACGTCAGTTGCTCACATCCTGCCCAGAGACATATCGGTATGCCCGTCCATTACACGCTTGGTTTGTGCTGCCCACCGACCCATGACCACGCAGTAAAGCGAGACAAGAGACATTTCTCGCCTGACGGCTCTAAGGTGGGAGAGAACTGCTCATGATGAACCCCCGAGCTGCTCGCTTCGAGCCACCAGGTGGCGCAACCAGGGCCACCATTTTGTGCCTATGCTGCTGCTACCCAGCCTGGGCGCCCACCACATCACTACCACAGGCCTCTGCAGCAATTACCCCAGACACAACCTATACACGGACGGAGACCATCCAAGGGTTTTATTTGTGACGACGCGAGTCGAAACGATTTGGCCCTACAAAGAATGGTTGTGGGCAATAATAATGGATTAAGATGGGAAAAGTCGTAAAATGAACATTTAAAAAAAGCAACATGTTGGGGAGAATACTCTCTCTGTATACCGCCGCGGGGTCTACCGACATGCGGTTCTGGCTGCAGCCGGCCAGCGGTTTTTAATCCGAGGGCATAATTGCATGTGTCAGTCAGGGACAGGGCCCTAGGGGTGCATGGGGTCCTTGTCTGGTGAAGCACCTCTCGGCTAACAGGAAGAGACGGTATGAATCCAGTAGGGACACCCCGCTCATATCTCTCATTGCTTCATGTCTCGTTCATGTCCACAACCCGCCGCTTTACATGCCTGCCAGCCAAATGGTTTTCATTTTAAAGAGGCCACATGCTATTCACGTAATTCCAGAAATATTGCATAAAATGGAATTAAATGTCGGATGCGCATACGCAGAATGCTGCTTGAGTTACTGTTGGCCCCAAACAGAGTGCCAGTTAATATATCACTGTTGGTCGTCAGAAAAAATAAATCTTCACCGAATTAACAAAACTTTAGGATTGCAGCTGGTGGATGGTTTTCGTTAGCTCCTAATATCAATTGCCGTGACGGATCGGCGAGACTTTCTATACTAACAAGGTCTGTAAATCTTTTAACGTTGAGGTATCCTCTTCTATCCCAGCAGGATCCAAGATACTGCAGAGACGAAATCTTGGAAACGCAAATCGACTGAGCAGCCATCGTAATGGCTAACGCCGTTGGCGAGTGGAGTCGGCATGGTGTGAATTGGCAGCACCGGAAGTTCAGATTGAAATCGCCGCATGCTGTCAGGTAAGAATAGGATACTGGAAGCAGTATGACCGACTCATGATTAATCGTCATTGAAGCCCAACCTGCTCCGAGCAACTCGTGGAGAGGTGGATAAAATGTGATTAATCGTCTGACGAAAAGCGGGAGAAACAAAAGAAGACGCGTCGACAGCGGAGACGACTTTTCTTGTGAGTGTGCAGTTTCTGATAACTTCTTCCTGTACTCATACCCATCACCGCTTACACTTACCTAGCGTCTACCTTTACAACCTTCCCCGCCACCAGAACCCTCCAAGCACATCCCACTTACATGTCAGATACTACACTTGTAGAGAAACTATGCAAAACCTCCGCCCGGAGAGCAGCGTTCGCCAGGCCAGCGCCCCCACAACCCAAGATTTATCGCCTGCGCAAAGCGGAAGTGACAAATGACTGTTTGCGCATACCGGAACCGGAAGGAACCCGTACATATTAGCAGTGATGAGGGAATGATGGGAACCCAAGGCTAGGAATGCATCGTTTGAATTCGGAGCATGTCAGAAAGACTCGGAATCTGGGATGAATTGGTATTGTAATGTCCACAGTCCATCTTGTAATGAGACTACGAGAGTATGACACATGGCTCGCACATGCTTCTAAGTGGTCGCAATTCTCATGCTTTGGTAGACAAGGTTTGGTTTTCGGAGAGGGGGATGATGGTGACCTAGGTCCCTTTGTCTAGAGTCTTTTTCAGGAGTCAACTTAGCTTTAATACGAAGTATACATAAGCATAATTTCCCAAATTTTCATTCCATCCCTCTATACCTGGAGCACGTGAACAAGACATGGTTTTTTTTTATTCAATCCTGATAAGTTACGAATTTCACACTCATGTATATATTTCATATTCATGTATATATAAATGCAACCAACCAATCATATTTCCCCCTTCACCTCCCTTTCTTCGATGTATTACAACCCCCAATAAAACCACCTAATTCAAAATCAACTCGTCTATTTTTTGTGGACTTCACCTCAACTTGATTATACATATGTGTATATGAATATAAGTTGTTAGGATTGAATTAATGATAAATCCTGTTAATTCACAATGCATGTATATAACATATCATAGGCCTATGTATAATGTATGAAAACCCCGATGAGGAAAATTGTTGCTGAAACGTTCATTCAACAAATAAAGCCAAGCATTCACAGGAGTACTCGCGGTTGTCCTGTGGTCAGGTTGCTAAATATATACTATTTACTACCCACCTGACAGGAGTCTCCATACTAAACCTATAAAGCCTACAGATCCCTCACGGATACTCTAGGAACTGTTTTATATAAATAATGCATGGCGCTTACGTCGAAGTTTTAATCATTTACATTTTTCTTCTAATAATTAGTCGAAAGGTGAGTAATAGATATGTCATCATGATTTTGAGCTGCGTGGTCATCTTCTCCTTATAGTATAAGTACGCGTCAACTACACGGAGAATACGACCATGCAGATGTAAATAACGGTAATGTTGTGTACATAGACAATAATCGATGGTTTTGTGGACATGCGGCCGTAAACCACGAGTGGCTGACGCGTAGTAATACACGAGCGCGAGTATTACTATTACAACCTCGAGTAGTTTACAGAGCCGCCGTTTGTTGTATTTATTATCTATATATTCGAATAAATTAAACACAGTTATTGCCATATTAAAAGGTATAACAATAGGGACTATTTCTTTGCTTTATAGCAAAAGGGACTATTTTCCCCGTATACCATGGTTTTGAGGCCGTATACCGTAGGTTTGAATCCGTATACCACAGTTATGGTATCTGACAGGTTGTATACAATGGGTCATGGTTTACTGAGTCCCTGTGCATTTTCAATGGGGGCTTTGTATACGATGGATAATAATTAGTATGTAGATAGACGTGGCTTAACTCGATTCACCTCCTATTTTTTCCAACCAAGAAGTTTGTCACAAACCTCTACGAAATGAAGAAATTTATACTAATATTGTGTACTTATTCACATATAAACTTCAGTCAGCACTTTTAGAATACACAAGTTAGGTTCACCTATCATTTGATAAAAAAAAAAGTGCCTTGATCAACAAAAAAACAACAAAATAGGTGATGTACCGACACACTTCAACCAATCAGGACACCATGGCACCAATGATATGTCGATAAGGATCTTGGACTTCATTTATTAGCACCCGGACAGTACACGGACAGGACAGCTGAGGGACAAGATTGAATACAACTGGAGCTATCGGTTACACACTGAGGCTCCATATGGTCTAAATAAAATAGACAGTAAACTTTAGTAGATCCACTAAAGCCAACTCAAAGGTTTCCTCATGTTCTTAACTCGATGGGGAGGAATCTTTATAGAAAATCACAGATCTATTCAAGACAACTGTAAATGACTGAATTGAATAAATAACACACCTGTTATCAGCTTTTAAAGGTAACTAGACACACACATGACCAGTCTTGTCTATGGCTAATTAGATTTTCCTAATAACTGACTTCTGAGTAACAAAATTGTGTGATATAGTTTAAATTGAAATAGATATGAAGTTCTCGCCACATTGGGATCGGTCAAAGCCAATGAGAGGGGAGTAAACAGATTTTGCTATGGCAGGATCCAATCAGATTCATGGAAAAATCAGGCAAGCTAAAGTGCTTATGAATGCATAGACTGGTTCCCTGTCCCAATGTAATATGGGACAGGCAACCCTCAGCTAGTTGCGACTTTGAACTTCGCTGGTTCCCCGCTTCTTTGCAGTTACAAGGATAGACAACACAACCTCTCTCCCACTCTCCCAGCAGATCTTTTACAGTACTAGTTCTTACAAGTGGCCACATAGATTTGAGTACAGCCAGTTGTTTGCAGGTTTATAACAGATTTCGCCAGGCCCTATAGCGGGTAAACCAGCGTAAACATGGAGGCGTTACCCATAATGCACCAAAAATGGTAGGCATTACCTGGCCTATTATATGAGTGAAAACATAGGCCAGGCTTCCAGGCTAGGGAATGCACAGGCAAGATCACGTGTTCAGTTGTGGCCAAAGTCGATGCCACATCCAATATATATGCTTCCTGATAAATAGTAAATATATAGATTTATTATTTGAATCTATACTTATTAAACATGGCCAACAAGAAAATTCCACTACCAACCAATCAGCAACCTACTCATGCAAGAAGACTGGAACAGACCTTTGTCTAGCTGCCTTGCGCGCCATCAATATACGATGGCTAGAACTGTCCTTTCCCAGTTGGCAGACGTACACTGGTCTCTTGTGCGCATGTAGCATTGCACTGAGAATCATCAGTCATCTCCATATAATCAATAACACTCCTCTGCAATAGCAAACTGCACAATGGGCATGCACGAACTACTTTAGTAGATACGATGTGTGCTTAAATGCAAAGTCATGTCTTTCTGAAAACGACAGAATAAGATAACCTTTACGCAGGGAGAAGCACAGCGCCATTTAAGACGGGATTAGGGGGAAGTTTCCACGTGTAGACAACATGTCTTCTAAGTAACATAAATGCGTCTCCCTTCTCTGTCCAGCACCTGCCGGGGCTCCCACACGGACCAGACCATGTGCTGCCGAGACATGAAGTAAATATATTGGAGTTCACTTGGCGAGTCAAGCCCATCCACCGTAGCAAGGCAATTAATTTTCCGCCAATACAGCCATGTGGCTCCCCCAGCGGCGGCAGCCCCACCCAGGTGGTACGTCTTTATTGCTGTCAGCTCCAGGCCTGCTTCAGGGCAGGGGTCAGAGGTAGGGGTGAGTAGGCGTGGGCCTGCAAACCCAGCCCATTCCCGTCGGGTATGTATGTACGGATATTAGTGGAGAACTTGCACAGACTGGGTGAAACGGAGTGTGCCTTCAAGTGGATATGACGTATTAAAGGCCAACAAGCCGGGTTGGTTACCGTTCTGTGTCCTATTCCAGCGGGCCGTGGAGGGGTGTGTTGGGGAGGGGGTGATAGGCTACACCCTGGAGGAGGCTATACCTTCTGCATCATGGGGCACAAATTGATACTTGTTGCACATGTGACCTGCAGACCGCTTCTGTCTGTCACGTGGTTAGATTTAACGTCACGTGATGTTCATGGCGGCTGGCGCCATCTTGTCACATTCAGCCCGACTACTTCCGGCTCGAGAGCGGTCAAGAGGTCCCCCATGCCAGGCCTTGAACGTCAAGAGGTAATTGAATGGATGAATGTGAATATCAATAGATATGAGAGCTGCAGCTGATACCTATGGTGCTTCCATTGGTCCGAAACGGAAGTGTCTTTTGAATTTGAATAACAGGACTTTTATTATCTTCCTACTGAGTAAACATTCCTATGACTTTGGTACATATATACAATAATTTGGAATAATAAATTATTGTATTGATAGACGTATAGGCCTATGCCGTTATCTCTTGAAATGATATGAATGGTTAGGTTGCTTCCGTTATGTGACTCCCTCCTAAATGAAAAAAAAATCAATATTTGCTTAAAATACTTTGGCGGACTAAATTGAAGAGTGTCGCATACAAAATTATTCTTCCACTATTTTGTGATTTGCCTATATTCTTTTTTTTTTAGATATTATTTGTTAAATATTAGAACAAACATTCACATGCTCATACCAATACAAGAGAAATGCCAATAGGAATACAACCTATTAGAGATAATGCATTCATAACAAGAATACTCGTTCCGCTGTGATCAATTCACTTCCTCAATGAAGGCAAATTCTTGTTGCGAGATTGGTCTCCACATATCAACAACAAATTACACAATGGTCTCCAGAAGAAATTCTATACCAACTATTTATACATATTAGAGGCCTGGGCCTAAGAGGCAGCCAGCTTGTCTGCCCTGTATGCTTGGCCTATCTGTCTCCATTAGGCCCAACACATCCGTCACATTTCTGCCCAATCACGGCCGGCGTCACTCACAGTGGGAGAGACATCTAGCGGTCAGGCCACAATTAACATCCGGGCTTTCTGCGCAGCGGTAAGTGATTACTTCCGGCGGGGTACCTCCGAAGTTAGCCGTCGGTGGCAGCACTTGTAGCGACACAGCTTCAAAAGGGTTGCACGTCGAATCACGGTCCCTGCCGAGAAACATAATTAGTGTCCGTTCAGTAATAGTTGTCGACGATTCTTGAGGAAATGTTAAACCGGTTTGGTGAAGGCTGACGAGTTATGTCTGACATGTTAGGCACAGAGCAATCATGGTACGAACCCGGGGGCCGTATGATGAACGACCGACCCTAGGAACGAGCGCCAACACATATCGCGGCGTCCGCCATTTTGAACTGCCCTGACCGGAGTTCGTGGATTCTATATATTTCTTTTATTGGGAAAATGTTCATCACATGTCGTATAAACATGAGACTGTAGTTCTATATCTCAAATTTACATAGGCTTCACAGCACAGTAAAGATTGATTTTTTTTTATATTTTCCATATTGTTCTTTTGAGGCTAGTATACTTATTATATGCACACATTATGAGGTCTTCTTGGACATGTTCCCTGTCGCCCCCTTCTCCTTTTTTTGTAATATGATATAAAAAAGAAATCTGAACCGTTTCACCTCACCGGTGTTTTCGCTAGACGACTAAAACGTCACGACTGTAAATTGTCAAGTCAGTAGTCATCAGGTGGTGCTCGATTACACAATATCAGCTGAAATGGTCGTCAACCCTCGAATTTCATCTAGCGTTTACCATTGTTATAGGCCCTATGTACGGACATCTAGCCATTGACAGCTGAAAATCGCCAATTCAAGAATCGCCGCCTATAGTCATCTAGTGTAATCGACGGGTTAGGCTTACCCTCCGACTTACATGATACAACCACTCGCCACCTCTTCTTAATTTGTAGTCTCTTCGTTATACCCCAAGTCTTTCCTTCGTCTATTTTCTTATTTCAATATCACGAGCACGAAGGTCATATCACGGTAACAGAACTAAAAAGTGTACGGGCAAAATCAAGTTTTTTCCCCAAATCGCCAGAATGCTGAGGTGCTCATCTATGGGATACTCTGAGCAATACTACCCAATATTTAGTTGGGCAAAGGATTTTGAAACCTTGGAAAAATCTTGTTCTCTAGATATGGATGGCTTTAACTCAATAGATATAATTGGTTATAAAGTGCATCAACTATCATCGTCCATCATTAATGTGTAGTATACTGCGTCGTCTTGATGTAACCCCTTCCAGTGGAAGATCTGACATAGGTAGAACTGCTTGAGATCTAAATCTAAAAAGACACCAGGCCCTCATTGAATTGTAAATCTAATCAATAAATCTGTTTCCTTACATTTCTATCATTTGTCACATTTTACATGTTGACATAAGCCTAAATCTAATCCTTATTGGTCCATTTAACAAACACAAACCTCTTTGTACTTTGGATGGCTTGTTATGAACGTATTATGACCACACAACCATATGAGTTTAAAAGAACAGGGTCCAACTGTTTAGAGACCCCGGAAGAAAATTAAATTTGGAAACACATCGAGAATGATTACCTCATTTTGATTTATTGTAAATATATTGAGTAGGTAATATTGACTGCCTAATTTTGTAAAAGGTAATTATGATTTAACAGCAATGAAGCTTTCTCAATGACGTCCACACAAGGAATGACATGACCAAGAAAATAATCACCTTATGACTGAAGCCTTAGAGTCACTTTGTTGACTCCTTCATATAACTATGAAAATGGTACCAGGTCAATAATTGTATCAGAAAGAGAATAGCAGAGTTCAGAAAGGTTGTAAAGTAAGAAGTGTATCCAGACCATTGACCAAAAAAACGATTGCCGGTCAAGTGATTGCTAAACAGATATTTTACCACTTCTATAATTCGCACTCCTTTCTAGAATAAACAGAGAAACAGGTTGCAACTATATACGTCTTTCCTGGTAATGCTATTAGAATTATATGTGGAATACATTGAAAATAAATCATTTCACCATTCATTCAAGCGATTTGGTATTGATGCTGAAATGGAATTGAACGATTTATAACATGCTGCTGGCTGTCGCATATGGTATGACTTAGCGCAGAATCAAACCTTGAACGAAAGTATATATCGAAAACATTAAAATAATATAAATCAAGTGGTGAAAGATAATAATGCAAGTTCGATAAGGTGGAAGCTATTGGAATGCTACTTAAGTTGAATTTACACGTAAATGTTTCTTCTAGTGATGAAATACATATGGAAACTTAGTTATTCTCAAAGAGTTAGCTATTTCCTTGAAAATACATTTTATTTCCTGTTATTACTCATGAACCTTCTGTACAGTATTTTTGTACATCATTTCTGTGATTTCCATTTCAAACTGATCAATTGCAGTAATTATTTGGGCATTTCCTACAGACAACGGCGAATGTTTATATTTGTCGAGCATGTGGTTGTCGTTTACTGTTGATAATAAGTGTCTCGCTCGTCTAACGTTTAACGGTAGGATCTTAGATATTGCAAGTTCATCTCCATGGATATGTCTAGCCATTTCTATGCCAATTGCATATGCTTTAGTATTAGGGATTACGACACATGTTACCATCCATGTGGAAATCAAAACCACGAAAACAGTTATAAATAATGTCGTGTTATGGTCTGCATGAGTAACTTTGATGTGTCATAATTGTTTCTTTGGTAATACTTTCTAAAAAGAACGTCATGTGTATTTTTCTTCGAAAAATGAAATTCTTGTAACTTACAAGCTGCACAATATATGGCACAACAACAGCTTTTTCCCACCAGGCATGGCAACTAGTGAAATTGTGATAAAAACATATGATTACTGCTGTCCTTCACATCCATCTTTATTTCGTGGAATTGAGATTTGAGAACAAACTGATCGTGAGATCACAGAAATCCTTGAAACTGGATAGTTTGGATGACGTTATATGAGGAGCATCTATAGAGATGCACAATTATATGATAGACATAGGATCGGCGTCTGATAGGCTCTCGAAAGCCTCGGCTCTATAGCATTCTTTATCTCACCTATGGTATTTTTTACCAATAGACTTAACATCGGAAACTCATAATCCACGCCCACTAAATATTGAAAAAAGATACTCAATGGGCGATGATATCACACACTTTAGACAATTAGTCAGTGTCAGGGGTGTGATCAAATGTTTATCTCACCCCTGGTACAAGTTTAGCCATAGGAATAACATTAGAAAAAAAAATTATACGATCACCCCCGTAAAGTGACAATACTATACACTTGAATCGTAAAATACTCAATACTCCACTTGTTTGGTTGTGCCGTAATCGTCACTCGGGGCTTCACCTCAATGACGATTGGGGGCTTATCCAAACTCGTGGAGTATTGTCTATTTATACGATTCTTGATGCAGTTCTATATAAGTACCACACCCGATCTATAGCCACTGAAAATATGCCATCCATTATTGTTAGCTTTGTACTTCACAACCAAAACTCATGGATTATTTCCAGTTGCTACACATCTCGATGTAGTTCCTTTTTAATACCTCTGCATCCTAGAGGCCATCTTAGACCAGCGAGAAGGTCACACAATCACCTGGTGGCGTCACTATGGGGCTCCCCAATCTGACCCCCTTCAGGGAGGCCATCAATACTCATGAGCGGCTCGCGCGAGTGCCGCGTGCGGCGCCGTGCTGGTTAGGAACGCGTTTAGGTTTAATTGGCAGACGATCACAGGAGACGTGGAACGCGCCCCAGGCGGGACGCAGAGGAGACGCTTACGGGTAATGGGCGGGAAAATCTGCGGAAAACGAGGAGGATGGATTGGTGAGTAATTCAGGTGAATAGCTCAGATGATTGCCTCAGGTGAATAGCGCAGCTGTATAGCTCAGATGAGTGGCTCAGGTGAATAGCACAGCTGTATAGCTCAGATGATTGGCTCAAGTGAGTGGCTCAGCAGAATAGCACAGCTGTATAGCTCAGATGATTGCCTCAGGTGAAAAGCAAAGGTGTATAGCTCAGATGATTGGCTAAGATGATTGCCTCAGATGAATAGGAAAGCTGTATATCTCAGATGATTACCTCAGGGGAATAGCAAAGGTGTATAGCTCAGATGATTGGCTCAGGAGAATAGCACAGGTGTATATGGAACAGAGCGATTGCTAGTTCTGCCATCATCTGCTATGAAATTAAAAGATAATGCCACTGTAGTCGGGGGGCAACCATTGTTATTGATCAATTGTTATAATATATAGATAATATTGAGACAAGGCTAAAAATTCCTCGATGGCAAGCCCCCCAAAACATTTTTGATAAAATCCATTGAGAATTGGTTCCGACACCTGGTGTTTTGGATGGCATCGGGGGCAAGATGGCCATCTCCATAGTACAATAGTTATGTGCCCTATAGCCCAGATAAGTGGTTAAGGTGAATAGAACATGTGTATAGCTCAGATTAGTGGCTCAGGTGAACAGTACAAGTATAAGCCTTTTTTGCCCAGATGGTTGGCTCAGGTGAATAGCACCGGTGTATAGATCGGGTAAGTGGCTCAAGAGAATAGCACAGATGTACAGACATAATACAACCATATAGAACGTACCTAGTTCAATTACGTCAATACATCACAGTGTTCTACAGAAAAGTTAGACAAACAATATAATTACATTTGATAGACAATTACATGGAAAGCAATGCATATACATGAACCCAAAACTAGTACAAAACAATACAATCACGTAAACACAACACAATCACGCACAGTCCTTGTAGACGCGTACATTGATGCCATCCCCAGGAAGCCCTAGATGGCGCCAGCGGGGCGAGACAGCCTTGACCCCGTGACCCGGGCCGCGGCGCTGCTGTCGGCGCTTACCTGCCCGCTGTGAGATGCTCGCTGCGCCGCCACCCCGGCCAGTACCTTCAAAGAGCAGCTCACGCTCAGAGGCCAACATCTGGCGTGCACCAGCCGCACTTCGCCCACTTTTAATTTGCCGGCGATGAGAGAAAATGAAAACGTACTCACTTGAACAAGATCTCGTTAACCCCACGTGGCCGCGTCGAGACGAGAAACAAGTCGCCCGCCGCCCCCTCTGGTGGGGGAAGTGAGTATCATATGGCGGTGTGTTAACAGTGGAACAGCTGATGTCTCGAGTGACTGATCTGATCCGGAGAGAGACCTCATAATTCCTGCCACATGAAGGTTATTTCTTTAAATGGTTATTTTCAAAATTACGTCCAGGGTTATTATACTCCATCATTCTTATCATTTAACCAGAAAAAAAAGAGGATTCCAGCGAGATATCTGGATTATATCGGGATAAAAAGGGGATGATCTCCATACTAAATTGGCGTGGACAGACGGAAAATTCGCTTATTTAGAAAAAGAAAAAGATCTGTCAATGTGAAGTAATACAGGATTTGATTAGAATGCGGATCGACAAATATCGAGAGGCAACTCCAAACTGATTCTCATCTACTCTTCCTATTTGGAGACATGGTTAGTGCGCCTGACTGAAATATGTTTCGAGTTATTTTGGTCAGACGAAAACATCAAGGAACAGTTGTGATTCGGACACACTCACTATGTCTCTTTACTATTTATTATATACCTGGAAATCATTAAAAACGCCATTTCAAAACAGGTCACATTTATTAGTAGTCCTGGGTTCAATCCTCGGACAAACTCGATTTAATTATAAAACATTTGTATACTTACTAATTACTGGCAAAAGAATATATCATTTACATAGCATTCTTAGAAACTCTGAAGGATATTATTCGAGTATGCACATTGATTATATATTAGTTAGTTGGGCTATTAGCATCAGAAAGGACACCTATTGAGATGTCCTTCCAAAAGGATAGTTTTCAGGATCAAGGTCAGGACAATGACCTTCACTCTCCATCACAGTTTCCATCTACTCCCTCCATCTGCATTTCTCCCACAATTAAAGTCTCCCCCCACATTACGCAGTCTCATGCACAACGCCTCCCCCACGCACACATCTCAGGGGCCTTGTCCCACACCTTTCCACCGCTCGTGGAGAACTTTATAATAGGCGGCGCTGCCGACACGTTGTTATGGTAACGAGGTGGGCGCCGCTGGTAGGCGGCCCGCACCTCGGTGATCCATCTTGTGCTCGGCGCTAAGTGAACCTTTAAATAGGTGCGCGTTATTGGGCGGACGCGCGGCCCACTCATAACTAAATCGCCGCCCGCTCGTGTTTTGATAGCGTGGAATACCCGGGTGAAATATGGCCGTCGTGTAATGGAGAATATTAGAGCCTATCAGTAGCTGCGGGAACCAGCGACGGCCGGACGCCGACCCCATGATCCCCCCCTCCTCCCCCCCCCCCACATCGCCACTCGGACCACGCCACTGCCTCCAGGGGGCAGCAGCAGGCCCAGGGGGTGCGCCCCGCCCCCTAGGTCAGCTGACAACCCTCTAAATCTATCCAGCGCAGGTCCGCGGATTAATAATCAATAACTAAACGATGGGTGCCCCCAGCCTCTACCCATGTTATCTGTACGTAATGGCCGCCGACGACAACGATCATTATATTAACGCAGCGGCGGCGGCGGCGCCTGCTGATAAGATAAGACCTGGCGTTATTTACCGCCCGTCCCTCGTCGACGGGCGAGTCTCCCTCTTCCCCGTCCCCCGAACCTGATAGGCGGGGCTGTCACCGCTTATCGCCCAGCCCGAGAATCATCTAATTCGATATATTAAGAGGGCTTAATTGCGGAGGGGGCCGGGCATAATTCGGCGTCTATGACGGGCTGACATGGCGGTATCTGCTCCGATGAGCTGCTCCCTCTCCGGGCGGGCCCCAGCAGGTCGAGCAGCTCCGAGCAGCTCCGAGCAGCTCCGAGTAGCTGTATCAGTAATGAAGGTCGTCATATAACTCGACGCTCAAGCCACACGGCGCGGGTTTATCTCGTCGGCCGCGCTGGATGCACAAATGATGTCGTTAGGCTAATTAAGTTCGCTAAATTAGCGGGCTAATCATTCCGGGTACGCGCGCCACTGCCGGCCCCCATGTCGTGCACGGCCGGGTAAACAGATGAGGTCGTGTAGAGTATCATGGGCAATGTAGTAGTGAGCAAAACACATAGACATGAATAGGGCGAGTATAGGAAAGTGGAATATTAAGTTGGCCAGAAGGTCTGCTAACAAAATTAAGAGCTGAACAGAAGACAGTTTAAGGAGAAAGGGTCAGAGATAGGGTCAAAAAATATTTCTGAGCTGGTTGGAAACAGGGTAAAGGATTAGGGCGTGTGAGCAATTCAGGGACAGGGACAAAGACAGCAGCTATGAACATGTTAGGGACAGGGCTAGAGAGAGGATATATGAGCAGGTCAGGGATGGATCAGAGACATGATTTCTTAGCAAGTCAGGGACAGACAGGATCTGTGAGCAGGTCAGGAACAGGGTCAGAGACAGGAGCTGTGAGCAGGTCAGGGACAGGGTCAGAGACAGGAGCTGTGAGCAGGTCAGGGACAGGGTCAGAGACAGGAGCTGTGAGCAGGTCAGGGACAGGGTCAGAGACAGGAGCTGTGAGCAGGTCAGGGATAGAGTCAGAGACATGTTTTTTGAGCAAGTCAGGGACAGACAGGATCTGTGAGCAGGTCAGGGACAGGGTCAGAGACAGGAGCTGTGAGCAGGTCAGGGACAGGGTCAGAGACAGGAGCTGTGAGCAGGTCAGGGACAGGGTCAGAGACAGGAGCTGTGAGCAGGTCAGGGATAGAGTCAGAGACATGTTTTTTGAGCAAGTCAGGGACAGACAGGATCTGTGAGCAGGTCAGGGACAGGGCCAGAGACATGGTCTCTGAGCAAGTCATGATCTGTGAGCAGGTCAGGGATAGAGTCAAAGACAGGATGTGTGAGCATCTCAGTGACAAGTTCCAGGACAGGATCTGTGAGCAGGTCAGAGATAGAGTCTTTGGGCAGATCAGGGAGAGGGTCCGAGACAGGATTTGTGGGTAGGTCGGAGACACGGTCGGAGACAGGATCTGTGAGCAGGCCGGGGACAGGGTCAGGGACAGGATCAGACACTCTGTTGTGGACAGGGGACATTTTCCTGTAATCTCCGCACTGTGTATGGTACCCGTAATCGATGGATGATAAAGTCTGTGGGCATTCCAGTGAAAAAACCATGTAGATAAGGTCAGGGATAAAGTTAGTGAAAAGATATCATACACAGGTTCGAGGATGAAATATGTGAACATCACAAACAGGATCAAAGCTCAGGTCTGTGAACATTCCATGCAGAGAACACATCATGGACAGGGTCGAGGCTGTTCTGTGAATATTTCAGGGGAAAGGTCACCGAGCAGAGGGCGATCGATTGCGACCTGTCGGGAGAATCTAAAGCGGAATTCACACGGGGGATTCATGTACTTCACAGAGTATGTGTCCGAGGCAAATCCTGCTGCGATTCTGTACTGGTAAACAATCTCTTCATCTGAATAATTCATCTGGCAAATTCCATTCCCAAAGTACAGAATCCCAGGAGACTTTGATTGTAAGTGGAATTCACACGTTGGGATTCCTGTACCTCACAGGGTACAAAATCTCATAGGATTCGGTTCCTTCTTAGTGGGTACATACAGGGGGAAAAACACGTCTTGGGGGAATCGAATCCTATAATTTAAACGAAGAGGTTGTGTTTGAGTTAAGAATTTCAGCATGAATTGTCTCAGACAAGCACCCTCCGAGGTACATAGATTCCATCGTGGGAATCCCACTTTAAACACATTTAAAGTTGATATGGGTATTTTGATAAGACAAAAGGACCCACTGCTGAGTCGCCGACTAAATAAGCCTACTCGACCTAGCCAATAAGAAGCCAGCAATCAGGATGTATTTTTCAACACCATTCACTTCGAAGGTACTAGAGTCCTAGAGTGAGTTTATCTAGAGCGACTTTATCTGAGACTATGTAGCAGGTATGTCATATTGTAAAGTTCTGGTTAGACTGGCTTCTGATGATCAGGAGGCGAGCGGGACGTGGGACAGCTCGATAGGCTCGGGGAGTCTGGTAGTCGACAGAAGCTGGCTCGAGGGCAGCGATGCAGAATGGAGTTGAGTCTGGGACGAACTCTAGTGGGCACGGTTCAGGGAATGGGTCACTCACCTGCATCATGAGCAGCGGGAATAAATCAGGGATTGGTTCTGCGTGGTGAGCATTATGAGGAGCAGGTGATTCTCATTTGAAGGTAATGAGCTACATTTAGCAGCATTGGTACAGACAGGCTGTGGGTATTGACACATTGAACACTGGTCATGACAGACAGGTTAATGAAGATCCTGGAATGAATTGGTGTCCAGGGGGTTGAAGAGTGTACCTGCTTCCCAGGGGAATTTTAGTATTGTGTGAAATACTGTACCATGGACCTTGTGTGCTTGTGACATTAAAGATTGAATCCTGAAGAGTTTGAGATTTGTGTTCTCCATTGCAAGTCAGACAGGGTTAATGCTAACACATACTATGTGAATCAAATAGGCCATTCCTTGAGGCTGGGAAAAGCACCTTGCTATGAGGATTTTGTATCAGAGGAGTACTGTCTGAGACTAGGTTAGAAGTGTGAAGTACATCTATCTCTGGCACATTAGTCTCTACATGTGAATCCCACTTAAACATATCCACTCCTATGAATGTACTTCGAATCATTGTACTTGATGAAATAAAACCACAAAGGAAGACCACCCTCGTGGTGATTTGTGAGTAATAAACAAAAGAAAACAAAAAAAAAGTTCCTAAAATGAGAGCCTATACTAAAAGCCCAAGAGATGAGTGGTTCTCCCTCAGCCACGTATGATGTATAGTTTTTAGGTACATTGAAAGGCCTGACATTCGGAGGACCTGTTTCAGCTTTATTTGGCTGTAGAGCTGGTCAGAAGCAGATTATCAGAGAGGATGTTTCCGATTTGTTTGGGATACTGGGCATTGAGCTATACCTGTGGAGCAGGTTAAACAGGGGACCAGTGCAGAGGCAATGGCAGATGTGGAAGTCAGTGAGAGAATCGGTCACGCAGCAGATCAGAGAGTGGACCAGAAGGTTAATGGGTTGAGGTCACCCAAGTTAAATGATCAGGACGCAATGTACCAAGCGACTTATGTCCACACCCATATATACATGCCTCGCTGTTTCCACGACGTTTGGGGCAAGGTTCAATCATCCAATAAGTTGGATGTTTGCAGTCAAGCCGCTCTCCTTCCAAGTCCAAGTTTTCTTTCCGGATCCATTAAAGGAATGATCCTTTCCCGGGCAAAATAAAATCTATCAATGAATATAATTAGGTAGAATGGGGGCATTTGATATTTTTGATTATATTTCTATATGATATTACCCTTTCTCTCTGTAGCATACTCATCGCAAGGAATATGACAATAAATTTAGGGACGTAAATAATACAGCACTGAGAATCCACCACTCAAATTCTGCTCCACTCTAAACATAACCTTGTTTTTCACTGTTCCACCGTTTTCCCTCTGCCACAAAAGCTGGTGGAAACGGTAAATGTAACAGAACCTATATAGAGTAAAAGCCCACTGGTAATAATCCCGTAGTCGCCTGATTACAGGTTGCTAAGCGCTCACCTCGGCTACCAACACCTGCCTGTCGATGGCCGATCCGTCCATCAGGTGAAATGACTCGTGCTTTTCGGTGCGATTGTTCAATTTATATCTCATTAGCAGGTCGATCCTGGTAGCGACTGGAAAGCGCGAATCGACGTGGCCCGGGCCCATAGCGCCGCGCCCGCCGCCCCGTCAAAGCCACCTCAACTCCACCCGCTCGATGCAAGAGGAGGAAATGCGAAATTATTCATGTAAAGTCCCCCAATGGGGCGGGCATCGAACTTTGCATTTGCGCACGAATCATTTATTTTATAACTGTCATCGACCAAACGATTACGTACGCCGCTCGTAAGAAATTGGCGCAATAAACTGCCGGCGCACCGAGCCCGGACCGGCTACAACGACGTGAAAATTGCCGCACAAATTAAGCGGCGCTGGCGGCGATAGGTGGCGCAGGCAGTGGCAGCCGCGGGCGTCATCTATCGGGAATTGGGATAATTGGGGGCTGGTCACGCCTGACTGGTTTTGCCTTGAGCTGCTCTTCCACCTGATCGACTCCGTAGACAACAACTGCTCTTGAACTACTCTTTTTCCCCCTGTGCAGTATGGTCGATATATAACTATTATTCCACCCGGTTGTGCTTCAGACAATGTAACAGGTTTCGGTCAAATAAGGTCCTAGTTGAAGTGTTTCTTTTACTTTTCATTCTTGTGGTAGGTTTTGTGAGATTGTGGTTTGAAATGTGGCTTCGCATCTCTACTAGATATATAGTTTATAAGGGAAGAACGAAAATGTAAATTAAAAATGCAATGATGTTCCATTTCCACACTTGTGATATATAGATAACAATATAAGGGCACTCCCAAAGCAAGCCCTGAGCAGTAACATGTAATTTCTTTGGATACATCGTCAGATCAACACTTTCGGGCTGTCCATCATCGTATACGTGGACAGTCTGAATCTGGACATGTTGGGATGGTGTTTAATGTATGTCGCGAGCCGAAGTGAATAGACAAATAATATACGAGATACCGACACATGTACTAATACATATATCAATCTTCTTTCTAACATGCTAAGGCATGTGTATGCCGAAACGTTGTCAATCCATATCATATGACCAATATTAATCAAAGTAAAATTAAAACAAATTTAAATACGCATTTTTTTTTCATATCCAGTGGTGCTTGAACTGTACATCTGCATAGATTCTCCTGTCTAATCTACCTCATAGAAAGGGTAAATAGAAAACACACTGGGACTGCGTACTAAAGGGCGCATACGGTGTACCTAAAACAAACTAATATCAGAGGTGGATGATAAATACAAATATATTAGTTTAAGATAAAAGCGGTCATATGCTCCTCGGAGTTGACTCCACGCAATATCCTCAGATGTGTTTTTTTTTTTAGCACTTTATTTATCCTGATGTGTTCGGATATTACTACGCGTCAGCTCCTTGCATACAGCCGCTTGTTTCTGAAAACAGTCAATATTGTATATACTCATTTTACAACCTCAAATAAGGTCTGTGCCCACCGCTCGTAGAGGGAGCCACTCACTGGCGCCACCTCACGGGATATCTTGGAGCTGGTAATTTGTTTACATTCCATTGTCTCAAAGATGAACTGCACGGAGGCTTTACGACGATATAACATCGTATGGACTTGTGGGTCAGATGTTGTTGTGGTAGCCATAATTTCTAGCGGATAATATTCATCTGTTAAGAGATCTTTCCTGATCACTGTTTTTGACCTCACTGATTCTGTAAAAGGAATACAATGATAACAATGACGATAATAGTATATATTTTTTGTAATTTGTTTTTAGAGCAACACATTATAATTCCACAGAAGAAGAAGAAGAAGAAGAAGAAGAAGAAGAAGAAGAAGAAGAAGAAGAAGAAGAAGAAGAAGAAGAAGAAGAAGAAGAAGAAGAAGAAGAAGAAGAAGAAGAAGAAGAAGAAGAAGAAGAAGAAGAAGAAGAAGAAGAAGAAGAAGAAGAAGAAGAAGAAGAAGAAGAAGAAGAAGAAGAAGAAGAAGAAGAAGAAGAAGAAGAAGAAGAAGAAGAAGAAGAAGAAGAAGAAGAAGAAGAAGAAGAAGAAGAAGTAAGGCCATGTCCTTACACCATGTTCTTACACCGTATTCCCTTTTCCACAATATCTATTTAATTAATCGTAAAATATTATATGATCTCAGAAAAATATATATGGTCTCAGACAAAGTCAATGCCTGGGTCTACTGTTATAATCACCAAACTGTCGTCATAGCAGAAAATGTCTTCTCATTTGAGAGGGGCAAAGGCCGACAGTCCCGTTCGGGAGTGGATATAAACGACGTCGATGCAGGGCATTAGATTTAAATTTAAGAAATGTCTCCAATTCCATGAGCTGACGTATAGGGGTGTGGATCTCAGCAGGGTCGGAGTTTGATTCAGACCGACTTTGCAATTAAGCCGTTATCAATGTCAGATGTGACATTATTTTGTTGATAGTGAAACGCATGTGTCCTCTTCATTCTATTTCAACTACTGTTGGTGTGTTTTTACAGCGCCGGTATACAGACCGGCGCTGCCAGTTACAGGGGTAGCCTATTCACAAGCTGGTTGTGATCATATTGATATGAAAAGGCACGTGTTAAAATAGATGGATACAGTTTAAGTCGGTATATGAGATCCGATGAGGACGAAGCGGCGTCACCGAAAGTTGAAGGGGAAAATTTGCTGATAAGCGTGTCCTTTTACATCAAAAGGCTGGTATAGCTTGGCTGACAGAGACAAAGCAGCTGCAGAATGATGAAATCTATAAATATATCTGATATCGTTGCCTACTTAGCTCAGTGTGAGTGGCGAGTCGTGGTAAACACGGCAATGCGGCCTTTCTTCCCCCAGCAGAGCTTTCGTTCACTCACCGTAGTCTCTTTGAAAGGTCTCCCTTTTCTACAACCCTACGTAAATAATCGGCCGCTGGGCCCGCCGCCGCTGGCCAGCGTGGCCACCGTCCGCCGCTCTATCTATATCTGAACAATTTTCAACTCTATCATATTTAGTGTGAAAACAATTTTTAAAGTCCAGTGAATCATATTAAGTTAAATATGCAAAAATGGAACATTATAGAATATATAATCTAATAATTAAAAGACATTCATGGAAATATGATGTACCCTTAACGGCCAGCGATGTTCCGCCTAAGACGGATATACATGCATGTGCTACTTGTTTATGTATAGAATAAGATAACTTGGGGAGAACAGATTCCCTTCATATTATTCGCCATTATTCGCCATCACGTTTAAGAGGTATTGTAACGGTTCATTATACTATGTCTTAGAAGGAGTAATTAGGGCCGTGCCTTGTGGGTCAGGGGGACTTGACCTCGTTCCCAGCAGGGTGTGGCTGCCGTGATTGACAGGCAGTGGTATCTTATCTTAGCCAATCATCTGACCACTCCTCCTGGAGGAGGCGGGGTCTGTGACCAGTGAATATATATGGACGGCATGTGGCCGAGATTAAACAGTCTTGCAGTAGTAGCTCTTGAGTTCTCGTCTTCTTTATGATCTGTTAAAGTGGCGATCTTGCCAGGATATTACGTTACCCTACCTACCCACAGATCATAAGATGGCGGAGCAACGAGAACAGAGAAAGTTGGACCTCGCTGTGATGGAATCCACACGCAGGAGGATCAATGACTTTGTTAAGGGAGTGGCTGTGATCGACGGGAATGAGCCGGCAGCATTCAGAGACTGGATCGATGGGCTAGATGCGGCTGATAAGGCAATTGATCCAGAGGATACCATTATGATGGACACGGTACAAGGACGGTCTAAGGGCGCACTAGGTAGGTGCATTATCGAAACAAAGACACTGTTTGCCGAGAGTGAGCCACCTACGGAGTACTCATGGGCTAACCTGAAGCCTGTACTTTTGAAAGCATTTCTCGGGGCTGAAGAAGTTAAGTTATTAAGACGGAAGGTAGAAAAAGCGCAACAAAGTCCCTGTGAGACTGTCAAAGAGTATGGTGTACGTTTCCTGGAGGAGGTGCACTACGCCTACACACCACAAGAGCGGCAAATAGATGTCATCGCCACCCAACTCACAGACTTTTATTTGAAGGGTCTGCGTAGTCCCAGGTTACGTGAGTTGGTGGGTTGCCAGCGAGCGGACGATGTACGAGCGGTAATCACTCTAGCCAACCACAATGCCAGTTACCTGTCATTGGAGGATGTATGCGATTTGGAACAGGCAGCCTTGCCTCCGCCGCCTCCCACCTTACTAGATGAGACCCCACATTACAAGGAATTCGCTGGAGTATTGAAGTCGCTGGAAAGGCAAGTGCAGTCGTTGGCGGTATCCATGAAGTCGACGAAGGGTGGATCAGAGGAAGTAGCAGCTGTGGCGGTCCCGGGTAACCCGATGACGACCAATGAGTATACCCAGGCACCTGCGCTCGTCGGGTACGGGCCACCGATCCCGGCACCCCAGATGCAAAACCCTTACCCTGCACCCAATATCTTCTACATGGGGGTACACCCGGGGGCCGGCCGGGATAGAGGCCGGGGTCGAGGCAGAGGCCGAGGCGGTCGTGTATTACGGCCCAATCTACAGTGCTATACCTGCCAAGGGTTTGGGCATGTAGCCCGAGAGTGCCCCAGCAAGAAGGATATGGAAACAACGCAACCACAAAACTACCAGGCCGCAGAAGGAGAAGGATGGCCGACTAACGGGAATGCAGCCTATGGGCCTGTGGCGGGACACTACCCCTACCCGGGAAACTAGTTGCTGCGTCAGACGGTAGGGTGTGTATAATGTTATCACAGGGCAATACTACCGTGCATACCCTAGTTGATTCTGGCGCCTCTAGATCCCTTATCTCTGAATCAAAATGGAAGCAACTCTGCAGGGATGCGGGACGGCCCCAAGTGCTTATGGCGGGACTGGTACTGAAATCATTGTCGGGACACATGCTGGAAACTCAGGGAGTGGCGGTTGTTCCCCTATATGGGTGCGAGATCCCAGTGTATGTGTGTAATGAGCTCAGGCACGATCTTTTGCTAGGGATTGATGCGATGGAGCTAATGGACTGCCAGCTAGACTGTGTGAATAAGAAGGTGTGGTTGGCTAACCAGTGGTTTCAATATGGACAGTGTGGGGACACCAACAAAGAACTCGCGGGTATCCACTCTGAGCTGGATCAATGGAAGGAACAATATCCCGGGGTGTTTGCAGTTGGAGCGACATCACTGTCAGCCGCCCCCGAGGTAAAACTTCACATAGATGTGGGCCAGCATACTCCTATCAAACAAAGACCCTATCGAATCCCCCTGGCATTGCGGGATAAAGTGACGTACGAGATAGACAAGATGCTAAAAGATGGAGTGATTACTCACAGTAGCAGCCCCTGGTCATCCCCATTGCTAATTGTGCCCAAAACGGACGGTGGATTGAGGTGCTGTGTGGATTATAGAAAAGTGAACCAACTATGCAAAAAAGATGCCTACCCGCTCCCCCATATCCAGGACATATTCGACGCTCTGGCAGGTGCCTCGGTATTCTCGGTGTTGGATCTAAAGAATGCATACTACCAGGTGGAGATTACAACCCAGAGCAGGGAGGTTACAGCTTTTAGTACGCCTACGGGACTTTATGAATTCCTCCGAATGCCTCAAGGGTACTGCAATAGCCCTGCCACATGGCAGAGGTACATCAACAAAGTGCTGGCACCGGTGTTAAACAAGAATGTACTGGTGTATTTGGATGATATTATTGTGTATTCTGACAATGACACTGACCACACTGATCATCTAACCGAAGTATTCAATCTGCTGCAACAGCACCGGTTGACAGTGAACCCCAGTAAGTGCAAGATCCGTCAACCTGAGGTGAAGCTGTTGGGGTACATCGTGGGGTGACAGGGCATTCGGCCTGACCCTAGAAAGGTGGAGGCCATCAGGGACATGGCACCACCCACAAACGTGAAGGAGGTTCAACGTTTTCTGGGGCTGGCGGGCTACTACCGCCAGTGTATATCAAACTTTGCTGAACGTGCTGCGCCGCTAGTGGAATTGACCCGCAAAAATGAGCTGTTTCTATGGAACAAAGAACGAGAGGCGGCTTGGAAGGCGCTGAAAAACGTGTTAACCTCGGAATCCATTATGGCATTTCCAGACTCCAAGAAGCCATACAGACTGTATGTAGACGCCAGCATGGCCTGTGTAGGAGGTATTCTAACACAAGCTGACGATGAGGGGGTAGAAAAGCCCATCCAGTACATATCTAAACAGTTGAGTGTCAGTCAGCAGAAGTGGGCGACCATAGAGAAAGAGGCGTTCGCCATTGTGTACGCGCTGCAGAAATTATACCCGTATTTGCAGGGTGCAACCTTCACCATAATTTCTGATCACAAGCCGCTCAGGAGTTTCTTCCAACAGGAGGTCAGAAATTCTCGAATACAGAGGTGGGCAGTACTGCTGGCGGAGTTCGGAGCCCCCATTGAGTACCGTAAGGGGGCCTACAATGTGCGCGCGGACATGCTGTCGAGACTGCCCCCCCGATCTCCAGCACCATCAGTGGCTTCAAGCCCTCAGGAAGTTGGGCAGGTTGTACAGGACGACGAAGCCGTATTGTTGGAGAGTGCCTCTCTGCTAGCAGTCGAACCCTGCCGCACTGTGTCCACAGAAGGCGCAGCACAGTGGGAGGACCCCAACCTTACCAAAGATACCCTGATAGGACATCAAGTTCGGATGGCGGAATACCAACAGGGACTTAGACAGGAAGATGACTACTTTGTGTCGGAAGGTGTGCTGTATACCGTGAGGGAGGTGAAGGGCGTGAGTTTCCCTCACATTGTGTTACCCCCCACTCTGGTAGAGCGAGTGGTCATGAAAATCCATCAAGAACTAGGCCATCAGCGCATGTACAAGATCTATGAGCGTATTGCGCAGCGTTACAAATGGCCTGACATGCGACGGGGAATTCATAGGATACTGGAACAATGTCCAGTATGCACCTTGTACAGGCCAGTCAAAACCTACCCCCCTTGCCAGCCCCTACCAACGGCGACCAAACCCAATGAAATTGTGGGGATTGACTTGATCGGACCATTGCCAGTAAGTCACAGGGGGCATGACTATGCCATAGTTTGTATTGACCACTGCACGGGTTGGGTGGAGGTGACCCCAATTCGGCAGAAAAAAGCAGAAAACATTGTGGCTTTTTTCAAAGAAGTATGGCTGCCCACTCATGGGCCCCCGGAAATTGTGATCTCCGATCGGGGAAGGGAATTTCTGAATGCAGCGGTGCGGCAACTAACACAGGAACAAAACATACAGTGGAGGTACTCTACCGCTTACCACCCCATGACGAACGCCAAAACGGAACGAGTAAATGGGACGATCAAGGCTATGCTAGCCAAATTGGTAGCAGGGAGAGTACATGACTGGGAAAAACATCTGGGTGCAGTGTTGTGGGCCTATCGATCAACGGTGTCCACAGTTCATGGATTCTCACCATATTTCCTGCAGTTCGGACGAAACCCGCCAGGGACCAACAACCCCGTTAATGTGCGAACACCAGTGGGGGAGGAATTAAAAGTGTTGGCTGATCAAATCCAACAACGAGAAAAGGCCCTACAATTGGTAAACCAGAGAACGAAGAACTTACAGCAACGCAACAAGATGCGGCTAGATCAGAGACCGGCCGCACCCTCGTACCAAGTGGGACAGGAGGTACTGCTGAACAATGCACGGGTGACAACGTTCCAACCCACTTATTTACATGGGTATGTAGTCACAGAAGTAAAAGGCCACGTGATTACACTTCGGCATTTTTCAGGACGGACACTCAGAGTAAATGCAGAACGACTAAAGCTAGTGCCTTCCCACATCACTTATCTGCCCCTCGACCGTGGATCTACGTGTGCAGCGGCAGCAGACAAGAACCCCCCAGGGGATCCCCATGGCACTAACACGGTGGGGCGGCGGCCGACAAAGGACAAGGAATCTATTGAGTGTGCAACTAATCAGGCCGCCGATGACCACAGGGATACTGACAAGAGGTTGTTTAATCCATACGCTAACTTGCCGCCCTCCTGTGTAGTAGAAAGCCGGTATTATCCAAAGGACGCTCGCATCCCAGCAGAACGATTGGCAAGCGGTAAGACCATTAAACGACGATTAACTCGTAAACAACAATTACAAAGGAGCCGGGCCGCATCGTACTCTGCGTTATCAGAACGCCCTGCCGCCGACACAGGTTCAATCACCACTAATCTCGACAGGTGGCCCTTGCTATCTGTAGCGGACCGTGTGCTCCCTGCCTTGGGCAACGACACACTAGAGACAGAAACGATAAACATGCCTGGGAGTGACCCTCCGGAGGACGAGGTTTGCACCCCCCCAATTGATCTTCCCACAATATACACTGGGGACCGGGATGACAGGACGGATTACACCAGACACCCGGGGGAGCCTGTGTCGCCTCTCGCCGAAGATCACAGCACGCATGCTGTGTGGTCAGAGGAGGAGTCTGACACTTCGGAGGATGGAGGAGAGATAACAGATAGGATGAACGATTCCCCGCCGCCTCGGGAAGACAACCAGCAGGGGGACGATAACAACCAAACCACAACACCTGATACCGATTTACAGGAGCAGGACATGACGGTGTCGTCGTCAGGTACTAGACCCAGAACGAGAGCTGCACATCGTATAGCTCATGGACTGACGACTAGGACAGACATCAATTACAAAGAGTGGTCCACTTCCTCGGAAGGGACGTCTGACGAAGCGTCTAGAGATGGGCAAACCATATGACTAGGGGAATTGTGTGTGTCACGGTGCTTGTGTATGAACTTCCGAAGCAGCAACCCCCTGGGGACTAACACCTCGTTGAGGCTATCAATGAAGTTAGAAGATGGATGACAGTTCTAGTAGTAGCCATTGATATTGTTTGTATTTGGAATGACATTGAAATTTGAGAATAATGAGGGATCAGGTCAGAAAACAAAGATGGTCATTAATGTTAATAAGCCTGAAGCAGCAATACCAAGGAAGCGGACGCTAAAGGGCCATACGATTAATTTGCTAGACGCTTGAAGCAGTGGGTTGTGCATGTAGATGGACGATGGATAAGTCAATACGAACCTTTGTTAAGTATTGTGTGTAAAGCCTGAGATGGATCTGGACCTTAGTAGTATATCGACAAAGTACAAGTTATCGAGTTTGTGGTCCGTCAGGAGATTGTATCCGTTATGTATAAGATATATATCCTAGGCTGGTAGAAACAATGTGTTAGCCTGACTAGTTCAAATCTTTACTAATAACTGTTTTTAATTGTGGGTAATCCAAATGCTTGGATTAACCTGGAGGGGGGAGAAATATGTAACGGTTCATTATACTATGTCTTAGAAGGAGTAATTAGGGCCGTGCCTTGTGGGTCAGGGGGACTTGACCTCGTTCCCAGCAGGGTGTGGCTGCCGTGATTGACAGGCAGTGGTATCTTATCTTAGCCAATCATCTGACCACTCCTCCTGGAGGAGGCGGGGTCTGTGACCAGTGAATATATATGGACGGCATGTGGCCGAGATTAAACAGTCTTGCAGTAGTAGCTCTTGAGTTCTCGTCTTCTTTATGATCTGTTAAAGTATAAGAAACATTCTTAACAGAAATCTCCGGTTCTTTACTGGACCTATCTAAGTGTACCTCGTGCTTCGTAATACATGTCAATAAGTTAAATGACAATATATTGCAGCGGTAGCTTTTTCTCTGTTGTTGGCAAAGTTAAATAAAAGGTAAAAGGAAAGTAACTCGTATTTAACTATTATCGCTGTTGCATACGTTTCAGTTTCAGTTACCAGAAAATTGTGATGAGTTACTGCCAGCTAATTTGCCTTTGAAATTACATACAAATCATAACTCTTCGGTTTGTATGATAAATCAGCCACGCATGATTACCCCCCTTGTGACCCATACACATGTTATGATAAATGCATAGCTCACAGATCAATAACGGACGATGGTCGATCAATCGATACCCATTTCGCGATCAGCGTAGTGATTGGTGTGGGGTTAGTTTATGCTTAATTTAGATTGGTCCTGAATGTGTGGGCATGAATGACGTATGGCCGACGCGTGAATCAAGTGTGAATAACCAATGTTATCTGTGTCGGCATGAACTCGGTTGCTTTAGATTCCTTTCTGAGATTAAAACACCAACACTAAGATAATTGCCTCCGCCGGGAAAAGCGCGTAGACCCTTATCTGCACGACGCCTCCTTGACAATAGTAATCACCCTGGAAAAATATTTACAGAAATGTTCCCCAGGCCGTGTTTTGTCCAGCCGCCGATGCTTTGGTCTTCAGTGTCTATTCACCCCCCACTCGAGGCCATTGTTGACCAACGTGCCCGCACCACGGCGCTGCGGTGGCCGCCTCTTAGTGCTGCCCTCTGCCGGTCACCACCACGCCCCCTAGCGGCCGCCCGGCGCCTTCGGCCCAATCAGGTCGCCCATCACTCAATAGAGGGCGCGGACGGCGAGGGCAGGGCTATTAATTACAGTCCATATAAATCGCATTTGAATTAATTCCCCGCCTTCACGCGGCATTGTGTTGTTACGTCCACAATCCGCGCTCCATTTAACGTGATAATAACGTAAACACCCGGGGGCGCCACTATCGCCGCTTATCGCCCTATCGAGAAAGAAGGGGTGCAAAATGGTGGTGGTGTGAACTAATTCACTTTCGACGCAAATCAAGCATAACACTTGATTGAGTCGATCCAGAGGGCCTAATTATCTTACATCGAATGCAAGGGTGTGTTATCGGCAGTCAAGTCCAGGGCCCGCCGACAACACATTCACAATTGCAACTCCCTTTATCCTCCTTTGTCCAGACCTATAGGTGCTTTTACAGTGATGCTTTCCTTATCATAAGGCCTCCCACTTGTAATGGATTAAAACATAGGGCCTATCTATCCAACCTCAGGTAGAGGTTTAGCCATCGGAATAGCATAAGAATTTCATATGCAATGATCACCCACGTAAGTGCCTATATTACGCCATGGTTGTGGCAGAGTGATGAAAGATGAGATCATAAATGACTGGCCAATCAGCACCCAGGATTTTAGAGAGGAGGCAAGACATAAACACGGGTATTTATATGTTCATAGGTTTTGCATATAAAGCAATTTGAATTATCCTCATATTGTGATGATATTTAATGTCCACGGAAAGGGGAAGATAATCCATAACAACTCTCGAATTGTAAGATAAGCAATATTCCACTCGTTTGGATGCAGTGCGTAGTGTAATTGCCACTCAGCTTCATCTTGATGACGATGACTGCGCATCCAATCTCACGGAATATTGTTAACCTATACGATTCTTGATACAGTTCTATATAAATACTACAACGGAGAAATGCAACAAGTGGTTCAATGTTGCTTTTAATGCACTCCGTGTTTGTAGAAGTGCAAATCGGAAGAGTTTGCATATTGCACATGAATAGACATGTACTTTATGAGTTCTCTGGTTATATATATCCTACAGAATGCCTCTCCACCTTTGGAGAATATCTATAAACGCCATCTTTTATTCCAAATGGCATTTCCCTGCATGTAATATGTAAACCTATTCATTGTATGCATGTGGTCATTAAGAAAACAAATGGATGAAACACCTCGCTTTTTTCGACAGACTAATAGCTATTATCATATCAAATACTTGTATAAGGTGGTATCAAGAATCTGCATACCTGAATAGACTGAGGTTCCAACTTTATTATTCACCTTATACGGAATCACCATACTAAACCTATAGAACCTACATATTGCTACTTCGAAGAATACAGACAGCTGTGTTCCCCTAGGAGAATAAAGACAAAAGTCCCCAGCATACGCGTGTAAAATAGTGCGTGAGAAATTCCATGGATATTTAGTCTTTTTCTCTGCGAACTGATATATGGAATGCTGAATAATAAATACAACATTAGCCTATCATGAGTTTGATCTGCATGGTCATATTCTCCTCGTAGTTGACCTTATACGCAATATCCTCGCATTCACTCGGATATTACTACGCGCCAACGGAGAATACGAGCATGCAGATAAAAATCGTTGTACTATTGTGTATTTCCCCACCCCTCTTGCCTCAACACCGACTATCATCTCCTGTCCACCTCTACATCCCCTGCGGGCATACGCGGACGTCGGGGTCAGGCCCTGGACCTTCGGTGTCCGGGGACCACTGGTCCGAGACCCTGCGTCACTCGCCGGGCTTTGCCGGGCCTCGCCGGGCCGGCCTCCCGCCAACCCCGGGGACCGCAGGTCGGGGCGCCGGTCCCTCAGCTGGGCGCCCGTGGGACGTGGTGCACGGCCGGGCCGACTAGAGGTGACGACCGGGAGACGATCCATCAGGTCCGGCCGGGCATACGGTCGACGATCCCGGTGATAACACCTCCCGACGGACGTTCTCTGCTGTCGCCGACCTCTCCCGGCACTCCTCCAGGGCGGTGACACAGCGCTTTCCATGGATGTCGGAAACAAGGGGTTGCCTAGGCAGGGGGGTCGTGGTAGGGTTCCGCTTCCAATGTCGGGTTTGGAGCAGGGCTTCTTTCAGACATTTTTTCTATATTTTTGAAAATTTTGGTAGTTATAGTACTAAAGTTATCCGAATGGACTAATGAACTGGTATTTCTGATTTTTAATCTGACTCAAATTGTCTATCTTTATCTACTTTGTGTAAGGTAATTTACATCATAATTCAACTTATCTTGTGAAATTACAGTTTAGTAGAAGTAATTGTATTGGTTAAGGCATTTGTATACCTACAATTATTTGACACAGCTTTACTGGCTTTAGTGAACACAAATGATTGATTTCAGCTCAAACTATTAGAAAGTAGTTAATGACAACTTGGGAATACATGTTACCATCAAAAGAGTGGGAATAGGCCGAACGCAAATATATGAGGCGTGAATGTATCGGAAGAACCCATTCATTAAAAAATAGTCCTGTACTTTGTCATGGACCATAAAAATTGAAATAATTCTATTGCAGAGAAACTGTTCACCGAACTGTGAACATTGAACTATTTTGGTGATCAAAACTATTTACAGCTACAACAAGTATGGTCCTTTTTGGATGACGTAAAGTATGATATAAAAGAGGTATTTCCATGTTCCAATTTCAGACTTGGTCATGATGAAGTTATGTGAAGACAGAAACGTTGACCCTGCTTAGGAATAAAAGTATTGCGTTAGTGAAAGGTGAGCTATCTTCTTACATTAAATATCATGGAGTTAGTCGTTCACCTTCAATTCCAAAACTTTGTTGCAGGCAGGAGTATAATCAACCCCATCCCCCTTAATGGGAGAATATCACCCTCAAAAGTGACCACTTACCTCAGTGTGATTGCAGCAGCAACATGATCTTATGGACCCTGATGAAGGGTCTCCATACAATGGCAGATAAAGGAAAGGAAAGTGACCTCGAAATGGGCACCGATTTTGACTTTACGAATTGGGCAAAGAATATTGGCCTTAAAAGGAAAAGGAAGGAAATCATTGCGGCTGAAGACTACATGGAATATGAAGTGCTCACTATCATGATGGTGCAGGACGTCAAGGAACAGACTATACTGGCAGAACAAGCACGCAGACTCAGCAAGGCACTGGGTAAGTTGGGCAACCCCAACTTCACACTGGAAGGCAGAGAGATGCCTCAAGATGACTTGGAGCAGGAGGCAAAGCCTCAAGAAGACCAAGAAGGGGGAAATAGAGGGAACAAGGAAGCCCTACTGAAGGCAGCAGACTTGGAAAAGATGGTCAGCATGCTGCAAAAGAATGAGACAGCGGACAAAGGTGAAATCCAGTACCGTGTACCGCCCAGCGATGGCCACGACCTAGCAGACCTGCAAATAATCGAGGCTACAGATAAGAAGGCGCTAAAGATCGAGGCCTTTGTGCCAGAGCATGTACACCCATGTATCGCAAAGAAGAAGAAGAAGGACATTATGAAGTTCATAGAGAATGAAGACGGGACAATGGTGCTAACTCATGACCAACAGGCACCGGTGTATATATAGCGCAAGCAGAATGGGAAGCAGCCAACAGGAAACTGCTCTTCAGGCTGCTCCGATCGGGAGACTTGGCTAGAGTAGAGGACTACCGATGGGTCTCATACAAGGTCTCATCCATAGAAGCCCTGACCCTGGCCCGATGAAGCATCAGCAACAGCTGTGGCACAACAACCTGGGTGGTAGTGACAAAAGCAGCAAGAAATGCCACACGACCAAGACGAGCAGACAAGAAAAGACCCACAACCCAGAGGAAATATGCAGGATATTTGTCAGCTTCGGGGAGTGCCCCTATGAAGATAGGTGCAAATACAAGAATAAAACCGCCTAGGGAGGGGCCCCACTAGTCCCGATAGAGATTAATCCCTTAGGCCGGGAGCGTGGGCTGCTTGGATCCCCCCTGAGCATGAGGACAGGGAGTAGATTCTCGAGGTTGTATCAAAAGGCTTCCTTATTGTGAACACTTACACCAACTATCCTACAGCGGAGCAGGCCAATCACAAATCCGTTCTAGACGCGCAGAACAGGCAGGCAGTCTAAAAGCAGTTAATGGCAGAGATGGATAATGGCAGGTATGTCGTATATGTACGGTCCTAGTTGTTTATATACTCCTTTGTAAATTGTGGAGTCGGACTTCAATGACATCTAGAAAAATAATGGACATATTCTTCAAGTTTTCTGAGTTCTACTGGGACCTCTGTTAAATTATTCTGCATCTGTCGAATAATTATCAATATTAACACGTCTCATCAGGATCGGGTACAGACAGAATACTGGCGGCATCGTGATCGAGGTGGGAGGTGGGAGTATATATACTCAGCAATGGATAAGAGTGAAAGAAGGTGGTGAGGCCTGGTGACACTACCTGAAACTAATAGTTATTACACATATTTGCGTGACAGCGGAATATCATTTGCCATGTCACTGCCATGTAGACTGGTTCCCTGCCCTGATGAATGATGGGACAGGTAACATCCAGTTAGAGCAACAAATTAGGGACCTTGAACTACCACTGGTTCCCCGCGGATTTGCAGTGGAAAGGAGAGCCAGCACTACCTCTGTCCCTCACGAGGTTCCCCAAAGAAACTTACTTATACTTGTTTATAATGAACAATGATAAAAAATCAAGCAATAGCACATGTTCAAAACATGGAAGATAACTCAATAGAATGTTTCTTTAAAAAACACGATTTCATGTCTAGCGGAGAACCAGCGTAAAATCCATCCAACATGTATCAGTCAGGTACCAGCTGAATTCAATCCCACAATGCACTAGAAAAATGGTGGTAATACCTGGCCTAATATGTGAGGAGGACATAGGCCCTGGGGACTTCTTGGCTATAACACAGGTACACCGCACAGTTATTTAGGTTGTTTTTTAAACCCTTTCCAGGCGAGTAGGTTGGTGGGTACAAGTGGCTACAAGGGCCAGGATGCCCCTGGGTTGTATGTCTCTGGGGGCAAGACTGCCTAGAGGTATTTAGTAAAGTTTCACTTGTTATGTGACCTAAAGATTTTCTTGGCCATAGCTGGATTTCTTTTAGACAGTAAACAAAATATATTAATTTCCACACATATCTTTCCAGATTTGTCATAAACTCTTTAGGTTCCCCTTTATTTATTGAAAAATGCCTGACTATGCCATGAATGTCTGTAGGCATTCTCGCCCCCTGTGTACATAATCCCTGGAGGCATTTTCGCCCTGAATGGGTTAATTCCATCCAAATCTTAGATAACAGGCGCATTTGTATTACCAGCACCACATTTATTTCAATGTTATATCCGTCTCAAGCAATTATGATACCATACATAATAGATATGATACGATCGGGAATTCTAAGGAAAGGCAACATATCCTTTGAAACCCACTCAAAATGTAAACATGACCCAAAACATTATTTAATGTCAATCCCCCCGCCCCTCTCCCAGAGGATCAACAACAAACAACAAACACACAGAGATTGTAATGTATGTACAGGCATGACTGTATTAACAAGTATAGAGTTGCTGGTATACAGTCTGATAGGGCTTTAGCATATGATCAATACTGGGTCACTGAGACCTGACCTCTTTGACACAATATACATAGCAAATACAGGTATTTCCACTGCAATATCGACAACTATATTCTCAAGAGTTTAGTATATAACTAACTCACTGGAGAGTGTTTGATATTGGTACTCGACCCGTCTCTTCATGTGGCGATCGCAGCCTGCGCGCATTAGTGGCGCCACCTGTTTTGTACGCATGGAGTAACGTGGCTCTCGATTACAGTACTGCCCTCTGTGGTGTATTAACCGTACTTGATGGTTATGTGTTTGGTCCGGTGTTACGTTAAATTGGCCCCCACCTCTGTGTCTGACATAAAGGTTGGTCTGGTCTGATCACTTTCTGGCCAGAGAGCTCGATACGAATATCTCGAAGCAGGGCAATCTACTGGGACATCCTCGAATATAAACTGATTACTCACCACAAGTCATTATTAGTTTAGCTAATTGATAATAATCAAAATAAACAAAGAAATATATATATGGATAAGCGGCTTAGAGACTACTGGAATCTCCAACCATGACAATAGCCTGTCGTGATAGCAACTACCCTGACAAAAGATCTACTGGAAAAATTATTCACTCTTTAAGCAGAGATTCTAAGTATGGTAGCAAGAGGTTGGGTAGTCCTGAAAGTTTCAGTCAAGATGGTGCAGGTCGTACTGCACCAGAACTAAGGTCACTGTGCTCTGGTGGCCAGATTAGTATTATGTGTCTAATGATCACATCACCCAATCTTCCTGATACTTGTGTATGATATAGTTTATAATATATTCGCCTATTTAGCGAGGCATTCACCTAATATGTCATCACATTTACCGTATGGTTGGAATTATATATATGTTAGAAATAACATCAAATATTGACATACTGATCCGTATGAGAGGTTCAGATTGACATTAATCCTAACTAACACGTCCAATGAAGTTGAATTGTGAGCCACCCCGACGGGAGCAAGCTGAATGTCACCCTGTCATCGTAACGTGGCGATTGCTTCAGCGAACGTGAACGAGTCGGCAGTGTCGCTTGGGCCCAGCCTCGGGTACTGATCATTTGTGATCATATTGGGATTTTGGTAAGGCTACACAGATTTTGTAATATTCTAGTGGCGTTCAACACGCATTTAAGGTTAGAACAGATATCTTTCACAGTGTGTCAGGGGTCTTCTTAGTGTCAAGAAAGAAGGCACCACCAAACTAGCTGCGTCATCGATCGGCGAGTGTCAACAAAATGTCAAAATGGTTAAGAATTTGATTAAAACTGAATTTCCTTGAGTGTGAATATATTGTTCATATCAGAATGGTATTTAAGATGTGACTGGTTGTATAAATCACTCGTAATATTCTGTACCATGCTAGCAAAGAATTTAATGGGCTCTATCAGCGCAACCGGAACTTTATTGATAGTAGCTGAGGATAATAGCATTTAACCAATTCAGCCTAAACAATATGGACAATGTCACCCATGAGAGTTTAAGGCGATATTAGAAAACCCAATAGTTGGCCTAGGCTGAAAAAAAGTTATGGTGGTATCTAATATCACCGTATCTGCAACGGTCTCTAAGTCTAGGATGAATCTTTTGGTTATCCTAATATTACCGTGATAAAAATTCCGACGGTAGATGTCAATCAAATGAAGAAACAGGAAGGAGGTGGGCATCAATTTATTCACAATAAAGTAAGTCAATTACAACAGGAATAATAGCTCCCACATTTTATATGGTATTATAAAATACTATTTCATCAAAACCTTTATCTTTTTCTGGTAGGTTATTAAATACTGAATCATGAAGAATGTTGATATATATTTAGATCCAACTACCCAAGATTTTATTAAAATTGCTAATCCGTTTAGGAAAGTCAAAACTGAAGAGAACTTTTTGGACAGTCGGCCGCAAACCACTGACGCCGTAATTCACTCACTAGCGCTCGTTTATTACTTCGTGTCAACCTCTCGTGGTTTACGCCCTGTTATCAACAAAACCATCGTTCGTTGCATTTATTATTATATACCTGTGGTAGTATATCCTACACATACTGCCCGCTCCTACCCATGTCGTATTTATACCCGTACGACACCTAGGTGACGTACGGGGTATGTATGTGGCGTACGGGGCATGTACGGCGGCGAAATCCAAATATTCCCCCAGTAGCAAAGTTAAAAATTCGATATTTTAAGGTATATAATAATAGAGAAACAGGCTGACTGTCTCCGTACGGATAAACTACTTGGTAAAATCGGTGATTAGATGAACCTCTGCCTCCGGCATCGGTTCATCTGATCGCCGATTTTACCGCGTATTTTATCCGTACGGAGACAGTAAGCCTGTTTCTCTATATTATCTTTTCAAATAGATTAAATCCATTGCCATATCACCAAGGGCGTATACCATGGATTTGAATCCGTATACCACAGTTATAGTATCTGCCAGGTTTTATATAATGGGTCATAGTTTATAGAGTCCCCATACATTCTCAATGGGGACCTAATATACAATGGATGAAAAAGAAAAGTCAGTCTCCAGGGACAGCTTACAAAACTCCTCAAGTATGTTCGTGTTCCCCCTCACTGTAAGTGGCATGTCAGTAGTAAGGGTTCATTAACCAACCAAGTATGATGGAGTATGAGGAATTCAAATTGAGATTTGTTCTTAAGGTACCACAACAGGATACAATAGATAGAAACAGTTCAAATATCTCTTTTCATGATTCAACAACATAACAATATTTTTTAATACTCCACATTACTTGTAATTACAAATTTATATTCTGTGATACAATATTTCAAATGCTACTGACCTTAGAAGAAGAGGACAGAGTGGTAATATAAGAAAACGTGGCTATTGAGCCCATATGGATGGCCGTTCGAGTTCTTTTGTTTTCCATAAAATACGTCTTGACGCCAAAGGCGGGGCGACGTATTCATATTACAAAAGGATGAGAACGTCATCCCTACGACTTAGTCAAATTGTCATATACCGAAAAAACACGAAGAAACCCGTCATTTCTTTCACTTATCAAATCATCAATTCATAGCTCACTCACTACGTCTAAGTGACGTTTATAAATACGGCACCCGTGGTAGTAGTTTATACTGCAACAAATATTTCTGGTTTGCGTAACTACTGTTGTGCATCACACTTTCAGGACATACATGTATATTGATACAGTGTAGCACTCCTTCATAAGAGACTACAACACGGGAAATACGCAAACCACAGAAGTGTCTTTATATTCATACCACATTAAACCAAGATAAGACATCATAACCCCGACCGAGGCTTTTTGTTATCCATCACAAGAGAGTTACAACACAAGTGACAGATACTATTGATGCTCACTGGTAGAGATGATAATATTTCGAACATTACCACCTGCATTTATCCATCTCACCGGGTTGTCAAACTATATCATGTACTAACTGGTACCCACCGGTCACACGTAAGTATGACTTCCGAGTCGTTCATTTTGCGCTGTCCACCACTATACTAAACCTGCGTCTGAGACATCCATCAAGAAATGGTCAGGTATCAGCTTCAAAAAGTAGATTCCATAAGATGATTAATAAACAACACGGGAATGGTATACTGTAGATTCTTTTCTATATAAGATCCACTTGCATTTTCACCGCCTGCTTCAAAATCTGAAATACCCATGTATACATTCCAGTCCTATTGAGCATATCACCAAGGTGGTGCATGGTACGTGGTGGTCCACTTAACAGTACCAATGGTCTCGACAGTGATTATTATGTATTAAAACTGTCATTATAAATGTACCGAAAAATGGTTTATGGAAAAACTTATGAAATAAGGAACATTACTAAAATGGCAAATCAATCTAAAGCGAAAATATAAACCTTAGTACAGTATAGTAACTTGCAGTATACGTATGCAAATACTGTATGGAACAAAACAGGGTATGGTGATATATATTGCAAAACATTCACCTTCGTAGATAGCATTCATAAAGGTTACAGGTCAAGAAATGTGTCTCCTGGGTCTTGTTGAATAATATTAGACTTGTGTACATGAAGACCCTTTTCTGTATGCCAACATGACCCAGGGACGATGTGAGTCAACTTTATTCAACACTTATGAACGACCTTCAAGTCGGCTAAAACTGTCTTAGTGAACAAGCTTGAATCTCATTAAATGATAACCCTCATGTAAGGTCTTTTGTACCCTATACTTTTGTAGACATAAGTTATTCAATAGAACCCTGCTCCAGACGGGAGAGGTTTCACGCCTTGCGGTTCGGCCATGTTGCCTGCGATAACGTTACCTTCATGTGACCTTCATGATTAGTCCACCAGCTGTGTCCACCCAACAAATCTAATTCGTTTTTGCCACCAGCTGGTATCAAGTATCATACAGGACATTCATAATTCATTTGATGCTGTTCAACATTTGAGATTGCTGAACAAATATCTGATTATGGACTAATTAAACAATTATTATATGTGCCTATAATTTGCATTAACAAATCGCGCTCAACAACCCTACACCAACATACAATGTACATTCCTTATTATGGTGTACAATTTCATTACCATCATAGAGATTAACAAAGCCTTCAGTACTCCTTTTTACAAAATACACTTGTCAATATAGGGGCTGGTACATCAGTTACTGATCTGGAACTGATTTTCATTGTTAAGCCCAAAATTAGATAATAAATCCCAATGTTGATGAAATAAATGATACAATTACAGATCCAAATTTACAGCACTCAAATATTCAATAGGTATATTACATTATTACCCACCTGATACGGAGTCTCCATACTAAGCCTATGGAGATTACAGATCGCTACTGAGGAGGATACGGAGCTTCGTACCCTCCTAGGAGGATACGGATTTTTGAAATGAAAGCAGTCCCAAACATAACTTCTTAATTACGTTGAAAAGTTTTCTAACGATCATATTTATTGCTTAAATCTAAAAATAAGTGAGTAATAAATACAACATTACCATGATTTCGATCGGAGTGGCCGTATTCTCCGCGTAGTTGACGCGTAGTAATACTCCTCGCTATCGCTCGGAGTATTGCGTAGCGTCAACTACAAGGAGAATACGGCCACTCAGATCGAAATCATGGTAATATTGTGTATATATTTGTAACCATGTTCATGTTAGCTGTCCAGCTAAAAAGGCAGAACAAGCAAGGCAAGCAGTACATCAATTATTTTCTTAAAGTAGTACAATCTGCTAGCTTTCTGTGTGTATGTAATATTTTATTGCTTCTTTATGATTTACAATTACATCCCTTCATTCTTTTATATTCAAATTTCCTTTTACATGTTTTAATATCAATACTTGGAGCTAATGTTATTTCCATTTATATTAGAAGGGCGCAGTACATCTAAATTACCTCATTGAATAAAAGTAAGAGAATATAATAAGAAATTATGTATTTCAGCCATCTGTATTTGATCAGGAATCAAGTATCAAGAATGTTTCAATAAATCTAAAGAATTGTGTTAATATTTGCTGTCAAATATCATTAACAGGAATATTAATCAAGATGTAAAATTCTATATATCTAAACAAATGAAAACTGATCACTAAATGAAACTTATTTCTGGTATTAAAATTAGTGTCTTCTAATGCATTAAAACCCACCGGCGTTGGTGCTAACCTGGAATGTGTTCATATTGGGCTCAGAACACTGTGTATGCGGAAGGAGCTTCTGGTGCTCTGCCGACTCATCCAGTCTTTCTGGGAAATAAATGCGGTGTGCTATGGATGGTTGTACAACATGTTATCAACATTGTGAACTAAAGATTTGGACTTGGACTCTCATGTAAACGGAATAAAGTATGAACTTGTCATTGTCATTGTTTCCTCATTGTGAGGAAACTTATGAAGGTTTGTAACATGTGACTGCCTTGAGAGATTTATAAGTTATTGAATTATTATCAATAATATTCTTAATTGCTGTTGTACCTCTATTTTAGTGGAGTGTTGTGCTAGCAGTAGCCAAGCGAGTGAGAAGAAATACGACATAAAGGTACAAATACCATCAATACGAGACCCTCAATGGTACACAATCAAATTCTCAAGAGGTAACTTGTCTAACAACTTATCTAGTGGCCTTATGACTGCCCACCTACTGAGCTAGATATCAACCAATCCACCCATTCGGACAACCCATCCTTCTGACAGACGATCTGCAGGCAAATTGACAGCCTATTTTCTTTTTCATTTCACAAATTTCTAATTTCAAGAGACACTCTATCGTTTTCCTTTTTTCTCTCCCTATTCTATTTCAGTTTTCTTACTTCAATTGGATGAGCAATCTGGGACTTCGTAGGTTTCATATATTCTTACAAAGCAATGCTCTACGGAAGTCGGGGTTGGTAATACAGTACACAAAGAAATTGGCGCATCGATCAAAAATGAATAGTAAATTTGCTATGTTTTTAAAGACTATGCCACTCCTCGGCGCTTTGGACCAAATGAAACGAGTTATCGAAACTGGTAGATTGCAAATGATGGAAAGCAAACAGACACCAATTAATAGCATTATCATCCGGTCTTCAGAGTCATGTTTTTGTATCTTTTGAGGATAATCAACAGTATTCTCAAATAGTTGTTTCCTGTTTCTACGATGTTTGATCAATGCGGCAACAATAAAAGGATTGAAGAGGATCAGGAGAAAAACAGGGATGTATTCAAACACTATAGACCCAGCGATGATGTACATTTGCCCATACCTAGTTTCCATCAGAGGAGACCAACTGTACCAGTAAACATACTTTCCTGGTTCGATTTCGCCTCTTTTGTTTTCATACAGCACGAGGAATGGTAACCGGGCTAATGCATTAAGAACCACCACTGTACTGACCAGAATCCGAGCTCGTGCTCTCGTTATCCAGACCTGAGACTGTACAGGAAAGACAACATGCACTAGACGATCAGCTGCAATTGCTATAGTAACCCAAAGACTTGCACCAGGTGTTATGTGCATGATAATTACCCAGAAGTACAGATGTATAGCACTGTACCAGAGATTGTAGAAATACCCCACAACGAGTAACATCACAGTGGATGCTAGGGAGGCACAGAAAAGTAAGTCACAGCATGCTAGAGTCATTAAGTAAATGTTCATCGTGCCCTTTCGGATCTTCTTCAGCGTGACCAGGTTGATGATATTAGTTGAGACACCAGTGATGACAAGCACAATGTAGAGCACTGATAGCCCCAACGGTATAAGTGTTCGTCGGACTGGGGTGAAAACTGGTGGTTGGTAGGTGGAATTTGTGGTGTTTCCCAGTTGGTCTTCATCCATAGGGGAGACTGTGGCTGCAGAGCCATTAAAATCTGTCAGGTTGGATAGAAAACTTACTGCATCTTTTAGCAGGAGACCCTGCAGACTTGTGGGGGTGTCGATCCGATCAGTGCTGATATTACCCGCCATGCTACGACCAGTCGTGACTTCCCTGAAAGAAACATTAAATGGGTAATATGATTAAAGGATGTTCATGTATATGTAATTCTCCAGTTCCGAACACATAACCCCGGACGTATAAAACGAGGTTTTACACCGAGTTTTAAACGTGTGGGGATATGTGTGAGGTACCCGAAATTACGTATACATGTACAACGTTCTATTTTTTACAATATACCTCAAAAGCATTAATATATTAACCTTTTCTAAGAAGTAGGGGCCATCTTTAGTCCAATTTGGACATTCACCACCCCAGCCAAACTCCCAGACAATCACAGCATCTCATTTATATCTTCACTCGCCGTCATCGCATATGTGCACACCTGTGCAATAAACTTTTCATAGCAGAGTGTAGTACTTACGTTTTTAGCTAAACAATGAGGTTGACTCCCATATTGTTGTTCAATGACAAGAATAATTGTCTGCAAAGACATTTATATATCACAAGAAATCAGCTTAGTTGTACTGCTATAGTGATAACCAACATGGAAACAAACCAGTCTCACAAGATCATTTGTTTTTTTTCTTTAACAACAATGAATTAGGAGCATTTCCTATGTACAACATCGAGCACAGCCTCTGTGCTGCATATTTCAGGACTAACATATCTATGGAAGAGCACTATGAACAAGGAGAATTCTTCATTTAGTAGTTGAAGGGGTTCTGAATTTCAAAGAATGGGACTATGTGTTCCTTGTAGTGCCATACCATGGGTTGATCCACTCATGCCAAGTATCCCACACCCTATGCCAGACGATTGCCAGAATAACGATTGTCAGAACATTCTTATTTGCATGTCAATGATACCCAGACCAGAAATAGTGATGGTCCTGCACAGTGCAAAATAATTGACTACCAAAAAAGGGCACAAAGCAAATCAGAATATTCATCTTGTTCCTTTAATTCGGCACATATTTCCGACCAAAAATACTCAGAACAGTTCCTTTCAGTCGGACTCGACTTGATTCCATATATTATTATCATATACCTACTCAACGACATATTTACTACCTGCTGCTATTCATACAGTAAGAATAAAGTACTGCAAACCTATGGAATAATTCATATTCAGTTATAGGCCCTCTATTATTTATAATGTTTATTAATGACATAACAAATAATTAAAAAAAATGTAAAGCCGATTATTTATGCAGATGATATAGTTTTAGTATCGGTAGGTCGACGCCAAGATGAACTGGTCAATGATAAACAAGCTGCAAGTAAATTACAGCAAAACAAAAGTGATGTGGTTTGGAAATCAAAGAGGAATAGACAAAACAAAGAAAATTAATTTTGGAAGCAGGTATCTTATATGACAATAAACTAAGTTTCAGTGAGCAGTTTGAAAAAAAAACCAACAGTGCGATCTTTCAACTTAAAGGTGTTCAGACTAATAAAATAAGATATATGTTAAACACAGAAACAAGTCTAAAGATCATCAAACACATGCTAACCCCCGTTCTAGAATATGCGGATCATACCCAATACTGTATGACAAAACTCCAAAGACAAAAACTACAAATATCAATAAATGAGGCAATGAGGATCGTTATAGCTACAAATAAGTCAAAAGAAATGAGTAGGGAAAAACTACATGACATTAATCCTTTAAATGCAAGACGTGCTACCCACTTATTAATACTCATAAAATGGTGGACTGAGGATGATTCACATATCTATGATATAGAAAATAAACGCACAAGGAAAAATATCAAAATAAATTTAAAGAGCAAGCATTACCAACAGGTGACAGTTTTAAAAGGAAAATAAAAGAGATTTTAAGCTTTTCGATCAAAAGATCAAAAGTTAAGATCAAAAGTACTAAATGTATATTTAGCAAGCTGTCTTTTGTAAGAAAGATCAAAAGATCAAAAGTTTAGAAAAAAAAATCAAGATTACAAATTGTATATACTGCCTTTGCCTGTCCGACTGTACCTGTCTCTGTAAACTTGTTATTCGTTTTTGTATATGTGACTTCATTATGGAAGATCGCTACTTATGTGCGATTAATGTTTGTCGTTAAACTTTGTTTCTTGAATAAAAAAAAAAAAAATATATATGGTTCCACAGTGCAAAAATAATTGACTGCTGTTTGCAGGTTATACTGTTTATAATTCTGCTTTGTTGAAATCTATATTGCACAAATACGGCTTGCTCTAGTAATATACACCGATAACTTATTGATACCATGTTGGAAATCTAATACATATTCCTTAAAGAAAGCAGACAAAAGTTGCTGAATGGCTGAAAGGGCAGGGAACTCCTGAAAGGAGTTGATAACTATCATGCATATTGGCATAACATTTCAGCCATTACCGATGCTTCGACAGTTTCATATTATTACTTCTCTTCTCTAAATATAAGTAATAATCATGATTCTTGACGCGTTCCATTAACGCATGTATAACAATAGCATTTAGCAGCCTAATCCCATCATGCTTTTGCTCTGGTGGCCAGTGCGACCATACAGGTGTAGTGTGCCATCCAAAGATATCAGAAGCGGTCATTGATAGATGAATTCGCATGTGTCCATAGAAGAAGTTGATAAAATCACCAAAATGTATCTACCAATTGTGCCAAATTCTGACCAACACAACAAGGAATTACTAGGGGAATAAATGAAAGCTTACCTTGCAAGATATTTTGATGTTCACTACCAGACTCGACGACTCATCTGATCTAGGAGACATGTACGCATCTGTTTTATAGAGAATTCCTTTTACAACTGCGACACAGGGAACCCCGAGGCACTGATAATTACTTCGTATGTTACACAAGATGTCCAAAGTATTTGCGCTTGAACAACTGGAAGTGTATCGGGTTTCTGAAGTCTAGTTCTTAATTAGCATCGTAAATTTTTTTATACAGGGACAAGGATCTGGGAATGACGCATTGACAAATGAGACAAGACATGCAGTAACAACAGAAGCACCAGTCAGCTCCAAAAAGAGATCTATCAATTGACGTTACCTTTCTCAGAAATGAATGTTGATTTTTATATAGAATTAATATTTGAGATGATTTGCCTAATTAGTGTCAATGTTTTGTAATACCTGCGTTGTACCGTTGTGGAGCCTTATTAGATGTTATATAGACAATAATCGATGGTTTTGTGGACAGGCGGTAGTAAACCACGAGAAGTTGACGCGTAGTAATACATGAGCACTAGCGAGTGTATTACGACATCAACCTCGAGTGGTTTACAGAGCCGCCTGTCCACAAAATCATCGTTTGTTGCATTTATTATCCATCTTTTCAACTGATTAAACCCAGTAATTGCCATATTAAAGGGTATAACAATAGGGACTATTTCTTTGCCCTATAGCAAAAGGAACTAGTTTTTCTGTATATCATTGTTTTGAGGCCATATACCACAGGATTGAATCTGTATAATATACTCATGGTTTCTGATAATTTTTATATAATGGGTCATGGTTTACTGAGTCCCCATACATTTTCAATGGGGGCTTTGTATACCATGGATAATAAAAGACCTGGGAACTGCTCCTTAGATTAGTGTGCGTAGATCATAGATTTATCAGCGAAGTACCATATTTCTCGTATTATTATCGTAGAACTACTTGCTGTGAATAAGCTTCAGATGCATGGTATCCACACATCTAAGACTAGAGGCACATAGGACAAATGATGAAGTCTTATCAATTAACTTTAATGAAATGATTAAATCCACAAGCAATGATCAATGGAGTACATAGTCCAGTAACAATTCAAGTACAAACCATCTTCAATAAACATCGACGATATTTATATTCTTCAAATTTGTTCATTTCTATCCTTATGATATTCACATCATTCCAGTAATAATGAACCAATGGTAATTAATTAACTCATCTGTTTATTGTTTCATCGTAGCACATTCCTTATAAATCATATCAAAACCATTAACTTGTCATTACATCGTTTATTGTTCTAATCGGTCCTGTGAGTGAGTCTACACTTTAGATATAATTCCATAAGTTCTTTTCACTTTAGTCCATTCTGATGGAATTCCTTTCTTTGTTCACACAGTGTTGAGAGTTTCAGTAAGTTCACTCCGTATACTCTCCCAATGAGAGTTAGTTCCATGAATGTCAGTGTTCTAGGCACTCATGGAGTAGAACTAAATTCACACAGTCACTATATCGCAAGGCGACCTCACTCCAGGTAGACTAAGGCCTGCGGCACCTACTGAGCACTCTAATCGCCACGGAGCAGCGAGTAGCGCCCACATATGCCTCATCCAGATCTTATCTTCTTACTCACTGCCTCTCAGGGCAGGCAGCAAGCACCTAGGTATTCACCTCCGTTTCAAAGTCTAAGCATCACATGATTAAACACACTCCTTACAAAGAACGCACCTGTGGTACATATACCATTCTACTACTACGGTATCCTATCATTGTTTCTTACTTTCTTTGTACTTTTCTAAGTTATTGAACCATGCACTCATTAGCTAATACATAATAGTTACGAATACCTAAGTAATTTTCGTACAAGCACGTAGGCAGCGATATGCTCAGTGGAAGGGGCCACCGGTGGTGCCAAGCCACCCGCCAGTGGCACCAGGTCGTCATTTTGTTTAAAAAGACTGTATCCCAGGAACTTCCATGCTATGACATGACACTGTGTGGGCGGTGGCGCCGCACGGTGGTTGACCTGAATTAAAATCTAGAGTATTATAATTATGTGGGTATCATTGAAAGTGCGTGATATGAAAACTATATCACATGTTTTGATACTTTACGACATAGAAAACAATAGGATTCATATTGTATTTGTTTGTCTTTACTTCTGGTAGCTTTAGAATTTTTAATCATTAAGATTGCCTAGTGAAGCATGTATAGCCTGAGTTTGCTCTGGTGGCAAGTGTGCTGTAGTCAGCGAAAAACTCCCGTAGCTATTTCTACTGTATTTACTAATACGATAAGCCTACTTCCCACACAATCCGATATATAGACAGGCTTGAGTGTATTCGCATGTGACACTTTTTGTCTATAACTCAAATCAGTGATGTGTGCTATACAGATTCATAACATCAAGACTTATCTTCATTTACCTTCATTATTTGGTTTGATGCAGTATTCAGCCGAAAACTGTTGAGGTGTCATCATTCCCAATGGCATCACACTGCCTTGCTCAATCCGTGGGTTTTGCGTAGCAGAGTGGCATATCGTGTGGAGGTGGTTCAGTGCACCACCTATCAAATGAACGGGGAAAAAGTGTAGCAAGTATTGTGGCCCATGTCCACCATATGGCGTGGTGGAATCATCATCTTGCTGGAGCTGGTCAACCACCTGGCTTGGTAGAAACGGTCCACGGGGCACCATGTGGATGCCATGTGGGTGCAGTGGTGTTGCCGGCCAGCTAGAATAAGGTGGGTTGGTGAAAGAGTGCAGAGGATTTGCATATTTACAATGGGCTGACCGGCTGAGCCTGGTGGTGACCACTGGAAGAAGGGCTATCTACACGCCTGCAGGCTGGTGGAACACTCACCTAAGCAATCTTGGTAGAGGGTAAAATCACTTGCTAACAACAAAATAAAAAAAGATAGCCATGAAATGGACTTGTTAGTAAAGGTTGCACTTGTGCTTGTTATAGTCAAAGACAATAGTGGCCGCAGTTCACGCAAAACTAACAAAGAAGCTCCAAATAAAATGTCCTGTACTGAACAAGGCAGGACAAGAAGGACAGTCACGCTATCGTTGCTTGGAAAGATTTGCTTGGAATGATTTATAATGATGACTAGATTTAATTGACATTCTGCACTTATTTTTGCTCATGTTAGTTGTCTCTTATTCTACATACATATCAATAAATTAAAGTTCATATATTTTGAAAGATAAGCTTGGTTAAAGTACAAGTTTTCTTACATAGACATCATTAAAATCAAATAATCATGCAATTTCAGCCTACGTGGATCGGAATTGCGCAGGATTCCAGCATGTGGGGCTGGCACGTCATAAAGAAGGCAGCTAAGTGGCCTTTATGGAAATTCTACGCTGATCCATCAACGACAGACTGCCATCTGCTCTTTGTTTTCAGCTCTCACGATAGAGTGTGGATACAAATTGGGAATTTCCAAATCTGGCGTCATATTTCAAATTTGAAGTGATATAAAACCAAATTTCGAGATTTCATGACGAAAATAGCCATGGTCCTCTAGTTGGTTCACAACCCAAACCACCTCATTTCACATAACAGCAAAGTGAGGGTCGGACACATCTGACTATGGTCGTCATGCTAGAAGGCAAACTGGAATTTCAGAAAATTTATTTAACCTGGAAATTTAATGAATATTCCTTTTAGGAATAATGCTCAATGGGGCATCGTTGATTAAGCCCTATGTGAACTATGATTAAAAGAAATATGAGTGGTTGGGTCTAAACCTTTTGAGAGGTATCTCTAGGCTGGCATGTTCCTGTTGCGGCCACTAGTTTTATTCGGCGCTTCAGTCAGCTAGGCGCTTTCAATATGCTAGGTGGTAGCTGTGCAGCTCTCCTCTGCCAAATAACCAACAGATTTTCAATCCGCCTCAATTTTCAACAAAGGCGAACTGGGATTTCAGAAAATGTATTGAACCTGGTGATTTCCATGTCCCATGGCGCTGGACCTCACTCAAAGGGACCTCTTTTACCATCGTGTCCTGAACGGCGCCCCCTCGAACCCTATTCAGGGTCGCCCTGTAAGGGGGTAACTGGACCGATGGCACCACGGACCGATGGCACCTGGACTGATGGCACCTCTTTTCAGTTTCACCTGGACTGATGGCACCCGTGCCTGGACTGATGGCACCACTTGCCTAGACTGATGGCACCACCTCACTTTTTTCCTGAACATGGGGAAAAAACACTTGATATATATAGTACGTAATATGCAATAATCATTTAATAACATAGTTGCCAGTTTAGTTTTCAGGGTTTAAAGGTCAGAGGTAAGTCAGGGTTTGCCCGCCGTGTGGCCGGCCGGAGCCGCAGGTGGCCGGCCGGAACCACGGGTGGCCGGCCGGGACCCCCGGCTGCCGGTGCCGAAGTGCCCGGAGCCGGTTTTTTTTTTGTTTTTTTTAATAATCACGTAAATTCTCCTATCTATATGCGAATATAATATACCCGGTAGTTGAATAGTGGTGTATAAACTATAATCTGGCAATAACCATCCGTCTAAGTGAATGGTGCCATCAGTCTAGGTAGTGGTGCCATCGGTCTAGGGAAAATGTTGCCATCGGTCCGAAGAGGTGCCATCGGTCCAGTTGCCATCGGTCCGTGGTGCCATCGGTCTAGTAATCTGTAAGGGTTGTGAGGGGTCAGGGCAAATAACATGTGTTTTAATTTTCAAGGCAAATTTTCCGATATGCATGTGAGTTCTTGATATCATCCGTCTAACATTTGTAGGGTGTATCATCTACTCTTTTGCAAATTAAAACGTGAATAATATTCATGTGAGGTAACACCTGCCATCTACGTCATGCTTGAGCTTTGTTGTAATCAAACCTAGTTCATGCGGATAGTGATGGTTGAATAATAGCAATCTTGTATTCCACCAGGGCGGATCCCTATATCATATACGTGGAGGTTTCGTAACACATTGGATCAAATGAACTGCCCTGAGGAGATGAGACATTAACAAGATACGCCGCTTACATAAGCCGGATAGTGATAACATATTCCTAATGCAAATCTCATTCAAGTCATCATCTAAAACTTTGGACTATCATTCATTTGGAGTTTATCAAGGGAACTCAGCATCCACAGGTACATTTAATAATTCAGTTTTCGCTGTATATTTTTCAGTACACTAAGCTTAGATTATGGTAAGTAAATTATATTAACACAAGGACAAATTGTGAAGTTTGTACAAAAGTAAATCTCATGATCGCATATCTCTTTCAATCTTTGCTTGTTGATAATCTAAATAACTACCATCCTAACCTCTAACAATAATTGTTCCCCATTATATCATAGAACTACGATAACAACACTATTTCTACCTTTCTTTGACATGTCTATTGGGCTAAAATTTGATCACGAGATATCAACTCACTTCATACCCATGGGTTACGAAGTCCCCCTTGAAAATGTATGAGCCACAATAAACTATTTCCCATGGTTTATTAGTGGCCGTATATCACACCTGTACTTTACAGCTTTTCCAAACACATCATTGAATTTCTAGGAGTAGAATTTATCATTTATTAACTCAGACATGAGCAATTGGCAGAGAAAGATTTTATTATAACTACTACATTGGATTATGATTAAGTCAGGAATTAAGCCCCGTAATAAAATTTTAAGTGAGTTGTGGGGTGGGTGGTGGTCAAGAGGTTTTGAATGTCTTTGATGGCGCCGACCGAGTGAAGGGCGAGGAGTTACATCATCAATCCGGTAGATGTCGTTACAGTGAATTTTCACAAATTTACAGTTGCTGCACAATAAACTCAGTCATGAGCAATTGGCCGAGAAAAATTCTATTATAGCTACTAACTTAGATTAACAAGGTAATCAATAAGCCATAGTGAGGAATTTATAATAAAGTCAGGAATTAAGCCAGAAACCGAGAGGCCTGACCTTAGAGTAAAGGGTGTGTGCAGGAAGTTTGAATTTTGGCAATTTAGCCTGGAGGGCATGACACATAATGGCAGCATGGTCGACTCCCGTGATAGCGGTGGCATCCTGGGCAGCAACCTGTCTCAGACTATGGATTGACAACCGCGCAGGGGCCGGAATACAGCCCATTCCCAAGACCGAGGTGGATAAAAGCCGTCAGCTGGCGCGAGGCCAGCGGGGCTCCTGACTGAGTCCAGAAGGCTCAAGCTCAGGGAGGAGCAGGGATCGGCTCCCTGTAGTGGTTCCAGGCCTACACCAGGCAAAGCTGAGAACCAGCGGGAGCCACCAGAAGGGTGACAGAATGAGCTACACCACCAATGGTCTTTGAAGAGTTGACTCCTATCCTGACCCCCCCCCCCCCCCTCCTGCAGAATGTGGGGATGAGGGTGTGGGGGTCGTACCTGAGGGCCAACGGCGAGAGGAGGTTGGATCCATGAAGCATGGTCGCATATCCCAGCAGTAGGGCTGACTTGAGAACTTGTGCCGAGGCTCCAGCAGAATCAGCAATAGCTGCCAGAGCCGTGACAAGGCTGACTTTAAGAGAGGGGGCTCCAGCTGGAACTTTAGTCGAGAGTCGAGCTGCTCCTTGGAGGACTTGCTTCATGAGTTAATGAGCGAAGTTTGACTGCCTGCCATGGGCCGGGATCCAGGCTCGAGCACCTGAGATGTGGTTCTGGCTCAAGGTTGGAGCCTGAATGGAATTGGCCAAGTACTGCGCATAGAGCCCAGCCTCCCGGACAGTGGGGTGGAGCGGGTCTAGCCTGTACCAGGCTGTATTTAGTCATACAGTTATGTTTCAGGTCTGCTACCTGTAAGTACTGAGGAAAACAAACTCGCCTTTCAACTTTGAATGTAATTAATATAATTGCTAAATATGATGGTGACAAGTACAACGCAATAACTTCGCAAATCGGTTTGATGGATGTCTTTATTTCTTTGAAAAGTAATACACAACTTTTCGGCAAGAGTAGCCTTTTTCAAGTGATTTTCCTTATATCACATTATCCACTATAATATTAGTGGGTTTTGGGATGACCCATTAGTAACTCTGTGATAGCAATGTAATGGTGGTTAGTGGACTTTAACATCAAATTGGTCTGGTATAATTATATTTACAGATATATGTAAAACTGTCATGCCTTGAAATGTAATAAAATATCAACAACATTTATGATAAACTCGTATGTCTCTTATCACAGCATTCATGCTATCCAATGGCTTGTAGACAGGATTTTGAGACTGAGAAATCTATAAAGTTCTTCTGTTGTGACACCTTCATCTTAGTCAAAGCATGCAATATTGCATTGGCATCAGCAGTGAAGATACTACTTTTGCCATGGAGGGCTTTTTTGTAATTGTATGGGGTATGGCTCCGAAGTCTAACATGGTTACCTTCTTTGGAGCTATCGGTATACTCTAGTATATGGTCTTTGAGACCCGTGACATATTCTACCCAACTATTTTGTACTATCAATGACTAATATATTGGTAAATGCTATCCAGATATTGCTATAAGTTATATCGTACTCACTACCTTTACTGGATGAATAAAGATTATTTAAGAGAGAAAAAAAATGTATACGTAATATCTGGTAGCAACATATGCGATTTTCGGGATAGTGTCTGTTACCTGGTATATGTTATGTTATAAATAAGTTCCACGATATTCTATTGTAACGATCTTTGAACTGACTGTAAAACCCAAGGTGACTCCCTGACATTTATAATTCTCAACTGCTTTTAACGTTCGTTCACCCATATCAATAAGCGCCTTTTCATCTATGTTCCTTTTGTACCCAAACCGAATTATTTTTGTTTTGACATAATCTATTTTCAGTCGTCCAGTTATTAATCAAATCAAGATCTTTCATTTTAGTTCTCGCTTTTCCTTGCGTATTGCCTTAAATTCTAGGTCGTCAGCGCATAGAATTGGCTTCAAGAAGTTGTGATCTTTTACAATGTCGTTTATGAAATTCAAAGCAATCTATGGACCTTATGACGGAGCCTTGTGGCAGATGCAGAATGAGAAGGAAGGTGGATATGAGTGGCGCTCTCCTAGTCAGGTCTGGGAACATAATCAGGCGGGGGCGTCTTCGGGTGTTCCCGTGTTGAAATAAATCTGCCTGCCCTTCCCAAATAAACAATAGGACAGGTAACACACGATTTGAAGCGACCTTGAATTTACGCTTGTTCCCTGGTCATTCGGAGTGGACAGGGGAACCAGCTAAATTTCACTGGGCCCTATCCTGCTGTTTAACCAGTGTTGGAACCAGTGTAATAGGCATCTTTGTAATTTAAAAGGCAACCAGATCAGTTCTGCATCCCACTCACTCCCTCACTCGTTTACTCACATTATAGGCCAGGTAACGCCAGACATATTTTAGTGCATTATGGGTAAGGCCTCCATGTTTACACTGGTTTAGCTCCTAGAGGGCAAGGTGAAATCTGTTATAAACCAGTCTAACTCGCCTAGTGTGTGAGGAAAACAAAGGCTTCCAGGCTAATATATTTCTCTACACTGGCCACTACAGCTACACTACGTTAGGTCTGTTTGGATTAAATCTGCGGCCCCCTTGACTAACAAGCTGTCTCTCACTATCCCTGTAGATCTTTCCCCATGGGGAGCGGCCATTTCCTACTCTTGAAGCCAATTTCCATGGTCTTAGACCTTATCATCAATGAGCTATGAATATTTCTGTGTAAGTATCTTGACTCTCAGAACCCACATAAAACAAAATTACTTGGTCCGAGAGTGTGAATTCATGGACAAGGCCTGGACTCAACCACACCAACCTCTTAGTCGGAACAGATTGGAGACAGAGCTGGCGGCCAAGCTAAGGTTTCCCTATCATGACTGTAAAACTAATTGTAAAAATACATATTTTAGTAATTCTTATACCCCTGTTTAGGTTGCGGATCAATCTCATTAGGCAAAGAAAATTTATCAATTTTTATTGACATCCCTGATTCAATACGCGGTATACACTGGATAGGATCATTACTTTTGGTCTACAATGCAGTTTGTTTCGTATAAAAGACCTTAGAGCTTTATATAATATCACAACGACAAATAACAAGACAACAATAATTGATAGGGGTTTCAGACTCACCTGTGTTTGGTTTTCTACCCCCTCCATGCCCATACAAAACATAATGGCGAGACCAAATGTGTACCTCTATCCTGCTTACAAAGACAATCACCACCAATTTGGGTACATGATAGAAGGTAGTTGAGAGAAGAGTCAATACACTATAGAGATGTAATATTCAATATAGCATGGACTAAGACAGTTGCAGATGTTCATAAAGTCTCAATGCGGTACTTTACTGTACATTATGTTTTTAGTCAGTGATTTAAGCAAGGAAGTGTCTCAGTTTCTCTTGCATTAACAAAGAAGTTGTTCCAGTGTATGGCTCCATTATAAAGTACAGACTTCATAAAAGATAAACAGTATAATGTTCGGGCTTACTATGACAATCGGCTATGACTGAATGACTCAGTAAGTGGATAAAATGGAGTTTTCTTCTCCATTTTAGGTATATGATAGAAATGAAACATTGTGACTCAGTCCATATAGATACTATTCTTGGCCTTTTGTACCAAAAAAAAAGTCCCTTCACCTCTGGCTTCGAGACTATTTGATATGATTCATTGATTTCAACTGCAAATAAACGAGCGCTATGTAATAAAATATAGAAATACATATGTTACGAGGAATATAACGGCTTAATTATACTCGTAATAATACCCCATCCGCCATTTCACCTCCAGAATAAAAAACGTATTAGTGTCAGGTGAATTCCTAATTCTGATGAATTAAAGAAACACAACGCCAAGAGTACTTCACATATATACGGGAAATTATAGAATCTGACATTTTCGAGATGGTTTTGTGATCTTTACCCCATTCAGGGAGGCTTTTACGCACTTAGCTACCGCCCGGTTGACGTCCTTAGGTCGGAGGATGGAACACTGACAAAAGGCATCTGCTCCGAGCTGCTCGGCCTTCGTCTGACCTTCTATCCACAACACTGGCCTCGGAGTCCCGGGAGTAGCTCCAAACACGGCCTGACCACCGACATCCTCACAGCCCACAACGACAAAGGGCACCTGTGGGCAGTGGTGCCTTACGTCTGTCACGTATTTACTGGACATGTTCTCGAAGGAGGCGCGGTTGCTTGTAGAGTAGCAGATCAGGAAAGCGTCCGTCTGGGGATAGGAGAGCCGTCTTAGGAGGTCGTAGTCTGACTGGTGTGTGAGGTCGAACATGTCTACCTTGACATGACTGCCACTGACCTGGTAGAATACGGAAATTGGAATTATAAGCTAAGGAATAGATCTATATCAGATGCAAATAATCTTCTACTTGGACTATTGCCGTTCTGAATGGTTTGCGGGTTTCCATTTTGTTGTGAAAATTTGCTTTGATTCGTCTCTTATAGCTAAGCAATACAAATGAGGACAGGTCATCATGTTCTGGTGAATAATTGATGGGTCTGGTGCTTTCTAGCTATTGGTACATTTCCCGCCAACTAATTGGAGATTAATTACAAGTATACCTGAGAGCTACAAGAAAAAGGTATAACTGAAAGAGGATATATACTCGGCATGTCGATTTTGATTAATAAAGACGTATATTGTGGTAAGACAAATACGGTGCATGACTAAAAAGTACGCCCTTTGTCTATCGATACCCTAAAGACAGGTGTAAAGTTAGTGAAAATCCTTAGCTATTACATAATGCACTGCTACCGCAAACTAATATTCAACACTGAAATATAGGCAAAGTAGAAGGTAACAGTTTAGCAGGAGAGGCTAGATTTTTGGTTCTGCCTATGTACTTATGATTCATGCCTTCTTTATAAGATAGATATATTGGTTCTGAATGTCAGGTTTGAGTTGTTATGATTAGCATTGTTTCATGGGTTACACAGGTGTTTACATGCAATCCCAACGCCAACTAGCCAGCAGTACTTTGTATTTCAGCTGCCTTACTGAAGAAACCACTCCTCTTTCACGACTCTAATTGGTAAAATTTACCAGCACGCTAGCAAAATGGACACCTGTCTTCAGTGAGGTTCTAATGATGAAGGATAATGACCATCCATCACAAACAACACACTACTACGACTTTACGGGCGTTTTAAACACTCAAAACGGCTAGGCCTCTTTTATCACCCGGGAAGAAAAATCATGGAAGGTAGGATTGGGATATGTTATTCCTGTTATCAAAGCTTAAGGATATGGTCATAAATGATGTACTATATATGCGAATAAAATAACTCTGTAATAGGATAAATCAAAAGAAATAAAGTAGATGATATTATGATAAATTGATTGAAAATTGGGTAATGGAGAGTGAGCAAAATTTGAACATAAAGATGTGGTATGTGAGGGTGAGGTCTCGACTGACTCTATACGGACTGACCCATACAGACTGACCCATGCAAACGCACGAAGAAAGGGTTTTATCTAGATGGACCTTCTCTTAAAGCAATCTAGAAATGATTATTTTTGCAGGGTGCGGTAGTAGGCCGCGATATAATCTTGCAGCTAAATCATGTACTAAATAAAAAAGACATTCCCCAAAAAACAACAAAAGGTCCAACAGCCGACTGACCGATACTAGCTGACACATACCAAGAGACACATACGTGATACTCATTCCGGTTGACCCATACCAACTGACCCATACTGACTGACCTGTACTGAGTGATCCATACTAACTGACCAATAGTTACTGCTCATGATTCAAATCGCGGCAATTATCTTATATACAATAGTTCAGGAAATCTTGCATGGATGTAAATATTTTCACCGGTATTTATAGAATAATATCATATTATTTTTCAGACACTAAAACAACCAATTTGGGATACATAAATGTGGTAGCATAATAGCTCTTATTTAACATTATCGATTACAGACTAATGACTTAGCTGAATGGAACCATATTTACAGTGACTATTTGTGTGTATCTGTAGTACCTCATTAAGTTTTTCACATGTGAGAGATTTTACCATGAAATAGGCTTCCGATACACACGGATACCTTGCGAATAATCTAACATGTTCGATCTTTTGCGTCGTTTCCATCTCCCCCCCCCCCTAAAAACCCACAGATAATTGTAATGCTGTACAAAAGTCAGTCAGTAGTTCTCCTTTTGGAAAGTTTGGTGGTTTATAATCGGTCACCTGCAAAGCAAAAATGCAATGGATGCTCACTAACTTTTGGTAATAAAATACAGAGCATCCCCGATTAATTCAATGTGCTTTGATTTTGTTGGTGGGTGCAGAAGTCGGTCGGTGGTGCAATATTGCATAAGGCAGTGTAGACAACTCTTTGACCATTTATGTTTCCATCTGAAGAATATTACATTAAATTTATCGCATAATCGGTCAGTGGTTCCAATTGTCATAATCGGTGGTCATTATTGACGGGTGGAAACCCCCCTTGCGGGACACCCCGCTTAAGAGGGCACCCCGGATGTTAAGGGAACAATTTGCTCAGAACGGAAGTTGCCCTAGGCCTGTTAAGTGGGGTTTACTCTATACTGCACCGATGTTGTCTGACTTCCCGATGAAATGTTTTGTTTGAATTGTGAAGTCAATTGTAAGACCAATCCGCGTGTATCGGAAGTGCAGTAGGTGCACGGTCTTATATTCACAGATCTGAATCTATTTAGAATCCTGTTTGAATTACAACATCGATGAACCTCCGTTAAATTTACACGAGCACTGATGATTCTTTTTTTCCATTTGCTGACGAAATCGGCACCGATTAGTTGAGGTCCCTTTAAAAGTCAGTATCTAATAATCTATGAGGATGCTGGGAACCCCTTTTTTTTAATGCATTTTTTGTGCCCATACCGATTTGAATTTGCCCCTAAAACCATGAACCTCACCAATGGAATCAAAGAGTTTTGATTCTGTCGGTCTTTGACAAAATCGGTCAGTGGTGGCCTTACTGCATAATCCATGCACAATTATTAATCAGAGAGCACTTACTTACATGACCTGATTCCATTCAGAGATCTGGTGCCAATATACTAAATAATCGATCGGTGGTTTCCAACTACAGATCGGGGCTGAATAATTGGCCAATGGAAAAAGGCTTTTAAAAGGAATACAAATACCATTAAGGTCCAGCTGTAGTGATCGAGGGCAGGCAGAGATTTCTTGGTGCTCATTGTCCGTGCAAACGCCATTAATAGCTGAGTTCCTCCGCAGTTCTTGTCTCCGAGGATAGTTAGCTTGACACCGTCTAGTTTTACATTTTCTCCACGATTCGGATTGAATTCCTGCAGGCGATTATCCATATTCACTAATCCAATCAGAGAAACGAATTCACTTTAGTGGCACGTCTGCGTTTCTATGCTATGCTCACACAGCCCGAATTTGTTTATATTTTCACAACTCTTTTCGTATCTCATGAAAGGAGTCATGTATTTTTCATATGTCCATAAAGAGAAAACCTCTTATCTGGCATGGACTTTGACCAGCCACCTGGCAATGCTGTGAGACAGACTTGTAGATATATGGCTAGATGAAATTTTTTTTAACCTCTGCAACGTCGAGCGAGCCTGTCATTAAGACTAATATATCACTCCATATGTCACCTGAAATGTTGATAATTTTGCCTTTGATTAAAGCAGCTTTGACAACCTGTATTTATTTGGTGAAGGACTTCAGATGTAACTTAAAAACCTTTCATCAACCTTCTTACTATAAGACAAAATACTGTAGTTTTATACTAGTTAATGTTATAGTATGGTGGATCTTCTTTATCAGAAGATTGTAATAAATGTTTACATAAGAATTGGCATGGCTTGATATTTTTCTGTAAATGTGTTACTATCAGGATATTCAGGAATCTCCCTTGAAGATCAAATGGCGTGACCATTGGGATGTTTCCCTATAAGGACTAGTTTTGCACCTGGCGAAAGGAAATGCACCGATGAAGTGAGTGGTGGTACTCCCCGATGAAATATCGGTAACGATTACCAGTGACAGTGCCGACACTCCAAGCCATTAAGACGTTTACATCTGACGACTACGAACTGGTGACAGAAACGCGAAAGGAACTGTTCTTGCAAATGCATAGGTGCTTTCCGATGGAATGTTTTTGCAAAATCCGAGCAGCTTTTGCCGACGATTTCAGGGCGCCTCAAAAGTCGGTCGGTGGTGTCGTGTTATGCAATCTGGAGTTGAGAAGTTACTGGGCCTAATGTGACATTTCCATCTGCCGATTGTGACCATCGATTATGGAATTCAGCACCACCAACCGATTCTTGTGAATTAATCATCAGGTGGAAACAATGAGGGTGACCCCATCTTCTCGCCATTGTAGGTTAATTGCAAATTGACGATAATTTAACTGACTGCCTTACTACCTACCTTACCTCAGCTGAATAATCGAACAGCTCTGAATCGAACATTCGTCACGTGACCTGACCAACCTGGTCACCGTCTCACCAGTCTGCCACTCACCACGGAAGCGACTGGTTCACTCTAAAATATTACTGAATCTGTGACTACGTTGTAGATGACGTCAAGGTGCCTGGGATTACGCCCCAAACTCACAAGAACCCCTGCTAAAGGTTACGGGAGTATGACCAGAAGAAAGGTGCCTTTATCCGCACAGAAAAAACGTAGGAACACCATTTTGCCAGCGCTCCCCAGAATGGCGGACAACCGACAGCCTACACAAGATGGCGGCGATGACCACCACGATGCACCGGCTGGTGCCGAGGCCAGGGTCAAGCAAGCGAAACATACTGTCAAGGAGAACGCGGCCCTAATTAACAGTGTGGTAGGCAGGGTCGACTCTATAGACTCACGACTGAATGGGATTACAAACATGCTGGCCCAGCTGGTCCAGAAAAATGCAGAGCAGAGTTTCGTGGACTCACCCGACCGTGGCGCGGCGACGCACCGGCGCACACCAACGATGAGCAATGGCGGACAGCGTGCTGTCTACCATCACCCCAACCACCCATCCAGGCACGTCTCACCAAATCTACTGGAGCCGCTTACTGATGTAAACCTCAACGACGATGCTGCAGAACGTGTAGCGCAAGCTGTAGGGCAAGCACTTCAACCTGAAGTTAAAGGTACTGGTGTTTTTCCCCACAACTTCATATTTAGGGGCCCTAAAAAGCAAAAGACAACATTGGATGAGTTAACGATCCCAGAGTATATCTTCGGCTTCATGCAGTTGGTAAAAACGGCAACAGACGACGAAACGAGAGAGGCCATGAACGTGCACTTAGAGGCAGTCGTGGATGACGCACGGACTTACCCGTGGCCCGTGGTGCGTAGTATTTCGGAGGAAGTGTGCGAGCGAGTAAACCAAGGCAGAATTACATGGCTCAATACATACGAAATTGACCGCATCCAAACAAGGCTCTCCCATATTGGAAATCAACAACAAAAACAACGCGAGCAGGTACCTCAGAGGCAGCAGACAGGATCGGCATCTTCGCTGGACATGCAGCCGCACGTCGCGAGGGCTCGCCCAGGGCCGCCATGCACGGCGTACCAGAAGGAGGAGTGCCCGGAGGCACAGCACCACGTCGTCAATGGAGTCAGGCGCCTTCACATCTGTGCCTCCTGCCTGCAACAGAAAACCGCTATGTACCCCCACCCGCAGTCCCAGTACAGGTCGGATGTAAAACCTGTTGCTCCAGCGGGGTTTGTGAAGTGAAGCGACCAACTCTGAAGCGATTCAAGACAAGGACTTTCACCAACTCTAACCGAAGTGTGAGTAGTGTTTCGAATCCTGCTTTGTTTCGTGAATGTGAAAAAATGTGTGTGCCACGTGCCGGTCACGTTCTTGACGCACGCGTGGTAAACAAAACGCGTGCCCATGTCGCGCGCATAGTAAACAAACATCGCATACGTGGCCCGAGACCCTGCGGCGATCGACGCGCCTGCAGGCTCGGCCCCCCTCATAATCCCAGCACCACCGCACATCGTCCAGATAGGTGGTCACTGGAGGAAATGTCTAACAAATTACATGACTTGTATGACCCGATCAGCGTGGCTCTCGGCGGGCACATAGGGATCGGAGTGGCGGCACCCGCCCCCGACTACGTGGAGCCCGCCCGCCCTGCAAGTAAGGATCGCAGTTCACTCGGTGACAGGAGAGTGGCGCGCTGATGCACGGGATCAAACCAGTCACATAATGACGGGACTCTCAGCGATACGATGCAGCCCAGACATGACAGTGCGATCACAACCGTGTGATCAGAGCCTGGAGGACGTGTCCGAGCATCGGATGCCCCTAAAAGCTAGTACCCCGGTAAAGAAGAACCTCAGTCTCAACCACAAAACAGATGCTTTTGTGTCGGGGCCCCTAGAGGGAGGCCTGCGAGCCCGCCGCACTAACCCCATGAGATACCGCGACGTGGTGTTTCGCCTCTGGCCGAGTGTTACGGATGAGGCCGGGTTGATCGCAGATGCGCACATGGACATATACAACATCGTTCGCGCCACGGGTGTCCCCAACTACCTGGAGACACGGATGTGCATCCCTTCCCAGATGAATCACGCGGCGTGGGACAGGGCCCTTGCTGGATATCACGACAACGCTGTATGTGATGGCCGTCGTCGTTCTCGGCGCGGGAATTGCCTCCGCCGACCAACATGAACCACGCCTCCGCCAGGGCGTATCCGCAGGCGGTTACTAGTTTCATCAAGAAGGAAGTGGCACTGGGGGCCATGATGGGCCCTTTCCCGAAGCCCCCCTTTTTCCCGTGGACCCAGATCAGTCCTCTTCTGACAAGGCCTAAGCCCGGCGACAGAGCTGAGCGCCGTGTCATCATGGACCTCAGCTTCCCTAAGGGGGAGAGCGTCAACGATGGCATTGGCCGGAACTTTGTCCAAGGAGTGGAGCGCTCATACACGCTCCCTACGGTATCTGATCTCGCCACCCTTGTGATGCGTGCAGGCCGAGGAGCGCTGTTGTGGAAAGCTGATCTCCGCTGCGCATATCGGCAGCTTAGGATTGATCCGCTTGATTACCCGCTCCTCGGCCTGCAGCATGAAGGCGGTTTCTACATCGACTTATGCCCTTCATTTGGCTGTAGGTTTTCGGGCGGAGCCCAGCAGAGGGTATCTAACGCCCTCTGCTGGGACATGATGCAGCGACACCACACGCAGACCCTCGCCTATGTGGATGATTTCATCGCTGTGCACGAGGACTACTCTCAAGCCGTGAATGCGTTCGCAGGCTTTGAAACACTCTGCAGTGAGCTCGGTGCCGAGCTGGCGGCGGAAAAGTCTGTATACCCGACCACAAGGATAAACTGGCTTGGATTCACGATTGACTCAATCGACATGACAATAACCATCCCTAGCGACAAGTTACAGGCTGTCCTCACAGAGTGCCGATCATGGCAAAGGAATAGCCACGTTACAAGACAGCAGATCCAATCGATGTGCGGGAAACTAAACCACATCTTGCAATGTATCCCGCCAGTGCGCCGCTTCATGTCGCGCATCCTGGACTTGCTGCGGCGGGCATATCATGAGGAAACAACAAGGCTGGACGATGAGGCTAAGAAAGACCTCATCTGGTTCGCGGACTATGCTGAAAACTCTAACGGGAAAAGGCTCATTATAAAAGACCGCCCCCTGATACAAGTAGAATGCGACGCGTGTCCAAAAGGATTAGGAGCCTTCTGCCAGCAGTCGGGCCTCTGCTACAGCATGCCTCTGCCGGAGAGCTACGCCCAGAGCTACCATATAAGTCAGATCGAGGCGATAAACTGCCTCCTGGCCGCCAAATCCGTCCTCCCAGAGAATTGCCATGGTCATGTTATACAAATCATCACTGACAACATGGCCGCAACCCATGTATTGAATAGCGGCCATACTAAGGACATGGTCCTGGCCGCGTGTTCACGTGAGGTGGCCCTCTTTGAGGCAGTTAACGATGTCATTATTCAGGTTATCCATAAACCGGGCGAGCAATTAATCTTGGCGGATGCCTTATCGCGAGCTTTTTCTGAAAATGATAAGGCCTCAATCGCATTTGAACTAGTAGAGAAGCTAAATCTTAAACCATGTAAACCTGCTGAGCTGTGCTATGTACTGTCACCAACGTAGACCCTGATGCATATTTCGTATCTTACAGAGAACATCAACCCACGCCTCGCTCAACAGCTGGAGGCGTCTTGGAAAGCGGCAGTCGCCACGGGGACGACGGAAAATCTGAGTATTTATTCCATGTTTTAACACTGTGATGTTTAAAATAAATACTTTTATTGGCAGCGCAGTCTTCTCGCCATTATTACGCAACAGAGCACAGACGAAATCAAACCGGAAAGAACTAATTGGTGGCGTTGACCAAACATTCGTCTAAAAACAGCGTCTTATCTAACTGCGACTGATTAATTTGTCAGTTTAAGGATGGTTAATCTTCAAGCTACATTTTCAATAATCGGTGCACATGGAACACATTATTGGTTAGTAAGGTAGAAAGATTGCGCGTACTTTGGAGTCAACGATTGCTAGCACTGACAAATCCTCAAGGAGGACCACCGACCGATTTTCATACAGGGTGCACGTTGGTGGGGATTCTGTGGGCAGGTGGTAACGACACATAAAAGGTTTCAACTAACAGCAGTTGAGCTATAATAAATGAAATATGATATATAGGATACAAATGACTAGAAGTAAATATGCCTGTCCTACTTTCAATGTGTCATTTTTTCTGAAACACAAAGATTTCTCCTCTTCATTTCCAAGACAGCATCCAACTCATTGTGGCTATGTGCTAATCTATTTAGTCCAGCTTATCTGCTCTTCCTTACTTAGTGCTATAATCAAAATATCAAAGTGAAGTAGAGCGTGTTAGCAAACAAAAAGAAAAACTAGAATAGTCAAACAAAAGTACACACTTATCTTATTCTAGGTCATATTCCTTGTTTTCACCAACCGATTCTGACCACCAATTCTGACCACCAATTTATCCCCGACGAGTTGGAATAGTCTTCAGGTGGGGTAAAAGGAATAATCGATTTTCATTGAAAAACACCGCTTAATATGACAACAACCGATTATGCGACCACTTTTCATAGTTGACAGTTGGAAACGAAAACTTTCTTACCGGTCGTTTACCATTTGCAGTGAAGGGATGGACCATAAACCACCTTGTTAAGTCTTAAATCTAGTTATTTTGTATGTTTAGTAAAATACTTAATGTCCCAATGTAAAGTTGATGCATACATTAACCTAGTATTGTAGTCGATAATAACATGCAGTTGCTGGTATTAGATTCCATGCTTTCATCTCCGATATTCAAAAAGGACTTATAAACTAGTATAGAAGGAAGGTATTTAGTAAGGATGTCGATCTGTATATTGAGTTGGAACTAAAAAGTGTGTAGTGGGGATGTATGACCCATGGATTTCTGCATCTGTGTGCAATTAGCGATCAGAGGCCTGATACGAGGGTTTTCATAATGATAGGGATTAATATCGAGAGGAGGAGGGCACAGGCTCTCTCTGGATTGCCAATAGTCATAGTGCTGTCCCCTAGCGACTTAATGCCTCACTAGATTCTTCTAAACCATGGACTTATGGGATCAATATACAGACTGTATATAGCTTACTGGATCCTGGCGGGCGTTTAATATTCAGGGACAGTGGAAAGGGTGAGGACAATGATAGGAGAGTGTGTGGGAGGACAGTAACAAGGATAAGAGAGCGATCACGTTAAATGAAAGTTGTCCGAGTTTTACTGTCCTTCTGCAGACCCAAATCCTTCAGATGAACAGTTCATTATGCAAGCCACCCTGGGATTGGTAGAAGTAGAGAAGTTTTCGTGTATACACATCATTTGAAGAGACTGTTCTCTTTGAGGTCTAATGTAGCGTTTCCACCTGCCAACAAAAGAACCACAGATCATGTGCACCCTGTACAAACATTGGTCAGTTGTCCTCCTTGAGATTTTAACTGTACTAATAATCGTTGACCCCAAAACAAATGCTATGGTTATATATATATGTTCAATGTGCTCAGATTTCTTTTATATGGATAGGAAATGACAAGCCTGAAAATTAATCCGCCCTAAACTAGAGCCGAATATATACATATTCCAAAGACAAAATAGAGGGGTTCCCCAATATGCAGTGATCACTGACCGATATTTGCTCACAGCCAACGATTAATTCAAACTGGTTTGACTTTGATCGTTATACATGTATAGGACCTGAAAAGCCTGGAGATGTAGGATGTATGTAGCGTGGATGTACTTACGATAAAACTAGTTCTCAATAAAAAAAATTATTGAAAAAAACCGGTGGCGGTAAGAAGAAACGTTGTTTTTCTAAAAAAAAAAAAGAAAAAAAAAAGAGGTGGCTACAAACCGATTTGTGGGTCACCGTGACTAAATACTGAACCTGGTTTGATTTATTTGGTTGCCCGAAAAGTCGGTCGGTGTTGCTATATTACCCAATGTTGGAGAGAAAACTGTTCACCCTTTATGTTTCCACCTGACGATTATTGCCACAAAAATGTAACATAATCGATCGGTGGTGCTAAAGGCCATAATCTGTGGTCATAATCGCTAGGTGGATACACATCATTACTTTAGGGTTAGCCGTTTTCTTGTCTTGGACCAACCTTGTGATGTACAATTGCTGGCATACAATGTTTAATCTTTACCTAAAAAGAAAGGGTCAATATAGCGACAATGCAATGGAAGGTGTCACAGAATAAATCTCACGAGTTGATCCTCTACTATTTATAACCTACCTTAAACAGGGGGGCAGCACCGGGGATGCTCTATACATCAAAGTGACTTCCAGTCTCTCTATCCAGATGGCGCCACAGACTGTTCGCTGAATGTCAATGAGCAAGCTTAGCGAGTAGACTGGCTTCAGTCTCTGTCCCCTAAGCCTTACCCTCCACCTACTGCACCCCTCCTGCCGGGATTCCTGGGCATGTCAGTCTAAATGTTACGCAGTAGTTTTATATCTTAATTATGTCCATAATGAAAGACTTGAGCAGCTCTACTCAGTGAGCAACTCACTCTCACAGCAGAGACAAACACAGACCTCCCTCTCACAGCACAGCTCACAGAGCACGGTCCCGAGCAGAAACTGGCCAAGCAGCCTCTGCCCTCTTTTTCGGTCAGGTTGCTTTATTTCCGGCGGCTAATTTAATGGTGGAAGGTGCGATAGCTCCTCGAGTCAACGCTTTTGTGATAATAAAGTGCTCGGTCAGGGTGTTTAACGATTTGGGTTGGCCGTGGTGAGAGCGGGTGAGTGGCCTGAGCGGGGACATCTAGGGTTCATTAAAGCGTGTCTGACTTGTGTCGTAGTTTCATTATCGCCTTAAAGCCTTTCCTTTGGAGGCGAAAGAAAAATATTTTATCCCAAGAGATACCATGATGGTTCAATAATCCTTTTGTTGAGTGGGGGTTTCTTTTAGTTGCACTTCCTATTGTGATAATATCATCAATAAATGATAAAAAGGTAATGAATCAGAACATTTTCTATCTAAGGCGCATATAATGACTCATGAAATATGACATTTACTGATTGATATTACATATATATATATATATATATATATATATATATATATATATATATATACATACATACATACATACATACATACATACATACATACATACATACATACATACATACATACATACATACATACATACATGCATACATGCGCCCATTATTTCTACCACTATAAATCTTCACTATCATTGTGCCAACTATAAAGGCCTGGTAGAATGATCAGGGGTCCAGTATCCATCCTTACCATATCCCCTGCCCCAATACTGACTTGGTTCCTAAAAAGAGAATGCTTTTCAAATCTGATGGGACAGACCTAACTGTACTATATCCAGACTGTAAATCTGATGAGACAGACTTGATATTCAAACCCACTTTATCCAGACTTAAAAATATAGTTTCCATCCACCCAAACACTCTTACTGTATAACATTCAAACCATAGCTATTCCAGAGACAGTTACTCCATATCAGCAATTCCTCACACAGACACCTCTTACCTTCTTCTACTAAAGAGATTATTAAATCAATCACAATTAGATCCACATATGACTTGATTCAGAAACATCTTTAATGCATTAGGATACACTGATTTCAATTAAGTAATCGGTTGCTGGCACCATCTGTTCACACACCTGAATTTTATACCATAATAAGTATATATATCTATCGTCTACGTGATGACTGACACCCTGTGGGTAATGATATGATAGCTAGGTTACCCAGATAACTATTGCTACGTAATTCACTTGGCTTTGACTTGTGAATTTCTACACGATTTAAACGAGATGGGATACAAACTCTGAACCTAAACTTTCATAAACTGCCTTTGCAATAGACTATGGGTCATCTTCTGCGACCTACATGCACCCAAAACAAATCTGCTGACTTTCCATGATTCAAATTTATCAAGCACCAGTGGGTCAATGAGGTATTTCGGTCCGTTGTGAATGGTCATGGTCAGCTGGGCACTCCTCCAAGACTCTAAGACACTGGCCCTCTGCTCCTTTCACAAAGTCAAAGTGTTAGCATGCAGATGGTGAAGGGTTAGTTTTTTCAGCAAGCCAAAGGTCTATGTGACCACTCTAACCTTTAGGCAGAGTTTATAAGCATGTGGCCCATGCTAAGAATAAGAAATTAACTATATATTAACTGGTTTCAGACACCAGGGGCAGTATACTCAGATTGATATTTGAGTGCACGTGAGAATATTATTCAAGGTCAACTCCGAGGAGCATTCAACCGCTTTTTCTCATAAAACAGTTTATATTGTATTTATCATCCACCTTTATCCGATTTGTGGCATACCGATTTTAGTTTATTTTACTTATAAATGCACTTTTTTCCATATGTACTGTTTTCTCGTATATACGTGTGCTTTATCGCGACCCAGACCATACAATATATCCGTAGACATTTCTGGATAATAAGGACGGATATTCGCAACGTTCACTTGAATTTTAGTTTGCGACATCCGATCATGTTTATACATATCACAGCCACATGATATAGAGGACTAGTCACGTGATGTAGACGTGTGAACGTGGGTTTGGGGCATAGGAGGGAGTGAGAGGCGTGGGGTCATTTGTCAGCTCGTATGAAATATTACCATGGGAATGGCGAGCGTAAACATTCCACCAGGCCCCTGCGGAAGAATATAGTGCACTCAGCGCCAAGCCCCCTGACGGGAGCATTGACGTCGGCCGCTTTACCGCCGCTAACGAATGTGCACCTGCGCGCCACCTGCCGTTATATAGAGTCACTACATCACTCGCCTCCGTTGCTTTTCTCACTCGCTATTTTGCTTACTTCCCATACAAAAGCCTCAGCGGCAACCTGCCTGCAGCTAGTCTATCAACTTGGGAATGGTGCTAATTCCTTGACCAGACCCAAAGCTGCGCGCGCACCGTCAGGGCTTTACGTCATTCGGAGGAATTTAGGGCAAATTGTCGTTCGTCACCAGAACGAGGCTCGTGGAACGCCATGGGAAGAGTAAACAGCTATGAATTCTCCTTGCGAAAATCACTCGTTCCCACCATCGCAACTTGTCTTCCTTCGTAGTAATGGATCAGGAATTCCCGATATGGTCTACGATGCATTACGAAAAGGCCAACTGTAAGGTCTCTACGATTTTGAAACATGTTTGAAAATCGTGGAGTATGGGCAAGTGATGTGGGGCTATTACACAAAAGGTGTCTGGCATGTGAAATACTCGACGGAAAATTTAGAAATTTCGGAATTTGTTAGAACACACTATATACCGCGATGTGCTACAATTAACACACCGACGCGCTACAATGTCGGTGACACGTCGTCGATATCGTAGCGCTTCGGACGATTGATTGTAGCGCATTGAAACGAATTAGGAGGGTTGTGTTTTGTACTTGTGTGCTCTGCGACAAAAAAGAAACCGCGAAAACAATTTCCAGTATCTGCTTGTAAAATCTGTTTTAATTCCTGAAATAATACATTGTTATCTTTTGATAGGATATACCATAACAATACCATATTGTTTTTCAGACAATAAAAACTAAGTCCAAAGTTAAATTTTAGAATGATTTATTTGAGACCCTTTGCCTTAATCAAATACCACCAAATTCTCAGGGCAATATTGCCATTATTGCTCGTATATCCGATATGAAAATCTCATAAATTTCGGTAATGAAAATCACATGTAAGAGAGATTTTTCATTTGTAGGAAAGACCCTGCGATTAACATTTTTCATCGTAGCACATCAGCGCACGTCGTAGAGTTCGCCGTCGAGTTGATCGTAGCGTGTCGGGAGCAAAATCGTAGTAGGTGGGAGGGGCCTGATATATAAGGTTGATCTTGTTGATTAGATTTACCTAAGGTACCCTAGGCGGTGTCGTTCATTTTTTGTGCGCCGACGAGACCAAGGGACGATGTGGGTAAAATATATTCAACGCTTCCGGGAGGTGTTTTTAAAACTAAGAATGATACTGGCTGATTGATAACAATTAGGACCAACCTCAGGCAACAATTACAACGATCGGAGGGTCAGTGTGTTTTTAAAATGTTGCCCTCAGAATTCGGTGAAATCTTTTGCAGTTTTCAGCATTTATTTTTTTCTATCTTAGTGGAAGACATTTTGTTATGGAAGATCGAACCCGTCGAAAATATTCCGATCTAAAATAAGTAAAACGTGTAGCCTTCTCATCGAGATCTCACTTCCTGATCGTCTTGTAGGAATGTCCTCCAGAAAGATGACCACTTTAGGTAATGAGAATGCAACAAAAATCATACATGATAAGATGGATTCTTTGATCGGTCTTAGTTTCAAAAACAACTTCCCTGGACAAAATGTAGAAGAGTCATGCTGGGCGAGAATTTAGGTTTGTAAAACGAGATTCCCCTAACATATATCCTAATAGGACAATAAAGTGTCGTTCATCCAAATTATTCAACGAGCCCCTGAACGTACCCTATCGGGAGCCTGATTTTCCTAACATAGTAGGTGGACTTCCAACTTAAATCCACGAACCCACCTATACTACGACGCGTTCTAGCCCTTAGCTATCAGTACTGGCAATTATAGATCTATATATCTGTATCTATACACATTTGCCAGTATTTCTGATAAAAACGGGACCTCAAAGATATATCTAATGAAATAGAGAATTTTTTAGGGTAAATTCCTGATATTTAAATCCGAATGCTGTTTGAGACGTGGCCTGCATCGGGACCATGTTTGTCTAATTTTCCACGATAACCCCGTTCCGAGACACTACGACGCACACCGACGCAGATATTGCTTTCCTTCCGTCTACGACGCAAAACATCTATTCACATATTCCTGTGCCATCCACGTGTAAATAATCCCAGCTCACATACGCATAATAAACGCGGTACTTGTACCCGGCATGTCCTTCAACCCTATAGCCTTTACCGCTGGCACTAGCGATGTCCTGTAGCTAGTTCCCGCGGATCTCACAAAGAGCGATTAAATTCGCGTCGATAAGCTTCGTCTATCTCGGCTGGTCTGACGTGGCCGGTGACGTAGAGCGTAACGTGACGTGCCCGGTGACGTAGATGGTCACGTGCTGCGTCCCTGACGCGTTCCTTGTGGATCCCCAACGAATGGATCAAACCGTGCATTGCCAGGGGTCAGTGCTGTAGTGCGATTAACTTGCCTCAAGTCACTCTGGTAGAATGTCAGGCTTCAATGTAGCCATACGTCAGTGAGCAGAGGTCCCATAACCCTCACAGTGCGGATATAGACAATAATCAATGATTATTCGGACGAGCGTCCATAAACCGCGTGAGCTTAACGTGTAGCAAAACAGAAGCTGACCTTTACGTCCCTCAAAACAATGTGAGTCTGATTCGTTCGAAAATGGGTCTGATTCGATCTTCAATCATCCCCTGTGTACCTTCATCACCTTTCACCTACATGTAAAAAACATTGGAAAACATGTGATGTGGGAAATAGGTTCAAATTTAGAATAGTAGGTGCATAACACATATTGCACTACTTAGGTAACTAGTTTGTGAATATAATATGTTGAAGAATCTACGGATGAGGATAGTTTGATATATTTGAATTATTTGTGTCGGGAGCATGTTCTATAATGTTTCTCTGTTGCTCCAGAGTAGATCCCATTCATTCGGATATCTAAGTCACTTATTTCTTTAGTTTATTTTCAGTCTCAGTCACAAAACAGCATAGCGTCATTTCTTGACTCCTCGCCGTACCCTCTCATACATTTTATTCGTGGAATCCTGTCTTGATTCCTCGTTTACTAGGTGGTACATAATAGCATAAGTATCGTTCCAAGCTTCTAACAAGTGGAAAGGGGGGAAGTTGTGGGAGAAGGTGGAGCCTTACAATATACCTTAGAAATCACTTTCTCAGATCATAAATCTTTTTATTTGTTGTTTGAAGGTCCTTTTCCAAACTCCTTACCCATTCTGGTAATTTTTTCCACAACACAGGTTCCCTGTGATAGAGTTCTTTTCTTGCAAATTCAAAGTTAAGCCTGGGGAGGTGAACCATAGTCCCAGTTCTCGCTTTTGTCATCACATTTGATTCTCTATGCATTTTATTTACTAGTTTGATAGATTTATGTACCTCTTGTGTAGAATTCAGTTGCTTCTAATATAGACTAAGAGCATTTTGTTACGTTTCAGTTTCAAATTCTGGATTCCAGTGATACGTGGTAGGTTGTCTACGCTGTGTTCCACAATCATGCAAAAAAGATGCATAATCTATGACCAGGGTTATACTCAGTTTATTTATCTTGCATGCCATCTTTTATGTAATTAAGTGCCTTATCTTGCCTAGTAGGAAGATCTTCCTATTGAGCTGCTTTGATGTCATCTTTATGTTTTTATTGAATGATAAAGTTTCATCTAGGACGGTCAAGAGGTAAGTATACTCCCTAACCCTTGATAACTTTGTTAAGCCTAAGACAGGTCTGTAGGTTGTAGACTTCTGAGTTTGATTTCATGGTAAACCATAATACTTTTGTCTTATTACTGTTAACTGTTAGAAAGTTATTACTGGTCCATTCAAATGAACTGTCTAAACTGGACTGTAGAGCAGTGACACTGTCTGCCACACTTTTATCTTCTCTGTATAACACCAAGTCATCTGCGTAAAATTTATAGAATATATCATGATTATTCAGGATATTGGTCAGGTCATTAAAATAAAGGATAAAAAGCAAGGCCCAAGGCCTGATCCATGAGGCACTCCATAGCTGACTGATTTCCATTCTAAGGTGTTGTTACCCATTCTTTTACGCTGAAACCTATTACTGAAATATGAACCTATGAAAGCTAAGTTGCAGAGGAAACATTAAGTTTCTCTAGTTTCTTCATTAGAGTCCCGTGATGCACACTATTGAACACCCTTTTGAAGTCAACAAATACACCACATGTTACTAGTGAATTATCCCTGTTATAATATAAGTTGTTCATTCTCAAGTTATCATGACATTGATATTATTAAGAGGATTAACACCACTTTCATGGGACATTTCTAAAATATAAGTAGGATTGGCTTTATCCTACCATAAAATGCAGCCATGTACTGTAAGATTCTGATGAATATCCCTGTAATATAGTCTGCACTTATAACATTAGGATAAGTGGTGGGAGGGAGTGGTACAAGGAAACTGCAGACAAAGGGAGGGAAACAGGACAAGGTGTATGAACCAGAGGATCTGTGCCACATCTATGCTAACACCCATCTATATCGAAGTCACATTTAAACTTAAAGACACACAGGACAAAAACACAAACAAAGGACACGTAGAGCATTACGCAATGCAGAATAAAAAACAAAAATGAACAACATGTATGCATGGTGAATACAAGATCATACATAATAAAAGTAAAATAATACAGTATGAATAAATGTGAAATACTAGATACGGTCTGACACCTTGAGAGTGTGAAGTTGACTAGTTGGGCATGTAGGAGGCGGTGGTTGATGAGGTTCTTTAGGTATCCAGTCCAAGAATTGGTATCAATTTGCAATTAAGTGTACAATATTCATACTTAATGGGTCTCTATATATGGATTTGAATGCTGCGTAATGTGGATGCACATATCGCGAATACTCATGAAATAAATGTAAAACGTATTGTACACCATTGTGGATGAATGGATTTCAAACGCATTAACGTCATCGGTAAGGAATCACAACATTATTTCATCGATGTGAGTTAATCATACACTAAATTGCGTATTTGCAACACACATGGGATGTTCAATAATCGGCTCTGCCACACTGACGAAGAACAGTAAACAATTGAAAAACTCCATTAACGATTAAAAAGAAGCATCTCTTCATCCCTCCTGTCGGTTTTCATAATACTCTTCCACCAGATACCTAAACCGAAAGCCAATCGGAAAATAAAACTAAAGAGAAGAAGATCGACGTAGAAAAAAAAATTTCAGACACATTTCAGACTTTGGCTCGGGTGTTAATTGGGGTGGGCATGTTTGGCGGTGCTCATGAAAACTGATTCAAAGCAGGATGCCGTCATAAATTGCTGGCTGAAGGCTGCAAACTCTCCTAGCCTACCCTGGACAGCGTCAAGCTGTTGGGCGCTGTGGCGGTCCAGACATAGCCAACAGCAACGTGAAAGGGTGGTGGGGTGCAACGTAGGTCTGCACTAGCGCCGTGACTGTGGCGCTGTTTGGTCAGCAACCATCTCGATAAGAACAGTGTTTAACAACTACAAAGGTCAAAGAATAAAAAAGACTTCAAAAAAGGGTTGGAAAACTTTATGATGATAATTAAGTGGACTAGCAAGAATATGATGGTTATTTAATTAAACTATTTTCTCTCATCCTCATTATTGTCACCCACTGTTCTAATACCTATGTTCAATGTAATGACGTTGCGAGCTTTTTGTATTTTCACTGGAAGATCTTCAAATTCAGAAAAAAGTGAATAAAACATATAGCATAGATTATATCATATTGTCGTTACATACCAAGAGTCACAATCTTTAGATTAATAATCCTTACAAAAGTAGATCGCATCGTAAGAGAAAACATGGTTACTGAGCCCAAAGGGGTGGCCGTTTGAGGTCTTTTGTCCCTTGAAAGACCGAAAATAGCATCCTTATGGTCTCAGTCACTATGTTTCCTTATTATCATATACCTAGACACAAAATACTATTTTATTCACTTACCAAGTTACCGATTCATAACTTATTCACTCCGTTTCATAACGCACCTTTGCTTGTTACGGCGACAGCTTGTTGAAATACTGTAGAATGGTCTTGAACACTATATATATATATGGATGGTAACTTTTTTTCAGCTATATTGACAGCACAGTCTGTTGGACGTTCCTTTAAGAGCCAATAAAATAGTACGATTCTTTATATTGCACTTTTAACTATGAGCGCTACACTGGAGGGTCAAAAAGAGTATCAATATCAATAACACCCAGGTGCTAGTTAGCGTCAAGCTTTCTTCGACTCTTTTGATCTCATATAACTGGTGTTCCGTTGCAGAATGAGGATATGGTCTCTCTTTTTATTCCTGGAGGCACAAAAGGCTGCTGATCCACTTCCGCGGGGCGGATCCACTTCCGGTAAGCGCTTCACGCATCATCAACATCACAGAGGGCGCTGCGGTGGCGGATAGCGCTCCGTCTCCAGTGAGTTGCTCGGTGAGTTGCTCAGTGAGCCGGTCTGTCAGCGGAATCCTCTAGGTTCTGGAACCTAAATCTGCATTTTCTCTGGCAACTCAGTTATTCGTGTGAATCAGGCACAGGCATTCTGTTCGGGAAACACACAGGCAAGCAGGCGATACACAGATCAAAGAATCCGTGTTTAATTTAACGGTATATACGTACCATATTGGTGTTCCCCACTCATGCTGTCAACGACGCAACATCGTTATATTGGTAATCTCTGACCTTCTCTTTAGAACGCTGCTTACAGTAAAGGTACAAGGTGTACAGACGTAGATGAGGCAGCAGATTCATTGAGAAAACGATAAAAGGGAATACTCTTTCTTTTACCAAACACATTTTATGATATATAACAATTGCCTCATTTCGGGGAGTTCTTCCTCGTCGCAGTCGGATTATATACAATGCAAGATAACAGACAAACATACTCATTCATACGACAGCACATTAGATCACACAATCAAATATCAAGACGTACATGTAGATATATTGACCTTTATCCAACTTATAAACACTTTATATTAGACCTATTGATCTAATTTACATGTTATAGTACATCACCTGATTCAATAGAAAGTACTCTTTAACATGATATTTAAAATACATCAGGTCTTACTTAATGCTGGATATTGTCACTAAGTTCATTTTATAACCTGTAACCTATATACAAAGGACTGCTTCGGAAAGGTTCAGTGTTGGTTATTTAATCTTCAATTTAATCTTTTTTGAACGTCTAGTTGAACATACATTATTCGACAAAATATTATCTGCTAAGGCAGTCTACCATTTTATTAAGTGAAGTGTATGACTCATCCTTCGAGATGATTTGTAGAATCATTATAGTCAATTATAGAATTATTTCCTTTTTTTTCCACAGACTATCATATGGAGAACGATAACAATGTGTTTGTGGTTTTTCCCCCGTTACCAGCGTTTATTGAAATAGAACATATTATTTCATCTCAAATGTGTCAGCGCTATGGGGACGCTACTGGTATGTATACTCTGATATTAGGGCATTACTAGATTTTCTGATATATGTCACTCTCATATATTGTTCAGCTTTTTCAGAAATTGAATATAACGCAGAGTGATTGTAAAAAATCTTTACCAGAATCGACGGGAAACAAATCTGGAAAATTAAATCTAACCATTCATCAAACCTATTTTTATCGCTGCCAAAGTTGATAACAAGGGCTATCTTGTTATGATCCATAAAAACCGGTTAACTACCGATACATTTACGTGGTAAATAAATGAATGATACTTTCTTTTAAATGATGTTCATGGAATGACACCTCTAATCATACACACTTCTGAATCCTGACAGGGGTGGGGGGTACATAACCAACTTTGCCTGAAGAAGTCTGATTAAAGCAGACGAAACGTCGCACAACTTCCCACCAACTGCCCCGATGTAACTTTACCCCCAATAAACCAACTTTAACAAGAATCAACTTGTTTGGTTTTCTGTGGAATTTTCTACTGTTTGATAACAATGAATAACAAGGTTATTGATATGACATCCTGGAGAAAACGACCATAACGCATTTATAAACAACAGTAATGAACCGTAAACTGCCTATTTCAGGCCTGTGTTCTGGTCACAGTTAGGCGTGGCTTTATCCTACACACTAATGAAGCTGCCACCCGATCATTCAGCATTTACCTGAGTCGTGGATGGTGCCGTCACCATTGATATTTTCTCTACTAATTGTTTGACCAATCCATTTAACTCTTTCAGAATGAATGATGCTTTGAGGCCAGAATTATGCTATGGCATCATTTCTCCAAAAGTAAAAAGAAAATGCTTTTAACAAAGAGATATTTGTTCAAAGAACACGGCATCTTTACAGAGAATGAAGAATGAAAGACAGCATGTCATATCACGTAATAAAACGACCAAAATATAGTCCCCCGAGAAGTACATACGGTCATCTGAGTCCGTCCTTACGCATACAGGCCTACCCCACAGGCACCCGTCCTTAAAGGGATAACTGACCAACAGTCATGCACAGTGATGCAATCGCTAACCAGGTCTAATGTAACGGTCTTGTCTGGTGCCAGAATTGGATAATGACTTTATTTAGTTTTGAGGTAGGCACTAGTCCTAATTGTTAATGTAACTTAAAGCGAATATTTCATTACCAACCAATATCGGCTTTGCCATGCGCGACCTAATTACACACTCTTATGGCGTTGTCATTTCGAATTGATCCTTCCGCAGATGATAGTCCCAGTTTGTTTCTCATACATATTGAGTTTTTAAACGATAGTAGGTATTTCAGAAAGCTAGGTGTATGTAAAACTAGCTTTTGTAATTACTTAATATCAAAACAATACTGCAATCTGAACTTTTGAAATGAAAATCGAATAAATTAGAAGTTGCCGGATCTCAGGACGAAGGTTGGCATTATTTGTCTTGTTAGTCTCTGGCATAAACATGTTTGTCGGATGCCCGACGAAATTTTAGTCGAGTCAATGAAACACACCCTTAATAATCTTTACATATTTTAGTGGCAGCCTTGGTATACGAAATTAATTAGATTTCGATTGGATTTCTCTTGTGTAAGATGGTTGGAGAGTATCGTGTTCCCCATTATATGAGAAAGTATTATCAATACCCATTAGATTTATTACCTTTCTTCCACCAAATTTCCAATTCATTGATATAAAACCAGAATATATAGGAATCTAGTTTTAATCATCTTTCGGCTGTTATGCAGAACTTAGCTGTTAAAAAGTGCATTTTGATTTGAGAAATACAACAAATGGAAATAGAGTAGATTTTAGCAGTTAGATAGAGCTAATGGTTATTGTACATTCAACTTTATTTAGTTTTTAAATTGGCGGTGTTACTGACGTGAATCTTATAAAGAATCTTCCAGACTACCTCCTTATGAGGCTATTGAGTGACCTTCTGAGTATCTGAGAAGTCTGTAGCAATGTGTGTATAGGGTCAAACACATTTCTGAGTTCTAGCAGGTTCAGTGAATATGAGGCAAGAAAGAAAATGAAGGCAACCAATGATAGGGAACTAAGCAATAGTAAAGGGATAGAACAAGACAGATTCATTAGAATTCGGTTCAAATCACTGGAGACATTCCCTGTATCAAAATAAATAGAAGGAGCCACCATCATACGATGGTCTATATTTGAGTCTGAAAAGGTAAACAGAAAAATCTTAGACTGCTCTGTATACTCAAGAGCAAGAAAGATCTTAGACCTTTTGACTTCATTAATAACAGGTATTTACAACCACATTAGACCGCTTTATACAATTAGCAACTTGTATTAAACGCAATGTGTAATAGCATACATGAAAACACTAAAATAGTCTAAAAAGAAATGAAAAAAATGTAACAGCACAACGCTGGAGTGTACACATACATATGACAACATGGGATATGATATGTTTGCACCAGTTTCCTACCGGCCCCGGTAGTATTTTTATTGCAATAAAACATTTATTGCTATGTTATCACTTTTGCTTAACTAGACCCTATTAGGCCTGCTAGTTGCATTCTATCATGATGCAGTATGGCCTGTTATGGAAAGCGTGGGTCGCTAGCCCAGTTCTGGCCCGCAGAATGGATGGTGCTCCCTTGAACTTGAGCAGCGAGTCACGTTGAATGGGATTCACACGATGGGATTCATGTACCACCAGGGCGTTTTTCTGAGAGAAATCCTGCTGACATTCTGTACTCGGACACAATTTCTTCATCTAAATTACAGGGTTTCATTTCCCTGAGACATGTTTCCCCCCTGTAATTGTTAAAGACACTTCCCCCCCAAAAAGAACAGAATCGCATGAGATTTTGAACCTTGTGAGGTACATGAATCCCAGTGTGTGAATCCCAAATTACATTGCCACTGGGGATGAGTCCTCGTCCCAGGCCAACCTGCTAAAGTTCTGCTGGGGTGTTTCAAGTCTATGACAATCGTGTCACATTTGCTGTCCTGATGAATTACATCCCAAATGGTGTGTACGGGTATGTGCAAGCGTCTGAAGCGGTGCCCAGTAACTAATGCACGGCATGAAAATTTCAGTTTACATATGCTTACATTCCATGTATACAAGTCTCCTGGAGCGTAAATAATTCAGAGTTGTCTTTTGCATATTTACGCTACGGCCCAGTCATTCCGATCTCTGCATCTAGACAAGACAAGATTTCTTTACGCATTTGCCATTAACCATCTAAGTCTGTGTTATTAGAAATATGCAATCTTATATCACCAATTTATTTCATAAAGACCTTTATAGAACCTCATTGGGTAGCAATTGATTAATTACACATAATAAACCCAGCAGTTGATTCCATAAAATTGCACCCGTATACTCAACATAGTTAACATAAGCTTGAATGTTTGGTTGGACTGTTTTCAATACTGGATCAGCATACTGCCTAGTTCTTTTTTCACCTAGGTCCACAAACCGGTTATCCCGAGCTCTCAAATACATGAAATTATTCATATGAGCCAATCTCCTATCCTCCAGTAGGGCATTGAGGTCCATCTAAGTAGATTCTGAATACTAGTATAACTGTGTGGTTGGGAGCGGGAAATCCTACTTTTTTAATTGTGTATCTATATACATGTATATGCCAAGCCTATATGAAATGTATACATACGACCCATGCAGATATATATATATATATATATATATATATATATATATATATATATATATCACACGCAGTATATGTCTCTTCATATACGCTTTGTGGCAAATACAGCCATTAAGGTTACATATACACTGCATGCACTGGCACACATTATCTATAGGCGTAAACATATATAAACATGCCAATATGCATTTTGTGTATATATATCTGTTTTCACAGTAGTGTATGGATGAAATATAAACACTTTTCATGCAGTGGTGACATCTGTCAATTTTCATGCCCAGGTAGTACCCCCGCCGATTACCCGGCAGGTATAAATAGTGTACGTGTACTCCACAGTGCATTTTCACTCTCTCCTGGTGTGCTGGCACACTTCGGTATCATTGCGCACAATGACCACACAAGTAGATATGATCCTTGCATTTATCCTTGTAGCACTAACACTGCGCGAAAACCACTATTTTATTCATATGAACGCCATCGCAGAAGTGCATGTATCGGCTAAATATTGACTTGTTTTCATAATTATATATATGCCCGTATTTCATGCCAGCATATGTGGCGTATACAACACTGTTTCCACTCAAATACGGCCGCGTCTTGGCTGTATTTCACACCAGGCTTATACACTGCACGAAAAGCACTATTTTACATATATATATACGCCATCGCGATAACGCACGTATCGGCTGTATCGTGGCTTGTTTATATTTGTATACACCTCTTATACGCGTCTACGTTTCGGGCGTCTACGAGACAGTTTCCATATGTAGATGCTCGCGACTTGGCTGTCTTTCACGCCTGGCGTATTTAAGATAAAACATACTCTGCGCAATATATATACGCCAGGCGTATATATGATACAAAAAAAAAATTGCGACCCGCAGCCCGCCCCTACCGCCCCCCCGACACCCACCACCCCACCCTCACTCTACACACAGTGAAGCCCTAGTACACGACCCCCGCCTCCTCCCAGTGTCTCTGTGCGCCTGAAGTCCTCCTCCCGACTCCGACTCCGACTCCGACTCCGACTCCGCCCCCGCCTTGTTAGAAGAAGTGTGAATGCGGCCGCCACCCTCACAGCCACCCGCCCAGCCGCCCGCCCTCAGGATCGCATCTTACACAAGCCGAGCGACCGCTAATCCGGCTGAGTAACACTGGGGGGAGGCGATTATATAGTAAGCCTGACTGTTCACACATTGAAATGGTGTTTTAAAGTTTTAAAAAATCAGAAAAACTGTAAAAAAACAACTTAATGCATGGTTTATTATGTGTAATTAATCAATTTATACTCAATCAGGTTTTATAAAGGTTTTATAAAATAAATTGGTAATATAAGATTGCAATTTCATATAATACAGACTTGGATGGTTAATGGCAAATGGAATATACTACCGCTGATGTCCCCAAGTGGCAGAGGTCGGAATTATTGGATACTGGCGTAAATAAACAGAATCAGGCGTATATATAACGTATATAAGACCGCACCATGGACATGTATATACGCCACTAGATAAGGCGTCTACGAGACGGATAACAGGTCGAACTTCTAGACGCCAAATCCTACTGTTAGACGCGTTTCGGATACATATGTAAAGCGGTACTTTTCGTGCAGTGATACTAGAGGAAATATCCTCTGCGCAACATGTATATGCCGGTCGTATACATGTTATATACGTTCGGCGTATATGTATACTGATAGAAATAAAAAGAATCGCTGAGACCACCACACAGGTGGGCGGTTGAGGTTGAGATCACAGACATCGGTCTTAGTGTAGGGAGCTGCGTGGACTTCAGTGTGAGTGCAGGAGCAGAAAGAGGGGGGCTGTGAGGGCAGCTGCGAGGGCGGCTGTGAGGGAGGTGGCCAAGTAAAATCTTTTTAGAAAACGTTAAAAAGACAAAAAAAAACTGGGTTTATCATATGTATTTAATGAAAAGATAATAAATAGGGTTTTAGAACAATTTTAGAATCAAAATTTATAATATAACATTGGATTTTTCATATGCCAAGGACTTAATAACTAATGGCAATTGAAATATACTACAGTGGTGTCCCCAAGTGGCAGAGATCGGAATTATTGGACAGTGCCGTAAATACAACAGAATCATGCAGGCGTATACATATGACATATATTTGACCGCAACATGGACACGCATACACGCCAATAGATAAGGCATATACACAATGGAAAAAATGTCAACTTGTATACGCAAAATGATACCTATATACGCCGGGGGTATATATATATGTAAAATGGTGTTTTTCGGGCAGTGTAATACTATCGCTTCTGTAGCAGCAGGAACAGCAAAAGGAGCTCCATCAGTGGCTGAAGCAATTGCCTTTGATCAGAGAAGCTGAATGCAGGCTATCGATGCACCAGAGAAAGAGACGCAGTATGTGGGTGTGTAAATGGTCAGCAGAGCGTGTTGCAGCAGCAGTGATCAACTTCCTTCTGCTTGTCTTCTATGGAGGCATTGTAGTGGCTGTAGTACTTTGTAGAGTAGATGCGTTCGCTGTGGCTGCTGGAAGTTATATGAAGGTTTGTCTGCTGGCGTGTCTTATATATACTCAGGCCTCATATATCAACCAACCGCAACTCACCGGCAACCAACATAGTTCACCTTAGTGCACCCCAGTCGGGAGTAACCCACCGTGCACAACAACCATAACTTACCCTGGCTCGGTACCGCTCACTCTGCCGCTTTCACACCATGCTGAGCCCACTACCGAGACTGCCCTGGCAGGCCTTGAAGTGCTGGCCTTCAGACTATGACAGAGCATGAATTTCCAGCCGCATTGGGAGGTCCCCGGCTGCCTACAACCATATCTTGCTCTGTGATTGAGGCCCTGGTCCACTGGGGTCAAGGACGATTCTAATTATTACCGGGGCTGCCGTCCCATAATTGTTGACAGCTGCTCTCTTGCAGGCAGTGAGCTGGTAAAGGTGTGAGTTACTGTCATTCATGTTTCGCAAGCATGGTGAACTATGCTCTCCTACGTTACCCTGGTACCACCTGGTGATGCTCTACCGGGGCCACTGGGGCCAGTAGGAAACTGGTGTAAACGGAGCATAATTGGATAATTCTTGAGCAGTGGATCATAAGTACAAATAAAAGAGCTTCGCTGATTCAAAAATTAAAAAACGCTCCATTGTATAGCTTTGTCCCGGACAACTTATCACTCCATAATGTCTACAGAATCCTTTGTTTGAAGACGCCTACCGACCTGCAACAAGAAATAGCCCAGCGAGGTAGGTGGGCCTGCTGTTTTCTGCGACCACTTTTACAACACGCTCACACATTCTAATATGACCGTAATTAGGGAGCTACTTAACCGCTGCCCAGGTAGTGAGCACTATAACATGACTAGCAACTGCACGGCAATTAGCGCTCAATGCTTTTTTATGTTATATGGCGACGCAGTAAGGTGCTCTCGTTTGCTCAATATCGCTCGCCAGGCGTAGATATAAATAACTACCGCCCGACGACCACGCTCGCTAGCAATGAACTGTTACCTGCTCGGCGCGATATCTCACGAGTGGATGCGGTGACGGTCACGTGAGCAGCCACGTGGGCGTGTCGGCGTGACGGTATAAAGTACGGAGTGTCTGTCTCTAGGCTTGACTGTACGGGTCCCATCGGCCAATAATAAGACGGCAGATACATCAAAGCACCTGACCACAACCTCCCACACCTAACCTCCGCACAGGGTTCGTTTATTATTATACAATTCAGACAAAGGCCATCACGGTCTGGCGTGTTTCTCGGTTTTAATTCCCAAGGGCTACACTGGCGTAAAAATGCAAGCACGATTAAGATTATTTATGTTTCAGGAAATATGTTTTAATACGATGCAAAACACGAAGTACGTAGATGTAAGTCGGGATGCGCAAATGAACGTGAAAGGAAAATGTGGAGTCTGATTTAGTTTTAACTTTTGAAAATTTGTCCCATGTTTTTTAATGCGTAAAGAACGATGAAATACGCTACAGTAAGTCACAATATGTTACGGAGCGTTAAATGACGTAAATTAACATAGTATAACGTAAAGCAAAGCAAGAGAAATGTTAACAATACGCTGGTATGCACTGTACACCTTTTTCAAATACGTAAAGACGTCAGAATTTAATTCTCGTGTGACAGGATTGCAAAGTAAAATGTAATGGTCTGTATAGTTTCTACGCGAAAAATGCTTCGTTTTTTTAATGTATCAGACATGATAAAATTATACGCCAGTGAGACAGTAGCATCAGAATGCACTCTCAACTGGCCGAGTGATCATTTGTAAAAGTTCAGCCTAGTCGTCCGGCAGAACTTTGTTGATGTATAATGCCTAGATTTGCTGGTATGTAGGTGCATGACTGACTGATTATGAGACCTACTGTGGCCATCTTGGTCAGTTAAAAACAACAAAGAAGACACATACTGTATTATTAATAAAAAGAAAATTGATCAATCCTGTTCAGAGAAATATTTCTGAAATATATTAAGATGACTTCAGATCTTTACAAACGTCCTTAACTCAAAGTCCGAAGTACACAGATAACTAGAAATAATACAGATATTGAAAACTTGAATATAATCTGCAGCGATATTAACATTTCCGGCAAAGAATTAGTCCGTAGGAATATACACAAATGATCTGCACACACATTGTTCAATGCTGCAGCTGTCGATGAAAGGCTGGGGGCAGCTCACCATTGTCTATGCTGATCGGCACAGTGCCAGAGCTCAGGCGTAGGCCGGAAACGTCATTGTAGGACAGCGGAAATAGAAAGATAGAGAGTATTTACACACATACTAACTTTTATAGACAACACTACACAGTTCTGTACACATTTTCAACATTTTTCAATAGCAATGCAATCATATTTAAAAAATACTTCTAATACTTCTGCAATCTTCGCTGATCACCAGCCGGTTTGTCCCCATCACAGCTGCCATTTTTGTTCTATACTAATTGCTTGTTACTACAGTTGTATAGGGCCTTCGTAAATCACTTCTGTACCACAAGTTCATGTTCAAGTATCGTGCCATGTTAGGCTATATAAGCACTAAATAAGGGGAAACCGCCGCATGGGCAATATGAAAAGATCAAAGCAAGAGTAGCCATTGAGGCGGTTATCCCTGGTAGCCAATGACTACAAGTAGTATAGGGAAATGTGAGTTTTAGAACGGGCTCCTGGGATACAATAAGATACAATAATTATAACTTCTAAAATATATAGATCATATAGATATTAAACGGGTATACATACAAACTAGTGTGAATAGTCTCAATACTAATAGTTTTCAGCGTGGGTCTAGGCACCTGCCTAAGTCCTAGACATCTACCCAAGTCCCCCGAGTGATATGACAACCATTGTGCCCTAAAATGTAATTTTATGATGCCTTTGTGATTTAAGCCCGATTTATAGAACATATTAGAAGGCTTGAAATATTCCCTTGGGAATTTTGTCTCCAATGTGTCTCTGGCCATTTCATACTTGACTACTAATAACTCTCATTCTACTTTGTTAATTTTTATACTAAGAGCCTCATAACAATGTACATTTAATATAACTTGAAGAAATTTGAAAATTGAAATTTTGTAATATCACGTATTATCTATCGCACAAAGCTGATATGCACTAGACGTCAGGTAAGGTACTTTTACTTAGTAGGCTCATTCTCACAGAACCAGTGCAACTAGGGTTAGGGGGGTAAAATAAAAATGTTGGAAGATGGTAAAAATAATTATGGGGTTCTATTGTCTATGAAGTGGACCATTTTCCCCTAAAATAGTATCAGTTAAATATTGAAAATGTGATCATGGTGGCCCATGGAACATATGTATGTCAAAAAATTGTCTTACAGCGTGGACAAAACTCCTAATTGAATTGAAAACAAGGAAAATAATCAAATTTTAATTATTCGAAATTGCTAAATGGCTTATATAATAAAACATAGGTAGTATGAATAATATAATAACTTTTCATACTGAGATAATTAGATTTTCCCTTCAGTATGAACCAAAAATTGAATTTTTAAAACCTGAAAACCATGATTTTTAGGATATTTTAAAATTTACAAATACAACATTTGTTGTGGCTTTTTTGAAAAAAATGAATAAGGTAAGTCAAGTCCAGCTTACTATTCTATAATATGTATACCTTCAGGTGAGTCATCCCTTTTTTTTCTAAAAAATGTTTAAATATCCATAATTAGTCATTAATAAATTGTATAGTTTTTTTCAATTTTTGTCCATGCTGTAAGAGACTAATAGTAGGCTAATATCAGCCGCATGTGGGTAGAGTACTAGAATTTGTTTCTTTGCTTTTTCAAAAGATTAATACTATAAAATTGATCTATTTAACTAAATAAACATTCAAAGCTATAAGAATATATGGGGATAAAACCCAAATATTTGATTAAATAATAATAATGACTATGCTAGTACAAGTTCCTGAGAATATTTCTCCTATACCACACGTTGGCAAGAGAGACATAAATTTGGTTAAAAATACCATAATTCTCTTCTAAATACACTAGAAAATTGTACTATATCTTCTGATTTATTTATATTAATACAGTATTATGGTTTGGATTTCACACAAAAAAAATTGCATGCTTTATGGCCCAGTCACATTAGGAAGCTTACGGAAAAGTAACCGAAGAAAAAAAGTCCATCCGTTGACGGCCGTTATACAACCGTTACACCTCCGGTAGACGTCCGTTGATCCATACACCTGGGCAACATTCCTACATCTTACATCTCTATATCCCTACATCCCCACATCCATACACCCAACATCCCTACATCCTACATCTCTACATCCCCACATCCCTATATCCCCACATCCTACATCCCTACATCCTACATCTCTACATCCCTACATCTCCACATCCATACACCCCGACATCCCTATATCCCCACACCCTACATCTCTACATCCTCACATCCTACATCCCTACATCCTACATCTCTACATCTCTACATCTCCACATCCCCACATCCATACATCCTTACATGCTACATCCCTACGTCCATGCATCCCTACATCCATATATTTCTTTATCCCTACATCCTACATCCCTATATCCCTTCATCCCTACATCCCTATATCTTACATCTCTACATACAAAAATGATCTGGCCTTTGTATACGAGCCCCCTCTCTTTGCCAAGTCACATATTATCGGGATGTAGGGATGTAGGGATATATGGATGTATGGATGTGGGGATTTAGGGATGTAGGGATCTGGGGATGTAGGATGTGGGGGTGTAGGGATGTAGGATGTAGGGATGTAGGATGTCGGGCTGTAGGATGTAGGATGTAGGGATGTGGGCATAGGGATGTAGGATGTAATGATGTAGTGATGTAGGATGCAGGCATGTAGGGATATATGGATGTATGATGTAGGGATGTGGGCATAGGGATGTGGGATGTAGGGATGCAGGATATATGCTCACGCCTTCCATTTTTCTAGGCTATTCATGCCTAAACATTCACTTTGGCAAGAGAAAGATAAATTTGCCTGAAAATACCAGAATTCTCCCCATTTACAATAAAAAATATAATAAATATGATAAGCAAAATTGACCCAGTTCAGTTATCAGTTGCATGCTTCCATAGGCTTTTAATTAATGACTGAAATTCCACGTTGGTAAGACAGTGAAGAATTAGCCTGAAAACAACATATTCCACCTATATAAAACCGAAATATCAATATGATATGCTACAATTTTATCAGAGTAAGCTGTTATTACAATTCTATTCTAAAAAAGAGCAAAATCAACCCAGTTCAGTTATCAGTTGCATGCTTCCATAGGCTTTTAATGACTGAAATTCCACGTTGGTAAGACAGTGAAGAATTAGCCTGAAAATAACATATTTCACCTATATAAAACCGAAATATCAATATGACATGCTACAATTTTATCAGAGTAAGCTGTTATCACAATGCTATTCTAAAAAAGAGCAAAATTAAGCCAGTTCAGTTATCAGTTGCATGCTTCCATAGGATATTAATGACTGAAATTCCACGTTGGTAAGACAGTGTAGAATTAGCCTGAAAATAACATATTTCACCTATATAAAACCGAAATATCAATATGATATGCTACAATTTTATCATAGTAAGCTGGTATAACTATTTTCTTGTAAGGAAAGCAATTTTAACCAATTTTATTATTTATTTATAGGTTTCTATAAACAATTAATGACTGGAATTCCACGTTGGTAAGAGATATGTCCAGGCTGTAAGAGACAACATATGCTCTGCTAGAAGCACAAATTTCACTAAAAGACCATTTTCAATTTGTGGGTTAAATTTTTTTTTAATATTATGTATACATACCTGCTAGAGCTACATAAGTAGTACAGTTTGATTTCTTAAATATCTAAATACAAGGAAATATAGGAAATTTTGACTGTTACTCATAAATGAATAAGAAATAAGCTTTGAAACAGGGATAGGGGTAAATATTTGATTTGGTATTTTTATAAATTCCGCTTGAGCTAACCAACTCCATTTTTTTGGTAGATTGGAAGAATTCTATATAAAGAATGCCCTTGTGCAGTTGGAAACTGTTTATTTATTTCATGTAATAAACTAAAAACGTTCGAAAATAGTGTCCATGCTGCAAGCCCTGTACTTTCACCAACCTTCATTAGGCTATAACTTTGAAAAAAATCAGTAAATTATAACCAAATTTGCAGAGAAATGAATGTTGCACGCAGAATCTTTGTAGAAAAATACCAAAATCGGCTTATTTTATATTGTATATTGACTATTTGCAAAAAATATGTTTTTCAATATATTTTTATCTCTATTTTCTGTCATTTTTAGCCTATTTTGAGCCTCTGGTGCTCTTAATATACATATTTAACATATGAAACCTATACTCCCCCTCGAGAACTCATCGAGATACATCTACTAATTAAAAAAAAAAAAGATATTACACACTGGGAAAATTCTAGTAGGCCGGAAAGGGCTAAAATTGTAGTTGCACTGGTTCTGTGAGAATGAGCCAGTAGGTTTTTTTATTCATCCTGGTTATTTTAGTCCAAAACTTATTTAGGTCTAAGTGTTCTTGTATATGGATTTGTTCCGTCCGTTACTGGTTTCTTAGGCCCCCACCAACTAGTTACGATTTCGCTTCCGACACGCCCCGATAGGCCTTCCAACGCAGAATTGAATGTTGTGTCGGAAGCGATGATTTTATCGCAATACTGGACATCGGCCTCGGACAAGGACTACGAAAAGCCCCGTGCCAGCGCCGTGTTGCAGGCCTCCCGACACTCTTACGACAATTCCAACAAGTTGGAATTGTCGAAGCATGTCGGGAGCCTCCCGACATGTCGTGGAGTGTCGAGGCGTATAGGAAGGCTATCGTAGTGTGCTGCACAAGTGGAGGCAGGCTTCCGACAAGGGTTTCACGTTACGACACCGTTCCGGTAAGAGTCTACGATTCCGACTCCCCTATACCAACTTTATATTATCGTCTGTTTCTCCATTAGTATTTGACTAATATTCACCATATGTTAAAGACTCACTGATCAGGACCTACTCATTCTATACCTGGAGAGTCTTATACTCCAATAGTTAGGCGAAAAAGATATTTAACAGTAGAATACACAAAAATTCGAAAAAGTTCAATTTCACTTTGTAAAACCCATGTCACCTTCTTCAAACTTTTATAGAATATAGAATATATATAATACTACTTATTTAGTTTTTAGAAATTATAGGTCACCGTCCTTGTCAACAGAGATTTTGACGAATCTATTTAAAGACAATTTAGTTAATGCCCATCGACCAAGAATTGCCATAGACGCCAAATATTCTAGTAAAGACCTTATGCCAACTTTATAGATTTCAAGTGCAATCTACTCATCAGCCAAATCTAAATAGTTGCCCGCTTACTTTCTCTTTTAGTTTCTTTATCAAAACATAGATTGGAGACTATTAACAGATCCTGATACCGATAGCATGTTACCACGGATAGATTTTTATAGTGGCAATCATTTAAAAAAAATCTTTTTATTCAGGAATACGACAATACGTCGTTTATCAGTAACCTGGCGATCTTCCACGTGTATGTCACATTGAGAAGAACATACAAGACACAAATATACAAAGACTAGACACAACATAACTGTCATTCATACATCATACTATATCATCACCCTGTTTTACTTTGAGATTTGTCACTTGACTTATCACTGCTACTGCCAGATTTTTGACATCTCAGACTTCACTCTGTTTCTAAAAGAGTATCCAGTGTCTGTTCTTTGCGCTTCTGCTTTTAACCGATTCAACAAGCTATCTCCTATATATGAGGGAGTGCCTGTATTTCTCTGAGTTTGGTGTGAGCAGTTTGATTTCAACTTTCCGATCACCCCTCGTTCTCCCATCCCCTATTTCATATATATATATATATATATATATATATATATATATATATATATATATATATATATATATATATATAGTCTCGGGTTTCCGCCCACCATCTCATCATCATTAATAAGTGCCCTAGTCTTTAGAATCCTAACGATCAGACGAGCATTAATGTTAATAGATACCCTTGTCTTCTTGCAGACACAGACTAAGCTAGCTCTGTCTTATGAATCCATGTTGATGGTCATGCCATTACATATACACCAATTAGATACTCTGGCAACAGCAATCTGCAAAATACTCGTGGCAACGATACTATTTTCATCAACTGCATAAAAAAAGTTGTTTCTAGTGCTAGATAAGAAGCACATGACAAAACGAGGGACTTGAGGGCAGGGAGCATCACTGAAAAGGCCTGATCACGAATGTGTCATGCCAAACCAATTTAGCAATCAGTAGATTAGGCGGCACCGCATCGAACGCCTTATGGAGATCAATGTAACAACTAGCAACCACATCTAGCGCTCCGTGCCAGAAACAAATGACCCATACAGTCGCAAATATACGGATGATTTGTCTCTGGCACAGAATGCTAGATGTAAATTCTAATGTGGTAAACGGTGTATTCACCTACGCAGAGATTCATATTTCATTGTCTTTCCAATTTCTCATCAAGCTGCCATATCAAATGCCCTTATTGTTACATACGTTTATCCTCGGGCATGAATTTATCCTTCCATTCGGTTTTTTTTCAAAGGCTATGAGAAATTTCGGTAGATAGTCTCATATAAAAAGGTTCTACCTACTATTCATTGGTTGGATTGTGCACGACGGATTAATCCCTGGTTTAATCTCGGTTGACAATAAGATCACTACCGACGTGTAGCATTACAGATTTTGTCCACATTGACTCAAACAATAATGAAAATACTTTGATCCAGACTTCTTTTTTTCTAGATATGATGCAATCACTTATACTTATAGGTTGAAATTATTTGTCTCGTCATCAGTCTAACATCTAATTTTATCTAATGTTATCCTTTATTATATACCTGTGCCAATATGTTACACAAATACCAACCTCTGCTAGGGTATTGGTATTAAATATATACCGGCACAGTATGGTAGTATAAAATGATGTACCACCCTACTTTGAATACAAATTCTGATTGGCTGAGAAAAATTGTACTGACGTACTTATGAAGTAGTGGCAGTGACTTGCAGCACACTACTAATTTATGCGTGCTAAGGATCACAGGAGTTGAAGGGGAAAAATGAGTAAGAAAATGTACTTTCTGTTTTTGACTTTCACTAAGATGTCAACAGATATACCAGCACACTTTGAATCCAGCTCGGACGTTGTCTTGTTTCCTTATGCAATTAATCAAATACATATATTTGAAGGTATATAATAAAATAAAAATGTATTACCTTACTGGTACATCCTCGCATACCTTGTTTCTTTGGCTAAGAATATTCTGTGAGCTCGTGGAATATTTCTAGCCAAAGAAACGCGGTACACAAGGACGTACCAGTAAGGTATATACATTTTATCTTAGTATTTTTTCCAACAAATGTTCGTGTAATGTATGCACATGTATCAAATCTGTGCGTTTCGGGATCAAATGTGACATAACATTATTTCTATTACCCGGGTCACGTTATACACCAAGAACTAAACATTCTTTGTGGGATTCATAAATATACACTTTGGCCCCAGATTCCATGGTGTACAATGACTAAACCATAGGGGACCTTGGTAGATTCTTGAGAATGTGATGGTAAATTACCATAATAGACTCAATGACAACATGGACAGTGCAGCATAATGCATGAGAACGTGACAGTTTGGCTCACTATGTAGGTCTATCCGTTGTGTATCTGGGTTTAAACCTTAGTGCGCCCTGGAGCTTCTTCAAATTGCTGTGGCAAGCCCTCGATCAGAGGTGAGCGGACCAGGGGGTCATTGAATAACGTATACCAGCCAAAGAATAGGGTACAAGGAGACTTCGTAGAAGAGTTATTGTTTGATAATAAGTTCATTCAGCTATATACTGTTCTAACTAACCAAATCTTTCACAAGTGTTGAATAGAGTTCACCCACATCGTCCATGGGTCTCCTTGGCATTAAGAAAAGCAGCTCCATGTACGACCCTGAATTATTCAAAGAGCCCCTGAAAGCATAAAACTATGAACACCAGTACGACACGTTTTGGGCCAACTTGGGCACTGGGGATGCCGGGCCCCAGTTTAAACCCAGCATTAGGAGGTTAAGTTATAAGTTATATGTAATTGGGATTCTAAAAAAACATAAAAAAACAGGGGAACAACTGAAGGTGTTACCATGCGATATATCTAACGCTGCATTCTAAGCCTGAGAGAGATGCAGCGATATGTACAAGTGTATTTTACGGAACAAAAATGTTTGAAAAAAAAATACAAGGAAACTTCTGTTTAGGAAATATTATTGTTTTATCACAGATGGTTCCAGGCAGTAAGCGCATGTCTGAAGTTACCGCTGATTGGAGTGGACGTTGACCCGTTTCCCGACGTGCCAGCAGAAGAAAGACCAAGATAACATCACATTGATTGGCAAGGAAGCAGAAGCTTGTGGGAAAACTGTTAATTACCGTGGGTTATTTCCGGTCAGTGGGGCAGAGAGTGGTGCTTTCTGGTCCCGAATGAGGGTCATGGGAGAGGTCATCAGCAGTCACTCTCCGAACAGATGTAGCTTTAAACATTCTGAGAATTACCGGATAATTCAGAGGCAATGAAAGATGACCATATCAATTTAGGCTGATGTCAAACGAAATCATTCAAATAGGAATGCTGGGGACTGGAAATGTTCTAAGGTTTTAAGGGTGGCAGTGTTTGTTTTTTAAAAGTTTTGATTAATATTCTTTATTTCTGCTGTAAGGATATCCAAGACGGCCGCTTTGTGTTATCCTTACGACACTTTCGTGGTCCAATCGTTTTACAACATTATAGTTTCTAAAAAAACGCTATTTCTTTTATGACAGAAATTAGGTGTATCCTTATAATCAAATGACCATGATATTAAAGAAAGAGTATAGTGTAGCCTGAGGGTGTGAGAGCTGAGGAGCCGGCATTTCTATTTGTTTGTCGTTCGTTCTCTCTCTCTTTCTCTTTTGAGTGAAATTCAGATTTGATCAACGGTGATAGGAATGTTTAGGTCTTTTGATAGTGTAACCATGTTCTCCGGTAGTTAACGTACTCTACTAATTTTGTTTGCTCATCTACTAATGCTGTGGGTGTGCTATAACTACTTTAATGGCAGTCACCTATATTTCGGGCGTTACCCTGGATAACTGGTCGTTGTAAAAATCGTACGCATCTCGGCACAATATGCTGTGTGGCCTCTCTAACCCACATTACAGAAGCATTAAGACGAGACGTAAGGACCTGGATAAATCTGGATGCCATTCAAATTGTAATAGTCAGGTGCCAAAGCAGTCCCCCAAGGGATACTTCCCGCAGTGATTCTACAGGCCAGTAGAATGCAAACAAAGACACTCCGGTGGCCGGGCGTCTTAAGAGCAGGTGCCTGACAAAAACAGCTGGCGGTGCCGAAGAAAGGCCTGTAGGTGGAAACAGCCTGCTGCATGCCGGGCACGTGTCTCCATGGTGACAGTGCCTGCACGTGATAGGCGAGGGGGTGTACTGGGACTCCGAGAAAGCGATCACACTTAAGGAGCAATGTTTCCCCAAATTCCAAAACATAATCAATCATATGTGATGATTTCTTTAAATGTTTAATGTAGTTTCTACTCCGAGTGCACATGAACCAATGTGTCTTTAGTGTGCATAGGTCAATCTAATGAATGATGTATTTAACGATTTGGTTATCCAAATATATGGGATATGTATACAAGTAATAGTTTCAGTTGAGACAGGTCCACAATTCATTGAATGGCATGATGTATTTAACGATCTGTTTATCCAAATATATAGGATATGTATGTATACAAGTAGTAGTTTCAGATGAGACAGGTCCACAATTCATTGGAAATGATCAAATTCCCTATATATTTCAGACTAACACCGCGTACCATTTTATATTCAAACTTGCCCATGGTATATATAATCTTGTCTTTACTCGGAAAACCTCGAAATAACATTGTCAATTTCAATTCCGTAGAATCCTTTTGAAACAAGACTAAAATGTCCGTGGCTGACCAATTAAAGGCCAGAAATCTGTCCGAGATAAGGATGACATCTTGGCTGAACAGTCTAGTTTTCTTTACGACTAGACGGCATTTCCCTTTACTACTCCTTAGTGAGCTTTAACTAGGGCAGGCTCGTGTAGGTTTTTAACAGGCTCCATCTGGGTGCCCAGTTGTAGATAAGGTTCGAGTTTGATTGAGTAAACACTATTAAGGTACGAGAAGAGATCCATACCGGAACCGGAAGCGCCACACTGATACCCGACAAACGTCACCGTCAATTTGTCCGGCTGAAAAGTACCGGCGGGGTTTACACAGACATTGATCCGCCATTTTTAACCACATCAGAGTCAATATCACTAGGCTGATATTTTCCACTGAGAGGTAGAAGAAATATGAATGATATGAAACGTTATAGCTGAGAAATTGAAAACGTTTGTACAAAGGGGAAATATCAAGATCGGTATTTTGGAAGTAGTCGATATGTAACACCTTTGCCCTTACCACTTTTTTTTTTTTTTTAAATATGTTTATTGACGGAAAGTTCACATTACATTAAACGCGATTTTCAACTTTTCTCGTCAGACAAGATTGCAATAGTAGATATGATATTTACAGCAACACAATTGACAGTCAGACACAGGATTAGAACAAAAATAGTATGGGTACAAACAACAGCAATAAGATAAAGGACATAGCAGACCAGGGAGTCCTGGTGCTGGACACCCATGCTACCAACAGAAGGCTCCCCATCCCCAGATGGCCATCTACCACCACAACTACTAATGCTCAACTGCACTTCACTTCATTTCTTCACAACAATACTTATAGCCAATACAAGATCACCCATCTTAGAATATCAGCCATAGTCTCAGTTAGATCTACCGATTTTAAGAGTGCTTTAAAAACCTTCTTATTCGCAGCGACATGAAGATCTGGCCCCCAGGCGATCCCAAACCTGAACTCCATGATATAAAGGCGATTTTCGGAAGAAATCTGTCCTTAGACATTTTACCTTCACTTTAATTTTTGTCACGCTTCTAGTTCTAACTCCACCTTCAGATAATATATTGTTCACAATGTTTTCGGGGTCACGTGACCACCAACAGACTTGACTTGTAATCAAACGAAAAAGTAAAATGAACATGCCATAATTAATAAGTGAGAGCCTAAGGAGAGACCTTGTTAGATTCTAAGACTTTCTGATGGCCTAATTAGCAAGTGTCATAGTGATTACTTCAGTTTTAATTGGGATGAACATGTGAATAGTAATGGAGTGTGAAGGGACTGTCTTCACAAGCAAGGCAACACTTGCGTCGCCCTTAGACAACTTAGACAACCACTTACCATCTTGCAGTCACGTGAGCAGTCGCTCCCGTGGATTTGAATGTTCAAGATGGTTTCACCTCACACCCTCCCTACAGTAAAAAAGGAATATGAAAAGGGACTGTCGTTTGATGAACTATGATAATACAATTATACACTTTGGCGTTTGTTTTGTGTGAAAAATCCTGTCCTCCTCAATAATTTTCGTCCACAGTTCTGATTCATTACTTATAATGTTCGCTCATATAACATTCGATCGATAATCACACCCAGCACAACCTTCCTGTTCATTCTCTGACATTTTGAAATTCAGACTTGATGTCATTGGTGGTGCCACATCATTCAACTAAATCGTGTACGAGCCTTATTTAGGTGCGGGAATATAAGTCGCAATTCACATTCACCGTTTCATCCACCCACCCACACCTTCTTGGGATTGGTACAATTTTATATATTGAGAGACCTGTGATTTGTAGGAGGGTTTTGGAAGACTTTTGTCCCTTAGCTTCCAGTATGTACTGGTAAAATGGCATGTTTTTGTTCTGAGAAGGACCAAAAAAGATTAGCGATAAGAACGCTTAATCGCATTTGGGGGACTTTTTTTTTTTTTTTTTTTTCATTCAGTTGAAAAAAGATTTTGATACAGCGTTCACCTTATAGGGCGTTCTTCCACGCAATTATCACAATAACAATGATACAAATTGGGCTAATTTACTAATGTTGAATAATTGACAAAATAGTGCATTGGTAGGTCATTTGACACTACAGTATAAAGTCCAAAGAAGATTATATAAAGTCAGAGTGACTCTTTCATATATAATTATACTGAAAGATAATACAAATACAGCAAAACAAGACAAGACATGACGCAGACATGTTAGACACTTCACAGTCCATAACTATTAAGGCAAATGAACACTCACGGGATATCCTTTCACTTCCAAGACGGTATAAATAATACTATGATATAACAATATGGTATATTCTAGAGTAATTTGGCACATAGCAATATCTTACTTCTATAATCATGGTCATTCGACTGTCATAACACGTGAGTTTAGACAACTAGATTGTATTGTATCTAAAAATATATACTATCGCCGGTCATTTGACGCAGCCATACTGGTTCACCCAAATGGTTCCAGGTCCAAATCATTACTAAACAGAAAGTTCTTAACAGCAATTTTGAACTGCGATTTGAAGTTCATTCTTTGTATTTCCTTTGGAAGCATGTTCCAGAGTGTTACACCAATATATAAAGGGCTATGTCGATATTTCTCCAACTTGGGGCGTTGTCGCCTGATGACGATATTTTCAGTTTGTCTAGTATTTCGTACAAAGGTATTAACAGTGTTACTAGGCATTGCCTGCCACCAGAACATTATCATCAGTAAATGAACACACCTTCTGTATAATAGTGGACGGATTCTGCATTTTTCGTGCAAATTTACAATGTCGATATCTCTAGCTTGATTACATCGTATTGCCGTTCTGAGGCAGTTATTCATCACCACCTGTAACCCATCTCTGTCATGTTTACGCGCTAGGAACAGTACAAAATCCACGTATTCCAATTTAGGAATAATCATTTGTTTTACAACAGCACAGGAGGATTGGTAATTTAGGTAACTTCTCAATTTTCTGAATTTAAACAGTTTTTGGCGTACATCCTTTGTTATTATTCCGATGTGGTGGCGAAAGGTTAGGTGGCAGTCGATATTAACGCCCAGATAATTATACACGTTCACCTCTTGAAGGATGATCCCTCGTAACTTACACACACCATTTGGTTTTTCTGTTCTATTTTGGACTATCCACTGTATCTTACTCTTTTCACAATTGACTGTGAGGTTGTGACTGCTAAACCATTTTTCCAGTGAATCAAGATCTTTTTGTAAGTGCGTTATAGCATCGGTCGGATGTTTCCCTCTTGCGATCAACACTACATCGTCAGCGTACATAGTTATTTCAGATAATGAAATACAGTCAAAAATACTATTCACAAACAGAATGAATAACACAGGGCCCAATACTGAGCCCTGCGGTACTCCGTAGGTAACTTCTAAGTAACTGGTTAACTCTTGGTCACCTTTTATACGTTGACACCGGCCTGACAGGTATGACCCCATCAGCCCCAGAAATTCTCTAGACATGCCCATCTTCCGCAACTCTTTCAGTAACAACATATGATCCACTGAATCAAATGCTTTTCTCACGTCAATATAAGCACAGACAGTAAAATAACCGGAATTTAGGTTGTCCATTAGCGTGGTGACTACTCTAAAGATAGCTTGGGCGGTTGAGCAGCCAGGCATGAACCCGAATTGTTTATCGTTTATGACCTTGCGTCTTTGTATAAACTGCATCAATTGCTGGTGAATCAGCTTTTCCAAGATTTTTGATAGAGTCGCCAACACACAAACTGGACGCCAGTTTTTAAAGAGTGACAAGTCCCCACCTTTTGGTAGCGGCGTGACCGTTCCAAGTTTCAAACTCTCCGGGAAAGTGCAAGTTCGGATCATTGTACTGACCATATTCTGTAATAACTCTGGACTGTCAAAGAAAATACTCTTCAATAATGATATTTTTAGAAAAGGCACACCTGTCGTCTTGTCATTCTCAAGGTTTCTTACAGATTTCAGTACATCATCTTTGTTAACATCAATCAACGTAAACTCGTCCTCTGGTATATAATTATCATCATCATTACTTACTACAGTCACATATGTTATACCTTTTTCCCTTTGATTGCAAGTCTCCGCCAGTTTTTGGCCAATGGTGGCAAAATATAAGTTCATTTCACTTAAATTACCAATTTTCTGTAATTGAGTGTTTTGATCTAATTTCACGCTGGGATTCCACACTGAGTCAATAGTACGCCAGAACCGTTTGGCATTATTTTTGTTTGCAGTCAGTGTATTCTCTATCAGCTTAGATTTGTATAGTTTAATGTCTATATTTATGCGCTTTCGAAGTGACCTTATCTGCTTCAGTTTTGGTATATAATCAATTAACTCCGGATGAAGCTTTTTTAGTATATCCGCTCGTTTCTTGATCATTTGTTTTATTTCCCTTGGTAATTCGATGTTCCCTTTTGTTGTGATAGTATAAGTTCTCACTGGGTGATGTAGATCTAGATACTCATCGATATGTCTTAATATTAACTTGTTTAAGTCTTCATTATCATTTTGTTGTCTAAACTTCTGCATGTGCGACTTTAACGATTCATAGTCAATATGTTTGCAGTTCCTGCCTGTAATTTTAGTTTTAATTATCGGTGTTGGCTTCTGTTTTCTCGTGGCAAAGATTGGCACGTGATGGGACATATACAGATTAACGTTCCCTCCCAGTAAAACATGTGGCGAATTTGTATAGATATGATCGATTTTTGATGATCCTTTTCGATGAAAGTAAGTATCACTCGTTTTTATTTGTTCTAGCCTATTAATATTAAGAAACCTTTTTAATATAAGATATTTAGAGCTTGTTTTTACATTACTATTAATGTTCATATCTCCTTGAATCCACACTTCATTATTTTTAAAACGCTTGTCGTTTATAATAGAATTTAGTATTTGAAAACAAGTATTAACGTCTTTGTGCGGCGGTCTATACACGGAGACAATCACAAGTTTTTTGTGATCCGGTTCTGTTATATGGGTTGTGAGGATCTCATATTTAGGAGTCGAGTAGCAATGTTCCTGTATAACCGTTGTATGAATAAACTTATCCTCTTTAACGTAAAGTCCTACCCCCGCACCACATTTCTTCTCTGGGTAATTTCTATCCATCCTGATTAGTTTCATCCCAGGAATATAAATCATGTTCTGGTCGTATATATCACGCAACCATGTTTCTGTGACAGTGACGTAGGTGCAGTACGAGAACAGTTCAGCTACTTCAGGCAGTCTGCGAAAAATACTCCGTACATTAGCAGTTAAGAAGATATTGCCTTTCATATTCCTTACATCAGAAGGCAGATAATATGCCATTTTGCACATACAAGAAATGTGTACCCCAGTCAAATGCCATTTTATGCCCTGTTACAACACATAAGACAGTTACAACATATAGGTGCAATACGAATAATCGCCACCACCATACTTGTCGTGACAATAAAGCTCCTGAGCATATCATTATTGCTCGAGCATAGTTACACGTGTGAAAAAAAGAATACAAACTTATACTAATCAACATAGTCAGATTAATCGAAAAGATCATGATGAATCAGGGATAACAAATACGCTTCATTATGACTTTGTAAAGAGAAAAAACCACCTGTTACAGTCAATTTGATATATTGACCGGTGACTACGGAAGTTCGAATGTTTGAAAAATTAGTGCGAAAAAATAATAATAATAATGCCCAGACCATATAATAGTGGCCTCCATCGGGACAATGTTCACGTTTTATGTTGCCTTTTCAAATGAGAAGAGTCGTGGTCATTTGATGCTCGACTTCCATAGTCATAATATAATATAGATCAGCTGCAATGATTTGACAGCGTAGAACCAATGTTCATGTTAGTTATGAGAACCCGAGACAATATTTTTATCGATACTGTCGGATAGCAACCTCGCTATCCCCGCTTGTGTGGAATTATCTGGGTGTACTCCATCATATAGCCTCATGTAAAGATGGCGTGTTACTTGACCCGGGCGGTTCCTGTGTAGCTCACGTGCAATATAAGGGGTGAATACTCCTTCGTTATCGTTCATGCTACATATGCCCTCATTGAGTTCTTTCACAATCTGATTTAGCTTGCTTTGGTCAGGGAATATGGCATTATTCGCATTCTCCATACACAGGGACACCCCATATATCGTACTTATCACCACTTTGCTGCCTGGATACATTGTGTGGATGACATCCTTCAGATCACCGAAGAGAGATAAAGTTTTACTGACCGTAGAGTTGACACTTCCATACCTAAGCCCGATGTAGCCCGTTTGTCTGTCTTTGTAAGTCACGTTGTTCGACCCGCAAAGCAGGTACACGGCACTGTACTGGACACCGGTACTCCGTCGGCGGTCACCCATTGCTGATATTGTCATTCTGGCTATTCGTTCCACGTTGGCGCCGGAGTAGGTGAAGAAGTCATAGTCTCTTGGTCTGACATTATCCAGGTGGTAGTCGATATATGCAGTCCGCGAGTCGCCTATTATGAGATATTTCACTGTTGGTTGGTGAAAAAACGCCATGTTGCTCTGTGTCGGGCTCACCTCCGCATGCACACAGTTTCAGAGTAGTGGGCAATCAGGCATGCGCGGGCTCTCACTGCGTTCACGGTGGCGGTTGTAACCAGGTCAGTGGTCACGGTTTGCCAGGTAACAGCTGATCAGTCAATTACATATGGCCATGTCGACTACATTATTTTCGCTTCACGCCTCAACTCGCATCGTAGTGCTACAATTAACTCTCCTAGCCTGTTTTTTCCGTGGAACATACCATGTTCGTATATTTCATCTGTAATATCAGCACCTCCAGCCCAGTAGGCATCTCTAGTAGCCTCGATTAATCGTAGTGGATGCGTTTGTAGTAGTTTCTTGCGTAGGTCTTCGTTTTTGCAGAATTTGCATTTTATGATGTTCTCCATCGTTTCTTCCTGGATTTTCAACCATGTTGTCTTCATTTTGCACTGGTCTCCGATCTTTTTGGCACTTGCCGCAGTTTTTGCACGTAGTATTTGTGAGTGTAGGTCGAACCTTCCATTTAGTCGACACTTTTCCGCTTGATATGCATGTTCTGACGAGTTGTACTCTTTTCCATTGTATTTCACATCTATAATGTAAAAATTGCTTAAGAATGCAGTGGGTCCCTTGAATAGCAAGCCGGCCTTTGTTTCTTTCAGTCCATCTACTTTTGGGTTTGTTACTGTTTCCTTTACAGGAGATATCGCCATCAGTGAGGGGAACTCGTCATCTTTTAATACCGTTAAGGAGATTTCTTCTTTTTCGTTTCCGTCTACGTTTACGACAGTTTTTATCACTTGGTCACGGTCACATTTGGTACCCTCGGTCACTTGACCCGAGCTGCCTCCAGCAGTCTCGGTTTCTTGATGTACTCTTTTTGGTGCAACTGCTTCGGTATTTGCAATGTCTTTTTCTTGATCGTTTGTATCAAGTTGCGCGTTCATGGCATCACATATGGCAATGTCTTGGTGTTTTGTCGAGGCTCTCTCTTCACTCATTTCTGTGGTTTTGCTTCTCCAGGTAGTTGACCAGTCTATACTTTCATCCCGTTTCTCATATCTATCTCGTTTTTGTTGATATTGAGGTCTCAGTTCTTGGGGGATTTTTTCCGGTTGTCTCGCATTATACCATCGCCGGTCCACAGCAAACTCTTCGCCACGTAGGACAGTGTCATGGCCCTTTTTTCGGCAGTGTATTACTATTTGTCTGGCTAGCGTCTTAGCTTTGCCCACTTGGGGATCCTCGTCCGGATTTATGAAGATACGCTCATAGCCTTCTTCTTTCCTCAAGTTCCGCTTATTTCGCAGGACCAAATCGTGTACACGTACTGATGTAAAGCATACGAGAATCACTGAGATTTCTTTTGTTTGTGGCTTTTTCCTGATCCGTTGGGCGTAATTTATGTCATTTACATTCAAATCCGCATGTACCTTTTTCAGCAGTGACAACACAGATTCGTAGACATCTTCGTTGTTCCGTTCATATAGACCCTCTATATATACGTTTAGTCTTTTTGGTGACATGTAGCGGTCAGTGATAAACATTTGGGATTGGTTAGCCTTAGCAGATTGATCTCTCTTTGTGATTTCTCTCTGTAAACTACTGATTTTTTCAACTAACTCATTTGTTTTTGATTCAGTGTCTGCACGAAGATCTTCGATCAGGGATTTTGTTCTTTGTTCGGAAGTTTCAAGTGTTGTTTTATTTTCTGTAACTTTCTTTGTAAGGTCTTCGTGTTTACTGCTTATTTCTTGGCTCGATTCTTTAACTTCTTGAAGAGATTTTTCGACCGAGGTTAGCCTTAGACTCATATCATTCATGGAACTCGTTAGTTGTTGTTCAAAGGATGAGCGATCATTGTTACCTTTGTCAATCTTGGTGGTCAGCTCCTTTCTCAGCTCTGTCATTTGACTAGAGACCAAGTTGAAGAATTTGTTCAGCGTAGTAAGTTCACTGGATTGTACATCATCGTCCATTTTTACCGGTTCACGAGGAGTACGCGTAGTCATACTTCTACTGTTAGTCGTTTGTGCTTTACCTCGTTTACCTCGATTACTGCACTTCTTAGGTGGCTGCAGAGTCGGCGATGTCGATTTCAGGGTTGGCGTACTGTCAATGTCTCCACTCGGTGGTCTGGTACGCTTGGTATATTTACGTTTCACCTTCAGCGGTACAGTTTTGTGTTTGGCACTGTTAGGTAGCGACTGGGTGGATCCTATAGAGTGATCAGAGTCATCATCATCGAAAACCTCGATTGTATTTAGGTTTCCACCTACCGATTGTGTCAAATCAGGTTGAGTTAGTATTAGGCTTTCATCGCTGTCGCGCCGGTCCATGCTTTCAGTGAACTCAGTGTTTATACTGCGGTAGGTAAACAATATGGCGGCCAGTGTCAGGTGCACGCTTGCCGGTACGTGCGTACTAGTTGATCGATTACTGTAAATATCCAGGCATTATAGTGTCTGTAAATACATCTCATATGTCGACCATTAGTTTACACTGGTCATTCTGCCTCTGTTTGGGGATTTTTATCCTTCTGTACTGTTATTTCGATGGTTATCCACGCTCTGCATTCCCGCTACCGTTCAGCCAGTCATCCTTTGATAATAATACTTGCTCGATTATTATTTGCTGTTGTCAATATTTGTCATCGCCATAGAAATGATATATCCCGTGTCGCGAAGAGAAACATAAGCCTTCCTGCTTTAAATACTGTTTGCCTAAGTACCTACTTAGTTTTATACATCAAAACTAGGAGATATATATATGTCAATCAGTAATGAGATATAGGACCACGATGTGTGTTAAACTTCCTGATTTTGACTTTTGTGTAAAATATCTTTTCGTAATGTTAAAAGCGTAAAATCTACCTAGCCTCTGTTTACCTATGGCACGAGCCCAAATGAAAGAAAACTAGCTACGCTTTTCTAGTGGAGCTGTCCTAAGTGGCTGTCGTGTGTCTCCATCACATTTCCAAAGAAAACTAATCATGAGAAACAGATTCTTCAAAAGAAAGGTAATGGATTTAATGAATACACGAAGTATTCAGACGGTACTTCCCAGTCGCATCTGAACTCTCTATTTGTGTGTCGGAGTTGCTATTGAGGGAAACGTGTGTTGTAATTACTTTGAGGCTATTTTGTGGTGTCTAATAAATCAGTTCAAATTAGGCTTGAGGTTGGGTAGACAACAGACACCTAGACAATCCCCAATCACCTATTTTTGTAGGTTCTCTAGGTGGAGTATGGGTGGAAATGGAATATTACCGATCACAATAAAAACCGGAGGTGTCTTTGCCAAAGGTGAATGCTTTCTCTGTTGATAAAATTGGTTATTTTGTAAAGGTCATATTCCACAGAAAGTTTCAAAGTAAGCGGCCAAGATCCTATTGTACCTATCTATTGTGTTTTCATCGTCATTATCCTACCAGATATCTCCGATTCATCGTGCCATTTATATGTATCCATTAATGTCCGCTTTATGTGGATTGCCTCCTGGAGTTAGACGAAAACAATTTTCTATACAGTATCCGATGAGGGTCTCAAACAATGGTAAAAGACTAATGTGAGCAGAAATATGAAAAACAATGAAAGCCATTAAGTTCAGATATATGTATTTATATTAAGAATTACGATTTAGAATACTTTTAATTTCAATATAACATTTGAAGGTCAGCAATTTTACCAAAAGTTGAAAGTCTCTTGAGGATCAGTCATTTATAGGTCATTAAATACGTCTGATAGTATGTATTCTTCTGAAAAAAATCGTTGAAAATGAATTTTAACCATGCTCTTAGACGATGAAAGATTCGAAATCTATATGAGTTACACACGGAAGATTTGTTAAATAGATGTAGAGTTAGGAGTTTAAAATTCAGGAGAGTTAGAAACACTTTAAATCGCATCAAATGGTGGTCATCAGATCACACAAATTTCGAAACTGAACATCCTTATAAGACACGAACAGTATATAAAATCATACTTAGGCAAAAAAAAAAAAAGAATCGTGAAAAATATAAGAACAGCTCATATTACATAGGAGTAAAATACTGGAATTTACTTACAAGAGAAGTACCAAAAAAAGAATACTGTAGAACAATTCAAGGTTGCTGCGAAAAGTAAGTTGGTACACATTTTTCTTCAAGGAGATATGGATTTATTTGATTGAACTGTTGTCAATAGATAACAAAACATGTCTTCTGTTTATGACATATGAATATTGTGATTTGATGATATGATTAAACATATATTTATAGGTTGTTTTCTTCTCTTTTTTCCCCTTCTCTCTCTGCCACCTTGTTTATATGATTGTCCTGTCTGTGTATTGTCCCCGGGCCATGCTGGGAAGAACGTCTTCGGACAACAGTATGAGTCTTTTTCTATTTGTTTGCGTGAATCAATAAAATGTCATAACAATCTCATTTACCATCAGAAATCACTGTCATAACTAGCTTTGCATGCTGAAACCAGTGGGAAATGGCGAACTATATCATTGGTGTAAGTTTACATCGAATTACTGACACGCTTGGCAGTGCTGTGTTGTCTGGAACTAAATGTCTTGCAGGAAATCTTTAATTGCAATAGTCTTGTTATTAATTATTTAGGTGGATAACAAATACAATAACAACTGGTTTTGTGTATCAGTGGCCGCAGTCCATTGACGACGTAATACGACGTAAATATTACGCCCACTCATACAAAAAAAACCAGCCATTATTGCCTATCTATTATCCACTTAATACAAAGTGCTCATATAGTAGATACGCCAACAGTTGGATGAAGGTGGATGACAAATACAATATATACTAGTTTCAGATAAAAGCGGTCGTATGCTCCTGGGAGTTGACCCTGTACAATATCCTCGCATATACTCCGATATTTTTACGCGTCAACTCCTCAGAGCATACGGCCGCGTGAATCTGAAACAAACCAGTCAATATTGTGTAAATATACTTCATCTCATTTAGGTTAATTAACCCTTTAACAGCAGGAAGATGCCTCCAGGTATTCCCCTGGCTATGGCAGGAAGAAGCCTCCAGGCATTACCCTGGCTACGGCAGGAAGATGCCTCCAGGCATCTTTGAGGCATCAGTGACACTTATATACAAAATTCAATAGATAAAAAGATAATTGTTTGATTTAAAAGAAATTTTGACAATGTATAAGAGCCATATTGACCTATGATTTGGTTTAATGAAATAAGTTCAGGCACCAAGGTAAATTACTTAAATCACATGACACATCACATGACATTGCTATTTCCCCCAAAAGGTGCCTGATGTAGCAGGGTCATTTGGGTAGGCAATGCCTGCCATGTAATGGTGAACAGGGAAACTGGGTGCTGCAGGGAAAGGGTTAAAGATGGTACCTTAAATATATTCCAAACCCATTTGTGGCGAACTACCCTATGGAGTGGCCATTGGTGCAACCTGACACTACAGCAGCAAGCCTCAATATACCACATTTACCACCAGGGGCAAAACAATGGCACAGGAGTCAGCGTCTCGGGAAACCAACGGGATGGCACGACACAAATTCAAGATAGCAGCTCCATGTCAGTTTATAAACTCGAAATAAAAACATGTTTTGCTTTATGAAATTACTCAGGATAGTCGTTGCTAAGATGACATACAAATATGATAGGGATATATAGTGTATTTGTGGAAAACCCATTCTATATGTTGCACAAGAAAAGGAATGATTCATGCCAGTAAGACCACCGTACGAGATGCTTAACTGCTGTCCGTGAAAAATTGGTTGCAAACGTCTTGTGTCGTACTTAAAAACACCCATGAGGATTTACATCGGTATGCATCGCATTTAGCCACACTTAGAGGTCTGGCATCCACCTACTACGATAGAAATTTAGACCTACCGATATATATGGCACCGATTCAAAATGCCAACATCGCAGACATATCGGGAAGGTGCAAAATTGTAGACATATTTCTAGACATGCCAATCCACCACGCGTTGTATGGGGATTTTATCGGTGTCTTATCGCAGAAACCTGGTCAACTGGCCCGATATTAGGTGACCTTTCGACGCGATTTAGATTTTTTATCGGAAGGTGCATCGTAGACCATATCGGAGCCATATCGTGGTAGGTGTACGTCGGGCCTGAGAGACATATATATTTTTGGTTACGACATTACACCTGTGTGGCCATGTAAAATGTGGAAAATGTTCAGTTTGTTTTGATTCAGAAATAGCCGCAGAATAAGCCATATTAGATCTGGTTCAGCCTCTCTTTTCCTATAACCTGGTATAAGGCTGATCATATTGTTAACGCTAATAAATATGATCTGTTCATCTGAAAATATTAACCCTAATACTTCTGGGTGGACCTTATCTGTCTCTTTATCATAGCATTCTTACTTAGAACAGTTTTATTTATTTTATTTTCATACTACCAAGATGGGAAATAGGGCTCCGCTTCTGCAACGAACCTCATGGATGAACACAGACGAAAGGCATTCCATCGTAATTAAAAGCCAACACAAGTATGGGATAAAACATTGATAGCATTCTATTTTATTACAATAAGATATGAATCATTAAAATTTATGATTAATAACATGCATCGAATTGATAAAATATAAATTTTGTGTACAGATATAAAAGTGACTGGCTACCACTATTTAACTATATCGGCCTATACTTTTTATTTCTTATAAAATCCGGACTAGTAGAAAAGATGTTGGGGATCGGTGGGTGGGAAACCTTTTGTCACACCAGCCAGATGTGTAGAGGAGTGAGAGGCCTCGTGTCTGGATGGATCCCTTTATATAGTGCCAGTCCGGTGACGTGTATAGGGCCGTTTCTGTTTGTGAAAATAAGAGATTAAATATCGTATTGGATGGTATGGGATAGATGAAATGTACAGAAACGGAATGAGGGATGTTGATATAGTAAAACATTCTCCGTTTAGGTATAAAAGTATGAACGGTTGGCTTTAAATCATATACAATTTACAATTATACCTTAATGATGTAAATTCTTTGCTTCGACTTGAAAGACGCCAGATTCTCGAATATTCGACAAAATTATTACCCGGGACCTGGGAATTAATAAACTACATTATTCTGCCATGTTTCTCATGCTATTTACGTATACCTTAGTATAATAATAATAGAACAATAACAACAGAACAGACTTAGAACTGCCAGCCTCATCCTCATAATGCTTAACCTCTGGAAGCCGAGCTGTGGCGTTTGACATTTCTGTACCTGCCCACCGAAAATGCTGGGCCCGTTGAATAATTTGAAATTGCAAATGAAGACTCTTTTTTGTACCTCGCACAACGGTTATCGTTTAATAATAACTTTTAAGTTTGTTCGTTAAGGCGGTCCTAGCCGTCCCTAAGGTCGGTCATAAGGTTTGAATTAAGTTGACCCACATCGTCCTGGGTCTTCTTGGCGCACAAAAAGGGGTCTTCATATACTCGGATATCTCGGAAATTCGAGAATAGTATAAATAGAGACCTGGAAAATGAAAAACTATAGCATTTCCCAGTACTTGTTATGCTATTCAGTACATTTTCATATGGGAGTATCGCCACTATCGCTTTGCTGAAATCTACCATGGCATAGGCCGTCATTGGCAGGAGCAGCACATCTTCATTCATATCACATTCCGCAGTCACACCCCTCATGAGGATATGTTCAGTAATGAGTCACTTAGACAGTATAGCACCAGACCAATCAGCTAACCCGATTACACGTTGTTCTTCCTTGCTGGTTCGGAATGTATTCGGATGGTTGTCTTATGTGAAAGATCATAGAGAGGATATATAGTTATTGTGGTATGGGGACGGCCATTTTGCCCCCAACTCCATACAATACACCAAGTGAAGGGTCCAGGTATCAATGGATTATGATATCTTATTTTTCTAATTTTGCCTGCCATAGTGGGGTTTTAGCCTCATCTCACGATCAAATATATATTATAACAGCCGATAGAAGGGGTTGTCCCTCGACTAAAGGTGTACTATCTTACTATATCCGGGTGGATGATGGCATAACTTTAGCAATCAATCTGTGCCCTAAACATACGGCGCTTTAATGAAACACCATCCATGTGTTGAAATGTGAGCAATAAAGAAAGATATATATGTGCATAGGTCTTATGGACAATGAAACAAAAACCCGGTAGAATAGAGTGAGCAGTTCTTATTTTAAAAAGGGGATATATTGCTTCACATAAAACCACGAACCACTTTTAAAAGAACCTTTACTTATGACATTTCCTGGACATTCCTCTCACTCTATATAGGGAATGTAAATAAAAAGCACCAAGCTCCCAGAACACGTACTGATCACAGAGCAGCTCAGTGTATGCTGAAAGGCGGCCGGCGGTTAGTGACCCGAGGACTCTGCAGGAGCTGTCGGCGTCGTCGCTGAGGTCAGAAGTCAGAAAGCTATTTCCCACAGGCCGATCATTCGCCACCGATCTGCAGTCGGGAACCACCCTTCGATTTTGTGTGCACAAAATGAAGGTGTTTTTTTTCATGTAGTCTTTATTGGTTCATTTAACGGTGACGTTACATTCGAGTATTACATGGTAAGTATTCCAACAAAGGTACAAGCCATCAGTAGGAAACTGGTATGCACTGCACCTTCAATCACTATTTGATACCGACGTGCAGGCGGTGGTCCCACCGACAGACTTTAAGGAGAACTCAATTAATCGGTGCCGTTATCATCAGGCAACGGAGGCTAGCCTAGAAATTGACATCTAGCAAATGCCATGTAAAGGTCTCCACCTAACGGGCGTGATCTGTAACCCGGCCACGCAGAGGCTAGCTCACACGTGCGGCACACGCCATTGTCTTTACTTGAGATTCCCTGGAAGATCTGCATTGTTCATTGATTGGTCGTGCTACTCAGAGCTACTCAGAGCTACTTAGAGCTAACGAAGAGGCACTCTGAATGAGTCAGCATGATCTCATTTCCTTGCCTTGTGGTAAGGGTATAAAAACCGGTACCCATGAAAAAACAATACTGCAACTACTTATAACTGAAAACAGGATTTCGCATCGGCATTACATGATTCCTTTGTTGTTTTAGTGCTTTTATTAATTCCATTCATACATCACATTCATAAAAGTATTACACTCGACACATTTATTTGACAATAAAGATTGGCCTTCAGGAACACATCCTAAAAAAAATGTTGTTGCAATGCTGGAACGACAGGATGCAAAGTCGAAAATCCATTCCTGCCACGATGATACATCTCTGCTCCTCTCCCTGCCAAATGAGGCTGATTGATGGCGCCATAAATCTTACTCTATGGGTATTCCCCACATTCCAAAGCACCTGGGGAATCCCCCCTTTCATTCTACTCATCCTAGCCCCATTCTATGGTTTAAAGGCAATGCTCTACAGATTAATTATCTTGTTCGTTTCATTGATTTTTAGGTGCTCACCACTTTTGTGTGTCGTCCTTTACGCACTAAGAACTTAATACTAATCTTTTTATTTTTCATTCATATTCAGTAGTTTTATTCATTATTGATCCCCCCTAATATTTTAATCAAAGCATACCATTTCTTGCAGCGATTCGTTAGGTGTTTCCATTTACTGAGCATAACTAACAAACTCTGGCATATATATTTTTCTAGATGATCACCTGTCACCAACTTGAAAAAGTTTTGTGGGATCTATGAATCATTTGTTAGAGCAAAGTACGGGCTATTTTCATACTCCTGGTATTTCTCCCACCTATATTTTGTAATTTCTTTTTATCATCCGTACCTCTCAACAAATGTTAAGTTTTTCAGGCACTTCCTAATATGAAGCAACTTTACAATAAACCGGTACATTTACACATTGGATTCTAGAGAAATTACAGGAAATTTAAGTGAAAAACAGAGGGTAATGTGATTAGTGGTACATTAATAGTCAAACATTATACATTTAACAGTTAGGCGTGTAAGCTACTTTCTTAACTCGGCCTCAAGTCGGTTTTTGGAAGGTCTCTTTTTGAGTGATGTTATGAAATTCTTCACCAAGGGCATTCCACGATCTCGCACCCCTTTGATAAGGACTGTTGAATAGAGTGGTACAGCGCGTGGTCGAAAGCTTAAACAATGTCTTTTTCTGTGTTCTAGTTCTCCTGATGGAAGAATCAATCCAGTCCATGTTATTCCTGTTTTTAAACATAATACAAAGGAGTTGGACTCTCCGTCTCAAGACTAAGGTATCAATATTACACGTTACTCATAGTTACTACAGATTTGAATCTAGATGTTGGACCTAATAAAATTCATAAACCCCTATTATGCAATTTTTCAATTTGGCACAAATAACATCGGGAACTCATAGTCAACGCCTATGAAGTATTGTAAAAAAAAAAAGACCCAATGGTCGATGACATCAAAAGCCTTAGCCAAATAGTCAGTTATTTAGCCATATGTCCGAAAGTTCAGAGATTTATCATAGGCATGGAAAGGGAAGTTTGGTTCAAGTTCAAGAGATATGAAATAAAATTCCACACACCCGTGGAAACAATTCATCACACATTCCCAATGGTTCCATACAAATATGACAATCCATATCAATTTATTCTATCTTGCCATCTAAATACAATGCAATATTTAGCATGTATGAATGCATGCTTCTGGTCACTGTATATGCACATATTAAGCTGAAAATACATAGGATGCGCAATACAAACATGGTAAGCTTTGATTTATTCTGGAGATAAAAGGAATACCAGATTCAATGTCCTCTGTTGAAAATGTGGACTGAAGGTCTCGCGTCCGCTATTGTCATGTCACAGGTGAAGATCTACTCTTTTGTCACCGTTAGCTGCCGAATTATTGATGTGACTGTCCAATAGGAATCTAGCCAACATATTATTCTGACCATCTCCGGGTCTTCACCACCACCATGCTATTAAGGCTAGATACCCCCTGGTTCCGACACACTCCGACATAGCTATGATAAAGGCAGGCGTCCACCAACCACCACAAGGCTACGACAAGCGCCGACAAGAAAGTTCCAATCGGCGCTTGTCACAGCCTTTTCGTAAGAAGGGGGGCTTTACGACAGCGTTGTTGGGGCTCCTCAGGGAGTGCACCCTCCACCAAAATTTCCTATCATAGACCTCTGCGACATGCTCCCAACACGCCATGACACTCCATGACGAGGGTCCAGTTGTGGGAAAAATTGAACATGCTCAATGTTGTAGTGTCGTTGGAAAGCTCCCGACAAGCTTCCAATCATGGCCTTGTTGTCGCCTTGTCGTAGACTCTTGTTGGGAACTAGGGTCCACCAATCATGACAAGGCCACTAATCTTAGGCCTTGTAGACCTTGTCGGGAACCCATTGTCGTAGCCTTGTCTTGGTTGGTGGACGTCCCCCTTTAGGCTACGACATTTATTGTCAAATCGTAGCCCTGTCAGGAAGGCTGTGTCGCAGTGTGTCGGAACGGGTTTTGTAGAAATAATAAGCTGACCACAGTACCGACACACTCCACGATATCAGAGGTATGCCAAGGCATATGATATGAAGTCTAATGTGTGTCAGGAGGGGTGGGGGGTCATAGCTTAAAAATTGTAGAGACTACTACACAGTCTAATCACTACGATAGATTGAATATGTTAAATCTTGTCGGAAGGCCCGTGACATGGCACTTGTGTCGGGACCATGTTGCAGTGTGTTAGATTGTGTCGGGGGCCATGTCGGAGTACTGGGGCTGCTGCTGTGATAATCCCATGCCTTCCAACAGGAGACGTTATTCGGTGTCAGAAGCATGTCGAAACACTTGTCGTAGTGTGTTTTTAAGCTCAGTGGGGGCCCCGCCTTATGCAAAGCTTGGATATTGACCAAACGGTGGAAGACGTTTTTCTTCATGGGCCCAGAAAGAACGGTTGTTGGTATTTATTTATAGGTTATCCAAGAAAGAAGGGATTTTAAACAATCAAGCGCAAGGTACCAGGAGAGACAAAAAAGTTAGATTCATTGAAAGACAGTTCAAAGGTATGCCCTTATATTGAGGGATATTGCACTGGAAAAAAATGACTTTAATAGAATAGGCTTAAGTGACTGATGAATGTATGGCTTCAAACTACTCGTATAGATGATTATTTCTGGGATGCACGAGGAAGTTGGTATCATTACACCCTTTTTCCCCCATCATTAACCCTTTCTGGGCGGCTGATGCCTTGAGGCATTCCCCAACATAGACCGGATAATGCCTTAAGGTATTTTCCAGTGTAGACCGAATAATGCCTTGAGGCATTATTTATGCAATTTTAGCATATTTGCGATTTCATTGTTTTATGAAGAAATAATCGATCAATAAACATGAAACTTTCAGAGAATATACAGGTTTGTGATATAGTATCTGGGGTTCATACCCGCGACTGTAAGACAGCTTACGTGTTGCTGGCGTGAAGTCAGTGACCACAGTGTTTTCTGACAGAGTCGCAAAACGAAAGCATATGGTTCCTCTCCACACCATTGTTCTCATGGCCATTCTTGTATCTGTCTCAGGGGCACCCTTAAAGTAAAGGGGAGACACCAGGGGGGAGGGACAATAACAAACCCTGACCACAGGCCATGAGCAACCAATGTGAATAAGAAATCATTTATTAATATCTATGATTTTGTTCCTATATGTAGAAAACAATGCTATCGTTCTAATTTACTATGGGCTAAAATAGAGCCGTGTACCACCTTGTCAGGGTGCAGGACTCAATGAAATGTGTATGTATGTGAGATTGAGTGAACTGCTATGGGTTATGGAGACTGCACGGCATCCAATTAACGATGGCTTTCTGCTACGAGCTTTTCTCCATAGGAATCTTAAGACTTAGAGATAAGTCTTATTAAAAAGGGCGTATAGAAGGGACAATGAAGTGGGAGCTACATGAAGGCACATGACGAAGGTGAGATACTGCAGAGAATATGAATACTGTTAATATCTCGTGTCATAGCCTTGACAAGATAAAGGACTATAGTATGATACGGAAATAAGATAGCAGCAGAATAGGTAAAGCACTTCATCGGAACATACGATACGATCGTGCAATCGATGATGTATACATTCTGAGGGCAGAGATTGATGGACCTTATATAAGGCATTTGCGTTATGAGGAAAGATATATATTATGATGTTGGTTGCGATGACATACGCTTAGGGGGGCAGAAAAACTTTGGAGGTATTATCATAAATTTTCAAATTATCAACCCTTCAATGCAAAGGTCCCCGAAAACTAACTCCTCAAAGACTAACCCCACAACGCAGTCCAGTAACATGACTATTATTTGTTGGTCTTTTGGGTTAGTTTTTATTAGCGAAGCATTTTATTTCACATCATTCCTTTGAGACATATAATCTTGATCGTCTTCTTTCAATGCTCCTTCGATTCCAGAAAATGAGTTTATTTCTTGATTCCAACATTTGGTACGTCTTTTAGCTGTGGTCATCGTGTTTCCATTGCTCCCTCTTTTTCTCTTTTCCAAATATAACTAGAAATAACAAATTGGTATGTAAGCTACTACGGAGTCAGAACTTGCATACTGCTAATCTCCGATTCTAACTGTTATTGCCACTCTTGGATTGGTGTCTTCATTTATTGTCATTCTTTTATATCCCTCTCTCTATAGAGTTATTTCGAGAGTATCTAAGGGCCAGGTAACACGTGGCCCTCTGCACGGGTGGTACACGGCTTCAGGAACATAATCAGATGGAAAATTTCCAACTTTTTTTAATTTTATCACAGGTTCAATTTTTCGGTGATGACTCTCAACTAGGGGTGGTGCCGGTATTTCAGAGCAAGAAATTCCAAGGTATCACCCACTGGGCTATTCTGGATGGAGGCCCCATTTATCGCAGGAAAGGGAACAGAAATCGCTCAGTGGGTCACGCCCTGAAAGTGAGAGCTGGGAGGCTATTCTACATTTTGTACTACAATGACAGGCAAGACACGTGAGTCGATAGGACTTGCTCTGAGCTGCTCTGGCGAAATACCGAGAGTGATATCAGTTAGATGGACAAGGCTGGGCAACCGGGGTGTGGGGATATAGGAGGAAGGGGGGAGGGGCAGACGAGGGGGCGTGGCCATCCTTGGGTTGCTCAATCGGCCAAACACACAGCTCAGAGCGGGGCATTCGTCATGCGCACGAGCAAATCCGGTTCAAGGGACTCGACATTGGTACAACTCAAACGTTTAGTGCCGCTCCAGTGAGTTCACCTTTCCTTGACATTCAAAACACACCAGACTTGCCTGGAATATGGGTGATTGAATAAGCCCACAACTTGCGTCCTGATTTCTTGTTTCATCAGGTTCTAATATATTTCATATTTCATCACTGGGCATAATCTAATATGCTGGCTTATTATCCATGCAATATTTCCTTCCCTACCCTTGTCTCTCTGCCGCCATGTCGAAGGAAAATGCTATGGAACGAGCAATAAGATTTCATAGAAGAAACAGATAAAAAAAGAACAAATGTCCAATAGACCAAGAAATTAGATATAAAATAGAATAGGGAAAACTATATATAACTAAATAGAACATAAACACCTGAAGAAGATGGATAAAATTTATCGAAACGTTGAGTTCTTGATCTTCAGCAATCATTCATTACATCAAATTGCCTGCTATTCATCAATTATCATCAATAGGAGATTTTTAATTGAAACGGAACAAATCTGGTTTTTAAGGCTAAGGCCCTTCATACAGAATATAAGTGAAATTGCTGGAGTATAGGTAAGTCCAAAGAAAAAAGATGAAATTTAAAATTTAACCAAAGAAACATGCAGAGCTACATGATAAGACCTCGTACTTACTTCTAAACAGAACCCGTCCAACACCACGCGCAACTCAGAATGTGCAACCCAACGATAAATATCGTGCATATCAACCATGTACTATTCAAACTCCAATCCATCACATCATGTTTCTGATCACCCGTAATATCAGATATATATATTTTTTTTAAAGAGCAGTTTATTTCCTTTCACATGTATTTGTTACAATCATAGATGGGCGTAATACTTCAGTATGCTGAGTCCTTACAATGGATTATATCTTTATCTGTGGTTCAATGCTCTCATTGTCCCCCTTTTTTAATATGGAGGAGTGAATAGTCTAACTTTCTAAGAAACCTAGCTAGCCTCTATTCTGAGGTTGCCACCATTAGCTTATTGTTCTTGGCGCACATACTCATACGTCTAGAGTGATATTCCAATCTATAACAGATAGTTGAAGGAAAGTATAATAGTCTTTTACATCGATAACAGTATCAAGGGTAATTGAATATTCAAATATCAGAGAGCCCTCTCGTCGAGGGAAAGCAAGTCAGACAGTTCATTGTTCCTGAAGGGTGGGTGGGCTGTTCCTCAGCGGAAGGCAAAGCAAAAGAGAGTGAGAACGAGTAATTGGTGA